>CM061544.1:105832318-107243568 GCA_030864215.1 Capsicum pubescens | reverse complement strand
AAAAAATAAAGGAAAAACATAAAAAGAGTTTATATACTGTCCAACACTTGTCGCTTAAGCGGTCATTGCTTAATGGATGGGTGATATCTAAAGCGGTCAGGCCCATAAGGCTAGGCCACTAAAGTGGTTCTCTTCTGCTAAAGAGAAACCCACAAACGTAGTCAGGTGCCCTCTTTAGCGGTAGGTGACTGGAAAACTTGCTGCTAAAGAGGTGCTTTGTCACTTAAGCTGCCACCGCTAATGTGGTTGCACTAGCACTTTGGAAAAAATCCAAGTTCTTGATCGCACCCTTGATATTCATTTGAAATCTCGTGAATGCAAATAACTATACTACTTGGCTAATTTTGACATTTCAAACTCATTGACGATGTTGGATTTTAGTATAAAATATTGTTCTTACAAAATTAACACCCCCGGGACCCCCTACTATTTTTTTTAAAAAGGATAAAAATGCAATATAAACCCCAAATCTGAACCATCTTCGCTATAATCCAAAATCGACATTCTGAATCTGCCGGCCTAGTCCAATTTCCCACCCGACAATCAATAAAATGAATGTTGATCGGAGTCAACTATATGGCTTCTCAAGGTTTTAAAATCACAAACTTACACCAATCATCCCTGATCACAACAGAAACCGTGCCAATCATCTTGGAACCTCAAAATCTACATATACCAATTACGAGAAAGGCCAAAATGGTCAAAATATAATGTAATATAAGATACAATAATTTAGTTCATTAGAGGTCTGCGGTCAACAACCCTTCTTCTTCACTAAAAATAGCTCAATTGGGGATTTTATCCTCTTTTTACTTATTTTCACCATTTTTATCATATTGGGACCTTGGGAAGGAGATTTGGGGGGAGATTTTTTACATAAGTTCATGTGAGTTAGTTTCTACCTCAATTTTAAATTATTTCCTACCAACTTTATCATCTAAATTCTTCTAAATCAAAGATTTCAAATGAGAGGTTTTTTTTTTGGGGAGGGGGGGAGGGGCACCCAAATTGAAAATATGGTATTTTTTTTATTTGAGCTTCAATTTTTTCTCATTTTTACTTGAGTTTTCGCCCACAAAGTTATTTTCACTTGAGGATTATGATTTTCAACTAAAATTCTATTTTTATCCTTTAAAGTTTTGATGGATTTTTGGATTTTTTTTGCCGATAAGGCTTGAAAAATAGTTTTTCTTCGATTTGGACCTCATTTTAACCCACTTTAATGTGGGTTTTCTCCTATAGACTCCTTTAATTTTGGAAAATGTATTTTTAAAATAAAATTCAATTTTTCCCTTTTCATTTTTGAACTTATTTTTTGAACCTGATTTGGAGCCGACCTAAATATGGTCAATATTGGTATCGTTAGCTTTCTTGAAATGCATTGATGGTATATTTGAATATTGTAGTATTTTTTAGGCCGTTCATAAGGGGAAAGTTTCGGGTTGAGGAATTTTTAAATTAAAATGTCATCCTTTTGAGGTAGATTATGGGTTAACTTCTTTCAGATTGAGCTGGTAGGTAATGAATACATAAAGCATGCTATGGGTTGGAAAAAATAACTATGTTGCTTATATTTTGAGATTCATTTTACTATTGTGTTCCCATGTGGGGGATTATATTATGTTGTGGTTGGTTTATGATATTTGATATTGTGTGTTGCATGTATGGGCTTTATTGCACATCATTGGCCTTATCTGTACATCTAAATGCCTTTATTCTAGGTATGATGACTGTGTAGGGGCTTATTTTGTTAATATAGGCCTTATTCGAGTATCGGTTGTGTTTATCTTGATAAATTACCCTATTTAGGGGTTGATATGATATTAATGATGCCTTACATGAATATGCATTCTGATGGTACCTAAATCATGAATTATTGACATATTGAGTTAATTTCTATGCTTCCTTATAAATATATATATACATATTCGTGTAGGATGGATTAAACATCATTGCAATAAGTTGATTGTAAGCATTACATCCTCATTTCATAGATATACATTCATGAGATACTGGTATTGATGTCTCCTAATTATGCCTCCCATAAAGTATAAAGCGGTCTCTAAATCAAACATAGATCGCAACAAGTTTGGGGTTGCACCTATAGGAAATAGGACCAAATTCGATCAAGTTTGTGTCTAGGTAATTTGCGAAAAAGTAAAAAATGGGGGTTTTGTGAAACAAAAAAGCAATATTAATAAGTATTGGTTGTTGGAATTGTAATCAATATGAGAAAGCAGCAGGATTGTGCTTCCCACAACATCCTAACTACACGGGTTTCTCGTGCTAGCAAACTATTTTGATGCATTGCATGCAAAATCTAACTAGATAGGTTTATCTAAACATCTCTCAACCTTGGTTAGATGAATTTAACTCTTCTTCTCTCAAACTCCAAGTGTCATACTACTAACCGTTGTTATTAAAATTAGATTAACTATCCTTGTTACGACTCAAGTTATTAGATGAAGGTTGATAGGTTTAAATCTCTATTGTTATTTCTTTTTCCTAATTTCTACCTCCCTCTTGAGCAATTTTAGAATACATGAGAGATTTTAACATTTGCAACCATTAGAAGAGCAATCATAGTGAAGGAAATGTCAATAGATTCAAGTACAATGGTCTAGAATTGGTTTGCACTGAACCCATTTTGTCAATTCAACATGGTTTCCACAACCCTAGTTGTGGTTTTTAGCTACTCGTAATTGCAAGAACACAAGAAAAATTCATATATGAAAATATTAGAGTAAAGCATCTAGTACCCCCTGAACTATGTGTCACGACCCGTACCAGGGCATGGCCATGATGGGTAACCCAAGCCCAAGAAGGATGAAGACCACCCTTTTTGCCTATCAAACAAAACACATTATATACTATAATAGATAAAGCAAATCCAAATAGATATATAGGAAATAGAGAAACCATGACAAGGTTCTAAGAACTCAACAAATATCCCAATCCACAAGCATCTAAAACAAACCATCATCAACCTAAGTGGGGACATGCCCCCGACGATAGCCAAACCAGAATATGGTCTATGACATAAGCTAAGGCAAGAAGTAACAGGCCTTTCAAAAGAAGGAGGATCACCACTTCAAGCTGACTCATGAATAATCCAAGAAGTTACCTAAGTCAGTGCAGGAAAAGCAGAAGTTTCTCCAGTTCCTGTATCACGTGGAGATACAGCATCCGGAAATTATTAGAGGGATGAGCGCAAATATGTAACTCAGGATAGGGATAAATTAATGCCATGATCAACAGTTTTAAAATCATTCAATACCAATGCACACAACCATATGCATATACAGATATATATATACATACATACATATATATATATACACATACATATATATATAACATGTCGGGATAGGGAATAATGCTTAGCATGAAGTAAAACATTATCCTAGATTGTGCAGCTTAACCGTCATAAAAATAACCCACGGGCTATATGGGTCCAACTTACCCCGCTGAAAGGGCCCCAATGTTTGTTAGCCGTACGAACTAGAGTATAATCACATATACATATTCACCACGGGGAACTCTAACTTCCCACGCATATAACAAGGGTAACTCAAATACTCGGTCATCAAGAAAGGGTGACTCGAACACCCGGTCATCAAGCATGGGTGACTCAAATACCAAGCCATTTAAACTCCCATGCCGGCAAATGCGGTTTCTAATATTGGTCCCTCGGGACCTCTACTTTCACGGCCTAGCTACACAACCCCTTTAAGCCCAATTAAAGCATTTACACATTGCTAATAATTGATCCATAATATGTATTAAAGCATACACTGTTGGTATTTCCATACCAACTACACTTGTAAGGTAATATAATCATGCCAACTTAATTATTATCCAACTGGGGACTTCACAACCCCACAGGTTCAAATCATTCATACACACGGGGGAATTTACAATGCCCTTGATTCAATTTAAAATCATTAAGTTTCATTAGGCTTGTTATGCCAAACAGTAGTTAAAGAATAGTTCAATGTGAAAATCAATTTCACAAGATTGGGTCGAGGTTATTACTAATTCGATTGTCAACTTCACAAAATTAGGGGAAATGACCACCCCCTAGTTTATTCACCATTCTCATGCACCCCACAAGTTCAAAACCATCAATAAAGCATGAAAAGTTATATATAAACCATGGGAACATCATTTAAGAAAATAATCATTCAAAATCCTAAACGCACATTCTAAAACCAACATTCAAAAATATTTGAATAACAAATCAAAACATATGATTTAACAAAATAAGAGTTGGGAAAAAGTAACGTGCCTTTGATACTCAAGAATTTGAAGGCAATTTGGAGCTTGAAACTCGGAAGGTGGATGTACAGGGAAAACCTTAAGCTTTTCTTGGATTTTGAGTTTTGGATTGAAATTAGGGGATTTGGTCTATGAAAACCGAACGAAATAAACGTACTTTATGTTTAAGGGTAGTACATAGGTGAAAAGACCCAAAAGCCCCTCATCACAAGTGAAATAAAACAAATTTTTTTACATCTCGACGTGGCACAACCTTATCGCGGAGGCTAACCTCCATGCCTCACTGCTTATCATAGAGATTATCCTCTGTGATACGGTGTTATCGCGGAGGCACCTTGCCTCTATGCCACGCCAGTATCGTAGAGGGTAACCTCCGTGACACGATAAAAAATGGAGGCATACTACCTCGAAATTTGAAAATGGCCTCGAACCTTATCCAAAAATTCCAAAACTCTTTTGAGACACCCCATTAACATACCTAAACACAATTTAAGTCAAAAATCGATGTTTCGAACATGGGAAGGCCTAAAATAAAATGCTTGAAATTTTAAGCATGTTACATTATCCCCTCCTTAGGATCATTCATCCCCGAATGATGAGTCAGGAGACTTTTAGCACGTGAATAACAAGACTACATAAAAAAGAAATGGTAAATCGGAAAGTTAAAAGAGGAAAATGGAACTCATACCTTAAACATCTTTGTCCGAAACATGGAACAAGAATGGGTACTTAGACTTTATATCCTCCTCCGTTTCCCAAGTAGCTTCTTCCACCTTTTGATTTCTCCAAAGGACTTTTAGTGAAGCTATATCTTTAGTCCTCAATCTACAAACTTTTCTATCCAAAATCTCCACCGGGACCTCCCCGTATAATAAGGAATTAGAAATGCCGACACTCTCAATAGCCACAACTAAGGAAGGATCACCCACACATTTCTTCAACACAGACACATGAAACACAGAGTGAATAAAACCCAAACTTGCAGGCAATTCTAGCTCGTAGGCAATATTGGCTACTCTCCTCAAAATCAAATACGAACGAATATAACAGGGACTGAGCTTTCCCTTTTTTCCAAAATGCATCACACCCTTCATGGGAGTTACCTCTAAGAACACCCAATCACCAATATCAAACTCCAACTCTCTTTTCCTCACATCCGCATAGGACTTTTAGCGACTTTGGGAGGTCTTAAGCCTATCCCTAATAACCTTCACCTTCTTCATAGATTGGTGAACCAAATCAGGGCCGAATAGAGCCATCTGAATTCTCAAATGATAACTATTATTATATGCAAACTCTATGAGAGGCAAATGATCAACCCAACTACCACCAAATTCAATCACACAAGACCTTAGCATGTCTTACAAAGTCTGAATAGTCCTCTCGGTTTATCCATTCGTATGAGTGTTAAAATCAATGCTAAGGTTTACCTTAGTCCCCAAACCTCTCTGAAAAGAATGCCAAAAGTGAGATGAGAACTATGTACCTCTGTCTAAAATGATAAAAAATACAACACCATGCAATTTGACCATCTCCTGGATAAAAAACTTAGCATAATCCTCTGCCAAATAGTTAGTCCTCACAGGCAAGAAGTGAGTAGACTTAGTCATCCTATCCATGATGACCCAAATCAAATTAAATGATCAAAAGACCGTGGAAGACCGGTGAAGAAATACATATTGATCACTTCTTGTTTCCATATAAGTAACTCAATTTCTTGAGACAATCCATCAGACCTTAACTGCTTCACTTTCACTTGTTGACACTACATGCATTTAGCCACAAAATTGGCTACATCTCCCTTCATATTATTCCACTGATAAACCTCTTTCAAGTCGTGGTACATCTTTGTCAAACCAGGATGAATCGTATACCGCAACTCATGAGCCTCAATCAATATTCTCTCTCACAGCCCATTAACATCTGGAACACACAATCTACGTTGGTATCTCAATATACCATCACCAGTAATCTCAAAAGCCATCACTTTTTGCTGACCCACATCATCCTTAATTTGCATAAAAATGGGATCCAAAACCTGCTTCTCCTTTATCTCAACACTAAGAGATGAATTCACCACCCTTGTACAATCACACCTCTATCCTCTGAATCCACGAGATGAACTTCGAGATTAGCCAGCCAGTGAATATCCTTCACCAAACTTTGCTTCTCCTCATCCACATGAGACAAGTTACCCTGTACAACTTTCTAAAAACATCAGCAACCACATTAGCTTTACCTGGATGATAGTGAAAAATCATATCATAGTCCTTGAGCAACTCAAGGCATCTCTTTCACTTGAGATTCAACTCCTTCTGGGTGAACACATACTGTAAACTCTTATGATCTGATTAGATATCAACATGAACCCCATATAGATACTGACGCCAGATATTCAGCGCAAACACCACAACCAATAACTCCAAGTCATGAGTTGGATAACTATTTTTCATAAACCTTCAGATGCCTCGACGCATAAGCTATGACTTTGTCATGCTACATCAACACACAACCCAGTCCCACATGGGATGCATCAAAATTAACAACAAAATTGTCAGTACCCTCTGGTTGGGTCAAAACTAGAGCCGATGTCAACTTATCCTTCAACTTCTCAAAGCTACCCTCACAAGCATCATACCATAGGAACTTTACCTTTTTTGAGTCAACTTAGTCAATGGAGTAGCAATCAAAGAGAAACTCTCTATAAACCTCCTATAATACCCAGCTAAACCCAAAAACTCTGAATATCAGTTAGAGTCATGGGTTTAGGCCACTTCTTAACTGCTTCAACTTTCTGTGGATCCACCATGATCCCTTCACTAAAAAAAATATGTGTCATAAAAGTCACCGCATTTAACCAAAACTCATAATTTGAGAACTTAGTGTACAACCGCTGACCTTAAGAGTCTGTAACACTATATAGAGGTGATTGGCATGATCCTCATAACTCTTAGAATACACCAGAATGTCATCAAGGAACACAATGAAGAACAAGTCCAGAAACTAACGAAATACCCGGTTCATAAGATCAATAAACGTTGCTGGGGCATTGGTCAACCCAAAAGACATAACTAGGAACTCATAGTGACCATATCGAGTATGAAAAGCAGTCTTAGGGATATCCACCTCCTTAAATTCATTAGGTGATAACCCGATCAAAGATCAATCTTAGAAAAATGCTTAGCACGCTGAAGTTGGTCAAAGAGGTCACCAATACTAGGGAGAAAGTACTTTTTCTTCACGGCCACCTTATTTTACTGATGGTAATCTATGCACATTCGAAGGGACCCATCCTTCTTACTCACAACAACACGGAGGAACCCCATGGAGACATATTAGGGCAAATAAAATCCTTATCAAGAAGATTTTTCTACTGCTTCTTAAGGTTTTTCAACTCAACCGGAGCTATTCTATAGGGAGGGATAGAGATAACTTTGCGAAACTCATTGACTACAGGGACTGATTGCAAAGAGAAAACGTTAGAACCAGAATCCTTAACTCGAACTAGATGATATAAACACCCTTTGGAAATTAACTTTCAGGCTCTAAGATAAGAAATAAACCTTTCCTTAGGCACTAGGGAACTTTCTTCCTACTCATCACAGGTTCATTCAGAAATTGGAAATTGATCCTTTGGGTCCTACAATCAAGAGATGCATAGCACGAGTGAAGCCAATCCATCCCTAATATCACACTAAAATCTAACATATCCAACTCTATCAGATCTTCAATGTCTTCCTGCTATATATAGCCCCTATAAAATCTTCTAGACACAATCGAGTCACCTACCAGGGCAGACACAAAAAGAAGATCAGATATACTCTTAAGATTAAAACCAAAATGAATAGCTATATAGGAGATAACATAAAAAAGAGTATACCCCAGATTAAGTAAGAAATACACATTACTATAAAGAGTTGTAACGTATTGGTAACAACATCAGGAGATGCCTCAGAGTCCTGATGGGTGGAAAGAGCATAAATGCTAATCCAACCAGTGGTAGTACCAGATATTGCACCCTTTGGTGTAGGAGATGAAGAAGTAGAAATAGGGGCCTTATTAGCCCTCGTAGCAACCTTAGCAAAATAATAATCCTACTGCAGGTTACCAAGCTGACCATACTTAAAACACTTATTCCACCCCTCATCACACATTCCATGATGCACCTACCTACAGAAATGACAAAGAGGATAAGATGGAGCAGACTAGGCCCCACTAGCCTGGGTTTGGGCACATTGTTCCCTAAATCTACCGCTATTTTGGAAATGACGATCACCCAACATCTTTGAAAAGGGAGAACTAGCAATAGAATAAGAACCTGAATTTCCACACTTCTTCTTAGACCACTGCCTGCCCCTCAAATATTATTCTGATGGCCTTCACCCTGCTCAGAATATCTAAACTTCTTACTTTGACTCTCTCCCATTTTGGCTTACTTCTTCTTCTCCTCCTCAACTTATTACATATACACCATAAGTATATAAATATCTATGTCCTTATTCAACAAGGCGGCCTTACACTCCAACACCAAATCTTGAGACAAACACGAGGCAAGCTTCTTCATCCTTTCCCTCATAGAAGACACTAACTTTGGAGCATAGAGAGATAAATAATGAAACTTCAAGCATACTCCTTCACCATCATTCTGCCTTGTTTTAAATTCATGAACTCCTCCGTCTTTGCCTTCCTCAACTTCTGAGGAAATAAGCAATCAAGAAAGGCACTCAAAAAGTCATCCTACATAGATGGACCAGTATCATTTCCCCTCATATGATCCCACTCTTTATATAACTGATACACCATATTCTTCTACTGGAATGCAGTAAACTCCATACCCTCGGAGTCGAAAGTATGCATTACTCGAAATATCTTCTCCATCTCATCAATGAATCCTTGAGGATCCACCTCAATCTTAGAATTAGCGAAAGTCAGAAGACTCAACCTCATGGACTGGCCAACCCTTGTGGCCTTAAAAGAAGGAGAAACAACAGCAATATGCTCAGACTAGCGAGACTGAGATGCCACTAGTTCAGTAAGAAAATGGATCGACTAGAAGAGCTCAACATTAGACACATTGCCATGAGAAGCCTGAGGAAGGATAGTGGGAATAGGTGGAACTCCATAGGGAATTCAGGAGTTATGATCCTATACCGAGTATGTACTCCATAAGTGGGATGGTACTCGTCCACGTTGTTCTCAAGTGGAACAGAAGAGTTTCCACAAGCATCAGATCTTTTTGGAGGCATGATCTGAAATGCAAACAAATGAAAACTAGAGAAGATTCAAGACCTTATATTCTATAGCTCGAAATAGAACAACAAGAAAGGGAAATATTCCTAAATTCCTCGTAGCCTCTCTCTTATAAATGTGGCATGCTACACACCCATAAAAGAGACTCCACTTGACACGGCTTTGTGAATACCCAATTGACCATGAACTTAGTCTCTGATACCAAGCTTGTCATGACTCAAACCAGGGTTTAGCCGTGATGGGTATCCCAAGCCCAAGAAGGGCTGGAGACTACCCCCTTTGCCTAGTCAAACAGAACACATTATATACGATAACAGAGAAAGCAAATTCAAATAGATATTTTGGAAATAGAGAAACCATGATAAGGTTCTAAGAACTCAACCAAAATCCCAATCCACAGTAATCTACGAGCCTTTAAAATAAACCATCATCAACCTAAGTCGGACATGACCTCAATGATAGCCAAAAAAGAAAACCAGAATATGGTTGATGACATAAGCTAAGGTAGGAAGTAACAGGACTTTTGGAGGAAGGAGGATCACCACTTCAAGCTGACTTAAGAACAATCTTGTAAGTCACCTAGCTCTGCACAGGAAATCAGAAGTGTCTCTGGCTCCTGCATTGTGTGGAGATACAATGTTTGGAGACGATTAGCAAGATGAGCGCTAGCATATAACTTAGGGTAGGGATAAACTAATTCCATGATTAATAGTTTAAAAATCATTCAATACCAATGCACACAATCATATGCATATATATAACATATCCGGATAGGGAACAAGGCTTAGCATAAAGTAAGACATTAGCCTGGACTATGTAGCTTAACCATCATAAAAATAACCCATGGGATAAATGGGTCCATCTTACCTCCGCTGAAAGGGATCCAGTGCATATTAGCCATATGAACCAAAGTATAATCACATATACATATACACCACGGGGGACTCAAACCTCTCGGGCATATAACAAGGGTAACTCAAACACCTGGTCATCAAGCAAGGGTGACTCGAACACCCGACCATTTAGACCCCTACGCCAGCAAATATGGTTTCCAACATTGGTCCCTCGGTAGCTCGACCTTCACGGCCTTTCTACATAACCCTTTTTAAGCTAATTAAAGAATTTACACATTCCCATTAATTGAACCATAATAAACGTTATGGCATACACTATTGGTATCGTCATACAAACTATACTTGCAAGGTAATATCATCATGCCAACTCAATTATTATCCAATTGGGGACTTCACAACCCCACAGGTTTAAATCATTCATCCACATAGGGGAATTTATAACCCCCTTGGTTCAATTTAAAATCATTAAGTTTCATTAGGCTTGTTACTCCACACAATAGTTACAGAGTAGTTCAATGTGCATATTCTCATATTCAAAACCAATTTCACAAGATTGGGTCAAGGTTATTACCAATTCAATAGTCAACATTCATAAAATTAGGGGAAACCATAACCCCCGAGTTTATTCACCATGCCCATGGACCCCACAAGTTCAAAACCATCAATAAAGCATGAAAAGTTACATATAAACCATGGGAACATCATTTAAGAAAAAAATCATTCAAAATCCTCAACCCATATTCCAAAACCAACATTCAAAACCATTTGAATAACAAATCAAAACATATGCTTTAATAAAATAAGATTTGGAAAGAACAACATGCCTTTGATACACAAGAATTTGAGGGCAATTTGGAGCTTAATACTCGAAAGATGAATGCACAGGGAAAATCTTAAGCTTTTCTTAGGTTTTGAGTTTGGGAGTTAAATTGGGGGATTTGGTTTATAAAAACAAAAGAAAATAGACTTACTTTATGTTTAAGGGTCATACATAGTTCAAAAGACACAAAATCCCCTCACCCCAAGTGAAATGAAATAAGGATAACAAGATTTTTTCACCTCGGCATGGCACCGCCTTATCATGGAGGCTAACCTTCGTACTATGCTGCTTATCGCAGAGATTATCCTCCATAACACGATGTTATCACGGAGGCACCCTTCCTCCATGCCACAACAGTATTTCAGTGGGTAACCTTCGTGACATAGTGAAAATACAGAGGCTTACTACTACAAAATTTAAAAATGTCCCCAAATGTTATCTTAAAATTCTAAAACTCTTCTGAGACACCCCATTAACATACCTACACACAATTTAATTTAAAAATTGATGTTTTGAATACGAGAAGGCCAAAAATAGAATGCTCAAAATTTGAGTGTGTTACACTATGACCAAATTCGCTACGACACACTCCAACTTCACAGGGTTCCTATTACCCCCATGAACTTAATTTTAATGTATTTTTATCACCCTTTTTAGCTGATGTGGCACCTTTTTAGCAGAAGTGGCACCTTCGATGTGGGCCTCATGTTTATCTAATAAGGTGCCATATCTGCATAAAAGGGTGGCAAAAATAGCTAAAATTATGTTCGAGAGGGGGGGGGGGGTAATAAGACCTATATGAAGTTGGAGTGTGTCATAGCAACTTTGGCCATAGTTCGAAGGGGTACTGGATGCTTATCTAAAAATATTATTATGAACTTACAGTAAGAATAAAACCCCAAATTCTCAACTAGAATTAAAACCCTAGAAATGATGTTCATAAAATTTCAAGAATATGTCTTAGAATCTCATAATATAACATTGTAAAAAATAAAGTAATGTGTAAATTCGTACAATAAACCCCATAGGGTAAATTATACATAAAACAAATCTTATCCTAAATAAAATAAGAGAACATGTTAGCTGGATTGGATTAGAAGAAGGTAAGATCGTGGTTAGAAACCACCATCGTCCATTGGTGCTTATGGTTTGTACTATAATTAAAAGCTCTTAGATCTTTAATCATATGATCCTTGGTACAAGCTCATGGCTTTATCTTACGATCATCAGGTGTTGTCATCTGATTGATTGTCTACTGGAATTCCTAAGACTTGCAAAATTGGGTTTTCCCCCCAATACACCATTGTATGATTGTACCTTCAAATCACAGTCATGGGGAGCTATCATATGATCCTATTTATATTTGACTCCTATAGATTAGATCTTTAACTACTTCCCATGCACACTAGGTACGATCATGGCATCACTCCACGGTCATAATTACTTTTGTCTAATTGAGTTCTTGATTTTCTATTTTCTGATTCAAATCACGAGGGCCTTATGAGGACTGTGGTTATATCCAACGATCGTGGATTTAATTATCTGATTCAGTTAAGTCTTTTTTTTTTAATTTTCCTTATCCAAAACTTTTTCACTTGCAAACACTACAAAACCCATTATTTTCACATAAACATACCTTTATACTTGCAAATATTTCCAGTTTTAAGCATCTTAAGTTCTATAAATCACAGCACATCATCACCCTCAACTTATAATATTTGGGTGTCTTCAGGCAAACAAAACATATTAGACTCACTAAGACTCTTAACCTAGAGCAAAACCAAGATCTCTATAACAGTCACTTTTACAAAACCAGTTTTCACACATGCAAACCATATAAGTATTTTCAATACCCTTCTTTTTGATAAAAATCAATCAATGGAGTGTGCAAGTAAAATAAGTACTCTAACACAATGGTACAAGGCATGACATCCCATTGTGAGTAGACAACCTAACATGTAGACTAATACACTACCTAACCAAGCAATAAATAGACTACAATCTCCACGCCCTCACATAAGAAAAGTCCCCAATCACTCCGTATATGCAATGAAATTTGTTAACAGGGACTGACTCAAATATCCCACTCTCATAAAAAAGTCAAGTATGTGTTTGATACCATAGGCTTGCTCTTATTTGATATGCTTTCAACATTCGAATAGTCGAGTTAGGATTACTATAGGTCTTTTCTAGGTTTGTAATTTAAGCTTAGGGACAGGTATGGTACATTTGGGTACTATGAATTATTCTTCCTTGGCACATTACTCCTCTCCCTTTTCCATATTTTCAATTCCTTTTGGACCTCGATTAAGGTTTTATTTTCAAAATAACTCACTATATTTTTTGTGGAATTGGTAATCATTTCTTTGTGTGTCGCCCATGAAGGGCGTGATAAGGTTTGGAAAGAGGGGCAATCTTAGCCCCAGGTATATTGGACATTTTGAGATTCTTCGAATGGTTGGGGAGGTTGCTTATGTGTTATTATTACCTCCAAACTTTTTAGTCAGACACCTACTTTTTAATGTATCTATTCTTCGACGCTATATTTTGAATGAGTCCCATGTGCTTCATTGGGATTTACTTAAGTTGGATGAGAAGTTGACCTTTGTTGAGGAGCCAATCTCCATTCTATCAGATGATTGTGTTCTAGAGATATTTCTGTAGTTAAGGTTTAATGAAGACACCATTCTGTTGAGAAGTCTACTTGGGAGGTCGAGTCCAACATACGTAGTGGTTACCCTCATCTTTACCAATTCAAGTATTTCTTTCCTACTAGTTCGAGGACGGACTAGGGTTTTAGTGATGGATGTTGTAGTGACCTGAATTTATGAATTTTCCATTTTATGATTTTTCATTATATTGCGCATCCCCGTAGTCGCTACACATTGATTTTAAGGTTTGGGGATGATTGGCACAATTTTCATTATGATCGAAAACGAGTTGTGCGAGTTTATGCATTTTAGAGGCTTGAGAAGCCATATAGTTGACTTCGATCAACATTTATAGTTTTGAGTACCAGATGAAAAAATAAATTGTTCTAGCATATCCGGAATGTCGAATTGGGTTAGTAGCAGGGTTGGTTCGGATTTGGGGCTTTTATTTCTCATTTCAACCCTTGATTTGAAAAATAATAAAAGGGGTCTTGGTTATTAATTTTATGAAAAACACCTTTTTTCAAAACTTTGAAGTTATAATTGAGTTCAAAACGTCGAAATTAGCCAAGTAACATATATAGTTTACTTATGTTGGGACTCGAACTAATCCCAAGGGTCTATTTGGAGACTTAGAAACCATGCAAAAGTCAGCAGGTGCACAAATGATATTTGGTGCATGGATTATTGTTCGCGAATGTGGTCCCCTTTTTACAAATATGGAGAAGGAAATTACCTTTCATTGTGATAGTGAGATGGTGATCATGACCGTGAAGGGCATTGGAGTCCTTATTCACGAATCTGAAGGTTTGATTTATCAGCCTTTATGAACACAAAGCCTTAGCCACAAATGCAGAGACCAATATCTTATCCGGTTAAACTTTGAACCTCGCAATCGCAAGGTAGGTCCCGCGATCATCAGGTATTGTTCATTGAATAGTATTTAAATCCATTTTAATGTATTTTCTCCATTTTTGGACCTTTGAGTTTTGGGTTTGGGCTATTTTCAATGGTTTCTTCACCATTTGAGCATGGATAAGCTTCAAAATCCTATTCTCAATATTTTTCATTGATTATATCCTGAAAAAAAACTTTAAATCATGATTTTAAAAGAAAAATTGGGGGTTTTATCGCTAAATTTTAAAAAGGATTTTTTCTTTGATTTCGACCTCATTTTAACCTGTTTTTGCATGGGTTTTCGCCTGTAGACTCCTTTAACATTGAGGATTGTATTTTAAAAAAAACTCTAGTTTTATGCCTTTTATTTTTTAACTCATATTTAGGACCTATTTGGACCTGGTCTGAATATGAGAAATATAGGTATAGTTAGCTTTTTTAATATGTAGATGCTACATTTGAATGTTGTAGTTTATTTTGAGGTCGTTCACAAGAGTTTGGCTCCGTGTTGAAGCACTTTAGATTAGAATTTTATCATTTTGAGGTAGGTTATGGCTTAACTTCTTTAGATTAAGTTGGGTAGTTAATAAATAAGTAAATTATGCTATGGGTTGGGGAAAATGACTATGAAGTTCACATTTCGAGATTATCTTTATTGTTGTGTGCCCGTGTAGGGGATTATATTATGTTGCGGTTGGTTTGTGTATCTGATATTATGTGTTGCTGATGTTGAAGAGTTATTTGACATCATTGGCCTTATCTGTGCATTGGAATGCCTTTAATCTAGATATGATGCCCGTGTGGGGATTTATTTTGCTAATATAGGCCTTATTTGATCATGATAAAATACCCGAGTTAGGGATTTATACGATAATGATATGTTACATACATATTTATTCTAATGGCGCCCAATTTGAGTTGATGATAATGAATTGTGGACAAATTGAGTTGATTTCTAGGCTCCATTATATATATTCATGTTGGAAGGATTGGATATCATCATATTGTGTTGATTGTGAACATTATATCACTATTCCATACATATACATTCATAAGATACTGGTACCATATTTTTGAAAGAAAATGAAATATTTTTTTAAAAGAACCCTCTCAGTGAACACGAGTCAGAGAGGTGATATGAGTTGAGATTGAGATTGAGATAAAGTATATGGATTGCAAACCCCCTATGGGTCTTACCTGGAAGCTGTGAGCTCGTGGGTGTACATAGAAAGTCATGCGGTGGCTTTTATCATTCATCTCATCCACATAGCATTGCATTGCACTTGCATATGCATTTTGCTTGTTTCCTCAGTTTTCTTGAATTATCCTTAGTTTCAGTGTATATTCGTATATATATGTGTTGTTCCTATTTTCTATGCATTTATATATTAGAATTTTTAGTTGAAGGCAGTGTGAGCTACCGTTTGGAACTTTTTTGCTTGCAGGTGACGTACTCATACTATGTTTTACTTTTCTTATTTTCTACTTTGCTTAGTCAGCATATGATACTTATAATTACAAGTGGGTCGTACTCACCCCTACTGTGCCTTTTCAATGCAGATCCTAGCTCAAGTACATTTCGTGGAGACTAATCATGATTTTTCGAGATTATGATCGAGGTACTAGGTTGCTTTAGGGATCAGAGCCAACTTTCGAACCTTCTCTTACCTTATTATATCTTTACTTATTTTTGGAGATATACTTTGTAATTTACTTGTACTCAGATGATGTATTAGGTGATCTATACTTTGACACGATTTCTAGGTGTTTTTATGTTATGTTATTCAGATTTTCATTTCGTTTATGTCTTGTGTTGGTTTGACTTCACTCTAAAAGTCTCGCCTTAGTTATTTTTTTGTTTTCTTTATCAATTTGAGTTATCAGCTTACTTATCAAGGATGGACCGCGATAAGTGTCATAATAATCTATTTTTTTGGATCGTAACAGGAAAATGTTATCTAGAAGATAATATGACTAAATTACCCTTATTTATTATTCATTTTCATTTAGATAATTTGACTAAATTACCCTTATTTATTACTCATTTTCATTTAAAACTCCTCTTTTTTACACTATATTATCATTTAGTAATATCTTTCCATATTTGTGACTAAGGGTAAGATGAAAACAAACAAGGAATTATGTCTTATTTTCAAAAATGATAAATATTATGAAGTATCTATTATTAATAAGCATGATAAATATTTAAGAACAGATAAAGTAGTAATCTATATATATATAATAAAAGAGAATAGTCTAGCCTATAATTATGCCAAGTGGCATTTTAAGAACTAGCATCTTACAACAAAAAACTATTTTTTAGATTTTTTAAATATTTTATATTAATTTCATACTTATTTCATATCTATATATATAATAAAGGAGAATAGTCTAGCCTACAATTATGCCAAGTGGCATTTTAAAAACTAGCATCTTACGATAAAAAAACTATTTTCTAGATTTTTTAAATATTTTATATTAATTTCATATTTATTTCATATCTATCTATCTATCTAGCTAGCTATCTCTCTCTCTATATATATAATAAAGGAGGATAGTCTAGCCTAAAATTTAGACAAGTGTCATCTTGAGAACTACCTATTTGAATACTTACAACGCAAAACTATCATTTCATAAGAAAAAACTATTTTGTTGATTATTTAAAAATTTAATATTATTTCATAATTCATTTCATATATATATATATAATAAAGGAGGATAGTCTAGCCTAAAATTTAGACAAGTGTCATCTTGAGAACTACCTATTTGAATACTTACAACAAAAAATTATCATTTCATAACAAAAAGCTATTTTGTTGATTATTTAAATATTTAATTGTATTTCATAATTCATTTCATATCTATATATATAATAAAGGAGAATATTCTAACCTACAATTATGCCAAGTGGCGTTTTAAGAACTAACATCTTACGATAAAAAACTATTTTCTAGATTTTTTAAATATTTAATATTAATTCCATATATATTTCATATATATATATATATATATATATATATATATATATATATATATATATATATATATAAAATAAAGGAGGATAGTCTAGCCTAAACTTTAGACAAGTGTCATCTTGAAACAACCTATTTGAATACTTACAACACAAAACTATCATTTCATAAGAAAAAGCTATTTTGTTGATTATTTAAATATTTAATATTATTTCATAATTCATTTCATATCTGTATATATAATAAAGGAGGATAGTCTAGCCTAAAATTTAGACAAATGTCATCTTGAGAACTACCGATTTGAATACTTATAATAAAACACTATCATTTCATAACAAAAAGCAATTTTGTTGATTATTTAAATATTTAATATTATTGCATAATTCATTTCATAGCTATATATATAATAAAGGAGGCTAGTCTAGCCTAAAATTTAGACAAGTGTCATCTTGAGAACTACCTATTTGAATACTTACAACAAAAAACTATCATTTCATAACAAAAAGCTATTTTGTTGATTATTTAAATATTTAATATTATTTCATATTGTGGTAAAAAATAATTAAGATTGATTTCTATTGAATTCATATCTATATATATAATAAAGGAGGATAGTCTAACATAACATTTAGACAAGTGTCATCTTGAGAACTACCTATTTGAATACTTACAACAAAAAAAAACTATCATTTCATAATAAAAAGCTATTTTGTTGATTATTTAAATATTTAATATTATTTCATAATTCATTTCATAGCTATATATATAATAAAGGAGGATAGTCTAACCTAAAATTTAGACAAGTGTCAACTTGAGAACTACCTATTTGAATACTTACAACAACAAACTATCATTTCATAATAAAATGCTATTTTGTTGATTATTTAAATATTTAATATTATTTCATAATTTATTTCATATCTATATATAATAAAGGAGGATAGTCTAGCCTAAAATTTAGACAAGTGTCATCTTGAGAACTACCGATTTGAATACTTATAACAAAAAACTATCATTTAATAACAAAAAGCTATTTTGTTGATTATTTAAATATTTAATATTATTTCATAATTCATTTCATATCTATATATATAATAAAGGAGGCTAGTGTAGCCTAAAATTTAGGCAAGTGTAACCTTGAGAACTACCTATTTGAATACTTACAACAAAAAACTATCATTTTATAACAAAAAGTTATTTTGTTGATTATTTAAATATTTAATATTATTTCATAATTCATTTCATATTGTGGTAAAAAATAATTAAGAATGATTTTTCTATTGAATTCATATCTATATATATAATAAAGGAGGATAGTCTAACCTAAAATTTAGACAAGTGTCATCTTGAGAACTAACTATTTGAATACTTACAACAAAAACTTATCATTTCACAATAAAAAGCTATTTTGTTGATTATTTAAATATTTAATATTATTTCATAATATATACATATAATAAAGGAGGATAGTCTAACCTAAAATTTAGACAAGTGTCATCTTGAGAACTACCTATTTGAATACTTACAATAAAAAACTATCATTTCTTGATAAAAAGTTATTTTGTTGATTATTTAAATATTTAATATTATTTCATAATTCATTTCATATTATGGTAAAAAATAATTAAGATTGATTTCTATTGAATGAAAATTATTTATGATTTTTATTGATTATTTATTTATTTATTGAATATTATTTCCTATTGTGGTATAAACAATTAAGATTCATTTATATTTGATGAAAACTATTATAATTTTATGTTATTCCATTTAATATTATTTCATATCTATATATATAATAAAGGAGGATAGTCTGACATGTGTCATCTTGAGAACTACCTATTTGAATACTTACAACAAAAAACTATCATTTCATAATAAAAAGCTATTTTTTTTATTATTTAAATATTTAGTATTATTTCATAATTCATTTCATATTATGGTAAAAAACAATTAAGATTGATTTCTATTGAATGAAAATTATTTATGATTTTTATTGATTATTTATTTGTTTATTGAATATTATTTCCTATTGTGTTATCAACAATTAAGATTCATTTATATTTGATGAAAACCATTATAATTTTATATTATTCAATTTAATATTATTTCATATTGTGGTAAAAATCAATTAAAATTTATTTCTATTGGATGAAAACTATTATGATTGTTCAATTATTTCATATTAATATTAGTAGTTAGTTATGTCATATTATTCTATGTTTTGCTGATCATTTATTTATTTATTTATTTATTTAATATTATTAAGAATTTTATGAAATATTATTATTATTATTATTATTATTATTATTATTATTATTTAAAATACTAGCGACATTTTACAAAAAATTTATCTGATAAAATCTAATAAGAATTCCAATAAAAATATTGTTGGTAATGATAAGAATTTTCTATTTTATACTAAACAATGACATTTTTACAATAAATTTTATTTAATAAAAACTAATAAGAATTAAAATAAAATATTCATAATTAAATATAAGAAATATTTTTTTAAAACTAAACAATAAAATGATTTTATACTCATAAGGTTGGAATATAATCTATTATGAAATAATATTTAAAATGAAATAAGAATTTAATTTGAATAGATTGAGGCGAAAAAAATTGAATTTGAATTGAATTGAATAAAAATACTTTTTAAAAATTGATCAAACTCTTCCTAAATTTAAGTCGATACTGAATTAATTTTGTTAAAAATTATGAAATGCATCAAACTCAAATCTTTTTAGTATATCAAAATTCTTCACATCACTTTATTTTTTTGTTATTTTAGCCTAATCTTATTTTTATGGTTTTGATGGATAAAAATTGTAGAAATAAATATAATTATTTGAAAATACTATGGTTCAATTAAATATTAATGATATCATTTCAATAAGGAAATAATCAATTACAAATCAAGTGATGTATATGAAAAAGATTATTGTGACAAAAATATTCAAATAATTAATAATATATATATATATATATATATATATATATATATATATATATATAATCTATATTGCATGATAAGAGTATTCATGATTTAATTTAAATTGCGTAAATCAAATTGATAAGATAATCAATTAGCATTTGAGAGACATATTTGGAAAAAAATATTGAATTGAGGTAAATCCGTTAATTTAAATGAAAAGATGTAATATATTGAACTAATACGTAAGTACATTCTTAGAATTAATCATATAATATTTTCCTAAATTAAGACAATTATTTAATTAACGTTTTCTAGAAATATGAAACACAACTAATTTTAGTATATTCATCAGGTGTAATCAAATCAATTGTTTTCTTTTCTTACATGTTCCTTTCTATGTAGAGAAAATATGTGCATTGAGATTAAAATTTTACATTTAAATTGTAAGATAAAAATCTTCTAAATTAACTATTAAGCTACTCCACTTTTTGCATATATTTACCTTCCTTACTTAATCCTCTCAAATAATACATTTTATATAACTTTTGCAAGGGCTTACTCTAATATTTACTTTTTTATGTTTATGTAGGTTCTACATCTTTGCATAGAAATTTTTTTAGAAGAAATGAAGTGTGAGGTATTGTTTGAAACTTCTTCTATTTTACTTTTTTGTGTGCATCCTAAATATTTTTAAATATGTGAAATGTTTGGTCTAACTGCTGACATATATCACCTCTCTCAATTCAAGCAATTACATTAAGATAATTTTTTCCAGGTATAATATCAAGTAACAAATACACAAACTAGCAAGTAAGTTATTACTTTTTTGGTATAAATATACATTTTTGGCTTGTGGGCGTAATTCATATGTTCTTATTATAGAATGATTTTAGTCTTCTCTTTATTTTCGTTTTTATTTTGTATCTTTATTTTTTATTACTTCAATTATTTGAATATTTATATATTGGGTTTTGTCAATTAAATTTATTTTTTAAAATTTTACAGTTGTGAATGCAGATGATCCCACTAAACCATAAACAAGGATATTATGTTACTGTCAAATTTTAGTGTGTTGAATCAATAAATTTTATTATTGTTTGTCTATATGTTCGGTATTATCTTTTATTTGATTATCAAGTTTTAATATTTTTTAAAATAAAATGAAACTTACCAATCATTAATTTTTGAGAGAAAATTTTAAAAACTATCATAATTTTTATTCATATTTGTATAAAGGCAAAAAGATCTTCAAAGCACACAAAACCATACTTTCTAGCATCATCTTTTAGTATTTACAAATTACAATAATTACAATATTTATTGCTTTTGTGGGTTACGCTTTGATTTTCATTGATTTAAGTTTGTCTAATATTTTTCTTAACTAAGATAGCATTGATTTGGTACTATCAATTTATCCAACTCTAATAAGAAATAAATGGAGAAGAAAACAAATTTTATATGAAATCTTTTTTTGACATGTTAATTTTCTTAAAAACTATTTAAAATGAGTTATATCACATATTAGTTGATAACTACACATATCAATATCATCTTTGTATATGCGAAAAAACTAATTTCTTATGTTTACATTTTCAAATTTGATAAGAAGTTGTACTTGTGGTAACACTACATTAGATTTTAGTATGTAATATGATAGAATTTTGGTGTTGATTAAATTGGTAAGAACAATTATTTTTACACATTGCCAAAAAGGAATGCACTCTTTTGCATATGAAAAATATTTCATTACATGTCATGTGATGATATAATAGAAATAATAGTTGAAATATGATTTCAAAAAAATTCAAAACAGCAAAGTAAATCAAATTAGATTATTTAGAAACAAGAGGGTCTCGGGTATAATGAAAAAGAAAACGTACTTTTCAAATAAGAGAGTAAGAGTGTATCAAAAGATAAAAAATTTAAAATTAGTTGAATATAATCTGAAACAAGACAGCAATATTCATATAAATGTAAATCATTTTATTAAGAGTAAAATGATAAGTTTAAAGTTAAATTATTGTTAAATATTAAGAAAAATGTTATCATTTTTTATTGATCAAATAAAAAGTGTATCACATAAATTAAAATTATGGGATCATAGGCTAAGTTAGATATTGTGATTAAAATTGTTATGTCTCAATTTAAAGATGAGGACCTTGAGTTAAATTTGTGATATTCTATATTAAAATTTCACAAATAGTATCTTCTCATTGACTAAAATGTACATACCAATATCAATAAGCTAAGTTGATACCATAAATATCAAAGCATTTAAAAAATAATTAAAAAAATTTTAAAAATAAATCATCAATAAACTATACAACACAAGTTGGAAATAAAACAGAAAGATAAGAAATCTAGAGTTAAACTATACAACACAAGTTGGAAATAATCAACTTTTTACTTTCCTTTATAGTAGTATTCTTTAAATGCGCACGTATATTCATCTATATAACACATATTACATATTTCTAATTTTAACATTAAATTCCTATTCGTATCTTTTTCTTTATTTTGTTCTTCTTCTTCTTCTGTTGTTATACTGCTAAATTCATCTCTTATAGCTACTTCATATTTTTTCAATATTTCTGTTGGTGATATTTTAGTAGTTGTTGATGTTACTTCTGTTTTATTATCAGATCTTAATACTTTTTTACTTGCTTCGGCTAGGTTTAAAAACCATAATTTTACTGTTCCTATTAATGTCCTTTCTATATATTCTGGTATATTTGTTGTATCTATATTATTATCTAATAATTATTTTGATATATATCCCGCCCATAATTGTATTATTTTATTTGTGTTTATTACACAGTCTAAATCTAAAAAGTTATAATTTTTATTAATTATTTATTTTGGTGTCCATTTGTTATATTCATTTTTTAGGTTATATTTTTTAAACTTATCTTTATAATAATATGTAGGTTTTCTTATTTTTAATGTACTAGGTGTTATGTTTTCATCGTCTTCTTTATTAAGAGTATTTATTTCTGTGTTTGTATTTTCTAAGTTTTCTTTATTAATTACTTCTTGTTTTTTATTATTTTTAGTTTTCCTATGTTTTCTAGAATTTCTGTATATGTTTCACTACCTTCCGAATCATAATTATTTGTTTCTTCAGCATCTATTGTATTTATTTTTAATTCACTGGTTTCTGATTCTTTATTTTTTATTTCTAATTTTTCTTTAAATTGATTTATCTCGTTTAATAATTTTTGTTCTTTATCTTTTTCTTCTTTTTCTTTCTGTCTTTTTTCATACAAGTCTTTTAGTATTTGTAGTTCTTTTTCTAATTCAGCAATCCTACTATTTTTAGTTTCTTCTATTTTCGTATTCCTTCTGTGGTTTGTTGTTTTATTTTATCTATTTCTTTTTTCCTATCTATTTCTTCGTTTTCTCTTTCTATTCCTACCATGGCTGCCAACTTATCTTCTAATTTTAATTCTTCTTTTCCTAACATTAAATATAAATGTTCACCTATTTTCTTATATCTTCTTCCTAAATTAGAGAATAATATTTTTATTCTTAATCCTTCGTGATTTTCATATGTTTTTTCATCTATTATAAATTCTTCTTTGTTCATTTTATTTAAATGTATATAGGTTATGTTGATATATATATTCTAGACTATCTATTGTTGATTCTAAATTTGATATTTCTTCTTTTTGTGCATTTATTGAGTTTTTACTAACTCCGACAATTATGTTATAATGTAGTCTTTCTATCCTTATTTTTAATTCTTTACGTTTTTCATATATATATTTTTTTAATTCTTTATATTTTTGTAATTTTTTTTCATTATTCATCTAAGCAATATTGATAATATTTTGGTGGATATCTAAATCTAATTTTATCATAATTAATAAATTAATCTAATAGATCCAAATATATACTACTTCCGTAACTTTAAACAACATAGGCTTTGATACCAATAGAAGGAGGGTGCGGATAACATAAATAAATCTATTATAACTCTAATTGATTTATTTTTATTTGTGCGTGGATGTTTCTTAACTTTTATAAATATTTTTATTTTTAATTTATTTATTTTAGTTTTATTGACGTTCATATGTTGGGGGGTGATTAAATGATATTTGATTAAATTCTTTACTGTAATATTCATTAGTTTTTTCTCTTAGTCTTTGTAATTCTTGTATATTATTTTGAAGGTATTCTAAATATTCTATATTTTTTTTCTAAAATATTCAATAAAATTCTCTTTCATAAGTATTTCTGTTAATCTTATTTCTTCCATATCTTGTCTCCAATATTTTAAATATTCATAGTTTATCATTTTATCCTAAAGTAGTTGTAATACTGCAAATTTCTTTGTAATAATTTATTCTAATTGTACTATATCTGATATTAAATTTTAGGTTATCTATTTCGCTAATTATCCTGTCTTTTTCTTCTATGAATAATTCTATGTCTAAATCATATTCTAAACTGTCTTTTAATTCTAGTTGTTTCATGGTTTTATCTATCCAAATTAATCTTTTTTTTAATTGTTTTCTTTCTTTTCTAAGTTGGTTTTTATAATTAATTTCTTCATATAGCCAACTTTGTTTTTCTCTAACTCTTTTAATATATTCTAATATTTTTAATCTGTATAATATCCATCTGAATAATAACTATTATTATCTGAGTAATAACTATCTGAATAATATAAACTAAGATCATGCATATCTTCTAACCATTCTAGACTTAATGATTCTTCATAAAATATTTTTCCCATATTATTTTCTTTATATCTTCTATTTCTAAGTCTTTAATGATATATAAAACAAATATCTTAATTTCATCAGATATATAGCTTGTCATATGATCCATATGATGTTTAGGTTTCTACGAATAACTTGGATAACTTGGAATAGGATTTTAGTAATTTATGATTTATTAAATGCTTTATCATAATATTTACTGGTGGTTTGTTTTAATCTTAATAATTCTTGTATATTTTTATTAAAGAATTCCATATATTTTGTATCTTTAGTTCTCATATATTTTTCTAGATTTATTTTCATTAGTCTTTCTATTAATTGTATATTTTTCATATCCATTTTCCAATATTCTAAATATACGTAATTTATGATGGTTGAGGTGTAGGTTTGGCATGTAGATATTTGTAAGAGTAAGTAGGTAGGTGTGGTATGTAATTTATTCTAGTCATAAAATATTTATCAAATATTTTTTCCAATATGATTTTTCTTATATCTACAATTTCTATATCCCTAAGTACATACAAAACAAGTATTTTAAATTTATCTACCATTTAAGCAGATAAATAAGTATTCATTTTTCATATGATGTTTTTTTTCAAAATATTCCCTTCAATCATACACATAACAAAATATGATCATTTTAGAGTACTATATACTAGATTATTCTTAAATAACATGTTCTTCGGTCACTATTAGCATGGTAATCTGGATACTTTTCCCTTAAACAGCGCCTCTACTCTGGCTACTCCCCTATCACGGCTTTCTTGCCTCACCGGTTTCACCTTTAGGATGGCATAGTTCTTAGGAATTTTTCTCCTTTTTCACTTTGCTAATAAACTACTTAACATGCTATTCTTCGAATAATTCTACTATAAAGTAACTAACATGAACTTATTTTATCATATCATGATTGTCAGAAATTTATGAATTTAGCTATTCATAATCGTAAATAAATATACCTGTTCTGGTAGGTTTGATAATTCTGGGCTTTGTTTATCCATAACTTTTCCTTAGAAATATATTTGTTTTTTATTAAATATTCAAAAAAAAAATTGTGTGCAAGAAGGAAGACTTGCTTTCAACACATGAAAATCTTGCCTTTATCTTTGTCGAAGGCTTACATATTTATAAGAGGAAAAGAACTATTCCTACTTTACACGTTTTACATGTAAACTATACTATTCCTACTTTTTACAAAAAAAATCTTCCTTTTCAAAAGTAGAAAAGGACTAGACTCGTATAATAAGACAAAAACTAGGTCCTATCTTTACAAAAGAAAAAATCTTAAGACTAAAAACAAAAAACCAATAATGGAACTTTCTCCAAAAAGTCAAAAACTATACAATCAATTTACGCAACAAAATTTTAAGACTATACATGTCATTTTAATATCTAGTCTTTTATCTCTTTCATTATTGCTTCGTGTCTTTCTATCTTTTATCGTGTATCTTCCAGCTGTCGTCCTTATCTTCTTCTATTCCAGTTGAACTTCTGGGATAATATTATCTTCTCCATTACATCTTGAACATAGATGGTCTGGATATTTGTGTCCTATGATTTTGCAATATCTTGTTAATAATTCTTCTGAAATAAATTCCTTCCTAATTGCTCTTGCAGTTGGTTTCTTGGGTTGAGCAATGTCAGAATCCATTGTTTAGCATCTTCCATATCTGTTTGTCGTAGCTCTCTTGAATTTGAATAAATCATTTGATGATCTCTTGAATAATAGCTCCATATAGGGTTTCCATTGATATAATTATTTGCTAATTCTTGAACAATTGTAGATATTCCAATAAATCGTTTATTTGCATAAAAATCAGGTATCTCGATTTTAGGTATCTCTGGCTGCTGGACAATATCTTCCGGTATAATCATATCTCTGGTTAATCCTATTTTTACAATTTGTATAACTGGTTTGATCTCATCATATAATATCTCTGCTTGTGCAGTATAAAACTTTATAAAAAATAAATTCCCTTTGGTTATTCTTTTATAAGTGGTGAATGCTTTATATAATTTTGGTATATTTGTTAGTTCATTTCCTTCATGGGTATATACGGTATTTAATAATTCATAACTGAAATAAGTTTTAACTAAGCTTGGGTTGGTTTTCGGTAGTGCGATTAACTTATTGTAACCTTGTAATTTTTGGGTTATATAGTTTGTGTTTGGTTCTAGGATATCAGTGGATCTGGGTTTAACGTTTAGATAAGTCTGTATTTTGTGGATATTTTCTATGTATGCTCGGGTTATGTGGTTATAGGCTTTTTTATCTTGGTTCAAACTTTCTTGATATGTGGTAATTTGTGGGGGTATGTACAAGGGGTCTTTTTGTGTTTTTGGTATAAATGATTTTTCAAATATCTTATTCATGTTCATGTTCTGATATCTTTATCCACTAATTCCTTTGCTTGTACCTGCAATTGTAGATTGATAAACGTTATGGGTTTTATGGAGTGTCCCAACGTCTCCTTTAAGCTTTGGAATTTTGATGTCTTCCGATCGACATAGCTCTGCACACTACTGAGTTAGCTGATTCATAGCTTTAGACTTCAGTTTAACTTCATTAGTCTTTAGCTTTTCTATTTCATTACCTATACTGTCCACTTTCATCTAAAGCGTAGTTAGGATTTTGAATATTTTTTCTAAAGCATCATCTTCTATTATATCAGTCTGTGTAGCTTTGTCTTGATATGTAATCTGCAATAACATTTTTGTTAGTACTAATTACTTCAATTGTAAATGTAAAATTTAATATATTTAATACTAGTCTCCGAATCTCTTTCGTTGTAACTGAATTTTGTATTTTCTTTATTAACCACCAGCGTACCTATGTATTATCTGTGCGTACAATAAACTTTTTATATACAATATATGACTCAAATGCTAATAAACATTTATATAATGAACATAATTCTTTTCTATTTATTTTCCATTTTATTTTTGTTTCATTAAACGCACTTGAGTAGTATCTACAATGATGTTCTAATTTTTCTTCTTCATATCTATATTTAAGTACTCCTCCATAACTATATTCATTAGCATCTGCTTCTACTATATATATAAATTTATTTTCGTCTGCGATTTGTAATTTTGGTAACTCTTTACAAAGTATTTTTATTTTCTTAACTTATTTTTTATCTTCTTCGTTGTAATTATAATCTACATCCTTTTTAAATTTTTTCTGTAATGGCTTTAGGTTTTCTACTAATTTTGGTATATGTTCCCTTACTTGGTTTACTAATCCTAAAAATGATTGTAATTTCTTTTTTGTATCTAATTCTTCTTTTGAATTTATTATTTTTTGTACTATATGTTGTTGTATTTTTACTCCACTTTTATCTATTTGTATTCCTAAGAACTCTATATGGTTTTTCATAATTTCGATTTTCTTTTCACTTAAACTTATTCCCAATTTTTCTATTATATCTGTAAATTGTTCTAATAATTTTAAATGTTCCTCTTTAGTTTTTGTATATAGTAGTACATCATCTATGTATACTATACAATTGGGTAATTGTTTAAAATAACTATCCATAAAGTGTTGATATCTACAAAATAACTATCCATAAAGTGTTGATATCTACCTGGTGCATTTTTATATCCAAATGGTAATACGTTCCATTCATCAAATCCTTGTGGTACCGTAAATGCGGTTAATTCCTTAGAATTTTCATCTAACTTTAAGTGGTAAAATTCTGATTTACTATCAAATTTACTAAAGTAGTTATATCCTTGTATTTGTCTTATTTTTAATATCTTATTTGGTATTGGATAATTGTATGTCATAGTTTTTGCATTTAAATTTCTATAGTCAATCACCATTCTACTTTTTCCTCTTTTTTGTTCACTATGTTTATTTACTATAAACGCTGGGCTATTATGTTTACTATTGCTTCTTTGTATATACTGTTTTTCTAATAATTCATCTATATGGATTTTAAATTCTTTTAAGTCGTCAAAATTATATGTTAATGGTTTTTGAGTTATTATACTATTTTTATCTATTAATTCAATTTTTATAGTAGTTTTATGTTTTTCCCATCCTTTTTATGGATCTTCACTGTATAATTGTCTTAATCTTTTCTTTATTATTTCTACCTTATCTATTGAAAATATAGTTATTTCTTTTTTATTTATCGAAAATACAACTAGTTCTACTGTGTCTTCTATATTTTTTATATTTTTTAACTTTTGTGTAATTTTTTCACTTCCTTTTATCCAATCATTTTTCTTTCTTATTTTATTAATAACTCTTTTTGCTCTTTCTTTTTGTTTACATGGTGTTGTAAACCACCAATCTGTTTTAGTTATTATATGTGGGTATAATTTATCTAAAAATGGCATTTCTAAAATCATATCTTTTGATGTTAGTTCATAATTATAGATTCTTCTATTGTTATTATTTTATCTCATATCTGTATTTTTACATTTTTGGCTTTATATGTAATTAAACTTCCTTCATTATTAAATCCTTTGACTACTATTGATGTTTTTAATTTATCCCATTTACTTTCTGGTAAACAGTTGTATCTACATAAGTTTGCTTCTGCTCATGTATCTATCATAGTTGTATAATACCTACTATAATATCCTTCTACCAAATACATATATTTTCATATCATGTTAAAGCTCTTTTTATGAATAATCTTTCTTTATTATATGTTATAGATAATTGTGTATGTTCTATATTGTATGGTTTTACTTGTTCTAACCATTTTATTCCTAATATTATGTCTGCTTTTTGCATTTCTTCCTTTATTTCAAATTCTATTTTTATTTTTCTGACTCCTATTATTATTTCTTTTTCTGTTGTATCTTTAATGTTTATTAGACTCCTTGGTAGATCTGGGCATATATTACTATTAGATTTTATTTCTTCACTTTTTACTAGATATTTTGCTATATAATTTTCTTCTTGTCCTGTGTTTAAAAGTATTAAATATTCTTTTCCATTTATTGTTCCTGTTATATAATATTAATTTAAATTAACTGTTGAAGTTGTTTTATAACTTGTTCTTTTTTATGAGCTTGATGATTCTGTTTTTTCATAAGTTATTCTTTTTGTACTTATTCTATCATTTATTATTTCTAAATCTTCTTCTATATCTATGTCTTGGAAACTATAATCATTATTATCAATTGTTTTTACAAATTATTCGAAAGGACTTTCTATTTGTATTTTATTAATTTTATTTTTTTCTGTTATTTTAAATTTTGTTGTTAATACATATAGATTTTTACATCTTGCTATAAATATTTTACTTCCTGGGTTAGTTCTATTCCTGTTATTTTTCAATATAATACTAATGATTTATCTATATTTTTATCTGTTATTACTACTGAATAATTCGCACTTATTATAAACTTAAATTTTTGGTATATTAAATTTCCTTTTATGACAGTTATTATACTTTTTTCTATAGGTTTTATAATTCTATCATCTGCTAAATATAATTCTATTGGTGTATCTATTCCTTCTCTAAAACATGTTTTTATCAATATCTCTGTTCCTCTAAGGTATACATATTTTATTGGGTCTTTAATTTTTATATCGTTTATTTCTTTATTAATTATTCTTTTTGTTACTAGTGGTATACTAGCTCTACCTTTTGCATATCTACAGTCTATTACATGTTCTTTTTGGCTTACTACGTAGTATTCTTCCTTTTTTCTACTAAATATAGTTTTTATTGTTGGTATTTTAAATAGTTTGTCTACACTTAAGTCTAACTCTTTTCCTTTTATTTCGTCAAATATATTATTGTCAAATATTATTTTTTGATCAGTTCCTTCTTCATTTAATATTCTTCCTTTGTTATTATTTTTATATCTTCTTCAGTTATTTGGTTCATTTTTATATCTTCTTCAGTCATTTGATTCATCTAAATCACTATCTATTTCATTATCTGTTTCATTCTCCGAAATTTCATATATACTATCTTTACTTTCTAATTCATAATCTATATAATCTATCTGCATATATTCTGTATTTTTTATTTTTATTTCTGATATTTATTTCTTTTTTGGGTTTTTAGGCATTTTACAATCTCTAGCTAAATGTCCTAGTTTCCCACAATTATAACAAGTACATTCTTTTATAGATTTCTTTTTCTTATATGGTCTTTTATGTCTATAATTTTTTACATAACATCTTTTTCTTGGTTTCTTATATTTATATTTTGATTTTTTTTATTTCTTATATTTTTTATGTCTTTTTCTTTTCTTATAATATCTTTCTTCACATCCAAATTGAGGTGGTATTTTATCTTTGCAACATGCTAAATTTCTTATTAATGTTTTTTCCATTTTTATTTCTTCTCTTTATTTTTCACATAGATTTCTATACCATTATTGTAAAAATTTTATTTTTGCTCCTAGGGTATCTACTATTTTTGCTTCATCCCAACTCTTTATTATTTTTGAACTAAATGGTTCAGGTAATTTGCTAAAATATAATCTTCTTATTTCTTTACTTTCCTTTATATTATATTTCTACTATTTATTTCATTATTAAAATTCAAAATTTTATGGCGAAAACAAAAAAAATAGGCATTCGGTAATTAATTAGTAGAAAATCATATCATGGGTAATTGATCATGTAAAAATTAAAACTAAGAAATTAAAGTTTTTAAGGAATAATGCAATTCATTGTTCTCATTTTGGGAACTAAAATTAAGATGAAAGTTAGAAATTTAGTAAATTAATATGAATTAATGTACTCAATTAGCATATTATAATATGATATAATTTATATTTTTTTAATATTATCCGAGTATCGCGCAAGTATTGATACTAGTATTGTAAAAATTTTAATTTTTTGAAAAAGATAAAAACAGAAAGAAAAATGAGAGAGAAGTTTATAGTATAGAAAAATAAACTCATCAACAAAATAAAAATTCGCATAACTGACTAACTAAAGATTCCCCTATAATACAAGAATTTGAGTAACATATTCAAAGGGAATTGTGCCCCATGTTAGATGAAGTCCAACCTCCATACGCCTCGGAGGAATCAGACAGTACCCTTACTACATTATACCTCCTCCGTCCTATTTTACTTGTCCCAAATTGAAATGACATAACTATTAAAAAAATAATGATTGGTAATGTAACTTTACCATTTTGCCCCTCTTAATTGTGTCTTGTTATTAGTTCCAATAATAATGAATAACTAATAACAAGGAGTAATCAATTACACTGAGGGTATAATGGGAAAATTTTTTTATCTTGTCTTGATAAGTAAAAAAGGACAAGTAAAATGGAACATTAAATTAAAAAATTTGGGACGGATAGAATGGGACTAAGGGAGTACTATATAAAATTAGTTTTTAATGAAGAAAAATAGGTTCATTGGTTTAAAGTGAATTTGGGAAATGGCCAATCAATCATGAGAATAAAATTGGGATTCTTCAATTGATTCCTCTTTCTTTTTGGGTTTTAGTAGTTGGACCACACTGAAGACTACCTCCTCCCTGTGACTTCTTGTGCCCTTTCATTATCCTATAAATTCGCATATTTATTTTTCTATTATCTATGTGTTCTCTAATTTGATTAATTTTTAATATTTTCAAGAGCACGAACGTTTCTTTCCAACTAAATGATATTTGTTATGAAATATAAACTAAGAACAATAAAAATAAAAAGAGAAGAGAGAGTAATTATTATTTCTCTTGAGAGATTTCTTGATGGGGTGAATTACAATGAAGGAAACCTCCTTTATTTATAGGGAAAAACTAACCTAGACATTCACTATATATGGTAAGTAGACATTCACTATATATGGTAATAGATTTATAACACTCCCCTTTGAATGTCTAATTGATAGATAATGTGCCTCATTAAAACCTTACTAGAAAATTCCCAGTGGAAAAGAAATATAGTGAAGAAAAAAGAGTACGCATCTCTAACAATACGCATATAGGCTGCCTCATTAAAAACCTTACAAAGAAAATCCATCGGGATAAAGCCTCGAAAAAAAGAGTACAACGCATATTAACTTCCCCTAATGAGAATATCCTTGAACCTTTGCATCCATCTTGTGCACCATCTTCTTGAAAGTTGCAGTGGGAGGAGACTTGGTAAATATATCATCCACATTATCACTTGAACGAATCTGTTGTACGTTAATATAACCATTCTTTTGGAGCTTATGTGTATAGAAGAGCTTTGGCAAAATGTGCTCTGTTTTATCTCCTTTTATCAATCCCCCTTTAAGATGTGCTATGCATGCTGCATTATCTCCGTATAACATTATGGGTATATTGTCATATTTCAAACAATATTTTTCTCGAATGAGATGTAACATAGACCTCAACCATACATATTATCGGCTTGTTTCATGAATAACTATTGTCTCAGCCTGGTTCGATGAAGTGGCTAGATAGACCGCTTTATATATCTCCAGGATATGGAAGTATCCCACATGTGAATACATTGCATGTTTGAGACCGAGATTTATGTGGGTTAAATAAATACCCAGCATCAGCATAATTAACAAGATCGAGACTGCAATCTTTAGAATAAAACAAGATCATGTATTTGATCCCATTTCGATATCTCATAGTAGGATCAAAATTATACCTTGCTAATAAGTTAATCCGAAACCACAACCCACCCCCCGACGAAACCACAACCCGACGCGACCACCCCCTTTTCTCCACCTCTCCTCTTTCTCCCTCCTTCCTTTCTCTTTTTTTTCCTTTAACTAAGCCGATGAACTGTATTACTGTGATTGACCGGAAGAAGCCGATGCCAGCGATGGCGTAGACGTGCCTCCAACGGGTTAGGTTTATTCTATCTCTCATATTCTCTCTACTCCCTTCTCTTTCCCTTCTTTTTTTTCTCTCGTCACTGCTATCGCCGACAGGATTAGGGTTTCTGCCGGCTTGACTCCGACAACGGTATTAGTGTGCAGCACTGGAAGACACAGGTTGGTACGATGACTGCAGGTACCCAGATTCCGGCAATACACAAGATACGTCCGACGATATTCAGGCGACGCACCAGCGGTATTATTTTGACTCTATTCCGGTGACCAATTTTGACATCAAATTGCTGGAACCCAATAGTAGCACGCAAGAGGACAGGACTTGGCATACACGAGTATCCCAGTGACCTCTAAACTTTGATATTTAGTTCCTTCTTTTAGTCTGGCTTAGTCATATTTTTTTATTTCTTGTGATTTGGTTGTGACTGGTTGTGTTGTTCTTGGCTGATTATCTTGTTTGTGGATGACGATTTACTTATTTATTTTTGTATTTCATAACAATGTTACTTGTTTATTCTACTTGCTTGATTACTGTTACCTGGTTTACTAGCATATCTACTTATTGTGGTAGTATAGTTCCCATTATTGATTGTTGGTTATCAAAACTTAAGTTGTTTTATTAGTTTTGTTGCTTTTCATATATTATTGGTTTTCTTTATCCCCTTTGTTAGCTCTTTTAATTTTTATTTTCATCCTCCTTCCCCTATTTGTATAGTGGCTATAATTGGTGATGGAAGACTAGGGTCATATCATAGGTCGGGGTCGGGGTTGGGGTTAGGTGGGTTGGGTCTGGGTCGAGGCTAGGATTGAGTTTGGGGTTAGGGGAAAGAGGTAGTAAGGTTAGGTGGGATAAAGGAGCGTCTAGGTTACAAGTTGGGTCTTGGAACATAGGAACTTTGCAGGGTAAGTCTATAGAGCTGGTGAAGATTCTTAGAAAGAGGAGGGTTAGTATAGCGTGTGTCCAGGAAACTAAATGGATAGGCACTTAGGTGAGATATGTGGATGGATATAAGTTGTGGTATTCGGGTAGCGTGCGACATAGAAATGGGGTAGGTATCTTAGTAGATGAAGAACTTAGGGAGCAGGTGGTAGAGGTTAAGAGAGTTAGTGATAGGTAAATGTCTATTAAGTTGGTCATTGAAGGTTCTACGGTGACTGTTATTAGCGCCTACGCTCCGCAAGTAGGTTTGGGCGAGGAGGAAAAGGACTTTTGGGAGGTTTTAGATGAGGTGGTGAGTAGCATCCCGAGCACTGAGAGGCTTGTTGTGGGAGGGTATTTCAATGGGCATATTGGGTCTTTGTCGAGAAGTTATGATGATATGCATGGTGGTTTTGGTTTTGGGGAGCGGAATGAAGGATGGGCTTCTCTTTTGGATTTTTCTAGGGCTTTTGGGTTGCGGATAGCAAATTCGTACTTTTCGAAGAAGGAGGATCACCTTATCACATTTCGTAGTTTAGTGTCCAAGACTCAGATAGACTTTTTGCTCCTTAGGAAGGGTGATAGAGTGCTATGTAAAAACTGTAAAGTGATACCTAGCAAAATTTTTTTGACTCAACATAGGTTGTTGGTGATGGACTTGGTTATTAATAAGAGCAAAACGAAGAGGAGTGTGGAGGCTCGACCCAGTATTAAGTGGGGTAGCTTGACTTTAGAAATGGGAGAGGAATTGAAGAATAGATGGGCTTGGAAGAGTAAAGGAAATATGGATAGTATGTGGGAGACGACTGCCAGTTGCATTAGAGAGACTGTTAAAGAGGTGTTGGGTGTCTCGAGAGGTCGATCTGGCAAGCATCAAGGAGACTAGTGGTGAAACGAAGAGGTAAAGAGGAAGATGGAGTCTAAGAAGGCGATTTATGCTAAGTTGGTGGAGAAAAAGGATGATGAGGAAAGACAGATAAATAAGGAGGAGTATAAGGTTGCTAGAAGAGAGGCCAAAGTAGCAGTTATGGGGCTAAGACAACAGCTTTTGAGAGCTTGTATATGGCGTTAGAGGAGAAAGGAGGGGACAAAAAGTTGTATAGGCTTACTAAGGCCACGGAGCGGAGGTCTCGTAACCTTGATCAAGTGAAGTGAATCAAGGGAGAGGATGGTACAGTGTTGGTTGAGGATGCCCTTATTAATGAGAGGTGGCAGTCCTACTTTCATAAACTTTTGAACGACGAGGGGGACAAAGGTTTCGTGTTGGGGGACTTGGAGAATTCTGAAGAGTGTCGTGATTATGGTTATTGTAGGTGTATCAAGGTTGAGGAGGTCAAGGGGGCTATTCGCAGGATGCGGTGGAGTAGGGCGACGGGGCCAGATGAGATTCCAGCGGATTTTTGGAAGAGCACCACTTGGGAAGGTTTGGAGTGGTTAACAAGGTTGTTTAACATCATTTTTAGGACGACAAAGATGTTGAAAGCATGGAGGAAGAGTACGATGGTTCCTTTATATAAGAACAAGGAAGACATTCAGAGTTTCAGCGACTATAGAGGCATTAAGTTGTTGAGTCATACTATGAAGGTTCGGGAAAGTGTGGTAGAGTTAAGGCTGAGAAGGATCGTGGATATCTCTGAGAATCAGTTCATTTTCATGCTAGGTCACTTGACCAATAAGTCCATTCACCTCGTGAGAAGATTAGTGGAGCAGTTTTGGGAGAGGAAAAAGGACTGGCACATGGTGTTTATTAATCTAGAGAAGACATATAATAGAGTTCCGAGGCAGATTCTGTGGAGGTGCTTGGAGGCTAGAGGGGTGCCTGCAGCGTACACTTGGTCGATCTAGGATATGTATGATGGGGGAAAGACTCGTGTGGGGATGATAGGTGGGGATTCGGAGCACTTACCAGTTCTGATAAGGTTGCACCAAGGATCAACTCTTAGCTCATTTTATTTGCCTTAGTGATGGATGTTTTGACATGATATATTCAAGGGCAGGTGCCTTGGTGTATATTATTTGTGGATGATATGGTACTGATTGACGAAACTCGGGGAGGAGTTAATGATAATTTGGAGATTTAGAGACAGACGCTTGAGTCTAAAGAATTTCGGTTGAGCAGAACCAAGACGGAGTACTTGGAGTGTAAGTGTAATACCCCACAATTTTTCTAGCTTAAATTCATCCCTAGAGTGTTAAAGGATAGCTTCCAAAATAAATACTATTTATTTGGTGTGAAATTCCTTAGATTTGGACTTTCCATTGTGTAGAAAATTGAATTAGCTTTCCAACGATATAAGAATTTCCTAAATTCGATAACCGAGTAAGAAGTTAAGGCTATTTTAAGTTCTTGTCGCAAAACACCGCTGTTTGGACCCTTAGCGCATCACAGATCAGTGTAAATTTCAAATTGGCCCATTCCATTGGCCCTCCGTGATATTGGCGCATCGCGGTGAGGGTCAATTTCTCGTTTATCAATTTCCAGAGGTCCAGCGCGAGGATGGCGCATCGCGCCATATGCCAAAATGGCATTCCAAAGGGGCACCGCAATGTCTCCGTGTCGTGGAGTCTTCCCAGTTTCCATTTGTCAATTTTCAGTGAGCCACCATGATAGTAGCGCATCGCGGTGGCCACCTAAATCTGGAAAATATACGTTTCCCAGTTTTGTATAAACGTTTAAAGGGGTTATTTTGGTAAATCTCCAACCTCCAATCCGTCCAAAAATAAAAGATTAATCATAGTTCAAGCACTTTATGCTCTTTATTCACCATTCTTTTCAAAAATAAAACTCTAGAAATCAAAAGCTCCTTCTCCAAGAAACCCAAATTCCTCCATTAATTTTCCAAGGAAATTCAAGACTAACGATTCCTAATACAAGAACTCTAAGAATTCATCTCCAAAGCATCAATAGGAATCCAAGATTCGAGTTTCTCATAAAAGATCATTAATTTAAGATATGTGGGTTTTGAACAAGGATAATTCTTTTATCCTTGTTCCCAAAACTTTATTCTAATTACAAATTTACTGCAATTTATGAGATTTTCCATGAAATTTAAGTTAGGGTTTATACCCATTATCATTATTTGTAAGATTATGAGATTTCCCATAATTTAGAAGTTGAATTACATGACTTTATTCATATTTCTATGTATTGTGCAGTAATTTCCAGATTTTATGATGAATTATAAGTGTTTACATTATCAAGCATGAATTTTTAGATGTTTTAATGTGAGATTGATGCATGGTTCGTTAATCCCCAATTTAAGATTGTTATTTCAAGATTATTTGTGCTATGAGCACCCTCAAATAAGATTACTCACAGTTTTTGACAAAGATTTGACCGTTTGGTCCTAAGCTAAGATAAGAATTCACTTTGTTCATATAACTTGAGATTTAAAGAAATAAAAGCATAATTGGTTTTCTTGTAAACCCTTATGCTATTTTTGAAGTGGATTTCTTAAGATTTTGAGCATAAGAATGGGAGAAGTATTTAGCACCGAGATGGGTAGGTTACTACGGTTTCAGACCCCAGAACTATGTGCCATTGTAGGATTAAGATTTATTTCCACTCCTACATGGATTACTCAAATTGTGATCACTAAGATAGAAGTTCTAATCTGACGGCAAGGGTAGAACAACCCTACCTAACGGGGGCCAGACGTGGGACTCCATAGATACTCACATGGTGTATGTCGGTTAGAAGAACCTCCCAAAAAATGTCCCCTACTCTTCAACAATTTATTAATTTAAAGCTTTAAGATAAAAGCATATATTTTAGAAGTTATGGTTTTAAGATTCTTGAGATTTAAGATAAAGTATTTTACAGATTTCAGAACTAAGTGTAATGGCTCACCAGATTTTCGTTATATGTTTTATCATTTATGATTTATGATTTTCAAATTTTAGATTACTCAAGCCTGTGTGAGTCATTTATATTTAGCATGTATGATTTTATAAACTGTGATGACATTGTTTACTTATTGCATGCACCCCCATATACTCAGTATATCCTCAAAGTACTGATCCACATATATGTCTATGTGCTACATTGTCTTATAATGTAGGTTCAGGTGCTCAGTCTCAACAGTGTGAGTGATTCTCGAGCATCTCATCTACATCCCTACAGTTGGTGAGTCCTCATAGTTCGAGGACTTAGTTATTAATATTTTCAGCTTATTAGTAGATGTTTCTTTATTCATTTCAGACAGGTTGAGTCCGCTGGGGGCCTGTCCCAGTGACTCTCTAGATTCAAATAGTAGAGGCTTATTGGACTACTAGATTCAGTTTTAGACATTTGATTCAGAATTTAGATTTTTTAATATTTTTTTACCAAGACTTCTAGCATGTTCCAGATAAGATTTTCCGAGTTATTATGATTTCATATTCATATTTCCCCTATGTTGAGATCCAGACTTATTAGAAAGTAGCCAGGGTTAGCTCAAGACTACTTGTAGTTCGGAGCACTGTGTGGCATCCCGGGAATTAGATTTTAGGGTGTTACAAACTTGGTATCAGAGCCTAAGGTTTAGAGAGTCCTAGGGAGTCAGACAAGCCACGTTACGTAGAGTCTTGATCATCGGTATGAAGCGCGCCACATCTATGACCAAAAGGCTATGGAGTATTTTAGGAAATCATCTCTTCTTTCATGATCTATTGTGCATTCAATGTCTCTATCTACTTCTAACTCTTACTTTCACGTGATAGAAAATGCCTCCTCATCGAGCTAACGGCCGCAGAAATAATATCCAGCCACCTCAGCCCATAGATCCTTTGAATGAGAATGTGTCACATGCGGAGTTTCGAGCTACCTTTCATGCGTTAGCCCAAGCTGTGACAGCTAATGTTCAGGGAAACCGTCAGGCCGCACTCCTACCTCAGTAAGATGGGGACTTAGCCATAGCCAGGATCCGAGATTTTATGAGAATGGACCTGCCAGAATTCTTTGGGTCAAAAGAAGATGAGGAACCACAACTTTATCTAGATGAGGTGAAAAACATCACCTAAATTATGCATGTTTCTGAAGAGGAGAGTGTAGAATTGGCATCCTACAGGCTGAAAGATGTTGCTTATGATTGGGTGGTGATGTGGAAGAAAAGTAGAGAAGAGAATGCAGCTCCCATGACTTGGTAGATTTTTCAGGATGCATTCTTAGACAAGTTCTTCCCACATGAGATAAGGAAAGCTAAGATAGAAGAGTTTATGAACCTGAGGTAAGGCTCAATGGCTGTGAAAGAGTATTGCCTCAAGTTCAACTAGTTGTCTAAGTATGCCCCTAAACAAACGGTTGACCTTAGGTCAAGCATGAGTAAGTTTGTGACGGGTGTATCCGGGTTGGAAGTTAAGGAGTGTAGACTGCTATGCTCATTGGAGACATGGATCTTCCTAGATTGATGATGCACGCTCAGCATATTGAGGCAAAAAAGAGGAAGGAAAGAGAGAGAGAAAATAAGAGGGCTAGAACAGGGAAGTTTGATCATGGTCAGGATAGGTCTGCAGGAGGAAGTCGTTCACAGTTTCAGAATCCTTCATCTATGCCTGCACCTTGTTCAGCCAGTGCTCCAGCACCCCAAAATAGGCAATAACAGTGGGGTAAGTCTTGTATGTCCAGATCTCAAAATAGTATGAGTGGGAATCCTAATCATCCCCCATGTGCTAAGTGTGGTAAGAATCATAAAGGTGAATATCTGTGGGGCCAGAAGGGTTGTTATGATTGTGGCCAGTAGGGTCATGGAATTAAAGAGTGCCTATATGCTAGACGGGGTAATAAATATGTTCGTGCTCAAACTCAGGATAATAGTACACCAGCTCCTCTAGGTCGCCAAGCTCCTCCTCAGGGTGCATCATCTAGTACCGGTGGCGGTCAATGCCAAAATTGGTTTAATACCTTACCATCCCATCAGAAGCAGGAGAATTCACTCGATGTTATGACTGGTATTCTTTGTGCCTTTCATTTTGATGTTTATGTGTTGTTACACCCTGGGTTGAGTTTCTCTTATGTGACCCCATTAGTTGCAGTAAATTTTGAGATAAATTTTAAAAAGAACCCTGAGCCTTTCTTGGTTTCTACACAAGTAGGAGAGTCAGTTATTGCTTAGAAAATTTATAAAAAGTGTTCTATCATTGTACTTCATAAAGTCATGTTAGCAGACCTGATAGAGTTAGACATGGTTGATTTTGATCTTATCCTTGGTATGGATTGACTCCATTCTTGTTATGCTTCTATTGACTGTCGCACCCGTGTGGTGAAGTTTCAGTTTCCAGATGAGCCAGTCTTTGAGTGGTCAGGTAATTCAGTATCTCCCAAACGTCATTTCATATCTTACAATAAGGCCAGAAATTTGATATTCAAAGGTTGCATTTATCATCTAGTTCGAGTCAAAGACACAAATTCTGAGACTCCAACACTTCAGTCCATCCGAGTGGTTAATGAGTTTCCTGATATTTTTCCAGAAAATCTCCCAGGGGTACCTCCCGATAGAGAGATAGAATTTGATATTGACCTTCTCCCAGATACTCAGCCTATTTCTATACCTCCTTATTGTATGGCTTCCGCAGAGCTTAAGGAGTTGAAAGAGCAACTCAAAGATCTTTTAGATAAAGTTTTCATATGGCCTAGTGTTTCTCTATGGGGAACTCCCGTCCTATTTATGTAAAAGAAAGATGGTTCTTTGCGAATGTGCATTAACTATCGCCAGCTGAATAAGGTTACAGTTAAGAACAAATATCCCCTTTCGAGAATTGATAACTTATTTGATCAACTCCAAGGTGCAAGTTATTTCTCAAAGATAGACCTTAGATCTAGCTATCATCAGTTTAAAGTAAGGGAATGTGATATTCCAAAGACAACCTTTAGAACCCTTTATGGTCATTTTGAGTTTCTAGTCATGTCTTTCAGGCTAACCAATGCCCCAACAACTTTCATAGACCTTATGAATAGAGTGTTCAAACAGTATCTAGACATATTTGTCATAGTATTCATAGATGACATCCTTGTGTACTCTCGTAGTGAGGATGACCATGTAGATTATCTTAAAGTTGTCTTGCAAACTCTTAGAGACCATCAATTGTTCGCCAAATTTAGCAAGTGTGAATTTTGTCTAAGATCAGTAGCCTTTCTTGGTCATATTGTCTCTGCCAATGGCATTAGAGTCGATCCCCAAAAGACAAAAGCCGTAAGGAATTGGACTAAACCTATCTCTCCATCAGACATTAGGAGTTTCTTGGGTCTAGCTAGTTATTACCGCTGTTTTATTAAATGTTTCTCTTCCATCGCATCTCCTATGTCTATATTGACCCAAAAGAAAGTTAAGTTCTTGTGGTCAGATTCCTGCGAGAAGAGTTTTCAGGAGTTGAAGACTCGACTCACTTCAGCCCTAGTTCTATCATTACCTGATGGTACAGATGGCTTTGTTATTTATTGTGATGCCTCTAGAGTTGGTTTGGGTTGTGTGTTGATGCAGAGAGGTAAGGTTATATCCTATGCCTCTAGACAGTTGAAGCCTCATGAAACGAATTACCCAACCCATTATCTCGAATTAGATGCTGTGATGTTTACTTTAAAAATTTGGAGACATTATCTGTATGGTGTGCATATTGCTGTGTTCACAGACCACAAAAGCTTACAATATGTATTTACTCAGAGGGAGTTGAATCTCCGTCAGAGAAGGTGGTTGGAGTTGTTGAAAGATTATGACATGAGTGTGTTGTATCATCCAGGCAAGGTCAATGTAGTGGCAGATTCTCTTAGTAGGTTGTCTATAGGCAGTGTTGCTCATGTGGACAATGATAAGAAAGAGTTAGCTTGAGAAGTTCATCATTTAGCTAGATTGGGTGTTAGGTTGGTTGATTCAGCTGAAGGAAATACTTGGGTTCAGAGTAGTTCCAAATCTTCTCTAGTTTTGGAAGTGAAGGAGAAGCAAGATATGGATTCTAGTTTGGTCAAACTAAAGGAGTCAGTTAAAAACCAAAAGGTAGAGGTTTTATCCCAAGGGGGAGATGGTGTGTTAAGATACCAAAATAGATTGTGCGTGCCATGTGTTGATTATTTGAGATAGAGAATTATGGTAGAAACGCATGATGTACGTTATTCTATCCATCCAGGAGCTACCAAGATGTACCACGACTTGTAGGAAATCTATTGGTGGAGTGGTATGAAGAAAGATATAGCGAAGTTCATAGCAAAATGTGCAACTTGTCAACAGGTTAAGGTAGAGCACCAAAGACCTAGTGGTATGTTGCAAGAGTTTGGTATCCCCACTTGGAAGTGGAAAGAGGTGAATATGGATTTTATGACTGGTTTACCCCAATCACGACATCATCATGATTCCATTTGGGTTATTATAGACAGATTGACTAAGTCAGCTCATTTCCTGCTATTTCATACATCCTATACGGCTGAGGATTATGCTAAGTTGTATATTCGAGAGTTAGTTAGATTGCATGTGGTTCCCTTGTCTATCATCTCAGATAGGGGTACTCATTTTGCTTCCCAGTTTTGGAGAGCTTTTCAGAAGGGTCTTGGTACCCAAGTCCATCTTAGTTCAGCTTTCCACCCTCAGATAGGTGGTCAAGCAGAGAGGACCATCCAAACTCTAGAAGATATGTTGAGGTCATGAGCTCTTGATTTCAAGGGTAGTTGGGATAAGCATTTGCCACTGATTGAGTTCGCTTGCAATAATATTTATCATTCTAGCATTCACATGGCTCCGTTTGAGGCTCTTTATGGGAGGAGATATAGATCACCCATAGGTTGGTTTAAAATAGTCAAGGCTGCTTTGCTTGGGCCTGACACAGTGTTTGAAGCTATGGAGAAAGTTAAGTTGATTAGAGAAAGATTGAAAACAGCCCAGAATCGTTAGAAATCCTATGCAGATGTGAGAAGAAGAGACCTCAAGTTTGAGGTTGGTGATTTAGTGTATCTGAATATTTCACCCATGAAAGGGGTGAAGAGATTTGGCAAGAAGGGAAAGCTTAGGCCCCGGTATGTTGTCCCTTATAGAATTCTGAGTCGTGTTGGAAGAGTAGCTTATGAGCTTGAGTTGCCTGCAGATTTGTCAGTCGTTCATCCTATATTCCATGTCTCTATGCTTAAGAAGAGTATAGGTGACTCCACTATTGTAGTTCCTTTAGAAAGATCAGATGTTCAGAACAGTCTTTCTTACGAAGAGATTCCAGTTGAGATTTTAGATCATCAGATCTGTAGACTAAGGAACAAAGAAGTTCCCTTGGTTAAATTTCTTTGGCGGAATTAGTCTGTTGAGGGCGCCACTTGGGAAACAGAAGCAGATATGTGAGCCAAGTACCCTCACCTTTTCTCCATAAACTCAGATGTAGCTGAAGGTAATACTCTTCCTTGATCCAATTCTTTTTTAATCACACGTTACATTCAGCTATATAGTTGTCCTCATGTAAGTTCAAGCACTCCTAGATTACTCAGAAGCTCAGAATGATTTAGATTCAGACTCGCAGTTTATTTCAGTTGTGCATGCTATCTTATATTCTCAGATTCCTTAGAAATTTCAGCTAAACTAGCCACATTCGAAGATGAATGTTTCCAGGGGGGAGATATTGTAATACCCCGCGATTTTTCCTAGCTTAAATTCATCCCTAGAGTGTTAAAGGATAGCATCCAAAACAAATACTATTTATTTGGTGTGGAATTCCTTAGATTTGGACTTTCCATCGCGTAGGAAATTGAATTCGCTTTCCAGCGATATAAGATTCGCCTAAATTCGAAAACCGAGTAAGAAGTTATGGCTATTATAAGTTCTTGTCGCAAAACACAATTGTTTGGACCCTTAGCGCATCATGGATCAGTGTAAATTTCAAATTGTCCCATTCCAGTGGCCCTTCGCGATATTAGCGCATCGCGGAGAGGGTCAATTTCCCGTTAGTCAATTTCCAAAGGTCCAGCACGATGATGACGCGTCGCACCATATGCCAAAATGGCATTCCAAAGGGGTACCGCGATGTCTCCGCATTGCGGAGTCTGCCAGTTTCCATTCATCAATTTCCAGTGAGCCACTACGATGGCCACCTAAATCGGGAAAATGTACGTTTCCCAGTTTCGTATAAACGTTTAAAAGGGGTATTTTGGTAAACCTCCAATCCATCCAAAAATAAAAGATTAATCATATTTCAAGCACTTTATGCTCTTTATTCACCATTTATTTAAAAAATAAAACCCTAGAAATCAAAAGGTCCTTCTCCAAGAAACCCAAATTCCTCCATTAATTTTCCAAGGAAATTCAAGACTAAGGATTCCCAATACAAGAACTCTAAGAATTAATCTCCAAAGCATCAATAGAAATCTAAGATTCTAGTTTCCCATCAAAGATCATCAATTTAAGGTATTTGGGGTTTGAACAAGGATAATTCTTTGCAATTTATGAGATTTCTCATGAAATTTAAGTTAGGGTTTATACCCATTAGCATTATTTGCAAGATTATGAGATTTTTCATGATTTAGAAGCTGAATTACATGACTTTATTCATATTTTAATGCATTGTGCAGTAATTTCCAGATTTTATGATGAATTATAAGTGTTTACATTATCAAGCATGAATTTTTAGATGTTTTAACGTGAGATTGATGCATGGGTCATTTAGCCCCAATTTAATATTGTTATTTCAAGATTATTTATGCTATGAGCACCCTCAGATAAGATTACTCACAGATTTTGACAAAGATTTGACCTTTTGGTCCTAAGCTAAGACAAGAATCCACTTTGTTCAGATAACTTGAGATTTAAAGAAAGAAAAACATAATTGGTTTTCTTGTAAACCCTTGTGCTATTTTTGAAGTAAATTTCTTAAGATTTTAAGCATAAGAATGAGAGTAGTATTTAGAACCGAGATGGGTAGGTTACTACGGTTTCAAACCTCAGAACTACGTGCCAACATAGCATTCAGATTTATTCCCACTTCTACGTGGATGACTCAGATTATGATCACTAAGATAGAAGTTCTATTCCGATGGCAAGGGTAGAACAACCCAACCTAACAGGGGATAGACGTGGGACTCCATAGATGCTCATATGGTGTATGTCAGTTAGAAGAACCTCCCAAAAGATGTCCCCTACTCTTCAATAGTTTATTGATTTAAAGCTTTAATATAAAAGCATATGTTTTAGGATTTATGGTTTTAAGATTCTTAAGCTTTAAGATAAAGTATTTTACAGATTTCAGAACAAAGTGTAATGGCTCACTAGATTTACGTTATATGTTTTATCATTTATGATTTATGATCTTCAGATTTCAGATTACTCAAGCCTGTATGAGTCATTTACATTTAGCATGCATGATTTTATAAACTGTGATGACATTATTTACTTATTGCATGCACCCCCATATACTCAGTACATCTTCAAAATACTAATCCACATATATGTCTATGTGCTACATAGTCTTATAATGTAGGTTCAGGTGCTCAGTCTCAATAGTGTGAGTGATTCTCGAGCATCTTATCTACATCCCTGCAGTTGGTGAGTCCTCATAGTTCGGGAACTTTGTTATTCATAATTTCAGTTTATTAGTAGATGTTCCATTATTCATTTCAGACAGGTTGAGTCAGCTGGGGGCCTATCCCAGTGACTCTTTAGATTCAGATAGTAGAGGCTTTTTGGACTACTAAATTTATTTTTAGACATTTGATTCAGAATTCAAATTTTTCAGTATTGTTTTACCAAGACTTCTAGCATGTTCCAATAAGATTTTTCGTATTATTATGATTTCATATTCATATTTCCCCTATGTTGAGACCCAGACTTATTAGAAAACAACCAGGGTTAGCTCAGGACTACTTGTAGTTCGGAGCACCGTGTGGCATCCTGAGAACTAGATTTTGGGGCGTTACAGTAAGTTTAGTGAGGTGTCGCAGGAGGATGGAGTGGTGGTGAAGCTGGACTCGCAAGTCATTCAGAAGAGGGAGAGTTTTAAGTATCTAGGGTCTATGATTCAAGGCAATGGCAAGATTAGTGAGGATATCACACATCGTATTAGGGAAGGGTGGTTGAAATGGAGGCTCGCTTCAGGAATCTTACGTGATAAGAAGGTTCCCCTGAAGTTGAAGGTGGAGGAGAAGTGAATGTTGCGATGGATGTATGGACATATCAGGAAAGATAGGGTGAGGAATGAGATTATTTGGGAGAAGGTGGGAGTTGCTTCAGTGGAGAATAAGATGCAAGAAGTAAGGTTACGTTGGTTCGGGCACATGATGAGGAGGGGCTCGGATGCTCCAGTGCGGAGGTATGAGACACTAGCTATGGATGGTTTTAGGCGAGGTAGAGGTAGACCGAAGAAATATTGGAAGGAGGTGATTAGGCATGATATGGAGAAGTTACAACTTACGGAGGACATGACCCTTGATAGAAAGGTATGGAGGATGCAGATTAGGGTAGATGGTTAGGGGGTGGGAGTGCGTCGGTAACAATAAGGGAGCGTTCTTTTATGTATGTAGTTTTTTATTCGTGGTGATATGTGATGTCTATGATTTCGGTTAGATAGTTCTTATTTTTATCTTGTGGTTGTAGTATTATCTTGTTGCTAGTGGCGTTAGTTTATTTAGCACTTCTCTTTTATGTTTATTATACTGTTATCGGTTCTAAGCAGAGGGTCTACCGAAAATAGCCTCTCTACTTCACCTAAGGTAGTGGTATGTTCTGCGTACAATCTACCCTCCTATAATACCCCGTATTTCCCTAGCTTAATTTAGCTCTAAGTACAGGAGCTATCCTATATAAAAAATTTTAAATACTCAGTATTTTCCAGTTTAGAGCTTACCATTGCGTAGGATATTCAGCCAGCTTTACAACGATATAAAATTTGCCCAAATCCGATACTCGGGTGAAGAGTTAGAACCATTTTTGTAAAGTAGTGTGCCAACTGGCACTTCACCGCGTCGCGGAGGCCAGACAAATGGCAATTGTCAAATTCCAGTGTTGCTCCGCGATAATAGCGCGTCGCGCCATAGACCCAGTTTACAATTGTCCATTTCCAATGAGGTTCCGCGATTCCACCGCATCGCGCCAAGCTTCCAGGTCCCAGTTGTCATTTTCCAGTTACACGACGCGATAGCGCCGCATCGCGCCAGCATGCCAAATCAGGATTTTTCAGTCGGTTCCGAGTTTTAATTTCAGGGACTTTTAAGTCCTTTTCCCTCACCCCAGTCATCTCAAACACAAAATTTAATCCCTAATAACCTAATTAGTTATTATTTTATTTAATTTTTCCTCAAAATCAAGAATATTCTCTTGATTAGCAAAACCCTAAACTTCAAGAATCAAGGTCAAATCTCAATAACTCACCATCAATTCTCACGAATTTGTCAACCCAGGTATGTTAAGTGTTCATCCATGGGTTCCTTTCACCCATGGAGTCCAAGTATCCGATTTTAATTACAAAGTCATAATCTTTTCAAGTTATTATGATTTTAACCATGAATTCCTTGAATCTTGATTTTATACCATGCTTCAATGAAATTATTGTTGTTGTCAACTCCCATACGTTTTAATGTTATTATTCATCGAATTGAATCGTGATTTAGTGTCGTAGATGTTGAATTCTTGCTATTACTTCAAGTTCCATATCATTCCTATGACTAGATTAAATTATGAACTACAAGTGTTTGATAAAATACCTACTAGAAGGAATATTTGATAAATGCTTTCATGTTATGTCCTCAAAGCTCAACATTATTTTACTATTATTTTTTTTTAGTCCTGGGGATTTTGAATACCCGAAAACTATAGTTGTTTACTTAGTCTCATTTCAGTATATACAGAATAGCTTCAGAATATATTATGAGCATTATCAGATCAGTCAGTTAAATTCAGAACAGTTTAGTAATCCAGTGCCATTCAGTTGGGAGTAGGATTTATCACCAACCGAGTGCAGGGATGACGACTTCCCCGTCAGACAGGCAGAGTTGTTAGTAGCAGTCCCTATACTCCAGAACTACGTAGCCAGCGTAGGTTATGAGAAGTCACCCATCAGTTTAGGCTTGACTATCTCATAGGGGTCACCCATCAGTTTAGGCTTGACACCCTTAGTCCTTCGAAATAATATAGTACACCAGCTTAGTGGATCCACACAGCCAACGTTAGTACCCGTGGCATGGTACTAATATCCTTCCAACTGGGGTTACAGGTTGGACCCTAATTAGCTCAGATTGGGGCTTGTAGGTTAGATGATAGCTCCCACAGTCTTAGTTACAGTCTCAGTTCAGTTATTCAGTTTCAGTTGCTTGACCATAGCATACAGTTACCAATAACTCAGTTATCAAATTTTTAGTATTTATAGATTATATTCAGATTATGTTATATTCTTGGTCATGTATCCCCGATATTTACAGATTTCATGTATCATCAGTACTTACAGTTTTCATGCATCTTCAGTATTTACAGATTTCATGCACTCTATTTAGTACCTTATGCTATTCGTATATATATTCAGATGATTATTTGTTCATGTTCATAAAACCATGCATATCATATACGCCTACCTTATTTAGCATACCAGTACATTCAGAGTACTGATCGCATACCCTTTTCTTGCGCCATGATGTTTCATATCATAGGTTCGGACGTCCAGTTCCTGGATCACGCTTAAACTTCTCAGGCTTTCAACAGTGGCAGTGGTGAGTCCTCATATTTTGAGGACACATTATTTTATTTCATGCTTTTAGTTTAATAGTTAGTTGGAGTTAGTTGGGGCCTGTGCCATCAGCTCATATTCAGTCAGTTTAGAGGTTTCAGAAACTACAGTCAGTTATTCCATATTCAGACTTTAGTTGATATTGTCAATTATTTTTATCAGTTTGGCATTTACAGATTTTACCAGTTTCATTACTGAAAACCTTATGGCATAACGTTGTTCTTCCGTGTTATCATTATATTATTCAGTACTCACAGCAGGTACCAGCTCATGGGTTAGCTTGTGGTCCCTTGGGACTGTAAGCACCGTGTGATGCCCAGGATGTACTCTCGGGGTGTTACACCTCCCTAGACCCCACTATGTAGGAATACACTAGGTATGTTGTTGTTGCTAATAAATTAATCAAAAAAGGCTATATCAGGCGGCCTTGTAGTATTTTCAAGATACATTAATACATCAATTGTACTAAGATATAACACTTCATAATCAGTTCAATTTTGTATATTTCTCATGTCAACAAATAATCTATTACTTTGAAAATTCTCCAAGAGTTCTAATAATTTTTAAGCTATAAGCTTATACAATATAAGGATTATAAATAAGTTTTCCAGAAACTTTTATATGCTTTAAACATTTTGAATCCTTAAAAAGTTTTAATATAAATTTTGTCAAGTGATAATATTCAACATTTCAAGTTTGACATCTTCAAGTGTCTGGACTGCAAATCAAATAAGTATTATGTTTATCAAGATGCATCCTTTCATATCACTTGATAAATATTTCTACACCAGCATGCTTAAAATAAATGTAGAATTCAGATGCTCATAATATTTTACAATACTGCACTAATATTGTATCAAAGATGTTGATGATATATCACTTTGTATTGGTTCACAATGTGACATAACATTTTGAGATCTCATTCGTTCATTATTTTCAAGTATCTGAACCTCTCATAAGGTTTCATGAAGTGTTATGTTGTAGATTCTTCAAGAGCACATTATCTTTTTATTATGATTATTTGCTCCTTATCCTTTTCAAAGATTATTTCATTTGAAACCGATTGGTCTATCATACTTCAAGTAGCATAGACTTTGTCCTTTAGAGACACAAAATAAGAGCATTTGTTGCTATATGAAATGGTTTCGGCATTTGACTTGAATTATCTTTTGAATTAGGATCTAATGATAATTCCTAGAGAAAATGGTCTATTACCCCTCCAACCTTTAGTCGAAATTCCAACTACACACTCAACCTTTACTGGAGTCCCATTACCCCCCGAGATAATTTTTTTCAATATTTAGTAAACCCCCAATTGCTGACATGGCATGGGAGGTGAGAACACCCCCAATAGGCGCATTATTTAAAGCATTAACACTTCAAAAGCAATATTTTATATGCCACGTGTATAATACACGTCATTATTTTTAATTATTAAATAATATTATCTTTTCTATTTTTTTTGTTCTTGTTGGAAAATAAGAGAAAGGGCCTGACCTTCTCTCTATTAGCCTCTCCTTCGTCTCCAAACGATAATTCTTCACCTCCAACGCCAAATTAAATTTTGACCTAGAATCAATCTCACAATGAACAAACCAGAATTTTGTCTACACCTATTTCTATTTTTCAATAACCCACGCCTAAACCCACGAAATCAAGAACAAACTGTATTGAATGCCATACTCGAATAGATCTATTCTGTTTGTTTTCCAATAGATTTCGATGAAACTGGTGGATTTATGCTGAGATGGGTTTGTTTCAAACATTTTCATCGTTATTTTGGTATTTTTGATCGTTTTTTGGCGTGATTTGATCAAAAAGATAAAAAAAAGGAGCTGGTCGTGATTTGAATTTAAAAGGTAATTTCGCGGGAGTTATTCCGACGATGTTTTCATCGTTATTTTAGTGTTTTCGGTCATTTTCTTGCATGATTTGGTCGAAAAAATGGGAAAAAGAAGCTGGTGGTGATTTGGATTTGGTGCTACTGTGTTGTTGGTTAGCTACAGTGGGAGATGGTTTACTCAAGTATGAGGAAATTTTAGAGGGTGTAGCAAGGCTTAGTTTAACAAATGATATTGAATTTGAAGAGCGAAACTTCATTGCATTGATGAATGAAGCAAGAGAGAAGCGAGCAAAATTGGGAGCTCCTGCACCTAAAATCCCCATGGAATAGGTGATTGAAGAAGAAGATGAAGGGATCTGATTGAAGAAGGGATCTGATTGAAGAAGAAGATGAAAAACTGCTAATTACCATGCTTAAATGATTCTAAGTACCATGCTAAGTATTAGGTCTTGGTGTAGTTCTACAACTTTTCAAATGATTGCTGTTAAAAATATGTAGTAGGCCCCGGCGCGTGTATACACGCATGGCTTCTTATTTGGTTTGTATTTCCATGTCAGCAATTGGGGTTTACTAAATACCAAAAAAAATTGTTTAGGGGGGTAATGGGACTCCAGTAAAGGTTGAGTGTGTAGTTGGGATTTCGACTAAAGGTTGGGAGGGTAATAAACCATTTTCTCTAATTCTTAACATATTTCATAGCTGCTTATAATCTCCATCTTATGTTAGGAAAACTAACATCCATCCTCCATTTTATTTGAGGAATCCATCTTTGTGCATTATGGTATATTTATTAATCGTATACCGCACATCAAAAATATTAGATGGACAATGTGTGGTTCTTGACTAAGAATCAACTTTGAGGGAGAATTAATCATAATTTATTGGTTTGATTCATACAAGTACTTTTTGTATATAATATTTCAAACCAACATATGAAACTTTGTTCTCATTAGGAATGGTTCAATTATTTATCGAAGGTATTCAATGCAAAGCCAGCATTATCAAGATGAATTATCTCGATTACATAATCTGAAAATTATGCTCTTAACTCAATTTTATTGAGCAGACAACTTTATGAATGTCAAATTGCAGGTTGACAATAAACGTACAAGTGATCATCTTATATCGATGCATCTTAATAGATCACATGACTGGTGAACGGGCCCATATTCACTTTTTATATTTTTCAAATTTTGAGGGATCAAATTCCAACATTAGTTGGTCCAACCAACTTATCATGAGAATGAGCGGAATAAATAATTCTTGAAGAATCTTCTAATTCTTTAATACATGTTTAGTACTCAATATGCAGATCTTCGAAATGTCACAATCGTTCATGTCAACTTATGAACTTTTATACTAGTAAACTTCAAGTTTACCATGATATGTATTTTTTTTCCTTTAGTAAATTTCAGATTTACTACTTTAGAAGTAGATTTCAAAATAACTCTTCTCAGTTATTCTGCCTCTTTTGAAGGTTCGGAGGTGAGTTGTGATACAATCACAATCAAGTGCACGTTTGTATTAATAAGCTTTGATAAATATTATTGCATTCACCTTAGGGAATGGATATGTACTTAAAATAATCGAAATTCTCATTCCCCAGGAATGGAATATAATCGTGCCTTAAGCCTATCAAATTTTGATAGCTTATAACCTCTTTCATGATATTGCTACTTCAGATTACATCGAGGTATACATATCTTTCAGAGTATATTATAAATCGCTAACACATTCACTTTAAGAATGGAGCAAATTGTCATTTTTCAGACTTATCATATATTGCTACCACATTCACTTCATGGAATGGAGCAAATTATCATCTTTCACCAAATACACATTATTTTGCCTTAGACATCATAATATCATCAATATGGTGCATTGAGATTCAAACTCAATATCTTATCCGTATAAAGGCGTCTTAGGCTATAAATCAGTGGACTTGAACTCAACATCTTATCATCATGGTGCATTGAAACTTTTAACCCAATGTCTTACCTTCTTAATGAGATGAGACTTAAATTAATTATCATATCTTTTAAAAATATTGTTCTTAAAATTACCTTTAGATTTATAATCTTACCTTGTTTTGGAAGAGTCTCGTGTTGATAACGTATTATGAAATATAAAGTAAGAACAACAAGAATAGAAAGAGAAGAGAGAGTAATTATTATTTCTCTTGAGAGATTTCTTGATGGGGTGAATTACAATAAAGGAAACCCCCTTTATTTATAGGGGAAAACTAACCTTAGGGTTTCTAACTTTTCCATAAATAGGCATTCACTATATATGGTAAAGTAAACATTCACTATATATGGTAAGTAGACATTCACTATATATGGTAATATATTTATAACAATATTTATATTCATTTCATAATTTCTCTTTGTTTTTTCATTTACTAGTTTAGGTGTACGCGCCTCGCGCGTGTACCTTACTTTATTGAGTTCAAACGTTACACTAAATAGGATATTTGTTTAAATAATAAAGATGAATACAATAATTAAATTCAACATCTTTTGGTGAATTTATTTAATTAAACCTAACATTTACCAAAAAAATTATCAGAGTTATCGACATTCATCTACCACCTGTAAACTGCAACAAAACAATACGATGAGCAAAATAATATAATTAAATCTAACCTTTACACAAAAAGTTTTCAAGGCCGTCTGACACTCATTTACCACCTGTAAACTATAACAAAATAATACGATGATAGAGATATCAAAATAATACAACTAAAATTTACCTTTATACAAAAAAAATTCTCAAATCAGAGATAAAAATAATACAATTAAACCTAACCTTTATCTAAAAAAATTCCTCAAAACCGACCGACATCCATCCACCACCTGTAAATTCATCATGTAAACTACAACAAAATAATACAATAGTGATCACAAAGCTTCAATTTTATGAAAATAATTCTTGTCTGAGCGGAAATTTTGACCCTGAAGAATAACTTGATTGAAAACAAAGAAGATATATATATAGACGTTGAATTTCATTATGTTGACAAAAACAGTGAATAAGTTGAGGGTTAGAAAATTAAGCATTCACTAATCTAGACATGCAACCGAATCAAGTTAGATGAACATCAATCATATTTTTCCAATAAGTAAACCGATTTTTTTAATCTAATTTAACATGCATCTCACTATTTATAGAAGTATTTCCTTAATAGAGTCCTATTTTAGGAATATTTTTCTATCCTATTTTAGGAGTATTTTTCTAATAAATTAGAGATATAGATTATAGATTATATATAAGATTAACTTTTTTCTGGGTTGAATATGAACGTGTATGTTATAATTTAGTTAGAATAGGATTTTGATTTTTGTGTACATAAAAGAAAAATTAATTTATTTAAATTACCTTCACACAAATTATACTCTTCAGAGGATTTTGTATCTAATACGCTAATACACATTTTTTCTTACTTTTCACGATTTTTTCCCACTTTGAGGTTTTTCGTTAGGACACCCTTTTTTTCCTTTTTACACGTTAATTTAGGAATACATATTGATTTATTGGTTTTGTATAGGATTTTTGTTTTTGTTTGTTCAAATCTAGTTAGAATAGGATATTGATTGTGCATTTGTACTGTAGGCCAAATTTATATTGATTTTTTGGATTTGTAATTTAAATAGAATATGCGAAAAAATGATTTTATCTAAAGGAGAGACTTTTAATGAAGGGTAAAAAGTTCAAGCGTGATTTATAAAGCCCTTCACACTTTAAATATAACTAGTTTAGGTGTACGCGCCTTATGCGTGTACCTCACTTTAATGAGTTCAAACATTACATAAAATAGGATATTTGTTTACATAATAAAGATGAATATAATAATTAAATTTAATTTCTTTTGAGTATGTAAAGACGGAGAATTTATTTATTAAAACTAATCCTTACCAAAAATATTTTTAAAAGTCGATCGACATTCATCTACCATCTGTAAATTGCAACAAAATAATACAATGATAGCGACATCAAAATAATACAATTAAATCTAATCTTTACACATAAAAATCTTCTCAAAGTCGTCCGCCACTCATCTACCACCTGTAAACAATAACAAAATAATACGATAATAGAGATATCAAAATAATACAACTAAATATAACTTTTACATAAAAATATTCTTCAAAGCCGACCAATCAAGCATCCACCATCTAGACATACAATCGAATCAAGTTAGATGAGCATCAATCATATTCTCCCAATAGGCAAACCAGTTTGTTCTCTAGTTTAACGTACATCTCAATATTTATAGAAGTATTTCCTTAATAGAGTCCTATTTTAGAAGTATTTTTCTAATTGAGTAGTACAAAGAAAAATATTAATTAATTCTCCTACCATTTATTTTAGGAATTCCATATATTTTAGAAAGTCTAGTAGAAAGAAAAATATTAATTAATTCTCCTACCATATATTTTAGGAGTCCCATATATTTTAGGAAGTTTAGTTAATATAATAAAAAATAATTAAATAATAAATTAAAAAATAGTGAAAAGACAGTTTTGTCTAAAGAAGAGTTTTTTAATGAAGGTTAAAAGGTTCAAATCACTTTTCTAAGGTCTTCACACTTTTAATTTATTACAGATTATAAATTATATATTATAGATAGAGATTACTAAGAAGAAAAAGTATTTAAAGTATTTTTAGGGACATATTGCATTTAAAAACTTTATTCGGGTCCTTGTTTATTTCAATGGTTCTTTTCATTTTTTTTCTTTTCATTTCCTTTTTTTCTAATATCTTCCTACAGACATTTTAAAAAAGAAACACAAAATCCATAGTATAAAAGAATGAATAATAGAACTAATGAATATTTATTTATTTTTTATTAAAAAAATATATAGGTAAGTGAAATTATATGTATATTTATATGTATAATATAAAAAAATATAGAAATTGGAAAGTGAAGTAAAGTTATTTTTATTTTAAATTTTCAATAGAAAGAAATTAAAATTAAATTTTAATCAAAAATAAAATTGAAGAATTATTAGATCAACCAAATTTAGAAGCATATACAAATATTGAGAAATATGCAATTTAAAATCGTTACGATGTTTTTTTTTTTTTAATTGTGATGACAAACTAATATAAACTAAACAAAGAAAAGTATATAAAATATTTTGCACACACATATTTGTTTATAATTAAAATCAATAAAATTTTAAAATTCTTTCAAAAGTATGTTTTGTGATTTTTCTTTAAATAAAATTTGTAAACTTAAATATTTTTCATTTTGTCTAGAATAATATAATATATCTTTGGGTTATCTCTTTTTTTTTACTCCTCTTTTACTATTTCTTTCTACTTTTTTTATTCAATTCATTATGTGTGTGTGTATATATATATATATTTGTTTTATGTAAGGACTGTAAAGTCATTCCGAGTGAGCATCTTTCGACCCAGCATAGGTTTCTGGTGATGGACTTGATTATCAAGAAGACCAAGAAGAGAAGGGTCGGGGAGGATCGACTTAAAATTAAGTGGGGTGGCTTGATGCCAGTTAGTGCGCTGGAGAAAAGGGAGAAAGTGGCGGGATTGGGGGTGTGGGAGTGTAGGGGGGCGTGGATGTTAGGTGGGATAATGTTGCCAGCTGCATCACAGAGACTGCTAGAGAAGTGTTGGGAGTTTTGAAGGGGCGGGCAGGAAGGCATAAGTGGGACTGGTGGTGGAATGAAGAAGTTAAGAAGAAAGTGGAGATTAAGAAGAGGGTGTATGTTAAATTGATTGAGAGTAAAGATGAAGAGGAGAAACGGGTGAATAAGGAGGTTTACAAAGTAGAAAGGAAGGAGGCTAAGTTAGCAGTTACGGCTGCTAAGACAGCAACATTTGAGAGCTTGTATGCGTGGTTAGAAGAGAAAGATGGGGAAAAGAGGTTGTATAGGCTTGCTAAGTCTAAGGAGCAAAAGGGTCGTGACCTCGACCAAGTGAAGTGCATTAAGGGGGAGGATGGTAGAGTTTTGGTGGAGGATGTTCATATTAAGAAGAGATGGCATGAGTATTTCCATAGACTTTTAAATGAGGAGGAGGACAGAGGAATTGAGTTAGGGGAGCTGGAGCACTCGGAGGAGAGCCGTGATTTCAGCTACTATAGACGTTTTAAGGTAGAGGAGGTCAGGGAAGCTATTCATAGGATGTGGAAGGGTAGGGCGACGGGGCTCGACGAGATTCTGGTGGATTTTCAGAAGTTTATGGGTGGGGCACTCTTAAGGTGGTTGACTGATTTGTTTAACGATTTTTTAAGACTGTGAGAATGGTTGAGGCCTGGAGATGGATTACGATGATTCCGTTATATAAAAATAAGGGCGACATTCAGATTTGCAACAACTATAAGGGTATTAAGTTGTTGAGTCATACTATGAAGATTTGGAAGAGGGTGGTTGAGCGGAGATTGAGAAGGATCATGTCTATTTTAGAGAATCAGTTTGGTTTTATGCCTGGTTGCTCGATGATAGAGGCAATCCACCTAGTGAGGAGATTGATGGAGCAGTATCGGGAAAGAAAGAGGGGTTTGCATATGATGTTCATCGACCTGGAGAAGGCTTATGACAAAGTCCCTAGGGAGGTTCTTTAGAGATGCTTGGAGGTGAGAGGGGTCCCAGTGGCGTACATCAGAGTTATTAATAACATGTACGATGGAGGGAAGACTCGTGTGAGAACGGCGGGAGGAGACTCAGAGCATTTTTTGGTTGAGACAGGGTTGTATCAGGGTTTGACTCTTAGTCTGTTCCTGTTTACATTGGTGATGGACATGTTGACGCGGAGTATTCAAGGTGAGGTGCCTTGGTGTATGTTATTTGCAGATGATGTAGTGCTAATTGATGAGACGCAGTGGGGGGAATGAAAATTGGAGGTATGGAGACAGACCCTGGAATCTAAGGGGTTCAGGTTGAGTAGGTCTAAGACGGAGTATTTGGAGTGCAAGTTTAGTGACTAAAGGCAAGAGGACGAAGTGGTGGTAAGGTTGGATGCCCAAGATGTTTGTAAGAGGGATAACTTTAGGTATCTTGGGTCTTTGATTTAGGGGAATTGAGAGATTGATGAGGATGTCTCTAATTGTATTGGAGCAGGTTGGATGAAGTGGAGGCTCGCCTCAGGAGTGTTGTATGATAGGAAGATGCCCCTTAAGCTTAAAGGCAAATTCTATAGAGTGACAGTCCATCCAGCCATGTTGTATGGAGTGGAGTGTTAGCTTGTCAAGAACTCCCATATTCAAAAATTGAAGGTGGCGGAAATGAGAATGTTGCGCTGGATGTGTGGGCTTACTAGAGGGGACAGAGTTAGGAATGAGATTGTCCGAGAGAAGGTGGGAGTGGCTTCGGTGGAGGACAAGATGCGAGAAGGAAGGCTGAGATGGTTTGGGCATGTGATGAGGAGGGGCAAGGATGCCCCAATTCGTAGGTGTGAGAGACTAGCTTTGGATGGCTTCAGGAGGAGTAGAGGTAGGCCGAAGAAATACTGAAGTGAAGTGATTAGACATGACATGGAGCAACTTCAGCTTACCAAGGACATGACCCTAGATAGGAAGGTGTGGAGGTCGCGGATAAGGATAAAAGGCTAGGGTAAGTGCATGGGTTGTAGCAAGTAGTTAGGAGAGTCCCTGTTTAGCCGGGTTAGTAATCGTAGGACTGTGTCAATAGGTAGAAGACGCTAGTCAGGAGAGTTTGGGTGTGGTGGGTGGCTTTGGTCTGTGAGTGTAGGTTACTACTAGGCGAGTGTCCTATTTCATATTTCTTATTTCTTATTGCTTTTGACTCTTAGTTCTCCTATTCTGTATTGTTTTGAGTTCTATTTTACTATTTCTGATTCTTTACTCCTGTTAATCCACCCATCCTGCTTCGCGTTTCATCACAACTTTAGTTACTATTCTTTATCTTAAGACGGGGATCTATCAGAAATAACCTCTCTACTACTTCAGAGGTAGCAATATGGACTGCGTATATTTTACCCTCCTCAGACCCCACTGTGTGGGAATACACTGGGCTTATTGTTGTTGTTTATTTAAAAAAATTGTTAATATTTTTTAATACTCAGACCCAACTAATAGAATTACACTTATTGTTGTTGTTGTTGTTGTTGTTATTTAATATTTTTTTAGATTTTAATTTATTTTCTTACAATATTTGTATAAATATGTACTCAATTTATTGTTTCAATGTTATTGCATATCTTGAAATTCTCTCTCTCTCTCTCTCTCTCTCTCTCTCTCTATATATATATATATATATATATATATATATATATATATTACAACTCTTCTATTTTTATTATTTATTATATATATATATTTATTTATTTACTTATTTTTATTTTAAAAATTTCATAATATTTTTTAATACTCAGACTCCACTAATAGAATTACACTAATGTTGTTGTTGTTATTTAATTTTCTTTTAGATTTTAATTTATTTTCTTACATTATTTGTATAAATATGTACTCAATTGATTATTAAAATGCTATTTCATATCTTGAAATTGTTCCTATATATATATATATATATGTGCGTGTATGTATGTATTACAACTCTTCTATTTTTATTATTTATTTTAATTTTTTAATTAATATGATGACCACTCAATTTTAATATCTTACTCATGATAATTATTTTATTAACTTTAACTATATATAATAGTTTGGAGTAAAATAATTAAGTAAATCCCTTTTTTGATGAATATATATATATATATATATATATATATATATATATATATATATATATATATATGACAAACACTTATTTAGTTTAATCATTTATGATTTGAACATATAATAAAATAATAAAAAATTTATTACTATAATTTTTTAAAATATTTTATTTTATATAATAAAATCAAAAAAGAAAATTTATCATAGAAGAAAAAGAGTAAAAAAAGATAACAAAATTGAAGGAATAATTCTATAGAGGATACTCCCTCCGTTTCGTTTTAGTTGACCCACTTTCTAAAATATTTGTTTCAATTTAATTGTTCCTTTGATGAAATCAATAGAATTTTATTGTGTTCTTCCAATACTACCCTTAATATTAAATGACTAAACAAAGTGTATTTACTCAAATTTATATTTTCAAAGCATAATTAATAAGGTTAATTTGGTAAAATAAACCTCTTAATTAATATTTTTTTAATGAGTATGTCAAGTCCATAGGGGTCAACTAATATGAAACGGAGGGAGTACAAAATATTAAAGAAAAGAATAAACATGTACGTAAACTTGTAGAGAATTAAAATAATTTATTTGGCAGAGTGTATGTTAGCAATGAAAGATAATAATTATCCCATCTTTGGCTTGTTGTGTGTATTTCCTGTGGCAAGAGAGACATTTCAGGATCTTCAAAGGACAACAACGAACTACTAATGAGTTAGTGAGATTAGTCTTTCAAGCCATTCATTGTAGAGGTGCTTCACTGGTCAAGCTTAAGCATAGACTGGACATGCTTAATTACTATCCGTAGCGTAGCAGCTTAGTTGTGATGCATTTGCTCATTGTGTAGGTTTTGGATGCAATGTTGGGGTTGTCCAGCATTGTCAGGTTTTGTGCTTCAAGTTACTTAGTAAATAAAATCTTTTAGTTACAAAAAAAAAAGATAATTATTATTTAAGGAAAAGGGGTAGCGGAGTAAATAAAAATCTTTTATATCCAAAAAAATAATAATTATTATCTTAATGAAAGGGGGAGGGGGGGAGGGTACGTAGGTTGGACTCGGGGATGATGATTTGGAGGGAAATCTTAAGGAAGAGGAGGAAATTTTGGAGGGAAATAGATAATTTAGAGCCAAAGTACAATTAAAATAAGATTATTTTATTTAATAAAGAAGAGGGGGGGGGGGGGGGATTTCTCTATGAAAAAAAAGTAAAAGGTTAAAATAGCATTTCGGTTGTATAGTATTTCGGTTGTTTTCAAATTTTGAATAGAAATTCAATTAGTATTAGTTAGAATTTTTACGGTCAACTGATGAATTTTCAAATTAACTGAAAAAATAATAATCAAAGTATGGTTCTCATATTCTAAGATTTAAGATACACAAGGTTTACACAAGTAACCTTTTTTTTTTTTTTTTTGTAGAAATACGAAACACAACTTATTAAAACTTTGAAAAACATATGATTTATCAAGTCAAAATCAATCTTACAATACTTAGAGTTATGTAAATTAAAACAATTCAATTTTTCATTAAAGTCAAAATATTTGTATTGGCTAATTGTTATATGCACGAGTTGAGTCTCAATTTCAATCTTATACTACTTAGAGGTACATAAATTTAAGCACTTCAACTTTTCAATTAAAATCAAACATTAGGATGTATGGTTGACTAATTATTACATTCATAAATTGCTATTCAATTCAATCTTGCAATACTTAGAGTTATACAAATTGAATCAATTCATTTTTTCAAATAAAGTCAAACATTTTTACTGAATTATTGTTTAACACATAAATTGAGTCCAAATTCAACCTTATAATACTTAGAGTTATAAGACTTGTATTTTCTTCTCTCTAACTTCTCTTTAAGACTTTTAATGAATTCAGCTGACCACATTCAACCGGACCCACTTGACAAACCCAATGAAATATTGACAGCTAAGATTCCCCACTCACCTAACCAAAACTCAAAACCGACAACGGATAGTTTAACGACTCATTTGGTTGTTGAAACAACCCGAGGTACGGTTGAAACCACCACACCTAACATCGGAATTGCACAACCCAGTCAAATAAACCCATCAGATAATCAAAACATCATTGGGAAATACAATCACACCCATAATCGAAACAAAAATTCTTCAATTATGCCTCAAATATCTTTTAATTTTGACCCAACCTAACCGAAAAACTCTAGAATGACCTCGATCAAGCAGTCCAACATGCATAAATCCAAAAAAATACATAAAATTCTGATAATGACCAGACGAGGAAGCACAACTCTGGGGGCAATTGTCACGACCTAAGTTCTCAGGTCATGATGGCGCCTACCATAACCCACCAGTAGGCAAACCAACCCGTAGTCTGAAACTACTAGTAACGGACTACTCAATGATATAAGGAAAAAATATGGAATAAATGACATAAAGATCAATACATAATAGAATTCCAAAACATGGTAATATCAGTACAAGAGCTTTTAAATATAATAAGATTACAAAAGTGAACTATCGAGAGAATTACCCTAATACGACTTATCTCTACATGCAACATAGAGATTAGTCTAATACATAAGAGAGAGATGAGTAATACTTCGAACATCAGGAGCTCACTCTAAGTCTCTAAACCATGGTTGCTCCGCAAAAGACACACGTCAACGGCGATAACTCGTACTATGATCTGCAAGCTGCAGAAGTGTAGTATGAGTACCAAACGAATGGTACTCAGTAGGCAACTGCCAACTGAGCTCCAAGGATAAAGTAGATATATATAACATATAAACAGAATAAAAACTACACCCAAAAGTCTAGAAATCATATCACAAGTCAATGACATAATAAGGAACAACTATTATGTTTTGGTCCAAGAGACTAACATAATAAGACTAAGGAAACATCAAGAGTGAACCATTATTCCAGCTACATTCAATAGACATCAATGCTATACTGTATATCCCAAGAAAATATATGAATAAAGAGCGAATGAAAGATATATAGCAATATACAAGGCGAAGAAATGAATATACAATAAGAAAAAATGAAGAGAGGGATATATGATAATGCCATAGCTTCATATAACTAGATATATATATATATATATATATATATATACATATAGATATGAGGCCATCTCAAAGCATAACCTAGATCATCATATTCTCATATTAAGACCTCATTATAATACTATCATGATTTAATACCATCATACTCAGGGTTTCTAATCCACATGGCTAGACATGATATAGTCGTGCATAATAATGCAATCATAAGATAGAAGAGGTCGAATACATACCTCAAATTCCAATACTAGATCAATGACCAATCTATCATAAGCTATCCATAGTAATAATCATAACAATGATAGTAACAATATGAATATCAGCGTGAATAACTGGCTACTCTGGACAACCAAATGCTTATCCGAGCATATGCATACCCCCACCGCCCCAGACTTGAAAGGTTTAATCAACACACAATAACAAAAGGCATATTTTTCACTAATATCTATGCAATCGTCCCATACCAGCTGATAGATATAGGCGCATACTGGTGATAGGAGATGCGCATGCAGTAAAGAATGCAAGGTACACAATCAATATCACAACTCATCATAACTGTCATCATCATGACCATCATCATCGTAATCAACCTCCGGCCTTTTTGGGTATCAATATCTCATCATAGTATCCTCCGGCCTTGCCGGGTATCAATGTATCACAATAGTATCCTCTGGCCTTACCAGGTATCAATATATCATCATAGTATCCTCCAGCCTTGTCGGGTATTAATATATCATCATAGTATCCTCCGTCCTTGCCGGGTATCAATATATCATCATAAATTAACATAAAAGAATAATATAAATCAAGTACTCATAACCATAAACATAACACAATAAAGATAACTATCTCATCAATATATTCTATATACCCACTGTTACCTAACCAGTACTCATTATTGCATCGCTAATTCACTAGTCATCATCTAGCAAAAGACCACTATCATCATTCAAACACTTATCAACCTATATTCGTTAATCATTATTAACTAGTAATCTATTATCACTAACCTCTTTTATTATCTAACCTCATTAATACACAAATCCTCATTTAATAACTAAACGACATCGTAAACTTAATCATTAATAACAACTAATCTTCATCTATGCTAAACTCAACAACACCATTAACCATGCATCAACTATCGCTAGGTACCATAATTCAACTAAGCAAGGTTCATTAACTAGTTCATTGGACTCCTAGTCATCAAGTGCTATAGTCATCTAATAGGCAACTAATTACCACGTAGCTTAACCCTTAATTAGGAAGAACAGTCATAAGATCGTATCGTATATAGAATCACATCAATTATTGATATAATAATCATAAATGTACCGAATCTATGCATGCCATCACCAGTATTCAATCAGTGGAATAATAAGCATCATACTGCATCTTTCTCCATCCCATACCGGAGAGATGTGTATATGCACATACATATAAATTCATAAACTGTAACTACATCTTTTACTAGGATAAACACTTCCTGAATATCCAACCAATATCTTAACATGGTCTTCGGCCTAATAATACGTCTGGAATAATCAAAATAACATAATTACGGCCTTCAACCCATATACGAACTCATATCTGTAATTATATTTATAAGCCATATCATATCTCTAATCATCTCCCGTATAGGAGGCATCTTGCATAAATGTGGTATGATCTCAATAAACATATAATCATCATGACTATAAGGAATATCACCTCTCTAAGCTAATCATCATATCTAAGAGGAATGTCGTCTCTATAGGTCATATATCATATCTAAGGGGAAATAGTATCTCTAAAGGCCCAATATCACATCTAAGAGGAATTAACATCTCTATAGGTCATTAATCATAATTCGAGAAAAGTCATAACAATTTATTAATTTACCAAGCAAATCTCATAAATAAGGCTCATTAGTCTCAACTAGGCCTAACATCCGCAACTAAGTCTACAAGGGCTTATACAAGTCTTGGACTAAGTGGGACGGATGGACCCACTTCTAATCCTCAATTTCCTTAATTAGGCAATCTACGCTCCCAAACTAGGCTAAGGTATCTAGTTCACTTTTAGATGTCAAGTAAGCCATAACCAATCCTAAGATAGGAACTTTGTCTGAAAACATGAGCCTTTAAGTCAACTCTACCCAAATTATGATTTCAAGACCACTAGACTAGCCCAACTAAGGTTAATCATACTAACCATGATTTCAACACTTTAACCACATTCTAACCCTAGCATCATATCATATTTATGCTACAAAATAGTCTAATTTTGGGAGAAGGCAATAGGATTCTAAAAGGTCATAAGCATTCCACCATACGGGTCCAAAACCCTCATCTAATTCCCAAAAATTTAATATTCAATACCAAGTCATTCTATGCATAGTCAAACGTAACATTCACATTCACACGCAATATATATCACACATCATCTACGGAGAAGAGTAGACAGAAGCCTACCTCACGGTCGAACTACAAAATCTCAAATCATTCTCCAAGGGCAATCTTCACTTCACAATCCCAAAATGCCATGAAACTATCAAAATAGAAATCTACTCATCAATACGAGTATAACGATATTCATATTGACTACTTTTGATTCGGGGTCAAAACGGACCCCCTGAACGGGTTCATGAAAAAGAAGGGAAAAATTGAAACTTTACTTCAAAAACATGTTCCTCATATTTTTAGAAATCTACCGCTGAAAATTCAAGTCAAAATGAGGTTCAAATTTAAAGAAAAATTATTTTTGAGTTTTACCGGGTAAAATCTTTGAAATCCGGATTAAAATCAAGAATCAAAGTTATTTTGAATGTTAAATTGATGAACAGCTAGTAATTCTAAGATAAAAATATTATTCAAGTGAAAAGGAGTGAAATTGGGATTTAAAATCAAGCCCTAAGATTTTTGGGGTTTAATCAAGAAATTTTCAAGAAAAGGGCAAATTCTTACCTTAAATTCGTAATAGAATCAAGAAATAGATGTTAATCTAGCTTTGCGAGCTTCCATTAGTTTCACTTTTAAGCTCCCACACTATTTTAGGATTTAACTCTCAAGAGGAAAGATAAAAAATGAGCAAAATGATCTCAAAACTGCTTTAAATAGTGCAGAAAAATCTGCACAGCTTTTCCCCCTTTCGGACGGACTTCGACGAGCTGTCCGAAATTCGTTCGGAGTTCGATATACGCAAATGAACTATGTAACCACACTAAATTTGATGTTTTGGACTCAATGGAGATATCAGATTTTCAAAAAAAATTATCATTTTCATAAAGTTGACCCCCAAAATTCGAAATCATAATTTTCCAAACCGAGGGTCGAAATGAGATTTAAAAACCGTAAAATCACACCAAATATGCTATCATCCTAAAATAAATATTTCAGATCTGCTGGCGAAGTCAGATTTTGCATCTAAGGCCGTTTCAGCCAAATATAGGTATCACGCCCATATTTTTGATTTTCTAACTTTCCGACCAATAGGTAGAAATGAGCTCGGGTGTATTGTGACCCGAACCAAAGATCTACCTAGCCTAAAATCGATATTATGAATCTGCTGGTGCAGACGAAATTTGTATTCGAGATTGTTTCAATGAATTTTCCGCCCGGTGTCCATTTGAAACCAGCAAAGACTTCAAAATAGGGAATTGACTCTAAAAATCAAATGAACTGCCCGGTAACCGAACCGTCATTCCCAACAAGCCATAAATAACTTGGGGCAGCAATGGAGAAGCTCAAATGGCGGAAATAAGCATAAATATAGAAAATGACCTAAAGGGTCATTACAATATCCACTACTAAAAGGATTTTCATCCCCGAAAGTCACCGAATAGAAAGAATCTCAAAGGCTCAAAGGGATGAGGTACTGGGCCCGTATGCTCCAAGTATGAATTTCTAGATAACCTCAGCGGATAGAAAAAATTTCTAAGAGATTTTGCCACGGGTATCCTTTTTTTAACCAACACTTTCATTCTACTTTCAAACAACCAAAACTTAATTGTTAACTGACCTCAAACTGAACCAAGAAGGTGATGCATACACATCTGAACCACATCATGCTGATACCATCTCTATACCCGCATAAATCAACAAAGGCTCATCTGAGCCAAGGCCAACCCAAATCATGAATCATGCCACCAAATCCAAATATATACGCTCCATTTACCATTTTGCACATGCTATCTACTCCAACCAGGAGGAAAAATCACTTGAGTCTCGTCCACACAGTCTCATCATAGAGAACTCAAAGAACTGAAGTTGATCCGTTGAAAGTCCATACGGGAAATAAGAAAATAAGCCCATAAGGCACTGTCTAAGCACACCAATTGAGATAATCAAGGAATGCAATCTATGTCAATGCTGCAACCAGTTCGGATGACAGTCAAACAGAAATCTCAAAGACCATGGTATGACAACTAATCAATGAATATTCCGCCTTAGGATTTCTCATCCACCGGGAATGAAATACTAAATCCAACTCGAGAATATTACTCCCATTTAGTAAATCATCCAAAATTCTCAAATAAAACTGAAGCTTGAGGTCAAAACTGAAATAACCCATACGAAGCCCATGGGCTATCATCTGAACACTTATTAACTATAATCCAACCGACGTCGAGAAAACCTAATAGGAAATCACAGAGTAGGATCAACTAGCCTATAAATGAAATATAAACAAAGGCAATTCTAAAACAAAAACTACACGCAAGGTCAACAACACCAAGTTGAAATCTCAATACCAAGGCTGAATCGCTCGGTCTCAAATATCTAAACAAAAACTAAAAATGGGTACGCATTAATGCTCCAAATCTATCATACTTCCAAATTGTCATTCAGAGGCGTCAATTCAAAACTGAGCCAATAAGACTATATCAATGTCAACTATCTCAAATCGACTCTAGTATCCAAATCTGACATACCCAAGATAAGTCATACCAAACCATAGTCGGGACATATCTGAAGAACAAAATCACCACAGGGATAACCACTGACTGATAACACAAGCAACCAACTCTATATCAGTTGGAGGGCACAAAATATAGTCCCAAAATAGAAATCATACAAAAGGATACATCACTGGATGAAAATGCATATAACCCACTCCATAACCTCTGGAGGGCAAGAACTAATGAAACATACTCAAAAACTTCCCAAAGCTGAAAAATACTCCAGTATTGGCAAAAACTCTAGCAACCTAAAAAAATGCAATTTAGCCGACAATTAAACAATCTAACACTCTATCTTAGCAAAGACTAGCCACAAGCACATATCATCAAGGAGAAACTCTCCACCAAGCCTCATTAGGCCGAACAAACTCTGAAATAAGGATTTCCCAAATCCACCCAAGAATCCTATCATCATAAAAAAAATACACCAATCTCGAAACCAAGGTCAAATCCAAGACCTCCACTAGAAAATCAACAACTCAAGATGAAGAATTTCCAATTTGTCAACTTAAGAAGCGATCACAGTAAAGTCCACATGTCTCTAACTTTCTGACTCCACTAAACAAAACCATATCACAATAACAACAGAGTATCTAACCTCTACACTAGCAACAGGGCAACCCATCCCAAAGGAACGAACCCAACACACCTATGAGATGAATCCACGACATCTCAACACAATATCAAAATCGCTATCAGACAAAGAAATAGCCACAAACAAGGACGAACCTCAAACTGGTCTATTTCAAAAATAGGTCGTATCGGAAGAGATAGCCAAAGTGAAAACATTCGCAATACAGGAGGCAAGTCTAAGAATCTCAAACTTATAATAAGCAATATAAATAAATTGCCAACTCTTGGTCATAACAGAGCCACAAAAGGTCAACCCATCTTTCGATATCATAATACATTCCCGAATCAATCTAATATAGCTAACTAAGAGGAAACATAGTTAACCTTACCACACTAGGAGAAAGAATCATCAAATTAGGCTATATCTACTCGAGCCACAGAATAATATCACAAGAAAATAAAAATCTAACTAGATAACAATAGTTTATACAACTACCTAGCAAGAATCAATTACATCAAGTAACAACATCATGTGATAGTATCAAGTAATATCAGTAACCTCGCGTAGTGGTAGCAATAGCAACAGTAATATTAATATCAATCATACTGAACAGGCGGTACCAAAATGAACATCAATATTATGTACCACTCAAGGGCCATAATAAGGCTAATGTGCCAAGATAAATGGGACTCGAACCCAAACCACACCCATAGGGGAACAACATCAATATAGATCTACTCCATCCACTACTAAAAGAAATAAACCACAGAGTAGTAACATAATCATGAATTTAATAATAAGGCACATAATAATCGATATCAATTCATCAAGGAATATAATCACCAATAGGTATGAAAATCTCAATACATATAATAAGAGATAAAGGCGAGAACTAAAAACACACCAATCATTGTGACATCTGCAATCACATGCCCGACGGGTATAGGGAAAATAAATTTAAATGGGTCCAACTCGGACCGACCAACTAAATCATCAACTGAGGTTCCACACACACTACCTCTAACTGAGGATGCCACAACATCATGAGGCTGATCTGAATGAGATGAATGACTGGAAATCTCATGCCAAGGACACTCTCTGTACTAGTAATCAGTCTCTCTGCAGTTAAAGAAACTTTTAAAGCACTGATATGGCGAGAATACAACTGAGCCCAAATGGCTGGCCAACTGACATTGAGAGAATCCATAAAAATTATGTCCATACTTTTAAAATCACAGCTTGTCTCAGTAACTCTAGGATGGTAGGGAATACATGATAACTCTGGTTGATCAGCTATCTTATACTTGGGGGAATTCTCTAAAATAGTGTCTCATCATGACACAATCAAATCAAGATCCTGGAATACATTGAGATGCTACCCCTCATAATCCAAAATAGTCGCCATGGCCCGAAGAACTATACCACACTCCGCAAGTCTCATCATAACTAATCTGAAAACTACTCATAGTATGGAATACTATCTGCATAGAACTAATGGGCTATAGGTGAAGCTAAAATCTACCGGAGGGATCCTCACTCCTGAATAAAATACCAATAGTGATATACTGATGGCATGCCTATTGTCGCCCTTTCCATAAATCTTATTATTCGAGCTCTCTACGATTCTCTTATGATCAAGATCCTGAGGGAAGAAAGATTCGGCTGCTATCAAGTGCTCCAACGCCAAATGGAGTGACAATACTAACCCTCTAACACATCTATGCACCAAAATCTAACTCAAATGATATGGCATGGGAAAATTCTTAGACCACACGAGAGATCCAATCTCGTACTCTAAATAATAAAAAACCCTGATGAATACCAATAGATCCATCTCTGGTCTGAGAACTGCTCGATAAATAAAACATCATCCATAGTTAAGAGCGATCTACAACATGACTCGAATTCCCAATACCAAACCTCAAAGGCTGATGTAGTCACGAGCTCAACTGGAGCCTAAGCTGGCCCAAATCCTTTTAGGCTGCCGCTGAAGATCTTCAATATCCATCTCTGAATCTATCATCCGATGCTACGCTGAAACTCTAGAAACACGTGTTGAAGTCTCATCCGTATCTATCGATAAGATCACATCACCCTCTAGGGATAGAATAGAGTCAAAGAAGATATTCGAAGTTCATAGAAAATACGGACATACGATAAGGAGTCAAGAAGTGAATTTCCTAAAATGTCCCTATAGCCTCCTGAAGATAGGTTACGGACGTCTCTGCACCGATCCACAGGACTCTACTAACACTTAGCTTTTGTACTAATACACCAATGAAATCTAGGCTTTGATACCAATTTATCACGACCCAATTTCTCAGTTCATGATGGTGCCTACCATAACCCACCAGTAGGAAAGCCAACTCATAGTCTGAAATAACTAGTAACGGACTACTCAACGATATAAGAAAAAAAGTGGAATAAATGACATAAAGATCAATACATAATAGAATCCCAAAACTTGGTGATATCAGTACAAGAGCTTCTAAATATAATAGGAGTACAAAAGTGAACTATCTAGAGAATTACCCTGATACAACTTATCTCTGCATGCAACATAGAGATTAGTCTAATACATAAGAGAGAGAAGAGTAATACTCTGAACGCCAGGAGCTCACTCTAAGTCTCTAAGCCATGGATACTTTGTACGAGACACACGTCAATGGCGATAACTCGTACTATGATCTGTAAGATGCAGAAGTGTAGTATGAGTATCAAGTAAATGGTACTCAGTAGGCAACTGCCAACTGAGCTTCAAAGATAAAGCAGATATAAACAACATATAAATAGAATGAAAACTACACCCAAGAGTCCAGAAATCATATCACAAGTTAATGAGATAATAAGGAACAACTATCATGTTTAGGTCCAAAAGACTAACATAATAAGACTAAGGAAGCATCAATGGTGAACCATTCTATTCCAGCTACATTCAAAAGAAGTCAATGCTATATTGTATATCCCAAGCCAATATACGAATAAAGGGTGAATGAAAGATATATAGCAATATACAAGGCGAAGAAACGAATGTACAATAAGAACAAATGAAGAAAGGGATATACGAAAATGTCATAGCTTCATATAGCCAGATATATATGCATATAGACGTGAGGCCATCTCAAAGAATAACCTAGATCATCATATTCTCATATTAAGACCTCATTATAATACTATCAGGATTTAATACCATCATACTCAGGGTTTTTAATCCACATGTCTAGACATGATATAGTCGTGCATAATAATGCAATCATAAGATAAAAGATGCTGAATACATATCTCAAATCCAAATACTAGATCAATGATCAATCTATCATAAGTTAGCCATAGTAATGATCATAACAATGATAGTAACAATATCAATATCAGCGTGAATAACCGACTACTCCGGACAACCAAATACCTAGCCGAGCATATGCGTACCCCCACTGCCCCAGACTTGAAAGGTTCAATTAACACATAATAACACAAGGCATATTCTTTATCCATATCTATGTAATCATCTCATACCGGATGATAGACATAGGCGCATACTGGTGATAGGCGATACACATGCAGGAAAAAATGGAAGGTACACAATCAATATCACAACTCGTCATAACTGTCTTCATCATGACCATCATCATCATAATCAACCTCCGTCCTTGCCGGATATCAATATCTTATCATAGTATCCTCCGGCCTTGTCGGGTATCAATGTATCATAATAGTATCCTCCGACCTTGCCGAAAATCAATATATCATTATAGTATCCTCCGTCCTTGCCGGGTATCAATATATCATCATCAATTAATGTAAAAGAATAACATAAATCAAGTACTCATAACCATAAATGTAACACAATAAAGATAACTATCTCATCAATATATTCTATCTACCCACTGTTACCTAACAAGTACTCATTATTGCATCGCTAGTTCACTAGTCATCATCTAGCAAAAGACCACTATCATCATTCAAACACTTATCAACCTATATTCGTTAATCATTATTAACTAGTGATCTCTTATCACTAACCTCTTTTATTATCTAACCTCATTAATACACAAATCCTCGTTTAACAACTAAACAAAATCATAAACTTAGTCATTAATAACAACTAATCTTCATTTTTACTAAACTCGACAACACCATTAACCATACATCAACTATCACTAGGTACCATAATTTAACTAAGCAAGGTTCATTAACTAGTTCATTGGACTCCTAGTCATCAAGTGCTATAGTCATCTAATAGGAAACTAATAACCATGTAGATTAACCCTTAATTAGAAAGAACGGTCATAAGATCACATCGTATATAGAATTACATCAATGATTGATATAATAATCATGAATGTACGGAATCTATGCATCGCATCTAAGAGGAATTAACATCTCTATAGGCCATTAATCATAATTCGGTAAAAGTCATAACAATTTATTAATTCACCAAGAAAATCTCATAAATAAGGCTCATTAGTCTCAACTAGGCCTAACATCCGCAACAAAGTCCTCAAGGGCTTATACAAGTCTTGGCCTAAGTGGGCTGAACGAACCCGCTTCTAAGCTTCAATTTCCATATTTAGGCAATCTACGCCCCCAAACTAGGCTAAGGTATCTAGCTCACTTTTAGATGTCAAGTAAGCCATAACCAATCCTAAGATAGGAACTTCGTCTGAAAACATGAGCATTTAAGTCAACTACCCAAATTACGATTTCAAGACCACTAGAATAGCCCAACTAAGGTTGTCACGACCCAAAAATGAGGTTCATGATGGTACTTGTCGTGGTGTACCTTGACAAGTAAGCCTATCACCCAAGCTGATACGAATACAGAAAAGGATAAAAATACCCCAAGGTAAGGCTTCTAGAATGAAGCCGGACCATATAAATAATCATAAAAATGTAAAAAGAACTTATCCAAAATACCAATCATGCCCAAAACCAGGTGTCAATAGTGTAAGGACTACTAATACAATCCAAGAGTCAAAAACATCAGAAAAATAACCACAAAGGAATAATAACTGACTCTAAATACTAATAAAGACATAACTAGTATAGAAAGATAGAGATGAACTTCGGACGCATGAATGTCCAACCACTACCTTGGAAGCTCCAACAATCGCCCGAATCAAGTAAGCTGAGGCGCACTCGAGCTAGGACCTGCACCGAAAGGGCGCAGTAGGCATGAGTATGGTCCACTTGTACTTAATAGGTATCATAGGCCAACCAAGCAAAGTGGTAAATAAAGCATACAAAATATACAATAAAGGGCACGTCACCTGCAATTAGAAAATATCCCACAACGATAGCCCACACTGCTTGCACTAACAGTTCTAGTATATCTGACATATATTACAAAAACACACTAAGATACGAAACACAAGTATACATTATGCCCCATATAATAGAATAAAAGAGAACATGTAGATACAAGATCATCAAATACAAGTAAAGGAAAGTAACACAAACACATAGATGACAAGTCAATAAGGCAATACAACACAACATAAATACAATAAAGTAAGTGCAATGTATATGATAATGATAATGATGATGATGCACGAGGTTGTTGCACAGCTTCCGGAATCGTTGCACAATCCCTGTATACACCTATGGAGATAAACCTTCCATACATAGGACCCATGAGGGGTTCGTCAACCCATATACAATCACCATATTTCATATTTCCTTTCCGACATATCCCTCGGAAAGAGTTTTATAAGGTGTTACAATATTTTTAAAAAAGTATTTCCAGTGTTTCTCAGATGTTGTCACGATGGTACCAATGTTTCATGAATGAGTATGATATGAAGATGTAATACTCGCAACCCATCACAATAAGTATTTCCACAACCAACCACAACGATACATTTCCACAACCACATGAGCTAATATCCACTCCTTATTTTCATTTCATCCATGAATTTTCACATATTTTATATGCCAATAAAGTATAAATATAATCACAATACAATACAATTGTTCGCATGTATTCAAGGCTATCAATATCATATAGGACCCCACACGGTCAAACATATCACATAATATTTCAATTTCGGTAATTACATCATATATAGGCCCCCACACAGGCACAACACATAGATAGCTATTTTTCATGATTATTTCTCACCCTTAACATGTATTTTTTACCTTATTTACTACCCAGCCCAGTCTGAAGAGTTAAGTCATAACCTACCTCAAAAGCCAAAACCGTCCGCTACACTTGAACCCGCAACCTTACCTTTTACGAATAATCTTAAACTTCACTAGAAATAGCAAATATGAAATCTACGCATCAAAATAAAATCAACGACACCCATATTGACTACTTTTGGTTCGGGATCAAAATGGACCCCCAAAATAGGTTTCCGAAAAAGAAGGGTAAACTCGGAACATACTTCAAAAATATGTTCCTCATATTTTTAGGAACCTACAGCTGAAAACTCAAGTTAAATTGTGTAAAAAATGAGGTTCAAATTGAAGAAAAACCATTTTTGAGCTTTATCGGATAAAATATTTGAAATCCGGGTTAAAATCCAGAATCGAAGTTATTTTGAAGGTTAAATTGATGAAAAATGAGTAATTATAAGATAAAAGTATTATTCAAGTGAAAATGAATGAAATTTGAGTTTAAAATCATGTCCTAAGATTTTTTGGGGGTTTTGAGAAATTAATGAAAAATTACTAAGAAAAAGGGTGAATTTTACCTTAAATCCGTAATATAATCAAGAAATAGGTGTTAATCTAGCTTCCCAAGCTCCCACAAACTTCACTTTTAAGCTCCCAAAATATTTAGGGTTTAACTCTCAAGAGGCAAGATGAAAAATGAGCAAAATGGGCCAAAAAGGGTGAAAAATCTGCTATATATTGTAGATTTTTCTGCAATAACTGGTGTTGTCTTTTTTTCCTAAGTCGAAATGGACTTCGACGGAGAGAGACAACGCCAACCATACAACGCCTTAAAAGGAGCCATATCAACACTGGAATGGTAACTATTACTATATGCAAACTCTGCTAAAGCTAAATGTTGCTCCCACTGGCCACCAAAATCCATCGCGCATGCGTGAAGTATATCCTCTCAAAACCTAGATAGTCCGCTTTGACTGACCATCAGTCTGGGGGTGAAACACTATGCTAAGATCAACCCGAGTACCCAACCCATCCTGAAAAGTCTTTCAACAGTGAAATGTGAAAACAAAACCTCGATCTAAAATAATGGACACCGGCAAACCATGAAGACGCACAATCTCACGAATGACAATAGGGGCTAACCTCTCAGCATTGAATGAGACTCGAACCATAATAAAATGAGCTAACTTGGTCAATCGATCCACGATGACCCAAGCGTTATCAGAACCATGAAATGTACGAGGCAAACCAGTCACAAAGTCCATAGTGATGCATTCCCATTTCCACTCAGGAACGGGTAACCTCAGGAGCAAACCACCAGGTTCCCAAAGGCTCGGCCTTCACCTGCTGACAACATAGGCAACGGGCCACAAAATTCGCTATATCTCGCCTCATACCACCCCACCAGTAGTGCTTCCACAAATCACGATACATCTTAGTTACACCTGGATAGATATAATATCTGAAACAATGGGCCTCCCCCAAGATCAACCTAATCCGATCACCACTCTCGGCACACAACTCATCCCTTAATTCTCAAAACTTCATCCGAATCAAGTGAGGCTTTCTTAGCCTCCCCACTCTATACCTTATCTCAAATCAACCTCAATCCAACATCATTAAACTGATGAGCTCGAGTCTACTCTATCAAAGATGATCTAGCCTCCATAAATGCCAAAACACACCCTGGTGTCGAAGTATCAAGACTAACCATCTAGTTATCCAAAGACTGAACTTCTAAGGGCAATGGCCGCTTTTGAATCAAAAGATGCACCAAGCTACCCATGCTATTCGACTTTCGGCTCAAGTCATCCGCTACCACATTAGTCTTGCCCTGATGGAAGAGAATAGTCAAGTCATAATCCTTAAGCAACTCAAGCCAACGACACTGCCTCCTAAGAAGATCTCGCTGATAAAGAAGTACCGAAGGCTACGATGATCTGAGAAAATCTCACAATGGAATCCATACAAGTAGTGCCCCCAAAAATTCAAGGCAAACACAACTGCGCACAACTCTAAATCATGGGTAAGATAAATCCTCTCATAAGGCTTCAATCTTGATGAGACACGTACATGATTACCTTGCCCTCCTGCATCAACACAACACTTAACCCAACACCTGAAGCATCACAAAAGACAATAACGCCAATGCTCTTCTTGGGCAAAGCCAAAATAGGAACTAAAGTCAATAAATCCTTGAGCTTTTGAAAGCCCTCCTCATAAACATCGGAACACTGAAAAGGAATCTTCTTATGGGTCAACTTGGTCAATGGAGCTGCAATGAAAGAGAAACCCTTAACAAAACACTAATAATACCCGGCCAAGCCAATAAAACTTAGAATTTTGGTTGACAAAGTAGGTCTAGCCCAATCACGAACCGCTGCAACCTTAGTTGGATCAACCATAATACCTTCATTAGTCACCACATGACCGAAGAAAGAAACACACTCCAACCAAAACTCGCATTTAGAGAACTTAGCATATAATTTCTCATCCCTCAATCTCTAAAACACAATCCACAAATGCTCCTCCTTCTCAGCCTCACTCTTGAAATAAACCAAGATATTATCTATAAATACGATCACCAAGGAGTCGAGATACAGTCGAAACACCCAGTTTATCAACTCCACAAACATGATAGGGGAATTGATCAACCCAAAAGACATGACCAAGAACTCATAATGACCATATCGAGTCTAAAAAGCTATTTTTGAAATATCCAAAGCCCTAATCCTCAACTGGTGATAAACGAACTATAAATCAATCTTCGAAAACATCGTAGCACCCTGAAGCTGATCAAATAGATCATCAATGTGAGAAAGAGGATACTTATTCTTAACTGTTACCTTATTCAACTGTTGATAATCAATTCACATCCGTATAGATCCATTCTCTTTCTTTACAAACAAGATAGACGCACCCCAAGGTGAAACACTAGATCGAATAAATCCCTTATCCAATAACTCCTACAATTGATCCTTCATTTCCTTCAACTCTACTGGGGCCATCCTATGAGGAGGAATAGAAATGGGCTTGGTGCCCGACTCAACATCAATAATAAAATCAATATCTCAATCTGAAGGCATACTAGGAAAGTCCGTAGGGAACACCTCCATAAACTCACGAACAACACGGACAGAATCCAAGAAAGGAGGCGAAATAATACTGGTGTCACGAATATAAGCCAACTAAGATTAACATCCTTTTTCAACCAATTTACGAGCATGAACATAAGATATAATCCTTTTAGGACCCGAATAGAGTGTACCCTCCCAAGCCATTTTTGTCATACCCACTAAAGCTAAAGTCACAGCCTTAGCAAAACAATCTAAGATAATATAATAAGAGGTCAACCAATCCATACCCAAAATAACACCAAAATCGACCATATCTAACACGAGCAAGTCTACCAAAGCCTCACGCCCGGCAAAAGTCACAACACAAGATCAGTACGCCTGATCCACCACTAAAGAATCACCTACCGGGGTAGATACACAAATAGACATGGCAGAAGGTTCACTACAAGAATCAAAACCCTAAGCAAAATACGCAGCCACATAGAAGAAAGTCAATTCAGGATCAAATAATACAGATATAGGTCTAAAACAAATGAGGAAGATACCTATAATCACAACATCTGAAGCCTCCATATCAGATTTGACTGATATAGCGTAACACTATTTGTGACTACCAACTGGCTGAGTAGCCCCATAATTACCAACACATGCTCTACCATCTCAACCTCTTGCACCTTTAGTAGAACACCTACCTCTCACAGCTAAAATAGGAATAGATCTAAACACATGGCTAGAACAATCCTTAGCCACATGACCAACCTTATCACATACATAGCAGCCTCTACGACCAGTCTCAATAGAAGAATATACAACTAGACCCAAACGTCCACCCTGTACTGCTGAACTAGAAGGTCCACCACCCAAACTCTGTAATGCCACCTGCACTGGCCTACTATGGTATCCTTGAGAACCTCTAAAATCTCTGCCTCAAGAGGTCTGACTTTTAAACTCACCAAAACGACGCGCCCTCTTGGTCCCTCCCTGAGATGCACTAATAATACCCTTTATCTCCTTAACATGATCCACAATACTCTGAAAAGAACCACCAAACACAACCATCTGAGATGTAGCCAACTGAAGGGAGACAACCAAACCTTTCACAAACTTTTAAATCTTCTCAAACTCATATCTAGACAGGGCGTGAAAGCATGCCTTATACTCAACAACTGTTATGGATCCCTGCTCCATATGATCAAACTCATCCCACATACGATCTGTAAAAAAAAGGCACAAATCTCTCCAGAAAGGCATCAACAAACTGATCCAATGACAACCCAGGAGCATTAACAAGCCTACAACCAATACATGACATACAATAATCTCTCGTTGCATCTCTCAACTGATAAGAGGTATAAGCAACTCTATTCACTTAGAAAGAGTGAAACATAACTAAAAATACAGGGTATGAAAGAATTAGCACGATAAGGAATAAAATGAGGGAAGTTTTCTAAAGACGTCTTATAGCCTCTCGAAGATAGATACGGACGTCTACGTACCGATCCATGAGACTCTATTAGACATCCCATTCTTACACCATTGAGACCAATAAAACCTGGTTGCTTTAATACCAATTTGTCAGACCCAAAAATGAGGGTCATGATGGCACTTGTCATAGCGTACCTTGACAAGTAAGCCTATCATCCAAACTAATACAAATAGAGAAAAAGACAAAAATACCCTAAGGTAAGGCTTCTAGAATGAAGCCGAACCATATTAATAATCATAACAATGCGGAAAGAACTTGTCCAAAATTTCAATCATGGCCAAAACCAAGTGTCAATAGTGTAAGAACTACTAATACAATCCAAGAGTCAAATATATCAGAAAAATAACCACAAAGAAATAATAATTGTCTCCAAATAGTAATAAAGACATAACTAGTATGGAAAGATAGAGGTGAACTTCGGACGCATGAATGTCCAACCGCTACCTTGGAAGCTCCAACAATCATCTGAATCAAGTAAGATGAGGCGCACTCGAGCAAGTACCTGCATCGAAAGGGCGCAGTAGGCATGAGTATGGTCCACTTGTACTTAGTAGGTATCATAGGCCAACCAAGAAAGTGGTAAATAAAGCATACAAAATATACACTAAGGGCACGTCACCTGCAATCAGAAAATGTCCCACAGCGGTAGCCCACACTGCTTGCACTAACAGTTCTAGTATATCTGACATATATTACAAAAACACACCAAGATACGAAACACAAGTATACATAATGTCCGATATAATAGAACAAGAAAGAACATATAGATACAAGATCATCAAATACAAGTAAAGGAAAGTAAGAAAAACACATAGATGACAAGTCAATAAGGCAATACAACACAACATAAACACAATAAAGTAAGTGCAATGTATATGATAATGATGATGATGATGTACGAGGTTGTCGCACAACCTCAGGGATCGTCGCAAAATCTCCGTATACACCTACGGAGCTAAAGCTTCCCGATGTAGGACCCATGGGGGGTTCGTCAACCCATATTCAATCCACATATCTCATATCTTCTTTCCGGCATGTCCCTCGGAAAGGGTTTTATAAGGTGTTACAATATTTTTAAAAAAGTGTTGCTAGTGTTTCTCAGATGTTGCCACGGTGGTAACAATGTTTCATGAATGAATATGATATGAAGATGTAATGCTTGCAACCCATCACAATAAGTATTTCCACAACCAACCACAATGATACATTTCCACAACCACATGAGCCAATATCCACTAGTTATTTTCATTTCATCCATGAATTTCCACATGTCTTATATGTCAATAAAGTATGAATATAATCACAATACACCAATGGTACCACATTAAACAATACAATACAATTGTTCGCATGCATTTAAGGCTATCAATTGTACATAGGATCCCACACGGTCAAACATATCACATAATATTTTAATTTCGATAATTACATCACATATAGGCCCCCACACGGGCGCAACACATAGATAGATATTTTTCATGATTAGTTCCCACCCTTAACATGCATTTTGTACCATCATTTACTACCCAGCCCAGTCTGAAGAGTTAATCCATAACCTACCTCGAAAGCCAAAACCGGTCTGCTACACTTGAACCCGCAACCTTACCTTTTACGAACAATCTCGAACTTCACTAGAAACATCAAATATGAAATCTAAGCATCAAAATAAAACCAACGACACCCATATTGACTACTTTTGGTTCGAGATCAAAATGAACCCCAAAAATGGATTTCCAAAAAAGAAGGAAAAAATCAGAACTTTACTTCAAAAACATGTTCCCCGTATTTTCAGGAACCAACAGATGAAAACCCAAGTTAAATCGAGTAAAAAACGAGGTTCAAATCGAAGAAAAACTATTTTTGAGTTTTACCAGGCAAAATATTTGAAATTTGGGTTAAAATTCAGAATCGGAGTTGTTTTGAAGGTTAAATTGATGAAAAACTAGTAATTGTAAGATAAAAGTATTATTCAAGTGAAAATGAGTGAAACTTGGGTTTAAAATCACGTCCTAAGATTTTTTTGGGGTTTTGAGAAATTAATGAAGAAATTACTAAGAAAAGGGTGAATTTTACCTTAAATCCGTAATATAATAAAAAATAGGTGTTAATCTAGCTTCCCAAGCTCCCACAAACTTCACTTTTAAGCTCCCAAAATATTTAAGTTTAACTCTCAAGGGGCAAGATGAAAAATGAGCAAAATGAACTAAAAAGGGTGAAAAATCTGCTATATATTGCAGATTTTTCTGCAATAACTGGGGTTGTCCTTTTTTTCTAAGTCGAAATGGACTTCGACAGGGTACTCGGAATTTGTTTGGAGTCTGATTTATGCAAAAGAACTATGAAACCACACTAAATTCGACATTCCGGATGCGATGGCGCTACTAGATTTTTCAAAAAAAATTATTTTCACAAAATTGACCCCCGAAACCCAAAATCACAATTTTCCAAATTGAGGATCGAAATGAGATTTAAAAGCCGTAAAATCATACCAAATATGTTAACACACTAAAATCGACATTACGGATCTGTTGGAGAATTCAGATTTTCCATACGAGGTCATTTCGATCAAAAGTGGGTCCCACACCCAACTTTTCAATTTTTTAACTTTCCGACCAATAGGTCGAAATGAGCTCGGGTGCACTAGTACCCGGACCCAAGGTCTACCTAGTCTAAAATTAATATTTTGGAGCTGATGGCGCAGTCCGTTCGATCATCCGTCGCACGAATCAAAATATATCCACATTAGTCCGAATAAGGCTCTCGAAGCCATCAAAAACCATAATATTGCATAAATGATACCAAAATGCATCAAAAATTATGTCAACTACTCCCACACCCCAGAAAATACCATAATTCAACAACGAGAAGGGGTAAAATAGTCAAATCACACAAAATCACAAATTTCACATATTTCATCAAATTTTCAGGTCGTTACAAAGGTTAATCATACTAACCATGATTTCAACACTTTAACCTCATCCCAACCCTAGCATCATATCATATTCATGCTACAAAATAGTCCAATTTTGGGAGAAGGCAATAGGATTCTTAAAGGTCATAAGCATTCCACCTTACGGGTCCCAAACCTTCATCTAATTCTCAAAAATTCAATATTCAATACCATGTCATTCTATGCATAATCAAACCTAACATTCACATTCACACACAATATATATCACATATCATCTACGGAGAAGAGTAGATAGAGCTTACCTCAAGGTCGAACCGCAAAACCTCAAATTGTTCTCCAAGCGCCCATCTTCACTTCACAATCCCAAAATGCCATCACACTATGAAAATAGAAATCTACTCATCAATACAAGTATAACGATATTCATATTGACTACTTTTGATTCGGGGTCAAAACGGATCCCTGGAACGGGTTCCCAAAAAAGAAGGAAAAAATTAAAATTTTACTTCAAAAACGTGTTCCTCATATTTTTAGAAACCTACAGCAGAAAACTCAAGTTAAATCGAGTCAAAAAACGGGTTCAAATCGAAGAAAAATTATTTTTAAGCTATACCAGGTAAAATCTTTGAAATTCCGTTTAAAATCAAGAATCAGAGTTGTTTTGAAAGTTAAATTGATGAAAAGCTAGTAATTCTAAGATAAAAATATTATTCAAGTGAAAAGGAGTGAAATTGGGGTTTACAATCAAGCCTTAAGATTTTTGGGGTTTAATCAAGAAATTTCCAAGAAAAGGGTGAATTCTTACCTTAAATTAGTAATAAAATCAAGAAATAGATGTTAATCTAACTTTGCGAGCTTTCACTAGTTTCACTTTTAGGCTCCCACACTATTTTAGGATTTAACTCTCAAGAGAAAAGATAAAAAATGAGCAAAATGAGCCCAAAACTACTTTAAATAGTGCAGAAAAATTTGCCCAACTTTTTCCTCTTCCGGACGGACTTCGACGAGGTGCCTGGAATTCGTTTAGAGTCCGATATATGCAAACAAACTATGTAACCAGACTAAATTTGATGCTCCGGACTCAATGGCAATATCATATTTTCAAAAAGAATATCATTTTCACAAAGTTGACCCTCAAAATCCGAAATTATAATTTTTCAAACCGAGGGTCGAAATGAGACTTAAAAACCGTAAAATCACACCAAATATGTTATCATCCTAAAATCGATATTCTTAATCTGCTGGCACAATTATATTTTGCATCTGAGGTCGTTTCAACCAAATATGGATCCCACACCCATATTCCCGATTTTCCAACTTTCCGACCAATAAGTCGAAATGAGCTCGGGTGCATTGAGATCCGAACCAAAGGTCTACCTAGCCTAAAAAGGATATTTTGGATCTTTTGGTGTAGTCGGAATTTGCATTCAAGATTGTTTCACTGAAGTTTTCACCCGGTGGCCATTTGAAACCAGCAAAGGCTTCAATACAAGGAATTGACTCTAAAAATCAAATGAACTGCCCGGTAATCAAACCGTCAGTCCTAGTAAGTCATAAATGACTTGGGGAAGCTATGAAGAAGCTCAAAGGGCATAAATAAGCATAAATATGGAAAATAACCTGAAGTGTCATTACAGCAATAGAGGCATTGATGTGACTGGAAAACTAATGGTGTCTAAACCTACCTTTGCTGCCACTGTCCAAGCTACAGTTCCCTCTACTAATAATGATAATGCCCGGGTTGAGACTAAACATGGAACACATCTTGGAAAACCAGTGGTCTCCTTTAAGGCTAAGGATTATTATGTTATTTAGCCAAAGAATGTCGATTCACTATCATCAGTAAGTTTTATAGAGGTAAACCTATTATGGAAGAAATTAGGAGAACTTTTGTTAGAAAATTTTAGCTCTTTAGCACAATGAAGATTGCTTATTTCAATCCTAAGCATGTGTATCTTGATTTTTCTAATGAGGTTGATTATAACCATGTTTTTACTAAAGAATATATTGACATTAGTAAAGCTCCTATAAAATTCTTAAATAGACACCAAATAAACTTGAGGAAGAAACTTCTATAGCCCCCATATGGATCTTAATCCTCCAACTTCCATGGCACCTCTTTGATTGGAAAATAGTCTTTAGATTAGTTAGAAATATTGGTGTTGCTGGTAATCCTGATCAAGCTACCTATTCAAAATCAAGGGGCAATGTGACAAAATCAAGGGGCAATGTGACTAATGTAAAAGTGAAGATTCACTTACAAAACCCAAGCTTGATGAGATTTGGATATGTTTCATAAGGCTTGATGGATTAGAGGATCGAAAATGGCTGGACATGAATATGACAAGGTCCCAAGAAACTATTTTTATTGCAAAATACAAGGTCATTATAAGAATCAGTGAGAAATAAGATTAGATATAAAAGAGTAAAAGCTTGGAAAGAGGCTCAAATCAACAAGGAAAATGAAGAAAAGAAAAATAAGGATGAACTAGATGATTTCTAAACAGCTACCAAGAAGAAGGCCTTTAAAGTTAGATTTGCACAACAAGTGCCTCAAGATGCTGGAAAAACTAACAGATGTGATATAAATGGATAGAATAGTGTGAGAATGATAGAAGACTAGAACCATCAAAGTATAAGACTAGATCGAGGCAATCGAAGAAGAAATTAAGTCTATATAAATGAGCCAGAAAATATTTAAAAGGCCCTTTTTATTGAGGAAGCCCATGGGAAAGGAAAAGGCATTATTGAATGTGTTCTCACAAATAAAGATGATCAAAACTTCAGCAAGAATGCTAGCAGAAAAAGGAGATACAAGCCAAAAAAGAGTTAGAATTAAATACCATTGACAACCAAACACAAGGAGAAATCTGGTGAAAAGGCCAACCCAGTGGTACCAAAATTGCTTCAAAGCATAAAAAGAGGAAACAAAATAACAACAACAACAACAACAACAAAAGAGATATTAGTGCTCAAATCAACAATAGTCAGATTATCAGGTCATCATATCACAATGAATCCGAATTTAGGACCAAAAGCACCAACAAGATAAAAGACAAGAACAATTAACCTGAGAGTAAACTGAACAATAATATGGATAAAGATTCTCACAACAATCTAGAAATAAATAAGTACTCCGTTGAACCAGAAGATTCTCATAGTAATCATCTCAAGTTAATTAACATGTATCAGTCTAAAAAAGGATTTAAGAAGTAAAGATATGTATTTTGGTATTCATCATCATATGTCTGAATCTCCCTTTGAAGGAATGAGGCTGAACCAAGCTCGGAAGGTGATAATTATGAAGATGAGATGGGCTCTGAGGAATCTGATGAGTTTGATATTTTGAATAGTTAAAACTTTTACAGTGAAGAACAAATTTTAAACGTTAGAAATTATGAAAATCACACTGGTGATAACCATGCTACTCCATTCATTGATTCCTTTAGCCTCCAAACATTAATAGATGTGCATATCATTTCTATATTTGACTAGGTAATTGATAAGTAACATTTATCTCCCAGAGAAAGAGGAATAGGCAGAACAACTATAGAGGTGGTAGAACTTAGGGGAAGTGGTGGAAAAGCCGCCAATCAACAAGCTTTGGTTTTACCATAGGGGAAAATCAACTCTAATTGATTATTATGTTTTAGTCACTTTGTTGGAATATAAGAACTGTTACTTCTAATGGTGCTTTTGATAGACTTGAACAAAAATCAGATTACAAAAACTTTCCCTTATAACTATCAGTTTCACCATTTCACAAAGATGACCAGCTATAGAAGTCAGAAGAATGTGGGGCTATGATAAAGCATATTACAATTGCAACATCCAAATCTAGATCTTTTGGGAAGAACATCTTGACTGCAAATTGTGAATGAATTTGACCAATAGATCGCATGCACTATTAACTAGAGGGGTGAATTATTTTAGTCACTTATGTATATGCTAAGGGTGATGCTGGTCTTAGAGAAGATCTTTGGTAGAATTTAAAAGGCATATCCTATAACTATAACCTCCCTTGGTATATAGCAGGAGACTTTAATTGTATCATTGACCCAAGTAAAAAGTAAAGAGGAAATCTTTATAGAATGTCTAAGCGCATGCCTAGTTTTCAATTTATTAGACAATATGACCTCTTTGACCCAGGTTACTCAGGTTCTAGGTTTACATGGTGTAATGGATGGTAACTTAGGAAGAGAGTCTGGAAAAGACTTGATAGAGTTTTGGTCAATCAAGAATAGATGTACAACTTTGAATCTACAAGTGTTAATCATTTAGCTGGAACAAGTTCTGATCACTCTCCTCTTTTTACTATTGCTAAATCTTCGCATCAGGGGACTCCAAGGTACTTTAAGTTCTTAGATTTTTGGGTTGATGAAGATGGCTTCAAAGAAGTAGTGCAACAATCTTGGAATGTTGAGGTTTATAGGTTCCTTATTTGGAAATTCACCTGAAACAGAAAAATACTTGTAGGAACCTTTCCCATGGGTCAAAAATTTCTAGAGGATATATATTTCATATGGTTAAATACCTTGAGAAGAAATGGAGGTGCTGGAAGACAAGATCCTTGCTGATAACACGGAGACCAATAGATCTGAGGTAAACCATAACAATGCTCTTTTCATCTTAGCTTATAAGAAGGAGGAATCAATTTGGAGACAAAAATTTGGAATCAAATAGTTCGTGGAAGGTGAAGTTAATTCAAAATTCTTCCACTCAATTGTTGAAGGAAGGAAGAAAAGACCATCTCTCAAAAATATCAGATTTGAGGATGGAAACGGGGTGGAAGAAGATGAGAACATTGCTAAAAAAAAGTGTATCCTTTTTTCAGAAGCAATTTTCAAAGGATTATACTGATGTTAATTTTTCTATTCTTAATTGTATCCCTAAAGTGATAACTGAGAATGATAATTCTATGCTCACAGTTAATCCTACCATGGAAGTGCCAAGAGATGTAGTATTATTCTCCATGAATCTTGACTATGCTCCATGACCAGATTGTCTTTTGGGAAAATTTTATCAATCATGTTGGGATATAATTAAAGAGGATGTACTTCTAATGGTTTCTAATTTTTTTGCCGATAACCAAATACCAAAGTCCATCACCCATACTTGTCTTATCCTTATTCCTAAAGTTGAAAGCCCCTAAGCCTTCAATGAACCGATACTAATTAGTCACAGTAATTTTCTTGTAAAATAATCTCTAGCCTTGTGAATAAGAGACTAAGTCTTCTTAGGAAAAAATTAATCTCCCCTAACCAAATTGGTTTCTCTAAAGGGAGATCCATTACTGAAAATATCATGTTGACTAAGGAATTGGTCCATGATATTTCCATTACTACTACTTATGGAAATGTGGTCCTAAAACTCGACATCACTAAAGCTTATGACAGGGATTGCTGGAATATTTGTTCAATGTTCTAAGATATTTTTGTTTTGATGAAATTTAGATATATAGTATATGGAGACTTATGTCTAATGGTTGATACTTAGTGAATATTAATGGTAGTATACATGGTTTATTTAATTCTACTAGAGGTCTAAAACAAGAAGACCCTCTTTCTCCTTCCCTTTTTCTTATTAGGTAGAACTTCTCTCCAAAACTATGGAGTCTTTAACTCAATCAAATTTTATTCCATACTCTATAAATAACAATATCCCTATAATCTCACATTTATGTTATGGTGATGACACAATCTTATTTTTCTCAGGTAATACTGAGTCATTGAAAATGATGATGCATAAGCTGGAAACTTATGAAAACATCGCAAAACAGCTAGTCAAAAAAGTCAAATTTATATTCTATATCTCCTTCAAAGAGGATGATCCTAGAACCAACATCATCAAACAAGCAACTGGTTACAACCATTGTCACTTCCCAATGCATATCTTGGTTGCCCTATTTATGTAGGAATGAAGAAAATTATATATTTAAATAATATAGTTACTAAAATTGCCAAAATAATTGAAGGGCGGCAAGGTAAGTTATTATCTTATGGAGGAAAGACTACTCTCATCAAGTTAGTTTTATATGTGTTGCCTCTACATCTATTAGAGACAGTATGCCCACCTATTAAGTACTATATCAAATAGAAAAGATTCTTGCTGACTTTTTGGGGGGGGAACAGAAGGTAGTAGAAATAAGAAATATTGGAAACTATGGGATGCTTTGAGTTATCCCGTGGATGAGGGTCGTGTTGGCTTTAGATCTCTAAATGATATGTGCATGGCATTCTCTGCTAAGATTTGGTGGAAATTCAGAACCCAAAAGTCACTTCTTCTGTAAGTATTGGAGGCTAAATATTGTAAACGATTCTATTAAGTTGCCCCAAAGAAAGCCCATGGCCAGTCAATACTTTAAGAAGAATGATGGACATCAAAGATATGGTGGAACCTTGTATTTCACGGAATTTAGAAAAGGGAGATATTTCCTTCTGGTGGGATACATAGACAGATTTTGGTCCTTTGGCGTATCCAATGCAGAATAGAAGAGCACCCAAGAGTACTATGGTAAAGGAATTCTTAACTAACAATAACTGAGACCAATAAATTAGAGTGGATTCTCAACACGCGGTCGATATCATTATGAACATTCCAATCAATGTCACCAAGAAGGACTTCGCTATTTGGATGCCTGAGCAATCTAGGGAATACAGTTGTAAATAGGCTGGTGAATTATGAGACTTAAAAATGGAACTACTCTTTTTAGCAGGTGCATTTGGCATACTAAATTACTTTTCAAAATATCTCTTTTTATGATAAGAGTTTTGCTAGACAAGATAGCTACTGATATTGTTGTTGAGAAATTTGGAGTAAATTTATCCTCCATTTGTAATTGTATCACCTCTAATCACTGTGAAGAAACTTCTCATCATTTTTTCAGTAATGGTTATACAAGTTTGGAAATTCTTTTGCAACTTACACAGATCAATTTTGTTAAAGGACAAGTATGACAGAAAGCAATGTAGTGGTGGATGACAAAACCAAAGAATGATATCCATAAGATCATCCTACAGTGCACTCCAACTATTATTTATGGGCAAATCTAGAGAAATAAGTGCAATGCCAAATTTGATAATAAAATATGTCTCGATGATTTCTTATACAACAAGTGACCAATATGATTAAGATGATCATTCATAGTGATACTCCCAATTTACAATTACTAGAAGTGTGTAAGGACATATATAGTAGAGTTGAAAACTTGTTCCTTGCTATTTATATTGTTGTGTGGCATGAACCTATCTATGATAGGGTTAAACTGAACGTGGATGGATGCAGTAAAGGTAATCCCAGCTCGACTAGAGTCAGTGGTATAATCAGAGACCATAATGGTAATCTTATATATTCATCTCTAAACTTTATGAAGAATGCAGTAATAATGATGCTGAGGCGAAGGCCACGTTAAAAGGGCAATATACTATGTGTTAAAAATGGCATTACCAATGTCATAGTAGAATCAGATTCGATGATCATTCTTAACTTGGTCAAGAGAGTTAAGAAACCTCCCCGTCAACTTAGTCATGAAATTGCTCAGATTTAGGAGATGATCCGGATTGGCAATTTTAATTCTTGTCACATATTAAGAGAGGGAAACATCATTGCTGATAGACTAGCTAACTGGGTGGAAGAATCTAGATTAAGTTCTATCTTCAATGAAGATGTCTCATTGCCTTCAAATGATAAAGCTTCAATGAAGTTGGAAAATGATGGGATTCCAAATTTTGGATTTAGACGAAAGAAGAAAAAATATGTTGCCAATGTCAATAGATAACTGTTTTTCTCATGTGCTCACTGTTTTATTCATAACATCTGATTGTGCTATTTCAAATTTTCAGGAATGGTGCAATCTACCAATGTTTAAACCTAGATTTTTTTTCGTGCAAACTTGTACTATAGGTTGATAACTACCAACTTCCACAATGCTTTGGAGGCTAAGGTCTATGTTCTCCTTCATGTAATTATGATTTTTTGTAAATATACAGGTTGGAGTCATGCCTAAACTTCTTTATCTTTTAGATGAATCCGAATTTAAAAAAAAAAAAAAGAGTTATATAAATTGTGTAACATAGATAGGGCAAGTAGAGGCAATCCAAGGGAAAGTGCTTATGGTTTTTGTATTAGAGATAATCAAGGAAATCTAATCTAAGAAGAAGCTAGGGAAATAAGCATTACCACAAATATAAAAGCAGAAACAATGGGAATGCTTAATGACTTGAGGGAATGTAAACATAGAATGCTTCATAAAGTCATAATAGAAACTGATTCACTCAGTTTAAGAAACATAGTATTGAATGAGTGGAGGATCCCATGGCATATAGTGGAACTTGTGGAGGAGATACAAGAGCTGCAAAAGAGGAATGCAAATTATTGTCAAACACATCTTCAGGGAGGCAAATCAATTAGCAGATAAGCTAGCTAGTACAGTTATTGGGCAAGAGCAACAGATGCAGTTGTCTCATTTCAATTTTTCAATTGAAGTTAGGTACTTGTTGACTAGTTGTTACATTCACAAATTGAGTGTCAATTCAATCTTTTAATTCTAAGAGTTGTATATAAATTGAAGAAATTCAATTTATTAACTAAAGTCAAATATTAGGATTGACTTACTATTACATCCATAAAGTGAGTCTTTATAATACTTAGAGTTATATGAATTAAAATAATTAAATTTCTTAATTAAAATCAAATATTAGGATTGCCTAATTGTTGCATCCACAAATTGAGTTTTAATTCAATTATTTAATTGAAGTCAGCTATTTGTGTTGACTAATTATTACGTCCACAAATTGAGTCTTAATTCAATCCTACAATACTTAGAGTTACATATAAATTGAAATAATTCAATTAAAGTCAACATTATGATTGATTAATTATTCTATTCACAAATTGTCTCTCAATTAACAAATTTCGTTGAAAGTAAATATTTATGTTGACTAATTGTTACATCCTCAAATCGAGTCTCAATCCAGTCTTATAATATTTAGAGTTATATAAATTTTTCTATCAAAGTCAAACAATTTATTAACTAATTGTTGCATCCATAGATTGAGTCCCAATTCAATCTTATAATATTTGAGATATGTAAATTGAAGTTAAATATTTTGAATTGAAGTTAAATATTTGTGTTTGACTAATTGTGATACCTCAATTTTATAACACCTAAAGAGGTATAAATTGAATCAATATAACTTTTCAAATGAAATAAAAATTTTGTATTGACTAATAATTAGATGTACAAATTGAGTCTCAATTCAATCTTATTGTTTAGAGTTATATTATTGAATTAATTTAATTTTTAAATTAAAGTCAAACATTAATGATTGACTAATTGTTACATCAAAGAATTGAGTTTCAATTCAGTCTTACTTAGAATTATATAGATTAAATGAATTCAGTTTTTTCAACTAAAGTCAAATATTTATACTGACTAGTTATTATATGCATAAATTGAGTCTCGATTCAATCTTATAATATTTAGAGTTATATTATTTGAAGTATTTTTTAATTATATCAAACAGTAGGATTCACTATTTAAATCCACAAATTGAGTCTCAATTCAATCTTATAATACTTTGAATATGTAAATTGAATCATTTATACAAATTGAATAAATTTAGTTTTTCAATTAAAGTCACACATTTATTTAATAACTGTTTAATATACAAATTGAGTCTCAATTTAATCTTATAATGTTTAGAGTTATATAAATAGAAATAATTTAATTTTTTTACTTAAAGTCAAACAATGAGATGTAATTGTAACATCAACAAAATGATTTTCAATTAAATATTATAATACTTAGAGTTATTTAAATAGAATTGATTCAATCTTTTACTTGAAGTCAAACAATAGTATTGACAAATGGTTACATCCACAAATTGAGTCTCAATTCAAATTTTCAATTAAAGTTTAATATTTTGTTGACTAATTGTTACAACCACAAATATAGAGTTAATTCAATCATAAAACAATTATAGTTATATAAACCAAAGCTTCAATTTTTTAAAATTAAAAAAAATTAGGATTGACTAATTATTACATCTACTAAATAAGTATTAATTCAATTTTTTTATTAAAGTTAAATATTTGTTTTGACTAATTGTTACATTCATAAATTAAGTATTATTCGTGTTTATCTAATTGTTACATTCACAAATTGAGTGAGTCTCAGTTCAATCTTAATACCTAGAGTTATATAAATTGAATTAATTTAGCTTTCAAATTGAAATAAAATATTTATATTGATTAATTGTTACATACAGAAATTGAGTCCCTAGTCAATTTTTAATACTTACGAGTTATGTTAGTTGGATTAATTTAATTTTATAATTAAAGTCAAACATTAATAATTGATAAATTGTTACACATACAAATTGAGCCCCAATTCAATCTTACTTAGAAGTATATAGATTGAATCAATTTAGTTTTTCAATTGAAGTCAAACATTTGTACTGACTAATTGTTACATAAATAAATTGAGTTCCATTTTAATCTTATAGTACATAGAGTTATGTTATTTTAAGCAACTTATTTTTCAATTAAAGTCAAACATTAAGATTGACTAGTTGTTGCATCAAAATTGAATCTCAATTCAATCATAGAACTTAGAAGTACACAAATTGATTTTTAAAATTTTTTAAAATTAAAATCATACATTAGGATTAACTGACTATTACATCTACAAATTAAGTCTCAATTCAATCTCAAAATACTTAGAGTTATATAATTTGAAGCAATTTAATAATACATAGAATCATATAAATTGAATATTTTTTATTTTTTCAATTAAAGTCAAACATCAGAATTAACTGATTGTTATATCCACATAAGTCTCAGTTTGATTTTATAATGCTTAGAGTATATAAATTTAAATAATTCAATTTTCAATTGAAGTCAAATGTATGTGTTGACTAATTGTATATGCACAAGTTGAGTTCTAATTTAATTTTATAATAATTAAAGTTATCTAAATTGAAGCAATTTATTTTTCAATGAAAAATATTTGAATTGACCATTTATTTAATGCACAAATTGAGTCCAACTGAAGTCAAACATTTATATTGACCATTTGTATAATGCACAAATTGGGTCTCAATTCAATTGTATCATATTTAAAATAACACAAATTGAAGTAATTCAAATTTTCTATTAGAGTTTAATCCACAATTATCATGTTCCTACATCTTCTGCACCTTTATATTATTATTTTAACTAACTTTATATATTTACGTTACTCTTATAATTTTTAATTAATTTTATTTATACTCTTAGAAACTACATTGCTAAGCAAACATAGACTCTTAATTACTCTATTTAGCCTAAGTTTCAAGGGTAATTTTATTAAAAGTGACAAAAGAGTTTTAAAATGAGGTGTAGGTGACTTAAGTTTTAATAATTGAGTGTAGGTGAAAATTACTTCATTAGTATTTAAGAAAGTTAAGAAAGTTTGAGAATAGCCCACAAGTTTTTTAATTTATACTTTGATCCAAATATTGACCTAATATAACAGGAAATAGAGAAAAATGTGTGTTTCACTCTTTTCTTATTCATTGTTGTTTTCTCTCTTTTCGTGATTTTTGTTGTTCATTGTTACTGCTGCTTTATTATCATCATTTTCTTCTTCATTATCATCACCATATTCTTCTTGTTGACCATTGTTGTTGTTGTTACCGCTACTGTTGCTACTTAACTAATTCTTTAGGTCAAATTTCATTTGATACATCACTTGGCATTACTTCATAGGTGACTTTGGTAAGTAAAATTATGATTTTTAGTTGAATTTATCATCTGGGTACACTGCTACTGTGTTGTTTTTTCAATAATGGATAGAACCCGAACACGAATCTAACACAAGAGCCATCTGTTTCAACAGATCACTTATCTGGTGCAACAGATGAGTCATTTGTTGTAATGGAAGATTCATATGTTGGATTCATGTTTATAGTTCTATAGTGCCTTAACATGAATGAACAGTTTGATCATCTATTGCAATAGACTAGTTATATATTGTAATAGAGGAGTCATCTGTTGAACTAGATTAGTCACCTGTTGCAACAGAACCTGAACTCGATTCCAATAGACAAGTCATCTGTTGCAATAAATGACCAATCTGTTGCAACATGTTAGTTATTTGTTGCAACATGTCACTCATCTGTTGGAATCAACTTTAACGGGTTTTTTAGTACAGTAAAATCTATCCCAACGGGCGCTTCATCTATTGCAACAGATGTATAATTAGTTGTAACATATGAGTAACCTGTTCCAACAAATGACTCATCTGTTGGAATCCGCTTCAGGTTCTATAGTACTGTAACATGAATTACCAATAGGTGAGTCACCTATTGCAACATATAACTCACCTGTTGCAACCTATTATTCACTTGTTACAACAAATTACTCATCTGTTGGGGTTCATATTACGGCACTATAAAATCACTATTAATTTTATGATGATGTCATTATTAACTTTTTTTAATAAATGTCTTTACTTAGGTACCACTAATGGAGGGATCAATAACAATAGGGGTGGATTGTCATGGTGAATGGATCAAGAAGAGCAATCGGTATGTATGGCGTTGGAAGGAGGGTAAAATACTAGAGACTATAGCTATGACAGTTCAAAGTGATGTTTCGTATAATGATTTTGTGAACTTAATCATCAGCTATTGTGGACTGAATTGTCAACCGAAAGAACTCATCATCAGCTACATACACAACTCTTTTGAAAATCAGAGGGTACTACCTTTTAAGATAACCGATCAGGTTCGATTGCATGCTTATCTTAGTGATTCGTCTAGGCCGGTATTAAGGGTATACGTGGTTGAAAAAATAAGAGAGAATGAGAACCAAAATTTAGAAGAAAAGAAAAACAAGACATCTTTGATGATAAGCTGGATGATCTGTACATGAATAGTCCAGATGATGATCAAACACCTACGCCCGTTGTTGCGAGCAATACGGTGGGCAGTTCTTTCAATCAACACAATGGGCAATCATCAAGATGATGGGACTGGATTTTACAAGGGATTCAAGGATAAGAAATAACTATCTACTTCTTTGTTTATTGCTTTCTCGAAAAAAGATTTCAGACTAAAGAAGGTGACTAATTCGAGCAAAGTCTTTTCCTTCAGATGTGCTAATCCGAATTGCAAGTTGTGGATGAGGGTTGTGATATTGTCATGACCCAAAAATGAGGGTCATGATGGAACTTTTTGCAGCATACCTTGACAAGTAAGCCTATCACCCAAATTGATACAAAAGAGAAAAAAAATAGAAATATCCCAAGGTAAGGCTTCTAGAATGAAGCCGAACCATATAAGTAATCATAATAATGCGAAAAGAACTTATCCAAAATATCAATCATGCCCAAAATCAAGTGTCAATAGTGTAAGAACTACTAATACAACCTAGAAGTCAGATACATCTATAACTTATAATATATTAAAAGTGTGAAGATCCTTGGAAAAGTGATTTAAATTTTTTGCCCTTCATTAAAAGACCACGCTTTAGACAAAATCATCTTTTACATTTTTTCTCTAATTATTATATTATTATCTTTATAATGTTGATAAATAATATTAAAAAAAAATTAAGGAGTCCTAAAAATATATGGTAAGAAGTATGAAGAGAATTAAATAATTGAGTCTTAAAATATATGGTGAGAAAAAATAATTTAAAAATTAAGAAATCCTAAAACATATGGTAAGAGTTCCTAAAATATATGATAAAGATAAAAATACAATTTAAAAATTAATAAATCCTAAATAATATGCGAATAGTTCTAAATTTGACTAAAGTTGAATTTTTCCTTTTATTATAGTTCGTTAATTTTTTGTGTAAATTTTTTCCTTATTTACATTGTATACCATAATTAGAGTATATCTCAATATTTTTTAAAAATAAATTGAAAAACTTTACGCAAAAGTGTTTAAGATACTAGATTCGTTGCACGTGTGTTGCACGTGTTTGCCTAATGTGATATAGCTATTGATTAAGGGACACTTTTTGCAGCTTTTTGGATATGCAGTAGCGATATAACTAAACCAAATTTGTAAAAACTAATTGAAAAAGAAATAATATGGTGGGCTCTTATTTATGCTGAGTATTGAAATACATGTCAGAGTTAAATAATAGGAGAACAATAGTATCATAGCTTCAAATAATCAATTCTACACAAAAGAATGTACAAGAGTTTTCTGTGAAAGCTTGACGTATATGGTTATATTGCCTCTTGTTCACCTGAACCTACATGAAAAATCAAAACTGAAGTTTAATTAGATGCGAATAATTTATATATTTATTCTTATTTGATTACTTTCAAACATGTTTGTAATCATATATCAAACACCTTATACATCCTTGAAGACGATATCTTTTGTGTATGTTCATGTCTTCCAATCTGATTATTCTATCATAACGAATAATTTTCGCATTGCCATTGATATGCCTCTCGATCAAAGTGGTAAGTACACTTGTCCATGTGAGAAACTATGTTGTGGTAGAAAATATCCTAGCTTTGGGATCGTTTGACCTTGAGATTTATTTATCGCCACTGTAAAACATAGACGGATTGAAAATTAATCTAGTTAAATTTAAAAGGATAACTGTCATTGTCAAGTGAAGATAACTGTATTCTTGAATTAAACTCATGCTTGGTAGCATATATATTTCGACATGTATGACACTGTTATCAAAATCTTTACAAATCAACCATGTACCACTGCATAAGCCATTGGATGGCTTCAAATTCTTAAGCAGCATGATGGGTGTGTTTCTTTCAAAAGTAACCTAATTTATATAATTGAAATTTTCAGCACTTGTTACATACTCAAACACTTAAGTCTTATAACTATATCTTGTGATAGGTAATAACATAATAAGAGGAATGTAAATGACATAAGATATTTGTTGATGTACCTATGTGGTGGTAGTAAGATTGGTGTTAAGGTATTCAATTGTTCTTCTTGATAGTAATTATCTGTATCATCTTCAGAAAAAAAATGATATACGTTTGGGTTACACCAGAAAATTTGCCTTCAACATTTCATTTAGTTGGGATGAATTTTGTCAATTTGTGGCGTCCTAAAAGAATTCTCCAATATTCTTAACTGTTGAAACATATGAACTCACCCTTCTCAAAAAGGTATCCACTCATTGGGACTCTATTGTAGCGTAACAATTTTTCTCTTTACTTGAATTCCTCGCTGAAGTAAACACCTTGAACTTTCCTTTTGGGGAGACCAAAGTCTCATCCCCTATTTCATTGTGGAGAAAGGGCCTAGTCATTTTCTTCGACCTCGGGGCACGGTGATAAAAAAGTGCAGCAATTCATAACCTTATAAAGTCACGATATCTCAATATTTTCAAAGAAAGAGCTGCTTAAAAAATTTGAAAAGTATCCAAGTTTGTAAACTCCATTATAGCAGAGACAATATCGCAATCTGGAGCCTTCACAACTTTGACTGCTTTGGGTTTGAAAACTCCTGTTTGAATTTAACCAGCTATGTATCCTTTGGTTCTAATCCTATCAAGTAGGTGGAAAGTGGATGGAAATCTGATTAAAAACATGTGGCTTGAGTCATCACCAGCTCTATATCCTTTGGTTCAAACAGAAGTCTTTACATTTAATTTGGATCATTAAAAAGATGAAAGTTATCATTAATTCCCATTTAATTCTTCATAATAAGAGATCATTTTCTAACTATTCAGTAATTAATCGAAGGTTGTCTCATCTGAAGCTGCACTCAATTTCACTTTAATAAGATTAGATGACAAGATCAACAAACATATTAGAACTAATGCATCTCTGCTGGAAGAATTAGAATCTTATAGTGGCGTATTTTTCATTGGTTTTAGTAGTCCTTATGTTCCACTATTTTTTCATTGACTTCCTACCTTAAGAGTATTTAGGTGCTCGTACAACTTTGTGACTCATTTATTCCGTGGCAGAAAAACGGTGTGTATCTAAAGCGGCTAGCTAAAAGTGTTATAAAATAAATTGGTAGGAACTTACAACTCATTTCCCGGGGTCGAATGTTTTGTTTTTTTTATTGGAAAACGTAGTATCAGTAGTTGATACATATTGTATTTCTTGAACATCTAGACATCTTGCATTTATGTTATTCATACCAATCCTGAAAAGGAAGTTGAATTGTTTGTATTTACTTACCATCAACTAGTGGTAGTACTTGCTTTCTTCCTTCTGAAAGATATGTGTACAATTGGATATGTTTGTAATAATAATTTCCAGTTAGTTAGTCATTCAACAAATCAATTATTGTTTTAAATTCTTACAATTTTAGTTTATGTAGTTATAAATGTATTTCATACCTTTATACAGGCTGATTCAATGTACTCTTTGACATTGTAACCTAGGAAAAGTTTTGCTACTTCAGAATGTATAACCTGGGCACATCATTCTCCATTAGAAACTTTGAGCCTTAAGGAGTATCTAAAAAAATCATAAGTAATTTAATATTTAGTTAAATATGTATTCATGTCTGGTAATGTTGAAGGTCCATATTTTCGAACCTCACCTCATTTCAAAATTAACATTTTCGATGTTACAATAGCTACAACTCACAATATCTTGTATAACTTCCACTATCTTGCATCATACTATAGTACTAATTGAGCTTTTCTTTTAGCAAAAGTTACAAGATTTATTTGTTTCTCGCCACACATTATATAAAGTGTCAGTAATTTTTACTACATGATTATTCCCTATTTCACTGGTGTCTCATGATTGTAATCGTTTGTTAATTAATTGAATGTATGGTGGGTAGACCTGCATAAGAATTATACTTGCATCATTACTAAGATTGAAACTCCTATAACATCACATATGTAAAATTACGATATAAATATGCGTTTATATCCATCTTCAAAAGAGCAAGGAAAATAAAAAAAATATGTTAAATGCTTCATGGAGAAGATAAAAGGAAAGTTATCAATCAGAATATTCAATTTAAGAAAAACATTACCAAAGATATAATATGCATAGAACCAAGCACAATATATAAAGGCATAATACATGAATATGATCCTAAACTTGACACCAAATTATAACTTTGACCTTAAACTTTGATAGTGCACAAATATGACCTTTAACTATACAAAATTGTACAAATATAATCTCCGATCCTATGTGGCAATATGCGTGTTGTACACGCAAAACTGGGCGCGTCAGCTAAAAATTTGTGTGTTCCAACAGTAAAAAAAGGGTAAAATAACTACTATGCCCTTACTAATTCCTTTTTATAAATTTAAATGACTTTTTACTATTATTTTTTCATTATTTTCAGCTCAAAGATGAAACTATACTAATAATAAATAAAAAAATTATAGTTTTAATAAAATATTATTAAATTAAAGTTAGTAAATTACCATTATTAAATTAATGTTATTAAAACATTATTAAATTAACGTTATTAAAATGTTATTAAATTAACATTATTAAAACGTTATTAAATTAATATTATTAAAATGTTATTAAAACGTTATTAATAAAAAATTATTAAGGGCAGGTATAGTAGTATATTAAATTAAAGTTATTAAAACGTTATTAATAAAAGGTTGTTAAGGGCAGTAGTAGTAGTATATTAAATTAACGTTATTAAAACGTTATTAAGAAAACGTTATTAAGGATAGTAATAGTAGTATATTAAAGTAACGTTATTAAAACTTTATTAATAAAACGTTATTAAGATGAAAATTTTATTAAAGTATTATTATTATTATTATAAGTCGTAGTAGTAGTGGTGGTATATTGATAGAAGCAATAGTAGTACGTAATAAGTAGAAATAGTAGTAGTAGTAGAATAATTATAATTATAATAATAATAATAATAATAATAAGCAAAACGATGTCGTTTTAAGTTCCAGATCAAAAGTCCTCCCAGTCAGCCATTTTAATGATATGGCACCGTATTGGATTACATATCCACGTAGGCGCAAGTGAAACACACACATGGAGGTTGCAAAATCGGAGGTCATATTTGTGCACTATCAAAGTTTAAGGTCAAAGTTATAATTTGGTGTCAAGTTCAGGGTCATATTTATGTATTATGCCATATATAAATTCATATTATGTGAAAAGGTGTAGTGATATTTCTGGAAAACACCTCCATTCTAATTGATCATAGGAGTGTGTTGTGGGCACCCAAAACTGAAAGTAGACAGCTAGCAATAGGTCTTGTATCTCTAATTTCATGTTGATGATAACACCAAATAAACTTAAGGGGTATCTCTCAGGTCTCGACTAAATAAATTATTCTTCCCAATTTGACTCTGTTAGGGTAAACAAAGAGAAAGAGGAAGTGAAGGTGACATGCTGGTATCTCTTGCTTAAGCAGTTAAGTCAAATTCTTATCTTGTTAAGCAACTTCAACCAATATGTCCATCTCCATATATATGGTATTAACTACTAACACATCACATATTAGGTTTCGTTTGAAATCAAGTTCTGGACTTTAGAGATCTACCTTTTATATTTAAACAAGGGGAAAGGGTCAAATATACCCCTCTACTTTTATTAATTGGCTAACTTTGCCCTTTGTTATACTATAGGGTTATTTATACCCTCACTGTTAACAAACTTGTCAAATATACCCTTCAACTTAACACTTTTCACATTAATACCAAAACTGCCCCTTTAAAATTGAAATCACCATTACAAATGGATAGAATTAAGTTGTAATGAATATATTTGGTGCTATTTGGTGAATCGTTTGACGAATAAACATTCATATTTTCGCGAAAATATGTATGCTGCTAACTTCTTTATAAGTTCTTATTCAAAGAAGGTAACTTCTAGGCCTGAATTCTCGAGGTATATTCAGTCTGTTAGAGAAGGAGGTTTTGGTGATATATTGCAAACTACTTCCTCCAAAACCAACAATATGGATGCAGCTAAAATTTTGATTCTTCAAAATACATAATAAAATAGTCATATGTATTACATTTTTTAGATTCTGATTTGAATGTCATAGCGCGCTACAAAATGAACAAAAGTTCTATATTTATTTTTATATAGCAATTTATTTTTAGTCTATTTAAAAAAAATTATACATCTTAATTATATTGGAAATCTTCAATCTAAACCTTTTTTTAGCATTGAGTTGAGAATTTTATGCACTAAGCAGACTGAAATATTGGGATCCACAATATGCATCACATCATCAGCATCTAGGTGTTTATTGGTTTTGTGCAAAAATATGAATGTTTATTCGTCAAACAATTCACCAAATAGCACCAAATATATTTATTACAACTTAACTTTATCCATCTGTAATGGGTGATTTCAATTTTAAAGGGGCAGTTTTGGTATTAATGTGAAAAGTGTTAAGTTGAAGGGTACATTTGACAAGTTTGTTAAGAATGAGGGTATAAATAACCCTATAATACAACAAAGGGGAAAGTTAGCCAATTAATGAAAGTAGAGGGGTATATTTGACCCTTTTCCCTTTAAACTAATCAATTATCCTGCACTGCAGAAATATTGAACCAAAAGAAAAAACACAAGTGATCGTGATTTTTTTTCTTGAAATATGTTAACCTTTTGGGTCCAGCTATCATTTTCAACATGAAATCAAACATCAACACAAGTTTGAACTCCGTCCCATTAGACCAACCATCGATCAACCGATCCTTTGAACTTCTAAATCTTACATCTCAATAAAAATTCAATTGTATTGTTATCCTTCGGCAGGGTAATTGTCTAATTATCAAGACTTCGTATTGAGTCTTTTCAATTACACATCTGACTCTAATGCTTGCAAATTGACATAAGTTCTATTTTGTGTTTTACCTCATCTGTCACTCCTTTTTGCAGTTCTAAGCCACATCAATAAATTAAGAATATGGAAAGGCATCTCCATGTCAGTGGCTCATATAGAATGAAATATCCAACCAACTTAGCTTAATTTCACTCTTATTTTTTGGCTTACTAAAATTCCAAACAAATGGTAGAAGTTTATTTTTAGACATTTTCAAGATATCTTTTCTAGCCTCTCAAATCGTAACTCTTGATTTGCTTCACCTCCAGAAATTATCACTTGTCCAGAGTATAAGAGTGTCCATCACAACTATGAAAAATCTTGAGTAATATTTGACAAAAAACAACTTGTTTTATTCGTACTTTATTCATCTAGAGCTGAAAAACATAGACGATGGAAATCTTACTACTAAATGCACCTGTGTTTCCTTTAGTTCCATGATTCTAACATGATTTTTAAGAAAGGATACTTTTTCACACTATTAACAATTAAAACGAAAAGCAGACCTTTAGGAATTCCCAACAGTAGCCTAAGACATGAATTTATTGCAAAACTCTACTGCTAATAAATTCAAATGGTTGCATTTGTCCCATGAAGTATTATGTTAAAACTGAAAGATAAACCAAGAAGACAAATATGCATACTCGTTCAAAATATGAAACATCTAATGGAGCATAAGCTAAACCAATGGAGCATCAGCTAAACCCGATGTGTTTACTTTTTTATTTGCCGATTATATATCTGCCACCTTGAAATAGATATAAAAATCATGCTAAGGACAACTTAAGAACATAGACTTACATTTGCCGAGTTATTAAGGCATAAATATTTGCAACCATACCTCCTCTTGTGTCACAGTGCTTCATTAGTGTTTCTTCCTATGAAGTCCCCGAGAAGAATGGAAGAGAAAAAATGGCTATCACCTAGAAAATCTATTAGTCTAAGAGATAGTGGAGATTTGAAGCTAAAAGAGGAGAACTATCCTTTACTTTGATGAAAGTGATAACATCCAACCAAGAAACTTATTAGACAATTATAACACATTCTGAGTCTAACTTGAGACTAAGAGAGTTGATCCAAAAAGCTATTCAGTTAGGATATCTCAAGAGAGTGAAGATTCAAAAAGTGGGGAGAAGAGTGAGACAACTAACTACTTTTACTCCAAATATGGTCTCAGGAAGAAGAGCATGCTTCTTCAGTGCAGCATGCTAGACAATTTGAGGAGGTTGATATGAAGAGTAGCAAGACAAGATCTTGAGGTATTAAGATTCCCACCGGAAAATGAGGAAGATGATATAGTTCACTATATCTCGGAGAGCATAAAAGAGTGCTATTATCCATTGAAAGATCCAATGATAAAACATGATTCTTTGATGAAGAAAACACTTCTGCGAGTGTAAAGAGGTTGCTATTGACTGCATGTCAAATGAAATGATGGCTCACTTCTACATAAGGATGAGCTAGAAAAGAAAGAAACCATGGTTTATGACACTAAACATGCACTGAGTGATAAGGTTTCACAGATTAAGTCAGTGGCCATATTAATTAGTAAGGAGGAAAAAGACGATTGGGGAACTCCCACTCAACAAAGTGTTGAATCTTAAGAGTTGCTTTTGGAGGTTTGTGGATGACTACGTAAGCATGAAAAAATCAATGAGATTGCTGGTGTGATAAAACTATTTGGGGTTGATGGAATTTCATCTAGAGAGACAATAATCTGGTTGACAAAAAGTCTCATGACTGCACAAAAATTGGTCAAGGGATTATGATGTTGCAAAGGATGTGTTTCTTTTGTGTTGTTTGATGTCTACTAAATGAATAGACTTAAGGAGCATATTTGAGAAATTTTTGCCCGCTGAATGAACTTATGTCTTACGTAAATACGCAAGTGTTGTCGGACTAAATTATTGTTAGAGACTCGACCGAGTTCAGCTTCTTAATTCTATTGTTGTAGGACAGGTTACATGAGCCGATGGTCTTTCCAAAGCAACCTCTATCTCTATGAGGTAGGGGTTACTTTTTTGTCTTTACCCATTGTTGATATGTTTGATTATGATATCACTGTATTTCGCATGGTACCCTGCTTACACATATGTAAAGCATCACAAACTCAACTATTACCGCAACTGCAACTCCAAAACCGAAGAACTTTCTACAGAGGTTGGATGTTGATACTGGGAATATTATTGACAATTATGGCTTTATTGTTAATGCTGAAAGGGTTAATGATCCACCAGTCAAAAATTCACTAGAAGAATTTAAGATGAAGATTGCACATTTAGGATGGTCCACGCAACTGAATCACAGCTTAAACTGGTGTTAGATTTGAAGAAAATAGCTATGTTTTCACAATTTGCATCTCTAAATGATCACGTGGACCAAAGAACAGAAGACTTTATCGAAAAGTCTAAGGAAACAGAATGCATGTTATCTAAAATTGGAGAAGAGGTAACTGCTAGCCTTAAGGAGCTTGAGTCATATTATTATCAGGACCTTATTATTGTTCTGCAGAAAGAACCAGCAGTCTGTCTTCTCACAACCAAGAAAAAATGGCTTAAATATGGCTAAATTCATTTTCTCTTTCCCGTTGGTTTCCCCCCCTCCTCATGCAAAATATAATTATCTACCTTGAAGGTATACTTACTATTAGGTTACTAAAAAAACAATCTAGTAATAAGAAATCCAATTTGGCCCCAACTTACCATTACTACCACAAGTCCTTTTACAAATGAAGCATACCATATTAAGTTGGTATATGTTATACTAAATCAACTGCATCTAGCTAAGGAAAATGTGGAACACCAATTATAGTGAGGTAGCATAGTACTTCAAAATTTTACTGCTATAGTTTACAAGGTATATGGGAGAGAGCATAGTTCAATATTTATATCACTACTCTTTGGAATATTTTGCGTAGACCAATAGAAAACACATATCACACAATCTGTAAATATATTAAAGTGATGGAATACACTCAAACTGGGAATAATACCACAATTGATAACTAATAAGAAGTAACTCATAAGAAATTTAAACAAATAAGAGGTTTTAAGCTAAGTAATAGACGTGAACTTACAAGTCAATTTTGATGGAGGTGTATATCGCCAAGGATTTAGTCAATAAAAATATAAAGAAGGAATCTGTGGGTCAACCACTGAAACTGGGCTAGAATAATGAAAGAACATGAAGTATTTAGCATACTAAGAGGCCGAACCAAAAATTGTTAATGCCGAAGTTAATCAGAGAGCATTGTAACATTGCCATAGAATCAGGGGATACTACGATGCATAAAGACATGTCAATAGTTCAAAAGCAATCCAACGAACTTTAAGAAGATCACTTTTTTTTGACATGAAAGAACATATCCTCTGCTTATTCATGGGATGAAAAATTTGATTTCATAACTGAGGAAAAAAAAGATGATTACACTTTGAGGACATTCAAGGAATTATGTGTATATGTATAGCAACAAAGAACCAAACATAATGAAGAACATATTTTGTTTCAACAGGTAGAAAGTTTGGATAAGGAGGAATCACAGGGCATACCTGTTTGTTTCACGTAGAAGTTGGAGATTTGTGAAAATAGTGCCATATGTGATTATCTTTTTCAAGTAGAGTAAAGCAAAAAGTTACATCTGTTTGAGGTTGGTGTCTGTCAAAGTTCTGAGAGTTGGAGGTGCGCCTATTCACTAAGAATGTAATACCGCGATGTTCCAAGGCTGGGAATTGGCTTAATTTTTTTTTATTGGGTATTTTATTGGAGTTCATGCTTTAGAGGTAGTATAGATAGATGACTCCGTCTATTCATTTCACTCCTATATTAAAACAAAAGGAGTCAAAATAAAAGTATGAGAATCTGAATGAACAATATAGAAAAGAGGAATATATACAAATAAATTAGCATATGCAGAAATATACAGATTACTAAACTGCACAATTTAACAAATAGTCGAAATATTAATATTCAACTCAAAAATTGAAAAACAGAGAAGTGTTAAGGCATGAGTCTCAAAGTTTAATTATTAAATGTTTTCAACTATGGCGAAAACAAATAAGTAACACTTAATAAAAGTATGTCAGTAAACTAACTCAACGAGGAGTGTTGGAAGGTTGTAAAGACCTGAACTTTACTAAATGAATCTCATATAAAGAGACTTACGTTGTGAATTCCTAGATAGATAATTTCCCTAATATCTGGCTGAGCTCTAACAACGGAATTAGATAGATGGAATAGCGGCAATGAAAGAAATCTGGATAAAAAACCATAATGGTAGAAAATGTTTAAAGTATATTAGTTGTAGCAAGTCCTTGAAAGATTGGTGTTTGAGAATCTATACAGCAGACCTGTGTGTTTAACGGCGAAAAAGAAAGATTGTTGGGGAACTGTCATGGTGCTTTTATTTTTTAAAGAAACTTACAACTCGTCTACGGGGGGAGAATAATTGTGCTGAAATCAAATCTTTGAATGTTAGTTGAATGGGAATCAACACTAATAATGACAGATGGCATTGGCATTTTTGAGAGTAGAGCAGATGGGCTAACCCTTTGCACATGTACAGATGAATGGAAATGCACATGTATCAAGATAATTTAATTATGCTCTATCTACGTACAGATTCCAACAGGGCAGTTAGTGCCTATTTAAAAAGATTGGAAGAAGGAAATACAATACATAAAGTGCACCTGATCCAAAGACGGAAAGAAGGAAATTCAATAGATACGTTAATTTTAACTTACAATTACCTACCGAGGTAGTTATCATTGTTGATGGAGTCCTGTTTAATGAGGCGGAGAGCATTAGCAGAATTGAAAGTATACTATATGGGCCAAGTTTTAGAATAAGTTAAGTTGAATGGAAATCACAATTGGAAGGACTCTGAAAATCGAAGATGGTCATATCTCCAGCCTTCCTCTTAAGTATATCCTTATATTTCACGATTCTAGGGCCCTCTGTAAAATGTTGTCTAGTCTTCTTATCAAAATAATTTATGTTGAAATTCTCACCTCAGCGGGTTTATTAAGACCTTGGCAAACATGAGGTTTCTTTCATCAATATAGACTATCACCTTCTCATTGCTAAATTGAATTAAAGACTCCAGATCAACCCTGCGAACATCTGTTTCCCCATGAACTTGATGATATCATACCAGCAGAACATGTTGGAGATTTGACGTCCAAAAAAAGAATGCAACAATTAACAGTGAAGAAAAAAGTAAGTAAGTTTGGTTAAGGAGGAGTAACAACGCATACCTTTTGGCATCCGTCAGGATTGTGAAAGTTGGAGGTAAGAATCTTCCCTAGCGTGATGTCCTAGGGCTGGAAACTTGCTTGATATGGTTTACATTAGCGTTGTTGTAGATTGTGATTGTTGGAGGTGACGCTTCGCTTGTAGCCTGTAGGCTTCAGGTTGTAGCGTGTCTATTTTTATTTTATTTTATTTTAATTTAATTTAATTTAATATATAAAGTTAGATTTTTTAAGTTGGGGTAATTTAGTAATTTCACTTTAAGTCTATTTAGTTGGTGCTTTTAAGGTAGTATAGATGTATACCATAAAAAAAATTTAGGAGTAGGAAACTTTGCTTAAAAGTGGACCAAAAAAAGGGTTTCTAAAAAAAATTGATAATTATTTCTTGGCTAAATCAAAAGGGAAGAAAAAAATTAACTTTCTAGAAAAAAAAAAAGAGTCGGCTCCTAAGTTTGCTATTGTAGTTTTATGGAAAAACAAGTACAAAAATATATGGATATGCGAAAAATTCTATTAAAATACTAATTAGTATTCTTTTTGGTTTATAAATCCTCTGCTTCTATAAAAAGTATTATAATTTCATATTTTTCTTCATCGATGTTACTCAGTTTTGCTATTATCGTATTATTTTGTGGCAGTTTAAAGGTCGTTGATGAATGTCAATCAACTTTAAGTAATTTTTTTGTGTAAAAGTTAGGTTTTAATTGTATTATTTTGATATCTCAATATCGTATTGTTTGTTGTAATTTACAGGTGGTCGATGAATGTCGGTCAACTTTGAGGATTTTTTTGTGTAAACGTTAGGTTTAATTGTATTATTTTGATATCTGTATTATCGTATTTTTTTGTTGTAGTTTACAGGTGGTAGATGAATGTTAGTGGACTTTGAGGAATTTATTTAGATAAAGGTTAGGTTTAATTGTGCTATTTTGATCTTTTTATTATCGTACTGTTTTGTGGTAGTTTACAAGTTGTTGATGAATGTCGATCAGCTTTGAGAATTTTTTTGTGTAAAGATTAAGTTTAATTGTATTGTTTTGAGATCTCTATTATCGTATTATTTATTGTAGTTTACAGGTGGTCGATGAATGTCGGTCAGCTTTGAGAAATTTTTGTATAAAGGTTAGTTTACAAGTGGTAGATGAATGCCGTTCGAATTTGATAAAAATTTTAAGGTACACGTTAGGTTTAATTGTATTATTGGGATATCTCTATTATCGTATTAATTTGTGGTAGTTTGCAGGTTGTAAATGAATGACGGTCGGCTTTGAAGATTTTTTTTTATAAATATTAGGTTTAATTGTGTTATTTTAATATTTATATTATCTTTTTATAGCTTCCCATAGATAGATTTTCGGAGAAATTTTGTTAACCAATTTGAATAATTCTTGTTTTTGAGTAGAAGAAAGAATTTGTGTTCGTAAAAAGTTAATAGGGAGTGTAACGAAATATCATGGACTTATGTAACTCACAATGGGGTCAAAAGAAGAACATCACTTTCTTTTTAGTTCTGTAACTGTGAGATGTAAATTATCATATAAATGAAAGTGAGAGCAAGTTGGCCAAATATCATAAATCCCTGAATTTTCACTTTAATAAATTAAAAAAGAGTTAATTTAATTAATTAAAATATGTATATGTGTCTTTCATTCAATTTTTTATGCTAATACATCAATAGTTATAGAATTAAAAATGATATATATATATACATATTGAACTATATATTTTAAAATAATATATATTTGTCTCTCCATTCACATAGAAATTTACTAAATTTATTTGATTAGCGTTAGAATATTTTCTCAAAAAGATGTGTATTTTTTAATATTAGGTTTTCAATATTTATGTCACTTGATCAAATCATATTAAATATTTTTTTCTTTTCTAAGACACTATTTTTTTTTTTGTTTTCTAAATTCATGTAACAAACAAAATTTTAATATTGTGGGTGAAGTGCAGACAAAGAGCATGACTATATTTGAAGCGATAGATACGAGATAACAATTATTTGATCAAGAAGAGGGATTGAATTGACATAAATCTGCATGGCAAATCTTGCACTTTTAGGATGGAACCAAGTCAAATTGCTCAACTTTATGAATTATCAAGCACTAATCATGGCTTATTGAAGACGTCAACCGTAATTTAAGGGGTTATCAATGTATTTCACCTGCCTCATTTGTATCTTAAATATTTACAATAATTATATAATTAATTAAATAAATTCTCTATCTTTACATATTCAAAAGATGTTGAATTTAATTATTGTATTCATCCTTATTATTTACACAAATATCATATTTCTTGTAATGTTTAAACTCATTAAAGTGAGGTACACGTGCGAGGTGTGTACACCTCAACTAGTTAGAAAAATGACCACAAAGGAATAATATCTGTCTCCGAATACTAATAAAGACATAACTACTATAGAAAGATAGAGGTACTTCGGATGCATTAATGTCCAACCGCTACCTTGAAAGCTCCAACAATCGCCCGAGTCAAGCAAGCTGAGGCGTACTCGAGCTAGGACCTACACTGAAAGGGCATAGTAGGCATGAGTATGGTCTACTGGTACTTGGTAGGTATCATAGGTCGACCAAGCAAAGTAGTAAATGAAGCATACAAAATATACACTAAGGACACGTCACCTGCAATAAAAAAATATCTCACAACGGTAACCCACACCGCTTGCACTAACAGTTCTAATATATCTCACATATATTGAAACATCACACCAAGATAGAATAAAAGTACATATTATATCACATATGAGAAGAACAAGGGGGAACATGCATATAAAAGATCATCAAATACAAGTAAAAGAAGATATGATAAATACATAGATGATAAGTCAATATGGCAATACAACACAACATAATATAAGAAAGTAAGTGCAATATATATAGATGATGATGATGCACGAGGTCGTTGCATGACCTCCGGAATCGTCGCACAATCTCGGTATACACCTACAGAGGAAAACCTCCCAACGCAGGACCCATGGGGGGTTTGTCAACCCGTATACAATCCACATATATCATATCTTCTTTCCGGCACATCCCTCTATCAGGTGTTGCCAGTGTTTCTCAGATGTTGCCACAGTGGTACCAATGTTTCATGAATGAGTATGAGGTGAAGATGTAATGCTCACAACCAATCACAATGAGAATTTCCACAACCAACTACATGATATATTTCCATAACCAACCACAACGATACATTTCCACAACTACATGAACCAATATTCACTTATTATTTTCATTTCATTCATGAATTTCCACATGTCTCATATGCCAACAAAGTATTAATATAATCATATTACACCAATGGTAACACATTAAGCATTTGATCAACACAATACAATTATTCACATATATTTAAGGCTATTAATGTCATATAGGACCCCACACGGTCACATATATCACATAATATCTCAATTTCGACAATTACATTACATATAGGCCCCCACACGGGCACAACACATAGATAACCATTTTTCATGATTAGTTACCACCCTTAACATGCATTTTGTACCATCATTTACTGCCCAGCCCAGTCTGAAAGAGTTAAGTCATAACCTACTTCAAAAACCGAAACCGATCCGCTACACTTTGAACCCACGATCTTACTCTCCACGAACAATATCGAACTCCACTAAAAATATCAAATATGAAATCTACGCATCAAACCAAAACCAACGACATCAATATTGACTACTTTTGGTTCGGGGTCAAAACGGACTCCCAAAATGAGTTTTCGAAAAAGAAGGGAAAAATTGAAACTTTACTTCAAAATGTGTTTCCCATATTTTTAGGAACCTACATCTGAAAACCCAAGTCAAATCGAGTCAAAAACGAGGTTCAAATTGAAGAAAAACTATTTTTGAGCTTTACCGGGTAAAATCTTTGAAATTCGGGTTTAAATTAAGAATCAGAGTTGTTTTAAGGGTTAAATTGATGAAAAACTAGGAATTATAAGATAAAAAATATTATTCTAGAGAAAAAAAGTGAAATTGAGGTTTAAAATCAAGCCCTAAGATTTTTGGGATTTTGAAAAAATAATTAAGAAAAAAGTGAATTCTTACCTTAAGTCCGTAATAAAATAAAAAAAATGGGTGTTAATCTAGCTTTCCAAGCTCTCACAAACTTTAATTTTAAGCTCTCACACTATTTTAGGGTTTAACTCCCAAGAGACAAGATGAAAATGAGCAAAATGGGTCAAAAAGAGGTGAAAATCTACTATTATAACAGATTTTCTGCAATAACAGTTTTTTTGTTGGTCGATTGGACTTCGGCAGGGTGTCTGGGATTCGTTCGGAGTCCGATACATGAAAATAAACTATGCAACTATACTAAATTCGATATTACAGACAAGATGGCGATATCAAATTTTTTAAAAAACATTGTTTTCACAAAGTTGACCCCCGAAACCCAAAATCACAATTTTCCAAACCAAGGGTCAAAATGAGATTTAAAAGCCGTAAAATCATACCAAACATGCTAACACCCTAAAATCAACATTTTGGATCTACTGGCAAAGTTGGATTTTCCATCCGATGTCATTTCGATCAAATATGAGTCCCAAACTCATATTTTCAATTTTTCAACTTTCCGATCAATAGGTAGAAATGAGCCCGGGTGCACCGGGACCAGAACCAAAGGTTTGAATAGCCTAAAATTGATATTATGGAGTTGTTGGCACAGTCCGTTTGGCCATCCATCTCACAGATCAAAAGATATCCACATAAGTCCAAAATAAGGATCTCGAAGCTATCAAAAAACACAATATTGCATAAATGATACCAAAATGCATCGAAAATGATGTCAATCACTCCCACACCCCAGAAATACCATAATGCAACTATGGGGAGGGGTAAAATAGTCAAATCACAAAAAATCACAAATTTTACATATTTCATCGAATTTTTAGGTCGTTACATCATCCACCACTAAAAATCTAGTTTGTCCTCGAACTAAGACAAAAGAAATACCTGAATCAATGAAGAGCTGAGGATAAGAACTATGCATATTAAACTCAACCTCCCAAGTATCCTTATCTACAGGTCAATATCGTCACTGAACCTTAACCACAGGGATAACTCTAGAGCCCAACCGCCTAACATCCCTAGCCAAAATGGAAACCGGCTCCTCAACAAAGAACAACCGCTCATCTAATTGAACCGACTCCCAATGAATGACATGAGACTCATCAGGAATATAGCGATGAAACATAGAAACATGAAAAACTGGATGAACAACTAATATATCAGAGCAAAGCAAACTCATAAGCCACATCATCAATAGTCTGAAGAATCTCAAATAGACCAATATATCTGGGGATAAGCTTGCCCTTCTTCCCAAACCTCATCACACCCTTCATGGGTGAAACTTAAAGAAAAATATGATCACTAGTACCAAATCTCAAGGCACGAAGTCTACGATCAACATAATATTTTTGCCTACTCTGAGCTGCTCTAAGTCTATCCTGAATGACCCGGACTCTATCCAAAGACTCGTGAAACAAGTCCGTACCTCGAGGTCTCACCTCTTAAACATCGAACTAGCCTACTGGGGAGCGACAATGCCTCAAAAAGAGCCATATCAATACTGGAATGGTAGCTAATATTATATGTAAACTTTGCTAAAGCCAAATGCTGCTCTCACTGACCACCAAAATCCATCACGCATGCGCGAAATATATCCTCTAAAACCTGGATAGTTCGCTCTGACTGGCCATCAGTCTGGGGTTGAAACACTGTGCTAAGATCAACTCGAGTACCCAACTCATCCTGAAAAGTCTTCTGAAAGTGAGATATGAACACAGAACCTAGATCTAAAATAATGGACATCGACACTCCGTGAAGACGCGCAATCTCACGAATGTAGATATAGGCCAATCTCTCGGCACTAAATGAGACCTGATCTGGAATAAAATAAGCTGACTTTGTCAATCGATCCACGATGATCCAAACACTGTTAGAATCATGAGATGTATGAGGTAAACCAGTCACAAAATTTATAGTGATTCATTCCCACTTCCACTCGGGAATGGGTAACCTCTAAAGTAATTCACCAGGTCACATATGCTCGGCCTTCACCTGCTAACAACATAGGCAATGAGCCACAAAATGCTCTATATCTTGCCTCATACCACCCCACCAGTAATGCTACCTCAAATCACGATACATCTTAGTCACCTGGATGGATAGAATATGTGGAATAATTGGCCTCCTCCAAGATCAATCTAATCCAGTCACCCATTCTCGGCATACAAATTCGGCCTCCAATCTGCAAAACTCCATCTGGATCAAGTGAGGCTTCCTTAGCCTCCCCACTCAATACCTTATCTCGAATCAACCTCAATCCAACATCATCAAACTCATGAGCTCGAATCTTCTCCATAAAAAAAGATCTAGCATCCACAAATGCCAAAACACACCTTGGTGTCGAAATATCAAGCCTAACCATCTGGTTAGCTAAAGACTGAACCTCTAAGGCCAAAGGATTCTCCTATGTCAAAAGATGCGCCAAGCTACCCATGCTAGTCGACTTTCGGCTCAAAGCATCCGCAATCACATTAGTCTTACCCGGATAGTAGAGAATAGTCAAGTTATAATCCTTAAGTAACTCAAACCAACGGCGCTGCCTCATATTAAGATCTCTCTGAGTAAAAAAGTACCAAAGGCTACGATGATCTGAGAAGATCTCACAATGGAGTTCATACAAGTAGTGCCTCCACAACTTCAAGGCAAATACAACTACGCACAACTCCAAATCATGCATAGGATTAGTCCTTTCATGAGGCTTCAACTAACAAGATGGATACGCAATTACCTTGCCCTCCTGCATCAACACAACAACTAACCCAACACCTGAAGCATCACAAGAGACGGTAAAGCCCACGCCCTCCTTGGGCAAAGCCAATATAAGAGATAAAGTCAACAAATCCTTGAGTTTTTGAAAGCTCTCCTCACAAGCATTGGACTGCTGAAAAGAAATCTTCTTCTGCATCAACTTGGTCAATGGAGCTGCAATACATGAAAACCCTCAATAAAACACCGATAATAACCTGCCAATCCAATAAAACTCTGAATCTCAGTGGGCGATGTAGGTATAGCCCAATCACGAACCGCGATAATCTCGGTTGGATCGACCATAATACCTTCATTAGTCACTACATGACCCAAGAAAGAAATAGACTCCAACAAAAACTCCCACTTAGTGAACTTAGCATACAACTTCTCATCCCTCAATCTCTGAAGTACAATCCATAAATGCTCCCCATACTTAACCTCACTCTCAGAATAAACCAAGATATCATCTATAAATAAAATAACAAAGGAGTCGAGATACGATAAAAACACCCGATTCATCAACTCCATGAACACGGTAGGGGCATTGGTCAACCCAAAGGACATGACCAAGAACTCATAGTGATTATATCGAGTCCGAAAAGCTATTTTGGAATTTTCGAAGCTCTAATCCTCAACTGGTGATAATCAAACCTCAAATCAATCTTTGAAAATACTACAACACCTTGAAGTCGATCAAATAAATCATCTATATGAGGAAGAGGATACTTATTCTTAATCGTCACCTTATTCAACTGTCTATAATCAATACACATTCGCATAGAGCCATCATTTTTCTTTACAAATAAGACAGACATACCCCAAGGTGAAACACTAGGTCAGATAAATTCCTTATCCAACAACTCCTGCAACTGATCCTTCAGTTCCTCAACTCTGGTGGGTCCATCCTATAAGAAAGAATCGACATGGGCTTGGTGCCCGACTTAACACCAATAACAAAATCAATATCTTGATCCGAAAGCATACTAGGCAAGTCCATAGGGAACACATCTATAAACTTATAAACAACACAGACAAAATCCAAGGAAGGAGGCAAAACAACACTGGTGTCATGAATATGAGCCAAGTAAAATAAACATCTCCTCTCAACCAATTTACGAGCCCGAACATAAGATAAAATCCTCTTAGGATCCGAATGAAGTGCACCCATCCAAGCTATCCTTGGTACACCAGCCAAAGCTAAAGTCACAGTCTTAGCAAAATAATCTAAGACAACATGATAAGGATCCAACCAATACTTACCCAAAATAACATCAAAATCGACCTTATTTAATACAAGTAAGTCTACCAAAGTCTCACACTCGGCAAAAGTCACAACACAAGATCGATGCACCCAATCCACCACTAAATAATCACCTATAGGGGTAGATACACGAATAGGCATAGAAAGAGGCTCACTAACAGAATCAAAACCCGAAGCAAAATACGCAGACACATAGGAGAAAGTCAATCCGGGATCAAATAATACAGATGCAGGTCAGAAACAAATGGGGATGATACCTGTAATCACAGCATCAGAATCCTCTGCCTCAGGTCTGGCAGTAATAACATAACACTAACCACGACCCCCAACTGCTTGGGTGGTCCCACGACCACCCACCGCTTGGGTGGATCTACGACCACCCCCTCAAGCTCTACTACCTCTGTCCCTTGCACCTCTGGTAGCACCCCTACCTCTTATAGATAGAGTACGAGTAGCCCAAACCACTAGATGGGGATGGTCCTTGGCCATATGTCCAATCTCATCATATACATAGCAACCTCTACGACCAGTCTTAAAAGAAGAAGGTATAACTGAGCCCGAACGGCCACTCTGAACTGCTAAACTAGAAGATCCACCACCCAAACTCTATAAAGCCTCCTGCACTAGCCTACCATGATATCCATGAGAACCTCTAAAATCTCTGCCTCGAGAGGTCTGACTCCTGAACTCACCAAAACGTCATGCCTTCTTGGCGCCTCCTTGATATGCACTAAGAATACCCTCTATCATCTTAGTATGATCCACAATACTCTGAAAAAAAGTCCAAAACACAACCATCTAAGACGAAGCCAGCTAAAGAGAAACATCCAAACCCTTCACGAACTTCTGAATCTTCTCAAACTCGGTAGAAAGGCTATCATAGGAATATCTAAATAAGGCATGGAAGTGTGTCTCATACTCAACAACTGTCATGAGGGTCATGATGGCACTTGTCGCGGCGTACCTTGACAAGTAAGCCTATCACCCAAACTGATACAAAAGAGAAAAAGACAAAAATATCCCAAGGTAAGGCTTCTAGAATAAAGCTGAACCATATAAGTAATCATAACAATACGAAAAGAACCTATCCAAGATACTAATCATGCCCAAAATTAGGTGTCAATAGTGTAAAAACTACTAATATAATCCAGAAGTCAGATACATTAAAAAAATAACCACAAAGGAATAATATCTCTCTCCGAATACAAATAAAGACATAAATACTATAGAAACATAGAGGCAAACTTAGAACGTATGAATGTCCAACCCTCTACCTTGGAAGCTCCAACACTCGGTCGAGTCAAGCAACCTGAGGTGCACTCGAGCTAGGACCTGCACCGAAAGGGCACAATACGCATGAGTACGGTCCACTTATACTCAGTAGGTATCATAGGCCGATAAAGCAAAGTAGTAAATGAACCATACAAAATATACACTAAGGACACATCACCTGCAATAAAAAAATATCCCACAATGGTAGCCCACACTGCTTGCACTAACAGATCTAATATATCTCACATATATTGCAACATCACACCAATATAGAATAAAAGTACGTATTATATCACATATAAGAAGAACAAGGGGAAACATACATATACAAGATCATCAAATACAAGTAAAAGAAGATACGATAAATACATAGATGATAAGTCAATATGGAAATACAACACACCATAACACAATAAAGTAAGTGCAATGTATATGATGATGATGATGATGATAATTCACGAGGTCTTCGCAAAACCTTCGGGATCATCATACAATCCCCATATACACCTACGGAGGTAAGCATCCCAATGCAGGACCCATGGGGGTTCATCAACTCGTATACAATCCACATATATCATATTTCTTTTCTGAAATATCACTCGAAAAGGTGTTATCAGGTGTTGCCAGTGTTTCTCAGATGTTTCCACAATGGTACTAATGTTTCATGAATGAGTATGATATGAAGATGTAATGCTCACAATCAATCACATTGAGTATTTCCACAACCAACTACATGATATATTTCCACAACCAAACACATGATATATTTCCATAACCAACCACAATGATATATTTTCACAACCACGTGAACCAATATCCACTCATTATTTTTATTTCATCCATGAATTTCTACATGTCTCATATGTCAATAAAGTATGAATATAATCACGATACACCAATGGGACCACATTAAGCATTTTAACAACACAATATAATTATTCACATGTATTTAAGGATATTAATGTCACATAGGACTCCACATGGTCACACATATCATATAATATCTTAATTTTGATAATTACATCACATATAGGCCCCCGCACGGGCACAACACATAGATAACCATTTTTCATGATTAGTTCCCACCCTTAAAATTCATTTTATACCATCATTTACTACCCTGCCCAGTCTGAAAGAGTTAAGCCATAACCTGCCTCAAAAGTCGAAATCGGTCCGCTACACTTTGAACTCACGGCCTTACTTTCCACGAATGATCCCAAACTCCACTAAAAATATCAAATATGAAATCTATGCATCTAAACAAAACAAACGATACCCAGATTAACTACTTTTGGTTCGGGATCAAAACAGACTCCCGAAACGAGTTTCCGAAAAAAAAGGGCAAAATTAAAACTTTACTTCAAATACCTGTTCCCCATATTTTTAGAAACCTAAAGATGAAACCCCAAGTAAAATAGAGTAAAAAATAAGGTTCAAATCGAAGAAAAATTATTTTTGAGATTTACTGGGTAAAATCTTTGAAATCCGTGTTAAAATTAAGAATCGAAGTTGTTTTAAGGGTTAAGTTGATGAAAAACTAGTAATTATAAGATAAAAAATATTATTCATGGGAAAAGAAGTGAAATTGGGGTTTAAAATCAAACCCTAAGATTTTTGGGGTTTTGAGAAATTAATCAAGAAATTATTAAGAAAATGGTGAATTCTTACCTTAAATTCGTGATAAAACCAAGAAATGGGTGTTAATCTAGCTTTTCAAGTTCTCACAAACTTTAATTTTAAGCTCTCACACTATTTTAGGGTTTAACTCTCAAGAGACAAAATGAAAATGAGCAAAATGGGTCAAAAAGAGGTGAAAATCTGCTATTTATAGCAGATTTTCTGCAATAACAGTTTTTTTGTTGGTCGATCGAACTTCGACGGGGTGCCCGTGATTCGTTTGGAGTATGATACATGAAAATGAACTATGCAACCATACTAAATTCGATGTTCTGGACACGATGACAATATCAGATTTTCAAAAAAAATACAATTTTCACAAAGTTGACCCCAAAACCAGAAATCATAATTTTCTAAACCGAGGGTCGAAATGAGATTTAAAAGTCATAAAATCATACCAAACATGCTAGCACCCTAAAATCAACATTCTAGATCTGTTGGCGATGTTGGATTTTTCATTCGAGGTTGTTTCGATCAAATGTGGATCCACACTCATATTTCCTATTTTTCAACTTTTTGATCAATAGGTCGAAATGAGCTCGGGTGCATCGGGACCCGAACCAAAGGTCTACCTAGCCTAAAATCAATATTTCAAATCTTTTGGCGTAGTTCGTTCTGCCATTCGTCGCACTGATATAAAGATATCCACATAAATACAAAATAAGGCTTTCAAAGCCATCTAAAACCATAATATTGCATAAATGATACCAAAATGCATCGAAAATCATGTCAATCACTTTCACACTCCAAAAATACCATAATGCAGCTACGGGGAGTGGTAAAACAATCAAATCATACAAAATCACAAATTTCACATATTTCATTAAATTTTTAGGTCGTTACAAAGATACTTAAGTTCTGACAGATTCGTCATTAATGTTTATAAAAAGTATAACACATGTGGTTCAAAGAAGATTACGGGCCAAAATTCTCACGCCACAGCAAAGGTACTTTGTCAATATTTCCAGAATAGGTTTCCCAATGGCAAAGGCCCTTCTATAAGTGATATGATCAATCAACTCCTTACAGAATTAGGTATTACAGTTCGTTATTAGAAGATATATACGTCTATAGAAATTTCCAAGGACTTGGTTAGGGGGACACACGAGCACGGGTATGCAGTCCTCGATACATACCGTTACATGCTTGAGTCCATAAATCCCAAAAGTAAGACGGTGCTACATGTTGATGTAAATGGAAGGTTCAAGTATTTGTTTGTATCCTATGGTGCTTGGGTTCTTGATTTTCACCATTTGAGAAAAGTCATAGCCATCGATGGGACTTTCTTGAGGAGCAAGTATAATGGAATTTTTCTAGCGGCGGTGGCACATGATGCGGAGAAGCACATTTTTTTATCACTTTTTGTATAGCAGACAAGCAATGCGATACCTCATATAAATGTTTTTTTGAACAAATGTGAAGCTGGGTCGAAGATACCGAAGAGTTGTGTTTTATTTCGGATAGGCATCCAAGTATCCCAAAGATGGGTTCAATTTTCTATACTTCTGCTCACTTTGGTTGTTGCATGAGGCATCTTGGAGATAATATTCAAAACAACTTTCACAAAAAAAGGGTCATGCCCTTTTTTTATAGAGCAGCTAAAGCATATAATAGAGATGAGTTATTTGACCATTTCAATCAAATAATGGATATGCATCCCAAGGCAGCAGAACATCTCATATGTATCAATTTTGAGAGATGGAGATGGGCATTTTGTCCGGAAAATAGGTACATTTTTATGAATTTAATATCTTGTTTGAATTACAAGTTTAGTATGATGTTGTACTAAGTGATTCTTTTGTATAGGTATAATATTATAACGTCAAACACAGTTGAATCAGTGAATTTATTCTTTGGCGTTGAAAGAGAATTTCCCATTGTGGTGCTATTTGATGAAATAAACAAGAAGTATGGCAAATTATTTTGCGAAAAGCGTGTGCAATTTTTGAATGTAGGAACCGAATTTGTTCTAGAAGCGAAAAAACAAATATCAACAAACCTCAGTTTGGGAAATAAGTTATCTGCTCATCAAATAGCAGATTACAAGTTCAGTATAGACGGTCATGGTGATGTTGCCACGATAAATCTTCAAACAAGATCTTGTATGTGTATAGTTTTTGACTTATACAGAATACCCTGTCAACATGCTATGGCAGCGCTACGAGCCCAATACGGTGCACAATATGGAACTAAAATTTATGAGTGCTCGTCTCCATATTATTCAGTGGAAAGACATATAATGGCATATCGTGAGAACATTAATCCGGTACCTTCTGAAGAATCTTGGGTTGTTCCTGTAGAGCTTTTGGGGAGATTAATACCTCCTCCATATATTAACCCAAGCACTATCAAACTAGTAAGAAGGCGATATAAGAGGAGGCGTGGAGTCAGAGAATCATCCCCATCAAGAAAAAATAAGTGCTCCGTATGTAAGAACGCTGGCCAAAAAAGAACTACATGCCTGGATCGTAATCCACCATGATCGTTGTAATAGCAAAACTTGTGTTGTTATTTGTTATGGACTTTGATATTTTTAACTCATTATTGTGAACGTAAATGTTATTAGTTATTATATAAAATATCTTTTTTATTAACTTGTCCATCAATAAAAAGAGGTAAAATAGGAACTAAATACAACAGACCACAAAATTATTTTCAGCAAATTATCAATCTGTTGCAACAGATGGACATTTTCTGGAAGAACACAATACAGTTCATCAAATTGGAATGTGTTCCTCCAACATATGACCAACCTATTTCAACAGATGGTCCATCTGTTGAAAGAACTCAAAACTTTTTCTATTGCTACTGGATTCGAAATTGTTCCTTATGTCCAACCATCGGCATGTTTGTTGAGAAGAAAAAATAAATAGAATGAAAACTAAATAAGAATTAAAAAGTCACACTCAACCAAACATAAATTTTTCATTAAGCAAAAATAAAACACGTTAGGTAGGTAGATCCGATATATAAAAATAAAAATCATACGCTAAAAGAAAAAATATAACCTAATTATTATTATTATTATTATTATTATTCTCAGCCGGCCAATCGTCAATCAGTAGCAGCAGGACCCTCCTCAACCCACAAATCTCTCGGAGCATCCTTGCTCTCATGGCGCCCAACTCCTACTGTAGGTTATTAAGCTGCCTCTGAAGTTTCTGTACGATGTTGCACAGAATAGCAATGTCCCAAACAGAATCAGCCATATCTAGAACACGCATGAGTTGACAAAAAATGTAAACACAAAAGTAAAGAAAAGAGTCTGAATGTAATACAACGTATACTACCACCTGGTAGATTTACACAGACACACAAAAAAATTACCTCATCGAGAAAGGAATCTGGTCTTTGAAGAGAAGTGGTTGAAGATGTAATATGAAAGAAAAAATGCAAGAAATAAATAACGTGTAGTAGAATGAACGAGTAAGGAGGGACCTATTTATAGAGAATTGAATTTGAATGTGTTAGGCAAAAAGGCACAACTGTTCACCTCCATTTTATTAATTGCATTCAAACTGGTGACTTTTTAATTTTCTGTGCAAAAGTCATGACTTAATTAAATCAAGCTAGTGAATTTTTTATTATTGTGACAAGTCATGACTCTTCATCTTGTTAATATTTATTAGTTCTTAAAATTAAATAACCATTTTTCTCAATTAAATAATCAAAAACTTCTCACCTTTTCAATAACCGTTTCTTTTAATAATATCCATTTTTATTGAATTGTGGCAACAGATGGTCAATCTGTTGCATCAGATAACCCATCTGTGGCAACAAATATTTCATTTGTTGCAATAAATGGTCTATCTGTACAATAGATGATCCATCTATACAACAAATGATCTATTTGTTGCGACAGATAGGTTATCAGATGAAACAGATGGACTATCTATTGGGAGTCATCTTTTTTAATAATCTCCATATACCTTAGTTAATTCAAAATGATGACTTTTTTATTATTTAAATTTAAAAAATAGATGTAAAAATAAAAAAGGTGAAAAGTCACAACTTTTTCCCTTACATCAGTTAATTAAAAATAAATAACCATTTTTTATGATTTTAAAATATGTTTATCATTTATTTCCTTATTATTTATTTATGAACTGTTTTTCTTTGTTAAATAATTGAAAACTCATGACTTTTCACCCTTTTCCTTTCAATAACCCTTTTTTTTATTAATAATTATTTTTAGTCAGTTTTTCCAACAGATGGACCATCTGTTGAAACAGTTGGATCATCTTTTGAAACATATTTGTCATCTGTTTGAAGAACACAAATAGTGGCAAGAACTGTATTTTGTTCTTCCAGCAGATCTGTGCAACAGATGATGTTCCATCTGTTGCAAGAAGGGTGTTTTGTGTTTTTCCAATAAATAACCCATATGTTGCAACATATTGGTCATCTGTTGGTTGAACACAATGCATTCTAATGAACATATGGGTAATCTACTGAATATATTTTTTGAAGTCTATCATATTTAGTTCCTATTTGGTTACCTCTTTTTATTGATGCACAAGTTATTAAAAACATATTTTATATAATAAATAATAACATTTACATCCCCAACAATGAGTTAAAATTATCAAAGTCCATATCAAAAACAACACGAGTTTACTAATGCAACGATCATGGTGCATTACATACATAGCACTTATTTTTTCTTGATGGGAATGTAGTCCTTTGACATTCAAGATGGTTGCCCGTTGAGCCCTCCGTAGTTTTGTACACTAATTCAAGATGGAAACTGTAGATTAAACACTGTTTGACATTGATGGGGTAGGAAGAATAAGGTGCATGAAGATGGATGGATCTACTTTTATGCGTGAGAGTTATGTATTACTGATCAGGTTATCGTGACAACACACATAATGTTCAATAATTTTGTGAATATAGTTTTTTACCGCTTAGGCATTGATCCTTAAAATAAGATCATGCATTTTATAGTTAAGTTTTATAGCTGCGAACTGATAAGGCCAAAGGATTCCAAGAAGGTGGTGTCGATCCCCTGTTACAATTTAATAACGGTTTTGCTCATGTTTATGCATTAAGTTCTGAGACGGAATCAATATTTGATAACATTATAGACATTCAATAGTGATTGGACCAACTTTAATGGTGCAATGGACTTTAAGAAGGCCTTCAAAACCTCCCACTGCAGCAAACAAGAATGGAAAACCAATAGAAATTCCCCTGGTCCAAAATTATATGAATGTGTTGCTCGAGGAGACAATTATACAACAGAAGGTGTTTGGGAGAATACCTTTGTGGGAATAGGGAGGTGGAGAAGACCATATATCATCTCAAACCTTGCTTAAGAGGAAACACAGGGCAATAAGTAAGGAACTTCTAGCCAATCTGGCCAATGAAATTGACTTAAAAGATAAAAAAACCAAATGAGCTGCAAATGTGAAAGTGTATACAAAAATTAAAATCCGCCAGTCGTTGTTGTAAAGAAAAAAAGTAAAGTGGACTGGAGCTAGACACTTTTCTAGGAAACTGCGACTATCTAACATTGAAGACCCACAAAGAGCGGGATCAAAAATTTAAGGAAGCAACTTGACTAGCACCGAGGATTGATAAGATTTATAGTCAAGAATGAAACTTAAACCAACAACTCTAGAAGTAAATATAAGGGAAGCCAAGGCATCAATTTCTAAAGTCTAACTTGTATCCCATGCCTTCTGTTTGTGGTTCTAATCAAGTCAATGGAAATAGAACCACAAGCATGCCTTATTTTTCCACTGCCTTTAACCTGACCAGAACCACAAGCAGAAGGACTGGGATGCAAGTTTAACTTCAGAAATTGCCACCTTGGCTTGATCCCTTATTTTTACTTTAGGAATTGTTGGTTCAAGTTTCATTCCTGACCGACACGCTTACCACCCTCGGTGCTCGCAAAGATACATCCTTAGAGTTTTGATCCTATGCTTTGTGGGTCATCCTCAGGACACGCTAGCTAGTCACAGTTCCCTAGCAAAGTGCACAACTCTTGACCACTTTACCATTTTTCTTTTCAAAATTGACTGATGGATTTTTATTTTTGGATACACTTCCAATTTTTAGCTCATTTGTTATTTTGATTTTTCATGTCAATTTCATCGGCCAAATTCGCTATACGTTCCTTTCTACCCTGTGTTTCTTTTTTAATAAGGTCTGAGTTGATATATGGTCTTCAGCATCTCCCCTTTCCCTCGCAGATTTCTCCCAAGCACCTTCTGCTGTATAAACTTCACCCGAGCAACCCATCCATATAAATTTAGACCAGGGCAATAACTATATTAATTTTCATTCTTGGTTGTAGCAGTGCGAGGCTTTAGAGGCCTTTTAAGAGTCCATTGAACCCTTAAAATCAGTTCAATCACTATTGAATCTTTGCACTGCTACCAAAATTTTAGTCCCTTCTCCTAACTTGACACATAAACATTAGCAAACCATCATTCAATCGTAATAGGGTATCGACACCACCAACTTGGTCCCTCGGCCTTATCAGTTCGAACCTATCATTGTTAACTGTAAAATGCAATATCTTGTTTGAATGATTAATGCCTAATCAGTAAAAAACTTTATTCACAAAATCAGTGTACTCTATGTGTGTTTTCACAATAACATGATCAGTAATACATACCTCCCACATATGAAGTGGTTCCATCTGCAAGCAACTTATTCCTCTGAACCCATCTTTACTCTAGCCTTTTATGTTGGTCAGGAAAAAGTTGATTCACTTTCACTTTCTTTTCTTTTGGGAGAAATCTTTTATCTACAAACAAGATAAAAAAAATAACATTACAATTGATGCATACATAGTTTTAAAAAAGGGGATAACAAAAAATTCAACAAAGGGATAACGCAAAAAACCATCTGTTGCAACCTGTGACCCATCTGTTGCAACAGGTGAACCATCTATTACAACAACTGACCCATCAATTGCAACAGGTAGGTCATCTGTTGATGAAATCAAATAACCCTTGCTACTGGTTTGATTTCTTCCAACAGGTACTTCGTTTGTTGCAATAGAAAGGTATTCCAACAATCAGTTACAACATATAGGTAATCTGCTGGAAGACCAATACTGATTCATCAGTTACAACAATTGCAACACTAACACCACCAAAATCACCAATACCAACACCAACATCAACAATAAAGAAACAAACAAGAAATAACCAACAAAGATTTTTAAGTTCTCCCATCAGATAACTTTTTCAGAAATTTTAATAAAAATAATGGTTCATTCATTCAAGACTTAAAAAACACCTTTCCTTCAATTTTCTTAATAAATAAGATATAGGTAATGGAAAAATAAATAAAATCAACAAATGCAAATAACTAATTTAAATAATTAATGTAAAAATATGATATTCACAATTTCAATTTTCATCATAGAAAACATGATAAATTTGATGAAATAGACAAAGAAGAAGACAAGAAGGCAAGAGTAATAGCAGAGAGCGCAGATCTAATAGTGAACCATACCTGGATGTCAAAAGCAAAGGTATCAAAACACCAATTTCAGTCGAGAAAAGATATATATTGATTGAGATCCAAAAGGATCCTCAAGCGAAAGAGGAGAGAAAAAAAAGAACATAAAGAAAAAATAAGAGACGTTTGGTATTACCCTAAAGTTGAAAGAAAGAGAAAGAAGAGAGATGAATTCTTTAATATGTGGTTAGAGGAGATCAAATGAGTTTAAATATTTATTAATAATTTATAATGGTGAAACTCTTTGAGGAGAACTCTTTGGAATAGTTGATAGGATTTCATCCAACAGATGGTTCATCTGTTGTATCAGATGGTTCATCTATTGCAGAAAAAAAACAGTAGTAAGATTTTGTTCAATAGAACAACAACAATATCACCATTTAATATCAAATACACCATTTTTACCAAGAACAATAATAAAATCTACCCAACAACACCAACACAACACAAACAACAAGAACATCAACAGTGACCAAAAACACCAAAATTGTTGTTTTGTTTGTACAAACACAATCAACAAAAATCATACTTCAAAAAACTCAATAGACACCAATAAATCGAATCAACAGTTCGACAACAAGAACAACAATAACAAAAAAAATCATATTTTACTTCGAAAAGAGAAGAGAAGAAATACCACCAATTAGGTTTTTGTCCAGTCCTCATTTCAAATTTAAGCAACAAATATTGAAATTGTTATCCAATACTAGAAAAAAAGTTGGCTGAAGCTCCTCTTTTTCTTAATAACGAAAAAACCCTAATTTTTTACCTGTGAAAGAAGAAAATGGAGGATGAAGAACTCGAAGCTGTTGTCGCCAGAGAGCAATGATGTCACGTCGATTGGAGGTTGAAAATCTAAAAGGAACTCAAAGCCCAACTATTTGTCATCGGTAGGTTGAAGTCGCCAGGGATTGAAGGGAGAAATTTGCAGAACTGTTGGTTGGGAGAAGCTTGAGAGACACAAACAAGATAAAGAGAGGAGAGAGACGATTGATTTAAAGAGGAGAGAGATGCGGGTTGATTTATATTTTTGAAAAGATTAGAAAATTTTAAAAATATTAATCAAGTCCACAATTAACTTAATTAAGTTTTCTAATTATGTTTGACCCTTTAAGTTGGTCAATGTCACCAATCCTACATTCAAAACTTAAATGACACCTTTCCTTCAATTTTGTCAAGTTTCAAATTGTTACAATCTATAGCCTTTCTTTCCAATTAAATAGAATCCATAACCTCTCTTCTTTATTTTTTCTCTTTCTCTATTTTCTATTTCTCTTTCTTCTTCTTCTTTTTTCTTTTTCAACTTTTTTCTTCTTTTATCTTTTCTTTTTTTTTTCTTTCTTTCTTTTTTCCTTTTTGGATTGTTTCCTCTACCATTTTTTCTTTTTCATTTTTTTCCTTTTCATTTTTTCAAATATTTTTTTCTTTCTATTTTTTTATTTTTATTTCTTTTTTTTGTAGTCCTTTTTGTATGTTCCTTTTATTGCCATTCTTTTTTCATTTTATATTTTTTCTCCTTCTCTTCCCTTTTTTTTTTTTTTGTATTTTTTCTCTCATTTTATGTTGTTGTTGTATTTTATATTTTATATAGTTTTTATATCATACAATATATTTTAAATATATTATTATTTGTAGTTGAATAATTTAGCCGTGAATATGTACTATTTATCATTTGTATTTGTATACAAATAAATATATGAATTAATTGTATTTGTTGGGTCCAAAATATATAAATATGCAATGTGTCATTCAATGCAAATGTATCGTTAATATTTGTATTTCAAATTTAACATTTGTATGTATATAAACAAGTATCATTTTGTATGCGTATGGTTAAACTTGTATAAGCACGTATCATTTTCTTTATTAGACAAATTGCTCTTTACTAATCAAAAAGTGTCATTACATAACCAGGTAGAAGCTGACCATCTACCTCTAGCAATTCTATCATCAAAAGTTAATCTAGCAATAAAAATAACCTATAACAGTTAGATTAGCTAATTAACTGACTGGACAAAAAAAACACAAGAGATTTTCATGGCTTAAGGGAAATGATCCATCATCCTCAAAGCATTCTACCATACAACTATATTCCTCCCTGGATGTGCATGTGTATTATAATGTCCTTGCAAGTTCTTGACATGTTGATCTGACCTTTCAAAATCTCATTACATTTTTGTCTCTCCAAATGCAATACAGAGCCATAGCAAAAGTAGAGCAAACAATTGCAGCATGTCCAGTCTTTCTTTCTGCTACTTTACAAATCCAATCCAATTCTTGAGTTCAGGTCCCACTGTTCCTGGTGAAGCCTAACCAATTCAACAATTTAGTCTACACCTGCTTACTGTAATCACACATAAAAACATATGTTCAAATGACTTCACTGCCTGACTACAGAAGATGCATTCAGGTGGAACTTGGATGCCAATTCTATAAAGTCTGTCAATTGTTTCTAATCTCTGATGCACTGCTAGCCATAAAGTGAACTTGAGGCTATGATGAATTTGTTTATGCAATATAATACTTTTCTAGAAGAATTTAGAGTAGAGTGGTTGCTAAGCTTGCTTAATAGAAATTTTGCCTCCATGTATCAACTTATCTACAACTTGTATCAATGATCCATGAGTCTGCAGGCGTGGCTGCATCACCTTCCTACTATCAATTATTTTCCTTACCACCTATGCTGTATTTTTGTGTATGGGCATCAATTTTGGGTTCCTTTGTTTAACATAGTAGTGATGCACCTATTTGATCCACATAGTCCTTCTTCTTTGAAAAGTCCCACAAATGCTTTAATATGTTTGCTTTATTCCATAGCTTCAAGTCAATGACCTCTAAGCCACCTGTTGAACTTGATTGGCATATTTTTTCCCAAGCAACCTGTTCCTTCTTAGATAATTCACCTTGGCCAATCCATAAGAAAGTTCTGCAAATAGCTTCCAATAATTTAATCTCTCTTTTAGGTAAGATAAAGATTTATGCCAGTAGCTTTGCATACTAAATATCATTGCTTTGATGAGTTGACGTCTTCCAGAGTATGATAGCAATCTAGATATCCAACACCTAATTTTTGCAGAAAACTTCTCAACCAAAGACGTACATTGTGCAATAGTTAACTTTTTTGTAGAGAGAGATACCCAGATATTTGAAGGGCTTTACGATTTTACGTTCCCAAGGCTTGTAAGAGCTCAATTTTTAAGTTATTACCAACACCTGCCATTTAAATAGAGCTTTTGTCAACATATTACTTCAACCTAGAAGTATTTGAGAACTGATGGAAACTCTGTTGGAGCAAAGTTATAGTCCATTTTAACCCCACAAAACATCAATAAATTATCTGCAAAACACATATGAATCAAATTAAATCTCTTGCATCTTGGATTTAAATGAAACTGCTTCTATTTTATTAGATATTGCATTTATCTATGTAGATATTCCATGGCTATCATAGAGAAGTAAGGGGACATAGGGTCCCCTTGCCTCAATCCCCTCCTAGACCGGAATGGCTTGTAAGTCCACCATTCATTATCAAGGAGTAAGAAACTATAGATACACATTCCATGATCCAACTTACAAATTTATGAGGGAAACCCAACTCAATCAGCATATCTTTTAGAAAAGAACACTCAAGCATGTCATAGGCTATTCTAGGATCCACCTTATGGACACATCTAGGAGAAATATTTTTTTCTAGTGTATCCCTTGAAAAGCTCAGAACAGAGCAAGATTCTGTAATAGCTCTACTTTTAATGAAAGCTAACTATGAGCAACCAGTAAGACCATTCAACACTTGCTTTATCTTGTCAACAAGTATCTTTGCAACAATTTTATACACAGTGGAATAGCAGGCAATTGGTATAAAGTTCTTCACCTTAGTTGGTGAATGAACCTTAGGAATCAAAGTAATGGTTGTGCAATTCCATATTTTCTTTATCTTACCAGTAGAGAAGAACTGTTGCACAACTAAATAAACCTTCTCTTTGACAATGGTCTAGTATTGTTGAAAGAATTCAATAGGGTACCTGGATTCTTATCTTTAGGCATTCTTTTCACAACTTGGTCTATTTTCTCTAGACTCACCATCTACACTAGTTGAATTTATTGATCTTTATTAAGGCATGGCCCTGTCCTTACTATTTCTAAGTTTGGATAAGGCATTTCAACAACACAATCTCCCATAAGTGAAGTAAAAGAGTAATAAATTCATTCTTTACATCCTGAGGATCTGTAAGTTTTACTCTATTATCGGTATAAATTGATGAGGTTGTATTCTAGGCAGATCTGATTTAAGTTAAGTATATTTTGTATTGGCATCACCACTATTAATACAACAAGCTCTAGATTTTTATCTAAGCACCTGCTCTTCCACTAAACTCCATCTCTGAATATTTGATTATATAGTTTTTTCTTGATCAAACAAAGATTGATTATCTAGTTGGGATGTAATCTGAGCATGTAGAATTTCCAGTTGTTGCCTATCTTGTAATATCTTTTGAGCATAAGAAGTCATATAAGTATTGAGTTCTTTGTCATCCAGTTTTAGTTTCTTCAACCTTTCCCATAAGACAGTCATAGGACCACCTCTTATTGGCCTATGCCAAACCTGCTGCACACTATTCTGAAATTGGTGATGCTGCATGACTAAAGCATACAGCTTGAAAGGCTTAGGATGTAAACTCACTATGTGCAAATATTGAACAAGTGTTGGGGAATGATCAGAGATCCCTGGAGTCAAGAAATCCACTTCAATGTGCCCATATTATTGTATCCAATCAAAATTCCCAAGTACCTAGTCAATTCTGCTATATACCCTGTTGGATCCTTGTTTCTAGTTTATCCAAGTAAAGTAACAACCCTTTGATCTCAAAGGGGTTAGTTGCATGTTATCAACCAAGTCTTTAAATTCTTTTACCTCATTTTCTGTAATAAGCTGGCCTGTTCTATCATCAATGGATAAGACATTGTTAAAGTCTCCACACAATAACCAAACATCATGTACACTACTACCAATGGTTTGTAGTTCAGACCACAAATCTTCTTTTTGAACTAGTTTATTTTAGGTCAGTTTGGGTCGCTAGGGTAGGGAATTACTTGGTGGGGGTATTATTCTTGTTATGATATCTTGTTTCATGCTTTATTACGAATCTGTTTACTTTTCTCTATTTACTATTACTTGTGGGTGTCGTATTTATGTTATGCCATCTTGTTCCATGCTTTACTATGAATTTATTTAGTATTCCGTGTCTCGAGCCGGGGGTCTATCGAAAACAGCCCTTTTACTTCTTTAGAGGTAGAGGTACGGACTGCGTACATCTTACCCTCCCCAGACCTCACTATGTGGGAATACACTGGGTTTGTTGTTATTGTTGTCATTTTAGCATACACAACAGTGATTATGGCTGAGAACCCTATGTATAAATCCTGCACCTTACAATGCATATACTACTCATGCACCTGTAGAAATTGTAAATTTAAATGATTTTTCCAGAACATCCAAATACTACCATTATCACCATGTGGGTAATTGTAAATATGATAGCAGTCTTTATTGAACTTCCGCAGAACAAGATTAGCATTTTTTTCTTTAACTCTAGTTTCTAAGCATCCAAAAGCATCTATTTTATTATTCCTCAGAAAAAGTAGCACATCCTTCTATTTAAAGGTCTTGTTAATCCGTCTTACATTCCAAGTACAAATATTCATGGAGGTTGATGAGATGGTGCTAGGGTGAATCTTGAAGGGCTAGATCCATCCTTCTCAATTCCAAATAATGTCGCAAATTTGTTATCTGGATACTTCTTAGGCACAATACTCTTCTGCACATTCATTGCAGTTGCATCAAGTAGAGTTGCCTCATAATCTCTATTAGTAGCAAGCCCAGTTTGCACCTGGGCAGCTGTACCATCTGGTCGAGCTTTCCATGTTTGCACAACTCTCTTCTTTTTTTCTACCCCTCCTTCTTCTTTTAGGGGGTTCTTTAAACTGTCCCTCCTCTTGATCTTGCTTATTTTTCTGGCCAGGCTCCTTCTTCTTCAACCGTATTCCACATTTGTATGTCCAAATCTGATACAATCAGAGCAGAATTTCAGTCGCCAATTATACTCAACCTTTTTCCGAATAGTACCAAAAGGTATGTCAATCATAATAGAGTCCTGAAAGGGATAAGAGATATCAACCTCTACTAATACTCTAGCATAAGATATCCTATTTAAATACGCAGTGTACCAATCAGTATAGAGGTGTTCACCAATTGCACTAGCCATTTTGCTTAGTGCTTCAACAGTCCAACATCCCACAGGCAACCCAGGTAAATTTACCCATATAGGAACCGTTGTGATGCATTCAGTATCAAATACAAAATTCACTACCCAAGGCTTCAGGATGAAATTCTTATTGTGATAAGTGTAAGGTCCTGCTGGCATTATCTCTTTTCTATCTTTAATTAAAGCAAATTGAAATACATAATAGCCATCAACATGATAAAGAATTTAGGGTTTCTTCACAAAATTCCAAACACTGGTTACAAAATTATTCATAGATTTCTCGTATGGAGTGTCTCCAAGAACATACCCAATAAGAGTTTTCGACCACTGTTCATCAGCTGGGCGAAATGTACGATAATATATTTTTTTTACCTAATGCCTTGTCTGTAGGAAAGGGAGGGGCTTGCGGTGTCTGTGCAGCTGGGCCTTCTGGATTTAAGCTCGTAGAAGCACTCATATCAGAAAACTGAAGTCGTTGGGAAAGGGTCGCCATTGCAATCACTGATTCTTTGTAACACCCTGTAAAAGTCGTGCATGGATTAGCCTTTAATAGAGTGCCCTTAGACTTAAAAACTTGAAAATTTTTCTAAGTGTAATGAGGACTTAGAGTCATTTTAGCTGGCAATCTTCGAGATACAACTTTTCAACCTTCCCGACATCCGCTTTTAGATTTTCAAGTTGCGTTATGATCGGGAAATCTCATAGTACATCTTGGATAAGTTTCGGAATTTTTCGGAACGCATAAGGCTGCGTTTGGATTTAAAAACAGTAGCAAAACACATAAACTATTGCCCAGTTTTCAGCATTTCAGGGTCAATTTCAAACGATCATAACTCCCTGTATATAATGAAATGTGTGAGCTATAATATATCAAACAAAAGCTCTTCGAGTCCTCTTTCAATTGCAGTTGGTTTCATCCAATTTGAGTATATGAGTAAAAAGTTATAATCGATTTACTCCAGTCTACCAAGCTGTCAACTGAGGGACAGATTTGACCTTAATTGTTCCTTAGGGGTATTTTGGTAATCCTCCACCCCTATATATACCACCAACACGAGATTTAATCCCTCAAACACCATAATACACATACTTTTTCCAAAATTGCTCAAGAACTCTCCCTAGGGTTTCAACATTAAAACCCAAGCAACTCAAGATTCAACCGCGGGTTCGTGAAATAAATTACAGATTTGGAATCCTCTCGACGTAGGCTTCGATAGACACCCAAAATTCGTGGAGAACAAGGTACGCGGGGTTTTCCTAAATTCTCATGGGCATAGAAAAATCATGTTTTAGAATGGGGTTTTAAATTATGTATATATATTTATGTATAAGATGTTTTAACATCATTGTTTTGGTCTTTTGACCATCTCCAAAGTGATTTGACAGTTTATATACATATATGAATGAATGTGTTTCAATTTTGAATACATGAACTTGCTAAAGACATTTGACCACCAGGTGTTTGATGAAATTTCTGCATGAATTGAACTTTAAGTTTCGGAATATGAAATCATTTACATCAGTTACATGTTTTGGTGGTCTAAACTATGTTTTGAATGAAAGCTCTTGCTTAATACATTATGGCTCAGAAAAATCATGACTTGCAAGTCTTGGTATGACGATACCAACTCAGACTAATGCCATATCAGACTCAGACTAACAGACATTTCAGACTTTCATGATTTTAGACATTCAGAATGTTGCATGTACAGAAAAGGTTAAAAATGGGCATACAAAGATGTTAGGTGGTTCCCCGAAGAGGGCTTGAGTTTAAGCGACTCATTGCCTAAAACCGTGGTTTGCCGACCCGGGTATACTATTATGCGCTGACTTAAATGTCCTGTGGCGTATCAGACTCAGACACTCCAACCCTTGCGGCACACTTGGGTTGGGGGCTTCCCCGCCGAGTCAATGGCGGATTCCATACAGCCCGTGGAATATCAGACTTGTAGGGGAATACCACCTAACTCAGAAGTAAAACACAAATCATGATTTGAAATGAACAGACAGGTTACATGTTTTCAGAAAGTGCCCATGTATTTTTCAGAAACAGTTTTATACATGATGTCTTGATGAAAAATTGCTTTCACTTAATATGTATATATATATATATATATGTATGTTCCATTATACTATTTTTTTGGATTGCTTCGCGTGCCAGTACTTTTGTGCTGATCCCCCCTCCTTCCAGGTTCTGAGGCACAGTCTAGGGGTCCAGCTACTCAATAGACATTCTCGGATTTGCAGACTTGATCTCACAGTGGTGAGCCTTCTATTATTCGGAAGGCCTAATTATGTCAGAAATTATCTTATTTATTATGTTTTTGGTTTACTGGGGGCCTTGTCCCAGTTTCTTTTCAGACAGATGTTTATGTTCTTAGTAGAGATTTCGCAGACTGATGTCAGATAGTATTATTCAGAAATGTTGCAGAACTTGACCATGTTTTTCGTACTCAGTTTCAATTCCGCATTTTATTATGATTATGAATGTTGTGCATGATAACCAGATAGAGAATGGGTGTTCCGAGCCTTCATGGTTCGGGATGCTCGTCACGGCTAGGGCCTAGGCTCGGGTCGTGACAAACTTGGTATCAGAGCACGGTTTATGGTCCCAGGGTGTCTGCGAAATCGCGTCGAGTAGAGTTCTGTTTATGGGTGTGTAGCGCGCCACACTTATAAACAGGAGGCTACTAGGCGTTTAGGAATGTTTCCCTTCTTTGTGATTTAGTTCGTGCTTCAGAGTCTAAACTGTCCCATTATTGGGTTGATTTAAGTGCAAAAAGTTTAGAGTATACATGATATAGTCCTTTTCGATTACGTTCTATAAGATTTTAAAAATTATGGAAAAACTCGATAGGAGTCTGTTAGTGCATCAATATATGCTGATTCTGATGTAAATATTGATCCTGATGGAATCGTGCATTCCAGCTTAAGGTATTAAGTGTATATTGTCCCTCTCAAAATCTTGTTACAGTTGTGGACAATGTATAGCAGAATGTTGGAACTATATTTCTACCCAAATAGTAGCATAAGTTAAAGTGTTGTTGTCATGACCTATTGGTAGTGATATTGGACCAAGAAGTTGGTGATGTAAAGTCACAAAGTTAGAAGTCAGAGTGAGGGTGATTTTGTGTAAATGAATATTTCAGTTGAATAATCGATGTTTGAGGATGATTTACCCCTTTATAGTGATAAACTAATGTGGTAGCTAGCAGCATGTGTGGATTGTATGGTAGTCCATGGAGGAAGTGTTTTACTCAGATTTTTATTTATACAGAATAATATGTATATTCTTAGACCATTAAATATTAGGTGTCAATTTTCTATCCCTTGTAATATGTAATCTTGTTATCATGATGTTTTTGAAAAAAAATAAAAATTTAAAGTCTAGTGAAGCCGTGTGGGGCTCTTTCGATTCACTAGCATAGTTGCCTTGTCATCCATCTCATTTTCTTGTTCAAAATACAAAACCAAAGTCTAGTGAAGCCGTGTGAGGCCTGTTTCGATTCACTAGCAATTTGTTGTCCAACTTGTTGTTCTTTCATTGGTTTAATATATGCATGGCTGAATCTGTTTGCATGAGATAGAGTTGGTAATGAAGTGATTCATCCTTGTGTGTTATTAGTTGAAGGTAGAGAAGGAGTTGTTGGTCAGGGTGATTTGTTGATTGCTTGAATGTGGAAATGGCTATATTAGCGAGTAAGTTATGATTATAGACTCATGGTTGTTTGAGGAATTTGAAGGCAGTCTAAATGTATGAATGAGTGAGTAAGTATGAGGTGAGAAATCCGTATAAGTAGATACAATTGTACGGGGTTATAATATAAGATTAAGGTTGACCATGTCTATTATGAGGCTTTAACCCCCTTGACCCTCTTTTCATTGGTAGTTGTAAACTAGTGCTACTTGTGAGAAGGTATGTAGTAGATTTTTGAGATATTTGGGTAGAATATCCCAATTTGATGGATTAGTGTATTTATATTATGTTGCATTCTTCATTGGTGGTAGATGATTGATACTAAACTATAGGCTTGAATTTAAATGGTGTGGTGGTAAATAGTGGCAAGAGTTTGTTGATGCATATTTTGTGGGATTAATTTAGTAGGCTTGAGGTGCTGAAATAGTACATGCTAACGGAATGATGATAAGGTAAACCGTTAGGTCATGATCGATTATTGTGGTTATGAAGTTCTAGTGCACTAGTGTTTCGTGATGTTTACTTATAGTTTCCAAGTAAAAAATTTGTGTAAGGTTGGGTTGTAAGTCATGCATAGCACTAGATATTAAGTTTGAATAGTTGAAGTTCATAAAGGTGGATGTGATGATTTCTTGATCAATGATGTTAGTTATATGAAAGTGATCTAATAGGCTTGAACGGTGTGTGAAATGGCTTAAGTTTAAATTGATTCGTAATGAAGTATAATGTTGTGGGTATGGTGTGTAAGTATGCCCAAGGCGATATGGAGTTGTGGCATTTCTCTAAGACTATTACATGTTGTGTGTGACTAGTGGTACCATGGAGTTGCTAGTTGGAAAAAGACTAGTTAGATGATATATGGTGTCCTAGATAGCCAAGTTAAGGAGCCTTGATTGATAGTGTTGAGCCTTTTGATATGATCTCGATTTTCATGGTAGAGAGATATAAGTTTGGAGTAGCAATATTGGTATGCTAGGACGGAAGTAGTATGGTTCATCAAAGGCTTGGTGATATCCATGTTAAGTGTTAGAATCTAAGTTTGAGTTTTGAAGGTTAAACGGATAGAAATAAGTGTGCAAGCATTATACTTTGACTATTGGTGGCTATGGAAAGATAGAGTGTATCCCAGAAGGTAGTCATTCGGGTTGAGTTCTATGATATGCATGTATTGTCAATTTTTTCAGACCCTAGAGTGCAGTAAGTGTAGTTCAGTTAGAATCTGGTAAGGGATCTCCCAAACGCTAGATGATGACTTGAAGCTAAGTGGGAGATGATAGAACGAATAACCAAGTAAGGCTCTCAGATTCTAGTAGTGATGCAGTGTGATTTAGAACATCAGAAAGTAAGGGTGAATCTCAACCCATTCCTACCTCAATATTTTTTTTTTTGTTATCCGGATGCTTACTCATGCCTTACGATGCAGTTCCGTGATAATAGTTCATGATTCCGGTATATGATAGAGAGTCACGTACTCTTCCAATTCCAAGATAATGAGTTCTAGTTCATTCAAGTAGTCGGAATCACATTCCTTATGTTATGAACTCTAGTTAAGGTCATGCAACTCATGACGCATGTACTTACTCTTTATAGTGTGCTCAGTCCCATATAAAGATCTTTTTCACGCTTGAGGGTCTTATGTTTTAACCTTTTAGTGACCCTTCCTATGCAATGATAGTGGTGTTGATGTAAATGTTCTTGTTGATGGAAGATCATAGTATGCTTGTTTAGATAAGTCCATAAGTATGAAGTAAGATTTGGGGCCAAGTCTTTGATACATGTGATGGTTAGTGGAAAAGTTTGTGTGTGTATGTTTTTAGGATAGCGCGTGGGAGTTATATTGATAGTAGTTTAGAAACTATGTGAAGTATCTACTTATGGGTGTTTGCCTTGAAGTTAACATGTGGTTATAAATTAGGCTTGAACGACGTTTTGGGATTGTAGTGGAAGGTCGCCATATGCATTAGCGACTTCATATTAAGAGTTCAGTGTAGTCATTGAAGTGGTAAGACATGTTATGCATAGGATGTGATTTTTAAAAGAGGTATAGAAGGTGGCATCATATGGTTTAGAATAATAGCGTGGTGTAGCATGTTGTATTTTTGTGATTTAGAGTTAGGCTTGATCACGGGGTAAGGATTAAGATATTTTAGACATTAGTAGAAAAAAAAACATTATCAATGCTCATATGAGAATTTTAAGCTGAGTTGAATGAATATGATATTTATAGGGAATAGTATAGTTAAGGGATATTCGGGAAGTGCTCTAAGCCTTAAAGTAAGAAGTTGTATTGCCAAAGGTCTGAAAATTCTATCCTAATTTAGGAGTTATATGTCTATATTCCAGACTGCATAGTAGTGTCAATGTTGTGATTTCCTCAGTGGGATGTTTTGTGTAATCCATACCCAAGATTCATGGTTCCCTATTACTGCTAGAGCTTCCTTAGAGAGAGTGTTGAAGAGAATACTCCAGTTAAGTATGAGGGTGTAGTATAATTCAGTCTGTATGGCCAATAAGTCAGTTTAGCAGTCAGATTCGCATGACTTGTTTTCTTGTCTTTGCACTTATTCATGCTACTCGAAATCTCAGACATGCTACTAGTCGAAGATAAAGTATACCAGTAGTTACGAGTATAGCCCAGTTCATGCATCATGCATTAAATTCAGATTCCAAATGTTCAGATCAGTGTATTTTTATTAGAGGACATGTCATGTCCGCGTTATTCCATATATTTAAGGCTTCAACAAGTTCCTACCCGTCATTCGAGGACGAATGATCCCAAGGGGGAGATAATGTAACACCCTGTAAAAGTCGTGCATGGATTAGCCTTTAATAGAGTGCCCTTAGACTTAAAAACTTGAAAATTTTTCTAAGTGTAATGAGGACTTAGAGTCATTTTAGCTGGCAATCTTCGGGATACAACTTTTCAACCTTCCCGACATCCGCTTTTAGATTTTCAAGTTGATTTATGATCGGGAAATCTCATAGTACATCTTGGATAAGTTTCGGAATTTTTCGGAACGCATAAGGCTGCGTTTGGATTTAAAAACAGTAGCAAAACGCATAGACTATTGCCCAGTTTTCAGCATTTCAGGGTCAATTTCAAACGATCATAACTCCCTGTATATAATGAAATGTGTGAGCTATAATATATCAAACAAAAGCTCTTCGAGTCCTCTTTCAATTTCAGTTGGTTTCATCCAATTTGAGTAAATGAGTAAAAAGTTATAATCGATTTACTCCAGTCTACCAAACTGTCAACTGAGGGACAAATTTGACCTTAATTGTTCCTTAGGGGTATTTTGGTAATCCTCCACCCCTATATATACCACCAACACGGGATTTAATCCCTAAAACACCATAATACACATACTTTTCCCAAAATTGCTCAAGAACTCTCCCTAGGGTTTCAACATTAAAACCCAAGCAACTCAAGATTCAACCGTGGGTTCGTGAAACAAATTACAGATTTGGAATCCTCTCGACGTAGGCTTCGATAGACACCCAAAATTCGTGGAGAACAAGGTACGCGGGGTTTTCCTAAATTCTCATAGGCATAGAAAAATCATGTTTTAGAATGGGGTTTTAAATTATGTATATATATTTATGTATAAGATGTTTTAACATCATTATTTTGGTCTTTTGACCATCTCCAAAGCGATTTGACAGTTTATATACATATATGAATGAATGTGTTTCAATTTTGAATACATGAACTTGCTAAAGACATTTGACCACCAGGTGTTTGATGAAATTTCTGCATGAATTGAACTTTAAGTTTCGGAATATGAAATCCTTTACATCAGTTACACGTTTTGGTGGTCTAAACTATGTTTTGAATGAAAGCTCTTGCTTATTACATTATGGCTCAGAAAAATCATGACTTGCAAGTCTTGGTATGACGACTCAGACTAACAGACATTTCAGACTTTCATGATTTTAGACATTCAGAATGTTGCATGTACAGAAAAGGTTAAAAATGGGCATACAGAGATGTTAGGTGGTTCCCCGAAGAGGGCTTGAGTTTAAGCGACTCATTGCCTAAAACCGTGGTTTGCCGACCCGGGTATACTATTATGCGCTGACTTAAATGTCCTGTGGCGTATCAGACTCAGACACTCCAACCCTTGCGGCACACTTGGGTTGGGGGCTTCCCCGCCGAGTCAATGGCGGATTCCATACAGCCCGTGGAATATTAGACTTGTAGGGGAATACCACCTAACTCAGAAGTAAAACACAAATCATGATTTGAAATGAACAGACAGGTTACATGTTTTCAGAAAGTGCCCATGTATTTTTCAGAAACAGTTTTATACATGATGTCTTGATGAAAAATTGCTTTCACTTAATATGTATATATATATATATATATGTATGGTCCATTATACTATTTTTTTGGATTGCTTCGCGTGCCAGTACTTTTGTGCTGATCCCCCCTCCTTCCAGGTTCTGAGGCACAGTCTAGGGGTCCAGCTACTCAATAGACATTCTCGGATTTGCAGACTTGATCTCACAGTGGTGAGCCTTCTATTATTCAGAAGGCCTAATTATGTCAGAAATTATCTTATTTATTATGTTTTTGGTTTACTGGGGGCCTTGTCCCAGTTTTTTTTCAGACAGATGTTTATGTTCTTAGTAGAGATTTCGCAGACTGATGTCAGATAGTATTATTCAGAAATGTTGCAGAACTTGACCATGTTTTCCGTACTCAGTTTCAATTCCGCATTTTATTATGATTATGAATGTTGTGCATGATAACTAGATAGAGAATGGGTGTTCCGGGCCTTCATGGTTCAGGATGCTCGTCACGGCTAGGGCCTAGGCTCGGGTCGTGACATTCTTACCCTTAGAGTTTTCCTCACGAACATTATTGCATTCCATATTTTCATCTTCTTCAAGTTTCTCCCCCTTATGAATAGGTTGAAATTGAGTTGGGAGAAAGCTTCCAAACGTTAGAGGAGAGCTAGCCTATTGCATACCCGTTGCCGGAGTGGCCATCACCGTACAGGCTGCTGTGCTGTGCTACACTATCATACCATAGTCAATGAACGTTAGCCTACCTTGGCTTAACATACGCCGAGAGAGTCTGTTGTCTTACATTTGTATTATTTGATACAAATGTAACATTTATTTGTATAATTTAATATTTGTATTTGTATAACTTATTATTTTTATTCGTATTATTTAATTCATATTAATAAAATATAACTTATATCAATGAATATAAATACAAGTGTTTGTTGAAAGAAAAATAATAATTCGCTTTCAATTGTTTAAAAATACAAATGATGATGTCAACTACAAATTCAAATACAAACAAATGAAATTATAAATAAAAATATAATATGTGTTTAACTTACAAATATAAATACAAAATAATTTTTTAAAAATACAAGTGCATCGATGAAAATAGTATACAAATACAAATAAAATGAAACCACTAAATATAAATACAATGTGCAGTCAATTATAAAATACAAATACAAAACAGTTCTTTAAAATACAAGTGTGAATTGTATAAACTATAAATAATGGTGCGAACAAACAAACACAAATGCAAGTGGAATAAAATACAAAAATAAATGTGAACTATAAAATACAAATATAAGCGCGAACCATAAAATACAAATACAATACAATTATATCAATGAATACAAAACATAAACGATGGCGTGAATACAAATACAATAGACAATTATAGTATTTTTATTATCATCCATGAATTATGCCCGAGTATCCATATTTTGCGAAAATACAAAAAAAATATAAAATAATATATAAAAGATATAAAAAAAAGTATAATTTTTTTTTAAAGAAAAATAGAAGCTAGAGATAGAAGAAAAAAAAATGAAAAGAAAAAAACAAAAAAGAAGAAAAAAAAAGGAGAACACACGAAAAAGAAAAAAATATAAAAAATAAAAAGAAAGAATCGAAAAAGAAAAAGTAAATACAAAAAAAATCAAAAAGTAAAAAAAAAAGGAAAAAGAATAAAAGGAAAAAGAAAAAAAAGAAATGATGGTGAATACAAATACAATGTGTGGTTATAATGTTTTCATCATCATCCATGACTTCTATTCGATGTAGTCATATCTTTTTAGAAATACAAAAAAATATAAAATGTAATTAATGTATTTAAGTTTTATATAAATTCAGACGACTGAATAAAATTAAATACACCGGCTATGGATTGAATACAATGGCTATGAATTGTAATATTGCAAACTTTGCTATGAATGTTGGATTTTATGTTAAAGTAAGGTTGTTTTTGAAAGTCATCCTTTTTTTATGTTACATCATGGAAAATTTCACAAAACCACAACTTAAGTTACGTAAAATGCTAAAAATTTCTTGACTTAGTAAAAATTATAAATGTCCCTAATTTATATTCTCTCTATTTAAATTTTCAGATACGTAACTTCTATCCTAAAAACTAGAATATATTAATTACTCCCCTAAAAATTTGCATGAATATCTTCCCTCCCTCCTGAAATAAGAAAAACATGTACAATAAAATATCAACAAATTCCACAAATCAATCACACACGTAGTATATATGCAAATTCACAAAAGCACAATAAAAACGGCTTAGTGCTAACTTTTTTCCTCAGCCCTAAATCCTTGTCATACCAATACATTCCAGGTCTTAATTTTTGTGGTGGCATTGTATATCCGAGCAACTCTACCAATTCTTCCTCCTGTAATGGCCTTCCATTGACCCACAACTGCTCACTCAGACAAGTAACGTTGTGCACATGAAAAAGGATGTTAGGATTGCATCAACTACATTTTTCATCATAGATCTATGCATATGTTACATAGATATTTTTATGTATCTCTCTATAGTTATGTTACATCTCAAATCTATGCGTATGTTAAGTGCATCAGATGCGTTTTTATCTTAGATCTCTGTGTATTTTACTTAAGTATTTCTATGTATCTCTCTGTAGTTATGTATTTTTAAAAGGATTAGTGTAATTTCTTGTATCTTTTACTAAAGATATTGAGATACATAAGTAGGAAGTATAGATACATAATATATCCTAGATAAGATAAAGAGATACATTTTTTTATATAAAGAGATACACAACATATCTTTATCCTATGTGACTCATGCATACATAGAACATATATCTCTGTTTTTTATTCATATGTTTATAAATGTATATTGTAATGTATCCCATATATTTTTATCTATCGATACATGATTTAGTTGACTGATACATTTATTTAATTAGTAACTTATTTTCAAGGTATGAATATGTTATTGATGAGATTTCACAACATCCTCCAAGAATTGACAGCTCGTGCAATGCCAAATTTCTAGAAGAGTTTGAAAAATTATGTCAAAAGAAGTAATTGAGATGTTCAGTGAGCCATGTTTTGACGAATCGTTGAAAAAAATGCAGCAATAAAAAGCAAGAAAAGAAAAGAAAATTGATTCTACAAATAGAATATGGAGAAGGATATTTTGAAAATATACATAATAACCAGTTACATTTTTTTGAGGATTTTTGGTTGTTACTTTGAAGATATGAAAAGTGATTTACTCCTTAATTAGGTAAATTTCTATTATTTTTCTTAATTAGCGCGCATTAATTGCTTTACTAGATGTATCACCAGAGATGTTTCACTTGTTAATGGATGTATCGATAAAAAATAAAATGAGATTTTTTGTAATTTTTATAAAAGTTGGGATAAGGTGTAATTAGGGATAAACTAGTAGGGATTTATGTAAAACACCCTTACATTATTTATACTGTTATAAAATAATAAAGAATAAAGAAGAAGAGTAGAGAGAATAGAGAGAGTGATTCTTATTTCTTCTCTTGAGGGATTCTTAAGGGGTCATTAGATTGTCAATACAATGAACAAAACCCCTCTATTTATAGGAGAAATTTACTCCTAGTCTGAGTAAAAAACAGATGCTTCAAATCCTAATAGATATCAAAGTAGATCTTGATAGACATTCACTATAATGTAAATACATTTATAACACTCCCTCTTGAATGTCTAATTGGTACATAATGTGCCTTGTTAAAACCTTACTAGAAAAAAACCCAGTAGGAGAAAAATCTAGTGAAGAAAAAAGAGTACACATCTCTAATAATACACATTTCGACTGCCTCATTAAAAACCTTACAAGGAAAACCCAGTGGGACAAAACCTCGTAAGGGAAAAAGAGTACAACGCGTATTAACTCCCCCTAATGAGAACATCCTTGAACATTTGCATCCCGATCTTGTGCACCATCTTCTTAAAAGTTGTAATTGGAGAAGACTTAGTGAATAAATCAGTCACATTGTCAGTTGAACGAATCTGTTGCACGTTAATATCATCATTCTTTTGTAGCTCATGTATGTAGAAAAGCTTTGGCAAAATGTGCTTCGTTCTATATCCATTTATGAATCCTCCCTTAAGATGTGCTATGTATGCTGAATTATCTCTGTATAAAATTATAGGTAGATTGTCATATTTCACATCACATTTTTCTCGAATGAGATGTATCATGGACCTCAACCATACACATTCTCAGATTGCTTCATTAATAGCTATTATCTCAGCATGATTTGATGAAGTGGCTACGATAGATTGCTTTGTATATCTCCAAGATATGGCAGTATCCCCACATGTGAACACATTGTATGTTTGAGACCGAGATTTATGCGGGTTAGATGAGTACCCAACATCAGCATGACCAGTAAGATCGGGACTGCAACCTTTAGAATAAAATAAACTCATGTATCTTATCCCATCTCGATGTCTCCTAGTAGGAGTAGAAATATACCTTGCTAACAAATTGAGTGAAAGGATATATTGGGTATTGTAGTTTTTTACAAGATACATGAGTGCACCAATTTTACTAAGATATGGTACTTCATAACCAATCCAAATTGGTATATTTCTCATTTCAGCAAATAATTTTATTTCTTTTGAAAACTCTCCAAGAGTTTCAATAATTTTCAAGATATAAGCTTATACAATATAAGGATTATCAATAAGTTTCCTAGAAACTTTTATATTTTGAATCCTTAAAGAAGTTTTCATACAAATTTTATCAAGTGACAATATTCAACATTTTATGTGTGACATCTTCAAGTGTCTGGACTGCAAATCAAATAAGTTTTCACTTACCAAGATGCACCCTTTCATATCACTTGATAAATGTTTCTACGTCAGCATGCTTAAATAAACGTAGAATTCAGATCCTCGTAATCTTTCACAATATTGCGCCAATATTATGTCAAAGATATTGATGATATATCATTTCGTATCGGTTCATAATGCTACATAACATTTTGAGATCTCATCACTTCATTATTTTCAGGTACATAAACCTCTCATTAGGTTTCATGAAGTGTTATGTCATAGGATCTTCAAGCGCATATTACCTTCTTATTATGATTATTTGCTCCTTATTGTATACAAGTACTATTTTATTTGGAACCGATTGGTCTATCACGCTTCACGCATGCATAGACTTTGTCCTTTAGAGACATAAAATAAGAGCACTTGCAGCTTAAATATGAGATGCATTCGGCATTTGACTTGAATTATCTTTTGAATGAGGATCTGATGATAATTCCTAACATACTTCATAGCTTCTTATAATCTCCCCCTTATGTTAGGAAAACTAACATACATCCTCCATCTTCTTTGATGGATCCATTTTTGTGTATCATGGTTCATTCATTAATCGTATATCGTACATCAAAACTATTAGATGGAATAGTTGGTTCATGGCCTTGAACCAATTGAGGGAAAGAAATAATCATAATTTATTGGTCTAATGCATACAAGTGTTATTGTATGCAACATATCATATTTCAGATCAACACATAAAGCTTTGTTCTCATTAGCGATGGTTTAGCTATTTATCGAAAGCATTCAATGTCAAACCATCATCATCAAGATAACTTTCTTGATTGCACAATCTGAAAATTATGTTCTTAACTCAATTTTGTTGAGCAAGCAACTTTATGAATGTCAAACTGCAGGTTGACAATGAATGTACATGTGATCATCTTATTGATGCATCTTTTCAACATATCACATGATAGATGAATGGGCCCTTATTCACCTTTTATAATTTTCAGATTTGAAGGGATCCAATCCCAATATTAGTTAGTCCAACCAACTTATCATGAGAACAAACGACATAAACAATTCTTGAAGAATCTTTTAGTTCTTCAATACATGCACATCTTTGAGATGTCACAATCGTTCATATCAATATATGAACTTTTATTCTAATAAACTCCAAGTTTACCATGACATGTACTTTTTCTTTAGTAAATTTCAGATTTACTACTTCAGAAGTAGATTTCAAAATTATTCAACCTCTTTCGGAGGTGAGTTGTGATACAATCACAATCAAGTTCCCGTTTGCATTAATAAGTTTCTCATTCCCTAGGAATGAAATATAAAAAATCGAGGCATACATATGATGTAGATAAATTTTTTTTCTCTAGCATATCTTATAATCATATAAGCCTGTGAAAATATCATCACTTTTGATGATCATTATCATATTGTCCCTCCACGCGTATATTCGTGCATTCAATCACTTGTCTTCTTTCAGACATATTATGCACTGCTACCACATACACCTCAAGAATGAAGTAAGTTGTCATATTTTAGACTTATCATATATTGCTATCACATTCACTTCATCGAATAGAGCATATTCAATGGGTCAAATTTCATGACTTTTCATCAAACATCCATTATTTTGCCTTAGTCATCACAATATCATCAATATGGTGTATTGAGATTCAAACTCAATATTTGATCCATATAAAGGCGTCTTAGGCATGAATCGATGGGACTTGAACCCAACATATTATAATCCTTTTTGATAATATTGTTCTTGAGGAATAAATTTAAAATATAAATGGCTCCAAACTAATTATTTTTTCTCAAATCCAATAATAATTATATTAGTAGTAGCAAAAGAAAGATAACATAAAGAATTACTAACCTTGAAATCCTTCAGATTTATAATCTCACCTTGTTTGGCAGAGTCTCGTGCTGATAACGTGTTATAAAACAATAAGGAATAAAGAAGAAGAGTAGAGAGAATAGAGAGAGTAATTCTTATTTCTTCTCTTGAGGATTCTTGAGGGGTCATCAGATTGTCAATATAATGAACAAAACCCCTCTATTTATAGGGAAAATTTACTCCTAGTCTGAGTAAAAGACAGATGCTTCAAATCCTAATAGATATCAAAGTAGATCTTGATAAACATTCACTATAATGTAAATACATTTATAACATATACAAATATATACTCAACTATAAATTTTAAGGTTATTTCATATGTCGTCAATTTTTTCTAGTATTTTTATTTTTCTTAATTAGATTCTCTTCAATTTATTTAGTATTTTTTAGATTTTAATATTTTTACATTATTTGTACCCATATATACTCAATTGCGAATTCTAAGGTTGTTTCATATCTTATAATGTTTTCTAATATTTTTAAAAATATTTTTTACATTTTCCTATTATTATTATAATTTTAAATTTTCATAACTAATACGATGATTGCTCAATTTTATAGAATTCTTTTATTATCTTTAACTATGCATAATATTTTAAAATAAAATAATCAAGTGAGTCCTCATTTATGATTTGTGCATAATAATAATAATAATAATAATTATTATTATAATAATTATTATAATAATAATATGCATTAAATTTATTTATATATAATTACTAATATTTTATTTTATATAGTAAAATCAAATAAAAAATTAAGAATTATTATAGAAAAAAAAGAGTAAAAAGATGACAAATTGAAGGGTTAGAAATAATTTTATGGAGGATATAAATTATTTTAAAAGTAAGAATAAATATGTATGTAATCTTGTTAAAAAAAATAAATAATTTACGATAGAGTATATATTAGTAATAAATGATAATAATTGTTTTAAGAAAGGAGGAGTTAGGGTACGTGGGATGAGGTTTTGAGGGGAGGGGTGATGGTTTAGGGGAAAAAAGTTTGCTTGGTAAATTTAGGCAAAAGATTACTTGATAAATAGTTTGTGGAAAAAAAATAAAAATTTTCATATTTAGGTAACTCTTTCTTGGAAGCAAATGTTTTAAACTTCTACAATTTAGAATTAATATTTTTTGAAATAATATAATAATGTATACAATATTATTCTCAAACAAAGACATATTTAGGAAGAGATTATTTTCTCAATAATTTTTCTTTTTATATCAATTATATATAGATCAATTGACCAAATAAATTTAATAGATGAAGAGTCGATTTGTAATTTCTCTTCGTTATCATTCTTCAATATTTATTTATTAATTTTAGCACTATAAAAGATGGATTTTTTTCTTTTGGATGAAAATTAAAATAATCTAAAATTTTAAATTTTGGGATACAAACACAATTAAAGTTCATAATAAAAGATCATAGTCCACTTTTTCTCCTTTCTAAAAGAGATACAAACTATGCACTATTTACTCCAAATTAAATATTGACATAATTTCAAATAATTTATTTAACCAATGTTATTGATATTTTGGGTATCGAGGTTAAACTAATCTATAGTATATTTACTCTCAATTAATTATACAAATATCTAACATATGTGTACTTATATTTTTCAACTATTAATTAAGTAACGAAAATGTACATATGTGTAACTCTACTTTAAATTGACAAAGTTACTTGGGGGTTTAAGCTACAGGTGACAAAAGAGTTTTAAAATGAGGTGTAGGTGACACAAGTATTAATAATTGAGTAGAGGTGACAATTACTTCATTATGGTTTAAGAAAGTTTGGAAAATTTCAAAATAACCCACAAGTTTTTAAATTTACATTTTGATTCAAATGTTAGTTAATATATAAGGGGAACGAAGGGAAAAAAATGTTTTTTTCTCTCTCCTCATCCGTTGTTATTTTCTCTCTCTTCGCGATATTTGTTGTTCATTGTTGTTGCTGCTTTATTCATCATCTTCTGATTCATTATCATCATCTTATACTTCATTATCAACTTCATATTCTTCTTGTTGACCATTGTTGTTGTTGTTGTTGTTGTTGTTGTTGTTGTTACCCCAACTGCTGCTCTTTGACCAAATTCTTATGTCAAATTTTATTTCGTAAATCACTTTCAACTTTGGAATTTACTTGAGAGGAGACTTTGGTAAGTCAGATTATGCTTTTTAGTTGAATCTGGGTAACTGCTAGTGTGTTGTTTTTTCAACAATAGTTTGCACGCGAACATGAATGCAATACAAGAGAAATCTATTTAAACAAATCCATTATCTGCGGCACCAGATAAATGTTCTGTTGTAACAGTAGACTCATGTTGGATTCATGTTTAAGGTTTCTAGGTGCCCGTAATATGATTATGAATCGAATAGATGGGTATTCTGTCGCACCAGATTAGTAATCTGTTTCAACAGATAAATAATTTGTTTCATCAGATTACTAATATGTTTCGAACAACAAAATACAGCTCCTGTCACACACAAAACCTAACAGATAACTCATAAGTTCTTGCTATTGATACTGGAATCAAATTATTCCTTAATTGTAGACATGTCATTCGTTAAGAAATAGAAATAGACAACACAAAAATTAAATAAGAAATAAAAAGTCAAGTGCATCAAACATAATTTTTTATAAAACAAACAAAAAAAATACATAGATAACAGAAAAAAAAAGCTTTATTATTATTATCATCATTATTAACATTATTATTATTTGTATGGCCAGCCAGCCAATCTTCAAAGGGCAGCAGCAACTCCCTCCGTAGCCTGCAGATCTCCCGCAGCATCCTTACTCTGACGATGGTCAACTCCCAATGCAGGTCATGAACCTCCTTCTGCAATTTCCTCGTGGCGTCTCGTAAAATAGCGACATCCCACACAGGATCAGCCGTATCTAAAAAATACATAAATTGGCAAAACACACACGTAAACACAAAAGTAAGGAAAAGAAAGAATTCGAATGTAATGTAATGTAATACAACGTATATTTACACAAAAATCAAGAAAAAAACTTACCAAAGACAGGAAAAAGCTATCAAGTCCTTGAAGAGAAAATAGTTGAAGGTGTAACAAGAACGAGGAATAAATAGTGTGTAGTAGAACGAACGATTGAGTAAGGAGGGACCTATTTATATAGGATTGAACTTGAATGAGTTAGGCAAAAAATCGCAACTGTTTACCTCCATTTATTAATGACATTCTTGATTACTGTAAAAAGTTATGACTTAATTAAATTAATCAATATTATGATAAGTCATGACTTTTCAGCTTTATTATTATTAATAATTAGTTCTTTCCAGGAATCATTTTTTTACACTATTTTGGACAACAGATAAATCATCTGTTACAACAGATATATCATGATTTGCAACAAATAGATAACCTGTTGCATCAAATAATATATCTGTTGCAACATATATTATATATATATATTTTTAAAAAAATATATTATCTTCATGACATCCAATTTTTTTGAATTTTTAATTATATAAATTAATAAAGCAGATTTAAAGGCACAACTGTTCACCTCCATTTACTAATGACATTTTTTATTACTGTAAAAAGTTATGACTTAATTAAATTAATCAATATTATGATAGGTCATGACTTTTCAGCTTTATTATTATTAATAATTAGTTCTTTCCATGAACTATTTTTTTTACACCGACTTGGACAATAGATAATATATCTGTTACATCAGATAAATCATCTGTTACAACAGATATATCATGATTTGCAACAAATAGATAACCTGTTACATCAGATAATATATCTGTTGCAACATATAATATATATATTTTTTTAAAAAAATATATTATCTTCATGACATCCAAATTTTCTGACTTTTTAATTATATAAATTAATAAAGCAGATTTAAAGGCACAATTGTTCACCTCCATTTATTAATGACATTCTTGATTACTGTAAAAAGTTATGACTTAATTAAATTAATCAATATTATGATAGGTCATGACTTTTCAGCTTGAAGCTTAGCTTTATAATTATTAAAATAATTTGTTCTTTCCAGCAACCGTTTATTTTTTACACTGAGTTGCACAACAGATTATATATCTGTTGCATCAGATAAATCATCTATTACAATAGATATATTATCCGTTGCAACAAATAGTTCAACTGTTGCATCAGATAATATATCTGTTGCAACATATAATATATATATATCTTTTAAAATTTTTTTATCTTCATAACATCCAAATTTTCTAACTTTTTAATTATATAAATTAATAAAGAAGATTTAAAAACAAGAATATTTCTGGTGAGTTTTTTATGGTTTAAATTGTGTTTATCATTTATTTCCTTATTCTTTTCTGTGAAAAAAAAATGACTTAAATTTGTTGCTATAACCCATATGTTTCAACAGATAACCCATCTGTTGCTATAAATCGATCATCTATTTAAGGAGCTTTTTTGATTTCTTCTAACTGATTCATAAGTCGCAACAGATGAGGAATTTGATGCATCAAAAACATTTGTTTGTTGAATGTGTTTAGACAAAAGTCACAGTCACGACTATTCATTAACTTTTTTCTTAAAAATCATATCATCATATATATATATATCTTAATTAAATTAATCCAATGTTGTGGCTTTTTTAAATTAAATAATCTTTCTTTTACGATTATAATATCATTTAGTTCCTTATTATTTATTAACGAACCATTTTTAGGAGAATTTCTCATCATGACCGCATCCCTAACTCCAATTGCCGACATGTTTTGAATAGGAAATAAATAGAATGATAATTAACTATTGAATAAGAATTAAAAATTCAAAATCGATCAAACCAAACCAAACCAAACATATACATGGATTTTTTTGAATCCCTTATAGGTAGATCGGATATAAAAAGGGGAAATACACACGCTAAAAGAAAGAAAAAACATAACCTAATTATTATTATTATTACTACTACTATTATTATTATCAACCTAACAATTTTCATCCGGAAGCAGCAGGGCCCTCCTCAGCCTTTCTCGGAAGTCGGCAAAATCCCTCTGGAGTTTATCAAACTGCCTTTGAAATTCCTGCAAGGACTCGATATGAACCTTCTTGTACGAATATGGATCTGATATATTAGTATTGTAAGTATAGTAGAATGAACGAGAGAGTGAGGAGGCCGGAGGGACCTATTTATAAAATGATTGAGAATTGGAAGGAACTGGACTTAGTCAAACAAAAAGCCATGACTGTTCATATCCCTTAAAAGGAAAAATTACACAAATCCCATATTTAAGACACCATATTACACAATATCCCTTAATATTTTAAAAAATTACATAAAATCCCGGATTCATATTTACTAGTGATAGACATGCAATATGTATCACTGCTTAACATATGTATCACAATTCGAAATTCCGGGATAAAATGTAATTAGCAAACTATCCGGGATTTAATGCAATATTGCTGAAACTATCCGGGATTTAATGCAATATTGCTGAAACTATCCGGGATTTATGTGTAGTGTGTGTTACTTAAATAATACTGATGACTTTATTAATAAGTAAATTAGAGAAAAAACGGATCTAAATACAATATTTTATCTTTTTGTTGTATTTCCGAAAGATAAAGATTGATAATCTGTTGTAAAATATATTCCACCTGTCAGATAACTTACAACATATGGACAATCTGTTGCAACAGATGGATATATCAGTTTGCTTTTCCTTTAGCTGTGGCGTCTGTTGCAACTTGCTAGTTATCTATTTATTCAATTTCATCGAGAACAATCGATTTTTCTAAACACTTCTTGGCCAAATTCAATTTTTGCTCTTGGATTGCTTTTTTTTTTCTTTGCATCTTTCAACCAAACTAAATTTTTGCTATTGAATTGAGGGAAAAAATTGAATTTGGAGGCCAGCTTGAAGGATGCAAAGAAAAAAAAAGAAGCAGTCCAAGAGCAAAAATTGAGTTTGGCCAAGAAGTGTTTAGAAAAATCTATTGCTCTCGATGAAATTGAATAAACAGATGATTAGTAGGTTACAACAGACGCCATAACTGATGGAAAAGCAAACTGATATATACATCTGTTGCAACTTATTGTCCATATGTTGTAAGTTATCTGACAGGTAGAATATATTTTGCAACAGATTACCATTCTGTTTCTTTCGAAAATACAACAAAAAGATAAAATGTTGTATTTAGATCCATTTTTTTTAATTTACATATTAATAAAGTCACCAGTTTTATTCAAGTAACACACACAACACATAAATCCCGGATAGTTTGCGTCAGATATGGAGTCTGTTGCATCAGATATGGAGTCTGATGCAACAGATATGGAGTCTGTTGGAATACATAGCAGCCTTGCTGGTGGTTTGATTTGTTCCATCAGTTGCTCCATCAGTTGCAACATCAACAACAACATAAACTACAAACAACAAATAAAAAATATCAACAACAAAGAAAACAACAATATTTGTTCCAACAACATCATCAACTACAAAGAAGCATACATCCTATGTTCCAACACCCCATCAACAACAAGGGACAGACCCACATGGAGTCCTCCGGGTGCGCGAGCACAGACTGAACTCGTATCGAACTTTATATATGTATGTGGAAATAAAGAAAAAAACGTATATAATCTAATCAGTGAGCACCCATAGTAAGAGTTATTTGGTTAGCCTAGTTGTTGTTTATGGGTGCTTAAGGCTATTTATTTCTTTTGGTCTTGAGTTCAATTCCCTCTCAGCACATATTTTTTAAATTTTGGTAACCAACTCTTCTCTTCTTATTTACTTTAAACTTTTTATTTTTTTCTCCCTTACTCCTTGTGTTGATTGTTCGGACTCCATTATTTTTAAGCTAAGAAGCACCCACCGTCTAAACCACACCACACCACAAGTTCCAACAATGCCAAAACCACCAACAACACCACACCACAAGTTCCAACAATGCCAGCCCCACCAACAACATTAATAACAACATCAACAACAAAGAAACAAACAAAATACATAAAAAAAAATGATACTGCCAACAAGGCTTTTAAACTTCTCCCAACAGATGACTTTTTTCGCATCTTATAATAAAAATTCTCGGTATGTTATTCAATAATTAAAAGTTCCTTCAAATTTTTTAAATAAATATGATATGGGAAAATGGTAATTAAATAAACAAAAAAAAATTAATAAAGTTGCAAGAAGAAGACGAGAATGAAAGAGCAATTGTGAATCATATCATACAATGTCAAAAGAGGGTCAAAACAACAATTTCAGTCGAGGAATATAAGATATGGATATCGATCAGTTTAGATCCGAACGAAAATTTTTGAGAAAGAGGAGAGAAAAAAAAGGTTGTGATAACCCTAAAGAGGATAGAAAAAAAAAAGATGAGAGATTTAGGGCTGAAGAAGAGGAGGGGAAACATGAGATAATTCTAATTTCTAGATCTACTACCCTTAATATTAAATGACTAAACAAAGTGCATTTATTCAAATTTATATTTACAAAGCATAATTAATACGGCTAATTGGTAGTAAAATAAACCCCTAATTAATATTTTCTTGATGGGAGTGCCAAGTCAATATGAAAAGAAAGAAGTATTAGGGGTTTCAATATTCATTAATTAATATTCACTAATAATTTGAGGGGCACGAGGAAGAAAATGGGTGACATTGAAAAGACAGGACAAGACTACTCAATGAGATTTTTGAGTTATCCAAGAAACACTTTTTACCGCCTTTAGTAGTACTACTACTTTATCTACTCGGACAGTAGCTTGCTTTAAAATTAATAGAAAATAAAAAGATTTTCAAACAGATATGTCGTCTGTTGCAACAGATTTAGATATCTGTTTGAGAAATTCCAACAGCTCAGTCATCTGTGACAACAGATGGAAATGTCATTTGATAACTAAATCAGAAACGTCATCTGTTACAACAGATATCAATATCTGTTTAAAAATTTCCAACACCTCAGTCATCCGTCACAACAGATGCAAATGTCTATTTGATAATTAAATAAGAAATGTCATCTGTTGCAACAGATATTGTTATCTATTTGAAATTCTCCAACAGCTCAGTTGTTTGTTGCAACGGATTTCATTGCAATTGATTTAGGATGAACTAGGGATGAAAGAAAGAGCTCCTCATTAACTTAATGTTAAGATTAATAATAGTACCTACATCGATATAGGTGGAATGAGGGATGAATGAATGATCTCACAGGGTCAATTACAAATCTAATTGAGTTGTTGCATTTGCATGGTGTTAGTATTGCGTTCATCCCGACCCGAGTCGTCAATCGATCACTCTGAGTTGAAATGTATTCTCATTAACTTGATGTTAAGATTAATAATAGTACCTACATTGATCTAGGTGAATTAGGTATGGATGAATGAGAACAAAGGGTCAACTACAACTTCAATTGAGTTTTTTGGCAATTGCATGATGAGACGGTACTGCATTCCTCCCGACAAGAGTCATCGATCGATCACTCTGAGACGAACCGATTCTTACTACCTCATATGTTCAACTAATACCTTAATTGAATAATCTGGGACTAGGGGTGAGTTCTCATAGGGTCAACTACAACTTCAATTGAGTATTTTGGCAAATGCATGATAAGACGGGACTGCGTTCCTCCCTACAAGAGTCGTCGATCGATCAATCTGAGCCGAACCGATTCTTACTACCTCATATGTCCAACTAATACCTTAATTGATTAATCTAGGACTAGGGGTGAGTTCTCATAATGTCAACTACAATAGATGACAACGCCTATTTGATAATTTACAATAGATGGGTAATCTATTGCAATATATGACTCAATTCATTTGATAATTACAATAGATGGGTAATCTGTTGCAATAGATGACTTAATCTGTTTGATAGTTTACAACAGATGTGTAATATATTGCAACAAATTACATAATCTGTTTGATTTGATCCAACTGAAAAGACATCTATTGCAACAGGTTGAGCATTTGTTTATATATAATTCAATTGAGTTCATATGTTAGACTAATACCTTAATTGAATGTGAGTTCTCATAGGGTCAACTACAACTTCAATTGAGTCTTTTATCGATTGCATGATGAAATGGTACTGCGTTCCTCCCGACCAGAGTCGACGATCAATCACTCTGAGACGAACCGATTCTTACTACCTCATATGTTAGACTAATACCTTAATTAATTAATCTAGGACTAGGGTACTAATACCTTGATTGAATAATCTGAGACTAGAGGTGAGTTCTCATAGGGTAAACTATCGATTAATCTAGGACTAGGGGTGAGTTCTCATCGGGTCAGCCACAACAGATGACAGCGCCTATTTGATAATTTACAACATATGGGTAATCTGTTGCGACATATGAAAATCCATTTAATAATTTACAATAGATGGGTAATCTGTCGCAACATATGAATTAATCTGTTTGATAATTTACATCAGATTCATAATCTGTTGTTATCTAATCTGATTGATAATTTACAACAGATGAGAAATCTGACGCAACATGTTGAACATTTATTTTTTACAATTTCAATTGAGTTCATATGTTAGACTCCTAAATTGATTAATCTAGGACCAGGGGTGAGTTTTCACAGGGTCACCTCCTAGAGTACTCGGTCAACTACAACTTCAATTGTTTTTATATGATTTTAAAAATTACGCATATATTTTATGATTTTAAAAATAATTAAGATCATTTCGGACCAAATTAACATTTTCAAAACTATTTGTCATTCTTTTTCAAAATACAAATCAACCCATACAAAATGTTTCATCATTTCAAATCTCGAGGTCTGGCTCTTTCTCTCTCATTCTCACTCAACAATACAGTACAAACAATAACTACTCAACAAATTTGCTCAACCCTCCACAACAGATCACTTTTTTTCTCATTTCCGACCACATAGGTGTTATTTTCGACATTATTCTTGCTTGTATCAGTCATTTTCTCTGTCTTCGTAGGCAACAGAGTTCGAGAAGAGCTCTATATTTGTTTTTTTTTTCTAACAAATAAAGGCTTTTAAGTTAATGATGAAAAATAAAAAAATTTGTTGTATTATCTTCGAGAATGGGTTTACAATTTTAAGTTTTGATGGTAAAATCGTAGGAAGAACTCGAGAAATCCTTAGTTTCCATCGCATTGTTTCGTTGACTATCGTGGTATAGTTGGATGGTGGTAGTGGTGTTTGTGGTCGTCGCAGTAGCACCGGTGGTGGCATTGGTTGGTGGTGTTTGTGGTGGTGTCGGTATTCGTGGTATTTATTTATTTGTTGGCATTGGTTGGTGGTGTTTGTGGTGGTAGCTGTTGGTGTGTCGGTATTCGTGGTATTTGTAATGTATTTTTTAAAATCTATGCATACATCAACTGTAATGTAATTTTTGTTTTTCTTTGTCTGTAGGTAAAACATGTCTCCCAAAAGAAAAGAAAGTGAAAGTGGATCAACGTCTGACCACTAAAACAAATGGCTACAGTACAGAGGGATTCGGAGGAGCTTCCTGAACAATCTTAGTCAGGGAAAAGTAAAGATGAGGAGAGATGTGAAAACAACGTTGAGGGAGGTGGACAAGGTTTCGTAGATGGTGATGAAGAAAATGAAAGTGAGAAAAAGGAGGAATTGGAGAGTCAAAAAGAGAAATAGGACCACATTATATGGCTTTCCTTGGGCTTTCATGGTAAAATTAATCACTAATTTTTACTCATCCATTAATTTATATTCAATATAGTTATTATGATTTTTTTTTGCTTGCTTCCTATTTACACTTTTTAGGCTTGGGTATTTGAAGTCATTCCTCCCCTCCGAAAGCAGTTAATGGATTACCCGAATGAGGTTTCTCATCCAAGGATGTTTAGGTGATTGGCTGCAACACCAATATTAAGGAGGCTGATCTCTTTAACCCTCCAGATGATGCAGTACGTCTTCTTCAAGTAAAATAACTCTACTCAAAGATAAGAAAGATATTGAACAGATGTTATATCTGGTGCATGAGATGTTATATCTGATACACCAGATGGGACATCTATTGCGACGGGGTATATTTTGCATCAGATTACCCATCTTTGGCTTTGGTTCTCTGAACCCGACTTCTAAAAAATTAACCATCTACTGCAAATTATGCAACAAATTTTTAATCTGATAATATATTGTTCATCTGTTGTGACTTACAGATCATCTGTTGCATAACAGATTACCCATCTTGTGCAGTTGTTGCAACAGATGATTGATATTTTGCATCAGATAATCCATGTGTTGCTCTGTTTCTGTGAACCATACTCAAACGGATTTTAACCATATACTGCAAACTATGCAACAGATGGGTCTTTTTTTTTAAAATGTAGCCCAACTGCGAAAATTATTATATTATATGATTTAAATGCATCTGTCTTTTTTTTTATAGGCTGTGCATCCATGGATCGTGCCTACTGAGGAGGAGTCGGTGATGACTTCTTATATTACTCTTGGTCATGTTGATACTATTGCAGACCCAACGGTGGAGTTAATAAAGAAGGAATTGGCTGGAGCAACAACCATAAGAAGAGCAGTTAGGCAAGGTCAGCCTAATGTTGAGGCTCTTCATGACCAACCTTTTACTAAGGCAGATCCAGGTGCTTCTTCTGGTGGAGTTGTTGGTGTTGGTGGCAGGCATGCTGATGCTGCTACCAAAGAATAAATATGTTTGAAAACATCCAGTTTTGCCCTTACACAGGTCCCTCTCACCCCTCTTTACCCTCATGTTCTCGTTGCGAATGTGATGAGTGCAAGGAGAGACAAGATAAACTCTTTGAAAAAGTAGAGGCTATCTCTAAAGCTATCGAGGAATTCAAATCCAAGAGGTGTGTCATACCATCCAAGAAGGTGAGGGAGCCACACACTCCTACAACATTAGTTAGGAGAAAGAAAAGAGCAATTAGAGACGTACTCTCCGCTCGGAAATTAAAAGAAATTGTAATTCCTCCCTCTCCAAAAGCTGTTGAAGTTCAGGGGCCAGTCAAGAAGGTGGACATATACGCGGAACTTGGCGCCGAAGAGAAGAGGGATCTGCGACAGGACAAGAATTCCAAGCCAGGTGCACCAGATTACCCCAGGCCTCCATTTCCCCCCCCAAGACTTCCATACTATGACTGATATGCGTATTCCGTACGAGGACAAGGCAAGTTTACTTTTCCTAAACTAGCCCTTCTAATCTACCCCATGAAGAAGAATCTACGCAACAGATTTCATATCTGTTGCAATAGCTGGGTATACTGGTGCAACTGGTTGTGGTTCTATTGCAACTTATTATCCATCTGTTGCATAAGTTACGTTGGATTATTAATTCAGAAAACCCTATACAACAGATGGACCATCCGTTGTATCTTTACAATTACTAACCTATTTAAAAATTGACTTCTTTAAAAATTGACTTCTTATCTCACAACATGTTGACATAATTCTCTACCTCATGAGGAAAAGACAATTAATGTACCGGGAAGCTTATGATGCTGCCGATAGTATAATGGACCTTGACTTCTGCAAGAAGCTCAAGGATAGGTACAATCAACTCAATGGAGAGGCGTCAGCCCTTGGCGTGGGACTTGATTTCCTAGTTCCTACGTTGGTCTTGGATGAAGAAGAAACGTTAAGATATGTTAGAGGGGACAGGCCAAATCCACACGGTAAGAGCTGGACCGAGCAAAAAGGATTCATGCAGTCATTAGCGTGAACGACATGCATTATCGAGCTGTTGAGATACTACTCGAGGATGGAAACATCAATGTTTATGACTCCAACGTACCTCTCATCGATGATTTCGATCTTTTTCTCCTCGTGGAGCCACTGATGGTGTTGTTGCCCATCTTGTTGAGGGAGAGTAAACTGATGAATCATTTGCCAAAGGAATTGTTGATGAAGAAATCATGGGATTTTGAAGGTCGAAACAAGGGAATGATCCTTCCAAAAGATGATGCCGCTAAAGCGAGTGGCTCGCACGCTCTTGCACACATCGAATGTTTACTGACCGGCACAGAAATAGTTGAGCCAATGACTTTTCTGTGCGATAATGTTGTGGCAAACCTACAAGAGGTCTGGGCTTATGGGGTACTAACTGGACGCTTGAAGCCTGTGTATATAAAAGAGCCTGTGAAATAGAAATTTTTAATTTCAAGTCACCCTTCACTTTATTACATGTACATGTAGTGGCAATAATTTTTTTTTATGAAAGTTGAGTTTTTTATAATGCAATAGATTAGATTGTCAATCTGTTGCAACAGTCGGAAGACCTGTTTGAATAATCTAATAATCTAATAATCTAAGTCTAATCTGTTACAACAGTGGGAAGACCTGTTTGATAATTTCTATGAATAATTTAATAATCTAAGTCTAATATGTTGCAACAGTGGGAATACCTGTTTGATAATTTCCACAGATGACCTAAATTTTACAACATATGCCTAAATTTTTTTGATATTTTCCAACAGTTACGCTTGAATATCCATGTGCTCGTCGACAATAAACCAGTAGCAAATACACACACCACCATGAAAATTTTAGCAATTAGGCTTCAATATCCATGTTCCCAACAACGCCAAACCAGTAGCAATAACGGCAACAATGTAGTATCTTCTTACTCGATTTTGTTTCTCTTCAGAAGCCTTGACTTTGTTCAACAAACCCCAGGTTACACGATTTGCTTGTGAAGAGTGTCGTTCTTCATACCAATCAAAGTAATCGCATCCACCCAATTTTTATAAGAAAGAGAACACAATTACAAAATAATTACAAGTCAATAATTAATCAATTAATTAAATAAAAAATATTACCTTTGAAATCTTACAAGTAAAAAACCTACGACCCAGATTTTGTTTAGTCCAAGAAGTCTTTAACAGAGCTTCATGACCGCACTTACAATATCGAAAATCTTTATAAAAAATAGTGGAAGATGCGCTCAACATTGTCAAGGTCAGTTGGAAAAAATAAAAGTAATAATTTGAAGAATTTGGACAGATAAAAGAAGATGACGATGAAGAAGAAGATTTGAGAATTTAGGGTTAAATTTTAGGAGGAAGATGAATATATAAGACAATGGGCAGAAAAAAATGACCGTTAGGGGCCAAGTGACGGCAAGTCAGTGAAATGTGCCAGGACTGACACTAACACATTTGATGCCTATTTTATTTTACGTCTTTAAAATGAACATGTCTACTTGATGCCTATTTTATTTTAGGTGTTTGAACTGAACACCGTCGATGGGTTGCACCTTTTTTATTTCAATTCACTTTAACCTTTTTAAACATAGTGGCAATTTTTTATGTCCAACAAAAGTTGAATTTTTATAATGCAACAGATTCTCCATCCGTTGTAATAGTTATCCTACCTGTTCTGACATATATTTTATCTATTGCAATAGGTTGGTCATCTGTTGCATTATCTCGATGTTTTTATCTGAAGTTCATCTGTTGCAACAGTGGGAAGACATGTTTGATAAATTCCAACAGATAACCTACCTGTTTCAACATATGTATAAATCTGTTCGATTATTCCAATAAATGTGTCGTCTGTTGCAACAAATAAAGTCCATCTGTTGCAACATATGTCTAAATCTGTTCTTTTTCCCCAATAGATGTATCATATGTTGCATTATCTTGATGTTTTTATCTCAAGTCCATCTGTTGTAACAATGGGAAGACCTTTTTGATAAATTCCAATAGATCACCTACTTGTTGTAACATATGTCTAAATCTGTTCGAATTTTCCAATAAATGTGTCGTCTGTTGCAATAGATACATTATCTGTTGCAATATTTGAATCTAGTATTCCTTTTCAATTAATAAGTTCAAATCTAAGGAATAAATAAAATTCGTAGACAAAATAAAATAAATCGAAGCCTTCATAAATTTGCTGAAATAAGTCAACGAATAAATGAAATGTAAAAAAATTGTTATGGGTACAGATATCAACAAATACATCAACAACAATTTAAGTATACTGGCAAGGATTTCTTTGACGGGCTCAAGCTATAAAGATCTACTCAGTATGGACAAGTTGTTCTTCATCCGGTGCTATGGAATTCGGCTTTGCTCGTCGTGGATCTTCATTGTCGCTTGCGTACGGTTTATGATCTTTTTGTTCTCCATATTTCCATAAAAAGAGTAGCATATTGTCAATGCTGTTCAGTAGTAGCTTATTCTACATTCACCTGGAAAGCCAGAATTGGTCAATGCTAATCACGGAGATACAACAAAATGGAAAAGGATAACTCATCTCTTCTAGCAAATCAAATAGATCTTTCTCCCGTTTTAAATTGTCCCAAACATATTATATTTCTGTTGCAACAATGAATCAACTGTTGGGATAAATTTCTACATGAGGAAGATCCTATGTGATAATTTCCGATGGATGAACCATTCGTTGCAATATATGAATCATCTGTTGCAGCAGATAGATCTTTTGTTAGTACAAATAAAAGCTATACGAAGAGCTGTTTGATTTGCTAAAACAGATGAAACATATGTTGCACCAGATAAAGTATCTGGTGCAACAGGTTAGTCAACTGTTGCAACAGATGTATATATCTGTTTGATAATTTTCAGCAGATGTGTCATCTGTTGAAACAGATATGTGTCTGTTTGTTTTGTCAGTTGGAAGACATATAATATATTCAGATTCTTCAGCTCGTGCTGCTCTTCTTTGGACATTGTACGTTGCTTAGTGCAACACACAGACAAAGGAGTTGCAATTTCACTTTTTTGGATGCCTGATAATGCCCTGAAAATCACTCTCCTTCTCCTCTTAGCCCCAATCTCTAATGGAGTGGATGGAAATAAAATCCTCTTTGATGGAATGAGACCCCTCTTAGATGTTAACTCCTTTACAAAAGCAGTTAATGCATTAATAGCATTAATCACTACATCATGTTTCGCCCTGCAGTCTTGACGTTTGCATGCAGAACATTCGCTGGGAGAGGCAAAATCTGTATAACCAGTATGATCATACTCATAATGGTTTGCTTTAAATACTGTAAGAGGAGCATCATTAGCACCAACAGCAGCACCACTACCACCACCAACAGTTCCATCAACAACAACAAGCCTACCCTCCAAAATTATTTTTCTTGTAATGGTTGTTGCTCCAAACAATTTCACTTTTATTCTATCGATGACCTTAGGGTCCGATAAAGTTTGCACAAACCATAAAGTAAGAAAAAATGGCATATTCAACTCTTGATTGGTCGGAACTAGCGACGGATGCACATTCTAACATAAATCACTACATATATTAGAATGATGATTAGATCATTCAAAAAAAATATTAATTAAAAGAAAAAATTAATTATAATTATACTTACTGCATCCTTCGGGAGGTTGAAGAGATCAAGAAATTTTGCATTTTTATGAGTTTTGGCTGAAAACCATCTCAAGATTCTTAGACAGGAAACTCCTTCCTGGTAGTTCACTTGTTGTCTCAAATAAGGAATGACTTTAAACGCCCAAGCCTATAAAATAACGCCAATAAATCAAAACCATTATTGAGCGGAAAAAATGAATGATATCATAATAGAAAAAAGAAATATTTACCATGAAAGCCCATGGGAAGCCATATAAGTTGACTGTCTTTGGCGCTAACGGAGTCAACAAATATTTGACAGTCATTTTGAAGCTTTCATACCCCCATAGATAGCTGTTAAACGCCTCAAGATCCTCGAAAAGCTTTATTAAACCGAGGTTTATGTTGTTGTTAACGTCTCTCGCCCAAAGAATATTATGTACAAACCAAACCAAGCACAATGACTGCTTGTGCTTATTTAAAAGTCATTTACCTTTCAACGCTTCTATCAATTTTTTTTTTGGAAGCTTGGACCAACAATGGACACCAGGTCATTACGATCACACGACTTGCCTTTGCCTTTTTTGGGTGTGCGGGGTTCTTTTTTTTGGGTTAGAATAGGTATAACTTGAGAAGGAGGATAACATTTTAGTCCAATAACTATGGCAAACTCCTTCAAACCAAAACAAACAGGCATGCCACAGTAATTTATCCACACCTCATCCATCTTATCTTTGTTTTCATACATAAACCTACGCTTGAGAAGTTCATATACCATTTTCATTTGGAAACGAGCATTGTTGTCCTCCGGCAAATCAAGATATTTCCCAAAGCATCTGTCCCTGAAATAAGCATCTAATTTTTGTTCTCGAAGTATTTTTCTAAAGGCGTTGAAAGATTTTCCCATGGATGACTTAACCACAAAATCACCCGTTAAATCTGTGGCACCATCGCATTGCATTCTCACAGGATAACAATCAATGCTGAAGGCTTTGACCAGCTCTTCGGTGGAAGGGCTATTAGCATCTGCATCATCTCTTTTGAAATATTTCTCCTCCCCGTATTCATCATATTCTGCTCTCGATTGAGATAACGCTTGTAAAGCAAGCTCATAGAGTGGTGGATGTAGCCTAGCTGCTTCACTTGTTCCTTTACTTGGACTTGATTCGGCTTCTGTTCTTTTGGGAACCATATTATCTAAAATTAACAGGAACATAAAATAACATATTATTGTTGATTAATGCATCGTTAAAAAGGATAACAGTAAATTAAACAGGCAAAATAGTAAAATAACAGTTGCAACAGATCACCGATCTGTTGCACCAGATAGTATATCTATTGCAGCGGATGAGTAATCTGTTGCAACAATACAAAACATATCACTCATCTTTTAAGACAGATGAATGATCTGTTTAATAGATCACACAACTATTGTGACATCATCTGTTGCAACATATGAGTGATCTGTTGGAACAGTTAAATAATCTATAGCAACGACTGAGTAATCTGTTGCGACAATAGAAAATATATCACTCATCTGTTGAGAAAGATGAATGGTCTGTACAACAGGTCACACATCTTTTGCAACACATGAGTGATCTGTTGGAACATTTATCAATGGTCAATATTGTTTAGATTTCTTCCAACATAGGGTCATCTATCGCGGCAGATGAATGATCAGTTGGAAAAATCAAGTCTTGGACTTTTCCTGTAAGGAGAGTTGGTAGGATTTTATTCAACAGGAGGTTCATCTGTTGCATCAGATCATTAATATGATGGTTCTTCCATTGCACCAGATGGTTAATTAGTTGCATCAGATTTTTTATTCGAAGCTTAATCTGTTGCAACATATGGTAAAAAAGATATTGCATCAGATTATTAATCTGTTGCATCAGAATTGTAATCTGATGGTTCCTCTGGTGCATCAGATGGTTTATCTGTTGTATCATATGATAAATCTGTTGCATCAGATGGTTAATATGTTGCACCAGATGGGTAATCTATCGGGGGAAATTGTAGCACAATTTTGTTAAACAAAAAAATCAATTTCACCATTTTTACCAAGAAACAAAACAAATCAAACCAAATTATCCTTTTGTTTTTATAAACACAAACAATAAAAATCAAACTTCAAAAAACTGCAACAAACAACAAAATATCATAATTCACTTAGAAAAGAGAAGCGATGAGAAGAAATACCAGAAATTAGGGTTTTATTCAGACCGCATTTCAAATTAGTGCAACAAATATTGAAATTGTTAACCAATACTATAAGAGAAGTTGGCTCATGTTCCTCGTTTTCTTCAAAACTAAAAAGGCCATAAATTTTTACCTGTGAAAGAAGAAAAGGATCGATGAAGAATTCGAAGCTATTATGGCCGGAGAGCAAGGCTGTCACATTGATTAAAGTCGAAAAGGAACTGGAATCCTAATTATTTGTAGTCGGATGTTGAAGTCGCCGAGGATTGAAATAAGAAATTTGCAGAACAGTTGGTTGGGAGAGAGTTGAGAGAAGCTGTCGAGAGAGAGATGAGAAATAGGTTGATTGAATTGAAGAGGGGAACTCGAAGCCCAACTATTTGTCGTCGAGGGTTGAAGGGAGAAATTTTGCAGAACTGTTGGTTGGGAAAGAGTTGAGAGAAGCTGTTGAGAGAGAGGAGAGAGTGGTTGATTTGGATTGAAGAGGGTGTGGGTTGGTCTGATTTGTATTTTTGAAAAGATTAGAAAGTTTTGAAAATATTAATCAAGTCCACAATTAGCTTGATCAAGTTTCCTAATAATTTTTGACCCTATTTGTTGATCAATGTCACCAATCCTTCATTCAAGACTTAAAAAACACCTATTCTTCAATTTTCTCAAGTTACTATCCTTATATAATTTAATAAGTAACTTAATTATATTGTATAATGATAAATTTAGTATAATTTATAATATATATTCACTCTTAACTAGTACACTGAGAAAGTTTAAACTCTAATAATTTATTATCCTATATTCATAAAAAAAATTAACATATATCAAGTTTTTGAATTAATTTAAATATGCCAAGTAATGAAGTCACCAACGATTCATATAAGAAAATCTCAGTAACATTAGTGTTTATTGTAAATAGTGATACATTGGAGAGAAAGTGTTTTGATTTGTTGTAAGGATGGTTTTAATGGCAGGAGAATTTTTTTCTTTAGGGGTATGTATGTGTGTGTGCTTGGGGGGGGGGGGGTGCGAGGAGAATAAATGATTAAAAGGTTGTAAATTTTTGTTTAACGGTATGTAATGTTGAAAGAGGGGGTTGGAAAGTGGTGGAAATATTCAAATTAAGGATAGTAGTGTCTTTTACTCTTCTTTGAATGTCTTTTGGATGGTATAATTTGGATGTTTTTCTGTTTCCTATTTCCAAATAGAATACTCACTAGCTCAATGTCCCCTCAATACGACTCAAGTGTCGGCCTTTATTTTTCCAGATTTAATAAGCATTTTATTATTTCCAAGTTTATTAGTAATCTATCCTTTCTCAAATATTCAAGCAATTCACTTCTTGTACTTCCCAGACTCTGGGGAGTCACTTTCTTATGATTAACCTCTTCATTAGGACCGTGTTCATCCATGTCCAATAAATTTCAAACAAAAAAAGATCAGTATCAGAGTTGAGCAGATAGGCGACGGGAGGATGAGGTTAAAAGTAAAGACAAGACTAACTTAACTCCAACATAATGACTCTGATATAGATAGCCCATTTAGGTACTTGAATACTACAAATTTCCGTCAGTCATCTTGTAGCTAATTATCTTCGTATCATCTTTTCTTCTTCTGAGTGTCTTATCCACGATCATCGCATGGAAGGATCATTGGCTAGTTGGTAAAGCTTTATTACATGGATATTATTCTTTTTCATCATTTTTTTGTAAAGATATTAAATCTCAATGGGAGAGTTTAAAATGATTAATGTTAATTGTTTTATTATTCACACAAATCCTTCGATGCCTTACCGGCTGCCTTGAGGGAGGTGGCTGCCTTGAGGGAGGTGGTAAGAGATAGATCTTTGCAATATGTAACTATGTAAAGCAACGACTTTTGTTTCCTGTCCAACCTCTCGCAAGTTGCTGCATCAAGCTTTCACCCATTTATTTTATACCAAAAGTGAATTCATTTTCGTACGACATTCTTATGGCACGAGCAAGACATAAATCATCGTAAGGAACAGGTTGGGGGATATTACGTGAATGATCCCGCTCTATCTGCCATATTATAAGAAGGGGTTCTATTTGTCTAAAGACAAGCTTCGATCACAATTCGTTGTTGGATAACAACAACATACTCAATGAAATTTTACAAGTAGATTCTAGAAAGGATATAGTGTATGCTGGTCATACCATTACCTCGTGGAGTTAGAAAAACTATTTTTGAAAGATCCTCTACTCAAGTGTGACAAATCTGCGTAAAATAAGAAGAGACCCGTAAAAAAACATAGAAATTAATACAACAACACTAACAACACAAAATAATATGCTACTCAAAAGGAAAAATAAATAACATATGATGATAGATATGATGAGAGATATGAAAAGCAACAACAAGAATCGCTCTACCCTCAACTACCTAACTAACCCTCTACCATAATTCGTCTCCTCAACAAGAATTGCTCCACCCTCAACTACCTAACTAACCCTCTACCATAATTCGTATCCTCCATAATTTTCTATCTTAGTGTCATTTACTCAGTAAGATGGAGTTGTGTTAAGTCCTATTTAATCTCCTCTCCTCAATACTTATTCAGCCTAGCTACCTCTGCTCATTTAACCATTCATGACAAACCTTTCAAAGCTCCGCACTAGTTCATCCATGCATCTCCTATTCACATGTTCAAATCATCTAATGAAATTCAAGAGGGGGTGTGAATTGAAAATTTTCTATGAGTCAACCATCGAACCTTCACAATCGACTCGTTTGCAGACTAACACACTACAAAAAATAGATTATATTCAAATAAGTGGACTAGTAAATAAATGAATAGAAATACAAACACGTAAATTTATCCTGATTCAGAATACCAATGTGGTGCCTACTTTCAGTCCCCTTGGGTTTCAAAGTTTTCTTAATTTTTTTGAAGTAGAGGCCGACTACAATAATGGTGATCAAGTTCCGAAGACTTATTTTGTTCTTCAGATATTGTGACACAGCTTCAGTATGTATTACAAAGTTGACTCAATTCTATTCTTCATGTAACTATTGTAAACTGATAAGTACAAAGCTTTATGAGACTAAAATTGAGACACTTTGAAATTTTTCCTTGAAGTTGCATAATGTCTTTTTTCTCCGGTTTTGGCCTTTATAGTCTTTTGCTACATATGCTTCTTTCCTTCATAAGGAAACCCAAGGGATTTCATCTCAATCAAGGATTTGGGTTGATTCCTTGATTAAGGGATTTTTCACCTTATGGTATATGTCCATATCAGATATGTCCATGTAAGGAGTGAGATTTTTTTTTCCTTTGGTCTTGTCGTAAGGTGTGGCCAATTGCCTTGCCAATTGAGTTCTTTAGTTGATATGATTTTTGTTGCCTTATCAAATGATATCCTATATTGATGTGGCTCCATATTTAGCATGATCTTCTTTTGAGAGAATATTCCTTGACTTGTGCGAGATATCCTCCCATTATTTGAGATCTTCAATATCCTTTGTGTAGGATATCCTCCCATCATTAATATCCTTCAAAGTTTACTTATTAGTTTGTCATTATGAAAACATAAAACATAAATATAGGAGGCTAACAATCTCTTCCTTTTTGATAATTACAAATAAGTATTTAAACATCAGTTGACTTCCCTGTCATAGTAGTCGACTTGCTCCCCCTGACTTGTAAGTACTTTTGATATTCCTTTGTATCAGTCGACTCTTATCCATTGATAGTTAACGTGCTCCCCCTGTCTTTAAGCCTATCTGATATTCCTGTCTTTCTCTCTCTTTTAGCATAATCAAAAAAAAGAAAAAGGAACCACACAATAAGAAAAAAAGAGTAGTATGCATATAGCAGAGAAATAAGTTGATTAATTACCAAGTACTAGGCAAAAATAAGGAAGTGTGGCAGATAGTGTGTTAAAAACATCTTACAACCCACCAAAACCAAGGGGAAGGACCCCTTTTTGAATAAAAAGATATCATTAACACCGCTTAGCCTAAAAGTATGTTAGGGTATTGTGCATGTTATGACAGAATTTATCATAGGATTTTTCAATATTTTTAAAGAAAGAGGAGTAGGAGTTCTGAATAGAAACAACAAGATCATTATTATAGGAGTTGACTTGGGACTTGAGGGAGTCCATGGAAGTGAAAACTCGAGTAAACAACTTGATGCCTTCCGTTTTGAACCCATCAAGTGCCAGCCGAACCAGGCCTATGTCAGTGCTGGTGCTTTTTCCAAGGTCCAAAAGTTTGGAAGTCGACTGCTGGAGCAACATAACACCTTCCTCAATAGCTTTAAAGCGATATTTGATTTCCTCCAATTCCGTCAACACAACAATAGTGGGGTTAGAAATAGACTTACCTTAGGGAGTTCAGATTTTGCACGAGCAGAATTCTTTTTGCACCATGCATTTTTAACAAAAACCTAGCCTATACTGGCAAAAGTTTTGGAGTCATAAGTAGCAACGACTTCTACCGGGGGTAAGCAGAGAGATCAATAGAGTAATACAGAAGAATTTAAGTAATGAGTAAGCCATACGAAAAACTGGCAGAGGCATAAAAATCTGTTGCACTCTCAAGAATATACTCACGAATCCAAGTTGCCCAATTGCTTTTGTGTTTCTTAACCGGACAATACAACACAAAGACATCACGACAAGTAATATTTCCAAGGAATCCCTTACGTGGAATTAGTGTGGTAGTAATTATGTGGGCCATGATGCAAAACTTGAAACACAGGGACAGAGGACCAAAATTGAATGATACTGAGTCAGGGTTAGATAGGATCCTTTTTGCTTCTTTAAAGCTGACCTCAAAATCTTTAGGGAAGTTACTATTCATGAAAGAGATTACACTAGAGAACTTTATATTAAAAATATTTTCAAATAAAAAATCATTCAGAATGATTCTTGTGCCAAGCACAAGAGTCTCAAGTTCACCACTATCAGGAGAGATGCAGCTATTCGCATAAAACATGTAGACTGGATCCTCATAAACCATAAATCCACAGAGTCAAAACACCAAGGACAAATTTTGAAACTTAAAGAAGTGACTGATATTACAGAAAACATCTTTCAATTAACAGAGATTGATAGTGCGACCGGGTACAACGGAGCAGTTTTTAAAGGTAGAGAATTTATCTTTCTGAGAGCTTATCTAGAACTTGTGCATATCTTCTAGAGGGAGGGAGTTTAGAGAGGTTGTACGGGGTTTCATAGCAGAGGGGGTTGGACTGGTTGCAGGATAATGCCTTTTGATGAGAGTTGACTGAGAATCTGGCGAGGATTCGTTAGAGGACTCAGAGAGGAGAACAAGACTGTCAGAGAGGGTTTTAGGAAGAGATTTGGACATGCTTGCCATGGAACGAGTTCTGGTTATGAGAGAAAAGGGGAGTTAGATTTTAAAAGGGCAGAGAAAGAAAAAAGGGGATGTTAAAATGACCAATGAAGAGAGGGGGGATGCAGGCGACTATTGGGAAAGAATGTTGAAGGAGAAGACGAAGCAGTAAGAGGGAAAAGATGACTGATAGAAGTAAAAGAACGACAGAAAATGGTGTTGAGAAGGTAAGAGGGGACAAAAGCGGCATGGGTCACGTGAAAAATGATGAAATACTGATGACCCCTTATTTGAAAACTAATTTTTTGGTAAAAAAATTGAAGAGAAATTCAGAGTAAATAAAAAAAATTGCCTTTTCAAAAATAAAAAAAAATTGCCTTTTTAAAAATAAGACTAATAGGTCATTAATACTGAGAACGCCAAGTCTTTTCCTAAGGTTACAAAATCTTTCTTCTAACAACGATTTCATAAAAATATCTGCCAATTGATTTTTAGAATCAACAAAAGTTAAATAAAAGTCTCCATTTTCTACATTATCTCGAATAAAATGATGCTTAATATCAATGTGTTTAGCTCTAGAATGATGCACAATATATTTATATAAATTAATAACACTAGTATTATCACACAATATGGGAATAGATTCAAAAGAAAAATTAAAATCAATTAGTTGATACATAATCCATAAAATTTGAGTACACAACTTCTAATGGCTATGTATTCGGCTTCATTGTTGAAAGAGCAACTGAAGTTTGCTTCTTGCTGTTCCATGAAATCAGGGCATCACCAAGAATTCAACATGTACCACTAGTGCTTTTCCTATCACTTTTATCAAATGTAAAGTCAGCTTCTGAATATCCAATTAAATTGAAATGAGAAGAGCAAGGGTACCATAGTCTAATATCTTGAGTTACTCTGAGATATCAGATGATTCTTTTGATGACAGTCAGATGAGACTCTTTGGTAGTCGACAGGAACCTGGCATACTTACATAAACTGAACATAATGTCTGATCGACTAGCAATAAAATAGAGCAGTGATCCAATCATTCCCATGTACGTCTTTTCATCAACATCCTTTCCAGATGAGTCTAAATCAAGGCTTTTGGATGGGCTCATCGGAGTTCCATAGGCTTTTCCTTTTTCCATGTCGAACTTTTTGATGAGTTTCTTTGTATACTTATCTTGACTGATGAAAGTACCTTTGGTTTTTGCTTGATTTGTAATCCCAATAAAAATGTGAGTTCTCCCATGAGACTCATTTCGAATTCTTCTTTCATCAGATTAGCAAAATTTTTGCATAGGGAGATGTTAGGACTACAAAAAATAATATCATCAATGTAAATTTGTACAATAAAAAGATTTGAGTCGAGCATTTATATAAACCGAGTTGTAACAATTTTACCTCTTTGGAAATTATTATTTAACAAGAAATTACTCAACCTCTCATACCAAGCCTTTGAAGCTTGTTTGAGATCGTAGAGTGCTTTTGATAATTTAAGGACATGATTTGGATAAAATGGTTTTTCAAAATTGGGTTTTTTTAAAAAACACTTCTTCATGAATAAATCCATTTAAAAAGACATTTTTGACGTCTATTTGATACAACATAAAACATTTATTAGCAAGAAAAGTTAATAAGATGCGAATAGATTCTAACCTTGCTACCGAAGCAAAGGTTTCATCATAATCAATATCTTCTTGTTGGGAGTAGCCTTGAGCTACTAATCTGTCCTTATTTATGATCACTTTACTTTCTTCATTCAGTTTGATTCTGTAGACCCATCTGGTTCCAATTACTGATCAGTTCTTGGGTCTTTCAACTAGAGTCCAGACTTAACTTCGTTTGAATTGGTCTAGTTCTTCCTTCATGGCCTCAACCCAGAATTCATCTTTGAGGGCTCATCAGTCTTCTTTGGTTTGATTTGAGATACAAGAGCAACACATTCTTTCTTTCTTAAGGAAGTTCTTGTATGCATCCTATCATCTAGATTTCCGATGATAAATTCATTTGGATAGCTAGCATTGTGTTTCCATTCTCTTGGAATACTTGGTTTGACTTCTTTCTCTATAGGATTCGACTCTCGAGGAGGTGTAGCTGACTCATTTTATGAAAGTTCAGGAGTTATGCTAGCATTGGGTCCAGATTGTAAATCACTTACCTATTCTTCATCAATACTCAAACTTGTAAGAAGGTGATTAGATTCATCAAATACAATATACATAGATTCTTCAACACATAAGGTTCTTTTATTGTAGTCCTAGTAAGCACGACTAGTGGGAAAATACCCAAAGAAAATACCTTCGCCACTTCGTGGGTCGAATTTTCCTAAGTTACTCTTACCATTGTTGTGGATGAAGCATTTGCATCCAAAAGGATGAATGTAGCTAATGTTCGACTTCTTTTCTCTCCACAGTTCATGAAAGGTCCTTTTTAGAATAGGTCTGATCAGGTATCTATTGATGATGTGATATGTTGTACTTTCTGCCTCTGCCTAAAAGTGATCTAGGAGATTATGTTCTAATAGCATGGTCCTGACAGTTTTTTGGAGAGACCGATTATTTTATTTCACCACACCATTTTATTGAGGAAATCGAGGTGATGAGAAGTCCTAAGAGTATCCATTGGGCATAGTATTCCTCAAATCCCTTATTTTAAAATTCTCCTCTGTGATTGCTGTAAAAATAGGTGATGAGGTGTCCAGATTCTCTTTGTACTTTTCTACAAAAAATCTCAAATTTTTTGAAAGCCTAATATTTATGAGCAAGAAACATCACCCAAGTAAAATGAGAGTAATCATTAACTATAACAAAAACATATCTTTTTTCACCAATACTTGCGGTCTTGGAGGGGCCAAACAGATTCATATGGATTGTTTGAAGAGGTTTGGTAGTAGAGAAAATGTCTTTGACTTTCAATGATGTCCGGTTCTGTTTACCTAATTGGCAGACATCAAAGATGTGATCCTTTTTAAACTTGAGTTTTGGCAGACCTTTCACCAATTCCAGTCTGGACAGTTTCTCAATGATATGCATACTAGCATGCCTAAGATTTCTGTGCCACAACCAGATGTCATTGGTTTGCACAGTGAGGTATATTAAGGCAGTAAATTTAGGACTATTTAAGACATAAATATTATCAACGCATTCACCGATGAGAGAGATATCTCTTTTATTGTGTTTGACTAAGCAGCTTTCAGCCTTGAATGAGACTCCAAAATCGGTGTCACACAACTGACTAATACTGAGCAAGTTGTGTTTAAGGTTGTCTACTAGGTACACTTCAATAAGCTCACATGAGGAGCTGAGCTTTACTGAATCGACTCCGATGACGTTGTCACTAAATTGACTAATCCTTCTTCTATTTTCTTTAGAGCACAAAAAAATTCTTTCTTTCCAGTCATATGTATAGAACATCCACAATAAATGACCCACATTCCCTTCTTATAGCTCTTGTGGGCACGTTCTTACAAAATAAGAAAATTAATGTTATTTAGGTACCCAAGTGGTTTTGGGTCCTTGCGGGTTAGATTTGCTCCATTTGAGCTTCTAAACCCAGACACTTTCAGGCTTTTATCTGCAGTTGTAAGATTTGTGCGCTTTTTGTCTACAGATATAATAGACAGGTCCTCGGGAGGAGAAAAAAGTATTGGTTGATTTAAATGATTTCAATGACGAACTTGAGTTGGTTTTTAAAGAATTTGATCCCACGAAACTGTGACTTGGTGATTTTTTAATGCTATTCAATTTCAGTTTTACATCATCAAGCTCTTCTTGAAGTAAGTTCAATTTCAATTTGACATGCTTCGATTTCAACTTGATAGTTTCTTCGTTCCTCTTCAAGTTTTCATTTAAGTTGAGCTTCCCAACTTTTATTCTCTTGAGCAAGTTTGTTAAATTCATATATAAATTTTTAAAGCTCGTTAGTTATCATATCTAAATTAGACTCAAGCATATCACAATTATGACAATCGTGTGGTCTTACCTCGCTCAATTCATATTTTTCCACGAAGCACATGTTGGCTTCTTCAGCTTCTTCTTTAGTTTCATCTTTATCACTCTAAGCTCTAAAATTTTGATTCTTTCTAGATGAGCTCCTTCTTAATTCTAGACAATTTTGTTTGAAGTAGTGCGGCCTTCCACATTGATAGCAACAATCATCGTTTCCAGTGGAATCATTATTTTTGACTCCTTTAGATCTTTGCTATCTCTGTCTCATGATTTGCCTTACATCTCGATTTATGAGAGCCATTCCTTTGCTATTGGCTTCTTCCAAAAAGTCCTCCTCTTCAGTTGGTGCGACATTGAAGGCTATTGATTTCTTCCTTGTGGTACACGTTGATATAGTTTCATTCATATGCAATGAGATTACCTCATAGCTCGTCGTATGTCATGTTGTGAAGGTCTCCATCTTCCAGAATAGCAGCTTTAGTTTTCCAAACTTTTGGGAGAATTTTAACCAGTTTCTGGACTTGCAGGCTATATGGATAGATCATTCCTAATGATTTTAGCTCGCATACAATTTTACTGAATCTGGCAAACATTATTTCAATGTTCTCATTTTCTTCCATTTTGAACAGCTCGTATTTATTGACTAGATCAGTGATCTTTGACTTTGGTGATTCCTTCATAGGTTACCTCTAATTTGTTCCACATCTCTTTTGCTGTCTCGCAGGTAGATATCTTATTGTATTCTTCTTCATTAACTGCACAAAGAAGTAAACTTACAGCTTGAGCATTATTTTGGATTACCTCTTGTTGTTCTTTAGTGACCTCAAGGATTTCGAGGTCTTCTGTATCAGTACTTCTCGATTTTTTGTCTTTGTCCTTCTGCTTCTCCTTGAGTCATGGAATTGTCTTTGGTCCCTTCCTGATGACAACCCAAGCTTGGAAGTCATTTGATTGGATAAAGATTCTAAATCTATTCTTCCAATAGGATTAGTGTTGTTCGTTGAAGTATGGTGGTCTTGTGGAGGAATGACCATCTTAAAGAAGAGCACCAAAAATCTGATAGTTTTCCATTTGACCTTTGCTCACGTGCAGTTAAGCAACACTATTGGTGAGACTTGCTTTGATACCAATTGAAATTCAAGAAGGGGTGAATTGAAAATTTTCTGTGAGTCGACTATCGAACCTTCACAATCGGTTCGCCTACAAATTAACACACTTTACAAAATAGATTAGATTCAAATAAGTGGACAATTAAATAAACGAATAAAAATACAAACACAGATTTATTCTGGTTCGGAACACCAATGTGGTTCCTAGCTACTTCCAGTCCCCTTGAGTTTCAAAATTTCCTTAATTCTTTTGAAGTAGAGATCGAGTACAATAATGGTGATCAAGTTTCGAAGACTTATTTTGTTCTTCAGATCTTGTGACAAAGCTTCAGTATGTATTACAAAGTTGACTCCATCTTATTTTTTATGTAACTATTGTAAACTGATAAGTACAAAGCTTTATGAGACTAAGATTGAGTCACTTTGAAGTTTTTTCTTGAAGTTGCGTAATGTCTTCTTTCTCCCATTTTGGCCTTTATAGTCTTCTGTTGCGTATGCTTCTTTTCTTCATAAGGAAACCCAAAGGATTTCTTCTCAATCAAGGATTTGAGTTGATTCCTTGATTGAGGAAGTTTGCACCTTATGGTATGTCCATACTTGGTGCGATTTTCCTTTCTCACATCTATACATGTCTATGTAATGGGTGAGATCTTCTTTCCTTTGGTCTTGCCGTAAGGTGCGTCCAATTGCCTTGTCCATTGAGATCTTTAGTTGATATGATTTTTGTTGTCCTGTCAAACGATATCCTATATTGATGTGGCTCCATATTTAGCACAGTCTTCTTTTGAAGGAATATTCCTTGTCTTGTGCGAGATATCCTCTCATTATTTGAGATCTTCAATATCCTTTGTGTGGGATCTCCTTTCATCATTAATATCCTGCAAAGTTCACTTATTAGTTTGTCATTATTAAAACATAAAACATAAATATAGGAGGCTAACATCTAAGTCTCCTCAATCGCAGTTGCTTAATATGAGAATAATTTAACTAGCATCTAAATTTTGTAAAAGGATAATAAATAATATATATCTTTAGTTTTTACAACATTATAAGTTTACCATACAAATTAATTAGATCAGTTAATCCAAATTTGTCAGATGTAGATCATAAATAATGAGAGATTATATTGAGAATTCTATATGTAATATCTGTAACTATTTTACACAAACTAACGAAATAGACATAAAAATAAAAGCAAGAGTAAATAATCTATCTATATATAAAAAGAGAAGCAAAAATGACATGTGTCATCACCATAAAAAAATTAGAATTTTCATTAAAAATTAAACCTAAAATTAAAACTTTAAAAAGAATTAAACTTCCCCACACAAAAATGGTTTAGCACACTACACCTTAAAAATTAAAATTAAAATAACTTTTTCAACTATCACTATATTAATTAAAAAAAATGAAAAAAATAAAAATTTCCCAACATGCAGGATTAACAATACTTTGCTAAATTTCTAAACTAATTATAGTTTTAAAAATATAATGAAAAAAAAAGTCTACACAGCTATAGATTTTTTTGAAAAATGTAAAACAATCATTTTTTGAAAAAAAATAAAAATACAATAAAGAAAAAATAATATTAAAATTAAAATACATTAAATTTTACAATTCTTTTGACAGTTTTTAGGTTTATCATTATCCCAAGTAAATCAAATTTAAAATTTGAATTTTAAACTAATTCACTATCTATCTTGACAGTTTTTATATGTAACAATAGCCTAATTAAACCAATTCAGAGAAGTCTAAACAAACTAGAAAACTTCATCTATTGAATCAAACTACAACAAATTCATCTTTTGACATCTTCTTTTGATTTATGTCCAGTTTAATGTTTTTCTTTTGTTGAACTTCGAAAAATTAAAGAAGCAGGTAATGTTGATGGAAGTACATCAAAATGCAATCAAGTTTGTTCTATTAAAGTTTGTTCACCAAACTTTGGTGAATCAAAGAAGCATGAGATGTTGACGGCAAAAGAAGTTTTCCAAAGTCAAGTGAAAATTGTGCTAGAAAAATTTGAAGGTCAGTGGAATACGAACAAATATTTGATTATAATTTATAAAATATGATCGTTTCAATAAATTTTCTAGGTTTCATGTTACTCCTTAAAATAAACTATAAGTGCTAAATTTTCTCTTCCAATATACTCCAATGTTGTTATATATCTATCTGAATTTGTAGTAAATATGTTAATTTAAAGTTGTTATTTTGAAAATTCGTTTATATATATATGATTACATGTAGTATTTGTCATCAATGAACATAAAAAAAGATGGATGATACGTAATATATAAATATATTATAATCTTATACACGAAAAAACTTACAATATTTTTCGTTTTAAATTCAAATTTTGAAAATAACAGTAGAAAAATTAGTTTAATTGAAAATTTTAATTTTTGCAATTTTTAACAAAAGCAAATTTAATCAATTTCTTTTTAAAAAAATTTATGAGTATTTAAATTGAAAGTTAATAACAGTAAAACATATTTTGAAAGATAAAGTGATTGCTTGAAATTATTAATTGAGAGTTGATAAATTACAAAGTATTTTGAAAGATAATATGATTACAAGTGATTACATTACTCAATTTTATCCTTATTAATTTGATAATAATGATAATAGGATTGATATATTATTTCTTAAAATATATTTAATTATTAAATCAATTATAAGAATTTTCGATGGCCTACACATTAGCAATTTGAACGGAGATCTCTTTGAGAATACAATTTTTTTGAACGCACTTCTCTTTCGCTTCCTCTTATTAGGTAAACATATTCACAGCATGTTTCTTTTTCTTCTTCTAATTTCTTCCGCGCCCTAAACAAAATAATATTGTTGAATAAAAATATTTCTATTGGATCTGAAAAATCACAACAAGATACTGAATTTTTTTAAACTTTTGTATTTTTTATCGACACTCGATTCGCTATTCTTTAAAAGATTACTTTGTAACTTTTAGGATTTCAGATAACGAAATTAATTTGTCCTACTTCTTTTGTGGAGTATGATTGCGATCAAGATTAGGAATCAACCCGAATGGTGGTTGAGAAATATGATGAAGAGTTACCATTGATAACTCTGAAAATTTGTGATTAGAAGCGTTCATATGTGTCCTCATTTATTTGGACAGAATTAGACAATTTAAAATCCAAGTTAGAGACATTTCTTATTTCTTCATAACTGGCCATGTAAAAAATGACTACTTTCCTTCTTTACTTAGTACTAATCTTGATAACAAAAGTAGTTGTTCAGTTAGAAATTAAATGTCTGAAATGGATTATGCAACAGCTAGAGGGATTTATCAAAATCATTTGGTAGGAAAAAAATTGCAAATAAATGTGTGGTGAATACCATTATTAGATGAACATTGTAATTTTTGTATGAAAGAGATGTCATTTAACAGTTCTTACCATAAGGTGGTTCTAACAGTGCAAAAGTGTTAACATAAAAGATGAGGGAAAGATAATATGAAGCATTATGATAAAGTTTCTTAATTTATTTTTAGATTGATTTTTGAATACCATAGCTGAGAAATATAGAGCTTTTTTGATGAACAAAATGCTTCTGAGTGAGAGTATTAACCTTTGTGTGCTTCCCTTTTTTGAAGGAATTGAACGTGGGTGGGTTGGTTTGAAGGAAGGATTTTTGAAAGAATTGAAGGTGGGTGGGTTGGTTTGAAGGAAGGAGGATATAGTAGTATGTGCTGAAATCGACATCCTTGCAGATACATCAAGCTAGACACAATATTGAGAAGTTGAAATACAAATTTGAGCTGAAAATATGAAAGTATAAATACATATTTACATATTTTCGATTTACATTTTACCATATAAAAGTCATATTACAAAAGATCAGTTTACTACTATTTTAATTTAATATTAAACTAATATAAGAATGAAAATCAAAGTATAAAATATCTTTTAAATTCTCAAGTAGTTGTTTCAATAATTAAAATTAAACTCTAAATTTTTTGTTGGAAAAACAATGATTGAAATTTTGAAATTGTTCAATAAATTTGAATATTTATATTTCTGTTTATCAACTGACCGCGTATCGTGCGGGTACGTATACTAGTAAAAAATAATAACGCAAGTGTCACACCATGTGAAAAGTTCTCATGTGTGTCATGTAGTGGGGCAATTGATTTAACGATGAACTATAAGCCAATTAATGGATGCTATGATTAAGTCCCCTGACATTAACCAAAAAAAAAAAAAAAAAACCTCCCCGCCAGTGTAAAAAAAAGGAGAAACACATTTAAATTAGGGATACAAAAATATATACATAGCACATATACATTGCAATTTTATGACAAAAAAATACATCACATTTTTATAGCTCAAAATTAGGATTTGGCCACAGAATAAAAAGTAATTTTTTTTTGTATAACATTCTATACATATGTACATTGCATTCTATATTGTTATATATACAATACAATTTATTTTAAAATAATTTTGCATAATATTATATATATAATTGTTCAATAATACACATAATTATACAAATATATGCACATGTATATGTAATGCTTATACAATATATCTACATTGTAGAAGTATGTATAAAATAAAAAAGAACAAGAAAATTATCGAAACAAACTGTATTGTATATGCAGCAATATACAGTACAATATACAAGTATATACAAAACACGTACTTCATCTTCTTCCACGAATTCAAGTATCAAATTCATTCTAAAACACCTCAAAGCTATATACTAAATCATTCAAAACTTTAGATTTGAGCTCCTTAATATATAACCCATCTTTTGCAATCATACCCACTCGAAATAAAACTTATTTACAAAAATTTGATTTTCAATTTTGAAGCTTAAAGCTTCAATAATGGCTGAACATCTAAAAAAAATTTATGCTACAACTATAAAATTATAATGTAAATTTTCTATATGCTTGATGTGGAATTTTATAGACCTGCAGTTGGACGCAACCTTAATATTCCCAAACGCGAAAGTTGCCCAGAAAGCCAGTTAAGACAAAAGTTGGGTTTTGGTAGGTAGCTTGGTAAATAATAGCATTAAAAAGGTAAGATCATAATCCTGGAACCAAATACGATACGCAACTACATCCTTGTTGTACCAGTCGATATGGCGTATGTATGTGATTCGCCATACTTGTCTGGGCCAATCGATTGAACTTCACTATCTTAGTTGACTCAATTCGAATGCTCTCTGGTTGGGTGCCAATATATGCTAGTGGGTTAAACAGGGCATTGGTTGAGTTGCTTGTGGGTGGACTGAGTCAGTTTTGAACTAGTAATTTCTTACATGTTCATTAATTGTAGTTATAATGAATAATTATAAGCATTTTATGAATTGTGTATTAAATGAGTATTGAACTTTATATTATAAAGTAATATTTTGGTCTATATAATTGGATTGTTTTTTATGATATAATATTTAGTGAGCTATATTTTATGTTGGTGAAAAATACAATAAAAAATATTACAACTGAAAAATTACAAGTGAAGAAAAATCAAAAGTTATCTTCTTCTTCGTCGGTTGAGGCGCGGATATCTCGCTCTCTTTAAAGAGATTCAAGTCCACTGCAGCAAAACTGTTTCACCAGTCCAGTAGTAATCTTCTTGACTTGTTCTCTCTAGGATACAACAGCCTTCTCACAAAGAATAACTCAACAACTTTGGACAAGAGTTGAGTTCAAAGCTCCACAAAAAGAACACCTCCCTTCAGCTAATGAACTCTCTTTTTTACTATCTTTTGTGAACTCTATATTATCTTATATTATCAAAACCATGCAAGACCACCTTTATTTATAGGTGAAGAAATCTTCCATGCAATGAATAGGAAGAATAAATGGGAAGATAAATAGAATAGAGGTTACAAGTCACTACTAGAAATTACCCCAATTGTAACGGTTCAAAAACCTTTGCTATAGATACATAAACTGTTGCTATAGATGTATCGCAACGATTTGGCATGCGCTGCATATGTGAGCGTTGCGATAGATGTATCACAATGATTTTTGCGATGGTTACACAACTGTTGAAATAGATAGACCTATTGCAACGGTTTTTAAAATCTCCTATTGCGACACTTCATATTGTCTATAGCAACAATTAAGAACTGTTACAATAGACTATATTGCAATGATAGAAAAGCGTTGCAATAACCCTATTACAACAATTTTCAAAAATCCACTGCAATAATTATTGATCTTTTGCAACGGCTTTTCACTTCCTATGGCAACGGTTTTCGACACTTATTGAAACGATTTTTAGTTCTTTTGCAATATTTTTTTGCTACCTATTGCAACTATTTTAATTAGCTATTACAACAATTTTGTCACCTATATATTTCCTAAGATACAATTATATATACAAATCACAACAAAATCTTTCATTAATAATAATCCAAATTCAAATATAAACAAACTGTAATCTAAACCGAAAAGCAAAATATTTAAGCAAATGATTATTAGTTTTCCCACATAGTATCAAGTTCAATTGGCTATAAGTAACTGAAGCTACCACTCCACTTATCTTGCTGCCAAAAATCCATGTCCTTGTAGAAGTCCACAGGACCAGTCATTTCAGCGACACCACAAAACTGCCCACTTGCAGATCATCCTCGCTGTACGATTTGATCACGAAAAACTTGGCATTCACGAAGTCAATCAGAAAATCACCTCTATTATACTTCCTCAGCGTGAACAACTACATTGCCTTCCTCACCTCTATTTTTAGTTTCACCAATAATATTCATGTTAGAGCCAAAGATCAATAAATCATCAACATATAGACAAATAATAACATGAGAATTATTCCAATACTTATGATATACGTGTTGGGTTCAATTAGTGTGAATGAAAAATAGAGGGACACAACCCTTCGAAGAAACGATACACTATTTCAGAAAAGGGGTGACTATTCGGTTGGATATGACTGTTCAGAAAAAGACATGTTGTTTCGAAATGGACAAACATGTCTTTTCCAAAATGATACACCATTCCATGAACCATTGCTTCCTATCTGAAGAGGAATTTGATGGCTATAAATACCTAAACTTTTTTCCTCAGGTAGTATGAAAAATTTCTACATTAAAAATCACTTTTCTAATTCTAAAAACTCTTTGTGATCATCTCTTCGTTGAGTGAGTTCGAAGAAAATTAGAAGGTTTGAGGTACCGCTACATTCTGATTGTGAAGCTGTTTTATCATGGGAGAAAAATTTCGTAACCTCGGGTACTTGAGGGGAATTATTTTCTTAAGGACACTTCGTGAATTCAGAAGACTTGGCTTATTCTGCTTCATCTTTTTTCTTTAAAATAAAATAACACACTTCTTTAATAGTTCATATTGAACTTGTGTTGAAGGTGTTGAAAAACTTCATAAGTATTATGGATTTAATCTTGAACTTGTGTTGAAGTTATTTTGACATAATACAGATTGTGTACCCGAAACAACAATCTTAAGGAAATAAGTTGGAATTTTTTTTTTGCTTGTTTGGTGACATTTTCTTTTCACTAAAGTTTTTTTTTCTTCATAATCTATATTGTTTGGTTTCTGGAGATTAAAGCTTTAAGCTTTCTACTCCGTTTGAACTTAATAAGTAATTTGAAGAAATAAAAATTTTCATCACAAGTTAAAGGTCATTCGGTTAACGATTGGAAGACATAAAAACTTCATCCTTAAACTAGAAACAAGTGCTATTTATAAGTTTCTACGAACTTATAATAAGTATAATTTTATACTAAAGTTAACTGTCTTTTTGTGACAGGAAAAATGACTACAGAATATCATGTTGATGGTGTGACAAGTGTGGCAGCAACTAATGTTGCCACAACTAGTCACACAATGCGCCACCCACTATGACACTAGCGGAAAAGCCCAAAAAAAATTTTGGAGTTGATTTCAAGAGATGGCAACAAAGGATGTTCTTCTATTTAACAAGCTTATGTCTTCAAAGGTTTATTTAAGAAGATGCTCCAGAAGTGCCTGAAGGTACTTCGGACTAGGAGCGAATTGTTGTAACAGAGGCGTGAAAATATTCTGATTTCCTATGTAGGAATTACATCTTAAGCGACCTCTAAGATGATTTATACAATGTCTACAACATAATGAAGACATTTAAAGAATTGTGAAATACGATGGGAAAGAAATATAAGACTGAGGATGCAGGAACCAAGAAATTCTATGTTGCATGATTCCTTGAGTACAAAATAATCGATAGAAGGACTGTCATTTCTCAAGTACAGGAGTTGCAAGTCATTATCCACGATCTCCTTGCAGAAGGTATAAATTTAGTGAATACCTTATTTGAACATGTTAAAAATGTTCTAAATGTTCACATAAACTTTGTTGTAGGTTTGGTTGTGAACAAGACATTTCAAGTACCTGAGATAATTGAGAAGTTGCCACCTTTATGGAAGGGCTTCAAGAATTACTTGAAACACAAAGGAAAGGAGATGACAGTCGAAGACCTTATTATGAGGCTGTGCATTGAAGAAAAGAATAAAGCCGTAGAGAGGAGGTCTAAAGGAAATTCTGCAATGAATAAAGCTAACATTGTAGAAGACGATCCCAATAACTCAAAGAAGCGGAAGAAAGCTGAACAACAAAGCAATTAGCCTAAGAAAAAATTCAAAGGGAAATGCTTTAATTGTGACAAGATTGGACACAAGTATACAGATTGTCGTGACCCAAAGAAAGGTAAAAAGAAGGATCAAGCAAATATGGCTGAATCCAAGAACAAAATGGACGATCTATGTGCCATACTTTCGGAATGTAACTTGGTAGGAAATCCTCGAGAATGGTGAATGGATTCTGGTGCCACCCGCCACGTTTGTGCAAATAAAGAGTTGTTTGCTGCATTTGCCCCGGATCAAGGTGAAGAGAAGATCTATGTGGTAAACTCTACAATTGCAAAATTTGAAGGAATAGGAAAAGTCTACCTGAAAATGACATCAGACAAAGTGTTGACTCTTAACGATGTCCTATATGTACAGGAGTTAAGGAAGAACTTGATTTATGTATCACTTCTTGATAAAAATGGAATCAAATGTGTATTTATTTACAAAAAAAATTGTACTTAGTAAAGGAGAAGTGTACGTAGGAAAAGGCTACCTCATTGAGGGCCTATTTAAGATGAATGTAATGAATGTTGAAATCAATAAAGATTTTATTTCTTCTTACTTTCTTGAGTCTAATGATTTGTGGCATGAACGATTAAGACATGTCAATTACAAAACATAGTGAAAATTGATTAACTTAGAAGTTTTGCCAAACTTTGAGTGCAATAAATCAAAATGTCAAACGTGTGTGGAATCAAAGTATGATAAACATCCGTATAAGTCCATTAAAAGGAATTCCAATCCCTTAGACTTAATCCACACTGATATTTATGATATAAAGTCAACACCATCTCGTGGTGGGAAAAAGTATTTTATAACTTTTATTGACGATTGTTGTAGGTACTGTAATGTCTATTTGCTAAACAGTAATGATAAAGTAATAAATACGTTTAGGCAATATAAAATAGAAGTTGAAAATCAGTAAGAGAAAAAGATCAAAACGATAAGAAGTGATAAGGGTGGAGAATATGAATCTCTCTTTGCAGAAATATGTTTAAAGAATGGAATTATCCATCAAACTATGGCCTGTATTCACCTCAATCTAATGGAATTGCGGAAAGAAAAAATCAAACCTTAAAGAAAATGATGAATGCCTTACTCAATAGAGTTCCCCGTAGTCATACACAATCAATTTTATATGAAAAATGGAAAGAAAGGAAACCTAACTTGAAATATTTCAAAGTGTGGGGGTGTCTAGCGAAAGTCCAAGTTCCTATGCCTAAAAGGGTAAAGATAGGACCTAAGACTGTAGACTGCGTGTTCATAGGATATGCTAAAAGTAATAAAGCATGTCGATTTTTGGTTCATAAATCCGAACATCCGGATATCAATAAAAATACGGTAATTGAGTCAAATAATGCTAAATTCTTTGAACACATTTATCTGTATAAAACTAGAAATGAATAGTCAAGTGGGAGGTCTAAATGACCTCAAGATGAACCAAGAGAGGATGTATATAATGATGAGAATCCAAGATATAGTACACGTCAAAGAACGTCAACTTCATTTGGATCGAATTATGTAACATTTCTCTTAGAAAATGAGCCTCAAACATTTAAAGAAGTGATGTCGTCTTCAAACTTATTCTTTTGGAAAGAGACAGTTAATAGTAAGATTGATTCAATATTAAGAAACCATACGTGAGAGTTGGTTGTTCTTTCTCGAGAAAATAAACCTTTAGGTTCTAAATGAATCTTCAAAAGAAAAATGAAAGTGGATGGTACCATTGAAAAATACAAGACAAGACTTGTAGTAAAATGCTTCAAACAGAAAGAAGGCCTTGATTACTTTGATACATACTCGCCAGTAACAAGGATAACATTAATTTGGATGTTAATTGCCTTAGCGGCGGTATATGGTCTTGAAATCCATCAAATGGATGTGAAAAAAATATTCCTAAATGAAGAATTGGAGGAAGAAATTTACAAGGAACAACTCGAGGGTATTATGGTTCCTAGTAAAGAAAAGAAGGTGTGCAAACTAGTTAAGTCACTCTATAGACTAACACAAGCACATAAACAGAGACATGTGAAGTTTGACCAAACTATGTTAGCAAATGGGTTCAAGATAAATGAATGTGATAAATGTGTTTACATCAAAGACACCCCAAATCACAAGGTCATTATTTTTTTGTATATGGATTAGATGTTAATCATCAGTAGAGACATTTCTGACATAAATACTACAAAACCAATGTTTGAGAGAAAGTTTGATATGAAAGACCTTGGAGTTGCGGATGTGATCTTAGGATTAAGAATCCATAGAACTTCACAAGGGTTGGCATTGTCACAGTCTCATTACATCGAAAAGGTACTTGATAAATTCAAGTATTTGAAATTTGGTATTGCCAAGACTCCATTGGACGTGAGCTTTGCACTTTAAAAGAATGAAGGTAAAAATGACTCACAGCTGGAGTACATAAGAGTGATGGAATGTGTAATGTATATAATGAATTGTACACGACCAAACATAGTATGTGCTATTAGTAAGTTGAGTCGATACATGAGTAATACCAATAAAACTCATTTTATGGCAATGAAAAGAGTTTTGGGGTATCTTAAATACACCCAAGACTATGTTTTGCATTATAATAAATATCCCGCGGTACTTGAAGGATATAGTGATGCAAATTGGATACCCGGATTGAATGAAGTTAAATCCACAAGTGGATATTTATTTACAATAGGTGGAGGAGCAGTCTCATGGAAATCATCCCAATAGATATGTATTGCTCTCTCTATAATGGAATTAGAATTTATCGCATTAAATAAAGTCGGTGAAGAAGAAGAATGGCCCCGGAATTTCTTGAAAGATATCCCTTATTGTCCCAAATCATTAGCACCAGTATGTATACACTGTGATAGTAAAGCGACAATAGGTAGGGCAGGGAGCATGATGTACAATGGTAAATCTCATCACATAAGACAGAGACATAATACCCTTAGAGAACTTCTCTCTAGTGGAATTATCACTTTTGACTATGTGAAGTCAAAGGATAATATGTCGGATCCACTTACAAAATGCCTATCTAGAGAGAGAGAGTTGAGAGAACATCCAAGGAAATGGATTTACGACCCAGGACAAATCAGCATGGCGGTAACTCTACCTAGAAAACTGGAGATCGCAAGAGCTAAGTTCAAAGAGATCAAACAAAGTTGTGTCTGACAGGTTCAACATTTTCAATATACCCAACTTATTCTCGTGAAATAGATAATGTTTAGTAAATAAGGATAAGACTTATGGTGTGAAGTCTTTTAATAATTATCTAAATTTGACAGATTTGACCAAATAGTTTAATCTATAGGATTGAACGTTTAGAAATTATCTATGTGAGGGAGAAGTGGAAGCCGCTTTAAGAAGAATGTTAGTAAAGGCCTATTATTAAAGATCTCATGAAACCGAGACGTGTTCATGGATAAAATGAACAAAACCATGAGAACCGTAAATGGTAAAAGGCTGGTTGTTTGACATGTATTATCCAGGTGTACATTAAAGCTCGACGGTTTAAGATATCAAATCTACCGATTAACCGAGTGCATCCGATGCATGTTCACTACGAAAAGTTCAAAGTAAAACCCACTTATCCAGATACAATTAGTATTTGCTTGATTATCACATACTTATTCGTAAAGTTTTACAAAGAATAGTCATTCCCCATTCATGTGAGGGATTGTTGGGTTCAATTGGTATGAATGAAAAATAGAGGGATGCAATCCTTTAAGAAAATGACACACTATTTTGGAAAAGGGTGACTGTTCGGTTGGATGTGTCTATTCAGAAAAAACATATTTTTTTGAAATAGACAGACATGACTGTTCCGAAATGATACACCCTTCTATGAACCATTACTTCCTTTCCGAATGGGCATTTGATGGCTATAAATACCTGAAATTTTTTCCTCAGGTAGTATGAAAAATTTCAACATTGAAAATCACTTTTCTACTTCTAAAAACTCTTTGTAATCATCACCTCGTTGAGTGAGTTAGAAGAAAACCAGAAGGTTTGAGGTACCGCTACATTCTGATTATGAAGCCATTTTATTAAAATTCCGCAACCTCGGGTACTTAAGGGGAATTATTTCCTTAAGGACACTCCGTTAATTCAGAGGACTTGGCTTATTCTGCTTTATCTTTTTTCTTTAAAATAAAATAACACACTTATTTGATAGTTCATATTGAACTTATGTTGAAGGTGTTGAAAAATTTCATAAGTGTTCTTGATTTAATCCTATTGTGTTGAAGTTGTTTTGACATAATATAGATTGTGTACCCGAAATAACAATATGCACTTATAACACTCATTTGTTTTAAGACTATTATCAATCATGCAGGAATCAAACTTTTCATGCCATTGCTTTGGTGCTTGTAAAAAACCATATAGGGATTTAGTAAGTTTACACACTTTAGTTTCTTGGCTAGCCTCAACAAAAAGATTGGGTTGTTCCATGTAAATCTCCTCATTTAGGTCTCCGTTTAAAAAAGCAATTTTACATTCATTTGATAAATTTGTAAATAAAAAATTATCGCAATAGCAACTAAAAGTCTAATGGATGTAATTCTAGTTACCGGTGAAAAAGTATCAAAAAATTCTAGGCTTTCTAGTTGTTTAAAACCTTTAGCCACTAGCCTAGCTTTATATTTATCAACAGATACATCCTGTTTTAACTTTTTACGTAAGACCCATTTACATCCAATTGTTTTACAATCTGGTGGTAAATCAACTAGCTTCCAATTTTTATTGGAGATTAGTGGTTCCGTTTCATCATTTACAACCTCTTTCCAAAAAATAGCATTATGCAAAGATAAAGCTTCTTTTAAAGTGAGAGGGTCATCTTCAACGTTAAAAACATAATAATCAGGATCAAAATCTTTTTCTACTCTAGCTCATTTACTTCTTCTTAACTCAAAATCATCATTTTCTTTATTTTTTAAAGTAGAAGTAGAAGAACTAGGTAGTGACAAAATATTTTCTTTAGTCCTTAGACCCACACTATATTTTCATGAAATATAGCATCACTAGATTCTATTATAATACTATTTTCAAGATTAAAAAATCTATAGGCTGTACTATTTAAATCATAACCAAGAAAAGAGCAAGTAGTAACTTTTTTACCTAACTTAGAGATTTTGGGATACATTAACCTTACACAGGCTAAACAACCCCAAACTCTTAAATATCCCAAATTTAGATTATGACCTTTCCATAACTCAAAAGGTGTTAGTTTGGTCTTTTTATAAGGCACCGATTCAACACATAACAAGCAGTCAAAAGAGCTTCACCCCAAAAACTTAAAGGTGCACAAGAATCAATTAACATGACATTAGTTAACTCAACCAAAGTTTTATTCTTTCTTTCTGCTACACTGTTAGATACAGGAGAATAAGGAGGATTAGTTTCATGAATTATACCCAATGATCTAACAAAAGAATTGAACTCATGTGACTCATATTCATGGAGAAAAGTTTTAAAATTCTCAAAAGCATCACTTTTATTTTTTATTAAGTAAACATATGTAAACTTAGAAAAATCATCAATGAAAGTAATAAAATATCTATTTCCTCACATGAGTTAAAAATTTTCCAAGTTCACAAATATCAGTATGAACTAATTCTAATAAATCATTTTTTCATTCAACTTGGAAATGAGGCATTTTTGTGATTTTAGCTTCACTACAAGCTTCACATTTTTCAAAAAAAAATTTGATCACTGGAATAAATCCTAAACTAATCATGATTCCCACATAACGATCATTTATATGACACAAACGAGCATGCCAAAAATTAGTAAAAGAAAGCATGTAAACAAAAGTAGATATTTTATTCATTTCAACATTCAACCTGAACATACCATCACATGCATACCCTTTTCCCACAAAAACATTATTTTTTACAATTACATATTGGTCAGATTCAATAATTTGTTTGAAGTTTGCTTTATTAAGAAGAAAACTGGACATCAAATTTTTTCTCATGGAAGAAGTATAAAGTACATCTTCTAAAACTAATACCCTTCCAGAAGTAAACCTCAACTCAAAATCTCCCATTCTAAGTACTTGAGTTTTGTGAGAATCTCCAAGCATGATGGTTGGTTTTGGGCTCCTCAAAATGAGTATATTTTCTAAACCAGTCTTTGTCATAACAGACATGACGGTTTGCACCAGAGTTCACCCACCATCCACCAATATTCTCCACCATATTTATGTCTGTTATCACCGCCACAAATGGTTCTTCGGTAACGTTTGCCTGAGGTATAGGCCCACATTTTTAAAATTTGCAAAATCGAGCAATATGCCAACTCTTGCCACAAACAAAGCACGGTCCTTTTTATTGTACATATTGATTTTTTGCTTGGTTGTTTCTACCATTATTGTCCTTAGGATGTCTATCATAATTTTTCTTGAATTTTTTCTTCTTTGGCTTCAAAGTAGTATTTTTGTTAGTTTCAAGGGCAACATTATTTGAAGAAGTTAAATTTACCTTCGGTGTGATGTTGTTCTCTTCTATTTACAAAAGTGCATCTGGCCCCTTACCTCTTCTTCCATGTGGATTCTCATTATCAAAGTCTTAAGAGATGTTTCATTTTGCTTGTGGCGTATAGTTTTTAGAAATTTCTTCCTCGAAGGTGGAAGTTTATCGATTATGCCACAAACAATAAGGTTACCTCCAATTTTGACTTCCTCGGACCTGAGCTCGCCAACAATCATTATGAAGTATTGAGCTTAGTTTACCACTAATTTATTGTCCACCATTTGGAAATGAAAAAATATGCTATCCGCATATTTTTTCGCTCCCGCCTCCTCATTGTCATACTACTCTGCAAGGGTTTCCAAATTTTCTTTTCACTAGAGTAAGTTATATCATAATAATCATAAAAATTATCAGATAGACAATAAAGAAGAAAATACCGACACTTATAGGAGTCACCATCATACTTTTCAACTTTCTCTTGAAGAGAGGCAAGTTCATCGTCGGTCATGAAAGAGTTATCTACTTTGTTTGGGTTCTTCTCAGTTAATACATAAGAAAATTGAGAAGACTCAAGTAGAAAAGCACTTTACCCTTTCACCTCTTGTAGTGAGTACCTTTGAATCAAAATAACTTGTTAAGATCTCCCATCTTGACATCCGCAGATTTTTCAGTTGTTCCCATTGAATCTCCTTAAAATTGTTGGCAAAAATACAATAAAAAATATTACAACTGAAAAATTACAAGTGAAGAAAAATCAAAAGTTATCTTTTTCTTCTTCGGCTGAGGCGCGGATATCTCGCTCTCTTAAAGGAGATTCAAGCCCAATGCAGTAAAATTGTTTCACCGGTCCAGCAATAATCTTCTTGACTTTTCCCCTCCAGGATACAACAACCTTCTGACAAAGAACAACTCAACAACTCTGGACAAGAGTTGAGTTCAAAGCTCTACAAATAGAACACCTCCCTTCAACCAATGAACTCTCTTTTTTACTATCTTTTGTGAACTATATATTATCTTATATTATCAAAACCATGCAAGAACACCTCTATTTATAGGAGAATAAATATTCCATGCAATGAATAGGAAGAATAAATGGGAAGACAAATAGAATAGAGGTTACAAAGGTTACAAGAGTTATAACACATAAAGAGTAGGGTTATGGAGGAATTAAGAATGAAAATTACAAGAGTTATATGAAACTTATGTCCACATTCTACCACCACTATCTATTGAGATTAATGACTCATAACACAAATAAACTGGGAGTTTTTGAAAGCTGAAAATGTAGCCATGCAACGTGTGTGCATTGCCAAATAATGACATTAAGGATGAAAGGATTATGCTAACAGTAAACAAAGACATAGACCAAAATGCACCATAATAACAACAAAACTCCTTCTTTCTTGTCAATTGTCATTTGCCATAAAGATCACTAAATATAGCCAGAATTATTAGACACAATAATATTCAATAATATTAAATTTTTTATCCATCATTTTATAATGTAATGATTTACTTTTATGTATTTTTTTATTTAAATTATAGTGAAATTATTAATTATATATCAAAATTATGAATGAATTTTATTGACTTTTGAATTTGTTATATATTTTTGTATTATTTACCCCATATACTATATGAGGGTACAATCACTCTCATGAACTTTCTTTTCGTATTATTTATCTCTTTCACTTTGATAAAGAAAACAAGTTAAAGCATATGATATGCATAAACACGCTTATACTAGACAGAAAAAGAGAGGAGTTTTAATGTCCTATTGAATTTGAATAGTCTTTCAGATTTAAACTGACTGGACTTCATCATTTCTCAGATTTCAAATACAATAAATCACAAAGTGAAGTTTTGAATAATATCCCGCGCATCTTTTGTATATAAGATCATAGAAGTAACAATTTTAGTTATAAAAAGGATCAAAAAATGTATGCTCCATTAAAATATATACCACAAAATTCAACCATCCATAAAAGGATTGAGACCTAAAAAACAATGAGGTCCGATCAATTTGAATATAAAAAATTAAATTAAATAAGATACTACATTTATTTTATCTAGTATAGATGAGTTTATACGCCTGGTATGTTTTAATAAACAGGGTAAATAATACTACCAAAAGAAAAAGTTTAAAGGGATGATATAATTCACGCATAATTTAAAAGTATAATTAATAATTTTACTATAATTGAAATGTATTTCTATGCTTTCCCTACAATGAAATAACAAATCTTATAATTATCCAAAATTTGTGAAACAAAAGGGCAAAAGGAGATAACAACGAATCACCTAACATGCACATGACCATATTTATATTTTATAAAATGTAGAGTAAAAAGAGACAATGGATTAGCACATGACATTACATGAGCATCCCATTAGTATGTTTTTCTGCTAGATCTTGCTCCAACTTTTCACGTGAATTATTATTTTTTCGTTTCCCTTTTTAGTCCCCACTTTTCATCCATTTGACCCTTATTTTTTTTTTTACTATCTTTTTCTTTTTCCTTTTAAGCCTCAATTTAAATTTATAGGGTGGTACTGGGGAAACAGGATGGAGGAAAGCGAAAAAAAATCAAAACTTTTGCTAGTATGTTCAAGATTTTATATGTATACGATCAAATCTTTCTATGCCAACATTATTTGTCCAAGTAATTTTTTGATTGTTATAATGATATTTATATTATAAAAAATATATAATATAGCATAACAAAACGTACGATCTTCCAAATAAGAAATGATCATTACATGAGTATACAATGAGATTATGTTTGTTGGTACATATATCATGTAGTTATAAAGGTTTTACTCGTGAGCCAATCCCTACAACGAAATAATTGGATCCAAGAAATAACTTGACCGTAATAGTAAAATATCATTATAAGGAATGATTATTATTGTGCTCTTGACTTGACTATATATCGTATCAAATTTTGAAGAAGGATACTTAAGTGATCATATTTCTATTTTTGTGGCTCTCCACTAAATAGAGGAGAGATGATTAGTATATAATTTTTATATGAAATAATTAAGATGCGCATAAGCGGGCATCACTATCCTAAGAAATTAGGTGTGACATGAATTTGTAGGCTTGTTTTAGATTCAGCCATCAAAAATTACTTTTACAACTCAATCATCAAACTTATAATGCGTTAGAGAGGTTTTTTACATTGGAGAATTTAACTTTAAGGTAATCTATTATGTCACATCATAGTCAGAATTGTCCTATAATTAAGTAATATTCATAAAGAAAAAGAATAATCTAGATCTAGAGCTATAAACTAGATAGGTAGTGGCCACTATAAATTTTTTGTAGTTATCAATTATTTGTTTTGGTAATTAGTGAATATTGACATATTCCGACAACATGAACATTTCTTTTCTTAATCTGCCAATCATTTATCAAGGAACAATTGAAATTTTTTGGAGTTGTGTTTTGAATACGACTTGCATGCAAATTATTATTGGCTATTTAGAGTGAGAAAGTTCAAATAAATAAAAATTGGATATTTGAGAAAATTTTGGATGGAATATTAAAATATTGGCTTTATATCTTAGAAGTGTTTACAACTGTTCTAATATGATTCCGGACATGATCTATCGAGGACGAACGTCATTCCCAGTGCGGAAAACATAGCAATTCAGTCCCTCTTTTTGAGCATTTATGTATCACATTATGTTTTGACACCTTATACAATTCAATGGTACCTTTTAGGAATTGTTGGCAGGGTTTGGATTAGGACCTAAGAAGCTCGGATGAGTTTCGGCATCATTGAAACACTAGTTTCAGATTATTGCTGATGAAGATTCTTTCTTTATGATCACGAAAACTGACTCACAATTACAACAAAGAATTTTATAGTGCATCATGATCGTGATGCATGGCAATATAATGTTGCGGTTGCATGGTCAACTAGTCTTCGAGTCGTGATCGCGTGACACCTATCACCACGACATAGTAAACCTAAAGTGGATAAATAGTTGATGTCACAAAGCAACAACCATTTTCTTCACTATTGGACAATATAGACTTGTGCCGAAATTAATTTTGATGATTGATAAATATTATTGAAAGAACCAGAACCCTCAACATATGGTTTGTGATATAACAATGTAGTCCTTTGTTACAACCCGAAATTTAGGAAAGTAACGACTCTTATAAGTTAACTCAAAACACAATTTTAGCAATTTTATGAAAGTACATAGAACAAATTAGACAATATCAATCATCATTAAATCCTTTCATAAGACTCAAAATCAATAATACGAAAACAACAATATATAATTTAAACCACCCCAAAAGCCGAAAGTCATCGGTACAAGCCATTAACATCTAAATAAAACTCTGAAAATAAGAAAAATATTTGAAAAAAAGTACAAAATATAAAAACATAGAAGAGATCCAAGTGTGTTGCGGATCAACCAAGCAACTTGTTGGGATATGGATCTTTTTTCCTTCTTATGTGGATAATTAAAGTCCAATTTGGATCAACCCACCTTTGTCCGTAGACCCATTACTATGCGATATATATATATATATATAAATACTTTTACGTCTTATTTTACTATCCACAAAAGAGTTTTTAGCAGCTATAGAGAGAAAAATAGTGAAGATTTTTGCACTAAAATTTCAGGCACAACAGTCAACTTCAAATTGCGATTTCTACTTCATTTCTTGTCTGATTCAGCTGATTTTGAGATAGCTTGTTCCTCTCATCTTAGTATTTGATGAGGAACTAGCGGATTTATATTTGGCAGCTTGTAGATCCTATTTTTCATCTGTGAATAGTAGCTATATTTTTTGTGCTTTTGCTCCTTTATTTTTCTAGTTTTTGGGGTTATGGTTTATGTATTGTTGTTTTTTACTTAGCACTTATTTGGTATTCATTTTGGAGAACAATATTGTAACTCTCGATGATTATAGTGGAGGTTTTGGTCCCGTGATCTTTTGCTCTTCACATCGAAGGATTTTTCACATAAATTTGGTATCTTGTCTTGATTGATTTTACTCTTGTCTTATCGTACTTGTGTGGTTGATATATTTGCGGCATGTTCTTTTTTTTACTTTGGTTTATTTGTTTCTTCTTGGTTCAAATTGAAAGAGAAAGTTTAGACTTGAGTATTCTTCTGTTGCTACTCTATCGCGCACTTTGATAGAGTCCTTGCCTTTCCCAACAAAGTGGTATCAGAGCATTGGTTATTGTTGATTGTTGATTTGAATGATGGAGAAAAATATGTGTAAGATGGTGTGTTTGAATGGTAGTAATTATCATACTTGGAAAGACAAGATGAAAGATCTTCTGTTTGTCAAGAAAATACATTTTCCTGTGTTTGCGTCTACTAAATCTCAGTCCATGACAGATTAGGATCGAAAATTTGAGCACCTACAGGTTAGTGGCTATATCAGACAATGAGTTAAAGATAATGTTAGAAACCATATTATGAATGAGACACATGCCAGATGTTTGTGGGACAAGCTCAAGACACTTTATGCTTTGAAAATTAGCAATAACAAGTTGTTCCTGCTTAAGGAATTGATGAATATCAAGTATAAAGAGGGTTTTCCTTTTTCTGATCATATAAATAATATTCAGGGTATCCTTGACCAGCTTCCCAAAATGGGTGTAAAGTTTGATGAAGAAATTCAGGGACCTTGGCTTCTTAATACTCTTCCAGACTCTTGGTAAACTCTTCGAGTTTCTTTGACTCATTGAGTTTCTTTGACTAACTCTGCTCCCGATGGTGTTGTAACTATAAAATATGCTAAGAGTGGTGTCTTAAATGAAGAGATGAGAAGACCTCAGGCCTCATCTTCTTCATCTTCACACTCTGATATTTTGGTTACTGAAGAGAGGGGGAGAAATAAGTTCATAGGTCCGAATGATAGAGATAAATGTAGAAGTAAGTCGAAGTCCAAATTCAAAAATGCTACATGTGACTATTGCTACAAAAAGGGCATATTATGAAATATTGTTACAAGCATAACAAAGATATGAGACGACGAAAGAAAGAAGGAAATAATGAAAATTTTATTACTATTGTTGCTAATGATGATCTTTTTTTTTCTTGTGGTGAGAATGTCATTAATCTTGTTCGTGATGAGTTTGGCTGGTTTGTGGATTTTGCTGCTACTTCTCATGTTACGTCAAAAAAGAAATTATTTTCTTCTTATACTCTAGCTAATTTTGGGATGTTGAAAATGGACAATAATGATGATGTTAAAGTACTCGGTGTTGACACTATTTGTTTGGAAAGTAAAAATAGTTTGAGATTAGTTCTCAACAATGTCAAGCATGCTCTAAATGTTCTTTTGAATCTAATTTCTATAGGAAACCTTGATAATGAGGGTTATGTTAACACCCTAGGTGCTGGCCAGTGAAAGCTTACTATAGGTTTGATGATTGTGACTCGAGGTGACAAGTTGTCTAACTTGTACATATTTTAAGGATCCACTTCTAGAGGCTTAGTAAGCTTGGTGGAGATTGATACTTCATCAGAGTTATGACATAGAAGGTTGAGTCATATGAGTGAGAAGAGGATTGATATTTTGTCTAAGATTTTTTTTTCTAGAGTCAAACAAGCAAAGTTGAAGAAGTTTGTTCATTGCTTAGTCGATAAACAGAAAAGAGTTTCTTTTTAGAGTCATCCGCCTTAAAAAAAGCTTGATTTGCTGGAGTTGGTACATTCTGATTTATGTGGTCCTTTTAAAGTAAGATTTCATGGTGGTGCACTTTACTGAAGACCCTTAAAATTTTGATAATTTTATTTTTGATCTTTCTGTGTCCGAAACATCATTTTTTTCACTTGAATTGTGCTTCGGTATGTTAATAGGGTCTTTCAGAAGACTTTCAAAATTATCGAAAGGGGTTCGGGGTCATTTCAAAAATTTGAGGCAATAAGACTCAACGCTATCGTCGTGTCACAGAGGCTACCCTCTGTGGTATTAGCATGGCACGAAGGATAGTCTCCGCAATATTGGCGTGCCATGCCAAGGCCAAATTTTCGCGTAAATTTTATTTTTATTCATTTGGGGTGAGGGGCTTTTGGATCTTTTCACTCTTGTATGACCTTTAACTATAAAAGTGACACTTTTTCATCAGTTTTACGAGATCAAAATCCTCCGTTATCTCTCAAAAACTCAAAACCAAAGAAAGCTTCAGGATTTCACCGTGTATTTATCATTCGGGCTCCAAAATCCAAATTTCGTTAAAATTCTTATGCTTTTAAGGCATGTATATCTTTCCTAAATTGATTTTATATAAAAGAACATGTTTAATTAATAACCATGTGAATTTAATTATTTAATTTTGAAATTGGGTTGAGGGCTTCTGGATGTTATTTGATTGAATTTCTTTTCTCATGGTTTTTATGGATTATTCATGCTTTGAACTGATGGTTTTTGAACTAATTGGGTGCATGGGTATGAGAATTTTAATAGGGGTTCGTGGATTCCACTACATAAATTTGATAAATTATGGAGGTTATAGATTCCCCCAGGGAAATGGATTTTGGTATTAGAATTAGTAATAACTTCAACCAGCCTTATGAAATTGGCTTCGAAACATGGATACATGCCTATTAAAACTAATTTTGAAACCTTGCATTGTATAAAAGGTTAATGAAATGTGTTTTAATTTTAAATTGAACCTTATGGGTCGTGGATTCTCCCAAGTTAGTGGATTATTAAATCTTAGGGGTCGTAGATTCCCCCGATCTGATGGATGATTAAAATGACATAATGATATTAGCTTGCAATCGTAATGGTATGATGAAACCAATAATATATACCTAAATGAATTATTCTTGGTTTAATGAATGAGAATGTGTAAATATTTTTAATTGGGATTAAAGAAGGTTGTGTAGCTCTCTGTAAAGGTGAAAATCCTGAGAGATTGATACTAGAAACCCATATTTTCCAGTGTGGGGTGGTGAAATACCCTGGGTTTTGATCCTTAGAATTTTTCTAAGTTTTTGGTCTTCTGGACATCATACGACTAGGGGGTACTAGTCGTATGATAGGGTACGGTTTGGTGGGTCTTGGTCGTATGATAACCAGTATAGGTTGGTTGGTTTCTGTCTTAGGTATGAATGGATCATACTAGTCATATGTTAGGGTACTAGTAGTATGATGCCAATCGTATGTTACCCTATGTCTATCCTAGAGGAGTCTATTTTGCCTAAGGTACGAATTTAGGGTACTAGTCATATGGTTGGGTATGAATTGGCCTTGATGGTCGTATGTTGGACTGTGTTGGGGTCTAAAGAGAAGCCTAGGGTACGAGATAAGGGTACCACTTATACCTTAGGGTACGGTTTGGGGGGTGGGGGTGGTTGTACCCTCCTGCGGGAGTTTTATATAGTTTAAATGAGGGGTAATCTGGATATTTTCCCTTTTAACCTTATAAGGCCCTATGACTTATAACACTCTTGGGACATAATTTACCCTATTATTCTAAACTTAAACACTTGAAAACTCTCTCAAGTCTCTTAGGTCAAAGAAGTCTAGGTTTTCTTTAATAAGATCAATTTGGGGCTTACAAGATTGGTTTCTCTCAATCATCTTCGTAATCTAAGGCATGTTACTCCTCCCTCATAGTTATTTCCAACTAAAGGCATGCTTTATGTATGATTTTCATGGCATAATTGTGGTATGGTTTTGGGTTTTGAATATATGTTGGGGGGTTTTGTTATAAATGGTTTAGTTATGGTTTTCCCATATTCTAATTATAGTTTTTATGTTTTAATAATGGTTTGAACATGTGGTTGCATGGGAATGGTTAATTGGTACTTGGTATTAGTTTTGAAAATTATATTCCCTCAACATGTTTGATAAAATGCCTATGAGAATATTTTTACTATGTTGTTGAACTTTTATGGAAAAGTTTGCATGGTATAAAGTGGTAATGGAACCCTAACTAGTTTGGATGGTCTTTAATGGTTAAATAGTAAGGTCTTGGTGGTCATGGTTATGGATTAATTGAATACACTTGTGGGGTTTATGGGAATCCCCCAAGAAAACTTAATAATGTTCATCTTATGGGGTACATGGGAATCACCTAAGGAACTTAATAATGTAATGTATGGGTGCATGGAAATCCCTTCGTTAAAGAGGATGGCTAACGACATTTCTTGCAAGCTATGATCGGTATGACGATACCACTACTTATAGCCTTGGTTAATAATAAATAAAATTGGTGGTTTAGTTATGTACTAATGGTTTTAATTGGGCAATAAGGGTGGGGTGTGATAGCTAACTGTGAAGGTGTGAGTACAATGGACGGACACTAGAAAGTCATATTTGCTGACATAAGGATTGGTCAAGGCGACCATATATAATACCCATAGGGTATACATGAATCCCCTAAGTTACACTTGTATATATGTATCATGGAGAGCGAAGGGTACACGGGAATCCCCTACTCCTATGGTATATCCGGTTAATGTGGCTACATGCATCAGGGCGCGTTCAGGGGGTAACACTAGACCCATATAGCTCGTGGGTGGTTCTTTGACGGTTAAGCTATACATACCCAGGTTAATGGTTTTAAAGGCATGCTAACTAGGTTCCCTCTCCCGGTATATCTGTGTGTATATATATATATGTATAGTTGTGTGGATATGGTTATTTACTTGGTTTTAATCATGAGTGCATGCTAGTTTTCACCTGCTAACTCATCTTCGTGCGCTGTATCCCCATGCAATGCAAGAACCATCCATTCTACTCCTCCTGCTCAGTGATCGAATTTGGGATCAGCTTGTGTTGGGTTGAAGTGGTGAGCTTCCATATTCTGGAAGGCTCTATTTCATGTAATGGATGTCCTTACATACTTTGGTCATTTTATAGACTATGGTTTTTGCTATGGTCGGGGGTATATCCCCATCATATATTATTTTACTTTCGATTAGAGGCTTTGTGGGACTACTATGGGTTGGTATGGGTGGGTTCAGCAATGGTGTCAGCATTGGTATTGATATTGGTATTGGGACTGCCACCGTATGACTTTATTTTCTTTATGATTGTTCCATTTTATTTTGGATTATATATATAAACTCATTGGGTTATTGGCTTGGTTTGGTTGGTTATTGGACGAACTGACTTGGTTGGGTTGGTTTAGGAAATAAACTTATCCCAAAGTTCGTATATCTATAAATATGCTATCTTGTTATATGTTTAAAACACATCTGACTCAGGGTATGTGTTTGGAGGTTGGGTTGTGTATCGGGGGTGGTCCCCGATCCTGTTGGACTTGGGATGCCCATCATGACAAGGCCCTGGTTCGGGTCCTGTCAAGTTGGTATCAGAGCTTTAGGTTCATGGTTAATTGGGAGTCCACAAAGTCGTGTCGATTAGAGTCTTATTTAAAGATGTGTAGCGTGTCATACTCATAAGAGAGAGGCTATAAGGCATTTAGGAATATTTCTCTTTCTTGTGTTCTATTTTCAAGATTGGAGTTTAAGTCCTGAAATCTTCTCTAATCCCTATTTGTTTGCTTTTCAGATCATGCCTCGATGATCTGATATGTGCGAAAACTTCTCTGTCCCATTAGGGGATGATATTAATGGGACACGCTCTATCCATGAGATCCATACTCGGTCTAGGGGTCCAGTCCCTGATCATCCTAGAGTTTCACCGGTAACCTCTAGTCCTTCTTAGGTTGACGTGATGAATGTGGAGTTTCGTCAGTCGATTCATATGATTGCTCAATTGGTAGCTTCTTAGGATGAGCATGGTGCATCTGCTATTCCATCTTCCGAGGACATAAAGGTTAGCCAGTTTTTTAGGATGAGCCCTCCAACTTTTACTGGTGTTAAGGTAGATAAGGATCTTCAGGGTTTCCTGGAAAAGATGTAAAAGATATTCACAGTTATACATTCCATAAATAAGGAAGGAGTGGAGTTTGCTTCCTACCAACTGAAGAATGTGGCATACCAATGGTACAAGGAATGGGATACAGTAAGGGGTAAGGTTGATGAGTCATCATTATGGCAGACTTTTTCTAATGCATTTCTGGACCATTTCTTTCATCAGGAGTTGAGAGAATCAAATCGGAGGAATTTTTTAATCTGAAATAAGGGAAGATGTCGGTTAAGGAGTATGCCTTGAAGTTTCATGAGTTATCTCGGTATGATTTGGAGATGGTGTTTGATATGAGGGACCGAATAAGGAAGTTCGCTTCAGGACTATCTCGTGAGTTGATACTTGAATGCAAGTCTGCCTTGCTGATCAAGGACATGGATATCTTTAGGTTGTTTGTTCATATACAACAGGTGGAGGTGGAAAAGAGAAAGCAGGTTGAGATAGGGGAAATACAGGGAAAAAAGTTTAGGTTTTCTAAGCAAGGTGGTGGGAAACAACAAAGTGGTAGAAATGGTGGTAAGTGGCCAAAGAAGAAGTAGAGGAGTTTTGGTTCTTTCTCCACAACTAGTGCTCCTTACCCAAAGCCATCGGGAGACAAGCGTCAGCTGGGTTGCGATAATTTTTAGGCACAAGGAGACTAATCTCAGGCTAGTGAGGCCCAGTTGGCTTTATCATGTCCTCTTTATAGGTTATATGGTCAGTTGCATCAGGGTTTCTGTGATGAGGGGAGGGACAGGTTCTTCAAATGTGTTCAGCTAAGCCATATTCTTAGAAACTGTCCAGTTGGTAAGGTCTCTTCGGGAGAAAATAAGGTTTCAATTGCTTCGTCTTTGGCTCCAGCACCAAAGGGTGCACTATCTAGTTCCGACACTGGTCGGAACCGTCTTTATGCTCTCATTACCCGACAGGAGTTCGAGACGTCGCCTGATGTCATGACTGGTATGTTGCAACTCTTTTCTCGCGATGTATATTGTTTACTTGATCCGGGGTTCACTCTGTCTTATGTGACCCCCTTTGTGGTTGTGCATTTTGGTTTTGGTTCGGAGTGTGTTTCGGACCCTTTTTCTATTTCTATCCCGATAGGTGACTCTGTGATTGCTAAAAGAGTTTATAGGGGGTATGTGGTATCTGTAGGTAGTAAGACGATTTTGGTGGATTTGTATGAACTAGATATGGTGGATTTTGATGTTATTCTAGGGATGGATTAGTTACAGTCGTGCTTGCATCATTAGACTATCGGACTCGAAAGGTTGCCTTTAAGTTCCTTGGTGAACTAATTATCGATTGGAAGGGTTGTAATGCCCCGGGAGTACACCCTGGATGCCATGCCGAGAATGATGTAAAAATCCGTCATCTCTAACTCCAAAAGATCAATTGAAGTGACTTTCTAGGATATTATGACTGGACAGTTCCTGTATACCTGCCTAGCTATAATAGAGATACCTACTGAGGTAGACACTAAAAAGGGTTCTACTAAAGTCTCGGGACTAACACTAAAATCAACAATTATGTAAGGGGTTACAAAAGAAAGAGAAGCTCCGGGATCTAACAAAGCATAAACATGTAAATAAAAGACCTGCAACATACCAGTAACCACATCAGGAGAATTTTCCTGATCCTGTCAGGACTGAAATGCATAAAATCTATTTAGGCGCTGACCACTGGTGGCATTGGAAGCGGTACCCTGCTGAGTCAGGCGACCAAATGGAACTGGGGGACGACTGGACTGACCCTGCTGACCACTCTTTGTACCATCCTTGACTTGGTGTCCTAGCTTTCCACACCCAAAAAATACGTCACTAACGGCTCTACAAACACTCTGATGGTTTCTCCCATATTTCTAAAAAGAGGATTCGCCTGAGCGTTGTTCACACTACCCTATGACTTAGATCCTGGCGCTCTATCCCCATTATCATTTTTGAATTTGGGAACTGGTGCACTAGCTAAAGACGGAGCTGGGACTGAATATTTCTGACAAAATTGAGGACAATTACCACCTTTTGACTTTGGCTGAGTATAATTAAAGTTACCTATTCTAGCCCTCTTATTCTCCCTCTCTCTTTCCTAAGTCTTTTCCTCCTCAATATACTGTGCATGGACCATCATCCTAGACAAGTCCATCTCCTTAATCAACATCGCAGTTCTATACTCCTTGACCATACTGTTAGATACACCAGATACAAACTTGCTCATCCTAGACCTGTTATATGCTTAACGGCCACCACATGAAGAGCATACCTAGATAGCTGAGTGATGATAGGCGAATTTACACGCCTATATCAATATATTTTGCCCATATTTTAGCCTAGTTTTGAGAACAAATTATATATTTCATGCACTTTTAGTCTTTTTTCCTGTAAATGAGCTAACGAACATGATTAGTAAAGTTTCAGGTATAAATGATGCAGAATTCAGCATTTTATGGCTTACTTGACGCAAAAGAAAGCTCACGAAGGAAGGGAAGGGAGTTTACACGCCTAAGGACCAAAACTGCTGCATGGAAAATCTGTTCCGGGCTAAAACAACAATTCTGAAGACTTTGGGGACTTACAGACACAAAGCTGGATTTTGACAATGATACATTAACCTAGTACAATTAGGTTATGTATTTCATTATTTTATGTGGATTATGATAATGTTACCTTAACCTAGTACATTTGGGTTAAGGATTTCATTAGTCTAGTAGGATTTGGTTATTTATTTCATTAGCTTAGTAGGATTAGGATATGGGTATTATAAATACCCTATCATGCTAGAGATTTTAGAACATCTTCTTACATCTTCTTAACATCTCATCTTACAATTCAATTCTATTTTTCTTCTTCTACTCTTCTATTCTTAAACTCCACAACAAGAGAATCGTTACTTGCTAAGGAATCACGCCTCACGCCTATCACTTGATCTACACGCCATTACTCAATATCGTGATATAATAACAATGTCAATCGTGATCTCCTTCGCATTCATGGGTAACTAAACTTCTCTGTTGGGGTTATGGAAGCCGTATGAGATACTATCTATTGCTGTGAGTTTGTGAGGTCGAGGCACGTATATTGCTTATATCATTATTCTCTTCATCTTAATCTACATTCTTTGCAGTTGCAAACGCAAGAATACGCCAGTCTAATATTTAACTTGTTCGAGAGAAAAGTTATTTGTCTGGAAAAGAGATAACGTCAAGGTAGTAGGACACTCTTTCCTACTAAAAAGCTAGTGCCGTAACTGGACTAACCTCTTGGAGAATTCGTACCGTTAGACACGCTTTAAGCTCGAGAGAGTTAAAGTGAAATAGTCCTTGTTTAGGTCGAGAGACGCTTGGATTTACCATCGACTACAATCCTCTATAAGCAATTGCATGTCAGAATTCTACACACTCATAGCCAATAGAGACGTATACCTCAGAAGGTGGACATAACCCCAACGCTTCAATTCTCATTGTTTACAACCAACGTAACAATCTCTCTCTTTTTACTTTATTATTTTCAGCTTTTGTTTACATTACTTGCAAAATAAGAATCCCCCCTTCTTACGAGACTTGCACCAAAAGTTTAGTAATTTTACTTACTTGTTGGCCAAGCTATTCCCTGTGGGATCGACACCCAACCCAGGTTGGGTTCTATATTTTCTAACGACCGCTTTACACTCAAACGAGAGCTGTAGATTGAGCGTTATCAAAAATTGGCGCCGTTGCCAGGGAATACAAGTGTCAATCAAGTTCGTAATAATTACTAGACCCTTTGGTCGAAGACTCTCGTACTTTTACTTTTAGTTTTTGTTTTTGTTTACTGCAGGTTTTTGTTCAGTGCATCAATGGATGCACAACGTGAAATACCGTTCGATGATGATGATGATGATCTTGATGGAGCCGGAGCCACTGGAGCTATAATTCCACCACCATTAGCGCCCGGAGCCAAGTTCAACATCACAAGCACCATGATTCAGTTATTGCAACTCAAGGGATTGTTTGGTGGACTAGCAGGCGATGATCCGAATATGCATCTCATCAACTTTATTTCTTCATGCAAGTCTTTTGACAATCCTGGTGTTGGTCAGAATACAATTCGATTACGTCTATTTCCATTGTCTCTGTCTGGGGAGGCAACACTATGGTTGAATGAGCTGACTCCTGATTCTATTACAAATTGGAGGCAATTGAGAGACGCTTTCCTAGAAAGATTCTTTCCGCCATCCAAAAGAGCACAATTGAGAGATGAAATCAGCAACTTTCGTCAGCTTCCCACTAAAGCTCTTCATGAAACATGGGAGAGGTTCAAGACAAAGCTAGCGAGGTGTCTAAACCATCATATGACTAATGTTCACCTAATGGAGATACTATACAGAGCCTTGAATTCAATAACTAAACCAGTGGTGGATAACGCAGCTGGAGGATCATTCATGGACCTCACCTTTGGTCAAGCAAGCAATATGCTAGATCGTATGACGAAGCAAAGTAGAGCTTGGCATACCAGGGATTCTGAGGTAGCAAGCTCCACTTTATCTATTGGCATGACCACAGAGCAGAGGCGTAGACAAGAGAAACGTAACCAAGATATGGCGCACATGAGAACACAAGTGGATCTTCTTACAAAGCATCTATTATCAGGGAAGACCGAAAAAGTCAAAGCCATTGTAGCACATGGAAGAAACGAAGCTGATACGGAAGAAGAAGCCAACTACTTGAATAATCAGGGGGGTTTCTGAGGCAATGCCCAAGGAAACAAAGGTCGGAACTACTATGAGAAATATGGAAACAAGGACCAAGGTAGTTGGAAGAACAAGAATGACAATAGTGGTGTGTATGTTCCCCCTGGAAGACGTGACACCACCACATCTAGTTCTGGATGTATGGAAGACATAATGGCTAAATTACTGAAAGGAGTGGAAGCAACTAGCGCGGGAGTAATGGAGGTAATAAATGATTTGTCCTCTATGAAGCAATTAGTTGATTCACATTCCACTTCAATCAAGAAAATAGAGCAGCAATTGAGCCAACTTTCAGCAGCACTCAATCAAAGAAAGCCTGGCACTTTACCTAGCAACACCGTGCAAAACCCAAGGAATGATGGGTCATGCATGGCTATTACTACCCGAAGTGGTAAGGTGATGGAAACCTCATCTAAGGGCAAGAAAGTGGTTGATGAAGTAGTGGACATTGATGATACGGCAAAAGAGGAGGATGCCGCAGCAGCCTCACCTAACATTCTTAACGACGTGCAGCCTGAAAAAGCTGGAAAACGGAAGCAAGAGGAGAAGAAAACTGTGGAGAGAAAACTTCCATACCCACCACCACCTTTTCCCCAAAGATTGAAGAAGGTGGCGGATGATACAAAGTTCAGCAAATTTATGAATATGTTAAAGCAGCTGACCATTAATGTTCCATTAGTGGAGGCACTTGAAAAAATGCCTGGGTATGCGAAATTTATGAAAGACCTATTGACAAAGAAGAGGGCAGTAAGCTATGAGCCGGCAGATAATATTCATCATTGCAGTGCAATTGCCACAAGGTCCTTAGTACAGAAGAAGGCAGACCCTGGTGCTTTCACTATTCCTTGCACGGTTGGATCTATGAATTTTGCTAAGGCATTGTGCGATCTGGGTGCTAGCATCAATTTGATGACACTATCCGTCTATAAGAAGTTGGGGCTAGGAGATCCAACACCAACCAATATGAGGCTCGTGATGGCTGATAGGTCGGTAAAACGACCTGTGGGTATCTTGAATGATGTGTTGGTGAAGGTATCTTCATTTATCTTTCCTGTAGACTTCGTTATTCTGGATTGTGAGGTGGATTCTGACGTTCCCATAATCTTGGGACGCCCCTTCCTCGCAACTGGAAGTGTGCTTATTGACATGAAAGATAATGAGCTTTTGTTTCGAATTAATGACGAAGTGGTCCGCTTTGATATATGCAAATCCATGAAGCAGCCCAGCGATATGAATGAGTTATCTGTAGCTGATGTTTATCATGAGGATATGAAAGCATTATCTATAGAGAAACATCCTACTGTTGAGCCATTGTCTGCTGCGCCACTGAAAGTTGAGCATGAGGATAATGAAGATTATGAAGAACTTATGGGTGCTCTAACAGAAATAGAGTCTTATACTCCTAAGCAACCGGATTGTGATCCCAAGAATCAACCAACAGCGAAGACTCCCATTGACGAGACACCAACACTAGAATCGCAAGAGCTCCCCGATTATCTAAGGTATGTGTTCTTGGAAAGTAGAAATATACTTCCGGAGAGTGCAGATGATTTAAGTGAACAGCACGTAGAAGCTCTCATCTCAGCTCTGAAGAGATAAAAGAGAGCTATGGGTTGGACTATTGATGATATAATTGGTGACTCTCCAGGGAAATGTATGATCCATCTCGAAGAAGATCGCATGCCCACAGGTAAGCCTCATTGTCGTCTAAATCCTTTTAGAAAATGATCCTCCATTTACCTCGACGAAGTCTGAGTACTCGAGGTAACCATGTCGTGCTACGACAATAAATAAGGCGCTAGATGGGAGGCAACCCATCGTTTATCATTTTTTTATTTATCGTTTATCGTTTTTCATTTTTCATTTCGTTCTAGTATGTGTTTTGCTTTTGATAAATAAAAATCCAAAAATAAGAGTCGTGCCACGACCAAAACTAAGGCGCTTGATGGGAGGCAACCCATCGTTCTAATCATTTTTATTGTTTTTGAGCAAATGTAGGTGCAAGAGGTATTCAACGAGGAGATTGATTTCAATTGACGATTTGGACGCATTGTATGGTAAAGTTGGTAAGTTAGGAATAGTGATGCATAAGGCTATGGATTGAGCATTGCTCATGCCAAACTAGGCATCGAGGAAGGCTAGGCCTAGGTAAAACTAGGCCACGAACGATGCACAACCTATCCTATAACCTAAGGTCTCGGAATCTAGTGTGCTATACACTATGCGCCGCCTATTCCTAGGTATGCTTTTGACTATGCGCCGCCTATGCTATAGCATTAGGTCTCAGTATCTCTAATGCTATACACTATGCGCCGTATATGTCCCTAAATGCCATAGACAATGCGCCGCATAGTGTATGGCATTCTTAAATAAATGCATGGCATATGCTATGGCATTCTTAAATAAATGCTTGGCATATGCTATGGCATTCTGCTCAACTAGGCAAAGCATTAGGCACCACCTATGGTCACTTTTGGTCTCCAAATCCGATTTTAATGGGCCAAAACTCGACCCAACCTTTTCTTATAAATATGAGACTTAGTCTTGAACCAAAAACACATTGGAAACCTAGCTTATGCACCACCTATAGTCTCCAAAACCTATCAAAAAGTTTCCTTTTGCTCTTTTTCGTCACAAGAACATCATCCAAAGGCTTCAACCAAGTAAGTACTACTTTATTCTTCATTTATATTTTGTAAGTACTACTTTACTACACCTATTATGAATTGCTAAATCTTGAAAAAGTATTGGTGATGTGAACGTGTTTGAATTGTTGATACAAAACCAAGTGAGTGAACATGTGCGTTAGGATACTCTTAACTTATGTCCGACTTGAATTTGATTTTGATGCATTGTTATACTACTTGCAGAATTGCTATAGTAATGAACATTGCATAATCTTGTCACTTGAATACTTACATGTTAGAATATCCCGTTCATCGGAATAAGACTTATAACTGCCTACCGACATAGGAGGTTGAGTTTATTGATAGAAACGATACCATGATGTAATCCCTATGTAGTAGTCTTGTTATACCTAACATGAAAGTATTGCAAAGGTTGCAAGAAGTGATATATCTCTGATTTTCTCGTTGGAATATAGCTCCTAAAATGCATGTCGATGAAGTCTAAGTAATCGACCACTTTCACTTCACTAATTTGTAGCAACAAACTAAGTGTGGGGTGGTACCCCTACTGCTTGTGTATAGATTGTATCCATTGGGATTGTGCTACCATTAATACTATTTCAAGTCTTAGGTACAATGGTACCCAAAGCAAGACAAGGCAAAGAAAAGGCTACCACTTCCCAAAAGAGCAAGAAAAGAGGCCGCAAGGAGCAAGGAGAACCCTCCTCGCTGCAAATACCTCGACTCACGCTTGGAATTAAGTGGGATACTTATGAGGAACTTCTAAGGATGACGACTCTGATGATGATTCCAATGCAAGGGGTATGACCCCAGACATAGAGGATGAGTCCGACTAACCAGGTTCTTCTTATTTATTTTCCACTGAGGACAGTGTACCGACTAAGTGTGGGGTGGTGGTATTGCATGCTATACTTCTCTACTCGCATCTATGTTTGTTTGCTTTTTGTTTCATTTTTTAGTTAAGATTTTTTTAGTAGTTAATATTTTTTTTTTAACTTAGCTTCGCATGAGATTATTCTAATAGGCAGCATGAGATTATAACAAGAGTATGTGCTACAATTGTGACCATTGAGACGTTTAGGCTCCAGTTGTGACTCATTATGTGATATTGTGTGGTTCAATTCCTTCACTTGTCGGGTCGAGAGTCTATATTACTTCCAAGCAAGTCGACCATGTGCCTTGTGTGTGTGAGATAATCGTATATTCTATGTGTGTGGCTGATGCTAGAACTTGCCTGGTATGTATGCAAAGCGAAAATAAGGAGTGTAAGTTTAGGATATGATTTAGGCATTTCTTTGGCAACCTATATTTGTTTACCTTCAGTTTTACCTACCCATGGACATCATCCTAGTTAAACCCTTTTGAGCCTTTAGACTATTTTCTTTGACAACCTTGTATGTAAGCCTAATCCATTTTTTTCAAGACCGTAATTTGATCCAAACTCCTAAGTGCTTTAAAGTGAAAAAGTCATGTGACAACATAAGAGGAAATTGGGTGAGTATGATGCTATAAATTGTAATGGTGCTTGAATGTGTTATGAAAAAGAAAGTGCTATCATAAGAGGTATGTTGTGAAAAGAAAAAGGAAAAGAAAGCTGAAAAGCGAGTTGTGCTTAAAATTGAAAAACAAAAGAGGAGAACAAGGGTGGTAGAATAAAAGAAAGAAAGGTTGAAAGAAAAAAATAAAACAAAGTGTCAATGATACAAAGTGATGTATTAAAGCGCTTAGGAACTTAGTCACTATTCCTAGCCAAAATAGTCCTACCCGTCCCTTAGCCTACATTACAACCATCAAAAGACCTATTTGATTCTAAGCTCAGCATTCTGACATTTAGTAGAGTATTACATTAAGGGCAAGCCTATGGTCATCAGTTGCTACATATGAATTCTTTGTGAGAGAGAGAGCAAGGACATTTTGATACCCATGTTTGAAAAAAATATGCTATATTTGTGAGTGATTATGGGTACTATAGTGTGAGACACACATGGTTGATGAGTTTTGGGTAGTTATATATGATTCCTTGTACCTTAACGTTTACATGCGAGTTGATCACCATCACGAGTCTATGCTAGAGGTTAAATTGTTTCTACCTATAATCGAAAAGCTACTCTTTGTTGATAATTGTTGTGCCTGTCTGGACAAATGTTTTGTGTTGTTGCTGTGAAACCCTAAGTTGATGTTTAGAAGGACATGGTATTTCGTTCGAGGACGAACAAAGCTTCAAGTGTGGGGTGTTGATGATAGGCGAATTTACACGCCTATATCAATATATTTTGCCCATATTTTAGCCTAGTTTTGAGAACAAATTATATATTTCATGCACTTTTAGTCCTTTTTCCTGTAAATGAGCTAACGAACATGATTAGTAAAGTTTCAGGTATAAATGATGCAGAATTCAGCATTTTATGGCTTACTTGATGCAAAAGAAAGCTCACGAAGGAAGGGAAGGGAGTTTACACGCCTAAGGACCAAAACTGCTGCATGGAAAATTTGTCTCGGGCTAAAACAGCAATTCTGAAGACTTTGGGGACTTACAGACACAAAGCTGGATTTTGACAATGATACATTAACCTAGTACAATTAGGTTATGTATTTCATTATTTTATGTGGATTATGATAATGTTACCTTAACCTAGTACATTTGGGTTAAGGATTTCATTAGTCTAGTAGGATTTGGTTATTTATTTCATTAGCTTAGTAGGATTAGGATATGGGTATTATAAATACCCTATCATGCTAGAGATTTTAGAACATCTTCTTACATCTTCTAAACATCTCATCTTACAATTCAATTCTATTTTTCTTCTTCTACTCTTCTATTCTTAAACTCCACAACAAGAGAATCGTTACTTGCTAAGGAATCACGCCTCACGCCTATCACTTGATCTACACGCCATTACTCAATATCGTGATATAATAACAATGTCAATCGTGATCTCCTTCGCATTCATGGGTAACTAAACTTCTCTGTTGGGGTTATGGAAGCTGTATGAGATACTATCTATTGCTGTGAGTTTGTGAGTTCGAGGCACGTATATTGCTTATATCATTATTCTCTTCATCTTAATCTACATTCTTTGCAGTTGCAAACGCAAGAATACGCCAGTCTAACATTTAACTTGTTCGAGAGAAAAGTTATTTGTCTGGAAAAGAGATAACGTCAAGGTAGTAGGACACCCTTTCCTACTAAAAAGCTAGTGTCGTAACTGGACTAACCTCTTGGAGAATTCGTACCGTTAGACACGCTTTAAGCTCGAGAGAGTTAAAGTGAAATAGTCCTTGTTTAGGTCGAGAGACGCTTGGATTTACCATCGACTACAATCCTCTATAAGCAATTGCATGTCAGAATTCTACACACTCATAGCCAATAGAGACGTATACCTCAGAAGGTGGACATAACCCCAACGCTTCAATTCTCATTGTTTACAACCAACGTAACAATCTCTCTCTTTTTACTTTATTATTTTCAGCTTTTGTTTACATTACTTGCAAAATAAGAATCCCCCCTTCTTACGAGACTTGCACCAAAAGTTTAGTAATTTTACTTACTTGTTGGCCAAGCTATTCCCTGTGGGATCGACACCCAACCCAGGTTGGGTTCTATATTTGCTAACGACCGCTTTACACTCAAACGAGAGCTGTAGATTGAGCGTTATCACTGAGTAAACTTGAGGGAATACTCTTTCACACTCATGTTGTCCTATTTCAAATTAATGAATTCTAACAACTTAGCTTTCCTCAGCTCCAATCGAAAGAACTCTCTAAGAAGGCGGTGGTAAACTCTTCCCACTCTATAAGACTTATATATGTGCCTCTATCACCTTTCCACTGCTTAAACTAGGTATGAGATATATCCTACTGCTGGTAAGAAGCCAATTCAATACTCTCACTAGAAGTCACACCAATAATATATGTTACCTTCTACACCATGTCGAGGAATTCCTGTGGATCCTCTTCAGACTTAGATCCTGAAAATAAAGGAGGGTTCAGTTGGGTGAAGTCCCAAATCTTAGCTGCGGTAGTTTTGGCTACTGGGTTGGAAAGAATAGTAGCTGGCGAGTGTTCTGAGCTGCTACAGAGTGAGCCAGAGTAGTGAATGTAGCTCTGAACTCGGTGTGCAAAACATGCTCATTCAGGAAATCTTCCTGAATGGGCGGAGGTGTTGGCTGGTTTCCGTTTCTTCTTCAGTTAGTCTTTCTTGGAGGCATGTTCTGTAAATGGAAGAAATATTGAATTAGACAAGGAATTTAACTTGAGCTCATGCTCATTTGCATGACATGAATTCTGAAAGAAGGGAAACTTTTCCTAAATGTCTTGTAGCTTATTGTCTATAAGTGTGGTACGGTTTGCACCCATGCATAAGACTCTACTTGACATAGCTTTCAGACTCCCTAGGACATCTGAAAACCTTAGGATCTAATACCAAGTTTGTAACACCCCGGGAGTACACCCTAGATGTTACATAGTGCTTACGATCACAAATGGCAATAAGCTAACACATGAGCTGATACCTACTGTGAGCACTGAATAATAACAATAAAATAACATGTGTAGAATATCTGAATATGCCATAAGTTTTTAAGTACTAAAACATTTATAGATCATAAATCTGGAAACAACTGCCCAAAAACAACTATCTGAAACTAATAAAATAATGACAAATTGACTGAAATTTCTAAAAGCCTCTAAAATTGACTGAATAAGGGTTGATGGGACAGGCCCCAACTAACTATTGAAATAAAAGTATGAAAATAAACATAGTCTGTCCTCAAAATATGAGGACTCACCACGACTGCTACTGCAGATATGTTGGGATGTCTAAGTATGGTCGAGAACCTGAGTGTCCAAACCTATGATATGAGATATCATAGCGCAAGAAATGAGTATACGGTCAGTACTTTAAATGTACTGGTATACTAAATGGAGTTAGGCTGATATACATAGGTTTATGTACATGAATAATAATTGACTAAATAGCATGATATAACTGAATCACTGATATGAATCTGTAAATGCTGTAAAATCTGAGAATGCATGACCAAGTATAGAACATGATTCTGAAAATAGTCTGTAAATTAAAAGTATGAAATCTGATAACTGAATAACTGATAACTGTATGCTATGGTCAATGGAAGCCTAAACTGAAGTATACTAAATACTGAACTGAGACTGTGGGAGCTATCATCTAACCGATATGCCCCAATATAAGCAAATTGGGGTCCAACCTATGACCCCAGTTGTAAGGGTATCAGTTCCATTTCACATGTACTTACATTGGCTACGTGGATCCACTACAGTTTTATCCTGAAGGACTAAGGGTTACCCTCAACTGGCAGGTACACTTATGAAATCAACCCTCAACTGGCAGGTTAATATCTCAAACTACACTGGCTACATAGTTATGGAATGCAGGGACTGCTACTAGAGGTCACACCATCAATTGGAAGGTGAGCCCCCATCACTGGGTTCTCTCAGTGCTAAATCCTACTCCTAACTAAATTGACTCTAATCACTGGACTGAACTGAGCTTACTGACATGATGTACTGATTGAACTAATAATACTCTAATAGATTCAAAACTCTTCTGAAATTATTTAAATTAAGTAAACCACTAAGTTTTTGGGTATTCATAACCCCCAGGACTCAATATCAATTATAGCAAGATCATACTAACACTTTAAGGACATGATTTGTAAACTTTTATTCAAAACTCATTCTTTGAGGCATTTCATAAAACACTTGCAATGCATGGCTTAAACATGTGAATAGTTTTATTTTAAAGTAACTAGTAGTAGCATGATTTTGATACTAAATCCCCAAAATAAGGCTTAAATCAACGAACAATACCATTTAAAATATTTAGGGTTTAATAAAAACAACAATTTTATGAAAACATGATATAGAATTAAAATTCATGAGGATTCATAGTTAAAATCAAAATAGCTTGTATAATTCATAACTTTGAATTTGAAATTGGGTTCTTGAAATCTATGGGTGAAAAGGTCCATGGATGAACATTTAACATACATTAAAGCTTTGATCTTGAATGAGAATTAACTCTTCTTGAACGCTCTTGGATTGGGAACCTTGAATTCTTGATTATCTTGTAGAAAGTGTGATGGAGTCTTGAAGTTATTGGGAGATTACTTTAAGAAGAAACCCTAATCTTTTTCTTGGGAATAAAGAGGGTTAAGAGCTTTTGAAACTGATTCACACTAGCTAAGTATGTGTTTTTGGTGATTTGTGTCGTGGGGGGTAAGGTTTGGGGTAAGAAAAATACCAAAATACCCCTACAAAACCAAATCGTAATTGCTAAGATTTTTAGTTGATGACTTGGGTTGATAATTCATCACTTAGGTGATGGATTATCACCTCAAGTCATCACTTTTGATGGATTTTGGGCCCTTGCTGGTCTTGGGTGATGACTTAGTCTGATAAGTCGTTACTTAGGTGACGTCTTATCACCCTAAGTTATCACTTGAAAGCTGAAGTTGATGGTTTTTTCTTAAGGCTAATGACTTGGTCTGACAAGTCGTCACTTAGTTGATGGCTTATCAACTTAGGTCTTCACTTAGTTAACAGACGAACATGCTTAAGTAAAATGAGAATAACTTTTTGTTTCGATACCGGATTAAGGTGAAACCAATTGCGTTGGAAAGAAGATTCAAAGATATTTCATTTGATATAAGGTAGGACATGTAACTCATTATGTTAAGGAGTAATAGTTATTTAAAGTTGACTCAAGCTGAATCATTCACTAAAACCTAATCAATAGAAGTGTTCTCAACTCGTCTTTGAGTTTGGAGATTTTTATGACCTTGACTGATATAAAAGGACATTTTCACACTCTAGAATTGATTATCACACATATATAGATATAAAATCATTGAGTTCTAGTCTGCATTCTTCATAACAACAGTTTAAATTCTAGCTAAAAAATATAGGGTGTTACAAGGGTGATTCCTTAGCTCCTAAGGGGAAGTTTATATCATATTATAGAGCTCGGAGATTAATCTGCAAGTGGTGTCTCTATCATTTGGTCTGGGTTAAAGATTCTAACTCGAAGGGTCATTTTTTCCATTCAATTTTGGTGGTGAATAAGTTTACTGAGATCTTTCCTGATCACCTTCCTGGTGTTCATCCATATAGGGAGATTTAGTTTAGGATTGATCTTGTCCCGAACACTCATCCAATTTTTATTCCTTTTTATAGAGTAGCTCCGGCGGAGTTTAATGAGCTTAAGGAGCAGTTAAAGGATCTTTTGGATAAGGGTTCATCCATCTTAGTGTGTCCCCATAGGGTGCACCAATGTTATTTGTGTGTAAGAATGATGATTCCCTTTGAATTTTTATTGACTACCGGTAGTTGAATGAGGTGACGTTTAAGAACAAGTATCCTCTCCCAAGGATAAATGACTTGTTTGATTTGTTGCAGGGTGCTAAATTTTTTTCTAAGATTGACCATTGATCTGGTTATCATCATCTTAATATTAGGGAGGTGGATATCCCTAAGATATCTTTTCCTACTCGGTATAGACACTTTGGGTTCTTGGTAATGTTTTTTGGTTTGATCAATGCTCCTGTGACATTTATGGATTTGATGAATAAGATCTTTCATCAGTTTCTGGATCTGTTTGTCATTGTATTCATTAATGACATTTTGGTTTACTCTAAGAGTGAGGTAAATCATTCCAATCTCCTTCGTTTCATGTTACACACTCTGAAAGAACAATAGTTGTATGCCAAATTCTCTAAATATGAATTCTTGTTTAACATTGTCACATTTTTGGGCCATATTATTTCTAGTAAGGGGATCATGGTGGTTCCATAAAGGTTGTAGTGGTTAAGAAATGGCCCAAACCTACGACTCCAACCGACATTCGAAGCTTCTTGGGTTTAGTTGGCTACTATAAAAGGTTTGTGGAGATTTTCTCTACGATATCTGCCCTATTGACTAAGTTAACTTAGGAGAAGGTAATGTTCTCTTGGTCCGATGCTTGGAAGGTTAGTTTTGAGAAGCTGAATGATAAGCTAACTTAATCTCTAGTTTGACCTTACCTGAAGGAACTGATGGGTTTGTGGTTTATTGTGATGCATCCCGTGTGGGACTTGGTTGTGTTCTAAAGCAGAATAGTAAGGTGATAGCCTATGCTTCTAGGAAATTGAAGGTGCATGAGAGGAATTATCCTACTTATAATTTGAAGCAGTTAGCAGTGACGTTTGCATTGAAAATACGGTGGCACTATTTGTATTAAGTGCATGTGGATATCTTCTCGGATCATAAAAGCATGCAGTATGTGTTCACTCAGAAAGATCTTAATCTCAAGAAAAAGAGATATCTTGATCTTCTCAAGGACTATGATATGAGTCTTCACTACTACCCAGGTAAAGCTAACGTGGTTGATAATGCTCTTAGCAGGTTGTACATGGGGATTCTTTCTAGTGTGGAAAAGGATAAACGAGAGTTGGTGAAGGATATTCACTATTTGGCTAAACTAGGAGTTTGACTCTTAGACATTGAGGATTATGGTGTATTAGTACAGGAGGTGGTGTAGTTGTCTCTTGGTGTGGAGATCAAGGAGAAGCAAATGCTAGATCCTATCTTGATGAAAGTCAAGGATAATGTTGGTGGGCAGAAGGTGATGGCGTTTAAGATTAGTGGTGATGGTACCTTGCGATATCAAGAGAGGTTATGTGTTCCTAACGTTGATGGGTTGCTAGAAAGGATACAGGCCGAGGTGCATAAACCACGCTATGTTGTTAATCCCAGTTCGATGAAAATGTATCATGATGTCAAGGAGATGTATTGGTGCAATGGTATTAAGAGGGATATGGCTGATTTTGTGGTCAAATATATGGTGTTTCAACAAGTGAAAGTTGAGCACATGAGGTTTGGAGGCTTGTATCAAGAAATTGAATTCCTGGAATGAAAATGGAAAGTAATAAATATGGATTTCATTACCGGTATTCCTCGATCTTGGAATCAATATGATTAGGTTTGGGTCATCATGGATAGGATGACAAGGTTGGCTCACTTTTTGCCAGTGAGGACTAACTTTTCCAGATGAGGACTATGCGAGGTTGTATCTTCATGAGATTGTGAAGCTGCATGGTGTACCTATTTCTATTATATCTGATAGTGGCACACAGTTTACAAAGAAGAAAGGACTATTCAGACATTAGAGGATATTCTTTGTGTGTGCGTGATTACCTATAGTAGTAATTGGGTTGAGCATCTAGCCTTTGTAGAGTTTACTTACAATAATAGTTACCATTCTCGCATTGGGATGACCCCTTTTGAGGTGTTGTATTATAGGAGGTGTAGATATCCTATTGGGTGGTTTGATCTTGGTGAGACGGATATCTTTGTCCCTGACTTGGTTTACCAGGCAATGGAGAAGGTGAAGGTGATTCAGGATAGGCTTAAGGCTGCCCAAAGTCGCCAAAATTCCTACACAAATGTGAGGCGTAGGGACTTGGACTTTGAGGTTGAGGATCGGATTTTCCTAAAAGTGTCTCTCATGAATGGAGTAATGCGGTTTGGTGAGAAGGGGAATCTTAGTCCCTGGTATGTTTGTCTTTATGTGATTTTAAGAAGGGTTGGCAATAGGGCATATAGTTGGAGTTGCTTTCTTATTTGAACTCCATTCATCCGTTATTTCATGTCTCTATGTTGAGATGGTGTATAGGTGATCCTTCATCGGTTAATGAAGGATTGCATTGCATAAAAGGTTAATGAAACATGTTTTAATTTTAAATTGGAACTTGGGGGTCATGGATTATCCCAAGTTAGTGGATAATTGGACCTTGGGGTTCGTGAATTTTCCGAAGTTAGCGGATAATTGGACCTTGGGGGTTGTGAATTTTCCCAAGTTAGTGGATAATTGAACCTTGGGGTCTTAGATTCCCCAACGATGATGGACAATTAAAATAACATAATGATATTAGCTTGCAAGTGTAATAGGTATGACAAAACCAACAATATATGCCTAAATGGATTATTCTTACTTTAATGAATGGGAATATGTTAAATGTTTTTAATTGGAATTAAAGAAATTATGTAGCTCATCGTGAAGGTGAAGGTCCCGAGGGGCTGATACTGGAAACCCACATTTTCCATCATGGGGCAGTTAAACACCTTGGGTTTTGATCCGTAGAATTTACTAAGTTTTTGGGCTTCTAGACATCATACGACTAAGGGGTACTAGTCATATGATAGGGTAAGATTTGGTGGGTCTTGGTTGTATGTTAACTAGTGTAGGTTGGTTGGTTTTTTTCCAAGGTATGAATGGATCTTACTAGTCGTTTGTGATGTTACTAGTAGTATGATGCCAACCGTATGTTTCCCTATGTCTAACCTAGAGGAGTTTATTCTATCTAAGGTACGAATTTAGGGTATTATCGTATGATTGGGTTACGAATTAGCCTTTCTGGTCGTATGTTGGACAGTTTTGGGATCCAAGAGGAGGCCTAGGGTAACAAAAAACAGTACCACTCATATCCTATGGTATGGTTTGGGGATGAGGGTCATACCCTCCTGCAGGAGTTTTATACAGTTTAAGTTGGGGGTAATCTGGACATTTTCCCATTAACCTTATAAGGCCCCACGACTTATAACACTTTTGGAACATTATTTACCCTATTATTCTAATCTTAAACACTTGGAAACTCTCTCAAATTATCTCAAGGCTCTTGGGTCAACGAAGGCTAAGTTTTCACTAATAAGATTAATTTGGGGCTTACAAGGGTAGTTTCTCTCTGTCATCTTTATAATCTAAGGCATGTTACTCCTCCCTCATTGTTAGTTCCAACTAAAGGCATGTTTTATGTATGATTTTCATGGTATAATTGTTGTATGGTTTTGGGTTTTGAATATATGTTGGGGTTTCTGGTTAAAAATGGTTTGGTTATGTTTTTCCATGTTCTAATTATTGTTTTCATGTTTTTATAGTGGTTTGAACATGTGGTTGAATAGTAATGGTTAATTGGTACTTGGTCTTGGCTTTGATAACTATACGCTATCAATATGTTTGATAATATGCCTATGTGGTTTCATGGAAATGGTTAAATGGTAAGGTCTTGGTGGTCATGGTTATTGATTAATTAAATACACTTGTGGGGTACATGGGAATCCCCGAAGCAAACTTAATAGTGATCGTCTTGTGGGGTATGTGGGAATCCCCCAGGCAACTTAATAATGTAATCTATGGATACATGGAATTCCTTCTTTAAAGAGGATGGCTAAGGACATTGCTTGCAAGCTATTGTTGGTATGACGATACCACTACTTCTAGCCTTGGTTAATAATAAAAGGAATTGGTGTTTTGGTTGTGTGCTAATGGTTTTAATTGGGAAATAATGGCGGGCTGTGGTAGCTAACTGTGAAGGTGTGAGTCCAATGGACGGATACGGGAAACTAATGTTGGACGACATGAGGATTGGTCATAGCGACCATATATAATACTTATGGGGTACACAAGAATTCCCCAAGTTACACTTGTATATATGTAGCATGAAGAGCGAAGGGTACACGGTAATTCTTATTCCTATGGTATCTTCAGTTTGTGCGACTACACACATGGGGCCCATTCAAGGGGTAACACTGGAACCATATAGCCCGTGGATGGTTCTAGGACGGTTAAGCTACACATAGCCAGGTTAATGGTTTTAAAGGTATGCTAAAGTCAGTTCCTTCTCCCGAAATGGATATATATATATATGTATGGATGTGTATGCATATGGTTGTTTACTTGGTTTAAAGGTTGACTTTCTTTTATCCTTATACTGAGTGCATGTTAGAGTTCACCCACTAACCCATCTTCAGGCTTTTTATCCCCACACGATCCAGGAACTGGCATTCTACTCCTCTTGCTCAGTCATCGAATTTAGGATCAGTTTGTGTTTGATTGAAGTGGTGATCTTCTATATTTTAGAAGGCACTATTTCATGTCATGAATGTCCTTACATACTTTGGTCATTTTATAGACTATGGTTTTGGCTATGGTCAGGTTCATATCCCAATTGGATATTGTTTTACTTCAGTTAGGTCCTTTGTGGGACTACTATGGGTTGGTATGGGCGGTGTCGGTAGTGGTGTCAGCCTTGGTATTGGTATTGGTATTGGTATTGGTATTAGTATTGGTATTTGTATTGGGGTTGATACTATATGACTTTATTTGATTTATGATTGTTCCATTTTTCTTTTGGATTATATATATAAACACATTGTTTTCCTGGCTTGGCTTGGTTGGTTATTGGACGGATTAACCTTGTTGGGTTGATTTAGGAAATAGACTTATCCCAAACTCTATATATCTACAAATATGTTATTTTTTTATATGTTTGGAATTCATCCGACTTAGGATATGTGTTTGGAGGTTGGGTTGGGTATCACGATGGTCCCTAATCCTAGTTGGACTTGGGATGCGCATCACGACAAGGCTCTAGTTTATGTCGTGTAAGGTGGTCTTAATAACCGTTTGCTTATGTTACACTTTATATATATTTGTATCATGGAATGAAGTGGGGCCGTACATTTCTCGGGCTTTCTTTAAACCTCTGGTTCATGCAGCTAACACGCATTGAGGCCCTTCTGGTGGGGGGAGTCAGACCCATATAGCCCGTGGGTGTCTTTATGAATGTTGAAGCTACATAGCCCAGGTTAATATTTTAACTCTCATGCTAAAACTTGTTCCCTATCCCGACATCTTATATATAAATATATATGAATATGAATGTGGTCCTATGGTTTTGAATAATTTTGAACTGATTAGATCATGGTATTAATTTACCCCCTTATCCTTGAGTTAAATTCTAGCACTCACCCTACTAACTGTCCTAGGATGCTACGTTGTTTCCTAGTGTAGGGTCCGAAGACACTTCTTTTACCCCTGTACAACGTTAGGTAAATTAGCACGCCTGTCGATTTTCTTTGAATTGGTGATATTTCATTCTCCGAAAGTCCCATCATTTCATAGTTTTAGACTATCTTTTGGGTCCTTGACTATCTTTTGGGTCCTTTTTTGGCTATAGTCAAGGGCATGTCCCGACCTAAATGATGTTTAGTTTTGTTAAAGGATTTTATGGACAACTGTGAATTGAGTATTGTTGAATTCTTAGAACCCCTACCTTGGTTCACTTATCTATCATTCATTACTATTTAATTGAATTTTTCATTGTTATTATTATTATTTTGTGCACATGACGTTAGGCGATGGGGATGGTCTCTTGTCCTTGGTGGACTTAAGATACCCGTAACGACCAGGCCCTAGTTTGGATCGTGAAAAGCTTGGTATTTGAGCAAGGTTTAGAGTGGTTGGGTGTCTACAAAGCCATGTCGGGTAAAGACTCGTCCTATATATGGAGTGCTTATAGAAACTCTGCCCTATTCAAGGACAATGTGAAAGGGACTCTCCCTATGTATGGAGTGCAACCCTGGTCTAGGGTCCTTGTTCCAGATTGTACCACCCCAATTTGAGTTCCACTAGTTCTTACTAGTCTTTCCCATGCTCTTCGGGCTGGTGATGCTCATGCCCCGACACCTACGGGTGATGTGTCTAATGCGGAGTTCCATCATTTTATTCATCTGCTTACTCAGTTGGTGTCATCATAGTCTTGCCAGTCTGATTGTGTGGGTTCTATTTCTCTTTCTTCTGAGGTCACGAGAGTTGGCCAATTCATGAGGTTTAATTCCCCAACCTTTATTGGCTCTAAGGTGGAGGAGGATCCTCAAGGTTTTATGGATGATATGGAGAAGATAGTTTAGGTTATGCATGATACTGATTCTAAAGGTGTGGAGTTTTTTGCATATCAGTTAAATAATGTAGCCTATCAGTGTTATAAGGAGTGGGAGCCATTGAGAGGTGATGAGGCTGAGCCAGCATTATGGTATGAGTTCTCAGAAGATTTCCTTGATTATTTCATTCCTTGGGAGTTGAGGAAAGAAAAGGTTGAGGAGCTTGTGAATTTGAAGCAAGGTAAGATAACTGCGAAGGAATATGCCTTTAAAACTTCAGCAGTTTTCACGATATGATCCTGAGTTAATGTCTGGTCAGAGATCCAAAATGCAGAAGTTTGCCTCTGGGTTGTCCCACGAGTTGGTATTGGAATGTAAGGCTGTAATATTGAATAATGATATGGACATATCCAGACTTTTAGTTTATATGTTGTAGGTTGAGGATGAAAAGAAGAAATAGGCAGAGATTGGAGAGAGGCAGGACAAGAAGTTCAGGTATTCTGAGCAACGTAAGGGTCAACAGAATAGTGGAAGAGATGGTAGGCACTGGACCAAAAAGAAGAATTGGGGGAATTTATATTTTTTAGCTAGTGGTATTTATCCTAAGTCATCTGGTGATCACTATTTGTAGGCCAACAGTGGCCTTAAGTCATAGGGTGTCCAGTCCCAGGCTAGTGGAGCTCAGTCAATCCCACCCTATCCTCCTTGTAGATTTTGTGGGCAGCTTCATCGTGGATAGTGTGAAGAGCTTAGTAATCAATGCTATATATGTTGTCAGCTTGGTTATCTGAGTGACACTGCCCTTCATCTAAGGTTGCTACTTCTTTATCTCTTGTGCTAAAGGGTGCTACTTCTGGTATTGGCACTGGATGGAATTATCTCTATGCTCTTGCTACCTGCCAGGAATCTGAGGCTTCTTCTGATATTGTCACCGATACATTACTACTTTTCTCTCATGATGTGTATTATTTGCTTGTTCGGGTTCTACCTTTTTATGTAACCCCTTATGTAGCTGTGTTTTTGGTTTTGGTCTAGAGACTATTTTCGAACCCTTTTCTATGTCTACTATGGTGGGTGATTCTATTGTTGCTAGAGAGATTTATATGGGTTATGTGGTGTCTATCTTTCATAGGGAGACCTTGGTGTATTTAGTAGAATTGGATAAATTAAATTTTGATGTGATCTTGGGGATGGATTAGCTTTATTCATGTTATGCTTCTTTGGATTGTCGAACCTGAAAGGTCAGTTTCCAATTCCTAATGAACTGATGATGGAATGGGAAGGAAGTTTGTTAGTGCCCAAAGTGAGGTTTATCTCTTTTCTTAGATTCCGGAAGTTGATTTCCAAGGGGTGTATTTATAATTTGGTTCAAGTTAAGGATTCTATCTTGGAGGGTCCCTTTTTACAATCTATTCCTGTGGTTAATGAGTTTCCTGATTATCTTCCTGGAATTCTTCTCGATAGGGAAATATACTTTGGGATTGATTTTCTACCTGATACCCTCCCTGTCTCTATTCCTCTATATAGAATGGCTCTGGCTGAATCTAAAAAGCTAAAGGAACAGTTGAAGGATCTCCTTGATAAGGGTTTCATTCATCCTAGTATGTCTCTGCAGGGTTCTCTTATGCTTTTTGTGCATAAGGAAGATGGGTCCTTGTAGATGTGCATAGACTATCGACAGTTGAAAAAGGTTACGGTAAAGAATAAGTTTCCTTTTCCTAGGATTAATAATCTCTTTGACTAGCTTTATGGTGCTAGATGCTTCTCTAAGATTGATCTTCTTTTGGGTTATCATCAGCGGAAGTTTGGGAGGAAGATATCCCTAAGACTTCTTTTCAAACCTGGTTTGGTCACTACAAATTTTTGGTTATGTCCTTTAGATTGACTAATGTCCCAGCTGCATTCATGGACCTTATGAATCGAGTGTTTAGATAGTTTTTGGATTTATTTGTTATAGTGTTTATCGATGACATCTTGGTGTATTCTAAGATTAAGGAGGATCATGCCAATCACCTTTGAATTTTGTTGTAGACTCTTAAGGATCAGAAGTTGTATGTCAAACTTTCTAAGTGTGAGTTTTGGTTGGGTGATGTGACTTTTCTTGGCCAAGATTTTTCTAATTGGGGGATCAAGGTGGATCCACATAAAGTTGAGGCGGTTAAAAGGTGACCTAGACCTACGACTCCAAGTAGAATTTAGAGCTTCCTAGACTGGGATGAGTATATAGTAGATTTGTGGAGAGTTTCTCTTCTATTATCGCTCTATTGACCAGATTGACTTAGAAAAAGGTTAAGTTCTTTTGGTCCGATGCTTGTAAGGGTAGTTTTGAGAAGTGAAGAGTAAGTTGACTTCTGTGCTAATTTTGACCCAACCAGAGGGTACTGTAGGTTTTGTTGTGTATTGTGATCCATCCCATATGGGACTGGGTTGTGTGTTGATGCAATATGGTAAGGTTGTGACTTATGCTTCTAGGCAGCTCATGGTTTATGAGAAGAATTATCCAATGCATGACTTGGAATTGTTGGTTGTGGTTTTTTCCTTGAAGATTTTGGCGTCACTACTTGAATGGGGTTCATATGGATATCTATTAGATTATAAAAGCTTGCAGTATGTGTCACTCAGAAGGAATTGAATCTCAGGCAGAGGTGGTGTCTTGAATTGCTCAAGGAATAGTCTATGAATTGTAATACCCATGCTTTTTCTTAGCTTGAAAATCATCTCAAGGATGTTAGAACTTTCTTTGAAATACGAATTCATTCTTATACATGAGGAATTTCCATAATTTTTACTTTCTATCACATGGGAAATTGAATAAGCTTTGTATTGATATATAATTCTCCCAAATCTGACACCCGAGCAAAGAGTTAGAGCCTTTTTAGTGAGATAGTGTTTGACCTGAGCCTTCAGCGCGTCGCAGAGATAGCTCGAATGGAAATTGTCAAATTCCAGTGTTGCTTCGCGATATTGGCACGTCAAGCCAAACTTCCAGGTCGTAGACAAGGTGGCAACGCGATAGCCCCACGTCGCGCCACCGTGCAGTTTCCCAATTGTCAATTTCCAGTGACACGGCGCGATAGCTCCGCATCGCACCAAAGGCCCAACTCGGGAAATTTTATTGAAAATTTAATGACGTGTCCAGGGTTAAAAGGGTCAACTTTCTACCCCTATATAATCCCTTTAACACGTGATTCAGCCACTTTTCACCCAAAATAAATTAGTTTCTCTCAAGTTTATCTCAAGAACAAGCTAGGGTTTTTATTGATGGCCCAATTTCAAGAAGGCTTCACCATCAATCTTCATGAAATCACAAACTAAGGTATGCATAGTGTTCATTCATGGACTCCTTTCATCCATGAAGTTCAAGAATCCTTTTTAACTACAAGTTATGGATTTTCTTCATGTTTTCATGCTTTGTATGTTCTCTTTCATGTTGATAAATGAGGAATTGATTTCTTTCCATGATTTGATGATAAATTCCATGTGGGTTGATTAGTATAGATAAAGATTTACAAAATCTCATGACTAAAACCTTGTATGATGGAATTGGAATTGAAGCATGATGTTTAATTATTGTATGTGCTTTACATGTACTATGCCTACAATATGTTTGATTAAATGCCTAGATGAAGGAAAATTGTCTAACTAGCATGATATCATGAAATCCCCATGTATGTACAAGTTTATGCCTATTACATGTTTGATGAAAGGCTCCTATGAATGTAGTATGTATTATGATGTTCGTCAAGTCTTTAAGTAAATCATGGTATGTCAGTTTCCTTCTATCGAGTCCTGGGGGTACTTGTACCCGAAATATTAGTTGTGTGCCTAGAGCCATGTCATGTTTTTTACGATACTCTCAGTCAAGCTATGAACTCTTAGACTTCAGATAGTCTTATGATGCAGGAAAAATCTCCATGATCTCATGACTCAGTCAGTTGTTAGATATCAGTAGTATTCCGTCAGCCACAAAAATTCAGTAACTAGGTCCATGCTCAGTTCAGTTCAATAAATCATGTTCAGTTTCCATTCAGGTGGGAGTAGGAATTAGCACCAAGTGAACCCAAGGATGGGGCCTCGCCTGTTATACGAGGGTGTGATCCCTGGAAGCAATCCTTGCATTCCAGAACTATGTAGCCAGCATAGGTTGAGACATCGTAGCCTGCTATATGAGGGTAGATGAGGTGTCTTAACCTGTTATGTGAGGGTTCCCACCGTTCTAACTAGAGTTACCTGTTATATGAGGGTTACTCATATGTTGTCCTTACCAGTGGCGCGGTATTGACACCCTTCCAATCAGGGCATAGATTGGACCCCAACTCATCTATCATAGCACCTTTGGGGCATGTCGGTTAGATACTACTTCCCACAGTTTCATGTTATAGAATCAGGACTGTTAGATACAGTCAATCAGTCTCAGTAATAGAGCTCAGATAGTTCTTCAGATTTTAGGACTGTCAGATGCAGTCAACTCAGATACAGTACGGAACTCAGATAGTTCCATCAGATTCAGGACTTTCAGATATAGTCACCCATGTTATTAGCATTATTTAGATATAGTCCTTCATATTATTAGTCATGTCATGTTATCAGCATTCAGATTCAGTAATCACGATATCACGTTGTCAGCTACAGTTATGTAATTATGTATGCATTCTCATGTTTATGTTAGACAGTCAGCTAGTATTAGCATGCATGTGAACCCTTGAATTTAGCCTACCTCACATGTATACTCGGTACATATGTACTGACGCACTCACGCTATGGTTCTTTCTTTTTATGTTACGCCATAGGTTCAGAGACACGAGCTCCAGATCAGCAGTGGATTTCAGTTTCAGCAGTTAGAGTAGAAGTGAGTCCTCATCCTTCGAGGACATAATAATTTTCTATTATCTCATTGATTAGCTTATTAGTTGGAGTTAGTTGGGGACATGTCCTATCAACTCCTTATTCAGATTCTTCAGACAGTAGAGGCTTTTAGACTAGTTTCAGACTAGATTCAGACTAGATTAGACTAGATGCAGACTAGATTCAGACTAGATGCAAACTAGATAAAGACTAGATGCAGACTAGATGCAGACTAGATACAGATTATCTTGTTTTAGACTTCAGTTTTGTTTTGGGTATTCTATTACCCCACACAGATGTTACGTTATTCAGTTATGTTCATGATCTACTTTATGGCCTTTCAGTGCATGTTTCCATATTATTATGTTATCTTTTGCAGTATACAGGTACAAATATTAGTCATGGGTTAGCTTGTGGTTCTTCGGGGTCATAAGCACCGTGTAGCATTCTGGTTTAGCAAATCAGGTCGTTACATGAACCTTCACTACCACCCACGTAAAGCTAATATGGTTGATAATGCTCTTAGCAGGTTTTCTATAAGCGGCTTATCCCATGTTTATAAGGAGAAGCGAGGATTGGTGAAGGACGTTCACCATCTGGTGAACTTAGGAGTTCATCTTCTGGACTTTGATAATGAAGGGGTGATTGTTCAAAAGGTGGTCAAATTATCTTTTGGTGTTGAAGTGAAGGCGAAGAAGGTTTTGGATCCTATTCTTATGTATATTAAAAATATTGATGGGATGCGTGAGAGAATTTTGACTAAGGCTCATGAGTTGAGGCATATATTCCATTCGAGATTGATGAAGACACATCATGACTTGAAGGAGATCCATTGGTGGAACAACATGAAGAGAGATATGGCTAATTTTGTAGCTAAGTATGTGATTTGTTAGTAAGTGAAGGTTTAACTGTTGAGGCCTGGTGGTATGTATCAAGAGATTGAGTTGCCTATATGAGAGATAATCAATACATATTTTGTTACAGGTCTTCTACGGTATCGGAATTAGTACGATTCAATTTCAGTCATTGAGGATAAAATGACTAAGTCTACTCACTTCTTGCCTGTGAGTATTAAGTACTATGGAGAGGATTATGCTAAGTTGTTTATTCAGGATATTGTGAAGTTGCATGAGTGCCGGTTTCCATTATTTCAGATAGAGGTACATAGTTTTTGTCTCATTTTTGTCATTCGTTTCAGAGGGGTCTAGGTACTAAGGTGAACCTTAGCACCGCTTTCCACCCGCAAATAGATAGACATGCGGGAAGGACTATTCAGACTTTGGAGGGTATGCTAAGATCTTGTGTGATTGATTTTGGAGGTATTTAGGTGGATCACTTACCTCTTATCAAGTTTTCGTATAACAATACTTATAATTCAAGTATTCAGATGGCTCCATTCGGGGATCTGTATGGTAGGAAGTATAGATATCCTATTAGGTGGTTTGAGGTTGGTAAGACTAGGTTGTTCAGTCCTGACTTGGTTCACCAATCTATGGAGAAGGTAAAAGTGATTAGGGAAAGACTTAAGACTTCTCAAAGTTTCCAAAAGTCATGTAAATTTGAGGAGAAGAGTATTGGAGTTTGAAGTGAGCGATTGGGTGTTCCTGAAAGTCTCTCCTACGAAAGGAGTGATGAGGTTTAGGAAGAAGAGGAAGCTCAGTCCCCATTATGTTAGGCCATATCAGATTTTAAGGAGAGTTGGGAATATTGCCTATGAGAAGGATTTGTCTGCGAGTTTTGGTTCCATTCATCTCGTAGTTCATTTTTAAATGTTGAAGAAGTGTATGGGTGACCCTTCCTTGATAGTTCCCTTGAGGGTATTGGTTTTTCGAATTCCTTGTCTTACGAGAAAGCCCCAATTGAGATATTAGATAAGAAAGTTCGTAGATTGAGGAAAAAGGATGTATCTTCAGTGAATGTTCTTTAGATAAACCAAAAGGTAGAAGAATTTACTTGGGAAGCTGAAGAAGATATGAAGGCCAAGTATCCGTTCTTGTTCCCTGTGTCGAATGAAGGTGCTTAAGGTATGATTTATGTTTCCTTCATTTAGTTTTTTGAGTTTATCATTTGATTCTAATTTATTCTTACTATCCTTGTGCTAAAAGCGTCCAAGATCATCATTGGAGGACGAATGATCCTAAAGGACGGGAAGGGGGGGGGGGGTAATGTAAGTCCTTTAAAACTTTGATGATTTTATTTTTGACCTTCCCATGTCCAAAACATCAATTCTTCACTTGAATTGTGTTTAGTTATGTTAATAGGGTATCTCAATAGAGTTTGGAATTTTTGGAAGGGGTTTGGGTCATTTTGGAAATTCGAGGCAATAAGCTTACGCGAAATCGCCGTGTCATGGAGGCTACCCTCCGCTATATTGGCGTGGCACAAAGGATAATCTCCGCGATATTGGCGTTCCACGCAAAGGACATATTTTTGTGTAGTTTTTTTTTCATTTGGTGTAAGGGGATTTTGGGTCTTTTCACTCTTGTACGACCTTTAAACATAAAAGTTACCCCTTTCATCAGTTTTACAAGATTAAAATTCTCCGTGCTCTCTCAAGAACTCAAAATCTAAAAAAGCTTCAGGATTTCACTGTGCATTCGTCATCTGGGTTCCAAACTCTGAATTTCTTTTAAATTCTTATGTATTTAATGAATATATCTCTTCCCTAAATTGATTTTATATAAAAACATATGTTTAATTGTTATCCATGTGAATTTAATTATTGGATTTTGAAACTGGGTTGAGGGCCTTTGGATGTTATATGATTGAATTGTTTTTACCATGGTTTTTATGGATTATTCATGATTTGAATTGATGGTTTTTGAACTAATTGGGTGCAAGGTTATGGAAATTGGAATGAGGGGTCGTGTATTCCCCCAAATAAATTTGATAAATTATGGGGGTCGTGGATTCCCCTCCCCCCGATAAATGGATTTTGGTATTGGAATTGGTAATAACCTCAATCCACCTTTTGAAATTGGCTTTGAAACATGGATACATGCATATTGAAACAAATTTTGAAACCTTGCATTGCATAAAAGGTTAATAGAGTGTGTTTTTATTTTACATTGGACCTTGGGCGTCATGGATTCCCCCAAGTTGGTGGATAATTGAACCTTGGGGGTCGTGGATTCCCCCATGCTGATGGATAATTGGAATGGCATAATGATATTAGCTTGTAAGCATAATAGGTATGATGATACCAATGGTATATGCCTAAATGGATGATTCTTGGTTTAATGAATGGGAATGTGTAAATATTTTTAATTGGGATTAATGGGGATTGTGTAGCTCGCCATGAGGTGAGTCCCCCAAGGGATTGATACTGGAAACCCACATTTGCCGGTGTGGGGGTGGTCTTAATGATTGTGTGCATGTGTCACACTTTATATATATTTGTATCCAGGAATGGAATAAGTTCGTGGATTCCCCGACCTTTATTGATACCTCTGGTTCGTGCAGCTAACACGCAGTGTGGCCCTTTCAGTGGGGGGAGACGGACCCATATAGACCATAGGTGTTTTTATGATGGTTGAAGCTTCATAGTCTAGTTTAATATTTTAAATCTCAAGCTAAACTTTTTTCCTTATCTGGCATCTTATATATATGTGTATATGAATGTGTGCATATGGTTTTGAATGATTTTGGATAGATTTGATCATGGCATTATTTTACCCCTTATCCCTGAGTTAAATGCTAGAACTCATCTCGCTAACCATCCTAGTATGCTATGTTTTTTCATAATGTAGGGTCCGAAGACACTTCTCTTACTCCTATGTAGCATTAGGTGGATTAGCACACTTGTTGATTTGCTTTGAATTGGTGAGCTTCCATTCTCTGGAAGGCCTATCATTTCATAGTTTTTTTCCTTTATGTTTTACACTATCTTTTGGGTCCCATTTTGTCTATATTTGGGGGCATGTCCCAATGTCATGACCCATGTCACGACAACGGTATGTACGGTCATAAGTGACTACAAGTTAACCCCTGAACTAGTACCTGCTGTGAGCACTGAGTAATACTATAATGTAATACATGAGAAGAAGATGCACTGATAAGGTACTGTAAAATTGAATACTGCAATACAAAGCAAAGAATATCTAAAATATTTGATGAAATACTCGAAACCAAACTGTCTATCTGAAATAACTGTTAATAGTGAAATAACTGACTGTCGAACTAATTGTCTTAAAGCCTCTAAACATCCTGAGGAGTTTATGGGACAACCCCCAACTAACTCCAACCGACTGAACATGAGAAAACACTAAAGTAACTGAAATAAGCAATTCATTTCCTCGATGGATTAGGACTCACCACTACTGCTGATGGGTAACGCTGAGTTGTCTAAGAGCAGTTGGGAAACTGTGCATCCAAACCTATGTTATAAGATAACATAGCGCAAAAAAAAGTATGTAGTCACTACTTTGAATGTACTAGTATATGAGATGAGGACTAGCTTAAGAATATGAGGTATATGAGCATAAATGCATGAACATATAATATCTGAGAATGCAAGATCAAGCATAAACATATTTCTGAGATAATCTATGATCCAAAAGATTAAAAGCTATATAACTGAATAACTAAAAATCTATACACTTGGTCAAGCAAACCTAAACTAAATACACTAATTACTGTACTGAGATTGTGGGACATATTATATAACCGACATGCCCCAATATGAGCTAATCGGGGTCCAACCCGTGACCCCAGTTAGAAGGGTATCAGTACTGTGCCATAGGTACTAACACTGGCTGTGTGGATCCACTAAACTGGTGTCCCGAGGGACTAAGGAGTCACCTTGTACTGGCAGGTTCTCTCATGAGATATGCATCAACCCTCAACTGGTAGGCAGACATCTCAAACCTATGCTGGCTATGTAATTTTGGAACTCAGAAACTGCTACTAAAGGTCACACCCTCTACTAGCAGGTGAGCCCCCATCCCTGGGTTTTCTCGGTGCAAAATCCTACTCCCAACTTAACTGACACTGTTATTGAACTTAACTTAATTCACTGAATATAACAACTGGCATTACTCATCATGATCATAACAATTGAGTAAATGATAATATTCATGGTTTAACTAAAATCATTACTTGAAAGATCTTAAATCATGTAAAACAAGTAGATATCGGGTGTTCATAACATACCAGCACTGAATGACCATAAAATATGATAACAAAGCTTTAACCTATAGTATGGGATCATGGTTCAAAGACCCAAAACATAGACATCATCAAACATGTGAGTATTATGAACTTAAAAATGAAAATATCTTAAACATGAGGAAAAAATATGATTACATGTCTAAATTCATAATTTGGGGATTTATCCTAAAATCAATTGATCATGACATGGGTATTGCAACACTCAAAACATGATATGACTCATTCCACTTAAAAATATTTGCAAACATAACTTGTAATTGAATTAACAAGAGATTCATGGATTTATTTAATCTTAAACATGTATAAACTCATAAATTAAATCAAAAAAGGATCTTTGGGCTCCACAGGTGAAAGGGACCCATGGATGAACACCCCACATACCTGTAGTAGAATCTTTGGGGAAATTTCTTTGAAGTTGTTCTTGACCTAGAGAAACCCTAGATGCTTGGGGAAGATAAAGAAACCATTTTCTCTTGATTCTATTTAGTAAATTGATGTTTAATGATGTAAATTAGTGATTTTGGGCCTTTTATAATACCCCCCGTGAAGCTAAAATACATGGGTTTGGCTTTTAAGAGAGTGGGAAAAACGTTAAAGCTCTTGGAAAAACATGTAGAAAATCACGATCCTAGTCGGTATGATTTGACCTTACGACTCGTATGTTAGGGTACGACTGGACTGCTGACTCGTAAGCTTCACAAATTTCAAAGAACATGTACTTGTCTAGATACGAGTCGTACTTCCAACTCATAAGATGCCTATACAATTTGGTAAATTCACTCGTAAGATGAATGGATAACTTAGGGAACCAACACTGTTATTGATATGGCTTCCCTCTGTATGAGTCATACCTTTGTATACGACTATATACTCCCCTCTTACATCCTGTACAGAACCTCAAGGGGTCAAAACTGATGTCCATACGACTGGTTTTATATGACTCGTACACTTCTTGACGACTTATGGGGTCAAGTCGTACCTGTAACAGAATGTTCAACAAGCTATTCTGACTTTGGTATGAGTCCAACATATGAATCGTAAATGGGGTATGATAGAGGATCATGATTCATATACTGCACAGAGACCGAAAAAGATACGAGGTATTACACCCAACCTATATGATGTTCAGTATTTTAGAGGCTTTTGTGGATAATTGTGGATTGGGTATTGTTGAATTCCTAGAATTCCTACCTTGGTTCACTTATCTATCATTCATTACTATTTAATTGGCTTCCACATTGTTATTATTATTATTTTGTGCTCATGAGGTTATGCAATGGGGGTGGTCTCCAGTCCATGACGGGCTTGAGATACCCATCACGGCCAGGCCTTGGTTCTAGTCGTAACATTTACTTTATGACTTTTATTGATGATCATTCTCGCAAACTCTGGGTATTTCCTTTAAAGTCCAAAGATCAAGAACTTTATGTGTTCAAGGGTTTTTAGGCCTTGGCTGAGAGACAGATAAGAAAGAAATTGAAATGCATTTACTCAGATAATGGTGGTGAGTATATTTGTCTTTTTGATAGATATTCCAGAGAGCATGGTAGTCAGTATCAGAAAACTCCTCTAAGAACTCCTCAGTTAAATGGTTTAGTAGAGAGGATGAATAGAACTCTAGTTAAGAGGGCTAGATGTATGCTTTCAGATGCTAAGCTGCCAGATTCTTTTTGAGCGGAAGAACTTAATCCTACTTCTTATGTTATTAATTTATCTCCTACTATTGCTTTGGATGGTGATGTCCCTGACAAAGTTCGGTAAAGTACAAATGTTTCTTATAAATATCTTAGAATCTTTGGGTGTAAAGCCTTTGTCATGTTCCTAAGGATGAAAGGTCAAAGTTGGATGTTAAAACTAGGTAGTGTATCTTCATTGGTTATGGTCAAGATAAATTTGGCTATCATTTCTATGATCCAGTTGAGAAGAAACTTGTTAGAAGCCGTGATATTGTGTTGTTTGAAGATGAAACAATTGAAGATTTTGACAAAACTGAGAAGATTGATTCTTAGAGTAGTGAGAGCCTAGTTGATGTTGATCCAGTTCTTTTGACTATTGCTCCTGAAGAAAATCTTCATGATGATGAAAATTAAGTTAATCATGAAGATATTTATCATGTCTAGAATGACCAACATGATGTTTTTGATGCTCTAGTGCAAGTTCAAATGGTTGTTCAGCAACCAGTTATTGATGCTCCGAGAGTTCACTCAGACGGTCTGTAACACCCCGAAAATAGTTCCCAATATGTCACACGATGCTCAAGACTATGAGAAGCCTTAAGCTAACCCTGTAAGCCATCTACTAAATCTAAAACTCATAATAAGAAAGTATAGATATATAATCAAGCTAAAATGCAAAATTCTGTATGAGCTAAGCTAAAAATGTCTAAATATAATATCTGAAAAATACTAAACTCAAGGGTCTGATCAGTCAATACTGAAAATCTGAATCATAACTAGCAGTCTGACAAGCCTCTACTACTAATGCTAGAGAGTCACTGGGATAAACCCCCAACTAACTCAAACTGTTTGAAAATACCGAATCATCTATACTAATAAGCTGAAAAACTGAAAGACTAAGTCTCCAAATTATGAGGACTTACCAACTGTTGGGATGTAGATGTAGATGCTCGAATCACTTACGCTACTGAAACTGAGCACCTGGACCTACATTATGAGACAATGTAGCACATAGACGTATATGTGGATCAGTACTTCTGAATTATACTGAGTATATGGGGTGAATGCACAAGTAAATCAATATCTCAATATTATTATAAATTTGTAAAAGAATGTATGCTAAATGTAGATGACTCACATAAGCTGGAATATTTGAAAACTGAAAAATCATAATCATGAATAGAAAAACATGTTGCATAGATCTAGTGAGTCATAAATTTAAGTTTCTAAAACCTGTATATGTACTCTATCTTTAAACCTCCTAGAACCTCTCATTCAAAGAGAGGCAGAAAGTGGCTCCGGGTATAGATAGGGTGAAATCTGCAGGGGATCATGTTGTCTAAGTGTAGAAAAGACTCACTTTTATATCTGAAATATGAAGTCTGAAATCTAGTAGCTAAGAATATCTGGATAAAATTGTGAGCCTTTACACTTAGTTTCTAAAAGCTTTTCTGTTAAAAGCTTTTTTGTTATTCTTTACTCTTTTCTATAAGCTGTAGGCAAGTACTTTTAAAAACTATTCTGAAAGTCTTTACTGTTAGGGAGTTTCTTCTAACCGACATACTCTCTGTGAGCTATCATAGTGTCCAACATCTAGTTCCCTTATGGGAAAACCTCATATTGGGGAGAGGTGTCATACTATTGCCAAGGAGTGTAACCTAATCTAAGTGATCACATCTGTAACTATCATCCATATAGAAATGGGAATGATCTGATAATCTGTACCTACGTTGGCTCGTAGTTCTGGGTCATGTAAACATACCCAACTCAGTGCTAAATACTACTCCCTTTAATCGGTATGCTCATTCTGTAGGAAATCCACTTTTAAAACTAGTATAAATGGTTTACAATAAAAACCAACAGTATATCTGTTAATTTAAACTATAACTAAAAATGTAAAGAAGATCCCATATCTAAGCTGAGATCAAAAGATCAAACCTTTATTAAAATCTGAAAATAACTAGTCCAGAGATGCTTAAAACATAGTCATTCTTGAAATATCATCACACAAACTAGGGCTTAATAACTCATGCTTTAAATTCATGTCAAAACATCATAATGTTTCTGCTTGATAATGTAAATATTGGTAATTTGATTCAAAATCTGTAAATTATTGTAATACGCAAGAAAATACAAAAGTAGTCATGCAATTCAACATTTAATTCACTTGAAATCTCATAATCGTGTAAATAGAAATATTGGGTATAAAACCTAATTAAAAATTTATGTAAACTCATGTAAAATTATCTTCAAAAACTAATTTTGGGCACAAGGATTACAGGATTATCCTTGTTGAAAACCCCACATACCATAATTGATGATTAGATGAAGAAACTTGAATGTTGAATCCCTATTTTTTCTCTTGAAGATAGATTCTAGAAGTTATTGAATTGGCAATCCTTAATTTTGAGCTATCTTTGAAAAAGAATGGTGGAATTTGGATTTCTTGGAGATGAAGGTTTGAATTCTAGGGTTTCCTTGGAGAGTAATTTTGATGAAAATATGCATATAATGGTTAGAATTGGATTAATTATGTGTCTTACATGATTTGGGGGCTTAGGAAATGACTAGATTGCTCTTTGAAATTTTTAATCAGAACTGGAGATCCCGATTTTGCCACCCACCACGACGCATCACGGTGTGCCTTTCTGGAAAACAGACGATTGCCATTTTGGCTTTTGGCGCAACACGGCCAAATCACGTTACTTCACTAGAAAAGGACGAGTTCCATTTTGCACTCCACCGTGATGTGTTGTCTGTCCAATTGGGAATTTTTGATGCGATACAGGCTAATTGCGGTGAGCTACTAGAATGGGGCAAAAGGGAACTGGAATTTTTCCGTGATGTGGGCTAATCGCGGTGCTTCACTGGAATCGGACAATTGCGATTTTGTCCTTCACCTCGATGCGGTGCCTGTCGAAATTCCCTACTATTTTCACTAAAATTGCCATAACTTCTCAACCAAGTATCAGATTAAGGAGAAATTGGTATCATTGGAAAACTGGTTCAATTATCTACAACTTGGTGGGTATGTAACTAGAAAATTTTATATATATCAAGATTTATTCATTTTTGAAGTTGACCCTTGACATTCTTGGTGTTAAATTAAGTTAGGAAAAATACGGGGTATTATATTATCTCTCCCTTGGGAATATTCATCCTCGAATGAGACTAGTTAAACTAAAGATACTGAGAAACTAAGGCTATATGCTAGCATGCATAACTAAAACAAGTTGCATGAATGAATCTAAAATATACTGAGCGACTGAACTAATCTATGAATGCATGAATTTACGTAAAGATAACTATATAGTTGAATTTAAGACTGGAAAAGAACTGAATTAAGGAAGACTGTTACTATCGACTGTATCTGAGATCGTGGAGAAGAAATGAGGATACTTGGCTCGCATGTCTGCTTCTGCATCCCAAGTGGCACCCTCAACATCTTGATTTCACCACAGAACTTTGACCAAGGGAACTTCTTTGTTCCTTAGTCTATGGATCTGATGATCAAGAATCTCTACTAGAAGTTCTTTGTAAGAAAGGCTATTCTAAATATCTGTGCTTTCTAGAGGGACTACAACAGTTGAATCATCCATACACTTCTTCAATAAGGCCACATGGGTCACTGGATGAACTGATGACAAGTCTGCGGGTAGCTCAAGATCATATGCTACCTTCCCAACATGACCCAAAATCTTGTAGGGGCCTATATATCGGAGACTAAGCTTCCTCTTTTTTCCAAACCTCTTCACCCTCTTCATGGGTGAAACCTTCAAATGCACAAGATCATCTACTTTAAACTCAAGATCTCTCTTTCTTACGTCTGCATAAGCTTTCTGACGACTCTGAGCTATTTTCAATATCTCTCAAATCAACTAAACTTTCTCCATGGCCTCAAACACCATATCTGTCCCAATCAAAGCGGCCTCACCCACTTCAAACCAACCTACTGGTGATGTACGCCTTTGCCCATAAAGAGCTTCAAATAGGGCCATCTAAATACTAGAATGGTAACTATTATTGTAGACAAACTCGATTAATGGAAAGTGGTCATCCCAACTACCTTTGAAATCAAGAACACAGGCCCTCAACATATCCTCTAAGGTATGAATGGTCCTCTCTACCTGACCATCTGTCTGCAGATTAAAAGCTAAACTGAGATGAACTTGGGTACCAAGACCCTTCTGAAAGGCTTTCCAAAACTAGGAGGTAAACTGAGTACCCCCTATCTGAGATGATAGATAAAGGAACTCCATGAAATCTAACCAACTCTCTGATGTACAGCTTAGCATAATCTTCAGTTGTGTAGGATGTGTGAACTGGCAAGAAATGAGCTGATTTAGTCAATCTATCTACTATAACCCAAATCAAATCATGTTGATGATGTGAATGGGGTAATCCAATCATAAAGTCCATATTCACCTCTTCCTACTTCCAAATGGGAATGCCAAACTCCTACAATATGCCACCAGGTCTTTGGTGTTCTACCTTAACCTGTTGACAAGTTGCACACTTAGCTACAAATTCTTCTATATCTTTCTTCATACCACTCCACCAATAGACTTCCCACAGATCGCGGTACATCTTGGTGGCTCCTGGATGAATGGAGTAACGTGCACCCTACGCTTCTGCCATAATCTGCTTTCTCAACTCATCAACACAGGGTACACACAATCTACTCTGGTATCTCAACATACCATATCCCCCTTGTGAGAAAAACTCTAGCTTTTGGTGTTTAACTGACCCCTTCAGTTTGACCAAACTAGGATCCTTGTTCTGCTTCCCTTTTACTTTAGAAACTAAAGAATATTTTGAACTACTCTGTTCCCTTCAACTGAGTCAACCAACCTCACCCCTAATCTAGAAAATTGATGAACTTCCCAAACTAACTCACTCTTATAGTTCTCCACATGAGCAACACTGCCATAGATAATCTACTAAGGGCGCCTGCCACTACATTGACCTTGCTCGGATTATATAACATACTCATGTCATAATCCTTCAAACATTCTAACCACCTTCTCTGACGAAGATTTAACTCCCTCTGAGTAAACATATATTGCAACCTTTTGTGATATGTAAACACATCAACGTGCACCCTATAAAGATAGTGCCTCTAGATTTTTAATGCAAACATAAAAGCAGCTAGCTCAAGGTCATGGGTAGGATCATTCTATTTGTGAGGCTTAGGTTGTCTAGAGGCATAAGCTATAACCTTACCCCTCTGCATCAAAACAGAACCCAGACCAATTCTAGAGGTATCACAATAGACAATGAACCCATTGGTACCATCAGGTAGTGCAAAAACTAGGGCTGAAATGAGTCGAGTCTTTAAATCCTGAAAACTCTTCTCACAGGAATCTGATCACTAGAACTTAACTTTTTCTTGGGTCAATATAGACATAGGAGATGCAATAGACGAAAAACCTCAACAAAATATCTGTAATAGCCAGCTAAACTCAAGAAACTTCTAATGTCTGACGGAGAGATAGGTCTAGGTCAGTTTCTTACTATTTTTGTCTTTTAGGGATCAACTCTAATACCATCACTGGAAATAATATGACCGAGGAAAGCTACTAATCATAGCCAAAATTCACATTTGCTAAATTTGGTGAACAACTGGTGATCTCTAAGAGTTTGCAACATAATTCTAAGGTGGTCTACATGATCATCCTCACTTCGAGAATAGAAAAGAATATCATCTATAAAGACTATGACAAACATGTACAAATACTATTTGAACACTCGGTTCATCAAGTCCATGAAGGCTGCTGGGGAATTTGTTAGCCCAAAGGACATGACTAGAAACCCAAAATAACCATAATGGGTTCTGAAAGCTGTCATTGGGATATCACATTCCCTTACTCTAAGCTGATGATAGCTAGATTTAAGCTCTATCTTTGAAAAGTAACTTGCACCTTGGAGTTCGTTGAATAAGTCATCAATCCTAGGAAGAGGATATTTGTTTTTGACTGTGACTTTATTTAGCTAACGATAGTTAATGCACATTTGTAAAAAACCATTTTTCTTTCAATGGCAAATGCTCATCCCAACTACCCTTGAAATTAAGAGCACATGCCCTCAACATATCTTCCAGAGTCTTGATGGTTCTCTCAGCCTGACCATCTGTCTGCGGATGAAAAGTGGAACTGAGGTAAACTTGGGTACCGAGACCCTTCTGAAATGCTCTCCAAAACTGAGAAGTGAACTAAGTACCCCTATCCAAAATAATAGACAAGGGAACTTCATGCAACCTGACTAACTCTCGTATATACAACTTAGCATAATCCTCAGCTGTATAAGATGTATGCACTGGCAAGAAATGCGTTGACTTAGTGAACCTGTCTATAATAACACAAATCGAATCATGATGACGACGCGAAAAGGGTAAACTAGTAAAAAAATCCATATTCACCTCTTCCCACTTCTAAGTGGAATACCAAATTCTTACAATGTAACACCAGGCCTTTGGTGCTCTACCTTAACCTATTGGCAAGTTACACACTTGGCTACAAACTCAGCTATATCCTTCTTCATACCACTCCACCAATAGATTTCTCGCAAGTCGCGGTACATCTTGGTAGTGCCCGGATGAATAGAATATCGCGCACCATGTGCCTCATCCATAATTCTCTGCCTCAAATCATCAACACAAGGAACACACAAATTTATCCTGACATCTCAACACACTATCTCCCCCTTGGGAGAAAACCACTACCTTTTAGTAGTTAACTGACTCCTTCAATTTGACCAAACTAGGATCCATGTCTTGTTTCTTCTTCACTTCAAAAACTAAAGAGGATTCGGAACTACTCTGAACCCAAATACTACCTTCAGCTGAATCAAGAAACCTAACACCCAACCTAGCCAAATGATGCACTTCCCAAGTCAACTCCTTCTTATCTTCCTCCACATGAGCCACACTTTCCATAGACAACCTACTAAGGGCGTTTGCCACTACATTGGCCTTTTCCGAATGGTACAACACGCTCATATCATAATCTTTTAGCAACTCTAACCATCTCCTCTGTCTAAGATTCAACTCCCTTTGAGAAAATACATACTGCAAGCTGTTGTGGTCCATAAAGACATCAACATGAACACCATAAAAATAGTGTCTCCAGATTTTCAAAGAAAAACTACAGCAGCTAATTCAAGATCATAGGTTGGGTAATTATTTTTATGCGGCTTCAACTGTCTAGAGGCATAGGCTATAACCTTACCTCTCCGCATCAACACACAACCCAAACCAACTCTAGAGGCATCATAATACACCACAAAACCATCAGTACCATCAGGCAATGTTAACACAGGGGTTGAAGTAAGTCGAGTCTTCAACTCCTGAAAACTCTTTTCACAGGAATCTGACCACGAGAACTTAACTTTCTTTTGGGTCAGTATAGACATAGGGGATGAAATAGATGAGAAGCCTTCAACAAAATGGCAGTAATAGCTAGCTAGACCTAAGAAACTCCTAATGTCTGACGAAGATATAGGTCTAGGCCAATTTCTTACATTTTTTGTCTTTTGGGGATTTACTCTAATGCCTTCGGCTAAAATAATATGATCGAGAAAGGCTACTGACCTTATCCAAAACTCATACTTGTTGAATTTGGCGAACAAATGATGATCTTTTAGAGTTTACAAGACAATTCTGAGATGATTTGCATGGTCATTCTCACTAAGAGAGTAAACAAGGATATCATCTATGAATCCTATGATAAATATATCAAGATATAGTCTGAACACTCGATTCATGAGGTTCATGAAAGATGATGGAGCATTGGGTAGCCTGAAAGACATGACTAAAAACTCAAAGAGACCATAACGGGTTCGAAAGGCTGTCTTTAGAATATCACACTCCCTTACTTTAAGCTGATGATAGACGGATCTAAAGTCTATCTTTGAGAAATAACTTGCACTTTGCAATTGATCAAACAGGTCATTAATTCTAGGAAGAGGGTACTTATTCTTGACTGTGACCTTATTAAGTTGTGATAGTCAATGCACATACGCAAAGAATAATTTTTCTTTCGCATGAACAACATGGGTGCGCCCCAAGGAAAAACACTGGGCCATATGAAACCTTTGTCTAGAAGATCCTTGAGTTACTCTTTTAACTCCTTAAGCTCTGCGGGTGCCATACGATATGGAGGAATGGAAATAGGCTGGGTATTGAGACAAAGGTCAATCCTAAACTCTATCTCTCTATCGGGAGGTACCCCTGGGAGATCTTCCAAAAAGACATCAGGAAACTCTTTAACTATATTGACTGACTGAATAGTTGGAGCCTTAGACTTAGTGTCTTTAACTCGAACTAGATGATAGATGCAACCTTTGGATATCAGTTTTCTGGTTTTAAGATAGGATATGAAATGGCTCTTAGGAGATACAGAACTTCTGGACCATTCAAAGACTGGCTCATCTGGGAATTAAAACTTAACCACATTGGTATGATAGTCTATAGATGTATAACAGGAATGAAGCCAATCCATACCCAGAATAAGGTCAAAATCGACCATATCTAACTCTATCAAATCAGAGAATATGACCTTATGAAGAACAGTACTAGGACACTTCTTATAAACTCGCTTAGCAACAACTGACTCTCCTACATGAGTGGAAACCAGGAAAGGCTCAGGGATCTTTTCGGGACTCATCTCAAAATTCATAGCAACCAACGGTGTCACATAAGAAAAACTTGACCCAGGGTCCAACAATACATACACATCAAAATGAAAAACACAAATCATACCCGTCACAACATTTGGTGAATCCTTCTGCTCCTGGTGGGAGGGCAAGGCATAGAATCAATTCTGGCACTAATCACCAGCAGTACTGGATGAAACACCCTGAGAAGGGGCTAGACGGGCTAAAGGAGTTGGTGCACTGGTAGTCTAAGTCTAGGGTCGAGCATCTTGGTTCCCTTGTCTAGCATGCGGGCAATCTCTAACAACATGGCCCAACTTACCACAACCATAACAACCTTTCTGCCCGGCTAACCACTCACCGGGATGGTCCTTACCACACTTAGCACATGGAGGATAACGAGGTCTTCCGCTCACACTATTTTGAGACATGGACATGGAAGACCTACCCCACTGCTCCTGCCTATTTCTTGGTATGGGAGCACTGGATGATGAAGGCGCTAGCATAGACGGACGATTCTGGAACTGCAAATGGTTCCCTCCATGGGATCCAGTTTTACCATACTCAAACATCTCTGATCTATACCTCTTATTTTCTCTTACCCTATCTCTCTCATTTATATTTTCTGCCTCAATCTACTGAGCATGCATCATCAGTCTGGAAAGATTCATATCTCTATTAAGCATAGCAGTCCTACACTCTTAAGCCACCAATCCAGACACACCAGTCACGAACTTGCTCATACTAGATCTGGGGACAGCTATCAAATCAGGAGCATACATAGCTAACTAGTTGAACTTGAGGCAATACTTCTTTACAGTTATAGAGACTTGCCATAGATTCATGAACTCCTCTATCTTTGCTTCCCTCGTCTCAAGTGGGAAAAACTTATCCAAGAATGCATCCTGGAACACCTGCCAAGTCATATGAGCTGCATTCTCCCCTCTATTCTTTCTCCATATCACAACTCAGTCATAAGCAATATCTTTCAAACGATAAGAGGCTAATTCTATATTTTTCTCTTCAGTTACATGCATAGCTGGGTTGATCTTCTTTACCTCCTCAAGATACAAACGTGAGTTCTCACCTTGCTTTGACCCAAAAAATTCAGGCGGGTTCATCCTCATAATGTCACAAAGTCTGGATGTAGTTGCATCACCCCCTTTATGATGCAAAGAAACAACCTAATTATTATCTTGCATAGTAGCATTCACAGCTTCGGCTAATGTCTGAAAAACATCTCAAAATTCGACGTGAGTTATGTTCTCATTCAGGGGATTAACAGGTTGGTGTGGATGATTGTCATTCCTACGAGCATTAGCTCTTTGGGGAGGCATTTTCTATCATAAAAGAGCATTAATTAATAGCAGATAGAGATAGTTGTAGGCATGATAGATTCTGAAAGAAAAAGATGACTTTGTCTTAAAATATCTCGTAGCCTCTTGTTCATAGATATGGCTCACTTCACACCGACGATCAAGACTCTATGTAATACGGCTTGTCTAACTCCCAAGGACTCCTTAAACCTTAGGATCTATACCAAGTTTGTAACTCCATGAAATCTCATCACATGGTACTTAAGCATCACATGGTACTTAAGGCAATAAGTAGCCCTAAGCTAACCCTTTGAGCCTGCTATTACTTCTAACACTTACTTTAGGATGAATAAACCAAGCAAGATGCTATATTATATCAAATCAAAAATAAAATAACGGAAAACAATGTATCGATATCAAATACTGGAAATCTGGAAAACTTTAACTGACAGTCTGACAAGCCTCTACTTACTAAGAACTAGAGAGTCATTGGGACAAACCCCAACTAACTCAAACTGGACTGAAGTCAGGGAAATAGGTCCTCAAACCATGAGGACTCACCAATTGCTAAAGTGTAGATAAAGGTACTCGAAGATCACTGTCGCTGCTGAGATTGAGCACCTGAACCTACATTATGAGACAATGTAGCACACAGATGTATATGTGGATCAGTACTTTAAGGATGTACTGAGTATATGGGGGTACATGCAATAAGTAAAAAAATATCATCAATTTTTCATAAAATTATGCGTGCTAATATGTATGACTCACATAGCTCGAATAAGTCTGAAATTTAAATCTCATAAATCATGAATACTGAAACATATAGTATAAATCTCGTGAGTCATTACACTTGGTTCTAAAATTTGTATTTCTATTACTTTCCCAAAATATATAGACTAAATAGTAAAGTGCTCACCTCTGTATCTGGAAGCTAAGACTGTAACTTTGAAACTGAAATCTCAAGTAAAACAATATTTGAATAAGCTTGTGAGCCTTTACACTTAGTAACTGAAAATCTTTACTGACTAGAAAATCTTTCAAAACTTTAGGGAATTTTCTTTCAAACTGTACTGCAAGGGAAAACTCTTTTGATACTCTCGAAAAAATACTCAAAAGTTATTTAATTTCTTTTACTTGCAGGGAGGTTCTCTTAACCGACGAGCTACATGGAGTCCAACGTTTTGTCCTCCTAAGAAAGAAACCTCACGTTGGGGAGAGGTGTCATACTCTTGCTCGGGAGTATAACCTCAACTCAGTGATCACTATCTCTGCCTTAGGCACATAAATCTCAATCCTACGGTGGCACATATTTTTGGGGTATGAAACTGTAATAACTTACCTAACTCGGTGTTAAATACTACTACCATTAAATTAGCTATACTCATCTCATGGAAATCCATATTTAATAATCTCATGGTTTATAATTAAACCAACTACAAAATCTGTAATCTCATTCAGTGAAGTGGATTTCAAATCTATTATGACCATCAAGGTCAAACTTTCTCAACAATCTCAAAATAATCAAATCATGGGTGCTTATATCACAAAAGTTCTTAAAATTATAATCTCAAGTAGGGCTTAATGACCCATATTTTAATCTCAGGTGAAGACGTATCAAAATGCATACTAGATATCATAAAGATTCATAAATCATATAGAAATCTAGAGATTATCAGTAATATGCATTATAATATCAACATACTCATGTACTTTAATTTCTAAAACATTAAAAACATCAAAATCTTAATAATAACAACATAGGGTATAAACCCATACTTCAATTCCATAAGAAAACATGTCAAATCATATATTTTTGTAATTAAAGATAAGTTTAGGGCACAAGGATGAAAGGATTGTCCTTGTTCAAACCCCACATACCTTAGTCTATGAATTTAGATAGACAAGCTTGCTTGAGACTCTTTTTCGTACTCTTGAGTGAGGGTTCTTGAAGCTTTTGACTTGGGAACTTTGAATCTTAATTCAATTTGTAAAAACTATGGTGAAATCTTGAGGTTCTTGGAGAAAGATTTGGATCTTTATCTTGAGAGTTAATCTTGAGAGAAAACCCTAGTTTTTATCCTAGAGAAGAATATAACGTTTGATCCTTGAATCTGATGTATCTAGATGTGAAAAGGGTATGTGACGGCCCAAGCGATGGCCCAAGCGACGGTCTATCGCTAGCTCGATGACCCATTGATCTTTCCATTGTACTTGTCCAGAATGTGACTTTTCTACCTCTGTTGCAACAATTTTGGCGATGGTCCATTGCTAGCTCGATGGTCCATCGGTCATTCCATCATGCTTGGACAGAAGGTGGGTTCACTGTCTCGATTGTGATGGTTTGGCTGATGGTCCGTCGCTAGCTCGATGGCCCATCGGCCTTTCCATCACACTTGGGTGGTTCAGACAACTTTCTGTTAAATGGCCATAACTTTCTACTCCGACATCAGATTTTGGCAAAATGAGTATCGTTGGATAGATAATTCAATTTCCCACACGATAAAAAGTCAAAATTAGGGAAACTCTATCTGATTTAAACATTACTCACTTAGGAAGTCATCCCTTAATATTTTAGATCTTAAATTAAACTTAAAGAAAGTTTGGGGTATTACAGTTTCAGAACTACGTAGCCAGCTTAGGTTGAGACATCAAACCTTCCAGTTGAGGGTTGATGAAGTGCCTTACCTACCCGTAGAGGGTACCATTATTCTCGTTTAGGGAACCTACCAGTAAAAGGTTACTCTTCGACTTGTCTTTACCCGTGGCACGGTACTGACACCCTTCCAATTGGGGTTAAAGATTGGACCCCTATTAGTTTATATTGGGGAATATCGGTTAGATGATTACCTCCCACAGTTTTAATTTCTGTCTTAATCTTCATAATAGAACTCATTTTAGCTCTACAGAATTAGGACTGTCAGATACAGTCACTCAGTTATTAGTAATTCAGATTATTAATGATCTCAGATTATCAGTATATTCAGTTATCAGTTATCTGATTTAATTTTAATATACTCAGTTACAGTATGCACAATATGTTTAGTAGTTACAAATCCTCCATGTATGTTATCAAGCTCTTGCATATCATGCAGTTAGTTATTGTTCATGCATATAAACCCATGCATTCAGCCTTACCTTATTTAGCATACCAGTACATTCCCACGTACTGATCGCATATCTATTTTTTGTGCTATGATATTTCAAATCATAGGTTCGGATGCTCAGGTTCCTGATCGTGCTTAGCCAGATTCAGCCGTAGTAGCAGATTTAGTAGTGAGTCCTCATCTATCAAGGATATGTTTTTTATTTCAGTACTTTAGCTTAGCATTATGTTAGTAGATAGAGTTAGTTGGGGGATTGTCCCATCAACTCCACTTTCAGCCAGTTTTAGTTAGAGGCTTTTCAGACTAGATTCAGATGGTATTTTAGATTCAGATGTTATTATTCATTATCAGTATTTTAGATAATTTGAACCTTATGGCATTTCAGTCTATCTTATGCATTATTACAGTATTTTTGTTCAGTGCTCATAGAAGATATCATTCATGGGTTAGCTTATGGTCCTTCGGGGTTGTAAGCACCGTGTGACGACTAAGGGGTATTCTCGGGTAGTTACAAACTTTGTATCATAGCCTAAGGTTCAACAGTGTCCTAGGGAATCTAAAAAGTCACATCGCATAGAGTCTTATGCATGGGTGTATAGCGCACCACACTTATGGACAGGAGGCTATGAGATGTTTTAGGAAAAAATTTCCCTTCTTTTGTGTCTCAGATCGTGCTATACAAAGGTCCTCTAAGAAAGTTATACAGATAGAGATTTCTCAGGTAGTTCCTTATAGACAGTTATGGGATTTTATGTAGGCTTGAAATTATCCCATCAGCGCCCTTATGAGTAAGAAAGATTTCATTCATAATTCATGAAAAATCATGCATCTAGCCAAAGTCAGGTGTTCTTTTAGATCCCTTCTCAGAATCCTATGATAGCATTTGACCTAGAGTTAAAAGAAAGGACCCAGAGGTTTAGCATCCGTAAAATAGGGATAGTATTATCTGAATTTGAGCAGATTATATTTCATGGGGCTAGTTGTATGAAAGGTGAATTAGTAGGCTTGAAGCAGTGTATGTAAGAACTTAAGTTTGTTGATTTGAAATATATGTTGTGGATGTGATATTTGTAGGCTATGATGAAAGTAGTATGGTTATTAAAGATTTTTAGATATCCATGTTATGTGTTAGAATCTAAGTTTGAACCTTTGAAAATTGAGCTAGTAGAAAGAAGATTAAGAATTCTAAGATTTGTCGGTGTTGATGTTGATATATGATGATTGTTGGGGCTTTAGAAAGCTAAGAATTATGTATCAAAAGAAGGTACTAGCAGTGGACCTTATGTTATCAAGAGTAGTCCTTCAGGATGAGTTCAGTGTTTATGAGTATTATTGTATCTCAGACTCTAGAAGTAAAGTGGTGACAGTTTAGTTTGGAGTTTATTAAGTGATCCGCAGATTAAAAATAATGGCCTTAAGCTAAAGAGGAGATGGTAGAACAAGTAACCAAGTCAGGCTTTCAGATTTTAGTAGTAATGTCAGTAATGTCAGTACTCATGCCTTAAATGTCAGATCTATAATCGTAGATCATATTTATGCACATTATCGAAAACCATGCATGCTTACAATTACTAGTATAAGGAGTTTCAGTTCACTCTGTAGTACGAATCAGGTTCCATAAGTTCAAAAATTCCAAACTTAGGTCATGCAGTTCATGTCGCACGTATTCATGTCTCCTAGTATGCTTAGTTCCCATGACTCATGTTACACTCTAAATTATCCGTGAAGTTCAGTTTATGCCATGTGTTCCTCAGGCCTCAGTAGCATGTCGAAGTCATTCAGTCATTTTTTAGTTAGATGGTGTCTCATACATCATCACAATCTTTCTTAAACCTACTCAGTCCCATATTCAGTACTGTTACAGACTTGGTATCAGTTACCATGTCATATCATCCTCATGTCAGTCATGTATTTCATAAATCGATTTTAGTATGTTCAGTCTATCAGACCAGTCACATAATCATGCTTCAGGTTTGGATGTCTAGTTTAGTATGTAAACTCAGTTTATATGTACTCTTTTAGCTTAACTAGTCACATTCGAGGACGAATGTTCCCAAGGAGGAGATATTGTAATACCATGTATTTCCCTAGCCTAGATTAACCCTCAGTACATGGGTTATCCAAAATAAAAAATTTTAAATACTTAGTAATTTTTAGATTTGAGCATGCTATTACATAGGAAATTCAATTAGCTTTCCAATGATATAAAATTTGTTGAAATCCGACAACCAGGAAAGAAGTTATGGCAATTTTAAGTTTCAGTCATTAAACATCATTATTCAGGCCAGTAGCGCATCGCGGAGTGTGTTAGAATAGAAATTTTCAATTTCCAGTGTTTCTCCATGATATTGGCACGTCACGCCATAGAATCAATTCACAATTGTCAATTTCCAGTGTACCAACGCGATTCGACCGTGTCGCGGTGCACTTCTAGTTCACAAAAAAGTGACAACACAATACCACCACGTCGCGCCACCATTCAATTTCCCAGTTGTCATTTTCCAGTGGCTTGGCCGATAGTGGCGCGTTGCGCCAGGGGTTCGGATTGGGAAAATTTTACGAAAAATTTAAGTTGTGCCCAGAGTTAAAACAATCTTTTTCCATGATTTTATTCCGCCCAGATGTGGGATTTAAGCCCTAAAGATATGTAAAACCCTTAATTATTCACTTTTTCCCAAAATCAAAAGGTAGTTCTCTCTCAAGAAAATAAACTCTAGCTTTCAAGAATCAAGGTCAAACCTAAGAATCTCTCCAAGAACTCCAAGCATCTCATGAAATAAGGTATGTTAGATGTTCATCTATGGGTCCCTTCCACTCTTTGAGTCAAAGAATCCATTTTTAAAGCTTCAAGAATTTTGATTCATGATTTACATGTATGAAATCAGATTGTGTTCATGTTTTAACATTTATTGGGCTTCAATCCATGATAAAAAGTAGATTCCATGAAGTGGTATAGCATGTATGTTGAATGGAGTAATATCCATGTTATAATCCATGAATTTGCAAGTTGATTGTTGTATCCATGTTAACCCTAAGTGTTTATGATTTAATGAACCAAGTATGCTTCCTATGTGTTTGATAAATTGTCTATGAAAATGAAATAATGCCATTATAGCATGCTAACATGTATTTCCCATTCATGTACAAGTTAATGCATTACAAGTGTATGATGAAATGTCTCTATGAATGAATTGTTACCAAGTGAACATTGTTATGTTATTCGAGATTATGCTTTTCTTTACTTTGAATGCTATCGAGTCCTGGGGATATTTAATACTCGACAATTTAGCTATTACTTAGAGCCAATGTTAGTTAGAGAATAGTATCAGTCATGTCACAATCAGTATTACTCTCAGTCCCTTACAGAATTCAGTCAGTTACAGAACTTAGGAAAACTCAATAATATCAGTATCAGTCCATTCTAGTTCAGTATACTCAGTTCAGTGTCTTTCAGTTGGGAGTAGAATTCGGCACCGAGTGAGCCCAAGAATGAGGGTTCACCTGCTAGCAGAGGGTGTAATCGTTATAAGTAATCCTTATGTTCTAGAACTACATAGCCAGCGTAGGTTGAGACATCAAACTTACCAATTGAGGGTTGATGAGGTTCTCTATCTGCCAGTAGAGGGTACCATTATTCTCGTTTAGGGAACCTGTCAGTAAAGAGTTACTCTTTAGCTTATTTTTTTCCGTGGCACAGTAATGACACCCTTCCAATTGGGGTTATAGATTAGACCCCTATTAGTTCATATTGAGGTATGTCAATTAGATGATTACCTCCCACAGTTTTAATTTCAGTCTCAATCTTCAGAATAGAACTCAGTTCAATTCTACAGAATCAGGACTGTCAGCTACCGTCACTCAGTTATCAGTAATTCAAATTATCAGTGATCTCAGATTATCAGTATATTCACTTATCAGTTATCAAATTCAATTTCACTATACTCAGTTACAGTATGCATAGTATGTTCAGTAGTTACAGATCCTCCATGTATGTTATCCTGCTCTTGCATATCATATAGTTAGTTATTGTTCATGTATATGAACCCATGCATTCAACCTTACCTTATTTAGCATACCAGTACATTCCCATGTACTGATCGTATACCCATTTCTTGTGCTATGATGTTTCATATCATAGGTGCGGATGCTCAAGTTCCTGACCGTGCTTAGCCCGATTCAGCCAGCAGTAGCATATTTAGAAGTGAGTTCTCATCTATTGAGGATATACTTTTTATTTCAATACTTCAGCTTAGCAGTATGTTAGTAGATGGAGTTAGTTAGGGGATTGTCCCATCAACTCCACTTTCAGCCAGTTTCAGTTAGAGGCTTTTTAGACTAGATTCAGACAGTATTTTAGATTCAGGTGTTATTATTCATTATCTGTATTTTAGATATTTTGAACCATATGGCATTTTAGCCCATCTTTTGCATTATTATAATATTTTTGTTCAATGCTTACAGAAGATATCATTCATGGGTTAGCCTGTGGCCCTTCGGGGTTGTAAGCACCGTGTGACGAATAGGGAGTAGTCTCAGGTCGTTACATATGTGATGTGATTTTTTGTATATTACTTGTTGCATGTGGTGTCTAGAACTTGCCCGGTGTGTGTGCAAAGTGAAATAAAGAATGTGAGTTTGGGAGATGATATAGGCATTTTTTTGATAGCCTTGTTTTATACCTTCTTTTTGACCTACCCTTTGTGCATGATCTTAGTCAACCCTGTTGAGCCTTTAGCTTTTTCTTTGAAAGCCTCATATGTAGACTAATCCCTTCTTTGAATGACCTGAATTTGATCCAAAAAAATCCTAAGCACTTTAATAAAAAATCAATTGAGTGAGAAATTTGAAAACAAGAGGAGAAAGGTTGAATTGAAGCCCCAAAAGAAAATAGTTATTGGTGTATATAATTGTTGTGTTGTTTTGATGTCTACAAATACACCTTATTTCAAGGGTTGTAAGAGCATTAGCTTGATAAAACTCAAAGACGAGACGTGACGTACCTATAAAAATAGTTCTTCCATTTTTGCGATTTTGTGACTCCAGATTTCCATACCTGATTTGTGAGAGATGAAATAAAGAATAGATTTGGTCCCTATGATAATTAAAGTGATAGAAATAAATTGCTATCACAAACAAAATATGATGAAATAGAAACTTATTGATAAATATTTGTAAGTGTAATTTAATTCCTCCTTGACTCTTCTTTATGCATTTTCTCATTGATTCAAGGGTTGTTAGTAGTGGATTTCTCAAAGATAGGATGATTTTTACCTTATTGCAACGTAGTTGATCGCTATGAAAGTAGGCTGACAGCTTTGACAAATATAATATTTGATGTCTTGATCTTTTTATGAATATCCCAAGAGTTTGTGGGATTACAAGATGTCTCTTTAATGGAATATGTTATCCTTTATATAGGATTGAGCTAAGATTTAGGATAAAGTGTTTTTTTTGGTACACAAAATCTGTGTTTTCGAAACACTACTTCATAACAAGTTCAAGAATAAATCAAGAACACATATGAAGTTGTCCAACACCTTCAACACAAGATCAAAATGATCTTTCAAAGAAGTATGTTTTTAGTTTCTTAAAGAAAAATAGATGAAGCAGCAAAAAGCCAAGTCCTCTGAATTCACGGAGTGTACTTAAGGAAATAATTCCCCTCAAGTACCCGAGGTTGAAGAATTTTTCTTTCAAGATAAAATGGCTTCACAACCAGAATATAGAGGTACCTCAAACTTTCTAGTTTTCTTCGAACTCACTCAATGGGAGTTGATCACACAGAGTTTTAAGAAGCAAGAGAATATTTTTCTTATGCAAAAATTTTTCATACTTAACCTGTGGAAAAAATGTAGGTTTACATAGCCATAAAGTGCCCCTTCCAAAAGGTGGCAATGGTTCATCCGAAAAGGTGCATCCTTTGGAAGAGTCATGTTTGTTCATTAGAAACATTGTGTCTTTTTTCTGAACAGACATAACTATCCGAATAGTCACTCCTTTTCCAAAACAATGTATCTTTTTCTCAAAGGGTTGTGTCCCTCTATTTTCCATTCACACTAATTGAACCTAACAATCCCCCACATGAATTAAGAAAGTCTATTCTTTGTAAAACTTTACGGATAAGTATGTGATCATCAAGCAAAGACTGATTGCATCTGGATAAGTGGGTTTCCCTTTAAACTTTTCATAGTGAACATGCATTGGATGCACTCGGTCAATTGGTAGATTTGATATCTTAGAACTATCAAGCTTTAATATACACCTAGACAACACATGTCACACAACCAATCTTTTATCGTTTATGGTTCTCAAGGTTTTGTTCGTTTCTGCTATGAACATGTCCTGGTTTCATGAAATCTTAAAGAATAGACCTTTACTAACATTCTCCTTGAAACGGCTTTCACTTTGCCCTCACATAGGTGATTTCTAAACTTTCAATCCTATAGATTAAACTATTTGGCCAAATCTGCAAAATTTAGATAATCATTAAAAGACTTCACACCATAAGTCTTATCCTTGTTTACTAAATATTGTCTACATTATGAGAATGGGTTGGGTATATTGATAATGTTGAACCTGCTAAAAACAACTTTATTTGATCTCCTTGTACCTATCTCTTGGGATCTCCAGTCTACTAGGTAGAGTTACCGCCACGCTGACTTGTCCTAGGCCGTAAACTCATTCCCTTGGATGTCCTCTCAACTCCTTCTCTAGATAGGCCTTTTGTAAGAGATCCGACACATTATTCTTTGACTTCACATAGTCAACAGTGATAATTTCACTAGAGAGAAGTTCTCTAACTATATTATGTCTCCGTCGATGAGATTTACCATTATACATCATGCTCCCTGCCCTATCTATTGCCTCTTGGCTATCGCAGTGTATAAATATTGGTACCACTGGTTTGGGCTAATAAGGAATATCTTCCAAGAAATTCTAGAGCCATTCTACTTCTTCACCAGCTTTATCTAATGCGATAAACTTAGATTCCATTGTAGAGAGAGCAATGCATGTCTGTTTGGATAATTTCCAAGAGACTGCTCCTCTACCGATAGTAAATACATATCCGCTCATGGATTTTACTTCGTTCGATTTGGTGATCCAATTTACATCACTATATCCTTAAAGTAACGTGAGATATTTATTATAATGCAAAACATAGTCTTGAGTGTATTTAAGATACCTCAAAACACTTTTCATTGCCATCTAATGAGTTTTATTGGGATTAATCGTGTACCAACTCAACTTACTAATAGCACATGTTATGTCTGGTCTTGTACAATTCATGATATATATTAAACATCCCAACATTCTTGCGTACTCCAACTGTGAGTCACTTTCACCCTCATTCTTTTAAAGTGTGAAGCTCACATCCAATGGAGACTTGGCAATACCAAATTCCAAATACTTGAATTTGTCAAGTACATTTTCGATGTAATAAGACTGTGACAATGCCAACCCTTGTAGAGTTCTATGGATTCTTATTCCTAAGATCACATTTTCAAATCCAAGGTCTTTCATATCAAACTTGTTCTTGAGCATTCGTTTTGTAGCATTTATGTCAGAAATGTCTCTACTGATGGTCAACATATCATCCACATACAAACAAACAATGACTTGGTGATTTGGAGTGTCTTTAATGTAAACACATTTATCACATTTATTTATCTTGAATCTATTTGCCAACATGGTTTGGTCAAACTTCGCATGCCATTATTTAGGGGTTTTTTTAGTCCATAAAGTGACTTATCAAGTTTACACACCTTATTTTTTTTCTTGGAACCACAAAATCCTCAGGCTGTTCCATGTAAATTTCTTCCTCTAATTCTCCATTTAGGAATGTTGTTTTCACATCCATTTAATGGTTTTCGAGACCATATACCTCCGCGAAGGTAATTAACATTCGAATTTACGTTATCCTCATTACAGGCGAGTATGTATCAAAGTAATCAAGGTCTTTCTTTTATTTAATGACTTTTACAACAAGTCTTCCCTAGTATTTGTCAATAGTAACATCAGCTTTCATTTTCCTTTTGAAGATCTATTTAGAACCTAAGGGTTTATTTCCTGGAAAAAGATCAACCAACTCTCATGTATGGTTGCTTAATATTGAATTAATCTCACTATTGATTGCCTCTTTCCAAATGGATGAGTCTGACGACAACATCGCTTCCTTAAACGTTTGAGGCTCATTTTCTAAGAAAAATATTATAAAATCCGATTGAAACAAAGTTGACTTTATTTGATGTGTACTACGTCTTGGATTCTCATCATTATGTACATCCTCACTTGGTTCATCTTGGGGTCGTTTAGAACCCCCACTAGACTGTTCATGTCTAGTTTTATACGGATAAATGTGTTCAAAGAATTTACTATTATCTGATTCAATTATCGTCTTTCCATTGATATCTGAATGTTTGAATTTATGAACCAAAAATTGACATGCTTTACAACTTTTAGCATATCCTATGAACACGCAGTCCACCATCTTAGGTTCTATATTTACTCTTTTAGGTATAAAAACTTGGAGCTTCGCTAGACACCCTCACACTTTGAAATATTTCAAGTTCGGTTTTTTTTCTTTCTATTTTTCATATGGAATTGATTGTGTCATACTATGGGGCACTCTATTGAGTATTCAATTAGCTGTAAGGATAGCTTTCCCCCACAAGTTTTGCGGTAAACCTGAACTTATTAGCAAGGCATTCATCATTTTCTTCAAGGTTCGATTTTTGCTTTCCATAATATCATTAGACTGAAGTGAATACAGAGTCATAGTTTGATTGACAATTCCATTATCTACACATATTTGTGCAAAAGGAGATTCATATTCTTTGCCCCTATCACTTCTTATCGTTTTGATCTTTTTCTCTGACTGATTTTCAACTTCTATTTTATATTTCCTGGATGCATCTATCGCTTCATTCTTACTATTTAGCAAATAGACATAACAGTATCTAGTTCAATATTCAATAAAAGTTATAAAATACTTTTTCACCATGAGATGGTGTTGACTTCATATCACAAATATTTGTGTGGATTATGTCTAAGAGATTTGAATTTCTTTCAACGGACTTATACGGATTCTTAGCATACTTTAATTCCACACACATTTGATATTTTGATTTATTGCACTCAAAGTTTGGTTTATTTCCTGGAGGAAGATCAAACAACTCCCATGTATGGTTGCTTAAGATTGAATTAATCTCACTATTGATTGCCTCTTTCCAAAAGGATGAGTCTGACGATGACATCTCTTTCTTAAATGTTTGAGGGTCATTTTCTAAGAAAAATATTACAAAATCATATCGAAACGAAGTTGACTTTCTTTGACGTGTACTAGATCTTGGATTCTCATCATTATGTACATTCTCACTTGGTTAATCTCGAGGTCGTTTAGACCCCCCACTAGACTGTTCATGTCTATTTTTATATGGATAAATGTGTTTAAAGAATTCAGCATTATCTGATTCAATTATCGTATTTTTATTGATATCCGGATGTTCGAATTTATGAACCAAAAAACTACATGCTTTACTACTTTTAGCATATCCTATGAACACGCAATCCACCATCTTAGGTCCTATCCTTACTCTTTTAAGCATAGGAACTTAGACCTTCGCTAGACACCCCAACACTTTGAAATATTTCAAGTTGGGTTTTCTTTCTTTTCATTTTTCATATGTAATTGATTGTGTCTTACTATGGGGCACTCTATTAAGTATTCGAATAACTATAAGGATAGCTTCCCCCAATAAGTTTTGCAGTAAACCTGAACTTATTAGCAAAGCATTCATCATTTTCTTCAAGGTTTGATTTTTTCTTTCCGCAATATCATTAGACTGAGGTGAATGCGTAGCCGTAGTTTGATTGATAATTCCATTCTCTATACATATTAGCGCAAAGAGAGATTCATATTCTTCGCTCCTATCACTTCTTATCGTTTTGATCTTTTTCTCTAACTGATTTTCAACTTTAGTTTTATATTTTCTCAACGCATCTATCGCTTCATCCTTACTGTTTAGCAAGTAGACATAACAGTATCTAGTTCAATGGTCATAAAAGTTATAAAATACTTTTTTCCACCACGAGATGGTGTTGACTTCATATCACAAATGTCTGTGTGGATTATGTCTAAGGGATTTGAATTTCTTTCAACAGAATTATACGAATGCTTAGCATGTTTTAATTCCACACACATTTGATATTTTGATTTATTGCACTCAAATTTTGGCAAAACTTTTAAGTGATTTAGTTTTTGCAAGGTTTTTTAGTTGACATGTCCTAAACGACTATTACACAAATCATTTGACTCTAGCAAGTAAGAAGAATCCTCAACTTTCTTCATTTCAACAACCATTACATAAAGTTTGAAAAGGCCCTCATTGAGGTAGCCAGTTCCTAGATATGGGTTCATTATTGCTTATTATAACTTTCTCCAAAATAATACACTTAAACTCATTTTTAATGAGAAGTGTTGTCGACACTAAGTTTTTCCTAATAGTAGGAACATGGAGAACATTGTTGAGAGTCAACACCATGCCGAAAGTCACTTTTGGAAATATCTTCCCACTTCCTTCAACCTCGGTAGTTGAATTATTTCCCATAAAGATCACTTCTTTTGGACCAACGGAATCATAAGTAGAAAAAGCTTATTTGTCCGCTCAAACATGTTTAGTGACTCCTAAATTAAACCACCATTCATTTGGATATCCTACTAGATTGCTTTCAGTGATCATATCACATAGATTTTAAATCTTTCTAGTTGTTTCCAACATGTTTATATAATCTCTTTTCTTGTCCAGAAGACTTCTTCATCTTCTTATTATTTGGAGCATCATCCTTAACAGGATTTGCAACCATCATTGATGATTTTTTCATTCAACTCATTATCCTCGTCTATCTTGAAATGACTCGTAAGATCTTTCAAATCAGACAATGATTTCCAATTATTATTATTATTATTTTAAGAATATGAGGATCTATACTTGTGAACATTTGCATTACAAGTTTGGCCAATCAAAATGACATCATTTGCTGCCATTCTTTGAAGTTCACATCAAAATATTTTTCTATTTCTATGTCGTTTTCATTGCTAGAGCAATACCTGAACGACTTAATGACGCAACATTAGTAGTAATTGGGACAACACCATTCACAACTAAATTAATTTATTGTTCAGTTTCATTCGTCATTTTCTTGTCAATCTTTGACATACTCTTTAATATTTCAGAATACTAACAATAAAGAATTTAATCTTTAGCCAACTTGTTTCTAGTCAATGATGAAGTCTTTATATCTTCAAATCATCAACCGAATGAACTATGAAACATGACGAAGTTTTTATGACTTTAAATCATAATCAAATTCAAACAGAGTGAAATTCCACAGATTTTAAACTCCAAAAACCATTACAGAGATCTTAACAAATCGGTGAAGTTTTTATATTCTTCGAACCAAATTCTCATACTGATTTTTCGATGAAGTTTTTATATTCTTCTAATCGAGGGAGTAGAAAGTAAAATATTTTAGTCTCCCCAAAATCAGACCCAATACAGATTAACCAAATACTTGATTTATAAATAGCAATAATTTTTTTTCCTTCACCAAACAAACACAAAAATAAATATTTTTATACTTTCCTTAATGTTTTTCTCAATTTTGATAAAATCTATATTTTTCAACAATAACTTTAAACACATGTTCAAATTAACATATGAATAATCAAATGAAGTTTTAACTTTGTATTTACAACTTTGAACTTTTACCAATAAGTTCCACCCAACTTATGAACATCAACAAAATGAAGTTCAAACTATTTTCTGGAAAATAGCAAAACCAAATGTTAAGAACTTCAACACAAGTTCAACCAACTTATGAACTATCAAAATGAAGTTTCAAAAACTTCAAACACGAGTTCAAAAAGTTGAAGAACTATCAATATAAAGTTCAACTATTTACTGGAAAAAAACAGCAAACGAAATAATACAGATTATGAAAAAAAAATCTTTAGTGAAAAGAAAATTTCACCAAACAAGCAAAAAAAAAAATTCCAATTTATTTCCTTAAGATTGTTGTTTTTCGGGTACACAAAATCTATATTTTTGCAACACTACTTCAACAAAAGTTCAAGAATAAATCAAGAACACTTATGATATTATCCAACACCTTCAACACAAGATCAAAATAATCTTTCAAAGAAGTATGTTTTCAGTTTCTTAAAGAAAAATAGATGCAGCATAAAAAATCCAAGTCCTCTGAATTCACGGAGTGTCCTTAAGGAAATAATTTCCCTCAAGTACCCGAGGTTGCGGAATTTTTCTTCCATGATAAAATGGCTTCACAACTAGAATATAGTGGTACCTTAAACTTTCTGGTTTTCTTCGAACTCGCTCAACGAGAGATGATCACACAGAGCTTTTAGAAGCAAGAGAATATTTTTCTTATGCAGAAATTTTTCATACTAAACTTGTGGAAAAAATGCAGGTTTATATAGCCATAAAGTGCCCCTTCCAAAAGGTGGCAATGGCTCATCCGAAAAGGTGTATCCTTTGGAAGAGTCATGTCTGTTTATTCAAAAAATTGTGTCTTTTTTCTGAACGAACAGACACAATTATCCTTACAGTCACTCCTTTTTCAAAACAATGTGTCTTCTCCTCAAAGGGTTGTGTCCCTCCATTTTCCATTCACACTAATTGAACCTAACATAAAGTAGCCTCCAAGAACCCTGATAAAAATTAAACTTGTCTTGTAGTGTTCCACCAAATTTTAATGTCTACACACTCTCCGTACTTCAAGGCTTGAGCATAGGCTTGATAAAACTCAAAAATAAGAATATAAAACTCAAAGATGAGACTTTAAGTACTTATTAAAACAAAGCTTTTATTTTTGCAATTTTATGACTCCATATTTGCAAATCTAATTTGTGCGAGAAGAGATGAAGGACAAGTTTAGTACAACAGATTGTTAAAGTGATGGACAAACTGCAATCACAAATAAAACATAATGAACCAGAAATTTCATGGATAATATCTATGAGTATAATTATATTCTTTCTTTGATTACTATCTTTGAACTTTCTCCATGATTCGAGCGTTGTTAGTCACATATTTCTTGAATATATAATGATTTAGACCTCATTATAATGTATTTGATTGCTCAGAACATCAATTGTTAACTTTGACAAAGACAATATTTAATGCCTTGATCTCTTTATAAATATCTGAAGAATTTATGTGATTTCGAGATGACTCTCACCAGAATATGTTACCTTCTTATAGGAATAATTACAAAAATATACACATAGCAAATATACATTGCAATTTCTTGGCAAAAAAAGTACATTGCATTTTTATAGTTCAAAATCTGAATTTGAACATGGAATAAAAAATAACTTTTTTGTGAATAAAATTGTATACATATGTATATTATATTCTATTTACAATATGGTATTTTTATTATTTTGCGTAATGTTTATAATATTATAAAAATATATACATATGTATTTATATTATTTAAACAATGTATCTACATTGTATAAGTGTGTACAAAATGGAGAGAAACAAGAAAATCATCTAAATAAAAAGACAGTGTTGTATTTACAACAATATACAAATTTGTACCAAAAATGAACTTCATTTTCCTTCACAAATTCAAGCACCAAATTCATTCAAAATACTTCAAAGCTACACCAAATCATTCAAAACTTTATATTTGGGCTCCTCAATACATAACTGATGTTTTGCAATCATACCGATTTGAACAAGCTTATTTTTTAAAAATCACATTTCAAATTTTGAAGCTTGGAGATTCAATAATGATTGAACATCCGAAAAAATCATGCTACAACTATTAAAATTGTAATGTAAATTTGTTATTTGCTTGGTCTACAAATTTTATAGACCTGTATTCTATTCGATGTTTGTTAACTGTAGAAATAATGAACAACAATAAAATATTTCACGAATTGTAATGGTGAGAGTGATTAATGGTGTATGAAAATGTGAGGCAACAGTGATGTCTTCTGTGAATATAACTGGTGAGATGAATTGCTAGTGTGGAGTAGAATGGAGGGTGATGTGTATACGTAAATTGTGGAGAAAATTGGGTGGGATGAATAAATCACAGATTAAATTGACTATGGATGAAAATTAACATTTTAGGCCTATACAACTGAACTATTTCGATAAGAACTTAAAAAGTGAGCTATATTTTGCAATGTAACATTGTTGGATGAACTTTTATATGTAATTTTTAATTTTATATAAGTGTATACTAGAGATACCCTAATATGATTGAGCTATTTTATAGACTCTCACAAAACTACAATTTCTAAGCCACCACCAATGAACCCAACATTATCTCTCATGTGATCGCACCTTGTTATGATAATAAAGAAGTGCAATCCTATATCTATTTCAATTTTATATACTCACATTATTTACTCCATGTCAAACACTTTTAGTTTAGCTAGGGTGAAATGGTCTACTGGACTCTTGTATTTTTTTGAATTTGTAAAGTAGAAATCTTTACTTAGTCTTTTGTCATCTGAACTCCTAAACCAATCAAAACATAAGATTTTAAACCTCTTCTACCGTATGTGTAGCTCACTCCCCTTAAAAAGGTTACACGTCATATCCACATCACATAAATTAATGTCATGTCATAAATATCTTCATTAATTAATTTAAAATTATTAATCAATAATATTAAATAAAAAATAAAATAATAAATTAATTATTTATAAAATAAAATTCATCTTTACCATTATTTAAAAACTAAAAATAATAAATCAATAATACTTTTTTCATCTTCCATCATTACCACCCATCCCCACAACCACCACCACCACCATCTTCACCTTCCAACCACCATCGCCACCGTCTTACTCTCCCATCCACCATCTTCATCCCAACAATCACCGACACCATAATGCTGCTCCAAAATGCAGAAAATTCTAGCTAACCAACAATCCACCGTCTCTTTCGATCATCACCACTTCCAACCAAATTCGAATTACCCAAATCAAACACCGACAAATCGTGTAATTCAAAACTACAAAAAAGTACTACTATCCTGCTAATTTTAAGAAAACCCTTTTCTTCTCTTTGGATAAACAAGTAATTATCGAAAATTATTCCCTAGAAAAATCATTGACTCAGAAACAAATCATTCAATTGACATCAAAGGGCGAACAAAAAGATGCTATTAACATTGTATTGACCTCCTCTGATGTTGTTGTTAATGGATTCTGTGTCAATCAATGTGGAAATCATGCGTCCTCTAAGGGTGTTGTTATAAAGGGCAAGACTTATAAATTTTCTTATATTTGGGTTGGTAACTCAGAGACTCAATGGACCAAACAGGGTCTTAGATTAATAAAAGCTCTGAAGGTGATGAAAAATGGCAGAAATAGGGAGTGGGGTAGGGTAATGAAACTATGGTGGGTGGGTGGGGTGGGGGTATAAAGAAAGAGTGACTATATTATTTATTTTTATTTATTTATTTAAATTATTTTTAATTAAAAATTATATGCATACGCGCTTTGTATGCGTGATTTCACGTATTTGTTTTAATTTACCCATTAAGTTGCCATCTAGGCATAGTTAATGATCAAAGGGATTTAAAATATTTTGATTCATTAAGTTTAAGGGTTCATATGACAAAAGTCTAAGTGTTTATATTACAAACTCAGACAAATACAAGAGTCCAATTGATCATTTAGCCTTTAAAATGATATCAAACTTGTTCTATTCTAAAAAGCTTTTTCTCCTAGTATCATACACAGATAATTAATTGTACCACGCCTCAAACCTTTTCTTCTTTTCCATTATATTTTAGTGTTTATTTTCTTCGCTTCTTCTCTTTATCAAAATTTTCTAACATAAGCCTCTCCAGATTTCTCCCCCCCCCCCCCCAATAGTTGTAAAAGAAAAAAATAGAGGTCTTACCACAAATATATTACTATATATAAGGGAAGAAGTTGAATTTGGTCATCCTCACAGCATGCTAAGGAGCAATATTATAGTAAGGGAATGAACCAAATTCAGCTTCTCTTTTATCTATTTTTTTTTGTATGCACATTCATTCCTTTTCTTTTAGGTTCATTCCATGTGGACTGATCTAATTTGATAGTAATATTATAGTAACTTTTATATGAACATTTGTTTGCTCTCTCTTCCTCCTTCAATTTATATTTTATTCTCTGTCTCAATTTAGATAAGATAGTATGACTTGACACAAAGTTTAACAAGATAAAGATAGACTTTTAAAACTTATGATCTAAATATATCATAAATGATTATAAATTATTTCATTAAAATTAAAATGATATTTTAAAGCAATATTATTACTAAATGCAGAAATGTGTCATTTTTTAAAGACCGACAAAAAAAACAATTATATAAATTGAGATATAGGGAGTAGTACCTTTAGCTTTTACACTTGTTCAAAATAAATAATATTTTACATAATAAGAAGGTATTAATAGTTTTTTTCATAAAAAGTTAATCTTATTTATAGGTAAATTATTATATAACTAAAAAATCATATTAAGTTGATCCCTTCATTTCATTTTAGTTGATCCTCTTTCTAAAAATATTTATTTTAATTTAGTTGTCTCTTTGATGAAATCAAGAGAATTTTATTATATTCTTCCAATACTACCCTTAACATTAAATGACTAAATAAAGTGTATTTACTCAAATTTATATTTTCAAAGGATAATTAATAAGGTTAATTTGATAAAATAAATCCCTAATTAATATTTTCTTAATGGATGTGTCAAGTCCATAGGAGCCAACTAATATAAAACGAAGAGAGTATTATTTTACTCCTATAAATAAATGAGGATGTCTCAAATTGGTCATTCTCACATGATTGTTTATGTCATGTATTACAAGAATTTAATCACTTGCACCCCACAGTTAAATTAAAAAGTAAAACGTGTTGAGTTGTCCCAAATTTTAAATCTTAAGTTGTACCAACTTTTAAATTGAGTAGCCACGTGGATAAATTAACAAGTGTTGCTTTACTTTTTATTAAAACAACAATAACTTCTGAAAAATATATAGACCAACATAATACTTTTATTTTATCTGACATTCTTTATTTTTAGTTAATTTTAAAAAATATCTATTTAGTATTAATATATATAAGAGAGAATATCAATTTTGGTAGTCTTCATAATAATATTTTAGGTATTTCACTTTTTTTTGTTAAGTTCTAAGACATGACAATTAATGATGTCCTTTTCTAATATATTTTTATTTTTGCCTTAATTATTATTTTGATTAAGACCATTTCCACTTTGACTTTTATTATTGGTCCTTTCTTGTCACTTATTAAATTACCTGATAATTAAAACTTCATTTATCTTTAATTAATAATCAATTTAGCTCAAAAAAATCCGTCTAAATAATTTTTAATACAAAATTAAAGTTTGCATTGATTTTCAACTACACTTTTACAGTTCTTATTAGTATTGTACAATTCTCTCTCTCTCTCTCTCTCTCTCTCTCTCTCTCTCTCTATATATATATATATATATATATATATATATATAAAATAAGATAACTTAATAAATTATACCTTGAATGTATTATTTTTCTTAGCAAACATGAAAAGATGAAGCAATAATTTAAAAAAAATAGAAGATATTTTTTAGGGAGTGTGTAGAACATCAACACAAGTAAGTGGACTGCGTGGAGTAATCTATTAATGCAGTTTAATTATTATTTAGTATCCTTATAGATTATTATGAAGTTAATTTGTGTAAAATTTCAAAATTAAGGTTATAATATATAATATAAATTTAAAGTCATTGAAATATTTTGTTGTATTAGATGATTGTATAAGATGGAAAAAATAAATTATGCAAAAAGTCTTGCTACATGAAATAAGGAATGAAATTCAAACTCAATAAATATCAAAAGAAATTTATTTCTATATATAAGTAAACAATTAGATACCTACAAAATCATAAAAATAAAAATATTTTTGTATTTATGATCTTCTTCAAATTATAATTATTTAAATATTTTAAATCATGTTATTTTACAAAATATTAAATTATTTTTAGTACTTCGATATATTCTAATTTTCTGGTAATACTTTCTTCCTCACAAATATTTTTTTCTTAAAAATTATCTAATAACGTAATTAAAAACTTTAATAATTAAAAAAAATTATTAAAAAGACATGTTTGACATATCATTAGAGTATTAATTATAAAGTAAAAAGTATATAATAACTCGTATTTTTATATCTTGAAATTGGGCTCGGGCTTAACGCGGGCCTCGTAAAACGAGTATTGAAATGGGAAAAGGACATGGGCTGACCATCTTGAAAAGAAATGGCCAACCCATGTAAAAGTTGGACAATTGGAGCCAATCAGCCCAATTTAATTTCGATTTTTAGCCATTTGGCTCGTCGGTCGCATGTAGTCTCTATACCCAATTGATACACTTTTATACCATTGATACACTTTTATACTATATTGATACACTTTTATACTACATTGATACACTTTGATACCGCATTGATACACTTTTATACAATTATTGTATAAAATATATATTTGTATTTGGTATCAAAGATTCATGTATTTGATATCAAATATTGTATTTGATCGATAAAAAAGAAGAGCAACAATTACAATATTATAAAATCGTATTTGATTGTTAGAAAAACTACACCAAATAGAAAAATAGCTTCTTATTTTTTAAAGCTTAAAACTGCATAGCCTATTTTGAAGCTAACAAACTTTAAAATCTTTATGATTCAAATCAACCGTTGAGTAATGGTGTTATAGATAAACAAGAGGATAGCTTAAACGGAATCACTGGATTGTGATATTTGCAGCAAAAAAAAAAAAACATGAAGATAGTAGCAAAAAAAAGGCCTAAATGGCTATATTTTGAAATTTAAAAATCAATGACCACTCGGCGGCAATTATTTTAGACGAATGGCTATTCTTGTCCTTTCCCCTATTAAAATAAAAGAATGTTGTGATTGTCTTCTTCTCTTTTATTGGGGGTGGTAGGGTGCATTCTCATTGAGGAAATTATCGTTTATTAGTGATATAAATGAAAATTTTAGGAGGGAACTAAAGAGGATACAAGTGAAAGTGATGCTTCATGGTGTTTGACAGATACACTCACGAGTATTAAATATTTATTACTATAAAATATTAATTGCAGAGGGTGCTTTAGTTCTTTTTTTTTCCTTCCCTTTCCACTATGCTTGGGAATCGAAACCAATCTGCAAAAAGCCATGGCCTCCTCAAATTTGCTCTCTTCCTTCACATGCAGCCCCTCACCCCCTCCACCCCGTCCCCACCAACAACTCCCACTACACACAACCTAATGTAACATGACAAATTTCTATTTTCTTCTTAAAATTGTTCTGATTCTTCCTATGCTATTAGAATTTATGCATTCATGCACTATTTGAATCTTAAGTTCATTGTTTTATACATGCATGCACTATTTGAATCTTAATCTCATTGAATTTATACATATATGCACTATTTGAACCTTAAGCTCACAAGTCACAAGATAATCAAATGTTAATTTAAAATTTAAACGTCCTAAATTTTCAACTATAAGAAAGTAAATTCTGAAATTGGAGCATAATTTTATCTATATTTGCTTTTCGTGTGCAGTTTTAAAGTGCAAATATCATGTTATCTTCACTTTTTTTGTTGTGTGTACACATATAATGTACTATATTTTCCCGAACTTAAACATTTGTATGACCGAATGTGCTATTGTCATTATGAGTCCCATGATCATAACTACTTAAACCTATCGCTACGTTATTGCTCTCCGTATCAATTTATGTTCAATGATAGAGAAAACTTTTAGTAAGGGATTCAAAATATGAAAAAGTAAATTCATGACGAAGTCGATGTCGATGGAGTTTAACATTTATCATATATACATATATATAATAATTTTAACGATGTATAAATAATGTAATTTTTTGCTGAATGGGTACGGATGAACCCCTTCGGCCTTACCTAGCTCTGTCGCAGTTTATATGATATTTCCTTATTTTTATATCCTTTTGGATAAAGTGATATTCTTATACTCATTCCGTTTCATTTTATGTGTCTGTCATTTTCTTTTGGTCCGTCCCAGAAAGAATGTCACCTTTCCTTTTTTAATAACTATTTGAAGACACAATTTCACTTTTACCCTTATTGGTCTCACTTAATTAAAAAAAAATAGTAGCACATTTTTTAATAAAGGACAATTTGATAAATATAACCAAGTCTTTCCTTGTTTCTTAAACTTCGTGCCCGATCAAATCATGCCACATAAAATGGAATTGAGGAAGTATATTTAATGATAATAATTGGATTTCAACATTGATTTTACTTTAAGTAATGAAACTATTTAATTTGTTGTAACCGAGATTTTTATAACTTATTGTAGATTATAAATTTTAAAAGTTTTTTTTTTCTTTTAAATTTTGTGTTCAATCAAAAATATCATTGCTAGACAACGCTGCATTTTCTTGGGTGTTTTCAGTTGGGAGGAAAATATTCTCTGAAAAATAATTTAAATTTTATCATATTAGATTGATTAAAAAATTCCATTGTACAAGAACAAGAGTGATATTTAAAACTGTAGCAGTTACAGGGGGTATCAAGTTGTTACGCCACGTACACTAAGAATGTTTGGAAGAGAGTGTTGGAGATAGGGGTAAGGAGAGGGGTGTCCACTTTCGAAAATCAATTTAAATTCATGCAAGGACGATAGACTAATTAAACCATCTAAATTGTTAGGAGATTGATGGAGAAATATAGGGAAAAAAAGATGGACATAGGTATAGTGTTCATTGACCTTGAAAAGACTTGTGATAAAGTTTCGAAGGATGTCCTTTGGGTGCCGGAGGCTAGAGGTGTATCAGTGGTTTATATTAGGGTGATAAGGGGCATGTATGATGGGGCCAAGAATCGAGTGAGAACGGTGGAAAGAGACTCTGAGCACTTCCCAGTTGAGACGAGGTTGCACCAAGGATCAGTTCTTAGCTCTTTTTTATTTGCCTTGGTAATGGATGAGTTGATGTAGATTATTCGGGATGGGTGTCATGGTGCATGTTATTTGTGGATGGCATAATATTGATTGATTAGACTCAAGACAGAGTTAATTCTAGGTTGAGGGTTTGAAGACATACATTGGAGTCTAAAAGGTTCAGATTGAGCATAACTAAAACAAAATATTTGGAGCGTAGATTCAGTAATGTAATGTAATGTATGACGCAGATGTGGAAGTAGGGCTTGACACACAACCTATCCCTAAGAGAGAAAGCTTTAAGTATCTTGGGTCTGTAATTCAAGGAAGTGGGGACATCGATAATAATGTCACACATTGCATTGATGCAACGTGAAGGAAATGAAGACTTCCCTTTAGAGTCTTGTGTGCTAAAAAAATACAACTTAAGCTTAAATTTAAGTTATACAAAATGGTGGTTAAATCGTCTTTGTTGTATGGGGCGGAGTGCTGGCCAGTTCAAAACTCACATATTCAAAAGTTGCACACAGAAATGAGGATGTTGATATGGATGCATACTATGAGTGATAAGATTAGGAATGAAGTTATTTGAGAAAAAATAAGAGTGTCCTCTGTGGCAGACAAGATGAGGAAAACGAGACTGAGATGACTTGGGCATATGAAGAGGATGTGCAAAGACGCTCCAGTGAGAAAGTGTGAGAGACTAATTATAATAGGTACGCAGAGAGGTAAATGTATTCCTAAAATGTATTGAGGGGAGGTGATTAGATAGAATATGCCACAAGTTTATATTATTGAGGATATGACTTTAGATAGAAAGGTGCGTAGATCATATATTAGGGTAGAAGGTTTGTAGGAAGTAGAATGTTGTGTTTTCTTTAGAAGGTTTGGGGTTGCTAGTGTCTGTCGTAGTATTAGTCACATCATTGTAGTTTTTTCTTTTAATATCTATCATCATATATTGTTTATTGTGTTTCGATTATCATATTATTTGTTGTCGTTATTGTTTCTTTCATGTATGCTTTGCACTGCTTTTCTTATTGAATGCTATGTTTTTTTTACTATTTTATTCTTCTTGTACTTGGATTTGTTGCACTTGGATTGGGGATCTCTTGGAGCTTCTCCACCTACACGAGATAGAGGTAAGGTCTGTGTCTACCTTCCAAATCTCACTTGTTAAAATTTACTGGTATGTTGTTGTTGATTGGTTAAAATTTTGTAAAAATATTTTCTCCAAAAAAACTAGATTTTGAAAAATGAGAAAAATAACTTTCCTAGTGAAAACAAGTTCAGTAAATGACATTTCACCTTATTGTATCTTTTCCATTCTCCGGCACACCTCATCGTCATCCTATATTCCCTCTCGGTATATAATGCGTTTATTGTATATATTATATTAGGGGTGTCAATGCTATGGTTCGAGCGATTATTTTAATTTATCTCGTATCAATTTTTTGATTATTCTGTTTTATATAACTTAAATTGGACTTTTCAAAACAGTCCCATCATCTAGATTTTTCTTAAATATTGGTATAGTTTGGTAAAAAAAAATTAAAAAAAAAGTATAAACAGTATGCTACCATGTATACTTGTGTATGACTTTGACAAAAACTCTCTAAATATTTTTATCATTTAAAAGGTGATGAATTAAGAATATAAATTCATCTCATTAATTTATAGTAGTGTAAAGCGATATTAAACAAAGAAAAAATGATTTAGATAACATGAGCAGAAAGAAATCAATTATCATTAATCTCAAGAATCGAGTATACTTAAACTAATTATTCACTTATAGAATCATAAGGGAGCAAAAATATCTAATAATGTGTAGCATGCTACCCAAGATCGTTGAAGTACCTTGTAGTTTACTAGTATTTACTTGAGAGTCGAGATGCTGGAATATTTAGTTTTGATCGAAGTAGGATAATAAGTTTTAGCGTTCGAACTTTGAGTGTTAATTATATTGCAGTTTGTAGTCGCTTCTATCATCCCAGATCTAAAGTAAAAGGTTTAACATTTATTTTCTAGACTTGATATACATAAAATATACATATGTATTAAATGATATGATTTAGATACTTTTCAGTTAATTTTTATAAAATAAAGATTTACCCAATTACGGTATCGTTATAAATTTATATAAAAATCATCAATTTTATGTAGAGAAACTAAAAATTAATTCGATACGATAAGATTTGATTGATTAAGCTGACTTTTGAAATTCATTGACACCCCTATATTTTTATATAATAGAAAAACTACTTTCAACATGTTAGCTTGTAGGAATTGAATACAAGGTTGATGGTATTTTTGTTATTTTACAAGATTATTTGCTTAAAAAAAATTATTTTTTGTGCTGTATTATTTGTATCTCATTAAAGGTCTTAGAAAAAGTCCACTCTCTTTCATGTAATTACAGATTATGCCCTTTAAAAAGTCAATCTTTTTCTATTTAATTACAAGATTGCCCACAAGCTACATTGAAATATCCTAAAATATAATGATGGGTGGGTCTCATAGTACTTTCCAAATTTGTCATAGTTTAATTTAAATTGTTCAAATTTAATAAATTTAAGTAAATTAATAAAATGATAATTTTATATTAATTAATTATAACATAATATTTAAAGTAAACAAAATTTATTATTTTAATTGACTTTCATATTCAAAATTAATTTTTATACTTATTTATTTTAGTAAATTTAAATTTTAAAATTATTTTTGTCTTATATAGAAATACTAATATTTATAATTAACTTTAAAATTTTAAAGTATAAAATTAATAAATTTAATAAAATAAAATAAATTTCTAATGAATATTTTCGTAAGATTTGTGTTGAGTCAATATATATCAAGTTAAAAAGAAACAAAGAAAAACATATAATAAAAGTTTATTGTTGTGAGAGGTAAACATAATGCACTATCCAATAACATGTTATAATGTCGTATTTTATATATGCAAAACACGGCATCCCGTATTTGATTAATATACTACTCCTGTGAGTTATCGATGATTAGTATTGGATATGATAAAATAATATTAATTTTTATAGGAGTAACATAATTGATTTTGAAATTTAAACTCTAGGAGTTAATTATTTGACGGTTTGTAATCATTTATATCATTCCAAATTAAAGTGAAAATGTTAACGTTATGTAAAACATATTTTACTTATATAAATTTATCAGGCCGCTTCGATATTTTGTTCACTTTTTTTTTTTTTTGTAAAACTAAAAACTTGTCTAATTTACAATTTTAGAAATCTAATAATTTGTCCGATGTGCACAGATAAAATTTCAACATTCAATCAAATATAATTATGCCACATAAACTGAGACGGAGAGAGTATTCATATCTTATTGAAAAATAATGTAAATTTTTTTTATAAATCACATAATTAACAACTTAAAAAAATTTAAAAATATAAAATATTTGGCCGACTGTCGAAATTATATTAGTATCGCTTAAATTGAAATAGAAGAAAAAGTATTATAAATCACAATAATTAAAAAATTAAATTATTTTAACGATTGATTATCTAAATTCTATTTGTTTCACATAAATTAAAATATAAAATAACATAAATTGGGTTTGTGCTAGCACGGGTCGTCGGTATCTAGTATTATATACATGTGTGGATTTGTGTAAGCAATTTTTATTTTTGGAATGTAAAGCAAATGGATGAACAAGTTAATGAGGCTAATATTTTATGCAATCCAGATTATCTTATATTACTAGTGCGGAAAAATATATTTGTTTTGTGCATGGGCTCAATATTTTTTTTTAAGTGATGTTAATTAAATAAATTGATTTTTTTGTCTAAAATAAGTTATATATTTGTGTGATAAAAAAATATTTTATTATGAATAAAACAAATATCTGATAGATATTATTTTTTTTGGTAATTGGATTTCATTACCTCATAACTTTAAAATCAAAGTGCGAGTCTGGGTTGGACATCGTCCCAACCTCAGGCTGTAGAACTCAACCAGAGAACTCTAGCAACATCACACAATCAAGGATAAAAGTTATACTTATGCATGTTGCCTGCAAGTCTGGGATACAAGCTTGCTCTACAGTGTATTTCCTGGATGATCATCCTCAATAGTACCTCAGGTATCCTCTTCTTTTGTAGAAAATTTCTTTGGTTCCTTTCCAACCATAAATGATACACAGTGGCAGCCAAACTCATTCTAAAAATCATACTTGTTGTACTCTTACCTTTTGCATGTGTTGTAGCCCATCTTAGCTCCTCATTCCGCCCCATGCTACTTCTGTGAATAGCTTGCCATTGTAGAACTTTCTACTATATACCTGTGGATACACGTTAGCTGAAAGTTAGATATTGATGGCTCTCAGGTTCCTCTTCACACAATGCACACACCAAGTTCGTATGAATGGCCCCATTTATCCAATCTATCTTTTGTATACAGTTCCTCATTTATTGCAAGATATAAGATGAATTTCCATTTGTTGCTCGCTTTGTTATTACAAATAAGCTTCCTGCACTCAACTTTAGGATATTGACCCCTTAGTTTTAAGTAGTGTTAATTAAATGATTTAAAAAATTTCATCCAACCTAACTTATATATATATATTTGTGTGGTACGTAGTAAATTATTTTATTCTTCTTTCTTGAAACTTTGATGCGAGGGAGCTCATTGTGATGTCTATAATTGAAGCATTTTTCTTCAATATTTCAGTCAAAGTAATTATAATATTTACACAAACGCAAGCAATAAATTGAAGAAGTGATTCAACTTTTTAATAAGAGACACTCTTTTCATTGTAAAAAATATAGCAAAGTTAAAGAAACAATTATTTTAAAAAAAAAATTCACATTTGTCTTCCTTCAAGGTATAACATTGGAATTCTAAGTTTTAAAAATTACTACTACCTCCATGTTAATGTGTTTGCATTACTTTCTTTCCTCTCGATAACTTCTCACTTCTAACATTTTATGTGACATGTTTAATATCACAAAATTAAAAAATATTGATATATTCTATATATTTTTAGTTTAAGATCACAGGATTCAAAATCTTTCTTTAATTTCTTAAATTTCATATCAAATCAAAATTTAAAAAATACAAATTAAAATGATAAAAGCAATTCTTAAAGTGAAAATTGGTGATTTTTCATACATTGATAATTTGATACTAAAATTAATGGACGTTATTTATGAAATTAAAGCATGTGAATTGTGAAGTACCCTTAAGATTTATAAAATAATTGTCATAACAATTTATTTCGTGGAAAAAGTACTATCAGGACAAATTAGAGATTTTTTCCAAATAAATAAAGATCACCAAGGAAGTACAATTGTTGAGAAAAGCTGGAGAAAAGTTTGAAGAATGTGCTGGAAGTATAAGGCATATTAGTGAAGGAGCCAAAATATTTGTGAGTCAGCTACAGTAATGTTCATTCTCTACCAGTAAAAATATTTTATTTTATTACGTTTACTAAACTATCCTTCCGGGCCCATATAGAAAGATGGGATAAACATGATAATTTTTAAAAAGATATCCAAGTGTATTATCATTGCGTATCCAAAATCAACTATTGAAATTCAATGTACAAGTACATTGATGAATAAGAAAATGAGTGAAATATCAAATATCATCAAAATTAAAATTAATGCCAACAACTACACATATTGACAGAGAGGTGTGTGGTTGTTGCACAAACTCTCTCTTATATAATGTTAGATAGGTAATGGCTCGTTCTAGCACGGGCTCAATATTTAATGAATTGATTTTTATCTGTTGTAAAGAATTTTTTTTTATCGTTAAATATGATACTTTATTAATCGCAAATAAGTACTTAGTCATTGGATACAAAAGGGATTCGAGTAAGAAATAGAAGGATATACAAAATTTATATTGTACTATCCTTCATGTTAGTTCGTACATTCGTTAATCACAAATATTTGCGCTCGAGTTTCTGACTCAATTATCTTTAATTTTGACACACTATGTTTCTTTTGTTCTAAATTACCAAAACAAAAAATGTACTCTTGCATTCCATACATATCTGAGACACTTTAATTTCTTGTCCATTCAGTTTATGATAAACCTTTTTAAGAATTTCGTACATCACTCATTTGAATTTAAATAAACATGAACTATAGCTAACAAATATTTAATCACTTCACTGAATGGTGACTGTAGTCTCCTTTAACACACATATAACATCTTAAGCATCAGTTTTCACCAGCAATGAATGTTTGATGATAAAAAAGAAATCACTGCAATATTTATAAACCAAACTTGGAGATATAACTTAGAGCCCATTTGAATAGGATTAACATATGATCAAACTAGCTTTTAATCTCTTTTTTAGCTTTTTAAGGTGTTTGGTAAAGTAAACAAGTGCTTAAAAAAAGCTAAAAACTGATTAAAAAAAATTAAAAAATGAGAAGTTAGGTACCCCAGCTTTTTAGATTAAAATTCTTTTAGGTTTGATCAAAATATTTATCTTTTTATCCCTTATATTTTTTTCAAATTCCAACAATATCCTAAATTTGTAGCTCTTAATATATATATATTTTTTCTTTTTCTTTTTGCCGCTTCGCTTCATCTCTTCCCTCTAATTTTCTCTTCATCTTTCTTCTTTGTTTTCATCAAATCCATCATTACATCAGAGATTTGTTCAAAAATATTATTTTAGATTTAAAAATTATAAATAATTTACCTTATTTATAGTGTTGACAACTTTAAGGACATTTAAGTCATTTTAACAACAAAAAAGTGTTGAACATCATTTGTTTACCAAATACATCAATAATTTTTTTTCAGTTTCAGCACTTCTATCCAAACATTTATTTTCTTTATTTATAAGTACTTATTTTAAACTTTTAATCACTTAATCTAAAAAACTTTTTTTTAACGCTATCCAAACGGGCTTTTACTTAGATTCTTGTTTAGTATTATATTTTACTCTTCAAAACAATATTATAAGACGGAGAGAAGATCTAGTAAGCTCCATTAAATTTAAAGTACTCTATAATAAGGCCATAAAGTTAAAATGAAATAATGTGACACAATAAAGTATAAACTTTAAGCTGGTTGTTCATCATTCCTTTCCAAGGCCCTTCTCATCATACTTGAATGCTCAGCTCAATAAGATCAGATGATGTTTCTTCAGCTCTTTTTTAAGAAATATTTTTACTTATAAATCTTTCTTACAAAGCCAAACAGAAGTATTTCAACACACCTGACATTGTCTGTGCTTTTGAAGCACGGACTTTCGTACACCTTTATGCCTCAAATTACGTTAAACAATACTCCATAATATATTCAAATGTGTAGTTGTATTATTGAACTTCTCTAGATGTTAAGTGAGTTGCTGATGCAAAAAAATAATCAACTTTTAGAATTTCAGGTAAACATTAACTAATAATTTCTTAAGGATCTCGTTTGTGTGGTCGTGAATTTTGTTCTTATATAGTAAAAGCACACTGATACACGTATGCATAGCATATATCTTTATTACAATAAGCTATCACATGTGATACTCTTACAAAAATATTAGATTTTAATCTTAGTTGATGACAACATGCATAACTAACGTTTTGAATACTTAAAGACTATTTCAAGGTGCATTGTTCATCACAAGACAACAATCTATTCCTCGAGCATTATTGGCAGTTTCCTTGCATACAATTCTTCATTGTTATTTTTCTTGATTTAGCATTTTAATCTTCATTGTTATTGTTGTAATCCAAGTTCCAAAAAAATGTCCTTTGTCAAATTAAATTTATCACTATTTAATTATTTTTTTCATGTTTATCAATCTATGTAAAGGTTGAAGAAATAACTTTATCTTAATAGATTTTCATCAGAACTCTTTTATTTTAACCATTTTTATAAGGATTTTTTGTTTTGATTATATAATTAAACATAAGATAAACTATGCCTGAATTGCCGATTTTTGAGTTCATTTGATCTCTTCTCCAATTCAATCTCAACTTTCAAATTCATATATTATAAGGGCTAGAAGAAAGATAGCGTACACAAGTTGATCACTCAAAGTTTTTTTAAAAATTGACACCATCAAAAGTCTCAAGTGAGAAAACATAATTTTTATCTAATTGCTGATTTAATCTTCAACTGACCATCAAAGAAAAAGAACTCAATCAAAAAATAATACGGGTTCGCCATAGTAAGGAAGAAAGGACAATAATGAACAGGGTTCAATAAGGAAGACAAACTACTTAAGAGATGCCAACAACAAAGTATTAATAATAGATAATTGCAAATAAATCAAGTAGAGAAAAAACCAAAAATGTATGCCAGTTAAAAAATCATAAGGAGAGAGTTACTCATTTTGATAAAGAACACTTTAAAAGTTGGTTTTAAAACTGATCTTAAATTAGAACAAGTTTAGATACGTAGCACTTGCAAGAAGATTAGTCTAATACAAATCAACTTATTGTAATTTGATTTAATTCTTGTCTTAGATGAACGACGATATGACACAACACCTAAGATAGCTATTCTCCACACATTCTCATTGTGGACTAAAATTTCACAAAAGTAAATCAAATGAACTATTTCTTGCGGCCCTTATAATAACATATAGAAAATCACGTGAAAACTCAATTCATGTACGTCAATCAAAAATAAATAGTCAACTATGAAAATCTGACATATGCAAAACTAAGTGTGCCATACAGATCTTTCTTAGGCAAATTAATTAAGGGTGATAAAAAAGTTTTAAAACTAAAAAAGAGTGACATAAGTCTTAAATATTGAGTAGAGGTGACAATTTTAAGATTAGTGTTAATGACACTAATTTTAAAACCCTCAAGTTTTATTATTTAAACAAAGATTGCTACCTCATATTTACACAAAGATCCCTACACCATCACCACCACTCCTCCTCCACACCCTTTTTGTTGTCGTCCGCAGTCGTCACCTCCTCTTCCTCCACTATCACTATCACTGCCATTGCCACCTCTTTCAGATTCACCATTATTTTCTCCCTCTATATAACTATCGCTTATTTTTATTCTTTCTCCTCTACCACTGTCGCTATCAACCCCACAACAAATGTCATCTTCTCATTCGGCGTCACCACCACCACCACCACCTCTATTTTTATCATAAATATCATTTTTCCGTGGGCTCCCCCTCCAATCAGATCTTTTTTCAGAAATTAAGTATCGAAGTTGCAGCAACAACAGTCGAAGTTGCTGCAACAACAGTTGAAGTTGCTGCAGTAACTTCGATAGCTGAGTAAAAATGCTGAATTTTAGCTGATCCTGTATTAGAGAGTATCGTCCCAAAATATATTTTATATTTATATGCAGTAGTGACGTATGATGTAGTATCTAGGCATCTCTACATTAATTACCATGGATCATCTTTCCATTTCAAATCATTTTGATCCAGGATAATTATTACCTCATCTATTTTATTTTATTCATATAATTCAATCTTCTCATTATTATCATTTGTCAAAGTACTAGAATATGAAGGGGTGTCATTTTCTTCCTTTTTGGACTCAATAAAATTCAAAAATTCCTGATACATTTGCTGATCTTTATTAAGATATGAGGTGCTTTCACTATTTACAACTATTAACTTTTGAGTTTCTATTTGGACTAGGACATTACCTCGGCCCATTCCTGCTCGTCCTCTTTCCCTCCCTTTATTAGAGAATATTGAAAATTTTGAATTCATCCTGTATAAGAGAAAAAATATTAATTTAAATATTCTCTAGTGAGAAAAATGGAAAGACTATTATCAAATTCCTTTAAATATTATATTTCAAAATTAAATGGATCTCATAAAGCTTGTGATATTGCAAACATTTATTTAGAAACATCATGTTTACAATCTTTATTAAATATAAATTTTGCTGTTTGGCAATCAATTTTTATTAAAAACTTTTGATTATATAAATCTCCCTGAAACTTTAAAACACATTTTACTGTTGCAAGGATTTCTTTTGCAATAGTTGTATATTTTTGCTTTTGGCTACTATTTCATTTTTTCGAATAAAATTGAACAATATATGATTGTTGATCTTGTGGGAAATATTTTTTTAAAATTCCACCATATCCAATATCAAAAGCATCTGTTTCTACTATCTTTTTTCCCATTAGGATTAGCTAATGTAAGACATGGTAGGTTATAAACCTTTGCTTTAATATTTTTCATTGCTTGAGTATGATCTTCAATCCAAACTTTTTAATTCTTCTTCAATCTATCATATAAAATAGATGTATCCTTAGGAAGATTCTTTATAAAATGAGAAATATAATTTAAACTTTTCAAAAATCTCCGTAGTTGGGTTTTATCAGTAATAACATCAGAAAATTTTGAAGCAAACTTAATGCTTCTATTTAGGGGTATACATAGGTCGGGTTGGTTCGGTTTTTATTAAAAAAAAAATAAACCAATCATGTCGGTTTATTAAAACTATAAACCAAATCAAACCAACATAAAATTGATTTTTTCGGTTTAGGTTTTAGTTGTTTTTTCTTATTTTTTTTAAATCTTTAGTTTTTTCAATTATATTGTGATCGAAGATTAAATCCAATATGTTTTCACTCATGTGCTAATGAAAAATCATAATTATGAAAAAATGAGGAGCGAAAAACTCTCTTGAAACTAAAAAGTGAGATGAAGAGTGAAAAATTTAGGTTTTAAGTTTATATTGGGTTTTCGATCATTTAATTAGCAATTAATGGATAAATATTACAACTTAAAAGACCCAAATATAAATATATATCTACATCTACTTTCAAATTATTGAAAATTACTAAAACTAGTTGAAAAAGTATATAAAATGTAGATTATAATTAATATTTTACGTATAAAAAAGTTTGAATATTATATATATATATATATACACACACACATACTATTTAGAATACGTGCGTTGCACGTGTATGTCACATCAACCAATAAAATTATACCAAAAAATAAATAAGAATATTTAAAAATAGTATTGATATTAAAATAAGTATTAAATCTATTTAAATGGTATATCATATAAGATAATGAAAAATAGTGTATCTCAAATCCAGCAAAATTCACAACATGCTTAGCTTTAAATAATTTAGTAAATTTCTTTTATATGCTTTGATTACTTTTTGTAATCCAAATATTATGTCAAAATAGATATACGGTTAAATTTTAACTATTTTAATTTTAATAAAAAAAGATATTGCAACAATTACAATTATAGAGGGTTAGGGACTTGGGTCCTCAATTCATAATTTTTATCTTCATAATATTTTACTTTTTGAATTTCAATTCTCTTGGTGCCTCATTATCATTCTAAGAATACTTGTTTTTTTTAGGTGAAACCTTTACTTGATATAGAATACAGGTCATGCATCATTATTATTTCTTTTGTGATAATGCGTGCATCATTGATTTAACCTATTATTATTCTTTATTCCTAATCTTAAAGTCATGCTTAAAAAGAACCTTTGCATTCTCTATTTTCTTCTGTAATGTGATAAACCCCACTACAGAACTCCTAAGCTCAAGATTAATCTTCTTTTTCTTCTCTGATACGATAAGTCCATTCGAAACTCCCTATCCTCAAGAGTCAACAGTGGCCCATTTCACTTTGTTTCCTTAGTGACTCAAACTTTCACCCTCTTGGTTAGAAGTGGCTCATAACACTGGAGTAACCTTACATGTAACCCTTTTCATTCACTTTTATTTCCACTATATTTGTGAAGGGAAAGGTTTTGAACTCCCAAGGTTGTCTACACCTCAAATAACATCTATGAACCAAGCAATTTTATGTTAATAAATCACCCTTTTTACTGAAAATGCTTCGATCCGTAATGATACATTTTTCATATATGGAAGCTTCTTCCTCATGCCTTCACTACAACTCATTCTCTTAGATAATGCAGAACTATATTTGCATAAAGTTCATATAGATAATGTTACTGGTGCATACTTTGTAATAAAGATTACAATAACATCACATGCCCTATATAGTTTTATAAAGTGGGTCAGAAGAGGATAGAGTATACCCTGATCTTAATTCTACTTCAAGTAGAGAGGACGTTTTCAACAAATCCTCGGGCTCAAAGAAAGAGTGGTCTAAAGCAGTCCCAAAAATGAAGTAACAGAAGTACAAGAAATAGCAGGTAATAACAAAGACAACAAATAGTAACGGGACTCCTTTATTAATAAGTTCTGGATTACCTTTGCTCTTTTAGCACAATAATATGTATTTAACTTCAAAAATCCAACCTCAGGTAAAGCGATTGAGGTTAAGTTCTAAGAGTTTGTACAAATCATTCTGTTGCATAAATAATTTGATCCTTTTGATGTTATAAGAATTCCTTCAAAATTAAAATAATATCTTAACGTGGTGATTTACGCAACTTGAAGTCGACAAAAAGTTGAACTTATAACAAAGCAACCCCACATGAGAAATAAGTTGACCTAAAAACAAAGAGAAAAAAGAGAAGCACAAAACATATTGTAAATAGTACAAATCGTTAAAAAAAACTTGTTGTGGAGTTACAAAACATATATAGTCATTAAGTTCTATAAATAAGCAAAATATTTTACGAATTTATTTTCTGCTTGAACCTAATTTGCCTGATAATGAGTTGAAAGAAGTCCTTGATTAAATCAATTGTTTTTGAAATATAAAGCAAGTGTTTTTAGTTTACAACTACTTTTAACAAATTAACAATAACAAAAAAGATAATGTTAAGATAGAAGATGACAACATGAAAATTGTGATGAAAGATAATTGCAAGTCATCTATCAAGAGCTAACAACATCATAATTTTTTCACAAAATCTGTCACAAAAACTAAAGATAAATAGTGAAATACATAAAATAAAATTCTCAAAACGACGAAACAAAGTTACACATAGCACATCTTAGGATGATTTCAAAAAAATAAAACCAAAATCAAAATCTAACATGTAGTATAGATCCTAAAAAGCAATAAAACAAAGAACATGTTTTCCTTAAAAACATGCCATACATTTTTATATATATATAAATTTTGGTTCTTAACTTTTTTCCTTTCCATAAATAGATTTTTCCTTAAAAACATGCCATACGTTTTTTTATACATATAAATTTTGGCTCTTAACTTTTTTCCTTTCCAGAAATAGGGTTTTCCCTAAAATGTTGCTACCGAAATTTTTTAACATTGCATTTAATTCCTTTTTGGTATGAGATTCTTCCTTATTTTTTTCTTCTTTTATATTCTAAATATTTGAATGATAATTTAATAATAATTATTTTTAAAAAATAGTGAAAAGACGATTTTATCTATTGAGGAGTATTTTAATATATATATATATATTATGTCGGTTTGATTCGGGTTCGGTTTGACTTTTTTTTGGTTAACACCAAACCAAATCAAGAATGGTCGGTTTTTTTTTCTAACGCTAAACCAATCAAACCAAATCATAAATCATTTTTTTCTCGGTTTCGTTTGGTTCGTCGGTTCGGTTTGACTTGACGATTTGGTCTGTACACCCCTACTTCTATTTATGAAAATTATTTTACCATTTTCAATATTATGTCCTAAAAATTTTACTTTTGTTTGGAAAAGAGACATCTTGGGTTTAGATATTACTAACCCATTTTGTTTAGTATTTTTTTTGAATAAATCTATATATTTGAAGTGCATTTCTATTGTTTTTGAAAATACCAGTATGTCATCAATATAAACTATTATAAAATTGCTCTAAGGCATGGAAATATCATTCATAATATTTTGAAATTCAGAGGGAGCATTTTAATCCAAAGGTCTTAACATTCCATTTGAATTGACCCATGGGTACATTAAAAATAGTTTAATATTTATCTTCTTCGGCAATTTGAATTTGTCAATATCTTAATTTTAAGTCAAATTTAATGGCGTGGTATAATCTATCCAATAAATTTTTTTTATTAGGTATTGGATACCCGATCCATTTTAAAACTTTATTGAGAGGTTTATAATTAATAATTAATCTTGAAATCCCTCTTTCTTGTTCTGCCTATTTATTAACATAAAAAACAGTACATGACAATTGTGATTTGAAAGGTTTTCTAAGGCCTTTATTTATTAGAGAATCAATTTCTTTTTGACATAATTCTAAATATTCTGAGTTCATTTGGCATGGCCTTACTTTAGTGGGAATATTATCCTCTTCTTAAAATCTTCTTCATATGAAAGGCTAACTACATACTTTTTTCTTTGCCAAAATATATTTGGGTGATCTCCACAAATTTCTAATGAAAATTGATTTTTTAAAAATTTAATTTTTTTCATTTAGTTTAGGATTTTTCAAAATCTCTTCTATTGTTAAACTATAAATTTTATTTTTTAGAAAATTAACTTGTGTATTTTTTGAAAGTATTTTTTCTTTTATTAGATTTAAAAATCTTGAATAGGGTGATGTTATTTTTCTTTTATTAGATTAAAAAATTTGAATAGGGTGGTGAACACCATTCGAATTTGATTTCCTTGTTATTAAATGTTCTAGTTACTCCAATTTCATCTCACCTGATTATAGGATATAAATGAACAAACCATTAGACCCCTAAAATAATTTCATCGCTTATCTATCTATATCTAATAACAGAGGCAAAAAATGCCATGTGTCAACACCAGAAAAATTCTATTTAAACAATAAAGATAAAAAATATATATATTTTTAAAAAAACTATGTACATCTACACATTAACTACCTCTATGGCTCTATATGAATTGCAGATTGAACAATTACATCTTTTTAAAAAAAATCATATTTTGAAAAAATAAAAAGAAATTAAAAAATTCCTATTAATTAAACTAATGTAGTTAAGTTTAAATCTAAAAACGTGCAGACCATAATCCAAGGAGTGTAGGACTCTATTTATTTGAAAGTTAAGTTATTATTTTTTAATTAACGTATATATTTAAATGAATAAATATTTTAAATTAGCTTTTAAAATTTAAAAATGAATAATTACTATATTTAGAATTCAAACAGTTACAACTTCTTCACTTTATCTAAAATATTTCAAACAAAAAAAACACTTATTTTAACCTATATATATCTGCGCAACAACATAAATTTAAACTCGGTACATAATTTTTTCATTTACCCCTCTTCTCCGTAAGAGATCATTTACCCCTCTTCTCCGTAAGAGATCATTTACCTCTCTTCTGTGTAAGAGACACTTCGACAATGGGAGTTTCTGTGAAATCTGTGGTAAGATTGGAGTATCTTGACATAGAGACAATTTGACTGTCATGATCTTGATATAGAGACAATCCGATTGCCATGCACAATTTGAGAAGAATCTATTTGACTGATGAAATAGACAGACGTACAAATGATGAGAATATAATAGGTATACAAATATGAATGTCTCTAAATAATGAGTTTTCACTTAAAGTGTTGCCATATAGATTTGACACTATTTTTGAGTTACTTTATTTGGTGTTCTCATGTCTTGGCTTCATATATAATGGTGAACATAATGTTACACAGAACAAACAATTGCCTTAAAAAAAGTTCATTAGTTAGAATCCTTTATTTAAATGCTATTGATTTTTTTTGAATCTTATACGAGTTTTAATCTTACGAAAGTGGGCTTCTATTGTCCTGAAGTTTAATCATAACTTGATTTTACTAACTATTTAGACAGTTTTTTTATATCTTACCGTATATAAAATAACGAGATGCATATGTGAATAATTACATTGAAGATTTAATGTACAATGGGCATGATAGATTTACAGCAAATTATAATCTTAGTGGATTTTAAATGAGGCAATTATATATAAATATAATCAATGTTTTGTTATTTAGAATTGATCCTCCTTTACTTTTGTCACATAATTAGAAGTTTGCTACTCTTGTGCTGCTCTGCATTGAAATTGTAGACTTTAGTGACTCTTGGCAGCTTTTTGCAAACGTAATTAACACTTAACATTGAAGCAAATAAATTGAATACAAAATTATAAAGAAGATATATGACTAATAAATAACCTATTCTTCAAATTTCTTATTTATTTTCTTGCAGAATTTAAAATATATGACTAATATTATTTACTACAAATATGAATGTTATAGTGAAAATATCTTTCTCATTAATAATATGAAAAAAATTGTTTTGTTATTGTGTATAAGATGTTTTTTAATTCTACATACAAAATAAAAAAGTTAGTATTACCTAATTAAAAGATTAAATTTTTGTGAAATTTTTTCCTCTAAAATTTTTCGCGCATCGCGAGGGTACGAATACTAGTATCTTTTACTAAAACAAAGGTTTCTGGGATGCATGATTTACTTTGCTAGATATATGCCTTGAAAATTCTGTATTCAACTCCCATTCTATGATCACTAGTATTTCTTAAAATATTAGTGGTTTTATAATAATATTTAGAAGGTATTAGGCCTTCTTGTATGCAATTATAATATGCTCCACAGTCAATAAGAGTTGTAAATTCTTTCTTAAAGTTATAATCAATCAAGAGAGTAATTTTGCGTAAAATTTTTGACGTTGTATAACTTCATCTGTTTGAAGAAATCCTTCTTCTGCGAAGCCTGATATATTATCTACTGACCAGACTTTGATTCTCTAACTTAGATACCCTTTTATCTTACACCATATTATTATTTTTAAGAATAACAATTTTCTTCTTGAGATTATCAATCTCTATTTTTAAATCATGGATTGTTGCCGGAGTATTAGCCACCCACTCTTTCTTCTTAAGAATTCTTTGAACTTCAGACATAGTAAAAGGTCCTTTCTGAGAAGGAATTTCCCACTTTTTATTGGGGAAACTAATAGAGGGTTTTTTCATCTGTTCAATTATTTGAGACTTTATCTTCGGGTCTTTAATAATTTCTATAAGTTCTGCCAATTTATCATTTTTAAGAACATTGATATCTAAATCCTGAAATTGAGAGTAAATATTATAAAACTCATCATCATCACCCTTATTATCATAAGGTTGCCCTGATTGACAAGTTATAAACTCATCCTTAGAGGACATATAATTCTCATTATAAAAAACTCTTAAGTCTTCATCTGTAGATGAATCCTCATTATCACATTGATCCGGAGTTGAATTTTCTAGGGAAGAATTCAATAAAATTTTGGACAAAGATTATTTCATCTCCTCATCTATGTTAAGATTTTTAATCTTATCTTTGACTTTACAGTCTTTAGCATAATGACTTACTCTACCACATTTATAACAAGAATTAGGCTTGTTGGACTTAATATAATCCATTCTTATTTTGAAATTTTCTTCTTCTACACTTTTTCTCAATTCTATTATTCATCTTATTATAAAATTCTTTTCTCTTCTTGTGCCTATAAGGCTCTTTAGAAATCTTAGGAATATCAATGAAAAATTGTTCATAAAATTCACCTAATTATTTTCTTTCATTAAGACGATGTATTTTGATTTGTTTATTCAATCTAATCCATTACATAAGGATACCCATTCTTGGGTACAAATATTAATCAATTTTTTATAGGTATAATCATCATAATTTATACTTGTTGCGGATCCTCTAAGAACTTTTCTAACTCTCTCCACAAAGAGTGTTGGTAAACCATCTATAAATTTAGACTTTCAGTGAGAATTATTACTCTTTGGTAATTACATAACTCTTGATAAAAATACATCTTTGTGCCATCTAAAAGATGTAAGAGTCTTACATCTTAAATTTTGAAGAATAGTTCTAATAGTCTCACTATTGTCAAACCATCTTCCTGAAAAATGTTCCATAATTTTAAGGATTAAAGTATATATTGCATTTTGAACAAATTGACTCTCTTCTTGCTTAATTAATTGCAATATTCTAGATCTCTGATCTAAGGTTAAATAATTATACCACCAACCTTTTAATTGATCATTGAATCTTGCAGTAATCATTTCTGCAATAGTGCACGGACTCAAACCTTGACTAAAAGAGTATAAACTGTAAATTCAATACCCGAGATCAATTTCGGGACTAAATTTGCTTAATAGAATATAAAGGGTTGAAATCTCTCTCGATCAAAGTAAATAGTAGTGGTAAAAGAGTGAAATTGTAATGGAGCGGAATCATTCTCGATAGTTTCTAAAATATCACATTTAGTTTCAAAGCTCATAATTCTGTAATTAAGTTTGTCATGATCCAAAAATCAAGGGCCATGATGACACTTATTGCGGAAAGCCTTGACAAGTAAGCTAATTACCCAAACTGATACAGAATAAGAAAACAACACCAAAAGCCCAAGGCAAGACTTCTAACAAAGTTGAACCACACATATACAATAATAGCAGAAACATACATAGCAATGATACCATAAATCACCCAAAATCTGGTGTCACAGTATAAGAACAACCTATGTACATTTTGAGGTCAAAACTATACAAATAGTTCAAAAAGGAACATAAATCTATCTCGAAATACAAAACTAGACATAATCTAGACAGAAAAGGGGTAGGAGATTGACCCTGGAACCATAGATCTACCACTACCTCAGAAATACCCCAAGAACCGCCCGAGATCATCTACCATGCAGTGCACTCATACCTGGATCTATACTTAAAGGGCACAGTCAGGATGTGTACGGTCCACTTGTACTCAGTAGATATAATAGGCCTACTGAGAAAAGTAAAAAATAAAGTACATAAATAAACACTATGAGTTTTCAAAAAAGAAGGGTAGAATCAAAATTTTAGTTCATAAATACATTACCCATGATTAAAGGAAGCCATAGAAGAAAACCCAAGTAAAAACAGGTTGAAATTGGGGATTAAACTGAAGAATACTAAGTTAGGCCTTACGGGCTAAAATTCCCAAATTCCATATTTGAGATCGTGTTTTAACTATCTTTAGATGACAAGAATTGAGGAAAAATAATTGAAACAGGAATTTGAAGCTTACCCAAGCTGGAAAATGGAAGAAATCACCCAAAAACTCTAAAATCCAAAGTTCCAAGTCTCACAATGGTGGAAAAATGAGAAAAATTCTATTTATGCACAGTATCAACGATGATCGCTAAAGTGGTCAAGTACTGCTTTAGTAGTATCCATGTGTGCTGTCTAGTTTGTTGAAGCGGACAATGGGCACTTTTGCGCCCATCTCTAAAGCATTCAAAATGACATTTTAGTGGATGAACCAATTGAATTTGGAAAATTTCCTAGTCTCTTCAAAACCTTTGGGATTCATCAAGAATTCCAAAAATGCAAACGAACTATGCTACTTTAATATCCCGCATTTCTCTAGCTTAATTTAAGTCTTAGTACATGAGTAATTCCATAAAAAATTCTTGAAATACTCAGTATATTTCAGTTTATAGCTTGACATTGCGTAAAAAATTCAATTAGCTTTCCAACGGTATAAAGTTTGCCCAAATCCGACACCCGGGCGAAGAGTTAGAGCCATTTTAGTAAGATAGTGTGCCACCTGAGCCATCAACGCATCGTGGAGCATGACCAAATGACAATCTTCAATTCCAGTGTTTCTCCGCAATAGTGGCACGTCACGCTATAGACCCAGTTTACAATTATCAATTTCCAGTGAGGCAACGCAATTCCACCGCGTCGCGCCAAGGACCAAAGATCGCATCCAGCAAGACACCGCGATGGTGCCGCATTGCGCCACCAGTGCAGTTCGCAATTTTCCATTTTCCAGTGACACGACGCGATGGCACCGCATCGCGTCGGGTGCCAAAATTGGGAATTTTCAGTAATTCAGAATTTTAAATCTGAGGGCATTAAAGTCTTTCGCCCTTCACCCCAGTCAACCTTTAACACAAAATTCACCTTTAATTAACCTAGTTACTTCATTATTCACCCAATTTCCCCCCAAATTAAACCATTCTCTCTCAAGAGGCAAAAATCCTAGTTCAAGAGATCAAGCACAAAGTTCAAGGATTCACCAAGAACTTCAAGACACTCGCAAATTAAGGTATGTTAGGTGTTCATCTATGGGTCCCTTTAACTCATAGAGTCCAAGAATCCATTTTTAAAACTTCAAGATTCATGATTCATGATTTACATGTATGAAATTTGATCGTATTCATGTTTTGACATTTATTGAGTTTTACATCCATGATTAATGGTGGATTTCATGAAATTGAATAACATGTATATTGAAATGAGTAATACCCATGCTATAATCTATGAATTTGCAAGTTTGGGCATTGTAATTGCCATGTTTATGTGTTACCCATGATTTAAATTCCAAGTTTCAAGAATTGTTCCTATATGAGTTGATTTACATGATATTCATGATAAACCCTTCAATTTGCAAGTTGATTGTTATAACCATGTTTACCCTAAGTATTTATGATTTTGTAAAACAAGAATGCCTCCTATGTGTTTGATAAATTATCTATGAGAATGAAATAATGCCATTATAGCATACTAACATGTATTCTCCATTCATGTACAAGTTAATACATTACAAGTGTGTGATAAAATGTCTCTATAGATGAATTATGACCAAGTGAACATTATCATGTTATTCAAGATTATGCTTTGCTTTACTTTTTATGCTATCGAGTCCTGGGGGTATTTAATACCCGACAATTTAGCTGTTTACCTAGATCCAGTGTCAGTTACAAATAGTATCAGTCATGTCACGATCAGTAGAACTCAGTCAGTTACAAAAACTCAGTAAACTCTGTATTAGTCCATTCCAGTTCAGTATACTCATTTCAGTGTCTTTCAGTTGGGAGTAGGATTCAGCACCGAGCGAGCCTAGGGATGGGGTTTCACCCGTTAGTTAGGACTGGGTCCCTAGAAATAATCCGTAAGTTCCTGAACTACGTAGCCAGCGTAGGTTATGAGATGTCACCCGTTAGATAGGACTGGCATACTCAGGGATGACCCGCTAGTTTAGGACTGATCTCAGGGGTCACCCGTTAGTTAGGACTGACTCCACAGCAGTTGTTAATACCCGTGGCATGGTGCTAACAACCTTTTAATTAGGGTTATAGATTGGACCCTAACTCAGTTATCTTATCTTATTTGGGGCATGCCGGTTATATGATTACCTCTCACACTTATAGTTTCAGTTTTAATCTTCAGTATAGAACTCAGTTTAGTTCTACAGAGTCAGGACTATCAGATACAGTCAATCAGTAGCAATAATCATAGATAACCAGTTACTCAGTATCAGAACTTAGTTTCAGAAAAGCTCAGTTATAGTACATCTATATGCACAGATTGCATACCTAGTATTGATAGTAGTTTCAGTTATTCATGTACTCTCATGTTCAGTTACTCTATATCATTCAGTTAGTTAATGTTCATGCATATGAATCCTTGCATTCAGCCTTACCTCATCTAGCATACTAGTACATTCCACGTACTAACACATACTTTATCTTATGCTATGATGTCTCATATCATAGGTTCAGATGCTCAGGTTCCTGACCGCATATAGTTAAATTCAGATTCAGCCAGCAGTAGATTTAGCAGTGAGTCCTCATCATTCGAGGATATTCTTTTACTTCATTATTTTAGTAGTTTTAGTATTTCAGTAGATAGAGTTAGTTGGGGGATTGTCCCTTTAACTTCATTTTCAGTCAGTTTAGATTTGAGGCTTTTCAGACAAGTTTTCAAATAGTGTTCAAGTTTTACATATTTGTTATTTCGGTTGATACACTTATTCAGTATTTACAGATTTTGAACCTTATGATATTTCAGCCTATATTTTGCATTTATTTTAGTATTATTATTCAGTGCTCACAGAAGATATCAGTCATAGGTTAGCTTGTGGTCCTTTGGGATCGTAAGTACCGTGTAGAGTCCAGGGTACAGACTCGGGGCATTACAAATTTGATATCAGAGCCTAAGGTTTAATAGAGTCCTAGGGAGTCTGAAAGCCGCATCAAGTAGAGTCTCGTGCATAGGTGTATAGAATGCCACACTTATGGACAGGAGGCTATGAGATGTTTTAGGAACAGTTTCCTCTCTTTCAGTATTCATGTCATGTGAGTGAGCATGAGCTCTAGTTAAAAACTCTCAGTCTAATCCACTTCTTCCTTTTGTTTACAGAATATGCCTCCCAAAAGGACTAACGAAAGAAGGACCGAAAATCAGTCAGCCACTCAGCCTGTTCAGGAAGATGCCCTGGACGAGCATGTCTTTTATGCAAAATTTAGAGCTGCATTCACTACTCTAGCCAATACAGTCACAGCTCAAAATGAATGACCAACTGATATTTAGGACAACCCAGTGGCCAATGCTGCTGCAACCAGAATTTGGGACTTCACCTAAATGAATCCTCCCCTATTCTCAGGATCTAAATCAGAAGAGGATCTACAGGAGTTCCTCGATCAGGTTCAGAAAGTCATAAACATTATGGAGTGACTTCCAGTGAGAGTGCTGAGTTAGCTACCTATTAGCTACAAGATGTTTCTCATACATGGTTTAAGCAGTGACAGGTAGACAGGGGCACAAATGTAGAGCCCATAGAATGGAAAGAGTTTGCTACTGCCTTCCTAGATAGATTCTTTACCTTAGAGCTGAGAGAATCCAAGGTGTTAGAGTTCATCAACCTCAAGAAAGGCAGTATGAGTGTGAAAGAGTATTCCCTCAAGTTTACTCAGTTAGCCAGGTACGCTCTCCATGTGGTAGCAGACAATAGGTCCAGAATAAGTAAGTTCATATCTATGGTGTCAGATAATATGGTTAAGGAGTGAAAAATAGTTATGATGATTAGAGAGATGGACATATCTAGGCTTATGGTCCATACTCAACAGATTGAGGACCAGAAGCTTAAGAAGAAGGAGAGAGAGAATAAGAGAGCCAGAACAGGTAGCTTTAGTTTTGCTTAGCCTAAGTTAGAAGGCGGTAATCATTCCTAATTTTGTCAAAAATTTTCAGTTCCAACTCCATCCTCAGCTAGTGCGCCAGTACCAAAGTTTAAGAATGACAGTCGAGATGGGGAACCAGGCTCTAAAACCTAGGGTAGTATGAGCAGTGGTCGTACCCATCCGCTTTACGAAGAATATGGTAAAAATCACCTAGGTGTGTGTAGAGCAGGCAATGATATGTGTTTTGGATATGGTAATCCAAGCCACAGGATGTGGGAGTGCAGAGTATTGGCTCATAGAGGAAAATATTTGGATCAACAGGGTCAGTTCAACCATCCTCCATTCCCATTAAGTCATCCAACTCAGCAGGGTGAAACTTCCAGTACCACTAGTGGTCAATGCTAGAATATATTTTATGCACTCCAGTCTTGCCATGATCAGGGAAGTTTTCCTGATATAGTTACGGCTACATTATAAGTCTTTCATCTTTATGTTTATGCCTTGTTAGATCCTGAGGCTTTACTTTCTTTGTAACCCCTATATAGCTGTCAACTTTAGTGTCAGGCCCAAAATATTAGCAGAGCCCTCCTTAGTGTCTACTCCAGACTTTAGAGTAAAGTGGTGACAACTCAGTTTAGAATTGTTGATTAAGTGGTTCACAACTTTAGAATGATGGCTTTAAGCTAAGAGGGAAACGGTAGAACAAGTAACCAAGTCAGGCTTTTAGATTTTAGTAGTAATGTCAGTACTCATGCCTTACATGTCTTCTCTATTATCCTAGCTCATAGTCGACCACATTATTGAAAACCAGGTATGATTACAGTTCCTAGTATGAGTAGTCCCAGTTCACTCAGTATAACGAATCATGTTCCATGAATACAGAAACTCCAACTCAGGTTATGCAGCTCGTGACTCAGGTACTCATACCTTACAGTATGCTCAGTTCCCATGACTCATGCTATGCTCATAATGATCAACCAAATTCAGATTTCGTCATGTATATCCTCAGTTTAGACCTCTTGATAAATCCATGATGTTGATATTCTATTCCTCAGGCTTCAGTTAAATGTCAAGTTCAGTAGAGTGTCCATTCATGCTTCAGGTCCTTATGTTTTAATCTTCAATGAACTCTCTTTATGAAACAATATAGTGATGAGCAGTTGCTTAGACGAGAGAGAGCAAATGGTTCATGTTAAGAAAATATTGTTACATAATTATTTTACATGAGGTTTTAGTTATAAAGATAGGCTTGAATGTCATGTTTATGTGTAAGTGGCTTTATGTATTTCAGAGATTTGAGTAGGCTTGAACTTAGCGGGAGAATTCAGTTCAGCTCAGAACTTAGTAGGTAGGGTTATCAGTGCCCATATTACAGAGTTTTATCCATGTTATGGTTTCTTATTCAGATATCTTATTCAGACCATACCAGGGTTCCTTACTCCCTAAAGTCATTAGAACCTTATAGAAAGAGTGTCTAAGAAATGCTCTAATCGAGTATAAGTTTTTAGTATGAGTTAGTTCGTAAACCCAACAATTTAGTTTAGTCGTCAGGAGAGCAAATTCGGATGGTTTCCCATCTTTCCATCTAGTCGTCCTATCCCAAAATGGAACATCCCAGTAGTTACGAGTTCAACCTAGTTTATGTATTATGCCTCAGTTTTAGGTCCCAGATATTCAGTCACGATTCAGTTTGTAGGTGCCCCCGTGTATCGTCTCATGCTTTTCTTTAGTATCTAAGCCAATCAGCATTCTCAAGGGACATAGTGTCCCAATGGGGAGATGCATTACAATCCTCGAGCTTTCATGTTCTAAACCTTCCATTCTCTCTTGACGTCATGAATCCAATTAAGGATAGTGGGTACTCATAAGTTAACCCTCTCATTCCAATCTCAGCCATTTGACCATTCCCAAGTCATGGCATGTATTCAAGGAATCAGTTCAGTTCACGTATTCAGTTTATGTATCATGTTTCAGGCTTAGTCTTGCCCTCATATTCCCGTTTATACATGTTCAGTAAATAATCTCAGGTTCATCAGTATTCTCAGCTTAAGGTAATAGTCTTTCTTAGCTATACCCAGCTCCATGTTCAGTTACAGTTATAATCTTGATACTCCATTACCGTTGCACATTCGGTCCCGCATTCATGAATCAGTTCTGTGATGTACTCATGCATCAGATATGTATGTTAAGTATAAGAACTCAATTTGTCAGTAGTTCAGTCATGTAGTCAGGTTTTAGTTTTATGTGTTCAGTGTGTAAACTTAGTCTGTCATATTTCTCAACTTAATCAGTCTCATTCGAGGACAAATCTTCTCAAGGGGGAGATATTATAATACTCCGCATTTCCCTAGCTTAATTTAAGTCTTAGTATATGAGTAATTCCATACAAATTTTTGAAATACTTAGTATATTATATTTTAGAGGCTGCCATTGCGTAGAAAATTCAATTAGCTTTCCAACAGTATAAAGTTTTCCCAAATCCGACACCCGGGCGTAGAGTTAGAGCCATTTTAGTAAGACAGTGTGCCACCTGAGCCATCAACGCGTCGCGGAGTATGACCAAATGGCAATCGTTAATTCCAGTATTTCTCCATGATATTGGTGCATCGTGCTATAGACACAGTTCAAAATTGTTAATTTCCAGTGAGGCAATGCGATTCCACTGCGTCGCGCCAAGGACCAAAGATCACATCCAACAAGACACCGCGATGGCACCACGTTGCGTCACTAGTCCAGTTTCCTGTTGTCCATTTTACAGTGATACGATGCAATGGTACCACATCGCATTGGCTGCCAAAATTGGGAATTTTCAGTAATTTTGAGTTTTAAATCTGAGGGTATTAAAGTCTTTGCCCCTCACCCCAGTCAGCCTTTAACACAAAATTCACCTCTAATTAACCTAGTTACTTCATTATTCACCCAATTTCCCCCCAAATTAAACCATTCTCTCTCTAGAGATAAAAACCCTAGTTCAAGAGATCAAGCACAAAGTTTAAGGATTCACCAAGAACTTGAAGAAACTCATAAATTAAGGTATGTTAGGTGTTTATCTTTGGGTCCCTTTCACTCATAGAGTCCAAAAATCTATTTTTAAAACTTCAAGATTCATGATTCATGATTCATGATTTACATGTACGAAATTTGATTGTATTCATGTTTTGACATTTATTGAGTTTTAAATACATGATTAATGGTGGATTCCATGAAATTGAATAGCATGTATATTGAATTGAGTAATCCCCATGTTATAATCCATGAATTTGCAAGTTTGGGTATTGTAATTGCCATGTTTATGTGTTACCCATGATTTAAATTCCAAGTTTCAAGAATTGTTCCTAGTATGAGTTGATTTACATGATATTCATGATAAACCCTTCAATTTGAAAGTTGATTGTTATAACCATATTTACCCTAAGTATTTATGATTTAGTAAAAAGAGAATGCCTCCCATGTGTTTGATAAATTGTCTATGAGAATGAAATAATGCCATTATAGCATGCTGACATGTATTCCCCATTCATGTACAAGTTAATGCATTACAAGTGTTTGATAAAATATCTCTATAGATGAATTATGATCAAGTGAACATTATCATGTTATGCAAGATTATGCTTTGCTTTACTTTTTATGCTATCGAGTCCTGGGGGTATTTAATACCCAAAAATTTAGCTGTTTACCTAGAGCCAGTGTCAGTTACAAATAGTATCAGTCATGTCACGATCAGTAGAACTCATTCAGTTACAAAAACTCAGTAAACTCTGTATCAGTCCAGTTCAGTTTAGTATACTCAGTTCAGTGTCTTTAAGTTGGGAGTAGGATTCAGCACCGAGCGAGCCTAGGGATGGGGTATCACCTGTTAGTTAGGACTGGGTCCCTAGAAGCAATCCGTAAGTTCCTGAACTACGTAGCCAGCGTAGGTTATGATATGTCACCCTTTAGATAGGACTGGCATACTCAGGGATGACCCGCTAGTTTAGGACTGATCTCATGGGTCACCTGTTAGTTAGGACTGACTCCACAACAGTTGTTAAGACCCGTGGCACGGTGCTAACAACCTTCTAATTAGGGTTACAAATTAGACCCCAACTTAGTTATCTTATCTTATTTGGGGTATGTCGGTTATATGATTACCTCCCACAGTTACAATTTTAGTTTCAGTCTTCAGTATAGAACTCAGTTTAGTTCTATAGAGTCAGGACTGTCAAATGCAGTCAATCAGTATCAATAATCACAGATCACCAGTTACTCAGTATCAGAACTCAGTACTTAGTTTCAGAAAAGCTCAGTTACATTACATCTACATGCACAGATTGCATACCTAGTATTGATAGTAGTTTCAGTTATTCATGTACTCTCACATTCAGTTACTCTATATCATTCAGTTAGTTAATGTTCATGCATATGAACCCTTTCATTCAGCCTTACCTCATCTAGCATACCAGTACATTCCACGTACTGACACATACTTTCTCTTGCGCTAAGATGTCTTATATCATAGGTTCGGACGCTCAGGTTCCTGACCACACATAGTCAGATTTAGATTCAGCCAACAGTAGATTTAGCAGTGAGTCCTCATCATTCGAGGATATTCTTTTACTTCATTATTTCAGTAGTTTCAGTATTTCAGTAGATGGAGTTAGTTGGGGGATTGTCCCTTCAACTCCACTTTCAGACAGTTCAGAGTAGAGGCTTTTCATACTAGTTTTCAGACAGTGTTCAAGTTTTATAGATTTGTTATTTCAGTTGATAAACTTATTCAGTATTTATAGATTTTGTACCTATGGCATTTCAGACTATATTCCGCATTTATTTCAGTATTATTATCCAGTGCTCATAGTAGATATCAATCATGTTAGCTTGTGGTCCTTCGGGATCATAAGCACCGTGTAGCGTCTAGGGTACAGACTCGGAGTGTTATAGCTACCCTACCCAATTTGATGCTCCGAACTCAATGGCGATATAAGATTTTTAAAAAATAATATTGCTTTCACAAAATTGACCCCCGAGACCTAATTTTATAACTTTTCAAATCGAGGGTCGAAATGAGATACAAAAGCCATAAAATCACACCAACTATGTAACCAATCCAAACTCATTGTTTCGGATCTGCTGGCGCAATCCATTTTTCCATCCGGTATGCAGGACAATAAATGTTGACTGAGGTCAACTATATGGCCTTTTTAACCTTTCAAAACCACAAACTTGCTCAAAATTCATCAAATTACATTGGGAATCATGCCGATCATCTCGACATCCTAGAACTATCACATAGTAACTACGGGGAGGAGTAAAGATCAAATCACATCAAAATGAATAATTCACAAAAATCAAGTCATTACATTATCCACCATTAACAATCTAGTTCGTCCTCGAACTATAGGTAAGGGAAATACCCGCATCAGTGAAAAGCTGGGGATAAATACCACACATACGGACTTGACCTCCCAAACAGCCTTATCTATTAGAAGATGTCTCTACTGGACCTTAACTACCAAAATATCTCTAGAATACAATTGTGTCACATCCCTAGATAGAATAGAGATGGGCTCCTCAACAATTGACAACCTCTTTTCTAACTGCATAAAATCCCAATGAATGACATGAGACTCATACAGAATATAAAGTCGAAACATAAAAGCATGAAAACATAAAAAACTAGATGAACAACTAATAAATATGGGGGCAATGCTAACTCATAAGCCATATATCTAATAGTTTAAGGATCTCAAATGGTTTGATATTCTTGGGGTTAAGCTTATCCCTCTTCCCAAACCTTATCACACCCTTCATGGTCTAAACAAGAAGGAAGATTTAATCACCAACACTAAATCTCAATGCACAAAGTCTACGATCCGCATAACACTTCTGCCTACTCTGATCCACTCAAAGTCTATTCTGAATGACCTGAACTCTATCCAAGGACTCGCAAATCAAGTCCCTACCTTGAGGTCTAATCTCAAATACTTCAAACCAACCAACTGGAGAGCGTCAATGACTACCATACAAAGCCTCGAAGGGATCTATCTCAATGCTTAAATGGTAGCTATTATTATACGCAAACTCTGCCAAAGCTAGATGCCGCTGCCATTGACCCCCAAAGTCCATAAAACAATTGCATAACATATTCTCCAAAACCTAAATAGTTTACTTTGACTGACCATCGATTTGGTAGTTAAAAGTTATGCTAAGATCAACCTGGGTACCCAACTCCTCTTAAAAAGCCTTCCAAATGTGAAATGTGAACACTGAACCCCTATTTGAGATGATAGACACTGGCATACCATGAAGACGAACTAACTCATGAATATAGATATGGGCCAACCTCTCAGCAATGAAAAAATCTAAACAGAAATGAAATAAGCAAATTTGGTCAATCGATCCATAATAACCCAAACACTATCAGAGCCACAAGAATTACAAGGCAACCTAGTCATAAAGTCCATAGTGATATGTTCCTATTTCCACTCGAGAATGGATAACCTTTGAAGAAAACCACCAGGCCTCAAATGCTCGGCCTTCACCTACTGGAAGCATAGGCAACGAGCTACAAAATCTTCTACAGCCTTCCTCATACCACCCACCAGTAATGTTGTTTTAAATCACGATACATCTTAGACTTCCGCAGATGGATGGACACCTAAAATAATGAGCCTCATCCAAAATTAATATCACCCAATAACCCACTCCCAACACACAAACTCAGCCTTTAATTCTCAAAATACTATCTGAATCAAGCAAGGCTTTCTTATCCTCATCACTCAACACCTTATCAAGAATCACTCTCAACCCAATATCATCAAACTGAGAAGAACAAATCTATTCCATCAAAGAAGATCTACCCTTCATAAATGACAAAACACACTTAAGTGTCAAAATATCAAGCCTAACCTTTTAGTTAGACAAACACTGAACCTCTAAGGCCAAATGCCTCTCTTGGTTCAAAAAATGCACCAAACTACTAATAAAGCCCAAGGTACACCTTTACTCTAAAGATTATGCAGTCACTGCCAAATATAGTAACCTAACAAAGGTTGGGGTCGAATCCCAAGGGAATACGTGCAATCGTGGCTCTTAGATATTGTAATCAATGGGCAACATTAAAAAAATAAATAGGGGAATTTGAGTAGCAATATCAAACAAGCAACTAATATCAACTTCGGTTGTAATCAGTCGTAGGTGAATACTAAGATTGTTTTCTCTCTAGCTTTTCAACTTTGTAGGCTTATCATGCTTTATTAAACCAACCCAATACCTTGCATGCAGAATCTGATAAGTTATGTACCATCAACGATCTTTTGGATGAGCTGATAGATTTCACCCTTTACCTTTTGAGTCTCAATATGTTGCCTTACTAACTATTATCTTGATCCCAATTAACTATTACCTTTTGAGTCTCTACTTAATAGATGAAAGCTAACCATCTTACTTAGATAATACCTAGTAGCATGGATAAAAAATTAAACTTCAAATTACTATTGTAATTATCTTTTCCTAGTCACTATTCCTGTTTTGGAGTAAGTATCAATAATCTAGGTAATATCCTAACATTTTTAAACACTAAGATATCTAATAAAGTGAAGATAATACAATTTATACATAGGTATCGATTCAGAACAACAATAGAACTTTTCCTACTTTGTCAATCCTCTAGGGTTTCCACAACTCTAGCTAAGGGTTTTTAGCTGCTCATGCTTGTAAAGTAATCAACAATATTCATGATTGAAAGCATAAGATAAAATCACAATAATCACAAGTAAAAACCCAAAACTTTAACTGAATAAATCAATCAAAATTAATAAAAGAGAGTTCCAAGACCAATACTGAATCTTGGAATCAAAATATGTTTGTAAGTATCAAAAGTGCCTAGCTTGTACCAAAAAACACATAAGGGGTATTTATAGTACATAAGGAAACCCTAAAATACAAGTCTAGATGAAAAAGGTCAAAAAAGGTCGGTGGCCACTTATGTGCGTCGATATGCGACCTGGCCTTGGGCGTATGTGCCACATATGGCTTGAGATCTTTTACTCTCGAGATCTTCAATTTAGGTACTTACCTTAGTCTTATACATACCACATGTGCTATATGTGGTCCATATGTAGACTTAGGTAAGTTCCACGCCTTCCAACACTTGCAACCAAGCTTTAAATCTTCAACTTTCATCATATGCTCTGGTCATGTACAATTCGAAAGTGTCACGAATACCCAAAATTGATCAATTAAGTAGCCAAAAACTCCATTTTCCTTATTTTCATGAACATAGCATCCAATATCTAGTTTCCTTCAAAACATATCCAAGACGCATCATATCTAGCAAAACAACCTAAGAAACTTGTATATTTTCATAGTTTTAAGCGTCAAAGGTGCTATATTTCTATAGCACATCAACTACCCATTCTAGTCGATCTGCAACCACATTAGTCTTGCCTAGATGATAGAGAATAGTAAGGTCATAGTCCTTAAGCAACTCAAGCCAACAATGCTGCCTCACATTAAGATCTCACCATGTGAAGAAATACTAAAGACATAATTTCAAAGCAAAAACAACCGCGCATAACTCCAATTCGTGGGTAGGGTAATTTTTCTCATGGGGCTTCAACTGAAGTGTAATGACCCGAGGTGCTTAGAATCACAAGTGATCCCAATCTAACCTATGATACTGGAATAATTTGTGAGAAACTAAATAAATACATAAAACTAAAAATAATAAATGAAAGAGATGTATTTAGCTGAACATGTTCAATACAAAACTATTTAAAACATACAACACGGGTTATACGAAGGAAACTGAAACTGAATAAATCAACTCCGACTGACTGTCTATGAAGCCTCTACTATACTGACTATAGGTAGCCGGGCAATGACCCCCAGCTATCCCTGATCTATACAACTAAATAAAATATATAATACTGAAACTATAGTTGACTCGCGTCCTTAAATCAATAGAACTCATCACCTTCTATTGTGCCTTGGAAACATGGCACATTCAATGCTTAAAACAAAGAATTTATGCTTGGACTTAGGTTATCTTATTGGATATGATATGGTTTTGCGTATTGTTGCATGGAATTCAGATAGGAATGGCTTGAATTGAAAAAATTTAAGAAAACCCCCCTAAAAAAGATGAAAATGATGTTCAGACTATGAGTCATTATGATATTACATAAAGATGGCAGTGGCTAAGGCTAAGGTGGAGGAGATATGTGATAGATAATAACACTTATAAGAAGTGAATACAACTCGTAATAAGTAGCCATAAAAAGGAAAATGAGAAATGTATAAGTCCAGAGGTGAAGTCATAGAAGACTATAATTAATAAGGTCGTACTATGACTCATATTCTATGTGTTGTGTTGGTAAAGGTGGATTTTTACATCTTCCCAGCCAATTTTTTGATACTTGATTATGAGGTGGACTTCTAAGTCCATATCATCTTAGGCAAACTCTTCCTAGCTACGGGTAGGGCATTGCTTGATATAGAGTTGGGAAAAATGAGGTTCAGATTGAACGATGAGAAAGTAATCTTTAATGTATTCCAGTTAATGTGGCAACCAGATGATATGAGAGTTGTGTCTGTGATAGACACAATTGATAATGCAGTTGATGCATTATCCGTTCCAATTGAAGAGAGGTTGGGTGTTGAAGCAGTAGCAGTAGTGCTAATAAATTTTGATAGTGATGGAATTGAGGACTACAACAAGATGGTTGGTTCTCTATATAGGAGAGGTTCATATACATACGCTCTAAAGAAGCTTGATTTGGACCTAAAGAGCAGAACCACTCATGCAACTCATCATTAGGTGCTTCCCTATACTAGTTAGTGTATTGTAAGGAATGTCACTTGCCTGTTGAACTTGAGAAAAAAGCATTGTGGGCATTGAAAAAGTAGAACTTTGAGTGGAATGATGTATCAAAGGCAAGATTAAGTAAGGTGAATGAGTTGGATAAATTCTAACTCTGGGCTTATGAAAGTTATGCACTATACAAAGAGAAGATGAAGCTGCATCATGATAAAAAAATCAAGAAAAGAGTATTTGAGCTCGGTGACCAGGTATTGTTGTATAATTCAAGACTTCACCTATTTCCAGCCAAATTGAAGTCGAGATGGTATGTGCCATTTACTATGGTTAGAGTGTTTCCATATGGTGATTTAGAATTGAAACGTGATAGTGAAGCCCCATTCAAAGTGAATGGGAAAAGAGTAAATCACTATATGGGTAACACAGAAGAGTTAAGGCAGTTGAGGAATCGAGCCTTGGTGAGTCTCTGAGTAACCAAGGCAACTGAGTCATCCCATAATATTAAATCAGGTGCTGCATGAGAGGCAACCCATAGGGATGGTTGGTGAAGTCTGAGTATCCAACCTAGCCACGTCATGCCATGATATTAAATCAAGCGCTTCGTTGGAGGCAACCCATGTTTTGTACTTAATAAATTATAGGGTAATATGTGTGTGTAGTGTGCAGGAATGAATAATTGAAGGAGCCAATCAGAAAAATGATAAAATCAAGCCATACAGGGCTCTTTATGAGCCGTAACCAAACATTACGACTCATAATCAGGAGTCGTAAGGACCTGGAACTTAGAACACATCAAGGTAATTAGTTTCTAGAGTCATTACAACTCTCAGAATAAGTCGTAGTCAGTGATTATGACTCATCACATTGAGTCATAATGACTAAAGGCCCAGGTAAGGTTTCAGTATTTATGGAGGAAGTCTAAAACTCATAAGCAATGGTTACGAGTCATAATAAAAAGTTGTAACCAAGCTTTATAGATTAGGCATTGCGGGTCGACTCGCCCATAAATCACAAATTAAAACAAAATGGCACCAAAATTCGATACCCGGATAGCAAATTACCGAACTCCCTCCATTGATCTTAACTAAAAAAGCACAAAAACACTTCACATTCACTCTAAAAACATAATTGATCAAGTTCAATCTTACCAAGGTAAAAAATTCACAAAGATTAGGGCTTAGTATCGTTTGCAGTTAAGAAATCCAAGTTTATGCAAACAAGTAAGTGATTTATGCTTTGATGTTGTATATATTAAACTTGTTCATTGAGTATATATGTGTAGTTGGGTTTCTTAATGAATAATTTACATGTAAGTGTGGTAAATCCCTATTTGTACAAATGTTAGTAAAAAGATGAAAATAGGAATGGAAATTTGGACTTATGCTCTGAAATTTGGTTAGAAGTGAATGTATAGAGTGTTATAATGAATTCAAAAATATTAATGTTGTGTTGGGATTGAAAATAGAGCTAACTATTCTAAAATTCCATGCTACAGTTGATACAGGATTTCTAACGGCTCGTAAAGACACTTAACGAGTTTATACAAGACTCATAACCACTAATAACATTGAGGATTAGAAGAGTGGGGGTTCTAGTGACATTACGACTCACCTAAAAGAGTTGTTGTCAATCCTTATGACTCATAGATAGGAGTCATAGTGACTTAAGAAATTTATGCATAAGATATTTCTGGTCAACTTACAAGTGTTGGTGGCGAGTCGTAAACTAACATTACGACTAGTTAGGAGGAATCATAACCTGATCAACAAATAATGATTTGTCCGCTGTCTATCTTGCGACTCGTCTAAATTATTCGTACCCTGTGTATATGACTTGTGCTTCTCATTTGTAATGAGTTCAATAAAGCCACAATGACACCAATTTTCTTATTTTTCTTTCCTCTTCACAGAATTCACTAATTGATCTTATGCAAACAGGTTCAAATGGCCCCAAAAGGGGACTTATCATCAAACCAAACATAAAAAAAATCACCAAGAAGAAACCAACCCTAAAGTTCGACTACCACTTGAGAAATAAGGACACCGATGAATCAAGTAGTGACCTCTAGAATACCTAGTAAATAAGTAGGAAGAGACAAGAGAGAGATGACCTCAGGAAAATATAATAGCTACTAAGGAAGACATACCTCCAAAGGGCCAAGAAAGAAGAATCCACATACCTCACTACCCCATTCACTCTCCTAGTCTGAAGAGGAAAATAATAATGATAACGAAGAAGTTGAATCTAGCTTTGAAGAAGATTGTAACAACAAAGAGATTGAATCTAGTTTAGGAGAAGAAATTGATAAGAGTGACAGTAAGGAGCATGTGACTTTGATTGACATTCAACCATGACCACCACAACCTCAAATCCCATTATCCATTGAAGCTACTTTGGTGCCTATTACTGAATGGTGGGGTACCTCAAAATGCAGGATACTTATAATGAGGGATTAGTAATAAACCTGGCCACAAGTAACCCTAAGAAAGGGATATATCTGGAGAGAATATTGACTATAGCAAGCATATCTGAGATGCCTGAGTTTGCGTCTTGGTTTAAAAAATATGGGTTTCAGTGAATGACCATAGCTCTTGGGAGATTCAATCCCGCATTTGTGTGGGACTTCTATGCGGCCTATAAAGGGGAGATGAAGAGGAAATATCCATAGGGCAATTTATGGAAGGGTGGTGAGCCAATCACATCATTGACTATTTGAGGAGTTTGGGTGAACATCTCCCCGAGTACTATTTTGAGATTTTTGCACGAACCTGATTTCCAACCACCGATGAATACAACAGAAATTGAGTACCGCATGGATGAGATGTGCAAAATAACAAGGAAATAAATGCGTACGACAGATAAGATGGTGAATTTTTGGTGGATAGCGAACATTATTGCTACAAATAAAGAAGAAAAAGAGTTGGGTAGTTGGTGATCAGGGAGGGTATTCACAAAAGATTACTAAGCTCATGCTAAACTTTAAGGCAATGGCGTGGTGGAGTATTGCCTGACATAGATTATGTCCCACAACTGGGGATAATGTTCTCAATCCAGTCCGCACAACATTGATAGCCGGACTCATGTCTGGGTATGAGTTCGATGTGGCACAGTTTATTTCTAGAGAGATACGTGACCGATCAGTGGGCAATGAGAAAGTGATTCTGATATTCGTCTGCTTGTTAACATAGATTGCTTAGAGGCAGGGGTGCAAAACTTCCAAAAATATATCAATACATTGAACCAAAGAACACCACTAACTTGGGGTTTATTCGGGATGCAGCGAACCTTATGACAAGGTAGGCAAAGCAAGGAGTAGAATTAATAGCTGATGATCTTTTGAACATGGATGCAAGTACTGCTGATGCTGGATTCACCGAGGATACTCTTGTTGAGAGGGGTCTATCTGAGACCCAGTCTTCTAATGCAGCTGGTACATTGAGTACTCATACTCTCCTACAGACTGCAGCACCACATCTATTCACGTCCAAATCAATTTTGACAGGTTATATGGTCATTACACAGGCTATGTGGAATGACGTTATAAAAATATTGAGCACCTTGGAGAAAAGAGTGCAATTAATGGAAATGGAGTAAAACCCTGGGTTGATAACAGGATTGATGAGCAAAGCACAAGGTGCAGAGAAAATTGGATGCTTTCAAGCTGAGGCTCACTCACCAGCTTGGAGGTGCTCAAGCTCCTGATTTAGCTAGAGTTAAGGCTGAAATAGACGAATTGCAGAAGTTGGTGAATGAGTTACACTTGAGGCCAATTTTCCCCATGCTGGTTATTATGGAGATCCAGTTAGAAGAAGAGGTCAAAAATATTTAGATTTTCAAAATTAAAGAATAAGGCAGAAAGAAAAAGAAGAAAAAGAAAAGAAAAGGGTTGAGGACAAAAGAGGAAAACATTAAGAAAGTGGAAAAAAAATAGAAAACAAAGTGAGAAGGATTGGCAAGTGAGGGTCCAAGAGATGGTGGTGGGATCTAGTAGTTCAAACCCCGATGGTGATGCTGAGAGGCACAATAATTTAGTTCCACTTCCTAATCTACTACTGGGTAAAGCTTCCACAATTAGTGGCACAATTGCCAAGGATATACTGTTAAGGAGAGTGGGGCCCGATCTGAAAGTCCCCATGATGACCTAGTAGAAGCGCACCCAGGTATGTACTCAATCCCTATTTTACATTTTACATGCACTAGGGACAGTACATAAATTTTAGTTGGGGGTGGGGGTGTACCACAATCGGCACGGGTTATGGTTGTTGTGTTTTAAAACTCGTAGGCCACAGTCTTGATGATGAACCAACATGTATGTCTGTGTGTGTTTTGTGATACTTAAGTGAGAAGAATGATGTGCATAGGTGGGCGATAAATTTTGTACAACATATGCTAATAATTCTACTTGAAAAAATATTTACCCCTCTGAAATTTTATGATAAACTGTGTGATCTGTGTGTGCATCTGACTTATGAGAATCCCTTAATAGCATTAGAATTAGGAATGAAATAACTATGGTATGTAGGTGCACAAACTGGATAAGTAGTGACTGACAATGTGACCATGTACAAAGTGAGTGTGAGGCGTTACTCAGTTCCCCGTATGTATAGAGTCCAGAACTTGACCGGTTGCTTTTTTCTAGGTTGTAGGATGATCGGTTAGTAGATGATCATAGGGAATTTTTTGTGAATAGTCCACTCAAGCCTTAAATGCCAAACCAAATAAAACAAGAATCCCTTGATCCCTACGTTGAGCTTAATTGACATATTTTTTTTTGTTTACACCAATTTCACCTCCCTGTTTAACTACAATGAACCTATTTTGGCCCTGGTCCTCCTTGAACACTGTGCATTTCAACTGAGGTGAATCACCTAAGTTGAGGGTGTCTATTATAAGGGTACGTGGAAAAACGAGTATGAGAAAAGGGGTGTATATAGGAAAAAATGAATGAGGGTGGGTGTGGTATAAATAAAATAAAAAGAAAGATAAAAAAGAGAAAAATAGAACTGCACCTGTCCCAAGAATAGGCATGAAAAATAATAAAAAGTGAGAAATAAGGGCGAAGCAAATAAAAAGATGGTAGAAAAAAGTGGACTCCAAAGGACGCGTAGTGCCAAGGAGGTTGAGTCACTTAAAAATTCCCATATATATATATATATATATATATATATATCATAAACAAACCCAAGCCTACGTTACAAGCCTAACAAAGTCGTATAATGATCCTAGCCTGACCGCCTAAAATTTAGATAAAAAGCATAAGGGCAAGTTTATGGCATTTTGTGTACGCTGATTGGAACTTCTTTGAGAGTGTGAGCATCTATTGACTGTACCTAAAATTATATCCTGAATCAAAATGAGTGATAGGGACTTCTTTGATTGCACAGGTGTATGGGTTGCAATGTCAGGTTACGTATCTGTTTGGGTAGTGTACGTTGCTTAGGCCTAGTTGTTCATCAGTATTGTAATGCCATCTTTGGATTCCTTTGGGTCGCACTATGGTAATGAATCATTATACACAGTAGCATTTTAAATAGTAAAATAGGAGGGGGTAAAAGTGTTATTGAGCTGATTGATGAATCGACTGCCAAATGTGTCATAAGATTCTTCGAAGTTAAGCATCGTGTTTTTGTGTGGGTTTGATTTTTGTTTTGCCTGAGGAAATGAAAAAGATCTAAGTTGAGGGTGTTGATGTGCCTTGTAAACATGGCACATTCGATGTTTAAAACAGGGTATTTATGCTTGGACTTGGGTTATTTTGTTGGATATGATGTGGTTTTGTGTGTTGTTGTAGGGAAATCAGGTAGGAATGGCTTGAGTTGAAAAGATTTAAGAGAAAAACCTAAAAAAGATGAAAATGTTGTTCAGTCTATGAGTTGTTGAGACATCATATGACTCGTAGCCCAACTCGTAAAGATAGCAGTCGCTAAGGCTAAGCTGGAGGAGCTAAGTGTCAGATGATAACGACTTGTTAGGAGTGAATATGAGTCGTAACAAGTATCCGTAAAGAGGACAGTGAGAAATGAAGACATACAGAAGTAAAGTTATAGAAGACTACAAGTTGTAAGGTTTAACTACGACTCATCGTGAGGAATCGTAAAGAGACTAGTGTTCAAAAGTCCTGAAGTTCAAGGCACAAGTATAACAAGTGAAGACCACGAGTTGTAAGGACTTGCTATGACTCATGGTGAGGAATCATAATGACAACAAAAGCTTGAAGCCTGGAAGATGAAATTACACTATAGTGCAGACGACTAGCAAACATACGACTGATAAAGAGATATTACGAGTCATAATGATTGTCGGCTTACTTTTCCTATTATGTTTTTATTAGGATTTCTTTATTATTATGAGATACTATAAATACCCTAGGGTTATTCCTTTATCAGGAGATGTACTTTTACGCACTTTTGACAAAATTTTACATTACTCTTGATACTCTTTGGTTTTGTAATTGATTGGAGACTTTGGATTTCTATTCTTGAATTATTGTGCAATTAATTGCATGTGCTCTTCATTGATTATCATGGATTTTTACATTAACATAGGTGTCTAATTTACTTAACTTGGATTGTGGGAACCATGGCGGATTAGCTACGTAGGGGAAGTGGAAGATTTAACTATCCTACTATAATTATGTGTATTGCAACCTTCTTTACATTGATCTACCTAAGCTACCGCATAAACTTGGGAATTGCCTATATTTGAGAACATCAATACAAAGGAGTTTATGATTGGGAGAAGGAAATTACAACAATGATTCAAGGCTATCAACCCTCGTCTAATTAACTCGTGAATCAAAAGGCGAAAGTTGTACTGGGGTTATAGACAAGGGATAGTAAGGTAACACCCTAAGACTCACAAGGTAAAGGGTGAAATCTATCAACGCGTTCACAAGACGGTTGATAGTACATAGCTTGCCAACTTTGCATATAGAGCAGGAGGTTAGGTGGATTGACCACGAGAATTTTACGTATTTGTGAAGCCAGGGGAACACAGTCTTAGTGTTCGTCTTCTATTATTTACAAACTCAAGCATTCAAGTTTGGTTACTTACTATTGGCTTCAAATCCCCCCTATTTACTTTTCTATTTTGCTCGTGGATTTCGTTAAATTTGAGATACCGTTCAACGTTTTCCCTGTGGGTTCGACCCCAACCTGAGTTGGTTTACTATATTTGGCATCGACTACAACATACTTCATTGGAGGTTAGTTTTGAAAGGCATCACCTGCTAGCTGGAAGCTCAAACTGTCTGACCATGATATGTGTGCTACACTTGTACCTACATTATAAAATAATGTAGCCACACAGACATATTTATGGTCAGTACTTTTGTAATGTACTGAGTATGTGGGGGTGAATGCAATAAGAAAACTAAAGATGAACATACTTTAAAATCATGCATGCTATGAGTAAGAGGACTCACCTTGATCATGAATAAAACTAAAAGCTGAAATATCATAAAACATGAATAATAAATCATAATCTGCTAAGCTTAGTGAGTCATTACACTTAGTTTCTAAAATATTTACTTTTGTGGGAGATTCTTGTAACCAACATAAACCATGTGATCTATCATGGAGTCCAATGCCTTACCCACATTGAGGTGAGCTATTCTACCCTTGCCATCAGAATAGAACCTTAACTTAGAGTGATCACTAAACTTTGCCCATATTGAGAAAATAAAGGGACACTTTCTGATGAGGTCCCTAAACCTACGGTTGGGCAAACCAAGTCAAAGAAAGAAGCAACTCTCCCAGTACCGGAGAAGCTCAATTTCAAAGGTTAGGAGTTTAGTTCTGACTAGTACTGCCGATGAGTGATTCCTCTGAATGGCAAGTATGAGTTCAACTGCCATTCCTTCGGAGAATGAAGTCAGGGACGTAATTTCTGGAGAATTGGATACCCTAAACCCACATTCCTCTTTCGGTGCTAAATACTACTCCCAAAACATATACTTATATGCTCGTACTTATGAAATCTACCTTAAATAAGCATATGGATTTATAAAATGAAAATCAACTATGCTTCTCTTACTTAAATCATATTCATGAGGAAACTTGTGGATTTCATATCTTATGCTTGATCATAAGATGAAGCCTAAACTTTAATCATGCTGTAAAACTTGTATCTTGAACTTATAAGCTTGAATATCTTGTAAACTTAGTAACTTATGCTTAAACATGAAATCATTCATCATCTCATAAAATCTTCATATCAAAATATCAAACTCAATTCTTAAGATTACTTTTAGGAATAAAAACATAAGTAAACATGAAATCATATACAAAACAATGTTCAATTCATGAGGAAGTATCAAAATCCCAAAGCATAAGAAAAGTGAGTATAAACCACAGTAAATCAATAATAATAAGGGGGACTCGAACCACCTGGTCATATTGACCCCAGCATCGGTAAGCGCAGTTTCTAATGATGGTCTCTCAAACCTTCACTTTCATGACTCAGCTACACAACCTTCTTTAAATCCCAATTAAAACAATTATCACACTATCCCATTCATTGAACGACAGTACACATTTAGGCATACATTGTTGGTATCGTCATACCAACTACACTTGTAAGGTAACATAAACATGCCAAAACAATTTCATTACTTGGGGAATTCACAACCCCTCTTGGTTCAATTATGCAATAGCTTTTGAAAACACCAACCCACAAGGTTCAATTCAACATCATAATGCAATAGTTCAAGAATAGTTAAATTCCCATATTTCTCATAACTAAAAACAACTTCACATTATGGGGTTGGGACCATAATCACTTTATAAGTCACAAGTTTGGGGAAAATAATCCCCAGTTCATTCATAATACCCATGCACCCACACGTTCAAAACCATATTTGAAACATGAGTAATGCACAATAAAACCATGGGAAAATAATTAATTGACCATTCATGTAGAAACCCCCAATCATTTCAAAACCCTTACTTTTAATCAAGTAAATAACCATGTACTTTCATGCAATAGAGATATTAAGTTTAAGGGTAGAGTCACATGCCTGAAATATCAAGTTTCAAGGAGAGAATTTAACACTAGAGCCCATAGATGACCAACTTGATGAAATCCTAGCTTAACGTGCTTGAGGGAATTCAGAGAGCCTTTTGGAGTGTTTATGAAGTTACTTGGATTAGCTTGTGAGTGATAATGACACCCTAAAGAGGTTATAAGTAGTGGGTTTCAATTTGAATAAGAGGGAAATGTCCAGAATACCCTTAACTTAAAAGCTAAAAAAGTGCTGCCTTTGACTACGGGTCAACCCTTGACTCATAGCTACTCCTTTCGACTCGTCACAACGTGTCATAACCAAGGTAGTACCACCAAGTCACCCTACACTATTGACCTTACGACTCAGTCACAGGAATCATAATGGAACCCTACAACACATAGGGTCCAGTTGTAGTCAACACATAACCCAAATTGGGTTATACATTGGACACCCTATGATTAGACCTAACGACTTGTAACATATCCTTACGGCTTTTAGTGAGCCACTCGTACTCATATAAGAACCTTGCCAAAAAGTTACTAATTTGGTTATAACTCATCCCAATGACTCATCAGGGCATCCTACGACTCATAGAGTCCAGTCGTAACCAGGGCAGTGAGTACAAAATTCTAGTAAATTTCCAAGGATAAAAAACCCAGGGCGTTACATACTCCCACTCTTAGGATCATTCATCCTTGTATGATATGACAAGGCATTTATTAGCATGATTTGACTCCACATTCGTCTGCTCTTACCTTTATAAAGACAAAAAATAAAGATACCAAGGAAATCATCATTTTCTTTACCAAGTCAGAAAACAAAGATATCAAGCAATACACATACCTTAAGCATAATTTTTCAGAGCGGGTAACAAGAATGAGTACTTGGACTTCATGTCCTCCTTGGCTTCCCAAGTAGCTTCCTCAACCTTTTGGTTCCTCCAAAGAACCTTTACCAAAGCCATGTCCTTAGTTCGCAATCTATAGACTTATCGATCCAGAATTTCCATCGAAACTTCCTCATAAGACAGAGAATCCAAAATACCCATCTTTTCCAAAGGAGCAACCATTGAAGGATCACCCACGCACTTTCTGAACATCGACACATAAAACACCGAGTGAACGGAGTCCAAATCAGAAGGGAACTCTAATTCATAAACAACATTACCAACTCTTTTCAAGACCAAGTACGGAGCGACAAAATAGGGGCTGAGCTTTCCCTTCTTCCTAAACTGCATCACTTCTTTCATGGGAGACACTTTTAGGAAAACCAAATCTCCCACCTTAAATTCCAATTCTCTTTGCAACACGTCCGCAAACCCCTTTGGAATGACCTCCAAAAGTGAGATGAGAATTGAATACCACAATCAGAAATGATGGAAATTGGAGCACTATGCAACTTTATGATCTCCTCAATGAATAACTTAGCATAGTCCTCAGATGAGAAATTAGTCCTCACTGGAAAGAAGTGAGCTGACTTAGTCATCCTATCCATGATGACCCAAATCAAATCAAACTGCTGGCAAAAAGGCAGAAGGTCAGTAATAAAATCCATATTAATTATCTCCCATTTCCACACCGACAACTCAATATCTTGAGTCAACCCATTGGGCCTCAAGTGCTCTACCTTCACTTGCTGACATACCATGCACTTAGCCACAAAATTGTCCATATTCTACTTCATATTATTCCACCAATAAATATCCTTAAGGTCATGATACATCTTCGTTAACCCAGGATGAACCTTATACCGCGAATCATGGGCCTCTTCCAAAATCCTACCTCGCAACCCATCAATGTCGGGAACACAGAAACTCCCTTGGTACCTCAAGATACCATCACCTCCAATCTCGAAAACCACCACCTTCTACTTGCCTACATCATTCTTGATTTTCATCGAGATGAGATCCAACACTTGCTTCTCTTTTACTTAAGAACCAAGAGATGACTGCATCACTTTTTGCACAAACACACCACCATTCTCAGAGTCGAAGAGACGAACTCCAAGGTTATCCAAATGATGAATATCCTTTACCAAATCCCTCTTTTCCTCATCCACATGAGATAAGCTTTTCATGGATAACCTGCTAAGAGCATCAACTACCACGTTAGCTTTACCTGGATGGTAGTGAAGACTCATGTCAAAATCCTTGAGCAGCTCAAGCCACCTCTCTTATGATCTAAGTAAATATCAACATAAACCCCGTACAAAATATGCCACCAGATTTTTGCTGCAAATACTACTGCTAATAGTTCTAAGTCAAGAGATGGATAATTCTTCTCATGAACTTTCAATTGTCTTGAAGTATAAGTAACTATCTTGCCATGATGTATCAATGAACAACCAAGTCCCACCCGGGATGCATCATAATAGACCATAAAACTATTTGTACCTTCAAATAGGGTCAAGACCGAAGCCGAAGTCCACTTATCCTTCAAATTTTAAAACTACCCTCACAAGAGTCCGACCACAAGAAATTTGCCTTTTTCTGAGTCAACTTGGTCAAAGGGGCAACAATAGAAGAAAAGCTCTCCACAAACCTTCAATAATAACCTGCTAAACCCAAGAAACTTTGTATATCAGTTGGAGTCATAGGTCTAGGCCACTTCTTAATCGCTACAACTTTTGTGGGTCCACCACAATCCCCTCACTGGAAACAACATGACCCAAATAAGTCACAACGTTTTACCAAAAATCACACTTTGAGAACTTAGCATACCAATGCTGATCCTTTAAGGTCCGCAATATAAGACGGAGGTTATCAGCATGATCCGCCTTACTCTTGGAGTAAACTAGAATATCATCAAGAAATACAATGACAAATAAGTCCAGAAATATACAAAAAAACATGATTCATAAGATCCGTAAATGTTGTCGAAGCATTGGTCAAGCCAAAGGACATTACCAAGAACTCAAAATGATTGTACTGAGTTTTAAAAGCAGTCTTAGGGATATCATCTCCCTAATATTCAACTGATGGTACCCTAACTGAATATTAATTTTGCAAAGAACTAAGCACCCTGAAGCTGATTAAAGAGATGATCAATCCTCAGAAGTGGATACTTATTCTTCACGGTTATTTTATTCAATTAGCGGTAATAAGTACACATTCAAAGGGAACCAACCATATTATGCATGAACAGAACCAGAGTACTCCATGTAGACACACTAGGACAAATAAAACTATAGTCTAGAAGATCCTTTAACTGCTCCTTGAGCTCCTCCAACTCAGATGAAGCCATTCTATATGGAGGGAGAGTGATAGGACTAGTGTTCAGAATGTGATCAATTGCAAAATTAATCTCCCTAGTAGGAGGAAAACTAGGAAGATCATTAAGGAATACTTCAGGAAATTCATTTACCATGGGGATGAAATGTAAGGAAGGAGTCTCCGAGGTGGAATCCTTAACCCAGACCAAATGGTAGAGACACCCCTTGGAAATTAATTTCTGGGCTCTAAAATATGATATGAAACTTCCCCTAGGCATTAGGGAAATGCTTTCCCATTCAATAGCCGGTTCATTAGGAAAATTGAAGATGACCTTACGGGTCCAACAATCTAAAGAAGCATAACACAAATGCAACCAATCTATCCCCAATATGATATCAAATAAACTATATCTAACTATATAAGATTTACCAGAGTTTCTCTACTACCAACAGATACCACACAACCCTTATAGAGCTTTTTAGTAGCCATAGAGTCACCTACTAGGGTAGAAACAAAAAATTGGTCTGAAATACACTCAGGACCAAAACCAAAATGCATAGCCACAAATGGGGTCGCATAAGAAAGAGTGGACCCCAAATCAAGAAAGAAATACATATAATTAGAGAAGAGTTTCAACATACTAGCTACGACATCAGGGGTTGACTCAGACTCATGACGAGTAGTGAGAGTATAGAGACGGTTCTGACCAGTGCTGGAGCTAGAAGCAGAAGTAGCACCTTTTAGTGAAGAAGCTAATGCAGCAGCAACAAGAATCTTATTTTCCCTAAAAATAACCCTAGAAGGACAAAATCCCTGCACATGAATAATCTGACCACATTTAAAACACTTGTTCCTCTTGTCATCGCAAACACCACGATGCACTTGACTGCAAAATCTATAAGGAGGATCTGATGGAGCTGACTAAGACTGAATTACTTAAGGTGGGGCACCTTACACCCTAAAACCATTACTACTCTGCACACGGTGATGACCCGACGACTTTGGATAAGAATCACTAGCCATAGAGTAGGAACCATAGTTACCCCACTTCTTTTTGGACCATTTTTCTTTGTCTCTATCATTTTTTTGCTGATCTCCACCCTGGTACGAGTAGAAAAACTTCTTTTTCTTCCTCTCCCTAATTTCAAACTACTTTTTCTTCTTTTCCTTGACATACTGAATATAAACTATAAGCCTATAAATATCCATGCCCTTTTTTAACAAGGCAACCTTACTCTCTAGAATCAAGTATCGTGATAACCCAAAAGAAAACTTCCTCATCCTAGCCCTCATGCTAGTCACCAACTCCAGAGCATATCAAGATAACTGATTGAATTTCAAGGCCTATTCCTTGATTAACACTTGCCTTGTTTTAGGTTTAAAAACTCCTCTACTTTAGCATCCCTCAACTCTTGAGGAAAGAAGCGGTCCAAAAAAAGCAATAGAGAAATCATCCCACAAAGTTGACTTAGCATTATTGCCCCTAAGCTGCTTTCACTTTTCATACCATTGGAATGCTACATCCTTTAGCTGATAATCTACAAATTCTACACCCTCCACCTTAGTAGCATACATCACATAGAAGATCTTTTCTATCTCATCAATAAAATACTGAGGATCTTCTTCAACTTTAGAGCCAGTGAAAACAAGAGGATTCAATCTTATGAATTGGCCAACTCTAGTGGCCTCAGAAGATGGACCAATAAATACAACTCTCTTAGTCTGAGTGGCCACCAATTTTGTTAGTAAATTAATCAACTAGCGAAACTCAGCGTTAGACACACCAGCCTGGGGTTCCTAAGAAGGGATAGGAGGAACTAGTGGCGCTCCCTCAGGGCAATCAAAAGCAGCGACCCTAGACTGGGTCTCAACATCTGGAGTAGAATGAGCTCCGTCCACATTGTCCTTAGATGGGACAAAATAGTTTCCACGGTTATCAAATCTTCTTGGAGGCATGATTTAAAAGGAAAACAAATGAGAATTAAAGAGGCTCAAGATCTTAGACTCTATAGCTCGAAACAAAACAACAAGAAAGGGAAACATTCATAAATGCCTCGTAGCCTCTCCCTTATAAGTATGGCATACTACACACCCATAAACTATACTATACTTGACATGACTTTGTTGGACACCCAATGACACTAAACCTAGGCTCTAATACTATCTTTATCATGAGCCAAACCAGGGCCTAGCCATGAATGGTATCTTAAGTCCCACGTGGATTGGAGATCACCCTTGTACCTAACCAAGTGAACACAAAATTCCCAATTGTCGAATGAATTTTGAACATATAATAAGATAGAATCAAGAATAAATAATATTTTTTTGATCAATATCCAATAACTCGGCCAAAACAATCGACTAACACAACACAACAACAACAAAAATAACAACAAACCCAGTGTGTTCCCAAAAAGTAGGGTCTGGAGAGGGTAAGATGTACGCAGTCCATACCGCTACCTCCAAAAAAGTAGACAGGCTATTTTTGATGGACCCCTGACTCAAGATAAAAAATCTTAGACAATGAGATGGATTACATAACTGAAGAAGGCGTAAGGAATAATAAAATTAAATCAGAGCAATACGAAAATATGAGAGATAGTGCAACACAAAATAAGAAAATAGCAATTGAGAAATTATGAATGGGACACCCACGTATAAGTAACAAATAATCACAGCCATAGACACCTATGAACACAGTCCTTGAATTACTAACCCGGCTACACAAGATCTCTCCTGCTGGCTAGCTACAACCATACCCGCCCGCTAGCCTTCTACCCTTATCCGCGACCTCCACACCTTCCTATCTAGGGTCATGTCCTCAGTAAGCTGTAGCTACTCCATGTCATGTCTGATTACCTCCCTACAGTATTTATTCAGCCTATCTCTACTCCTTCTGAAGCCATCCAACACTAGCCTCTCATACCTACGAACTAGGACATCCGCGTCCCTCCCCATCACATGTCCAAACCATCTCAACTTTCCTTTTCGCATCTTGTCCTTCACTGATGCCACTCCCATCTTCTCTCGGATAATCTCATTCCTAACCCTATCCCCTCTAGTAATCCCACACATCCAATGCAATATCCTCATTTCTGCCACTTTTAATTTCTAGATGTGGGAGTGCTTGACTGACCAATACTCTGCGCCATACAACATGGCCGGACGGATTTCCACACTATAAAATTTACCTTTAATCTTAAGGAGAACTTTCTTATCATACAAAATTCCCGAGGTGAGCCTCCACTTCATCCAACCTACTCCAATACGATTAGTGATATCCTCATTAATCTCACCATTCCCTTAGATCATAGACCCAATATACTTAAACCTATCCTACTTACAAATATCCTGGGAGTCCAACCTCACCACTACATCATCCTCCTGCCTCAAGTCACAAAAATTGCATTCTAAATACTCTGTCTTGGACATACTCAACCTAAACCCCTTCGACTCAAGGGTTTGCCTCCAAACCTCCAATTTGTCGTTCACGCCCCTCCGCGTCTCATCAATCAACACTACATTATCTGCAAATAGAATACACCAAAATTGAGTATCAATAAATCATCAGGACATGCCCCTAATTATAGACAAAAAAAAGTCGAAACATTCTATAGTATAAGAGACCAAAACATGAAATACAATCTTTCGATATATGGAAGCTCACCTCTTCAATGTCAACTCACTTGTTTATTTCGAATCTTAGTTGAAGTAGGAGTTTTGACAGTTCCCAGATCATGTGGGGATAAAATGTTTGAAGATGGTTAGAGGTTAGAGTTCTAGCATGTAACTTAGGGATACAGGATAACATAATGCCATGATAAATAATTCAAAATCATTCAAAATTTCCATGAACATCATCCAATGCATATACATATACATATAACACATGTCGGGGTAGGGAACAAGGCTTAACATGAATTTGAAAACCTTATTCTGGATTGTGTAGCTCAATCATCATAATATACAAGAAACCCACAGGTAATATGGCCCCAACTCTCCCCTAGATGGTAAGGCCCCAATGTGTATAGCCACATGAACCAGAGCGTATATATATGCACTATAGGGACTCAAACCTCCCTGCATATGTAATTACCCAAGAGCACCCCCTGGATGACACACGGTGCCTAGGACTATGAATAGCCCTAAGCTAACCCTTGATATCTATAAAATCTGAAACTCTTATGAAGAGTGAACTAACACATACGTATAAACAAGAAAAAAACTTAAAATCTTATCCTCAATTTGAAGACTTGAAGTCAATAACAAACTCTTTAAACTTAAAGGTGCGCAGTTTGACAAGCCTTTACTACTAACTAGAGAGCCACTAGGACAGATCCCAACTGGCCCAGATGAAATCTGAAATCAAGTAACTAAAGTTACTTTTGTCAACGACTAAGAATCTGATGAACTGGATCCTTGGACTATGAGGACTCACCAAATATCGGGATGTAGGAAGTGATTCCTGTGATCAATCGTATATGACATATATATATGGGTTAATACTTTGTAATATACTGAATATATTGGGGGTGAATGCATAAATAAAATAGAAACTCATTTTAATACATAGATACTTTCAAACCATGCATGCTAAGTGTAGAGGACTCACCTTGGACTTGAGTAAATTTGAAAACTGTATGATCATAAAACATGAGTAATAAGGCATACTAAATAAGCTTAGTGAGTCATTACACTTAGTTTCTAAAATCTTTGGTTTTACTCTTATTGGTGAGAGATTTTCTAACTGACATAAACTATGTTAGCTATCATGGAGTCCAACGTCTTACCCACATTGATGAGAGATGTCCTACCCTTGCTATCAGAATAGAACCTTAATTTAAGTGATCACTGAACGTAACCCATATTGGGACTTAAACCTACGGTGGCTTGTAGTTTCTAGGAACTTAGGATACATTCATCCACATTCCCTTCTCGGTGCTAAATATTACTCCCAATATATATATATGCTCATAGTTAAGAAATCTACCTTAAAATAGCATAAAGGTTTATAGACTGAAAACCAATTATGCTTCTCCTTACTTAAATCATAATTAGAAAGAACACTTGTGGATTTCAAGTCTTTTCTTATATCAATTGATCAAGCTGAACTTTAATCATGTTGTAGTACATATAATTAAAACTTAAAAACTTAGGTTTCTTGTAAACTCAGTGATTATGCTTAAGCCTTGACTTCCATACTTTCTTCCATTGAGATTATGTCAAAATAACATGATCAATACTTATATAGAAATCTTTCATCAAAATTAAAGTCATAATAAGAAATTCACATCATAATAGAAATCTTGCAATTCAAAACATGAATATATGAAGACGCTTGTGCACTTAAATCCTTCAATCACATGATAATGTTATACTTCAAAAGATGAGAGCTTGGGTATGAACCCTAATTAAACATGTAAATTCAGTTTCAAAGATCAAATTTTTTGGGTACAAGGATTAAATAGTACCCTTTTTCAAAAGCCCACATACCTGGATTCACTTGACTTGTAAAGAGAAGTTAAACTTAGAGACCTGAGAGATGTCCTTGTAGAAGAACCCCTAGCCATGTTGTTCTTGAGATTGGGAGGAGAGGAAGTGTTGTTAATTGACTGAGAATAGAGGAAAATAATGCCTATCTTAAGTTATAAGTCGTGGGATAGAAGTTCTTAGAGGGGAAAACACCAAAAAGGCCCCTCAACTGAACTTATAAAAACTCAACCGTTAGTCATGACGAGTCATCTCATGACTCATAACTTCTGGTTATGAGTGGACCTAGAATATCATTACCTTGGAAAAAACAAAGAGAGTATGCACTAGTCTGGATACGAGTCATATCTTATGACTCGTAACATGTCACCACGACTTGTAGCAATCCACTTGTAACTTGGAATGAAACATAGAGAACTAACACTATTGACCTTACAACCCTCACTATATGACTCGTAACATATAGTAACGACTCCTAGGATTGAGTCATCAAGTGACTAGAAACTTTAATTACCTCATACTGTCTTGGTTACAACTATATCATACGACTCATGATGAGTCTTGACGACTTGAAAGATGAGTCGTAAGTTCTATAGTGACTTTGAGAGCATGGGGTATAACAATATCTCACCTTTGGAAATGTTCATCCTCAAATAAGAGTCAAATCACATAGGGATTTTGGAACAAAATCGTCTCCTCCACACTGATCTTACCATCATTCTTCTAACTTATCGCTAGAGTTTCAAGACTTACAAACACAAGTAATGATATAAGAATAATTAAATGGACTTAAAGAGAAATAATTTTCTGGAATAATGATTTACCTTCAGCTTCATCTTCCCAAGTTTCCCCTTCAACCAATTGGTTTCTCCAATGAACCTTTACTGGCGCTACATTCTTGTTCCTTAGTCTTTGGACTTGCGTCTTTATCTTTGACTCCAATTCTCTCAAGGGGAGCTAATAAGGACGGATTTCCAATGAACTTCTTATGAATTAAAACATGGAAAACTAGGTGAATCACAACAAACTCTGGAGAAAGGTTCAATTCATAAGCAACCTCTCCTACATGTTTTATTATCTCATACGGACCAATAAATTGGGGAATCACCTTTCCTTTCTTCCTAAATCTCATTATTCCTTTCATAGGCTACACCTTTAAAATACCCAATCACCTACTTTAAACCTGAGCTCTCTTCTCCTAACATCTGCATACGATTTCTGACAGCTCTGAGGAGTTTTTAGTCCTTCGCGAATCAACTGAACCTTTTCAATAGCTTCAAGAATAGAATCTGGGCCTATCAACACCAATTCACAAACCTCAGACAATTCTATAGGTGATATGCACCTACTTCCATAAAATGCTTTAAATAGAGCCATATGAATGCTGGCATAGTAACTATTATTATAAGAAAACTCGATCAAAGATAGATGATCCTCCTAATAACATCCAAACAATACCTCCCATTAGATAATGATACAATCTCTATCAAAATATAGTAACTCCACAAAGGTTGGGGTTGAATCCCTAAGGAATATGTGGAATCATGGATTTTAGATGCTATAATCGATGGGCAAGAATTGGAAGAGTAAACAGGGGGATTTGAATAAAACTATAGAACAAAGAGCAACTATCAACTTTGGTTGTGATCAGTATTGGTGAGCACTATGATTGTGTTCCCCCTGGCTTCTCAACTCCATAGGCTTATAGTGCTATGTTGAAAAAACCCAATACTTTTCATGTAGAATCAATAAGTTATGTACCATCTATAGTTTTTTGGATGAGTAGAAAGATTTCACCCTTTACCTTTTGAGTCTCAAGATGTTGCCGTACTAACCCTTATCTTGATCCCAGTTAACTATTATCTTTTGAGTCTCTAGTTACTAGATGAAATCTAACCATCTTACATAGATAATACCTAGTAGCATGGATCAACAACTAAACTCTAAATTACTGTTGTCATTATCTTTTCCTAGTCACTACTCCTCTTTTGGAGTAAGTAGCAATAATCTAGGCAGGATCTTAACGTTGGCCACTGCTAAAAAATCTATCATAATGAAGATAATACAATGCATGCCGTGGGTATCGGTTAAATTTAGCAATCACACTTTCCCTACTTCATCAATCTGCCAGGGTTTCCACAGCCCTAGCTATGGGTTTTAGCTGCTCATACTTGTGAAGAAATCAATATCATTCATAGTTGAAACCATATATGAAATCACAATGATAAGAATTTTTAAAACCCACAACCATTACTAAATTTATCAACTGAAGTCAATACACGTAAATCCCGAGATCAAAATTGAATCTTGGAATCAAAATATATTTGTGTATATGAAAAGTTCATAACTCCTAGTAAAAACACATAAAGGGTATTTATAGTACATGAGGAAACCCTAGAACCAAAGCCCAAAAAAAATAATAGAAAATAGTGTCGGTGGCCACATGTGGTCCGTACCCTCGGTCTGGCACCTAACGCAGGTAGTACTGCGGTCCTGGCCTTGGGCATAGGTTCAAACCATAGGTACCACATGGAAAAAATCCTGCAATTTCAGCTCTCAGAATTTTGTACTTCTAGCACTTGTTTTGCCTCCTTGCGGTCGTAGGTTGACTTAGTAGGTGCCAGGAGTCATCTTTTCAGATCTTGTTTGATTCTCAAACATGCTTTGATCACGATTAAGCCACAAAGTGTCCCGAACATCCATAATTGCTCCAAAATAGCCAAAAACACTTTTTTTTCACCTTTTCATAAACTTATCATCCAAACATGATTTTCTGCAAAACATACCCCAAAAGCATCATATCTAACAAAATAACCTTATAAACTTGCATATTTTCCTCGTTTTAAGCATTGGAAGTGCTACATTTCTATAGCACATCACATCCTAAATACCTTTAAATTCTAAGGCATACGCCCTCAGTATGTCTTCTAATGTCTGAATTATGCGCTCAGCCTAACCATCAGTCAGCGGATGGAAAATGGTACTAAGCTTAACATTTGTGCCAAGCCTTTTTTGAAATAATTACCAAAATTGGGAAATAAATTGCGTGCCTCTATCCAAAATGATGAACAAGGGTATCCCATGAATCCTTACTAACTTGCGAATATATATCTTGGCATAATCTTCCACCGTATTTGAAGTCTTAACAGGTGGGAAATGAGCTAATTTAGTCATTCCATCAACTATGACCCAAATCGAATCATGCTAATGTCTTGTACAAGGCAAACCTATGATGAAATCCATATTCATTACTTCCTACTTCCAAGTAGGAATGCTGATTTCCTGAAGCGTACCACCCGACCTTTGATGTTCCACCTTAACTTACTGGAAATTAGGACACCTTGCTACAAACTTGGCTATGTCCCTCTTAATACTATTCCATAAATAAATCTCTCGCAAATCATAGTACATCTTAGTGGCACAAGGATGAATAGAATACTTCAAACTATGAGCCTTGTCTAGTATCCTTTCCCTTAACCCATCTACATTGGGGAAACACAGCCTACCTTAATAGTGAAGTATATCATCTCCCCTTGGGAGAAAACCTCAACTTTTCACTGCTTCTAATATTTGGCTAAGTATGGGATCATGACGCTGCTTCTCCTTTACTTCCACCACCAATGATGATTCCAAACCGTTGTGAGCCATTACTCCCCCATCATCCATGCCAAGCAAATATACTCCCAAACGGGCCAATCTATGCACTTCTTTGGACAAATCCCATCCTTCCTCTTTCACATGAGACATACTACCGGTACATAGACAACCTACTCAGTACATCTGCCACCACGTTAGTGTTACCTAAATGATAAAGCAAATTTATGTCATAATCTTTCAATAACTCCAACCACCTTCTTTGATGAAGATTTAGCTCTCTTTGAGAAAATACATACGGAAGACTTTTGTGGTCAGTGAAAATGTCAATATGCATACCATAAAGTATGTGTATACATTTATGTATGTGTATATATATATTTATATATATATATATATGTATATACATATATATGTGTATATATATATGTACATACTTATCTAAAGTATAATATAAAGTATAATAAGTGCACAGACTTGAATTATGACTAAAAGAGTGTGAAACTATAAATTCATTACCCAAGATCAAAATCGAGACTAAGTTTGCATAATATCATAGAAAGGATCAAAATGTCTCTTGACCAAAGTAAATAGTAGTGGTAAAAGATTGGAATAGTAATGGATTGGAATCAATCATGGTCTAGTTTTCAAAATGTCACATTTAGTTTCAGAAATCATAATTCTTTATATAAGGTGGTATGATTCCCGTTATAGAAAAAATACATTTTCAAAAGTTAAAAGGGAGAGTAATTGCCTTTTTCGAAAATAGTAGTAAAATCAAGGATTTGGTGGGAATCGTACAACTAAGTAAATGATAATGCACCTAAAGTATGCATTCCATCGCCAGTATCCAAGCTATACAACAATAAATTCCTATAAGCCACAACCATATCCTCACAAGAGATATAATACAAACATGGTTCTCAACTGGTATCGTAATCATGGCCTCAGGCCCATAATATACTATTTAATAAAATATTAACACGATAACCCAAAGACAAAGGTAAACAAAAGAATGCAACAACTACTAGAGTCTGAATAAAAAATATCACCCCAAACACTAAGTAATACACTAAGTATTATGATAAAGGATTCCTTATGCCACTCTGTAGTTAATCAAGCCTTCATAAAATATAATAGGTATCTACAATCTTAAAAGGTATTCTTGGCTAACATTTCGATCATCTTTCTATCCTAAATTCCTAAATAGTTTAAGTTATGCTATACTTGTCATAAATATATCCTATCATCCTTACTAAGCCTACAATCTATACCACACATAATCTCATAGAGAAAAGTAGACCGAAGCCTACTTCGATGCTGAACTAATTCTTGAATAGTCCATAGCCATACTTCTATATAAACTCTCAGCCCAAATTTGAGTCAATAATGGGTCAATGGGGCTCACTAATCAAATCAAAAATTGAATTCATCACAAGGTCCAACGAAGGAATATGAATGTGTGCTAAAATTTTAGCACAAATAGAGTGTAAATCAGGGCTCAAATCAGCCTCGTAAGATAATGGAAAAAAGGGAAATATAAGAAATAGAAGGAGAATTTAGGTCGGAAACTCATAAAGAAATTAGTGGGAAATGATCACTTCCACTTCCCCTTCGGTCTCCCAATATCACTTTATCGATTCCCACACTTTTCTTGAAATTTCAATGCAATTAGTGGCGATTATGGTTGAGAAAATGAAGAAAATCACAAAGAAAAGGAGTTATATATTGCTAGGGGGTTACCCATTGCGAACACAGGGCCCCTCGATGAGGTTGTAAAGGGTGAATTACTCTTGCACCCTAGCTGTTGCATATCAACAAATTCCTAAGTCCAACTAGACTTTAATTGGGCATTTGAGATTCATTAAAAATCCTGTGCATGCAAATAAACTATGCTACCATACAAAATTCAACATTTCAGACTCAATAGAACTATCATAATTCCCATCTGAATTGTGCGTGCAAATGAACTATGATACCATCCGAACCTGAACCTAGGATTTCCTTACTATAAAATCAACGTTTTAGAGGTGATGGTTGTTGGATTTCTTATCCGATACCATTGACTAGGAGTTTTGGTTTGAGACTAATTCTTTAATTGCAACGACTCCAAAAAAAGTGTTGGGCCTATAATACAAATGATCTGTCTAATAAACAAAGATAGTTTCAACAAGTCATCAATGATATGTAGCCACTGTAGAAAGGCTCAAAATGTCGAAAGCACATAGAAATTAATAAAATAACCTGACATGTCATTACAATATCCACTACTTAAAGGACTTTTGTTAGTAAAAGTCAATGGATAGAAAGATCCTAAATGTTCGAAATACTGAGGTACTGCAAGACTCTCCAGATAACCGCTTAGCAAAAATAACATTTCCAAGAGATTTTGCTATAAACATCCCTTTTTCAACCAACCTCCTTACTTAAATTTCCAAAAAGCCTAAAAATCATCTTCAACAACCAATTGAACTCTAACTGATCCAAACACGACTGAAGCATGTAAACCCAAATAATAAATACGCTGATATCATATTGATCCGTGCACGATAAAGAAGAAACTCAACCAAGAACATACCACCATGCAACCAACTTCAAATTCCAAATTCAACATTACCTTATCATTCCAAACCTGCTATCTACTTTGAATCACACAAAATGTCATCCCAATCCTACTTTCACAATCATATCATACTATCCTCAAAGAACTGAAGTTGATCCTCCAAAAATTGATAATGGTAAAAATAATAATAATCCCATAAGGTGATACTTGAACATACAAATAGAGATGATCAATTCTTGCGATCTCTAGACAAAGCTATAACTAGCCTGAATGACCCTCGAGACTGATAGTTCCGAATTCAAAGCATAAACTCTTAAAGCTGAAGTATCCACTTCTGAATATCCCACACATGATGAATGAAACCATTCTAGTTCCAACTTGAGCATACTCAGTTGAATAGACAATCTAAAATTCACACAAAAATTAAGAACCAAGGTTAAGAGAAATAAAAGCCAAAACCATATGCCTATGGACCATCTACTGGGCATCTATAAAGCATAATTTATCTAAATAGAATAAAACAAAGCTTGATGATATTGAACATACCTATTCAAAGATTAGATGAAGTCTCAATTGAGTCAAATTTTGAAATAGAGGATGCAACTAAGCTCTACAACACATATCTAAAATCTCAACACTGAAGGTGAACTGTTCGATCTAAACTATCCAAACCAATCTTGTTGATGACTAGGAACCCAAATTCAAAATATATAATAACCTTCAAGATGCCCTTCAAAGAGCCAAATCCAACACTTGAGCCAATAAATCTTTGCTAAGTCCAAATGCCTAAATCAACCTCAATATAAAAAATTAGGCATATACACGATGGTTCTCATAAGAGTCAAAACTGAAATGTCGCTGAAGAGCCTAACAAAAATTAAGTAAAACCATATATTGATGATACGAGTAGTCAAATCCCAATCAGCTAAGGTAATAATACATCCAAGCATAACTAAGAACTCATAAAAGATTCAAAGATTACTAATGGTAGTCTAATCCTGTGAAACTTAGAAAACTTAGTATCTTAGACTTATTTTAGTCAACCAATACCTAATCCATGGAGATGAATAATCGCCCCTAAAAGACATCCATTTATGTTACCAAAAATGGTACACAAGCACATACCACCGTGCAAAAGCATCCCATGAAGTCATAATATGTTGAATAAACACGGAATATGAGAAATTTTTGAATTCACCTATGAAGACCATCCTCGGCTCAACTGATCCATGGACCACATCATGGAAATAATGAGTTGCCTAACTTAACACTATTACCAATATCAAGAGCATTACCATGAGACGAACCTAATAAAACAAAGAAAAATAAGCCTTAGACTTTTCAAAATCAAATATAGGTAATACAATTGACTTGCCAATTCTAGAACCACAATAAGGCCATATAAGGTCAAACCTACCTTTACTTACAAAACCTACTCAACAATCAATCTAACCTTTCCAATAGAAGGGAAATAACAGACCTCACCTCACTAAAAAAGAGAACCAACTAACTGAGTTAGACATCAAAGACAATGATAGAGAATTGAGAGGAAGGGATTCTAAATATGATTTGATTCCTCAGTATTTATATGTAAATCAAAGATTTGTAATTGATATCAAACACTTTTTATGATTATTGACTGTATTTAAATATTTATTTATATTGAGGATAGTTGTGATGGTGTTGTGGATATGACTTGATGATAATGATTATGGTAACGTGACCATGTTGATGATGATATTAATGATAATATGTTGCTGCTGATGTACAAAATAGTCATCATGGATATGAAGACTATAAAGTAAATTCAAAGTATTTTAAAGACCTTAAAAAATTAATGAAAGAAGTATGGTAGATCTACAATATACTAGATGAATATTTAAGAAAAAGATGACTACAATTTAAATAGTTAATTATCTAGATAAATAATTTCCCCGTTTCCCTTATTTTTAGCTCAAGGGTAATATTGTAATTAGATTAAGTTAGTTTATCTACTATAAATAGTAGAATTAGGATTTATTTTTCAGTCGTTTAGTTTTTGAATGAATTAGACTCTATTGTGATTTTTGTGAAATCCTTCTTGCCTCTTAATTGAACCTTGTTGGTTACTTGATTGGTAAGCCTTGTATAAGTTCAGTATCTCTTCTCCCTTGGATTCATTCTAGTAACTAATTGTCTTTTAATTGCTAGATTTTTATTCTTTCTTCTAAATCTCTTTTTCCTTCCTCTCTTTTTCTAAATCATATCATTGTATCTTATCTTACTTGTTTGGTTTCTTGCTTCCTGTTTTACATCAATTGGTATCAGAGCAAGGATAAAGAAATGTTCCAACAATGCTTAACCCCTATCTTACATTTTTCTAAAAAATTAAAAAAATTATAAAAAAATCCAAATTTATTTAGAGGTTGTTTGATATTGTTTCTTGAGCTACAATTGTTGTTTTCTAGTTGAAAAATTAAAGAATACTTGGCTTAAGAAATTAAAATCCATTGTAGAGATTTGAAGCTTTGAAGAAGCTTGAATATGAGTTTGTTGATTTAGTGTTTTTATTGAAGAAATTGCTGGTTAGAAGTTGTTGATAGAGTTGTAGGGAGATTGTATTTGAAATTTGAGCTTATTTGATGAGTATTGAAGGATATTGGTTAAAAAATATTAAGATTCTTGAATATGAGCTTGTATGTTTACTTGTTTCCATGTCCTCCAATTTTTAATTACCCTTTGTTGACTTAACAAACTCTACTCCAAACTGATACTTGGACGCTTACTTTAAGTTGGTTGAGTTGTTGGTTATGAAGGAGATTTGAGAAAATACCTTTGAGAGAAAAAAGGTAAGAATTGGTGAGATTAATTGAGTGAAGTCTAAAAGCCTTGACCTTGAGTGTATATGCTAGTGTTGAGAAATACATGTGAGAGAGTGAATTTATGACGTACTTTTACTTAATTTCTACCTTTTTAATTACAAACATGTCTTATGTAGCATCAAATGATTCGTGTGACGATGATTTTAAAGAATATGATTGTGAGGATAGTGAAAATTACTATGATGAATATTGTGGATCTTATGTGAAGAATGTCCGTATGAAGTTCTTATGCTTCCAACAATAATTTTAAAAATGATGATGCTTCAAGGTTTGACTCTTTCACATACTCCTCTGGTGATGAATATAATAGTGAAGAAAGTCACTATGAGCTTAATAAGTATAATGAGAAAACTCATGATGAATATTCTTGTTACGCCCCAGGTTTTTGGTTCTTGAAAATTCCTAAAAGTTTGTACTCACTACCTTGACTACGACTTGGCCTATGAGTCGTATGGTGTCTTAAAGGGTCTTTGGAACAATTCATAACCTAATTAGTAAGTTTGTGGATAAATTATTCTTTGAGTACGAGTGACTCACTAAGAGCCGTAAGGATTTGTTACGAGTCATTAGGTGTAACTCATAGGGTGTCCAGTGTATGCCCCAATTTGGGTTCTGTGTTGACTACGTCTGGACCTTACGAGTCGTAGGGTCCCATAACTAGTTATGTCATTAAGTCATAAGGTCAACAATGTATGATACCTTGGTGTTCTGCCTTGGCTATAACTCCTTGTGATGAGTCGTAAGGAGGCTATATGAGTCGTATGGTGACCCGTAGTCACTGACGACTTAATTTCAGCTTTTAATTAAAGGGCACAGTGGACAATTTCCCTATTATCTAATTAAGACCCCAAATTCATAAGGAACTTTAGAGAGGTTATTTCTCACTCATAACGTACTCAACACTTTAAATGATTATCTAATCCTCTCAAGCATCCGTACTTAAGGTTTCCAAGATGTAGATCATTTAGGGGCTCTAGAGTTAAGTTCTCTCTGTGAAACTTGATATTTTAGGAATGTGACTCTACCCTTAAACTTAATATTTCTATTGCATGAAAGTACATGGTTATTTTCGTGATTAAACGTAAGGGGTTTGACATGATTGAGGGTTTTGACATGAATGGTCAATTAATTATTTTTCCATGGTTTTATTATGCGTTATTCATATCTTAACTATGGTTTTGAACTTATGGGTTCATGGTTATGGTGAATAAACCAAGGGATTATGATTTCCCAGACTTATGACTTTTGAAGTGGTTATGACCCTAATCCCATATTGTAAAATTGTTTTTAGTTTTGAGAAATATAGAAATTTAACTATTCTTAAAGTATTGCATTACGAGATTTAATTTGAACCTTGTGGGTTGGTGTTTTCAAAATCTATTGCATAATTGAACCAAGGGGAGTTGTGAATTCCCTAAGTAATGAAATTGTTTCAGTTTTTTGATGTTACCTTGCAAGTGTAGTTGGAATGATGATAAAACAATGATGACTAAATGTGTATTATGGTTCAATGAATGAAATTATGTGTTAATCATTTTAATTGGGCTTTAAAGAGGGTTGTGTGGCTGAGTTGTGAAAGAGGAGGTTCGAGAGACTAACACTGGAAACTGCAATTGCCGACGCAGGGGTCTATATGACCGGGTGGTTCGAGTCTCTCTATTATTATTATTATTATTATTATATGATTGGGAGGTTTGAGTCACCCATATCTCATTTCATGATTTGGTGCTTATCTCACCTTGATATGCAGGGAGGTTCGAGTCCCCTATAGTGCATATATTTAGCCTCTGGATCGTGCGGCCACATGCAATAGGGCCCTACCTGCTGGGGGATAGCTGGGCCCATATAAACTGTAGGTGACTTGTATGTTATGATGGTTGAGTTACACAATACAACATAAGGTTTTAAAATAGATGTTATGCCTTGTTACCTATCCCGACATGTGATATATATATGTAGGTACATGCATTAGATTATGTACATAGAATCTTGAATGATTTTGAACTGTTTATCAAGACATTATGTTATTTGGTATCCCTGAGTTTCATGCTAGTGCTCCAACCACCAACTATTTTCGAATGCTGTATCCCCACGCGATGTAGGAATTGGTTATACTTCTACTTCTTCTGCTCAGTGAATAGAATTTTAGATCAGCTCATGAGTTGACATTGAAGTGGTGAGCTTCCATAAATTGGAGGACTATATTTCATGTTTTGGTATCTTATGGTTAAGATAGTTTAGACTCGTTTTTGTCTATAGTTGGGGGCATGCCCTAACACTTTATTTATATATAGTTTTGGTTCATGTCTAGAAGCCTTTGTTGGATTATTATGGACTTGGACGGTGTTGGCCTGTGGTTGGTTGTTGATCATAGAAGTATTACTTGTTCTTGAATATATCTTGTAATATGTTCTAAATTCATCCAATATTGAGAATGTTGTGTTTACTTAGTTAGGTGCAAGGGGTGATCTCCGATCCACGCGGGACTTAAGATGTCCGTCATAGTCAAGCCTTGGTTTGGGTCACGGCAAAGATGGTATCAAGCCTAGGTTGTGTCATTGGGTGTCCAATAAAGCCGTGTGAAGTAGAGTCTTGTTTATTTGTGTGTACTATACCACACTTAAAAAGAAGAGGCTACGAGGCATTTAGGAACGTTTCCCTATGTTATTGTTCTATTTTTGAGCTATAGAGTCTAAGGTATTGAATCTCTCTAATCCCTATTTGTTCGCCTTTCAGATCATTCGTCCCAGAAGATTTGATAACTGTGGAAACTCTTCTGTCTCGTTTGGGGACAATGTGGATGGAGCTCATCCTAGTCTAAGAGTTTAGACCTAGTCTACGATCACTGCTTTTGATCACCCTAATAGAGCTCCACTAGTTCTTCCTATCCCTCCTTAGGCACCCTAGGCTGGCGTGTCTAAATCCGAGTTTCTTTAGTCGATTGATTTGCTTACCCATTTGGTGGACTTTCAGACTGAGTGGGTTACGTCTATTTCTCCATCCTACAAGGACACTTGAGTTGGACAATTCATGAGATTGAATCCTCCTGTTTTCACTGGATCTAAAGTTGAGGAAGGTTCTCAATATTTCATTGATGATATAGAAAAAATCTTCCATGTCATTCATGCTATTGAGGTGGAGGGTGTAGAATTCACAGCTTATTAGTTGAAGGATAGGGCATTCCAATGGTATGAAGAGTGGGAGAAGCTTAGGGGTGATAACGCTGGGTCTGCTTTATGGTACAAGTTTACTAGTGCTGTTCTTGATCACATCATTCCTCAGGAGTTAAGGGAGGCGAAGGCTGAAGAATTCATAAATTTGAGGCAAGGCAGGATGACAGTCAAGCTGTATGCCTTGAAATTCTATCAATAATCTCAATATTCTCCAGAGTTGGTGACTAGAATGGGGGCTAGGATGAGGAAGTTCACTTCTGATTTGTCCAGAAACTTGATTCTAAAGAGTAAGGCTGCCTTGTTAAACAAGGACATGGATATTTCTCAACTTGTAATTTATATGCAACAAGTCGAAAAAGAGAAGAAGAATCAAGATAAAATTGGGGAGAGGAAGAATAAGAAGTTTCGCTACTGGGATTAGGGTAGGGGTCAACAACAAAGTGGTAGAGATGGAGGAAAATGGTTTAATAAGAAGTGGGGTAACTCTGGTTCCTACTCTATGGCTAGTACTCCTTATCTGAAGCTATCGGGTGATCGTCGTATATAGAGTGGTAATGGTTTTAGGATGCAGGGTGCCTAGTCTTAGGATAGAGGGGCTCAGTCGATTCCATCATATCCTCTTTGTAGATTATGTGGTTAGGTGAATCATGGTGTTTGTGAAGAATGGAGGAACAAGTTCTTTAGATGTGGTTAGATTGGCCATATGTAGATAGATTGTCCTTTTAGGGTTGCTTATGGGGAAAAAAGATTCCTGTTGCTGTTGCATCAGCTCCTTCATCAAAGGGTGGTACTTCTGCTTCTCGCTACGACATTGGTCAGAGTTGTATCTATGTCCTCACTACCCATTTGGAGTACGAGGCATCCCCTGGTATTGTTACTGGTATGTTGAAACTCTTTTCTTGTGAAGTTTATTGTTTACTTGATCCAGGGTCCACCCTCTCTTATGTTACCCCATTTGTGGTTGTGCATTTTGGATTCGGTCCCAAGTGCATTTCGAACCTCTTTTCTATTTCTACCCAGTAGGTGACTCTGTGGTTTCTAGAAGAATCTGTAGGGGTTGTGACATGACCTGAACTGGGACCTAGTCATTTCGGGTGTCTCAAGCCCAACCAGGATCAGAGGCCACCACCAATACCCCACCATTAACAGCCCTACACCCAATGTCAGATGAATTCTAATCATATAACAAGAGAAGACAATATGAATTTAAAGACATTTGATGAAGTCTATAACCATAACCAAACAGTCATAACCAAGGGTCCAAACAATACCAATCCCAATGCCAATACCAACACCAATGCTAAAACTAATACCGACACCGCTTATGCCCATAGTAGTCCAACAAGCCTCTAGCAAGAATCAAAGAATATCCGGTCGGGACATGCCCCTGAACATAGCCAAAATAATAACTAAAGAAATAACAATAATTAAAAGAAGTCCATAGCATGAAATGGAGTCTTCCGAAGTATCGAAGCTCACCACTTTAATATGACTCAAAAGCTATCCCCAAATCCAAGTCATTGAGCAGGAGGAATGGTAGTATGGCCGGTTCCTACATCATGTGGGGATACAACGCCCGAAGACGGTTAGCAGAATGAACACTAGCATGTAACTTATTGATAAGGATACGATAATGCCATCAATTCAAAACCAAATCAAATAACCATAAGAAATGACATACATACATATATATATATAGATATCATGCCGAGATAAGGAACAAGGTTTAGCATGTATTTAAAATCTTAACCTAGGTTGAGTAGCTTGTCCGTCCTAGAACCATCCGCGGGCTATATGGGTTCAACTCCCCCTTCTAAAAGGAACCCTATGTGTGTTAGCCATACGACTAGAGAAAAGAACCTGGGATGACTAGTACACCCTAAGAATATAAAGTCTGACATTATGCATGCGGTCACCAAGTCCACCCTCATATCGGCAAACATGAGTTTCCAGTATCGGTCCCCCCGGGAACTCCACTTTCCACAACTTTGCTACTCAACCCCCTTTAAGCACATATAAAATCATTTACACATTTCGAACCATTTACCAAGGAGTATTTTAATTAGACATTAGCTGTAGGTATCATTGTACAAAAATTAGAGATTGCAAGTATATTACCTTATTTTCTATAAACCATTAAACCAAATTAGACTCCACCATTTCCAATTAAACCAAAACCATTTATAATAAAACCATGACCACCAAGGCATTTCCAAAATCATATGAAACCAACTGAAACCAATTCATGTTTCTTTAACCATTTATGCAATGCATAGATTCCAAGAATAGTAAAACTATGTGACAAAATCAATCTCATTGACAATTTCATAAGCAGGTTAAGGGCATGCCATTACCAAAGCCAAAATTATCAAATTAGGGCCTCAACCATGAGCCCTCAATTAAATGACCATTCCCATGCACCCAAATGTGGAAAACCATAATTAAAACATGAAAAACGATAATTAAATCATGAGAAACATTAATCAGCAATGAACATCCAAAACCCCCAACCTTTATTTCAAAACCATAAGAATACCATGAAATCATATATTAAAATATATGCCTTTAGTAAAATAACAATGAGTGAAGAGTCACATGCCTTAGGCACCAAGAAGTATGGAGAGAAACCACCATTGAAATCCTTAATTGATTATCTTTATGAAACCTTAGCTTTTGCTTTAACAGAGTTTGAGAGAGAATTTGGGAGTATTTGATTGGGAATAATGTGTTAATAAAGTCCCTAAAGGTGTTTTAAGTCATGACCGTAAAGGGAGTTAAAGGGGGAGATGTCTAGAATGCCCCCAACTTAAAATTATAAAAGCGTCGCAGGTTGTTACGAGCCGACCCTTGGGACTCGTGACCACAACATATGACTCGTACCCTTGAGTCACCACTAAGACAGTGTGTTGGACACCCATATAATGTCAATAATACGACTCCATGATCCCCCTCATTACCAGACCATACGACTCATGTCGTCTAGTCGTATCCAAGATAGAATCAAAAGGGATTGGACACTGGACAACATAAGACTTAACCCTACCACTCATGACCTATACTCACGACTCTTAGTGAGCCACATGTACTCTGAGCCAAGTCAAGTCACTAAGTTACTGATTTGATTAAGGTTTAACCTAACAAACCATTACCACCCATAACAACTCGTACCACCAAACCATAACTATAATAGAACCCCAACCACTATCCACTGGACACCTCATGACTTGGGTCACCTAACCCGTACCCACACCATACGACTCGTATGGTTAAGTCTTCAATAGGACAGTAAGCTCAAAGTGCAGGAAATTTCAAAGGGTCATAACCTAGGGTGTTTCAATTCTCCCCTACTTGGATCATTCATCCTCGAATGACGGAATAAGGCATTGACTAGAATGATTAGACCCCAAAGGTCTCTACTCTTACCTTTAACTAAGTTAGAGAACAAAAACATGAAGAATAACACATACCTTATGAATGAGTTTTCAGAATGGGAAATAGGAATGGATAATTGGACTTTATGTCCTCTTTAGTTTCCCAAGTATCCTCTTCGACCATGCGGTTCCTCCATAGAACCTTCATCAAAGATATGTCCTTGGTCTGCAACAAAAGAACCTACCATTTCAAGATTTCAATCGGGACCTCCTTTTAAGATAGGGAATCCAAAATACCAATATCCTTGATAGGTATAATTTACGACGGATCACCCACATACTTACTCAACATAGATACATAGAACACCGGATGAATGGAGCTCAAACTAAAAGGTAACTCCAATTCATATACAACATTACCAACCCTTCTCAAAACCAAGTATGGAGAAACATACCAGGGACTGAGTTTCCCTTTCTTCCCAAACCGCATCACTCCCTTCATGGGAGATATTTTAAAGGTCACCCTATCCCCAACTTCAAACTTTAACTTCCTATGCCTCAAATTCGCATAGGAATTTTGGCGAATTTGGGAAGCTTTAAGCCTATCACGAATTACCTTCACCTTATCCATGGCTTAGTGAACCAAGTTCGGGCCAAATATCTCTTCCTCACCAACCTCGAACCACCCAATATGAGACCTACACCCCAACCATACAAGCCTTAAATAGAGACATCCTAATGCCAGAGTGGTAGCTATTATTATACACAAACTCTATAAGATGCAAATTCTCAACCCAACTACTACCATAGTCAATCATGTAAGCTTTAAGCATATGTTCCAATGTCTGAACAGTCCTTTCTGCTTGCCCATCCGATTACGGGTGGAAAGCCATACTAAGACTTACCTTAGTCCCCAAGCCTTTATGAAACGACTGCCAAAAGTGTTATGAAAACTACATACTATGATATGAGATGATAGAAATAGGCACCCCATACAACTTCACAATCTCTTGGAAGTACAACCTCGCATAATCCTCTACCAAAAAATTTGTCCTCATTGGGAAAAAATGAGCAGACTTCGTTATCCTATCCACGATGAACTAAATTAAAACAGATTTCGAGACCGAGGAAGATCGATAACAAAATCCATGTTGATCACTTACTACTTTAAAATAATCAACTCAATTTCTTGATATAATCTTTCGTGCCTCATGTTCTCAACTTTCAGTTGTTCGAACATCATGCACCTAGCCACAAAACTAGCCACATCCCGCTTTATATTGTTCCACCAATATATATCCTTAAGGTAATGACATATTTTTGTCGAACCAGGATGAATAATGTAGTGCGACTCATATGCCTCAGCCAAGATCCTCTCCTGCAAGCCATTTATGTCGGGAACACATAACCTTCCTTAGCATCGAAAGGTACCATAACCACTAATCTTGGAGGCCATCACCTTGTGCCTATCTACATCACCATTGATCCACATCAAGATAGGATGAAACACTTGCTTCTCTTTTATTTCAGTACCAAGCGATGACTGTGCCACCTTCTGCACAAACACACCACCATCCTCAGAGTCCAAAAGAAGACTCCAAGGTTAGTTAAACGATGAATATCTTTCACCATCTCCAATTTTCCTTCATCCACATGAGCTAGAATTCCTATGGATAACCTGCTAAGAGCATCAGCAACTATATTAGCTTTACCTGGGTGGTAGTGAAGACTAATGTCGTAATCCTTGAGTAGCTGAAGATATCTTCTTTGCTTGAGGTTCAGCTCTTTCTGAGTAAGAACTTACTGCAGGCTCTTTTGATCGAAAAAGATATCCATATTCACTCTATACAAATAGTGATGCCAAATTTTCAGCGCGAAGACCACAACCAACAATTCTAAGTCATGAGTCTGGTAATTCATCTCATGCATCTTTACCTATCTGGAGGTATAAGCTATCATCTTACCATGCTGTATCAAAATACAACTAAGCCCACACAGTACACATCATAATAGAAACAATCCATCTGTGCCTTTATGCAAACTCAAGACCAATGCCGAAGTCAGTTTATCCTCTAACTTCTTGAAACTACCCTCACAAGAATCAGACCATAAGAACCTTACCTTTTTCTGAGTCAACTTAGTAAACGGGATAGCTATAGAAGAAAAACTCTTCATAAACCTTCTATAATAACCAGACAAACCCAAGAATCTCTAAATATCAGTTGGAGTCATGGGTCTAGGCCACTTCTTAACTACTACAATTTTCTCTGGATCAACCATGATCCCTTCACTAGAAATGACATGACCCAAAAAAGTAACAACGTTCAACAAAAATTCACATTTCAAAAATTTGGCATACAACTGATTATTTTTCAGGGTCTGTAATAAAAAGACAAGGTAATTAGAATGATCCACCTCACTCTTCGAGTACACCAAAATATTATCATTGAAAACAATGATGAACAAATCTAGAAACTGACAGAAGACTCTATTAATCAAGTCCATGAATGACGCCAGGGCATTAGTCAACCTAAAAGACTTAACCAGGAACTCAAAATACCCATATCGGGTATGGAAGGCAGTCTTAGGGATATCCACCTCCCTAATCTTTAACTGATGATACCCAAATCAAAGATCAATCTTAGAGAAAAACTTAGGACCCTAAAGCTAATCAAACAAATAATCTATCTTTCTAAGAGGGTACTTATTCTTTACTGTTACCTTATTCAACTATCGGTGATGATGAAACACTAGGACCTTATTCACCTTATTCAATCACCTTATTTTTTACCGTCACCTTATGCACCTCACGGAGACACACTAGGACAGATGAAACCCTAGTATAAAAGATCCTTTAGTTGCTCCTTAAGCTCTTTCAGCTCAGCTGGAGCTATTCTATACGGGGGCATCAAAATAGGATGAGTGTATAGAACAAAATCTATCCCAAAATCAATCTCCCGATAAATGTAAAGAAGGACCTTTCGAGTTAGAATCTTTAACCCAGACCAAATGATAGAGACATCCCTTGAAGATTAATCTCCGAGCTCTAAGTCATGATATGAACCTTTTCTTAGGAGATAGGGAACCACCCCCACTCAATAATCGGCTCGTTAGGGAAATTAAAGAAGATCTTATGGGTTCGACAATCTAAAGATACATAGCACAAATACAACCAATCCATCTCTAATATGACATAAAAATCCATCATATCTAATTTAAACAGATCCACTAAGGTCTCTCGACCACTCACAGACACCACACAACCCCTAAGACTCTTCTAGCCTTAACCGAGTCACCTACTAGGGTAGAAATAGAAAAGCATCCATAACATACTCAGGACCAAAACCAAAATGCATAGCGACAAATAGCTTCACATAAGAAAGGGTGGACCCCGAGTTAAGTAAACAATACATATCACAGGGAAAGAGTTTCAACATACCAGTAACAACATCAAATGATGACTCAAACTCCTGAAGAGTAGTGAGATCATAGAGTTAGTTTTGACCAGTGCAAAAGCCAGATTGTGCACCCTTTGGTGCTAGAGATAATGAAGAAGTAAAGGAACTTTTTCACCATAGAAGCAACATTAACAATACGATAATTTCTAAGAATATGCCCTGACTTACAACAGCTAAAGCACTTGTACTTTCTCTCATCACAAAAACTTGATACAATCAACCACAAAATCTGCAGGGAGGATATGATGGAGCGGATTGGGCTTCACTAGCCTGAGACTGTGCACCTTGTGCCCTATAATTGTTGCCACCCTAAAAACGCCGATTACTAGACCAGTTTGGGAAGAGAGCATTAGCCATCAAGTGAGACCCAAAATTGCCCCACCTCTTCTTGGACAACTTTTCACCATCCCTGCCACTCTGTTGATGGCCACCAGCCAGATCAGAGAATCTAAACTTCTTATTATACCTCTCCCTAATTTTAAATTGCTTTTTCTTCTCTTCCTCAATCTACTGTATGTACACAACCAACTTGGAGATGTCCTTGTCCTTGCTCAACAAGGCAGCCTAACTCTCCAAAATTAAGTCCCAGGATAATTCAGAAGCAAACTTCTTCATTCTAGCCCTTATGCTAGAAACTAACTCCAGAGCATGTCAAGACAACTGGTGAAACATTAAGTCATACTCCTTAACTGACATCTTTCATTGCTTCAGGTTAACAAAATCTTTATCCTTTGCCTCCCTCAACTCCCGAGGAAAGAAATGATCTAGGAAAGCACTAGAGAAATTATCCCACTGGGCTGACTCAGCATCGTCACCCCTTAATTGTTCTTATTTCTCGTACCATTGGTAGGCTATATCTTGCAGTTGGTTGGCAGTAAATTCCACACCCTTTATGTCAGTAGCATGTATATCATAGAAAATCTTTTCTATCTCATGCATATCGTGGAAGATCTTTTCTATCTCACCAATAAATCCTTAAAGATCCTCCTTAACTTTAACATAAAAGAACACTGGAGGGCTCAACGTCATAAATTGTCCAACCCTTATGGACTCAGAAGATAGAGTAACTGAAGTACCATACTTGGACTGAGAAGCTACCAACTGAGCCAACATATGAATAGACTGGGAAAACTCAGCATTCATCATATCCGCTTGAGGTGATCGTGAAGGATTGGAGGGGACTGATGGAACTCTAAGAGGGAAATTAAGAATTGGAACCCTAGACCAGGTCTGGACCCCATAAGTAGGATGTGCCCCATCAACATTGTCCCCAAGTGGGACATAAGAGTTTTCATGAGTTTCAGATCATTGGGATGGCATAATCTGAAAAGAGAACAAACAGGAATTAGTGGAGAATTCAGGACCTTAGACTCTAAAGCTTGAAAATAAAACACAAGAAGGAGAAACATTCCTAAATGACTCGTAGCCTCTCTTTTATAAGTGTGGCACGCTACACACTAATAAAAGAGACTCTACTCGACATGGCTTTGGCAAAAACCTAATTAACCATGCACCTAGGCTTTGATACCAATTTGACATGACTCAAATCGAGGCCTAGTCAAGTCGGGTGCCTCAAGCCCAACTAGGATCGTAGGTCACCCCCAATACCGCACCGTTAACTGCCTTACACCCCATGCCAGATGAATTTTAAATATATAACAAGATAAGGCAATATGATTTTAAAGACATTAGATGAAGTCTATAACTATAACCAAATACTCACAACCTAGTGTCCAATCAATACAAATTCGAATGCCAATATCAATACCAATACCAATGCTAACACTAATACTGACACTGCCCATGTCCATGCCCATAGTAGTCCAACAAGCCTCTATCCAGAATCACAGAATATCTGGTCGAGACATGCCCCCGTCCATAGACAAAACCATAACCAAAGAAATAACAATAATGCAAAGAAGTCCATAGCATAAAATAGAGTATTCCAAAGTATGGAAGCTTACCACTTCAATCTGACTCAAAAGTTATCCTCAAATCCAAGTCACAGAGCAGGAGGAACAGTGGAATGGCCGGTTCTTTCATCACATGGGGATAAAATGCTCAAATATGTTTAGTAGAGTGAACGCTAGCATATAACTCAGGGATAAGGATAAGATAATTCCATCAATTCAAAACCAAATCAAATAATCATATGCAATGACATACATACATACATATATACACACACAAAATATATATATATATATATATATATATATATATATATATTATATTGTGTTAGTTCTCAACCAACTAACTATCTCTGGATATTGTATCCTCACGTGATGTAGTCATCAGAGATACCTCTACTTTTTCTTTGCAGAGTTAGTGGATCGGCTCGCTTCTTTAATTTTTTTTGGTGAAGTGGTGATTTTTCATTCTCTGAAAGGCTTAGACATTTCATAAGTTCTTATCATAGATTAGTATTGATAGTTTTCATTATAATTATCATTATCATTCTCATTGTCAAAGTCGGAGACATGTCCCGACCAAGACTAGCTTTTGTTTCTTTTTGCATATAGGCTTTGTTGGATTAATGTGGACTTGGGTGATGTTTGTTGGATGTGTTTGGTCAGTTGTCAATTTTCGATTATAAACATATCTTTATTATTTGAACTTACCTTGCTATATCTTATTATTTGTTTGGAATTCAACCATTATTAGATGGTGTATGGTATTTGTTTAGGTTTAGGGGTGGTCTCCGATCCACGGTGGATTAGAGATGCCTGTCATGGTCAGTCCCTGGTTTGGGTCGTGACATCTGATATGATGATGAATATATCTAAAACAATAGAATACAGTGAACCATAGGTAAAACTTACTAAAAAATCCTCCATGAACAAGCATGTAAGATTTGAACAAAGGCTAGAGAATGGGATCATGATAGAAAATGAAGAATACAAATAATAATCATCTTTGTTAAATCAGAACTAAGAAATAAGCCTATAATAGTGACAATCCAAGGTTATAGATTCTCTCATGTTCTATTTGTACTAAATTCCAAATTTTGGTGATCAAACTGATAAACGATGTGGATTTTAGACATTTCATCTAAGGTTAAATTTTGAAGTGTCAACTATTATTCTATACCAAGTATCAAAGATAACTGGAGCTCATTAAATAGACTAAGTCATCATAAGGCTCAAGATTTAGTCTAAGATGATGAATGAAGGCCTCCTAGGCAGTGGCGAAGCCAGAATTTTTGCTAAAGGGATTCATAAGTGAATATAAAAACTAATCGAAGGGGATTCAATATCTAATATATATACATAAAAAATATTTCTAACCATGTGTATATAACATAATTTTCCTCCGAAGGGGGTTCGGATGAACCCCTGACCATAGTGTAGATCTGCCACTGCTCCTAGGTCTACAAGGAGACAATCAAGATTATTGACCTAAATGAAGGGGTTGTGGGGCATTTTACTAGTATCAAAATACCATGATAAGTCAGGAACATAACAAAATAGACAAAGTATCACAATTCCATCCCAAGGTAGTAAGTAAATCCAAACTAGTCCTACAATATTGAAAGAGATCAATGTGAAGAAAGATTAGGATGAATTATCCCTAATCACCTAACTTAATCAATAATTACTAAATCATAATCCAAGTCATAAGTACCCACCCATAGCTAGCATAATAATATACTTATATTTTAATAAAGCTCAGTCTAGAAGAAAAGTAATCCTAGCCTACCTGGATGCTAGCAAAAGTTGACCAAGTCCTTTTCTCCAACAATTTTTCCTTTTGAAAAGCCTTCAAATGCTACTACACTATCAAAATATAATCTACGCATTAAGTTATGATAAAAATTCTTGAGTATAATAAATCTTGCCATGATAAGAAGGAAATTGTCTTTACATACCTTATTTAGGGACCTTCTCTCTCACGTTTTGTATTTCCTCATTTGTATACATATTGAAGACTGGAAAATTCACTCTTTTTCACCTTCTAAATAAATTAAAGAAAAGCAACTAAGGCAGTAAAATAAAAACTAATCATCCTCAATAGTGAGAAATTAGCACGAATAAGGCTAGGAACTTTTTGAATTTATGACTGAACCTACCGTGACACCTAACTATACCATACCTAGAGTAAGTCCAATAGAACAGAAAATATTCTATTTTCGTCACTATGGCCTCTAGAAGATAAATCATCGAACCCCACACGGTTGTCAATGACATAAACTCGTAATAGAAATTGGAACTTACCTCAACATATTCAAATCAATATTGGAATTGCTATGAAATTCTGAATCATCATCAACCTCTTCATATGGTATACTAATGTTCAACAATCACGATTCTCTATTGCAAAATTTAGAAAGACCAACTAACGAAAGTTAGCTCTAGAGCATGAACTGAATGTTGAAAGAATAGTAACAAATTCTAAATATCTTGAAGCCTGCTGATTGTAAGTGTAGTGCACAACACACTCATAAGCAAGACTTTAATAAACATGACTTTCAAACTCACTAGGATATGACGTTGCTTTGATATGAAGTATGTCGCACCCAAATGAAAGGAACACAATGAGTCTGTTGAACCACTTTTCAATGACACATAGTAGCCACACACAATAAAGAAAACAAACAAGTATATCTCGACTTATAGATAATTCCCCAATTGGAGAGGCCCCTGTCAGGATCTCTATAAAGAAAACAACTCTTTCTAACAGCTCACATGAAGCAATAAACACATATCACATATGCCATATTTGAGACATTGAGGCCACCATAATATTTAGGAAAGAATACGCACTAGTGCGAACCTTCAAGGCATCCAAGATCGTTATAAAGGAAATAAAAGCAAATGTATACAATAAAATCTAGTAAAACAGGACCAAGACTCCATGATGAAAAGGTATTAAAGTCTTATTCACCCATCTAAATGTACATAAATGCAACATATTTTTTATAGATTTTTATGTTAGCATTTATCACAATAAATTACAAAGATATATGAGTTAACTAATGGTTTTCTATGACAAAAGGTCATGTTCAAATTGATCTGTTAATTACCAGGGCAGCTAGTTATGTTGATATTATTTTAATTAATTTTATTGTGTGTTCCTTTTGAATCTATTCAGTTCATAACACAAGCGAACCTCACAATGCATCACTAAATTACATTTGAGCAGTTTATGGTGAATTAAAATGATACTATGTACTTAGCTTTAAATTGAAAAATTTATCATTCCTTTTCAAAAATATAAAAGAAAATAATTCAAACTTCACTTATGACAAATATATCACATCGAAATAGATAGAAAAATAGCGAATAGTAGAACCACTAAAATAAAATTACATGAGATAAAACAACTTCTAATGACAAAACTACTAAAGAATAGTAAAAAAATACCACAATGTAACTTGGACAAAGCTAGAACTACAACTCATAAACTTTGGAAAAAACTCCTGAATTTTACTCATGAATTGTTCTTTTTTATTTTCTTACCCCTTTTTATTTCAACTATCGTAATTATATAATTGATCAGGTAATTTTGTTTATAGTATTGTGATCCATTGTTAGATGATATTGATATCATTAGAGTGAATCCGTTTTAATTTTATTTTTATATGCTGAGTAGCTCCCCCATGCGTATTTAAAATGTTGAATGTGTAGGAATATTTATTATGTGACAGTTTGTCAAAACTGTCACTACAAATAATTGTTGCAGCTGTGTAAAAGTGTGGTATTTCATATAAATTTAAATTTTAGATTTAATCAATGTGTATTACACTTACAATTATATTATGTGTTATATAAATAAGAAGCAAAATCCTCTCATAGTTTATCTATTGCTTTCTTTTTGTCTCAAGTTTTCAAAATCTGAATAAATATTTTATCTAATGTTTTAATCTTTCTTATTTAATTAATTTCTAACACTATACTTAAATAACAAAATAATAGTAATGATTTACTTGTTTCATGTCCCAAAATATTGATAATACTGAATGTAGCGAAGAGGAGGCCAACTACATTGTTATGTTCCAACAAGCCTCCGTTATGAAAAGATACTAATGACATCTTCTATCCTCAACATATGTAAAATTCAACATCTATTATGTCTTTTTTTTTATTTTAGCATTTATCATAATATAAATTATGAAATATAGGTGCTTACTCAAGTAGTTTCTTAGATAAAAGGTCATGTTCAAATGGGACTGCTAATTACCATGATGGTTAGTTTTGTTGATCTTATTTTAATTAATTTAATTGTATGTTCTTTTTGATCTATTCCATTTTCATCCATAAGAACATCATCAGGTGCTTCACCAAAATGTGGTTGAACAGTTTATAATGAATCAACATGATACTATGTATTTAGCTCCAAGAAAACAAATATATTCTTCCTTTTGATAAAATAATAGAAAACTGTAATGGAAAAGATTTCAAATTTTGTTAATGAAAAATATATCATATCGAAGTAAATAGAAGTAGAACAAACATTAGAACCACTAGAATAGAATTATTGGAAACAAAATAACTTCTGATGTCGAAACTGCTTAAGAATACAAAATGAATCTTCATATCTAAATTCGGACAAAACAAGAGCTCCATCACACAAACATTTGAAAGATCCTATATTTTATTCATGAAATTTCTTCGTATTTTTCTGCTTCAACTTTTTTTTTCTTTCATTTCTCGAGAAATGTTTGTTTAGATGAATATGTTGTTGTATTGTGATCAGTTGTTGGATTATTTTGATATCACTAGAGTGATTATTCTTTTATTTTGTTTTTACTTGCTTAGTAGCTCCCAACAGGTATGAAATAATGAGTATGTAGGAATACTTATACCGTGACAGTTTGTCGATATAATAATTACAAATAAAGTATTGCACATGTGTAAAAGTGTGACACTTTATTTAATTTAAATTTCACTTTATCTGTATTATATTAGTAATTAAGTTGGATCTGTTGTAACATAATTAAGAACCCAACATTATATCATAGTCTCTCAAGTTATCTCTATCTTTCTTTTCTCCTAGATTTCACAATGTAAACAATTTTTTTTGGATATTTTATTTTTTCTATAAAATTAATTATTAAGAAAACACTTGTTTAACTAAGTTTTTTTTTATCATTCTCTTGTTCTAGGTCTCAAAACGTTAATAATATTGAAAGAAAGAGCGAGGAGTCTGTGTGCATCGCTATGCTGCAGCAAGCCTCCTTGATTCAAAGGTACTAATGCCTTATAGATCCATCCACTTGTCAAAATAAATGCAACAGATTTTGATTTTTAACATTTATCATAATAAATTGAAAAGATATATAAGTTAACATAACTATTTTCCTTCATAAAAGTTTTGTTCAAATGGATTTGTAAAAATACCTAGTTGTTGATTTTAGTTGATCTACATATAATTAAAAAAATTTGTATGTTCCTTAAGAATCTATTCAGTTCAAAACATCAATAAAGTGAGGATCATCACACGCATCACCAAATAGTAGCTTAGCAGTTTATGCTTAATCAACATGATACTAATGAAGTAGAAAATGTATCTTTACTTTATCTAAAGTGATTGAAAAAGGAATAGAAAAGATTTCAACCATCACTTACAACAATGATATCATGTTGATGAAATCAGAAAAAGAATAAACATGTGAATCTGTAAGGTAGAATTCTTAGAAATACAATGACTTCTATTGTCTAAAAATGCTAAAGAATAGAAAAAAGAACACCTCATAGGAACATAGACAAAGTCAGAACTGTAATTCACAATTTTTTCAAAAACTCTTATATTTCAGTCACAAATTACTTTGCATATTTTTTGTTTAGGCTTTTCTTTTCTCATTCTTGTGATACCTCTGTGTAGGTGAATTTATTAATTGTGTTGTGGTTCTTTTTATGAATAGAGTGATTCCTTTTCAATATTTTTATTTTCTCAAAAGCTACGCCAACATGTATTAAAAATGTGGAATATGTGGGAGAATTTATAATGTGACAGTCTGCCAAATTCACCACAACAAACTATCTTTAGGACCTATCTGAAATTTCAACATCTCACATGATTTCAAATTGTTAATCCGCTCAATCTTTATTACAATAGTAATTAATTTAGATTTGTGCAAAATAATTAAAAGGTCAATATCCCCTTATAGTTCTCTCAATTTATCTCTACCTCTCCTTTTCTCTCAGATTTTCACAATGAAAACAAATATTATGACTAATATTTTTATATTTCCTGCTTAATTAATTACAAACATTACACATAAAACTTATCATGGTGTAAATGGAGAATTTTCGTAGTATAAGTGGTATAAGTATTTGATTTTAACAAATAACGGATGTACCGTAAATAAGTCATATTATAGTGATATTTAGTTTACTAACCCTTAAATAAATGTCGGGGTGCAAGCAAGAAAGAATGCCAAGTCTCTAGCTGGATAATATTCTTATTCAAGTATAGGTTTCATCCTTAATTTTTTAAAATAAATTTCTAACATCTACATTACATTAATTAATTAATGTGTTTCATAAATGTTCTCTCTAATGCAAAATGATTCAAAAAATATTTAGATATATTTTTTATATAAAAAATGCAGAAAAATAATATTGATGGACAAACTAACCCACGTCCTCAATCCAGCATGTCTCAAAATAATAGGTATATTACTCCATCTGTTCAGAAATTAATATTATTAATTACTTGTGTTGTAACTCAAACACAAACATGAAAATGATAATTATTTTTATTTGAATGCATGAAATTAATATAAAAGAAATTATAAAAATGGATGAATTGTGTATTCCAAACAAGGTATATGATCCAAGTAACATTGAAAAGGATAAATCGGTGGATCCATTATTGTGTATGCTTAAGAAGAATTCAGATTTCAGTAAGTTGTGCTACTTATTTCAATATAATATTTAATTGTCTAATAATTAACTAAGCAATATTAATACTCTATATCAAATATTAACGTTTTCTAAAATATCAAGAAGCAGCAAGTAACAATTTGAAGATTGATGCCAAAGGACATATTCTCGAAATGGGTGCAACCAATAGTACTAGTGATTTCTTTGGCCCTTTTTGTGCTGCTCATGGGTGAATTTGAAAAAAATAATCTCAGCATTATTAATTAGTTTGGAGATGCTAAGTTATGTATTTTTACTTAGTAATCTTTCCTTATTTTTCATGAAGGTAGTGCCATTTAAATCATATCAATGGATTTGAAATATCCTTATTTGGAGCATTTTTTCCTTATTTTCTAAATAAGTCTCTATAACTTTGCATTTCTTACTAAAAATAAAAGGTTAAAAATAAGCATTAAATAAGAAAATAAAGAGATCATTTCTATTTACTAGAGAAAATTTATGAACTCACGGATATTTTTGTAGAACAAAATAATTAATGTTCTTTGACTAAGAAACCCTAGAGAGAAACCATTCACGTAATCATCCATGACAAATATGGACAATAGAAAACCTCGATCAAAAGATTGTTCAGTCATCCCTGAAATCCTACAACCAATACTGTCATCATATTCAACATTCACAACATTGGAGCCATGCATGGATGAAACTTGTAGCTTGCCCATGCATAACTAGTTGTGTATATATATGTCGAATTTCATGTAACTTGAATATCATCAAAATTAAATAAATGAATTATGCTATAGATTCTAATATGCAATTTTTAAAAAGATCGTATATGGTAAGCCAGATGTGTAAGAACTATGCATGTAATGTTTTATCGAGCCATCATGAGATTAAGGTGAATAAGAGATTGGTTTAGTTGAAAATCGTCAACTACTATTTATTCCTTTATCTCTTGTTGAGGACTACATACAGATGTTATCAATGTCATCTTTCTACTTGAATGGGCAAACTCAATGTTGGCATATGAGTTCATTGAAGTGGAAACACTCGTTCACTCTTGAGGTAGTGGGATTAATCGTGGTGGCTTGAATTAGATTTCCTAAAACCTCCAAGTTTATGTGTAAAAAAATTATTGTTTTTGTTAGCGGTTGTTACAAGGTAAATTTATGTGTATAATTAGAGTTTATACCTTCTCAAATTCTAATATAACTTAAGATACCGTTACATAGATATTGCAACATTGATCTTTGTAAAAACTTTAGATTATTGTCTTCACTATTTATAAAAATAGAATTTATGAGTGAGTGGATTTTTTGTTAGAATTAGAAAGGTGAAATATTTATTTAGTTCAAATAAATAAAAGGATTTATTGGAAATCCATGAATCCCCTACATAACATTTTAATAATATAATTATGATTTTATTATTTTTCTCGAAGAATAATTATATTTCTAATTTGATTATATTTTCAATTGAAATAACTATTTAAAACACCCTCTCTTCATTAGTTTTATTAAATATTACAATTAGAGAAGTAAGAATTGATAATACATAAACGTGCCCTTTAACTTAGGTTTCGTTGGCATCTTTACTCTTCAACTTTGGGGGTGCTCAAGTAGATACTATAATATTATAAATTTGAACATAAGACACATGTGTCCTACATGGACCTTAAGGCATTATTTATTTAGCCCCTAATAACAATCGCTATCTTCCAATAGCCTGGTAGGCCTCACGCAACCCTATAGGCACCACATAGCCCTCTTAGGCATCAATACTGTATCACGATTCAAAAACTAATGGTCGTGATGTCACTTGTCGCGGCAAGCCTTGACAAGTAAGCCGATCATCCAAAATGATATGAAATGAGAAAAACAACACCAAATCACTAGGCAAGACTTCTAGTATGAAGACAAACCACACAAATATGATAATAGTGGAAAATATAAAACAACAATACCATAAAATAACCCAAATCCGTTTTCATGGTGTAAAAGCCAACTAAGTACAAATCCAAGTCAATATATACAACTAACAGTCCAAAAAATAACATAATCTGTCTCTGAATACGAAAACAAGACAAACTAAACAAGAGGAGGTAATGGATCAACTCTGGAAGCATAGATCGACCGCTACTTCAAAAATGCTCCAACACCGCTTGAATTAGCTATCGTACGATGCACTCGTACCTGGATCTTCACTGAAAGGAAACAGTAGGAATGAGTATGAACCACTTGCACTCAATAGGTATCATAGGTCGATTGATCAAAGTAGAAAATAAGGAATATAAAATACACATTATGGGATCATCACCTGAAATTAAAAAATATCCCAAATGGTAGTCCACTCTTTCTTCACTGACAGTTCTACCATATACACATAGACAAAATACAAGTACGAGAAAGAAACACAAATAGATAGATGTCAACTCAAGAACGAAAATACAACACAAAATGTGTCATGACCCAAAAATCGAGGGTCATGATGGCACTTATCGCAGTAAGAATTAGCTAGTAAGCCTATCACCAAAACTGAAATGAAATGAGAAAGAAATGCCCAAACCCAAGGCATGTCTCCTAGAATAGAGTTGAACCACACATATAAAGTAAGAACAAAAATACAGAGCCATAAATACCATAAAAATATCCCAAAACCTAGTGTCATAAAGTAAGAACTAACTAATACAACTCAGAGTCAAAAGGATATCCAAAAAGAAGAAAACTCTTTCTCATAATTCAAATAAGACATATTCTAGATAAGAAAATATATTAATTAGCTTTGGATGTAAAGATCAACTGCTACCTCGAATGGGCTCCAAGTACTGCCTGAATCAACCATCGTGGGGCACACTCATACCTGGATATGCATCGAAAGGGCATAATACGTGTTAGTAGGGCCCACTTGTACTCAGTAGGTATCTATGTCGACTGAGCAAAGTAAAAAATAAAGCATAAAAAATGCACACTAAGAACACATCACCCACAATAAGAAAATGTCCTAAATGGTATCCCACACCGTCTCCACTAGCAGTTCTACAAATTTCATGTATACCATACACAAATACAACAAGGAAATATAGGTATACAGATATCACACAATACAAGTACAAAGAAAATAGTACACCTAGACAGATATCACATCAAGAATGATGACACAACCCAGAAAGAGCATAATATATATATAAAAAATGAAGATGATGATGCACGAGGTTGTCACACAACCTCCGTAAACCTACCTAGATGTGCTCTTGGGGTAAGACCCATGGGGTGTGTCAACACATATAAAACAAATATCCAATCCAATATCCATAACTCTTCTACGACACACATATCCATAAGTTCTTAAAGATGTAATATTTTCTGTTAGAAAAGCCAGCGTTTTCAGTATTTTTATAATGGTATCATTATTTCATTAAATGTATATTATATGAAGATGTAACGCTCACAGTCAACCAGAATAAGAATTTCCATGTTTAACAAATATAACAACCATGTGAGCCAAAATCCGCTCAATATTCTAACCATCCATAAAATCTAGTGAAATCATATGCCAACAGAGTAAAATTCACAGATGTATGCGTTGATACCACATAAATTAACATTTTGTATATTTCATCAAAAACGATACAACCAAATATACATAAACAAGGACAACAACGTCATATAAGATCCCCCACGGTCACACGTAGCAAATAATGTCTCAAAACCACCAATTAGAATCACTATAGGCCCTACACGGGCACAACATGATAATAAAGCCATTTTCATGGTTAGTCTTAATACCCCTAACTTGATTTTATACCAATATTAACTACCCAACTAAGTCTGAAAGTAGTTAAATGATAATCTACCTCGAATGTCGACTATCGAACCAAACAACCTTCTTCATGGAGCCTTTCCCTCCCAAATGGACTAGGAATAACCTAAAAAATACAAATACAGAATCTACGCATCAAAAGAAACAAAATGATACCATTATTGCTCACTTCTTGTTCAGGGTCAAAACGGACCCCCGAAATAGGTTTTTGAAAAAGAAGGGTAGAACCATAATTTTAGTCCAAAAATATATTTCCTATGATTAAAGGAACTAATAGAATAATATCCAAGTGAAAATGAGTTGAATTGGTCTTTAATCAAAGAAATATGAAATTAGGCCATCCGAGCTAAAATACCCAAATTTCACTTTTAAATTCATGTTTTAGAAGGATTTAGATGACAAAAATCGAACAGGAGTAATTAAAATAGGGATTCAAAGCTTACCCAAGCACAAAAAAGAAAAAAATTGCTCAAAAACTCAAAACCCGAAGCTCTAAGCCTAAAAAATAGTCAGAAAAATGAGAAAGAGGATATTTAAATATATCTAGGTCCCGCTAAAGCACCTAGGGCCGCTAAAGCAGTACTCTCGCTCAGGTGGCGGTGCTACTAAAACGAGCCCTGGTTGCTTTAGCAATTGGCACTAAAGAACCTGGGCTGCATCTAAAGCGGTACATGACGACTATGCCAGGGACGCTAAAGCGCCCAAAGGCCGCTTTAGCGCCCTCCGCTAGAGTGCCCAAATGGCCACTTTAGTGGTCGCACATATTGTTGCACCAGCTGTGGAGACATGAAAAATTAAAGTCTCCCCGGACCCCTTGAGATTCATCTGAAATCCTGATGATGAAAATGAACTATGCTACACTATGAAATTTGATGCTCGGAACTCAATGGTGATATCATTTTCTGAAAAAATATCATTTTTCCAAAGTTAACCCCCGAAATCTAATTTCACAACTTTTTGAACAAAGGCTTAATATGAAACTTAAAAGTTGTTAGTCCACACCAATTGTGTCACCAACCTAAAATTGACATTCCGAATCTGCTGGCGCAATTTGTTTTGTCACCTGACATGCAAATCAATAAATGTTGACCGAAATCATCTAATAAGCCTTTGTAACCACCAAAAATCATAAACTCTCACAAAACAAACCAAAATGTATTGGGCACTTTGTCAATCTTCCCCAAACCCCTGAGATACCTTAAAGCAACCATGGGTAGGGGTAAAATAGTTAAATCACTTTGAAATAAATATTTCACATAAGTGACAAAAAATTGGGTCGTTACATCTTCCAGCACTAAAAATCTAGTTCGTCCGTGAACTAAAGGCATGGGAAATACCTTAATTAGCAAAAAGTTGGGGATATCTACTATGCATATCAGACTCTACCTCCTAAGTAACCTCATTTACTGCTCGATGACTCCATGAGACCTCAACCACTGGAATATCTCTAGAATACAACTTTTTAACACCCCTAGACTGAATAGATATATTTTTCTAAACAAAAGACAACCTCTCATCTAACTGAAATAAATCCCAGCGAATGACATGAGATTCATTTTGAATGTAACACCGAAACATGGAAACCTAAAAAACTTAATGAACAACTAATAAATCTTAGGGAAATACTAATTCATATGCCTCATCACCAATAATGCATAGAATCTCAAAAGGGCCAATATACATGGGGCTAAGCTTTCCCCTTTTCCCAAACTTCATCACACCCTTTATGGGTGACACACAAGAGAAAACTCTATCGCCAATGCAAAATCTCAAGTCACAAAGTCTATGATCTGCATAACACTTTTGCCTTCTCGAAATCGCTCGACGACTATCCTAAATTATCCAAACTCCATCTAAGGACTCATGAAGCAAGTCTATACCTCGAGGTCAAATCTTAAAAACCTCAAATCAACCAACTAGAGAGCGATAATGCCTACCATACAAAGCCTAAAAAAGATCCAATTCAATACTAGAATGGTAGCTATTATTATATGCAAACTACGCCAAATGTAGATCCTGCTTCCACTGTCTACCAAAGTCCATCACACACGTACAAAGAATATCCTCCAAAACAGTAATAGTCCACTTCGATAGACCATTGGTCTAGGGGTGAAAGGTTGTACTAAGATATAATCGAGTACCCAACTCCTTCCGAAAAGTATTCAAAAATTAAGATGTGAACACTCAATCTCGATCAGAGATAGTAGACACTAGAACACCATGGAGGCACACAATATTATGAATATAGATGTGTTTGAACCTCTCACCACTAAAAGAAACCTAAACCAGAATGAAATAAGTTGATTTGTCAATCGACCAATGAAGACCAAAAAACTATCAAAACAATCAGAAGTATGAAGCAACCTAGTAACAATGTCCATAGTGATCCATTCCCATTTCCACTTATTACTGGGCAACCTCTGAAGTAAACCACTATTCTCAAATACTCGACTATGACCTGTTGGAAACATAGGCAACAAGCTATAAAATTTGCTATATCTTTCCTCAAACCACCCATCCAGTATGCTGCCTTAAATCACGATGCATCATAGTCACTCCGAATGGATTAAATGCCTGGAGAAATGAGCCTCCTCCAAAATCAATCTAATACAATCACCCACTCTTAGCACACAAACTCGGCCTCCAAACCTTAAAAAAATATCTTAATTGAGTGAGGCTTTCTTAGCCTCACCACTTAATACCTTATCCTGTATCACTCTCAGCCTAACATCATCAACCTGGTGAGCCCAAATCTGCTCCAACAAATACAACCTAGCCTCTACGAATGCCAAAATACACCCAGGAGTCAAAATATCTATCCTAATCATCTGGTTAGAGAAAGACTAAACCTCTATGGTCAAAGGCCTCTCCTGAGGCCTGGGTAAAAAAAATGCCAAGATACCCATGCTAGTAGACTTATAGCTTAAGGCACCTACAATAACATTAGCCTTTCCTAAATGATAAAGAATAGTTAGAGCATAATCCTTAAGCAACTCAACCCAATGACTCTGCCTCATATTAAGATCTTGCTGGGTGAAGAAATAGTTAAGTCCATGATGATTTGTTAAAATCTCACAACAGACTCCATGCAAGTAGTGCCTCCATAACTTCAATGCAAAAAACAACCGTGCACAACTCCAGATCATGGGTAGTGTAAGTCTTCTCAGGGGTATTCAACTGATGAGAATCATACGTAATTACCTTACTCTTGTTTATAAAAACAATACCTAACTCAACACCTGAAGTATAAAAAAAGACGATAAAACTGACGCCCTACTTGGGCAAAGTCAATATAGGAGTTGATATCAACAAATCCTTAAGCTTTTGAAATCTCATCTCACAAGCATTGGACCACTACTAAGAAATCTTCTTCTAAGTCGACCTGGAAAAAAAAGCTACAATAGATGAGATACCTTCAATAAAATATCTATAATAACCAACAAAACTCCAAAACATCAATAGGAGAAGTCGTCCTAGCCTAATCATGAACAACTGTGATCATGGCCAGATCAACCATGATACCATCCTTAGTCACCATATGACCTAAGAAAGAAATAGATTCCAACCAAAACTCTTAGTTGGAGAACTTAACATAAAACTTCTTATCCCCTAGTCTCTGAAGCACAATCTGCAACTGCTCCTCATGATCAAGCTCAGTCTTGGAGTATGCCAAGATATCATATATAAATACAATAATAAAAGAGTAAAGATACAGACTAAACAACTGGTTCATCAACTCTATAAATACGGTTGGGGCATTAGTCATCCCAAAGGACATAACAAAGAACTCATAATGATCATACCTAATTCAAAAAGCTATCTTCCAAATATCCAAAGCTCTAATCCTCAATAGATGGTACTGGAATCTCAAATCAATGTTTGAAAACACTGAAGCACCCTAAAATTGATCAAACAAATCATTAATATGAAGAAGAGGATACATATACTTAACCATCGCCTTTTTTAACTATCGATAATCAATAAACATACACATAGACCTAATTTTTTTCCACAAACAAGATAGGCACAACCCAAGGTGATACATAGATTGGATGAATTCCTTATCCAACAACTCCTGTAACTCAGTAGAAGCCATCCTACAAAGAGGAATAAAAATAGGCTTAGTGGCCGACTCAACATCAATGACAATGTTAATATCATGATTTGGCAGCATACCAGGCAAATTCATAAGGAACACATCCATAAACTCATGAACAAAACAAAAAAATCTAAAAAAAGAGGTGAAGTAACACTAGTATAATGAATATGGGAAAAATAAGATAGATATCCCCTCTAAAATAAGAGATGGGCCTGAATAAAAGATATAAATCTTTTGGTATCTAAATAAAGCACACCCTTCAAAGCTATCCTTAAAACACCTCGTGAAGCTAAAGTCACGCTCTTTGCATAAATATATAAGATAGCATGGTAGGGAGCCCACTATTTCATACTCAAGACGATATCGAAATCTACCATATCTAAGACAATCAGCTCTACCCAAGTCTCACACCCAACAAAAGTAACAACAATGGATCAGTACACTTAATACACCACTAAAGAGTCTCCTACGGAGTTATGTACAAGGATATGCATGGAAAGAGTCTCACTAAAAGAATCAAAACCTAAATAAAATATCCAGACACATAGGAGAAAGTCGATCCTAGTTTAAATAACATAAATGTATATCTAAAAAATAGGGATGATAACTATGATAACAACATCGAAAGTCTCTTCTTACGGTCTTCCAAGTATAACATAGCATTGTCCATGACCACCAACTAACTAATTAGCCTTGCGACTAACACCGTGGCCACCACTAGCTCTGCCTTGTTCACCTATAGTAGAACCTCTACCTCTTACTACTGTAATAGAAGTATCTCTAAAAACCTGAAGAAGAGTTGTCCTTGTCCAAATGGCCAGCCTCATTACATACTTCACAAACTCTATGGCCTAACTCAATAGAAGAAGGAATGAATAAGCTAAAATGACCACCTAAAGCTTATAAACAAGAATACCTACTACCTAAACTCTGCAAGGCTGCCTGTATAGGTCTATAATGATACCCATGGAAACCTTTAGGATCCCTACCTCAAGATGTGTGACCTCTGAACTCTACCTGACGGCTCAACTTCTTGGCACTTTCCTGAGATGCTAAAAGAACATACCTAGTTTTCTTAGCATGATCTACTATTATATGAAGTAATGATCTATACACTAAATCCTGAGTCATTGCTAGTTGAAGAGAAAATCCAACCCCTTTATAAAATTTTGAATTTTCTCAGATTTAGTAGCAGTGCTGGCATAAGAATATCTAGACAAGGAAATAGAAGCATGCCTCATCATTTACAATAGTGATGTAGCCTTGATCCAAGTGATCAATCTCATCTATTATTTGATACCTCAGACTGTAAAGCATAAACCTTTTTAAAAAGGGTTCAACAACTAATAAGTGATCTAAAAAAAGAGGTCGGCAACGAACAAGTGATATCCACTAGTCTCTAGTGGTATATCTCAATTGATAAGTACTAAACGCAATACCCTGTGACTCAAGTGTGCCCAGGTTATTCAATATCTCATGTTAGTCAATCAAGAACTCATAGTCATATTTGTGCACAACACCACTAAACCTAGGAGGGACCAAATGATTGAATCTCTCAAACCTCTTCTAATCATGAGAAGAAATAATTGTACTCACAATAAGAGAAGACATAGTGAATCTGAATGGTTGAGATCCTAATTAAAGAGGTAACATAGATGAAGGCTATACTCCTAACCTTAGAATACCATAATCAGATACAGGTAATGAAAGAGGAATAATATCTAGAGTCTATAGAGTACGTAAAGCAGATATAGTTACAATAGAAGGATCCATACTCGGGACCAATGAAACACCATAAGTAGACTATAGAATAAATGAAGGTATAATACTCAGAGCTGAAGGAACACCAGGGGCACTCAAAGTAGAACCCTTTAAATAGGTCAATAAGAAAACTAATAACCTCTCCAAGACTAGGGTAGAAGAACTTAGTAGAGCTAAGTTAGGCCCCACATTGCCAGCATGCTCAACCTGAGGCTTAGGGGAGAGTCCCTTAGTATTACATCTTTATTGAAAATATCTTTGTGCTCGTCCTCAACCTCAAGTCTATCCATAACTCGCTACTCGCCTACTAGATAGGGATCTTTCCTTGTATGAAGGATCTATATCTCTATACTTATAAGATATAGTCATCACAATCTGTGCAAAAAAAAGTAAAATATGGCTTAGAAAATAATGTGTGAAAGATCCACATGATAAGGAAAAAAAATAATAAAGTTCCCTTAAGACATCTTATAGCCTCTCAAAGATAGATATGAACGTCTAGGTATCATACTGCGAAATACTATTAGACACCTCATTCTTAGATTTTTGAGACCAATGAACTTGGCTAATCTAATATCAATTTGTCATAACCTAAAAAATAAGGGTCATGATGGAACTTGTCATACCAAGCCTTGACAAGTAAGCCATCACCCAAACTACTATGATATAATATAAATATAAGGCCCCATAAAATTTTGATCATTGTATTTTTGAAATCTCACGTGCATAGTGTCAATTTTGACTTGAATTTGGTAAGAGCTATTAAAAGAGTGTTTTGGCAAAGTTTTAGAATTTATGGAAGGGCTTCGAGGTTATTTTGGGACCCCGAGATAGTGCGGGTCTACGATTATGGTTTGCCTTACCACTTAGACTTCACAATAAGGGCGTGGCATAGAGGCTAAGATCTGTAATAGTGGCATGCCATACCTTTATGTTAAATTCATTCGATTTTTATTTCTTCACATGGGTTAAGGGGATTTTGGTCCCTTTTCCCCTTGGACGACTTTTAAACAACCAATTGGCATTTTTTGCTTCTGTTATCAAAGTTCAAGAACCATTGTTTTTCTCTTTAACTCTAAACCCATGAGAGTTTAAGGGTTTTACAATAAATTCATCATTCAAGCTCCAAACTTTAATTTCTCTTTAAATTTATTTGTATTTCAGGCATGTTCATTGGTATTTCAGGCATGTTTCTCTTTTCCTAACTTGAAGTTTACATTATGGTATAAATTTCTTAGATATTTATGTAATTTATATTGTGGGTTTGAAATGGGATTGAGGAATTTTTATTGGACTTACTTGAATTGCTTTTCCCTATTTTAAATGTATTATTCATGGTTAAAATTTGTGGTTTTGGGACTAAATTGGTGCATTGTTTTAATGGTTGAAATGGGAGACATTGGTTTCCAAAAGCTGATGAAATTTTGGATTGATAATGGCATCAACCTCAACCCACTTTATAAACTTGATTTTGAATATGAATATTTATATGGTTTAACTTGTCTTTTGAAAATATGCATTGCATTAAAGGATAAATGTATTAAAAAATAGATTTGGATGGCCTAGGTGGTTATGGCTTGGATTTTAAATGGAACATCAGAGTCAGTTTGGTTATATGGACTAGTTTGGCATAATTGAATTAGATTGCAAGCATATTGATAAGACGATACCATGTTGGTAAATGCATTAATAAATGACTCCTAGATTAGTGGTTGGTTTATATGCAATTGTTTTAATTTGGGCTTAAACGCAATTGTGTAGCTCATTGTGAAGGTGTAGGTCCTTGGGGATCAACACGGGAAAACACGTTTGCCAATGTTGAGGGTCTATTTTATCATATTCTTGGTGCATGCATTATATTTGGGGAGGTATATAGCCTTGGTGTCTTTATCCTTTCCTCAGTATTTTCTTAATTCATATGGCTAACATGCACTAGAGCCCTTCCAATAGGGGGCACTGAACCCATATAGCCCTAGGTTCCTTAAGGATAGAGCAACCTACAAGTTCAGGATAAGACTTTAAACTCTCATGTTCAGGGCCCTTATCCCTATCCCGACATCCTATATATTTATATGAATGTGATACATATTATTTATGACTTGATTTTTGTAATTGCATTATTTTCTCCCTATCCCCTGAGTTACATATCAGTGCTCGCCTTACTGATCGTCTCTGGATGAAGCATCATTTCATGATGTATGGTCAGAGGGTTATTCTATTATTCTTATGCAGTGTATGTTGATTTGGTAATTTTGTGGATGTGTTATGTAGTGGTGATCCTCTGTCCCTTTTAAAGGCTCGGTCATTTTATTATTCTTTATTGTTGGTCATAATCGGTGACATGTACTGACTTAGTTGGTATTTCTGGATTTATAGGCTTTTGTGGAGAAGTGTTGGGTTGGTTGTTTTTATTTTTACTCTTAAACTTTTATTTGTTTTATCTATATTTCTACTATTCTTTAGTTGGCTTCTGTTATTTATCTTAATTGTGTTTTGTAGGTTAGGCTAGGGTTGTCTCCAGCATATAGTAGGTTTGAGATACTCATCTTGGCTAGGCCTGGGTTTTGATCATGACAAACATGGTATCAGAGCAGGATTCAGGGTCTTTGGGTATCCATAAAGCCATGTCGAGTAGAGTTGTTTTAATGGGAGTGTAGCATGCCACACTTATAAGGGGGAGGCTACAATGTATTTAGGAATTTTTCACTTTCTAGTGTTCTATTTTTGGGCTATAGATTCTAGTTTTTTGAAACTTGTCTAACTCTTGGCTTACTCATTTTACATATCTTTCTCCCCCAATCATCTGACTATAGTAGAAACTTTGCTTGAACCATTGTCCCACCTGGGGAATATAAGGAGGGAACTCACCTATTTATAGAGTGCAGACTCGATCTAGGGTCCCTGATCCTAATTGTACTTCTCTACGTGGGGTTCCATCAGTCTTTACTAGTCCTCCTCAATCTTTTCGGGATGGTGGTACTTATGCTTATTCGCCTTAGAGAAATATCTCTAATGCAAAGTTCCATTAGTCTATTCGTATGCTTGCTCAATTGGTAGCATCGCAGTCTCTGCTTTTTGGCCATGTTGATTCTTCTATTAGTTCATTTGAGGTCACTCGGGTTAGCCAGTTTATAGAGTTAAACACCCCAACCTTTATAGTCTCTATAGTTGAGGAGGATACTTAGTGGTTTACTAATGAGATGGAGAAGATTTTTTGAGTTATACATGCTATTGATTAAGAAGGTGTGTAGTTGTGGCCTATTAATTTAAGGATATAACTTATCAGTGGTATGAGAAGTGGGAAGCAATGAGGGATGATGTTGTTAAACCGGCTATGTGGAATAACCTTTTAGGTGTTTTCCTTAATCACTTCATTCCTTAGGAATTGACAAAGGCTAAGGTATAAGAGTTTATGAACTTGAAGAAAGGTATGATGAGTGTTAAGGAGTATGCCCGGTAATTTCAGCAGTTGGCCCGTTATGCTCTAGAGTTGGTTTCTAATAAGAGGTCAAAATAAGGAAGTTTGCTTCTGGTTTGTCTTATGATTTGGTGTTAGAGTGTAAGGCGGCTATGTTCAATAATGATATGGATATATCCATGCTAGTGGTTTATATAAAATAGGTGAAGGATGAGAAAATGAAGTAGGTAGAGATGGGAAAGAAAAAGAATAAGAAGTTTAGGTATGCAGAGGAAGATGCAAATCAGTAAAACAATGAGAGAGATGAAAGGCAATGGACTAATAAGAAGAATAGGGGAAACTTTTATTCAACAACTAGTTCTCCCTATCCTAATCCTTCATATGATCTTTGTTTACAAGCTAGCCATGGTTCTAAGGCATAGGGTGCCTAATCTCAGCAAGTTGAGCTTAATAAACCTCACCTTACCCTCATTACTATTTTTGAGGGAAACTTCACCAGGTTACTATAAGGTGGGGAAGAATCAGTGCTAAAATTATGGTCAGCTTGGTCATATGTAGCAAGATTATCCTTCAACCAGGGTTGCTACTGGATCTAATAAGGTCCCAATTTCCATTTCTTTGGATCCTAACCTAAGGGTGAAACTTCAAGTATCATCACTAGCCAAAATTATCTCTATGCTCCTACTACTCATCAGGAATTTGAGGCATCCCCCGATGTTGTCACTGGTATGTTACAAATTTTCTATCATGAAGTGTATTATTTACTTGATATGGGTTTTACACTACCTTATGTGATCCCTTATATAGATGTACACTTTGGTTTTGGTCCTGAATATATTTCCACCCTATTTTCTATGTCTACTTCCATGGGTGAGTCTATTGTTGCTAAATAAATCAATAGGGGTTTTGTGGTGTCAATTCATTACACAGAGACGTTGGTAGATCTAAAAAAACTTGATATGGTGGATTTTTATGTCATCTTGGGGAAGGAATAGCTTCATTCATGCTATGGTTCTCTCGACTGTAGGATCCGAAATGTCAGTTTTCACTTTCCTAAGGAACTGATGATTAAATGGCATGGGAGTTCCTTGGTACCCAAAGGGAAGTTTATCTCTTATCTTAGACCTCAGACATTAATTTCTAAAACGTGTCTATATCATCTAGTTTTGGTTAAGGATTCTAACTCTTGAAGTCCTTCTTTATAGTGGTTTATGATTATCCTGAAGTTTTATCCAATGATCTTCCTGGGAATTCTCCCAATAGGGAAATAGACTTTGGGGTTGATCTTTAACTGCATTCCCACTCTATTTCCATTCCTCCTTATAGGATGGCTCTGGCTTAACTAAAGGAACTAAAGGAACAGTTGAAGGATCTTCTTGATAAGGGTTTCATTCGTCCTAGTACTTCCCCATGGGGTGCTCTTGTGCTTTCCTTGAGGAATAAAGATTGATCTTTTTGGATGTGTACAGACTATCGTCATTTGAATAAGGTTACAGTGAAAAATAAGTATCCTTTACTGAGTATTGATGACTTTTTTTACTAGCTTCAGGGTTCTAGGTGTTTCTCTAAGATTGATCTTCGTTCGGGCAATCAACGATTAAAAAATTCCCAAGACTACTTTTCAACCCGATATGACCATAATAAGTTTTTGGTTATATCATTTGGATTGACTAATAATTTAGATGCTTTCAAGTATCTTATGAATCGGGTGTTTAGACAGTTTCTAGATTTATTTGTTATAGTCTTCATTGATGACATCTTGGTGTACTCCAAAATTTAGGAGGACCATGCCAATCATCTCTGAATTACGTTGCAAATGCTTAAGGACCGAAAATTGTATGCAAAATTTTCTAAGTGTGAATTTTGAGAAAGTGTTGTGACTTTTCTACGGGCATGTTGTTTCTACTGAAGGGATTAAGGATGATCCACAGAAAGTTGAGTAAGTTAAGAAGTGGTCGAGACCCACGACTCCAATATACATTAGAAGGTTCTTGGGCTTGGCTGGATATCATAGGAGGTTTTTGGAGATTTTATCATCTATTGCAGCTCTATTGATGAAATTAACATTGAAAAAGGTTAAGTTTTTGTGATCCGATGCTTGTTAGGGTAGTTTTGAGAAGTTGAAGTGTATGTTGACTTCTGTGCCAGTTTTTGATCCTGCCTGAGGGTACTGATTAATTTATTTTCTCTTGTGGCAAGGTTTGTTTTGACGCAACATGGTAAGGTTATAGCCTATGCTTCTAGCCATCTTAAGATTTATGAGATGAATTACCTGACTTATTATCTAGAGTTAGAAACTGTGCTTTTTTCTTTGAATATTTGGTGTCATTATTTTTATGGGGTGCATGTGCATTTATATTTAGACCATAAGAGTTTGAAGTATGTATTTACTCATAAGGACTTGAATCTTAGGAAAAGGCAGTGGCTCGAATTGATTAAGGATTACGTCATGAGTTTGCACTACGATCCAGGTAAAGCTAATGTTGTTGATGATACTCTTAGCACGTTATATATGGGGAGATTATCTAGGATTGATGAGGAGAAAAGAGGGTTGGTGAAGGATATTCACCATCTGACTAACTTGGGGAGTTCATCTCTTGGACTCTAAGGAAGGAAGAGTGATTGTTCAGGAAGTGGTTAAATCATCTCTTGGTGATGAGGCAAAGGAGAAGCAGGATTGGATCCCATACTTATGTATATTAAAGATGATGTGGTAAGTAAAACATTATAGCTTTTGAGATTGGGAGAGATGGCATCCTGAGGTATCAAGGAAAGTTATGTGTTCCTGATGTAGATGGGTTGTGAGAAAGAATCTGGGTTGAGACTCATAATTCTTGATATACAGTTCGTCCGATTTGACTAAAATGTATCATAACTTGAAGTAAATCTACGGGTGGAATAACATGAAGAGGGATGTGGCGAACTTTGTTGTTACGTGTATGGCTTGTCAGCAAGTTAAAGTTAAACATATTAGGCCCAATGGCATGTTTCAAGAGATATAGTTGCCTATGAGGAAATAGGAGATGATTAATATGGATTTTGTTTTAGGTCTTCTATGGTCTCGCATTCAGTATTATTCCATTTGAGTCATTATATATAGGATGACTAAGTCTACTCACTTTTTGCCCATGAGGACTAACAACTCAGGAGAGGATTCAGTGTCCATCATTTTAGACCGAGGTATGCAGTTCTATTTTTGGTTTTGGCATTTATTTCAAAAAGGTTTGGGTACTCAGGTAAACCTTAGAAGCTCTTTCCACCCTCAAACGGATGAACAAGTGAAATGAACTATTCAGACTTTCAAAGATAAGCTAAGGGTCTATGTGATTGATTTTAAAGGTGGTTGGTTGATCATATACCTTTTAGTGAATTTTCTTACAACAATATTTATCACTCCAACATTCAAATGTCTCTTTTTAAAGCTCTTTAGGCTAAGAGGTGTAGGTCTTCTATTGGGTGGTTTGCGTTAGGTGAGACTAGGTTGTTTGGCCCTGACTTGGTTCACCAAAAAATGGAGAAAGAAGACTTAAGATTGCTTAGAGTCACCAAAATTCATATCCGGATGTGAGGCAAAGAGAGTTAGAGTTTGAGGATAGCGATTGGCTATTCTTGAAGGTTTCTACTATGAAAGGAGTCATAATATTTGGGAAGAAGGGGAAGTACAGTCCCTGTTACATTGGTCCATATTAGATTGTAAGGATTATTTGGATTTCCATTTATGAGTTAGACTTACCAGCAAGTTTGGCCTTTATTCATCCTATTTTACATATGACTTTATTGAATATGTGTATGGGTGACCCTTCTTAGATAGTACCTGTTGAGAATGTTTGTTTTAAGGATTCATTGTCTTATAAGGAAGTCTTGGTTGAGATATTGGATAGATAAGTTCATACATTGGGAATAAAATATATAGCTTTGGTAAAGGTTCTTTGGAGAAATCAAAAGGTGGAAGAAGCTACATGGAAAGCTGAGGAACATATGAAAGTCAAGTACCTGTTCTTGTTCCCCGTGTTGGATATAAGTGCTAGAGGTATGAGTTTTGTTTCCCTCTTTTTGCATTTTGATTTGTCATTTGTTTCTGATATTTTTTATTATCGTTCTAAACATATACAAAATCCTTATTCGGGGATGAATGATCCTAAGGAGGGAGGGGAGGGGATAATGTAAGATCCTGTAATTTGGGAAACCAATGCAGTGAGGGTCCGGGATAGTGGCATGCTATGCCACTTAGCCTCCGCGATAAGGGCATTGCACATGCCACAACACTATGTTAAATTCATCCAGTTTTTGTTTTGTTCTTGGTTCGAGGGGATTTTTGTTCTCTTGCCCCTTGGACGATTTTTAAACACCTAATTGGCCTAAACCTATCCTTTTTCTCTTTAACTCTAAATTCATGAATGTTCAAGGGTTTTACAAGGAATTCACCATTCGAGCTCTAAGAATTGATTTCTCTTCAAATTATTCGGTATTTCAGGCATGTTTCTCTTCCCCTAACTTGAATTTTCATTATGGCATAAACTGATTGGATATTCATGTGATTTAAATAGTGGTTTAGAAATTGGGTAGAGGGATTTTGATTGGATTTACTTGAATTGATTTCCCCGTGTTTTAAATGCCTTATTAATGTTTTAAATTGGTGATTTTATGTCACGATCCAAAAATCAATAGGCCATGATGGCACTTGTCAACGTGGAGAACCTTGACAAGTATGCCTATTACCCAAATTGATACACATGGGGAAAACACAGAAATGTCCCCAGGGTAAGGCTTCTGGAACAACGCCGAACCTCATCAATATAATAAACACAGAAAGAATAAAATCAACACATGCAACCAAAACTCCCAAAACCTGGTGTCAACAGTATAAGAACTACTAATACGATCCAGGTGTTAATTACATAAAAAAAAAATAACCACAAAAGAAAATATCTGTCTCTGAACACTAATAAAGACACAACTAGTACAAAAACTAGAGGTGAACTTCGGACATATGAATGTCCAACCGCTACCTTGAGAAACCTGTAGGCGCCAGAAATCAACTAGTATGAGATACACCCAAACCTAATGCTACACCGAAAGGGTGAAGTAGGAGTGAGTACGATCCGCTTGTACTCAGTAGGTATCAAAGGCTAACCAAGTTAAGTAGAAAATAAAGTATACAAAATACATACTAAGGACACGTCATCAACAGTCAGAAAATGACCCACAACGGTAGCCCATACCACTTGCACTAGCAGTTCTATAATAGCTATATATATAATACAACAACACACAATATAGGGACAAAAATATAAACAATATCACATACAAGTAGAAAAGAAAAGAGACATGTATAATCAACTACAATTAAAGAAACATAGAACAATTAGACGTTAACAAGTAAGGATATAGAACAAATAGGTAGATGACAAGTCAGTATAGCAATTCAAACACAACATAAACACAATAAAACAGGTGTAATAGATATAATGATGATGATGATGTTGCATGGGACTGGCATACAACATTGAGTTTGGTACACAGCCTCAAGTCCGGCACACAAACTCAAATTTAAGACACAACGTCAGGTTTGGCACACAGCCTCAAGATCACTAATATCGACAACTCTTATCTGGCATGTTACTTCGAAGATGATCCATAAAATCCAATAGTTGATACCAATATCGAGTATTCTAGTGTTTTCAGTATTTACAATGCACATACATGACATAAAATACAAATTAAGTAGACATACATGGCAATAAGTATATATAAAGCAATAAAATAAACAAGTGAAATGATGTGTATAATGACATGGGAATTACGATGCAATGTTCACAACCATTAAAAATGAGTATTTCCATAACCAATCCATAGATATTTTTCCACAACCATTGCATATGATGTATTTCCACAACCAATCACAATGTTACAATTCCACAACCACAAGAGCCAATATTCACTCATTACTTCCGTTTCATCCATGAATTTCCACATGTATCATATACCAAAGTATGGATATATCACAATATACCAATGAAACCATATTAGGCATTTCAAAAACACAATACAATTATTCATATGTATTCAAGGCTATCAACACCACATAAGACGCCACACGGTCTCATATATCACATCATATCTCAAATTCAACAATTACATCATATATAGGATCCCACATGGGCACAACACATAGATTTCTATTTTTCATGATTAGTTTCCAACCGTAACATGTATTTTGTACCATCATTTACTACTCATCCAGTCTAAAAGAGTTAAGCCATAACCGGCCTCAAAAGCCTAATTTAGTATGCTACACTTTGAACCCATGACTATATTTTTTATGAATGATCCCGAACTCTACTAAAAACATCAAATATGGAATCTACACGTAAAAACAAAATCAATAACACCCATATTGACTACTTTTGGTTCGGGGTCAAAATGGACCCCTGAAATGGGTTTTCAAAAAAGAAGGAAAAAATCGTAACTTTACTTCAAAAAAATGTTCCTCATATTTTTAGGAACCTACAGCTGAAAACCCAAGTCAAACCGAGTCAAAGAACGAGGTTCAAATCGAAGAAAAACTATTTTAATGTTTACAGGGTAAAATGATTGAAATCCAGTTTAAATTAAGAATTGAAGTTTTTTTTGAAAGTTAAATTGATGAAAAACTAGTAATTATAAGATAAAAATATTATTCGAGTGAAAAGGAGTGAAATTTTGATTTATAATCAAACCCTAAGATTTTTGGGGTTTTTGAGATATTAATCAAGAAATACTAAGAAAATGGGTGATTTCTTACCTTAAATCCATACGAGAATCAATAAATAGATGTTAATCTAGATTTCCAAAAACCCACAAGCTTCACTTAAGCCCTCACACTAATTTTAGTGTTTAACTCTCTAGAGAAAGGTTAAAGATTGAGAAAAAACTGGATAAAAAGGGCTATTTATACTATACTCAGGTACTAGGTAAAATAAGGCTTAAATCGCACTTGGGAAATCTGATTTACCTTTAAAAATTTCTGGTTCCACCAGCAACATGGTGCACCAAATTTTTAAGTCCAAATGGACTTTGACGGGGTGTTCAGGATCCATTCGGAGTTTGATATATGCAAATGAACTATGTAACCACACTAAATTCAATGGTCCAAACTTAATGGCGATATCAAATTTTTGAAAAAATGTTGTTTTCAAAAAGTTGACTCCCGAAATCATAATTTTCCAAATCGTGAATCAAAATGAGAATTAAAAGCCGTAAAATCACACCAAATATGTTACCACCCTAAAATTGTCATTTAAAATATGTTGGCAAAGTCGGATTTTCCATCTGAAGTTATTTCAACCAAATACGGGTCCCACACTCATATTTTTAATTTTTTCAATTTTTCGACCAATAGATCAAAATTCTCTCGAGTGCACCGGGACCCAAACCAAAGGTCTACCTAGCCTAAAATCGATATTCCGGAGCTTCTGGCATAGTCCTTTTAGCCATCTTCCTCACAAATCAAAAGATATCCTCGTAAGTCCAGAATAAGGCTCTCAAAGCCATAAAAAATCACAATATTGCATAAATGGTACCAAAATGCATCTAAAAATATGCTAATCACCCCCTCACCCCAGAAATACCATAATACAATTACATGGAGGGGTAAATAATCAAATAGCATAAAATCACAAATTTCACATATTTCATCAAATTTTTAAGTCGTTACATCATCCACCACTAAAAATCTAGTTCATCCCAAACTAAGGCAAAGAAATACCTGAATCAATGAAGTGCTGGGGATAAAAACTACACATATTATACTCGAAATCCCAAGTAGACTCATCTATAGGTTGATGTCGCCACTAAGACTTAACCTCAGGGATGACTCTGGAGAACAACCGTTTCACATCCCAAATCAAAATGAAGACTAGCTCCTTAATCAAAAGATAACCGCTCATCTAACTGAACTGACTCCAATTAATAACATGGGACTCATCCATAATGAAACAGCGAAACATAGAAACCTAAAAACTAGATGAACTATTGATAGATCGGGGGGCAAATCCAATTCATAAGCCACATCACTAACAATCTGAAAAATCTCAAATGGACTAATATACTTGGGGCTAAGCTTTACCCTATTCCAAAACCTCATCACATTTTTCACGGGTAAAACTAAAAAAAAAACACAATCACCTACACAAAATCTCATGGAACAAAGTATACAAAAAATATAGCACTTTTACCTACTCTGAGCTGCTCTAAGTCTTTCCTGAATGAACCAGACTCTATCTAAAGACTCAGGAAGTAAGCCCTTACCTCGAGCTCTTACCTCTGAAACATCAAACCAACCCTCTAGGGAGTGACCACACTTACCATACAATGCCTAAAAATAGCCATATCAATACTGGAATGGTTGATATTATTATATACAAACTCTCCTAAAGCCAAATGCTGCTCCCACCGGCCGTCAAAATCCATCACGTATACGCGAGCATATCCTCCAAAACCTGGATAGTTCGCTCTGACTGCCCATTAGTCTAGGGGTGAAATATTGTAGCGAGATTCATCCAAGAACCTGAATTATCTCAAAAAGTCTTCTAAAAGTGAGATGTGAATGCAGAATCTCGATCTAAAATAATGGACATTAGCATACCATGCAGATCCACAATATCACGAATATAGATACGGGTCAACCTCTCACCACTAAATGAGACCTGAACTAGAATAAAATAATTTGACTTGGTCAATCAACCCACGATGACCAAACACTGTCAGAACCATGAGATCCAAGAGGTAAACCAGTCACAAAGTCCATAGTGATCCATTCCTACTTCTACTCAGGAATGGGTAACATCTGAAGCAACCCATAAGACCTTATATGCTCGGCCTTAACCTGCTGACAACATTGATAATGAGCCATAAAATCTGCTATATCTTGCCTCACACTACCCTACCAGTAGTGTTGTCTCCAATCACAATACATCTTAGTCAAACCTTGATGGATACAATATCTGGAACAATGAGCCTCCTCTAAGATAAACCTAATCCAATCACCTAATATCGACCTCAAATCTGCAAAAATCCATCTGAATCAAGTGAGTCTTCCTTAACCTCCCCACTCAACATCATATCATGAATCAACCACAATCCAACATCATAAAATTAATGAGCTCTAATCAGCTCTATCAAATAAAATTTAGCCTCCACAAATGCCAAAACACGTCTAGTGTTGAAATATAAAGCCTAACTACCTAGTCAGATAAATACTGTACCTCCATGGCTAAAAGACTCTCTTGGGCCAAAAGATATGCCAAGCTACCCATGCTAGTCGACTTTTGGCTCAAGGAATCCACAACTACATTAGCATTGCCCGAATGATAAAGAATAGTCAAGTCATAATCCTTAAGAAACTTAAGACAATGACGCTACCTCATATTAAGATCTCGCTGGGTAAAGAAGTACTGAAGAATATAGTGATCTGAGAAGTTCTCACAATGGACTCCATAAATGTAGTGCCTCAACAACTTTAAGGCAAACACAACTGCATACAACTACAAATCATGTGTAGGATAATTCCTCTCATAAGGTTCAACTGACGAGAGGAATAAACAATCATCTTTCCCTACTGCACCAACACAACACCTAACCCAACAATTGAAGCATCATAAGAAATGGTAAAACCCACTCTTCCCTGGGAGAAGTCAAGATAGGAACTGAAGGCAACAATTCCTTAAGCTTTTGAAAGCTTGCCTCACAAGCATCAAACTACTAAAAAGAAATATTCTTCTGGGTTAACTTGGTTAGTGAAGATGCAATGGATAAAATACCCCCAACAAAACTTTGAGTCTCGATGAGAAAAGTAGGTCTAGCCCAATCATGAACCATGACAATTTTGGCTGGATTAACCATAATACCTTTCTTAGTCACAAAAATACCTAAGAAAAAATGGACTCCAACCAAAACTCACACTTAGAGAACTTTGAATAAAATATCAAATCCCTTAATTTCTGAAGCACAGTCCGTAAATGCTCCTTATGCTCAACCTCACTCTTGGAATACACCAAGATATTATTTATAAATACAATAACAAAGAAGTTGAGATAGAATTAAAATACCCGGTTCAACAACTCCTTGAATATGGCAGGGTCATTGGTCAACCTAAAAGACATGAACAAGAACTCATAATAACCATATCAAGTCTTAAAAGCTCTTGTCAGAATATACAAATCTCTAATCATCAACTGGTAATAATCAAACCTAAAACCAATCTTCGAAAACACCGTAACATCCTATAGCTGGTCAAATAAGTCACCAATGTAAGGAAGCATATACTTATTCTTAATCTCCACCATATTAAACTATCGATAATCCATGCACATCTGCGTAATGACTCTTTTTCTCACAAACAAGATAGGCGCACTCTAAGATGAAACACTAGGTCAGATAAATCCCTTATCCAACAACTGCTGCAATTGATCCTTCTGTTCCTTTAACTCTGCTAGGGCTATTTTATAAGGAGGGATATAAATAGTCTTAGTGCCTGGCTCAACATTAATAGAAAAATTAATATCTCAATCTGAAGTCATACAAGGGTAGTCTGTATGGAACATGTCAATAAAATCATGAACAACACGAATAGAATCCAAGAAATGAGTCAAAACAACACTTGTGTGGTGAATATGAGCCAAGTAAGATAAACATCCCCAGTCAGCTAATTTATGAGTCTGAACATAAGAAATAATCCTCTTAGGACCCAAATGAAGTGAACCCTTCAAAGCTATCCTTGGCATACCCAGTGAAGCTAAAGTCACAGTCTTAGCAAAACAATTTATGATAGCCTGATAAGGAGCCATCCAATCCATACCAAAAATAACATCAAAATCGACCATATTTGTCACAAGCAAGTCTATCTAAGTATCACGCCCAACAAATAAATTGGCACACTTGATCCACCCTAATGAATCACCTACCGTGGTAGAAACTCAAAATGGCATGGCAAGAGTCTTACTAATATGATAAAAACCCTAAGCAAAATCCGCTGACACGTAGGAAAAAGTCAATTCAGTATCAAATAATAATATATAAGTCTAAAATAAATGGGGAAGATACCTATAATCACACAATTAGAAGACTCTACCTCAGATCTGGTTTGCATATCATAGAACTATCTACGACCACCAACAGCCTGAATGGTCCCACAGGCACTATCTCCCTAAGTGGTCCTACGATTACCCCCATGAGTTTCACTGCCTCTGCCCCTCGTATATCTGGTAGCGCCTCTACCACTCACAACATAAATAGTGGTAGCTCGAATCACCCAGCAGGGACAGTCCCTGGCCATATAGAAAATATCATCACACACATAGCAACTTCTATGACCAATCTCAATACCAAAAGGTACAACTAGGCCCAACAGCCACCCTGAATTATTGAACTAAAAGATCCACCACCTGAACTCTGTAAAGTTGCCTGCACTGGACTATCGTGGTATCCATGTTAACCTCTAAAATCTCTTCCTCGAGAGGTCTGACTTTTGAACTCATTGAAACATCACACCTTCTTGGTGCCCCCCTAAGATGCACTAAGAATACTCTCTGTCATCTTAGCATGATCCATAATAGTAAAAAAAAGAGCCCCAAGCATAGCCATCTAAGACATAACCAACTGAAGGTAGACATCCGAAACCTTCACAAACTTCTAAATCTTTTCAAAATCGGTGAAATTACTAACATAGGAATATCTAAATAAGGTATGGAAGTGTGCCTCATACTCAACAACAGTCATGGAACCCTACTCTAAATGATCAAACTCGTCCCACATTCGATCCATAAAACTGTAAGGTGCAAATCTCTCTATAAAGGCATCAGTAAACTGTTTCCATGACAACCTAAGAGCATCAATAGGCCTACAACTGAAAAATAATCTCAACCAATCTCCCTCAGTATCTCTCAATTGATATACAGTATAAGCCACACCATCCGCACCAAAAGAGTAAAATACAACTCGGAATACAAGTTATGGAGTAATTTTGCATGATAAGTAATAAAATGAAGGAGGTTTACTAAAGAAATCCTATAGCCTCTTGATACGGATGTCTATATATCGATCTGCACAACTATTATACATTATGTTCTTATACCATTGAGACCAATGAACTTGGTTTCTTTGATACCAATTACTTATGACCCAAAAATCGATAGGTCATGATGGAACTTGTTGTGGCAAACCTTAACAAGCAAGCCTCTTACCTAAACTAATACATTGGGGGAAAATATAGAAATGCTTCTATCGTAAGACTTCAGGAATGAAGCTGAACCACATAGATATAATAAAAGTAGAAAGAATAAAATCAACACGTGCATCTATAATTCCCAAAACCTGGTGTCAACAGTATGAGAACTACTAATACAACTGAAGAGTCAATTACATAAAAAAAAAAGGAAAAAAAAATTCTTTGAACATTAATAAGGACATAACTAGTACAGAAAGATAAAGGTGAACTCCGGATGTATGAGGGTCCAACTGCTACCTTGATAAACCTGAAGGCACCTGAAATCAACCAGTTTGAGGCACATCCAAACCTAAAGCTTCTCTGAAAGAGAGAAGTAGGAGTGAGTATGATCCACTTATACTCAATAGGTATCATAGGCCGACCAAGTAAAGTAGAAAATAAAGCATACAAAATACATACTAAGAGAACGTCATTTGTAATTAGAAAATATCCCACAATGGTAGCCCACACCACTTGCACTAATAGTTCTATAATATCCATATATATAATACAACAACACATAAGATAGGATACAAATATACACAATATCATATATAAGTAGAAAAGAAGAGGGACATGTATAATCTAGATCATCAAGTATAATTTAAGGAAGATAGAACAATTAGACGTTAACAAGTCAAGGTATAGAACAAATAGGTAGATGACAAGTTAATATCTCAATTCAAACACAACATAAACACAATAAAGCAGGTGCAATGTATATGATGATGATGATAATGATGATGCTTGCGATTGGCACACAGCCTTAAGTTTGGAACACAGCCTTAAGTTTGGCATACAGCCTCAAGCTGGGCACACATCCTCAAGTTTTCCATACAGCCTCAGGTTTTGGCACATAGCCTCAAGATCACTAATATCCATAAATCTTCTTCGGCATAATCCTTCGAAAATGATCTATAAAATCTAATATTTGACACCAATATCCAGTATTCCAGTGTTTTTAGTATCTCCAATGCACATACATGACATAAGAAACAAATCAATTAAACATACATGACAATAAGTATATATAAAGCTATAAAAAAACACGAGAAATATTGCAAATGATGACATGAAAATGATGATGTAATGTTCACAACCATTCAAAATGAGTATTTCCACAACCAATCCATATGTTTTATTTCCACAACAAATCCACATGATGTATTTCCACAACAAACCATAGTATTACAATTCCACAAACACGTGAGCTAATATCTACTCATTACTTCAGTTTCATCCATGAATTTCCACATGTCAGATATGCCAATAAGTATGGATATATCAAAATATACCAATAAAAATAAATTAGGCATTTCAACAATATAGTACAATTATTCACATGTATTCAAGGCTATCAACACCACATAGGACCCAAACTGTCACGCATATCATATCATATCTCAATTTCAACAATTACATCTCATATAGGCTCCCATACGGGCACAACATAGATATCCATTTTTCATGATTAGTTCCCACCCTTAACATGCATTTTGTACCATTATTTACTACCAAGTCCATTCTAAAAGAGTTAAGTCATAACCTATCTCAAAAGACAAAACCAGTCTGTTAAACTTTGAAACCACGACCTTACTTTTTACAAATGATCCCAAACTCAACTAAAAACATCAAATGTGGAACCTATGTAAATAAAACCAATGACACCCATATTGAAACTTTTGGTTCGGGGTCAAATGGACCCCCAATATGGATTTTTGAAAATAAAAGGAAAAATCAAAATTTTAAATCAAAAACATGTTCCCCATATTTTTAGAAACCTACAACTGAAAACCCAAGTGACATCGAGTCAAAAAATGAGGTTCAAATTCAACAAAAACTATTTATAAGCTTCATCGGATAAAATCTTTTTAATTCAAGTTAAAATAAAGAATTAGAGTCATTTTGAAGGTTAAATTAATGAAAAACTAGTAATTATTAGATTAAAATATTATTCAATTTAATAAGAGTGAAATAGGAGTTTAAAATCAAGCCCTAAGATTTTTGTGGTTTTGAAAAATTAATCAAGAAATACTAAGAAAAGGGATGATTCCTTACTTTAAATCTGTAAGAGAATCTGGAAATAAATGTTAATCTAGCTTTCCAAGCACCCACAAGCTTCACTTTAAGCTCTCACACTAATTTTAAGGTTTTACTTTTAAGAGGAAGGTGAAAGAATGAGTAAAATTTGGATAAAAAAGGCTATTTATACTGTACCTGGGTACCAAGTAAAATAAGGCATAAATCACATTTGGGGAATGCCATTTACCCTTTAGATTTCCTGGTTGCACTAGCAATTTGGTGCACTAGATTTTTAAGTCCAAATGGACTTTGATAGGGTGTTCGGAATTCGTTCGGAGTCCGATATACACAAACTAACTATGTAACCACACTTAAATTCAATGCTCCAGACTCAATGGAGATATCAAAGTTTTTAAAAAACTTCATTTTCATAAAGATGACCCTCGAAATCTGAAATCTCAATATTCAAAACTGAGGATCGGAAGGAGATTTAAAAGTTGTAAAATCACACCAAATATGTTACCATCATAAAATCGACATTTTAATTCTGTTGGCGTTGTCAGATTTCTATCTGAGGTTGTTTCGACCAAATGTGAGTCCTATACCCATATTTTTAATTTTTTCAACTTTCTGACCAATAGGTCAAAATGACCTCAGGTGCACCGGGACCCGAACCAAAGATCTACCTAGCCTAAAATTATTAATTAAGAACTGCTGGGGCAATCCGTATAGCCATCCATCACATGGATCAAAAGATATTTGCATAAGTCCAGAATAAGGATCTCGAATGAATAAAAAATAATAATATCGCATAAATGACATCAAAATGCATTGAAAACCATGTCAATTACTCCCACACCCCAAAATTACCATAATGCAACTACGAAAAGGGGTAAAATAGTCAAATTACATAAAATCGCAAATTCCACATATTCATAAAAATTTTAGGTCATTATATTTTAGGAGTAAATTGGTGCATTATTTTAATGGTTGGAAAGGGGGACATGGGTTTCCCCAAGCTTATGGAATTTTTTCTTGATAATTGTATAAACCTCAACCAACTTTGTAAACTTGATTTTGACTATGGATGCTTTCATGGTTTATCTTGTCTTTTGAAAACATTGCATGGCATTAAAGATTAAATGGATAAAAAGGAGATTTGGATGTTTTTGGTTTTCATGGAATGTATTTTAAATGGAACTTGAGAGTTAGTTTGATTATATGGATTGGTTTGGCATAATTAAATTTGCTTGCAAGCTTATTAGTATGACTATACCATATTGGTAAATGCCTTAATAATTTACTCCTGGATTAGTTGTTGCTTATGTGAAACTATTTTAATTTGGGCTAAAAAAGAATTGTGTAGTTCTCCGTGAAGGTGTAAGTCCTATGAGGATCAACATAGAAAACCACGTTTGCCGGTGTTGAGAGTCTATGTGATCGTGTTCTTAATGCACACATTAGATTTTGGCATAGCTATAGCTTTGGTTTCTTTAGCCTATCATCAGGTTTTTCTCGATTCGTGTGGATAACATGCACTAGGTCCCTTCTAGCAGGGGGAGATAAACCCATATAGCCTATGGTTGCCTTTAGGATGGAGCGAGATACATAGTTAAGGTTAGTACTTTAAACTCTCATGTTCATGGATCTTGTCCATATCCCGACATCCTATATATATGTTTATGAATGTGGTGCATATGGTTTATGAATGGATTTTGGTAATTGCATTATTTTCTCCCTATCCCTTGAGTTATATGCTAGTGCTTGCCCTACTGATTATCCCTTGTTGCTATATTATTTCATGATGTTATGTCTGAGGGTTTTCTATTTCTCCTGTGTAGTGTTAGGTGATTTGGTAATTTTAGTACAAAAGTACATTTTTCATGATTAAAGGAACTGATAGAAGATAATCAAAGTGAAAATGGGTTGAAATTAGGGTTTAATAGATGTAATACGAATTTATGCCTTCCGGAAAAATCCCCTAATTTCACTTTTAAATTCATATTTTAGAAGGATTTAGATGATAAAAATAAAATAAATGTGATTGATTAAGGATTTGGAGCTTACCCAAGCCTAATAATGGATGAAATTGATCAAAAACTCGAAACCCCAAGCTCCAAGTCTAAAAAATTATGAGAAAAATGAGAAAAGGAGAATTTAAATATATACGGGTACCGCTAAAGTTAATCTTGGGCCTCTTTAGTAGTCACTGCTAAATCACCTAGGGCTACTTAAGAGGTACTCTAGCTCATGTGCAGGTGCTGCTAATGAGAGCTCTGGCATCTTTAGAGGTTGGCGCTAAAATGCCCATGCTACCGCTAAAATAGTAACTGGCGGCTACACCAGGGATGCTAAAGCACCAAAAGGCCGCTTTAGCACTCTCCTCTATAGTGCCCAAAGGGCCACTTTAGCGGTCGCACCAGTTGCTGCACAACCTATAGAGACATGGAAAATTCCAAGTCTGTGGGGATCACTCGGGACTCATCCGAAATCTTAAGAATGTAAGAAAACTATTCTACCCAATCAAATTCGATGCTCTAGACTCAATGGAAATATAAGTTTGTTGAAAAAAATATTGTTTTCACAAAGTTGAACCCTAAAACTCAATTTGACAACATTCTAAATCGAGGGTCAACATGAGATTTAAAAAATACAAGACCACAACAGCCATGTTACCAACCTAAAATTGATATTTTGGATCTACTTTCATAGTTCACTTTTTCAGCCAATGCACAAATCAATAAATATTGGCCGAAGTCAACTATTAAGCCTTTTTAACCACTAATAACCATAAACTCGCTCAAAATACCAAAAAGAATTGGGAATTATGTCAATTATCCCCACACTATAGAAATACCATAAAGAAACCACGGGAAAGGGTAAAACTATCTAATCACATAAAAATAAATATTTCACATAAATCAACAAAACATTGGGTCATTATAATATATGAACTGCAATGAAGATGATGATGATAATGATGTGATGCATGAGGTTGTCTCACAACCTCCGTATACACCTACTGAGCAATACTATTGAGGTATGACTTATAGGGGGTTTTCCAATCCATATACAATCCAATATCCAATACCAATCTAATATCGATATATCTTCTTCGGCACATATAGCACCATGGGTGTTTGACCCTTAGAAAATTTCATGGATTTCTGGTTTTTGAACCAGATACGACTAAGGGGTACCAACTGTACAATGGGATACGGGTGGTATGTATTGGTCATATGCTAACCAGTGTTGGATAGTGGGTTGAATTTAGTTCCTGTACTGAATACAACTTGAGTGGTATGAGTCGTATTGGTGGATACAGGTTGTTGGATCAGGTTCTTTCCTTTACTTAATCTTAGACTTGGAAAATTAAGTTGTATCTGAGTACGAGTGGCTCACCATGAGATGTAAGCCAAGGTACGATTTGTACTATGAACTCGTATGGTGGACAATGTTCAAACCTCTTGTGATCCTATTCTGCTAGGGGTATAGGTCAAAGGTACTATTCATATAATTTGGGTATAATGTGGTTTGGGTAAGTTGTACCTTTGGAAGTATTAGGTCTAAGGGTGAGTCCTAGGGTACGAGTGGTGGGTACGACTGGTATGGTTAGTCGTACTGCTTGACGGAAATATTTTGTAGTTTAAGTGAGGGCAATCTGGATATTTTTCCACTTAGCATAATAAGGCCTCACAACTTTTAACTCACTTGGGAGGTTATTTTCCATATTATTCTATTCATTAACTCTTAGAAAACACTCTCTAATCCTCTTCAAAGTTCTTGGGCAAAAGAAGCTAGGATTACATCTTAAGGATCAATTTGGGGCTTTTGTTGGTGATTTTTCTCTATTATCTTCTCAATTAGGGCATGTACTATTCCTTCATTGTTGGTTCCAACTAAAGCCAAAGTTTTATACAACTTTTTCATGGCATCATTTACTGAATAGTTTTGGGGTTTTCAAATATCTGTTGGGGTTTTGGTTATAAATGCTTGGTTATGGTTTTTCCATATTTTAATTAGGTTATGACATGCTTAAATGGTGGTTTTGGATAATTAGTTGCATGGGAATGGTCATATGGAAATTGGTTTTGATTTTTGAAATACTATGCCCCCAACATGTTTGATAAAATGCCTATGATAATGCTTTTACTATGGTATTGTATTTTTAATGGAAATATTGCATTGGATGGTTTATTAATGGAACTCTAAATGGTTTAAATGGATTGGAATGGTTTGGTGGTCATGATTATGGTTAATTGAACATCCTTGTTGGGTACAATAGAATCCCTCAAGTAAACATGTTACTGAATATCCTTGTGGGGTACAATGGAATCCCCAAGAAAATACATTGGAACACTTGTGGGGTATATATGACTCCCCCAAGTTAACTTGGTAAATGTGTACATGGGAATCCCTTTAACTTAAAAGGTTTGGATAAGGACAATACTTGCAAGTTATGATCGGCATGATGATACCATTATTAATAGCCTTGGTTAATAATAAATGGATCAATGGATTTGTTTGTTAGAAATGGTTTTAATTGGGCAATAATGGCGGGGTGTGATTTCTAATTGTGAAGGTGGGAGTTTAATGAACGAACACTAGAAACTTATATTTTCTGACAAAAGGGGTTGGTCATAGCGACCATATATGATACTATAAGGTACATAGGAATCCTCTAAGTACACTATACCTATGTATCATGGAAAATCTAAGGTTACATAGGAATACCCTACTCTTGTGGTATCTTAGGTTCATGCGAATATACGTACGGGGCCCATTCAGGGGCTTACACTAGACCCATATAACCCATGGGTAGTTAAGGATGGTTAATCTACACATACCCAGGTTAATAATTATAAATGCATGCTAAACCCAATTCCCTTTCTCAACATGGTTATTTATATGTCTATGGTTTTTATGCATGAGGTTGGTTTACTTAGTTTTACTAGATGGAATTATATTATCCTTATCCAGAGTTCATGCTAGCATTCACCCTCTAACCTATCTTTAGGCGGTTATATCCCCACGCGATGCAAGAACCGGCCATTCTACTCCTCCTATATAGTGATCATATTTTGGGATTAGTTTTTGGATTAAAGTTGTGAGCTTCTATCTTTTAGAAGGCTCCATTTCATGTTATAAACATTTTCATATAATTTGGTTTATTTATGGATTTTGGTTTTTGCTATGGTTGGGAGTATGTCCCAACCGAATATTGGTTTTTTTTGGTTAAATGCTTTTGTTGAATTTCTATGTATTTGTATGGGTCGGACTGGTATTGGTGTTAGCCGTAGTATTGACATTGGTATTCAGGCTAACACTAGTTGACTATATTTTTGGTTGTTCTATCCTCTTTTAATTTGGTATTATATATAATTATTATGGAACTCATATGGTTATGGTTTTTATTATGGTTTGGTTTGGTATTGGTTATCAGTTGGGTATCAGACCGTTGGACTCGTTTGGGTGGTCACGTATATAGACCTATCCTAGAGTCTTGGATTATACAATAACTCTATCTTATTATATGTTTGAAATTCATCTGACTCAGGATATGTATTGGTCGGTTGGGTTGGGTAACGGGGGTGGTCTCTTGTCCTAGTTTTACTTGGGATGCCCATTATGACAAGGCCCTGGTTTGGGTCGTGTCAAGTTGGTATTAGAGCTTTAGGTTCATGGTCAATTGAGAGTCCAAAAAACCCATTTCTAGTAGAGTCTTTTTTAGGGTTGTGTAGCGTGCCACACTCATAAAAGAGAGGCTATACGACATTTAGGAATGTTTCACTTTCTTGGTATTCTATTTTTTATGTTTGAAGTCTAATCCCTGGAAATCTTCTCTGATCCTTGTTTGTTTTCTTTTCATACCATGCAATGACGATTTGGAACACAAGAAAACTCTTTTGTCCCATCTAGGGACAATGTGGAAGGGACATAATGGATCCATACTGGGTCTAGGATTCCAGTCCCTGGTATTTTTGGAGTTCCATCGATTGCTACTAGTCCTTTTCAGGGTGAAGTGATGAATACAGATTTTCATTAATCGATTCTTACTACTTGTCAGTTGGTTACTGCTCAGGCTGAGCGGGATGCATCTGGTGTTTTATCTGCTGAGGCCACAGGGGTTAGCTAGTTTATGACTATGAATTCTACTATTTTTACAAGAGTAAGGGTGGAGGAGGATCCTCAGGGTTTATTGGAAAAATAGATAAAATATTTAGGGTGATAGAGGCCACGAATGTAGAAGGGGAGAATTTTGCAGCTTATCAACTCAAGGATGTTGCGTACCAATGGTAAAAGGAGTGGGTAAGGATAGAGGTGATTTTAAGGAGTTATTCTTATGGGAGACTTTTTTAAATGCTTTTCTAGATTGCTTCTTTCCTTGGGAGATGAGGGAAGCGAAGATGGAGGAGTTTGTAAATCTTAAGCAGGTAAAGATGACTGTTAAGGAATATGCCTTGAAATTTCATCAGCTATCAAGGTATGCTCCGTACTTGGTTTCTGAAATAAGGATGGGGATAAGAAAGTTCACTTCTGGGCTATCTCAGGATTTGATCCTTAGAAGCAGGACCACTTTGCTGATTAAGGATATGGATATTTTGAGGTTGGTGGTTCATATGCAAAAGGGGGAGAATGAAAAGAGGAAACAAACGGAGTTTGGGGAAAGGCAGGGTAAGAAGTTCAGGTCTTCTAAACAAGGTAGTGGGCAATAACAAGGTGGTTAAGATGGCGGTAAGTGTCCAAAGAAGAAGTCGGGGAGTTTTGGATCCTTCTCTTTTGCTAGCGCTTCTTACCTAAAGAAGTCGAGTGACAGGCATCAATAGGGTGGTAATAATTTCCAAGCACAGGGTGCCCAATCTCAAGTAAGTGAGCCTCAGTCGGCTTCTTCGTGCCCTCCTTGCAAGTTTTGTAGTCATCTTCATCGGGGATTTTATGATGAAGGGTGGGACAAATGTTTTAAATATAGTGATCCAGTTCATAGGCTCAGGAATTATCCTGTTGGTAAGGGTGCTTCGAGAGCGATCAAAGCTTCAATTTCTTAATCTTCTGCTCATGGACCTAGTGGTTCTACTTCGACTATGCTCCTATTTCTAGTATCGTAATATGTCAGAGTAGGTTGTATGCTCTTTTATTTCTATAGGAGTCTGAGGTATCACCTTATGTCAAGACTAATACGTTACAACTCTTTTCTTGTGACATATATTGCTTGCTTAAGTTGGGGTCTACACTTTTTTATGCGACCCTATATGTGTCTATGTGTTTTGATTTTTATCTTGAGGTTATTTCAGATCCATTTTATGTTTCTACCCCAGTAGGTGACTCAATTATTGCTAAAAGAGTCTATAGGGGGTGTGGTATTTGTTTGTAGTAGGTAGACTTTGGCAGATTTATTTGAACTTTATGTGGTAGATTTCAATGTTATTCTGGGTATGGATTAGTTACACTCTAGTTATGAGTCCTTTGATTGTCAGACTCATAAAGTTGTTTTTAGGTTCCCTAGTGAACTTATTGTAGAGTGGGAGAGTGGTTCCCTAGCTCATAGGGTAAGGTTTATTTCTTATCTTAGATCGCAGAGATTACTCTCCAAAGGGTATCTCTTTCACTTGGTCTAGGTTATAGGTTCTAACTTTGAAGGTCCTTATTTTTATTCGGTTCTGGTGGTAATGAGTTTCCTGAGGTCTTTTTGGATAATCTTCATGGTGTTCCTCCGGACAGAGAATTGAGTTTGGTATTGATTTGGTTTCAAACACTCATCCAATATCTATTCCTCCTTGTAGAATATCTCTGGCTGAGTTGAGAGAACTCAAGGAGCAACTTAAGGTTCTTCTGGAAAAGGAGTTTATTCATCCTAGCGTATCCCCATGGGGTGTACCAGTGTTGTTTGTGTGTAAGAAGGATGGTTCCCTTCGGATGTGCATTGACTATCGGCAGTTGAATAAGGTAACGATCAAGAACAAGTATCCTCTTCCAAGGATAGATGATTTGTTTGATCAGTTTCAAGGTGCCAAGTTCTTTTCTTAGATAGATCTTCAGTCTAGGTATCAACTTAAGATTAGGGAGGTGGATATCCCTAAGACAGCTTTTCATACTCCGTATGGGCACTTTGAATTCTTGGTGATGTCATTTGGCTTGACTATTGACCCGACGATGTTTATGGATTTGATGAACAATGTTTTTAGGAAGTTCTTGGATCTTTTTATCATTGTGTTTATTGATGACATCTTGGTGCATTCTAAGAGTGAGGTGTATTTATGTTAAAGACCTTGAAGGAACAACAATTGTGTATGCCAATTTCTCCAAGTGAGAGTTTTGGTTGAACGCTATGATTTTCTTCAAACAACAACAACAACAACAACCCAGCATATTCCCACAAACTGGGGTCTAGGAAGGGTAGACTGTACGCAGTCCATACCACTACCCCTAAAGAGGTAGGGAGACTATTTTTGATAGACCCCCATCTCAAGATACAAGGTAGTATACAAAAGCATCAAAAGCATAGAACCTAATAAAATAACATAGGTACGACATCCACAAAACATTATACATTGTCAAACAAAGGACACCAGTGTCCACCTAATTACTGACTACGACTCATCCACACCCTTAGCCCTCTATCCTAATGTTTTTCCTCCATATCTTTCTATCCAGGTTCATGTCCTCGGTCAACTATAACTGCTCCATGTTATGTTTAATCACTTCTCTCCAATATTTCTTCGGTCTACTCCTACCCCGCTTGAAACCTTCCAAGGCCAACCTCTCAGACCTACTAACTGGGGAATTCATACCCCTCCTCATCACATGACCAAACCATCTTAACCTCACTTAACGTTGTGATTTTTTTGGGTCATATTAATTCTAGTGAAGGGATAATGGTGGATTTGTAAAAGGTGGTAGTGTTTATGAAGTGGCCTAGACCCACGACTCTAATCGACATTCGAAACCTCTTTGGTTTAACTGTGTATTATAGGAGGTTTGTGGAGGGTTTTCTTCGATAGCTGCCCCATGACAAAGTTAACTCAGAAGAAGGCAAAGTTTTCTTGGTCAGATGTCTGTGAAAGGATCTTCGAGAAGCTTAAGGATAAGCTAACTTCGTCTTCGATTTTGACAGTACCTGAAAGCAATAAGGGGTTTGTGGTTTATTGTGATGCATCTCGGGTGGGACTTAGTTTATTTTTTATGCAACATGGGAAGATGATTGCCTATGATTCTAGGTAATTGAAGGTGCATGAGAGTAACTATCCTACTAATGATTTGGAGTTGTTGGCGGTGGATTTTACTTTGAAAATATGGCATTATTATTTATATAGAATGCAGGTGGACATCTTTTTTGGTCATAAGATTTTACAATATGTGTTCACTTAGAAGGAGCTATATCTCAAGAAAATGAGATGGTTGAAGCTTCTCAAAGATAATGATATGAGTCTTCACTACCACCCAGGTTAATCTAACATAGTTGTTGATGCTCTTAGCAGGTTGTCCATGGGGAGTTTGGCTCATGTGGACAAAGGAATACAGGAATTGGTGAAGGATATTCACCGCTTGGAAAATCTTGGAGTTTGTCACTTGGACATAAAGATGGGGGTGTAATGGTTCACGAAGTGGTTCGGTCGTCTCTTAGTGCAAAGATCAAGGAGAAACAAGTGTTGAATCCTCTATTGATAAAGATCCAGAGTGATATTAGTGGGAAAAAGGTAATGGTATTTGAGATCGGTGGTGATGGTACTTTACGGTACCAAGGGAGGTTGTGTCTTCCTGATGTCGATAGTTTGCAATAATGGATCTTAGCTGAGGTACATGAATTGTGCTATGTTGTTCATCCCGATTTGAAAAAATATATCATGATATCAAGAAAATGTATTGGTAGTGTGGTATTAAAATAGGTATGGCTAATTTTATAGCCAAGTGCATGGTGTGCCAACAAGTAAAAGTTGAGCACATGAGCCCTGGTGGGTGGTATAAAGAAATTGATTTGACTTAATGGAAATGGGATGAAATCAATATGGATTTCATTACCGACCTTCCTCTATCTCGAAACTAATTTGATTTGATTTGGGTCATTGTGGATAGGATGACAAAGTCTTCTTATTTCTTGCCGATGCAGACAAATTTTTTGGCTAAGTACTATGCAACGTTGTATCTTTATGATATTGTAAAGCAGCATAGGTTACCTATTTTGATTATTTTTTATCGGGGTACACAGTTTTTATCTCACTTTTGGCAGTCTTTTCAGAAAGGATCAAGGACTAAGGTTAGTTTGAGTACTACTTTTCATCCTCATATTGATGGGCAATCAAAGAGGACTATTCCGATGTTGGAGGATATGCCTTAGGCTGCGTGATTGATTATGGTGGAAATTGGGTTGAGCATCTACCTTTGGTAGAGTTTACTCGCAACAATAGTTACCATTATAGTATTGGAATGGCCCTTTTTGAGGAATTGTATACTAGGTGGTGTAGATCTCCTATTTGTTTCTTTGATCTTGGTTAGCCAGATACGTTCGGTACGGATTTGGTGTATCAGGCCTTGGAAAAGGTAAAGGTGATTTGAGATTGGATTAAGGCTTCCAAAAATTGCTAAAATTCCTATACAGCTATAAGGCGTAGAGGCTTGGAGTTTGAGATTGAGGATTAGGTATTTCTAAAGGTATCTCTCATGAAGGGAGTAATGCGATTTAGTAAGAAGGGGAAGCTCAGTCCCTGGTTTATTGCTCCTTATGAGATTTTGCAGAGGGTTGGTAATGTGACTTATGAATTGGAGTTTTCTTCTAGTTTGAGCTCCATTCATCTGGTATTCCATGTTTCCATGTTGATAAAATGCATTGGTTATCCTTTTCGATTGTTTCTTTGGAAGGATTGGGTATCTCGGATTCTCTATCTTATAAAAAGATCCCCGAATGAGATATTGGATTGGTAGGTTCATCAGTTATATACCAAGGATATGACCTTGGTTAAGGTTCTATGTAGGAACCACAAGGTGGAAGAGGCCACATGCGAAGAGGAAGAGGACATGAAGTCCAAGTATTTGTATTTTTTTCTGCTCCTGGGATTCGTTCGAAAGGTATGTGTTCTTCAAATTATTTTGTTTTTCAAACTTTGTTAAAGGAAATATTAATATCTTTGCATCTTTAATTTCTAACTTGGTTAAAGGTTGGATTGATATTTGATAATTCAAATGAATCATGCTTGTGTTTACCCTACCTCATCCATCATTACGGGATGAATGTTCCTAGTGGGTAAGACTATAACACCCTAGGTTATTGACCCATAGAAAATTTCCTGGATTTTTGGTTTTTAGACAAGATATAACTAAGGGGTAATAGTCGTACACTGGGGTACGAGTGGTATGGGTTAATCGTATGATGTCCAGTGTTGGATGGTGTGTTGAATTTGGTCCTGGAATAGATACGAATTGAGTGGTATGAGTCATATTAATGGATACGGGTTATTGGGTTTGGTTCTTTCCTTCACTTAATCTTAGACTTTGATACTTAAGTTGGATATGAATACGAGTGGCTCATCATGAGCCGTAAACTAAGGTACGATTCGTACTATGGACTCGTATGGTAGATAATGTTCAAACTTCTTGTGTTACTATTTTTCCAGGGGTACGAGTCAAGGGTACTAGTCGTATGCTTTGGGTACGACTTGGTTTATGTAATTTGTACCTTGGATAATGTTTGGTCCAAGGGGGAGGCCTATGGTATGAGTGGTGGGTACCACTCGTATTATAGGGTACGACTGGTATGGTTAGTCGTACCCCCTGACGAGAATTTTATGCAGTTTAAGTTAGGGCAATCTGAGCATTTCCCCACTTATCTTAATAAGGTCCCACGAATTTTAACTCACTTGGGAGGTTATTTGACCTATTATTCTATTCATTAATACTTAGAAAACACTCTCTAATCCTTTGTAAAGTTGGTGCAAAAAGAAAGCTAGGATTTTATCTTGAGGATTAATTTGGGCCTTGTGTTTGTGATTTCTCTCCATTATCCTCTCAATTAAGGCATGTATCTTTCTTCATTGTTAGAATGGCATGATTTTATACAATGTTTTCATGGCATCTTTTATTGTATGCTATTGGGGTTTTCAAATATGTTTTGTGGTTTTGGTTATAAATGTTTGGTTATGTTTTTCCGATGTTTTAATTATGTTATTACATGATTAAATGGTTGTTTAGTATAATTGATTGCATGGGAATGGTCATATGGTAATTTGTTTTGGTTTTGAAAATACTATGCCCCCAACATATTTGATAAAATGCCTATGATAATGCTTTTACTATATTATTGGATTTTTAATGGAACTATTGAATGGGGTGGTTTAGTAATGGAATGCTAAATGGTTTAAATGGTTAAATGGATTGGTTTGGTGGTCATGGTTATGGTTAATTGAACATCCTTGTAGGTTACAATGGAATCCTTCAAGTAAACATGTTAATAATCATCCTTGTGGGGTACAATGGAATCCCCTAAGAAAACATAATGGAACACTTGTGAGGTACATGGGACTCCCCCAAGTTAACTTGGTAAATGGGTACACGAGAATCTGTTTACCTTAAAAGGTTTGGATAAGGACAATTCTTGCAAGTTATGGTCGGTAATGCGATACCACTATCAATAGCCTTGGTTAATAATAAATAGATTAATTGATTAGTTGGTTTGAAATAATTAATAGGCAATAATGGCGGGGTGTGATAGCTAATTGTGAAGGTGGGATTTCAATGAACGAAGACTGGAAACTCATGTTTACTAACATGAGAGGTTTTTCATAGAGACCATATATGATACTATAAGGTACACGAGAATTCTCTAAGTACATTGTACATATATATCATGAAGAGCTAAGGGTACTTGGGAATCCCCTACTCTTATGATATTTCCGATTCGTGCGACTATGTGCATCGGGGCCCATTTAGGGGGTTACACTAGACCCATGTAGCCCGTGGGTGGTTAAGGTTGATTAAGATACACATACCCAAGTTAATGGTTTTAAATGCATGCTAAACTCAGTTCCCTTTCCCAGCATGGTTATATATATATATATATATATATATATATATATATATGTATGGTTTGTATGCATATGGTTGGTTTTCTTTGTTTTACTTGGTGGCATAATTTTATCCTTATCCTGAGTTCATGCTAGCATTCACCTGCTAACCGATCTTCGGGCGGCTGTATCCCCACACGATGCAGGAACTAGCCGTTATACTCCTCCTACATAATGATCGGTTTTCGGGATAAGCTTTTGATTAAAGTGTTGAGCTTTCATCTTTCTGGAAGGTTCCATTTCATGTTATGGACATTTTCATAGTCTTTTGTTTATTTATGGATATTGGTTTTGTCCATTAGTGGGGCATGTCCCAAACGGATATTAGTTTTCTTTTGGTTATAGGCTTTTGTCGAACTGCTATGGGTTGGTATGGGCGGGATTGGTATTGGTGTTAGCCTTAGAATTGGAATTGGTATTGGTATTGTGGCTGACACTGGTTGACTGTATTGCTGGTTGTTCCATCCTTTTTTATTTTGAAATTATATATAATTATTTTGGAACTCATAGGGTTATGGTTTGGTTTGGTATTGGTTATCGGTTGGGTATCGAACGGTTGGAGTCGTTTAGGTGGTCACGTATATAGACCTATCCCAGAGTCTTGGATTATTCAATAATGCTATCTTGTTATATGTTTAGAATTTTTCTGACTCAGGATATGCGTTGGTCAGTTGGGTTGGGTAATGGGGGTGGTCTCTAGTTATGGTTAGATATTTGATGCCCATTACGACAAGGTACTGGTTCGGGTTGTGTCAGCACATACATCGGCAGAGGGTTGTTAAATATGTCATATTTTCTATCAGAAAAGGCCAATATTTCCACAGTGGTTCCAATGCTTCATGAATGTGTATGATATGAGTATGTAATGCTCACCATAAACCAGAATGAGAATTTTCAAATCCAGCCAATATACCAACCATGTGAGTCAAACATTTACTCAATATGCCAACCATCCATGAATACAATATAGTCCATAACACAAGCCAAGCAAATCTCATAGGTGCATTGCTAAATTAAATTTTAGTTTTTGGTGAATCAAAATGATATTTTGTACTTATCTTCAAAGTATAAAATGTATAATTTCTTTTCATAAAATAAAAGAAAATAATTCAAACTTCACCTATGACAAATATATCACATCGAAGTAAACAGAGGAAGAGTGGACAGTAGAACCTCTAAATTAAAATTATTGGAGATTAAACAACTTCTAATGACAAAACTGCTAAAGAATAGGAAAACTGATATCACATTGTAATTTGGATAAAACCAGAACTCTAACTCACAAACTTCCTAAAAACTTCAGCATTTTACTCATGAATTGTTTTTGTATTTCTTTATTTTTGCCCTTTTGCTTTTATCACTCGTGATGATGTGTGTGCAGAAAATTATGTTTATTGTATTATGATTCGTTGTTGGATGATATTGATACCACTAGAGTGAGCCCATTTTCATTTCATTTTTACTTGCTTCGTAGCTCCCCCCTACATATTTTAAATGATGTATGTGTAGGAATATTTATTATGTGACAGTCTATCAAAACTATCACTAAAAACAATTGTTGCACCAGTGTATATGCGTGACATTTCAATTAACATTAAATTTTATATTCACTCAATGTGTATTACAATTACAGTTAAATTATATTTGGTTTAATATAAAAAAAAAAAAAAAGCAAAATCCTCTCATAGTTATCTATTTATTTCTTTGTGTCTTAGGTTTTCAAAACGAAAACAAATATTTTGTTTAGTAACTTTATCTTTGTTATTTAATTAATTTATAACACAATACTTAAATAACTAAATAATAGTAATGATCTACTTGTTTTAAGTCCCAAAATGTTGATAACGGTGAAAGTAGCGATGGGGAGGCCATCTACATTTCTATGTTGCAGCAAGCCTCTGATAAGAAAAAAATACTAGAGAAAATTGAAGGAAAGGTGTCTTTTAAGCCTTGAATGAATTATTGGTGACATTGATAAACTTAAAATGTCAAACATAATTAAGAAACATAATTAAGTTAATTGTGGACTTGATTAATACTTTAAAAACTTTCTAATTTTTTTATAAATACAAATCAACCCACACTCCTCTTCTCTCCAAATCATGCATCTCTCTCCTCTTTCCCCTCTCTCTATCTCGAATATTTCTCTCAGGCTTCTCCCAACCAATAGTTCTGCAAATTTTTCCCATCAATCCACGACGACTTCAAACTACTGGCAGTAAATAGTTGGGCTTCGAGTTTCTCTTCGTCTTTCAATCGTCAATCAACGTGACAACATTTTCCTCCGGCAAAAACTTTGAGTTCTTCATCGTCCTTTTTTTTCTTTCACAGGTAAAAAATCAGGGCTATTTAGTTATTAAGAAAAAGAGGAACTTGAGCCAACTTCTCTTCTAGTATTGGTTAATAATTTTAATATTTGTTGCATAAATTTGAAATGAGGACTGAAGAAAAACCTAATTTCTGGTACTTCTTCTCTTCTCTTTTCAGAGTGAAATACGATTTTTTTTATTGTAGTTCTTGTTGTCGAACCGTTGATTCAATTTGTTGGTGTCTCTTGAGTTTTTAAAGTTTGATTTTTATTATTTGTGTTTATACAAACAAAACAACAATTTTGATATTTTTGGTCACGGTTGATGTTTTTGGTATTTGTGTTGTGTTGGTGTTCCTGGGTTGATTTGTTGATGTTCTTTGTAAAAATATTGTATTTGATATTAAATGGTGATATTATTGTTGTTCTATTGAACAAATCTTGCTACTCTTTTTTTTCTGCAACAGATGAACCATCTGATGCAACAGTTGAACCATATGATGCAACAGTTGAATCATCTGATGCAACAGCTAAACTATCTGATGTAATAGCTGAACCATCTGATGCAACAAATGAATCATTTGATGTAACAAATGAATAATTTGTTGGATGAAATCATATCAACTATTCCAATAGGACGACATATCCAAGACTTTGATTTCTCCTAACAGATAATTTATCTGTTACGACAGATGACACTTATGTTGGAAGAAATCTAAACAATATTGATAGTTGATCTGTTGTACGAACCAATCATCTATTTCAAAAGATGAGTGATCTATTGAAATAAATCAGAACAATCTAGATGTTATTTTTATTGTTTACAATAGATTACTCGTCTGTTGCTACAGGTTAGTTATATGTTGCAATAGAAAACATAACTATTGCAACATATGTGAGATCTATTGGAACTATTATTTTACTATGTTGTACATGTTAGATTTACTGTTATCCTTTTTAATGATACTTTAATCAATTATAATTATTTTTATTTTTCTGTTATTTTTAGATAATATTGCTCCCAAAAGAAAAGAAACCGAATCAAGTCCAAGTAAAGAAACAAGTAAAGCAGCTAGGATACGTCCACCACTCTATGAGCTTGTTTTACAAGCGTTATCTCAATCAGAAGCAGAAGATAATGAACATGAGGATAGAAAATACCTCAAAAGAGATCATCCAAAAGCTAATAGCCCTTCCACTGAAGAGTTGGTCAAAGCCTTCAACATTGATAGTTATCCTGTGAGAAGCAGTGCGATGGTGCCACAAATTTAACTAGTGATTTTTTGGTTAAGTCAACCATGGAAAAATATTTTGACGCCTTTAGAAAAATACTTTGAGACCAAAAATTGGATGCTTATTTCAGGGATAACTGCTTTGGGCAATATCTTTATTTGCTGGAGGACAACAATGCTCGTTTCTAAATGAAAATGGTATACAATCTTCTCAAGCCTATATTTATGTATGAAAATAAAGATAAGATGGATGAAGTGTGGATAAATTAATGTGGCATGTCTGTTTGTTTTGGTTGGAAGAAGTTTACCATAGTTACTAGACTAAAATATTATCCTCCTTCTTCTTCTCAAGTAATACCTATTCTAACCCAAAAATAAAGCATCCCGCATACCCAAAAAAGTAAAAGGTAAGTCAAGTGATGGTGATGACTTGGTGTCCCTTATTGGTACATGCTTAAAAAACAAAAATCTGATAGATGCATTGAAAGGAAAAAAACTTTCAAAGACGCACAAGCAATCATTATGCTTGGTTTGGTTTGTACATAATATTCTTTGGGAGAGAGACGTTAACAACAAAATACAACTTGATTTAATAAAGCTCTCTGAGGATCTTGAGGCATTTAACATCTATCCTTGGGGTTATGAAAGCTTCAAAATAACTATCAATATTTGTTGACTTCGTTAACGCCAAAAACAGTCTACTTATATGGCTTTTTAGGGTTTTCATGGCAAATATTTCCTTTATTATGATTTATTTATTTTTTATTGAATAATGCTTTTGATTTATTGGTGTTATTTTATAGTCTTGGACATTTGAAATCATTCATTATTTGAGATAACAAGTGAACTACAATGAAGAAGTTTCATATCCAAAAATCCTAAGATTGTTGTTGGCCAAAACTGATAGAAATGCTAAATTTATTAGTCTCTTCAACTCCCCAAAGGAAGAAGTAAGTCTAATTCTAATTATATTTTTTTTAATTAATGATTTATTTAAATTATTTAATCATTATTCTAATATATGTGCTGATTTATTTTAGATTGTACATCTGTGGCTTGTTTCGACCAATCAAGAGTTGAAGATGAGATTTTTTCTTACTTTACGGTTTGTGAAAACTTTCTCAGACCCTAATGTCATTGATAAAATTAAAAAAAAAATTAGATCAACAACCATCACAAAAAAATAACAATTTTGGAGAGTGGTCTTGTTGTTGCTGATGGTGTTAATGGTGATAGAATTGTTGGTGGTTGTAGTGGTGCTGCTGTTGGGGATAATGATGCTCCTCTTGTGGATTTTGAAATTACAAACCATTATGATTATGATCATATTGGTTTTACAGATTTTTTCCTCCTAGCAAATGTTTTGCATGCAAATGTCAAGACTGCAAGGCAAAACATAATGGAGTGATTAATGCTATTAATGCATTAACTGCTTCTGTAAATGAATTAACATCTAAGATATGTATCATTCCATTAAAAAGGATTTCATATCTATACATTTCATTAGAGATTAAAGTGGCTAAGAGGATAAGGAAAGAAATTTTCAAGGCATCATCAAGCATCGAAAAAAGCAAAATTACAACTCCTCTGTCTTTGTCTTAAACTTTTGATCAATGTAAAAGTGTCACAGGAGAAAAGCATGAGATAAAAAAGGTTAATATATATCATCTATTCCAACAAAAAAAATAGACTACATATCTAATTCAACAGATGACACATCTGCTGAAAATTATCAAATAGATATATGCATCTATTGCAACGGTTGACTAATCTGTTGCATAAGAAACATTATCTGTTGCAACATATGTCTTGTCTATTTTATCAAATCAAATAGGTATTTATACTATATAAATTTATTCCAATAGATGACCTATCTGCTGCAAAAGATGGGTCATCTGTTGGGAAAAATTAAATCAAGACTTCTTACAATTTTAGTTTGTCCAAACTGATGAGTCATATGTTACAATAGATGGGTCATCTGTTGAAAATTATCATACTGGTCTTCCTCCTCTTTTAATTTATCCCAATAAATGATCCATCTGTTACAACAGATAGGTAATCTATTTGTACAATTTAAAATAGGAGGAAGACCTATATGATTTGCTAAATCAAATGAGTTATCCTTTTTTATTTTGTTTTATCTCTATGATTAGCATTAATAATTCTTCTTTCCAGGTGGATGTCACAGTAGAAGCTACTGCTGACAACATAATATCACAGTTGATAAGACATCAACTACTTTAAAAGACAAAGAAAAATTGAAGCTTGTCAGCACGGAAGAACAAAAGAATTACCCATTTTAAAGGTTCAACATCTCGAACGGCTAAAAAACTACCAAAGTTGAGCAACGACTATTCAAAATGGATTTTCGATGGGTTGTTAAGGCTTCATGCTAGTAGGTACATAAATTATTTTTAAATATAATGATTTTTGTAATTTTTTTATAAAATCATGACATTAACACATATAAATCATGCATAAAACAAAATGATGAACACTACAAAGTGAATGAATCCGGTCTTGGTTTTGATATGTTCGACTTTGTTGTTGCACATCCCAAAATAAAGAATTGGTTCTATTTGATGTCACAACCCCAAATATGCTAGAATGATGCGGTTTAAATGTTATATATCTTACTATTAATACTTTATTTAATTGTATTTGTGTATTAATTTTATTGTCACGTAATCTTAAATGATTGATAATATGTGAAAAACATCAATGTTATTTTTTACTACCTCCAAAAGAAGGACAAGTTTCAAACACAAGAACAACATAGATACATGAAAGGAAATTGTTTGTACAAAGTTTACATCAATAATGCCTATAATAGGTATTGGTAACAACAACCGGATATTTCCCGAAATGAGAAATGCTTAATCAGCATCATCAAAGGTTTTAGTATTCTAGCTGGCTTACCTTGATATTTGGTCGATAAAGTGTACATTTCAATCAATTATGGTGATGAATTCAATTTGGTGTTGGTTTTCGTCGTTATAAAAAAGAGGTTCGTTTGAGTTTACGAATGGATGTTGGGAAGGAGACATTCTGGGCCGTTGTCTGAGATACAAAATCTGACCAAAATATTGCCTACTTACCTTGATATAAGTTTATTTTTGGATCAAAAGGTTCGTACTAATTAGTTGATGATTGAAGCATACCAATATAAAATGGGCAATCCATTTAATGTAGAATATGTTGAAGGAATCTCTCAACAATCCGTTGGTAGCCAGTAAGTATCGACCAAGTATCATGATTTATTTTCATTTCATAAATTTCACAATGCTTACATTAATTGCAAGATATGGATTGTCTGAATTTTACAAATACAGGGTTTGCGGTATTTTTGTTGCCGCTTATGCCGAGTATTTGACCGATGAATTACAAGTACTAAATTATGAAATTGATGCTATATTACTCCATAAATTATATCCTACTCATTTATGGAAATACGGAGGAGTGAAAGATCAGATATTGTACACAAGCAACATTAAAGATTCACGACGATCAAAGCCATATTTCATAAAATTGAATGAAGAACAACTTGTCCATATTGAGTAGATCTTTATAGTGTAAGTCTGTCAAAGTAATAACCTCTCCTTAGGAATTGTTGGCATCAAAAGTTAAATTGTTTATTTTATTTTTTGAGTAGATCATATGTACCCATAATTTTTTTTCACATTTCATATATTTGTTGATTTATTTCACGTAATTTCTGAAGGTTTTGATTTATTTTATTTTGTCTATGTTATCCTTAGATCTAAAATTATTAATTGAAATGGAATACTAGATTCAAATATTGTAAGAGATAGTGTATCTGTTGCAACTGATTATATATCTATTTGAAATTATGAAACAAATTTAGACATATGTTGAAACATGTAGCTCATCTATTGGAATTTATCAAATAGGTCTTTCTACTATTTTGTTTTGTTCCAATAGATGACCTATTTGTTGCAACATATAGAATTAGATATAAACATATGCATAATGCAATGGATGACCAACCTATTGCACTTGATAAACTATCTGTCAGAGAATATAGACTATCTATTACAATAGATAGACAATCTATTGCATTATAAAAAATTCAATTTTCATCAAATATAATAAATTGTAATGAAATAAAAATTTTCATGGTGTTTGTGTTTCTACATATTCTTTTTTATACACAGGCTCAAAGTATTTAGTTAGTACCCCATAATCCCATACCTCTTACATTTTTGCCACAGTGTTGTCGCACAGAAAGGTTATTAGGTTTGATATTTCTGTGCCGATTAGCAAATATTTAATGTGTGCAAGCGTGTATGACCTGCATGAGGCACTGGTTTTATTTTTAGAAAGGTCTTTATCCTTGTTTCGACCTTCAAAATCCCTTTTTTCTTCAACACTTTCGCTGCAAATGATTCATCAATTTACTCTTCCTTAAAAAGTTGGGGAGTAATGCCAACTGTGGCTGATCATGATAAAAAAGTTGGCCTCTTTGAATACAGGTAAGTTGCAGTCATAAACCTTCATCATTCCCTCCTCGAGTAGAATTTCAATGGCAAGAAATCATGATTGCAAGAATCCTCTATGACATCTTCTCTCTAAGATAATTAATTATATCTTTATCCCATTCGAACCCAGAAGCTAAAAATCTTGGGCTACCGGGAGTTGAAGCTAGCTCAATGAGCTCATTATACCTATCCTTGAAATATTTGAAGAAATTGAGGTCCATTATCCTATCGCCAGCATCATAAGCATCCAGGTATGCTAATTGCCTGACCCTTATGATACAGAGAATTTCATCAACATACTGTGATATAAGAAGACAATTTTTAAATTTATTAGTAATTTTTAAAAAGAAAAACAAAGTGGAAAGATACAATGGATAGACCATCTGTTGCACAGGGTTCTCTGAATTTAGGCTACTTATCTAATGCAACTTATGCAATAGATGAGTAATCTGTTACAACACAACCACCACTAGTTGCACCAGAATAAACAGTCGTCGCAACACATGACACATCTGTTGCGTAGCTTCTTCTTCATGTAGTAGATTAGAAGGATAGGTCAGGAAAAGTAAACTTACCGTATCCACGTACCACACATCCATATCTTTCATCTTCTTAAAGTCTTGGGGGAAAAAGGTATTCGTGGTGAATATTTTTGTATGTTTCTTAGAATTTATGGTCTTTCTCATAATAGCCTTTTGTTTGGTATCAAGTTCTGCGTATATGTTCACCTTCTTCAATGGTCCCTGAACTTTTACAACTTCTGGATGTGGAGGAATTGTAAATTTTTTTCGTTTCATAATTGAGAGTATATGTCTAATTTTTTTTCTTCTTCCTAAGCTCCACTGTAAGAGTGTATAGCTCACTTACCTTCTTGGATGGTATGAAACCCTCTTGGATTTCAATTTCTCAATAGCTTTAGTGATAGAATCTATTCTTACAAAGAGTTTATCCTATCTTTCCATGCCATTTTTGCATTTGGGATGAGAACATGATGGTGAAAAGGTCTGAGAGGGACCACTGTATGGGTGAGAGAGACCAGTGTAAGGGGTGATTTCAAACATATTTTTTTTAGCATTAACATGCTCATCATTACAAATGACAGCAACATCAACATCAGCATGGCTAACACAAACATGAACAACCCCACCACCAACAACCCTAGAAGCAACACCCCAGATTTATTGAAGCAGGTTGGTCATGAAGAGCCTCAACATTAGGCTGACCTTGACTAACTGCTCTTTTTATGTCTGTTTCTCCGTCCAATACCTAGAGTAATTAAAGAAGTCATCCCCAACCCCTTCTCAGTAGGCGCGATCTATGGATACACAACCTTAAAAAAGGATAGATAAGTTTAAATAAAATAATAATTTGTAGTTAGTTGGGTACTATGTTAAAACAGACAACTTATGAAACAGATGATCTTTATGGTGCAACAAATGATTCATATGTGGCAACAGATTAACCATCTGTTGCATCAGATTATCTATTTATTGCTAAGTTGCAGTAGATAGGTAATCTATTAAGTCAGGTTCAGAGAACAAAAGAAACAGATGGGTAATCTATTGTAAAAAATGATTCATTTGTCACAACAGATTACTAATTTTTTAAACCAGACGGGTAATCCATTAAGATAAATTGCATCAGATTACCAATTTGTTGCAACATATGAATTATTTATTTTAATATCTTTCTTTGATTCAAATTATTTTACTTGAAAGAAGACTTATTGCATCATCTGGAGGGTTAAAAATATCAACCTCCTTATTTCTTGTGTTGCACTTTGCAGTCAACCACCTAAGGATCCTTGGATGAGAAACCTCATTCGGATAATCCTTGACTTGTTTTTGGAGGGGAGGAATGGCTTCAAATTCCCAAACCTAAAAAAATGTAAATAGGAAGCAAACCAAAAGAAATCATATTAATCATTCAATATAAACTAATGCAATCGTATACAAATAGTGATTAAATTTACCATGAACGTCGAGAAGGTGATCGTCTTTGGGTATAAATTTGTCAATAAATATTTGATAGTCAACTCGTAGTTTTCATATCCCCAGGGATAATTGTTGAATTTCTCCAGATCCTGAGGAAGCTTCAACATCATATTCTATGACTTTGTTAATGCCTCTTACCAATATAATAGAATGGGAAAACCAAACTAAGCACAATTTCTCCTTGTACTTCTTTGAAATGGGTTTATCCTTTATATCTTCTACCAACATCATGGCTTGATAGACAAGTCCATAAATGTCCAAAAATCCATCTATTTTCTCCTTGCGTTTGTTGGTTTTAGTGGGTGGTGGCTTGGATAATGCCTTGACTTTATTTGATGGTGGTGGTTTGGCTAGCCTTTTTGTCTTGAATTTTTTGTGGGGTATTTTCTTTATAAGAGGTTCTTTTGGACAATCGCATCTTAAGTCTGTCTCTATGGAAAACTCTTTCATGCCAAAACAAACTGAAATGCCACAGTCGTTGATCTAAATTTCATCCATTTTTTCCCCCTCCTTCAAATCTTTATCATCCCCCTCGTACTTGATCATGTGCTTGAGAAGATCATATACTATGATCATTTGAAAATAGGCATTATTTCCCTTAGGCAGGTCAAGAAAGTGTCAAAAGCAGCTTTTCTTAAAAAATTCCTCTAGTTTTTCCTTCTTCATAGTATTCCTAAATTCATCAAAACATTTCCGCAATAGAGATTTAACTACAAAGACACAAGTTAGTTCTATTGGGTTATTTATCGGCATCACAACTTGAAACCTGTAAATACTAATAGTTTTGACAGTATTATTCTAGGATTTAAATCTTAATTAATGCCCCATTGGTGATGCATTATCGTCATGTTGATCATCATCATCTTTCTCACTTTCCACTTCTTTCTCTTCTTATTTATTTTCTTTTTCTTCCTCCTCACTTTTATTTTCCTCACCATTCTCTACATACCCTTCTCCACCTCCCTCAATATTATTTTCATAACTTTCCTCAGCTTTACTTTACCCTACTGAGATTGTTCAGGAAATTTCTCTGAACCTATCTGTACTTTAGCATTTTTTTTAGGTGGTCAGATGTTGGTCCACTTTCAGTTTCTTTTCTGTTGGGTGACATGTTTATCCTACAATCAAGAGAAAAAAATACATTACAATTGATGTCTGCATAATTTTTAAACAAGGTATGACAAATTTTAATAAATTTTTACACACCACATTAAAAAAAAATATTCCTACAGATAACCCATCAGTTGGAATAGATGAACCATCTGTTGTAAAAGATGAACAACCTATTGGGGGAGATCAAAACAGTCTTTCTACATGTTTGTTTTATGCCAAAAGCCAAAACATTATAGGGAATCAGTTTGATGACCTATTTTAATATCTCCCAACAGAAGTTCCACCTATTGAAATAGATGGGCCACCAAGGCACCAACACCACTACTAACACCAAACAACACCAACACCAATATTGTTGAGGATATGTCTCAGAAATAAAGTAGGAGTAGATAATTTTAGTAATTTTAAATTATAAGAATCCTATGTGGCTTAGACTTAGGAGTTAGCTGTCCCTTTAATTTTTCTATAGGAATTAGTTATCCCAATTTTAATTGGAGTGTAGTTAGAAATTTAGCTATAAATATATGTTTTAAGTTGTTAATAAAAAATTCCCTTTGACAATACTATTGTCGTATTTTATTTTTCTCCAACTCTTTCTCTATTATTTATCTAATTTCAAAGCTAAAAACTAACAATTGGTATCAGAGCCAATTTCTTGAGGGATCTGTGAGAGATGAATTCTGAAAACAACTTTTTCCAAATAGTCCCTCCTGTCTTTGATGGTGAGAATTGTGAATTGCCATATTTGGGAAGTAAGAATGGAGACTTATCTTGAGGCTTTAGATCTTTGGGAGGACATGGAGAAGGATTATGATGTTGTTCTGTTTCCCAATAATCCCACGGTGGCCCAAATCAAAAGCCAAAAGGAAAAGAAAATCTGAAAATCAAAAGCAAAAGCTACTTTGTTTGCTAGTGTTTCTCCAATAATTTTTACTAGAATTATGACCTTTAAATCAGCAAAAGAAATTTGAGATTATCTAAAGGAAGAACATACAGGAGATAAAAGAATACGAGGCATGGAGATGTTGAATCTAATCAAGGAATTCGAATTGCAAAAGATGAAGGAAACTGAGACCGTCAAAGAGTACTTAGACCGTCTTCTTGGCATTGTTAACAAGGTAAGATTTCTTGGCACAAAATTTAAAGATTCGAGAATTGTTGAAAAAATTCTTGTTACAGTGCCTGAAATATATGAAGTATCAATAACTACCTTGGAAAACACAAAAAACTTGTCCAAGATTACTTTGGTAGAATTGTTAAATACGTTACGGTGCAAGAGCAAAGGAGGCTTATGAGGCAGGATGGTATGGTTGAAGAAACTTTGGCATCCAACCACACGACTCAAAGCAAGGGTAATAATTCAAGAAAAATTACCCACCTTGCCAGCACTGTGGCAAAATAAGTCATCCTCCATTTAAATGTTGGAAGAGACCAGATGCACAATGCAAGATTTGCAATCAACTTAGCCATGAAGCTGTGATTTGCAAAAATAAATCTCGAAAATATGAAGCAGATGCCTAAGTCACAAAAGAAGATGAAGAAGATCACTTATTTGTGGAAACACATTCTTTAACCAAGAAATCTGATGTTTGGATGATTGATAGTGGTTGTACAAACCATATGACATATGACAAGACTCTCTTTAAAGAGTTTCTTCCTTTAAAATATAAGAAAATCAGAATTGAGAATGGTGATTATATTCTTGCAGAAGTAAAAGAGAATGTTGCAATCAAAACAATTTCAGTTTATATGAGAGGCAAAAGTTTCTTATTTAATCGAACAAAAGATGCACACAAGCCTTTCAAGAATAAAAATGAATTAGCAGATTATTCAAGAGGTCAAATTTAGTCAAACCTGAGACTACAATCTACAATTTTTTATCCGAAGCTGAGACTGTAATCTACAATTTCTGATCTAAGAAGGAGTGTTGAAGATATGTCACAGAAATAAAGTAGGAGTAGATAATTTTAGTAGTTTTAAATTATTAGAATCCTATGTGGCTTAGACTTAGGAATTAGTTATCCCTTTAATTTTTTTAATAGGAATTAGTTATTCCAATTTAAATTGGAGTGTAGTTAGAAATTTAGCTATAAATATATGTTTTGAGTTATTAATAAAAAATTCCCTTTGACAATACTATTGCCGTATTTTATTTTTCTCCAACTCTTTCTCTGTTATTTCTCTAATTTCTAAGCTAAAAACTAACTAATACCAATGCCACCAACACAAATACAAACACCACCACTAAGACCATCAACACAAATACCAATACAAATGCCACCAATACCAATACCAACGCCACCACCACCACTAATACCAATACCACCACCATCAATACCAATGCCACCAATACTAATAACAATACCAATGTCACTAACACCAAGACCACCAACACCACCAATACTAACATCACCACAACCAATACTAATGCCACCAATACCAATACCAATGCCACAAATGCCAAGACCACCAATACCACCAATAATAACACTATCACCATCAAAACCAATGCCACCAACACCAATACCAATACCAATACCAATGACACCAACACCAATACCAACACCACCCCCAACACAACTACCAACACCACCAATACCAACATCACCACCATCAATACCAATATCACCAATACCACCACCACCACCACCACTAAGACCACCAACACCATTGCCAACACCACATCATCTAATAATATGATGACAGTCAACAAAATACTATAGACAAAACTAGGGTTTTCTCGGGTTCCTATATTTTTAGCTTCTAAACTCGAGATTGTTAACCCATTCTCAAAGATAATACAACTGAAAGTCTTTTTTTATTATTAACTAAAAAGCCCTAATTTTTATCAAAAAAAATATAAAACTTTTCTAAAACTCTGTTACATATGAATTGAGACAAAACAACAGATACAAGTACGAAGAAAGTAAAAAATAACAACTATGCAATAGGAAATGGGAAGAAAATCAATCTGTTGTGAAGGGTTGAGCAATATGTTGAGTAGTTGTTGTTGTATTATTAGGAGAGAAAGAAAAGAGAGAGAACTCGAGATTTGAAATTGTATGGGTTTATTTGTAATTTGGAAAAGAGTGACATGTTTTCTAAATATCAACTTGGTTCAAATTAATTCTAATTAATTTTTTAAAAGAGATCTTAATTAATTATTTCATAATAAATTATACTAATTTTGCTAAAATTAGTTTTCAGTTATTAAGATAAATTGGAACATTAATGAATTTAATATTATTTCTAATAATAATTTGATATGAATTGTTTCGACTCAAATTGATCAGTTGATAACTCCTGGCAGAACGAACTCAATTCCAACATCATTCAATTGCAACCGCTCAAGTGAGATTGTAGTTGATCCTATCAACCCATCACTAATTGTAGCTTAATCGATTAAGATATTTCTAATAATAATTTGATATGAATTGTTTTATCTCAAATTGATCAGTTGATGAATCTTGGCAGCACTAACAAAATACCAACATCATGCAATTACAACGAATCAAGTGAAATTGTAGTTGAACCTATCAACCCATCCCTAATTGTTGCTAAATAAATTTAGATATTTCTAATAATAATTTGATATAAGTAATTTCAACTCATATTGATTATTTGATGACTCCTGTTATCACAAATGCAATACCAATATCATGTAATTACAACGATTCAAGTGAAATTGTAGTTGATCCTATCAACCCATCCCTAATTGTAGCTAAATTGATTTAGATATTTTTAATGATAATTTGATATTAATTGTTTCAGGACTAACATATTACAACAGATGACTTATTGATTGTAAATTATCAAATAGATAAACTAATCTGTTGTAACAGATGACTTATTTGTTATAAATTATAAAATAGACATTTTCATCTATTGCAACAGATAACTGATTTGTTGAAAATTTTCAAACAGATGTTTACATCATTTTTAATAGATGATTTATCTATTTTTTAATATATTTTTATTTTAAAGCAATTTTCTGTCCGAAATAAAAAAGAAAAAAATCTAAGGCGGTAAAACATATTTGTTGGATAACTCAAAAATCTCTCCTTGAGGTTTCTTATCTTGTCTTTTAATTGTCACCATCACTGTCTTCTCTTTCTCCTCAAAGTATTTCACCACCATAAATTATTAATTTAATAAATATTTGAACCCATCTAAAGAATTATCTCTCCTATTCATCTCTTTTCTTTCTTTTTCTCTTCTATTTAGGATAATCCCAATCGTCTCCTTTTTCTCTCCTCTTTTTCTTGAGGATCTTTTTTTATCTCAGCCTATCAATATCTTTTCTCAACTGAAATTGATGTTTTGATCCCTTTGCTTTTGATATGGCAGGTATGGTTCACTATTGTTTTGACCTATTCGTCTTCTTTTTTGCATGTTATTTAAATTAGTTATTTGCATCTACTATTTTTGTTTATAGGACCTTGTTGATATGCAAGTGTTGTTGATTTAAACTTACTATGTTATTGTACTCATTAATAGCACTTGGTTATTTTTGTGAAATAATTTAGTAGATATTGGTTGTGAATGAATTGGTAGATTTGAGGTGGTATAAGGGTGGGGAAGTTGAGATAATAGTGGAATAACACTTGTCTTAGGATAAGAGTGACAAGATACCATTTGTCTAGTATATTTGGTACATAAATTGAGCTCGTCCCCTATAGGTCAAGGCTAATGGAAGATTATTAGTCCTATAACATGTGCATATACTGTGATTTTTGGAGAGTTTGATGGTTCCTTAAGTGAACCAGATTATATTTCATTACATGTATTGGGTTCCTTGTGTAGATCATTGGTTGTTGATATTTTTTGGGTTACTTAAGTCAATTCGTGGCATTGTATTAATATTATAAATTGTCCTTAAAATGAGATATTACATAAGGCTGAAGTATGGTTATAAGTTAATGTAATGCCCTGGGTTTTCGGTCCTTGGAAATTTCCTGGAATTTTGTACTCACTGCCCTGGTTACGATTGGACCCTATGAGTCGTAGGGTGTCCTAACGAGTTATTTGGACGAGTTGTAACAAAATCAGTAAGTTTGTGGCTAGATTTTACTCTGAGTACGAGTGGATCACAAAGATCCATAAGGATATGTTATGAGTCATTAGATGTAATCGTAGGGTGTCTAATGTATACCCCAATTTGGGTTCTATGTTGACTACGACTGAACCCTACGAGTCATAGTGTCCTATTACAATTCTTGTGGCTGAGTCATAAGGTCTACAGTGTAGGGTGCCTTAGTTGTACTGCCTTGGTTACGACTCGTGGTGATGAGTCATAAGGAGTGGTTACGAGTCAAGGGTTGACCCATAGTCAAAGGCGGCACTTTTTTAGCTTTTAAGTTAAGGGCATCCTGGACATTTCCCCTCTTACCCAAATTAAAACCTATGTCTTATAACCTTTTTAGTATGCCATTAGTTCTCAGAAACAATCTAAGTAACTTCTTTAACACTCCTAAAGGGCTCTCTAAATTCCCTCAAGCAAGTCAAGCTAGGGTTTCCTCAAGTTGATTATCTAAGGGCTCAAGGGTCAATTTTATCTCAAAATTTCTTGGTGTTTAATGTGTGTTACTCTTTTTTCATTGTTAATTTGTTAAAATCATGTGTTTTAAAGTGTTCTTCATGAGATGTTGATGATAAATTTTGAAACAAAGGTTGGGGGGTTTTGAATGTTTATGAATTAAACAATGTTTCTCATAGACTATACATAATTTTCATGCTTTAATTATGGTTTTGAACTTATGGGTGCATTGGTATGGTGAAAGAACTAGGAAATTGTGATTTTCCAAACTTGTGACTTTTGAAGTGGTTATAACCCCAACCCCATAATGTGAAATTGTTTTTTAATCATAAGAAATGTGAGATTTCATAAAATTTAACTAGTCTTAAACTATTGCATGATATAAAGAGGTATTTGAAACATAATTATATGATTTAGTGAACAAAGGGAGTCGGTGTTGCCCCACCTTATATTAATAAACAAAGGGAGTTGTCTTCCCCAAGTTAATGGAAATTGTTTTGGCATGTTGTTATTACCTAGTAAGTGTAGTTGGTATGACGACACCAATAATGTATGCCTTAATGTAGTATGTGGTTCAACGAATGGGAATATGATCCCAACAAAGTATGCCTTAATGTGGTATCTGGTTCAATGAATGGGAATGTGTGATACTTGTTTTAATTGATCTCTAATAAGGGTTGTGTAGCTAAGTCGTGAAAGTGGAAGTTTGAGTGACTGATACTGGAAACCGTATTTGCCAGCGCTGGGGTCAAAGTTACTAGGGAGGCTTGAGTCCCCCTCATTATTATTTAATGATTAGAGAGGTTCGAGTCCCCCGTAAATCATTATATAAACGGTTGATTAAGTCATTGTAATATATATCCAGAGGTTTGAGTCCCCCATGTGAATATATATGAATTATTCTCTGGTTTGTGCAGCTAAACACATTGGGGCCTAACCAGGGCATGAGAGTTGGCGCCCATATAGCTCGTGGGTACATTTTATGATGGTTGAGCTACACAATCTGGGCTAAATTTTTAAGTGCATATTAAACTTTATTCTCTATCCCGGTGTGTGAAGTATATATGTATATGCAATTGAGTATGTGCATTGGTTTTGAATTATTTTAAACTATTGATCAAGGAATTATGTTATCATTATCCCTGAGTGTTATGTAAGTGCTCTAACCGCTAACCTTCTTTGGATGTTGTATACCCATGTGATGCAGGAACTGGTCATACTTCTACTCCTCCTGCTCAATGATTAGGATTCGGGATTAGCTTATGAGTTGACATTGAAGTGGTGATCTTTCATACATCGAAAGTCTACATTTTATGTTTTTGGTTCTCTTATGTATCAAATTGTTTGGATTTTTTTTGGCTATAGTTCGGGACATGTCCCAACACTTTATTGATATTCAGTTTTGGTTCATTATTTAGAAGGCTTTATTTGAACTACTATAGTTATTGAGCAGTGTCAGTCAATTGTTTGGTCGGTCGTTGGTTGGTAGTTATAGAATGGATTTGAATTTTCTTAAGTTTGTTGCATGCTATCTTGTTAAATTTTCAGAATTCATCCGGCATTGGGGTATGATATGGTTGGTTCGGTTAGGTGTAGGGGGTGATCTTCGATCCATATGGGACTTGAGATACCTGTCACGGCCAGGCCCTGGTTCTGGTCATGAAAAAGATGGTATCAAAGCCTAGGTTTGGAGTCATTGGGTGTCCAACAAAGTCGTGTTAAGTAGAGTCTTGTTTATGGGTGTGTAGCACGACACACTTATAAGAGAGAGGCTATGAGGCATTTAGGAATGTTTCCCTTTATTTTTGTTCTGTTTCAAGCTATAGGGTCTAAGGTCTTGTATCGCTTCTAATTCTCGTATGTTCAATTTTTATATCATACCTCCCAGAAGATCTGATGCTTGCAGCAACCCTTCTTTCCCATCTGAGGATAATATGGACAAAGATTATCCAACTCCAGGAGTTCAGACCGGTCTAGGGTCACTGCTTCTGATTGCCTTGAGGAGACAATTTATTCCCCCTATCCCTCTTTTAACACCTCTAGATGATGTGTCTAATGTTCAGTTTCCCAGTCGATTCATTAGCTCACCCATTTAGTAGCCTCCCAGTCTGAGCATGTTGCTTCTGTTGCTCCATCATCTAAGGCCACTAGGGTTGGCCAATTCATGAAGTTGAGTCCTCTTGTTTTCATTGGTTCAATAGTTAAGGAAGATCCTCAAAACTTTCTTGATTAGATGGAAAATATCTTCTGTATGATGCATGCTACTAATCTGGAAGGGGTAGAATTTGTATCCTATAATTGAAGGATGTCGTATACCAATGGTATGAGGAGTGGTACCAGTCTAGGGGTGATGATGCTGAGTCCTCTTTGTGGGATGACTTTTCTAGTATTTTCCATGATCGTTACTTTCCTTGAGAGTTGAGGGAGGTGAAAGATGAGGAATTTATGAATTTGAAGCAAGGAAGGATGTTAGTAAAGTAGTATGCCTTGAAGTTTCATCAGTTATCATGTTAGGCCCCTGAATTTGTATCTAGTATGAGGGCTAGAATGAGGAAGTTTTCTTCGATGTTGTCTCATAAGTTGATCTTAGAGAGCAAGGTTGCCTTTTTGAACAAGTATATGGATATCTCTAGACTTGTGGTGTATATGCAATAAGTGGAGAAAGAAAAGAAGAAACAAGCAGAGATGAGTGAAAGGTATAATAAGAAGTTTCACTATTCAAATTAGGGTGGAGGTCATTAGCAGAGTGGTAGAGATGGTGGGAAGAAGTCTAAGAAGAAGTGGGCCAATTTTTGTTCCTACTCTACGGCTAGTGCTCCTTATCCGAAGATATTGGGTGATCGTCTTTCTCAGTATGAAGGTGGGTTTAGATCATCAGGAGCCAAGTCGCAGGATAGTAGGGCTCAGTTGGTTCCATCATATCCTCTTTGTATATTTTACGGTCAGATGCATCTTGGGCCTTGCAAGGAAGGGAGGAATAAGTGCTTTAAACGTGGTAAGACTGGTCACTTGCAGAGGGATTGTCCTTCTAAGGTTGCTTCTAGGGTGAATAATATTTTTGTTACTACTTCATCCGCCCTTTCACCAAATAGTGCTACTTCTCTTCTGGCTTTAGCACTGGTCAGAACCATCTGTATGCTCTCGCCGGTCCCCAGGATTTTAAGGCATCCCCCGGTGTTGTTATTAGCACGCTTATACACTTTTCCTATGATGTATATTGTCTACTTAATCCCGGGTATACACTCTCTTATGTGACCCCATATGTGGCTATTCATTATTGCTAGATCTTAAGTGCATTCTGTATCCTTTTTTTCTATCCACCCTAGTGGGTGACTCCATTGTGGCTAGAAGGGTCTATAGGGTTAGTGTGATATCTATTCATGGTAGGGATACCTTGGTGGATCTAATAGAGTTGGACATGTTGGACGTCGATTTATTGTAATACCCCGCATTTCCCTAGCTTAATTTAACTCTTTGTACATGAGTTATTCCATATAAATTTTTAAAAGACTTAGTATTTTCAGTGTAGAGCTTACAAATACATAAGAAATTCAGTCAGCTTTCCAACGATATAAAGTTCGCCCAAATCTGATACTCAAGTGAAGAGTTAAGGCCATTTTTGTAAAATAGTGTACCACCTAGAACCTCAACGCGTCGCGGAGGCATACCTAATGGCAATTGTCAAAATCAAGTGCTCCATCGCGATCATGGCGCATCGCGCCAAGCAGCATTTTTAGAATTTTCCTTTTCCAGTGAAGCTCTGCAATTTCACCACGTCGCGCTGAGTCCAAAAGTCAAAATCAGTAGGGTAACGCGATACCACCGTGTCGCGCCAAGCCCTCAATTCCCAATTGTCCATTTCCAGTGACACAGTGCGATAGCACCGCGTCGGGTCAAGGGTTCAGGTCGAAACATTTTGATAAAAATTGATGGTTTCGTCCAGGGTTAAACTAGTCTTTTCCCATGATTTTAATACGCCTAGATATGGGATTTAATCCCTAAAAACATTTATAAACCCATTCTTTATTAACTTTTCGCCGAAATTAAATCATTCTCTCTCAATTAGCAAACCCTAGCCTTCAATTCAAGATCAAATTTCAAGGATTTTACTAAGAAACCTCAAGAATTCATCGCCCAGGTATGTTAAGTGTTCATTCATGGGTCCCTTTTTACCCAAAGAGCCCAAGTATCCAATTTAAATACAAAGTTATGATCTTTTCAAGTTATTATGATTTTGAATTATGATTTTAACCATGAAATCTTGTCCTATACCATCTTTCTATGAAATTGATGTTGATGATTACACTCCGCTTGTTTAAATGTTGTTGTCCACTAATTTAATTCATGATTTGTGATATTGGGGTTGAAATTGTGCTTTTAGTAAAAGCTTTAAACTATTCCCATGCTTAGTTTACAACATGCATGTCAAGTGTTTGATGAAATGTCTACAAAAATAGATTTTAATGGATGTTTTCATATTTGATCCTCCAAGTTTAGTACTATTTTACTATTATTGCTATCGAGTCCTGAGGGGTATGAATACCCAAAAATCATAGCTATTTACTTAGTCTCAGTAGATTCAGAATAGTCTCAGACATAATATTAGCAATATCAGTTCAGTTAGATATCATAATTAGTTAAACTCATAATAGTTAAGCATTCTGAATCAGTTTAGTTAGGTGTAGGATTTAGCACCGAGTGAGTACAGAGATGGCGGCTTCCCCATCAGATAGGTAGAGTAGTTAGTAGCAGTCTCTATTCTCCAGAACTATGTAGCCAGCGTAGAATAAAAGGAGTCACCTATTAGATTAGGCTTGAATATCTCGCAGGGGTCACCCGACAGTTAGGCTTGACCCCCTTAGTCCTTTGGGACAATACATTTGTTTATTAGATCCACACAGCTAGCATTAGTACCCATGGCATGGTACGAACACCCTTCCAACTGGGGTTATAGGTTGGACCCCAAACTTGCTCATTAGGGCATTTCAGTTATATGATAGCTCCCATAGTCTCAGCCCAGTAATCAGTCCAGTAATTCAATTTTTGTTGCTTGACCATAGAATACAAAAATCAATAATTCAGTTATTAGATTTTAGTATTTTAGTATTTATAGATTATATACAGGACATGTTATATGCTTGGTCATGCATCCTCAGTATTTACAGATTTCACGTATTCGCAGCATTTACTAACTTCATGTATCCTCAGTGTCTATAGATTTCATACACTCTATCCAGTTTTTTATGTTATATATCTCCGTAAATGCATACAGATAGTTATTATTATTCACATTCATGAAACCATGCATATCAGCCTACCTCATTTAGCATACCAGTGCATTGAAAGTACTCACCGTATACTCTTTTCTTGTGCTATGATGTATCATATCATAGGTTCAGATACCCAGTTTTTGGATCGCGCATAGACTTCTTAGACTATTAGCCATAGCAGTGGTGAGTCCTCATAATTTGGGGACAAACTATTTTCTCTATGTTTTTAGTTCAGTAATTAATTGGAATTAGTTAGGGCCTATCCCATCGACTCATATTGAGTTAGTTTAGAGGATTTCAGACATTTCAGTCAGTTATTCAGTATTCAGACTTCAGTTGACATTGTCAGATTATTTTATCAGTTTGGTTTGCATATTCTATCAATTTTCATTACTCAAAACCTTATGGCTTAACAGTTGTTTCTTTTGAGCATGTTATTGTATTATTCAGTGCTCACAGCAGGTACCAGCTCATGGGTTAGCTTGTGATCTCTCAGGACTATAAGCATCGTGTGATGCCCAGGGTGTATTCTCGGGGCATTATAGATTTTAGGGGTGGATTGGTTGCATTCATACTATGCATCTCACGATTGTGGAACCCAAAGGGTCAGTTTCCATTTCCCAAATAATCCAATAATAGAATGGGAAGGTAGTTCCGTAGTGCCTAAGGAAAGGTTTATCTTGTATCTTAGAGCCCAAAAATTGATTTCTAAAGGGTGTCTCTATCACCTTGTGCATGTTAAGGATTCTAGATCCGAAGTTCCTTCTTTAAAGACTGTCCATGTGGTCTATGAATTTTCTATGGTGTTCCCTGATGATCTTCCTGGTATTTCTCTTGATAGGGTAATTGATTTTGGGATTGATCTTCTTCCGCGCACTCATCCTATTTCTATCCCTCTTTATAGGATGGCTCCAGCTGAGTTAACGGAACTCTAGGAGTAGTATAAATATCTTCTTGATAAGGGTTTTATCCACCCTAGTGTATCTTCGTAGGGTGTTCCTATTCTCTTCATGCGTAAGAAGGATGGTCCCATTCGAATGTGTATTGATTACCGCCAACTGAATAAGGTTATGGTAAAGAATAAGTATCCACTTCTGAGGATTGATGATCTCCTTGATCTGCTTCAGGGTGCTAAGTTCTTTTCCAAAATTGATCTTTGATCTAGGTACCATCAGTTAAAGATTAGGGAGGTGGATATCCCTAAGATTGCTTTTCGAATACGGTATGATTATTTTAAGTTTTTGGTGATGTCCTTTGGTTTGACAAATGCCCGGCCACATTAATGGATCTTATGTATCGAGTTTTCCATCAGTCTTGGATTTGTTTGTCATAATTATTATCGATGATATTTTGGTGTATTCAAAGAGTGAGGCGAATCATGTTGATCACCTTTTCCTAGTATTGCAGACCGTAAAGGATCAACGTTTGTATGCAAAGTTCTCTAAATGTGAGTTCTGGTTGAATTATGTGACTTATTTGGGATATGTTATTTCTTGCAAAGGGATCATGATGGACCCGCAGAAGGTTACGGTGGTTAAGAAGTGGCCTAGACCCATGACTCTATCTGACATTCAAAGATTCTTAGGTTTAGCCGATCTTTATAAAAGGTTTGTGGAGAGTTTCTCTTTTATTACGACCCTGTTGACAAAGTTGACTCAAAAGAAGGTAAAATTCTTATGGTGTGATGCTTGTAAGGGTAGTTTTGAGAAGATGTAGGATAAGTTAACTTCGGCTCTGGTCTTGACTCTACCTGAGGGTACTGATGGTTTTGTCGTCTATTATGATGCCTCCCAGGTAGGACTGGGTTGTGTGTTGATGCAGCATGGCAAAGTGGTTTCTTATGCTTCTAAGCAGTTGAAAATTCATGAGAAGAATTATCAGACTCATGATTTGGAATTTTTAGTTGTGGTGTTTGCATAAAAGATCTGACAACATTATTTGTATGGGGTCTATGTTGATATTTATTCTGATCATAAAAGCCTGCAATACATGTTCACTCAGAAATACTTTAATCTCAGGCAAAGGAGGTGGCTTGAGATGCCAAAGGATTATTATAAGAGCTTTTACTATCATCCAGGTAAAGCTAACATGGTTGTTGATGCTCTTAGCAGGTTGTCCATGGAAAGCTTGTCTCATGTGGATGAGGATAAGCGGGATTTGGTGAAGGATATTCACAGTTTTTCTAATCTTGGAGTTCGTCTCTTGGATTCCAAGGATGATAGTGTGATTGTTAAAGATGTGGTGATGTCATCTCTTGGTGCTAAAGTAAAAGAGAAGCATGTATTGGATCCTTTCTTCATGCAAATAAAGAATGATGTAGGTAGGCAGAAAGTGATGGGTTTCAAGATTGGTGGGCATGGTATCTTAAGGTACCAAGGTAGGTTATGTGTTCTCGGTATTGATGGGTTATGAGGAAGAATTTTGGCCGAAGATCATGAGTTGTGTTATACTGTTCATCTTGGTCCGAAGAAAATGTATCATGATCTTAGAGAGATTTATTTGTGGAATAATATGAAGTGGGATGTGACCAATTTTGTTGCTAAGTGCATGATGTGTCAACAAGTGAAGGTAGAGTACTTGAGTCCTGGTGGATTGACTCAAGAGATTAAGCTGCCGGTATGGAAATAGGAGATAATCAATATGGATTTTTGTACGGTCTTCCGCAGTCTCGCCAGCAATTTGATTTAATTTGGGTCATCGTGGATAGAATGACTAAGTCTGCTCATTTCTTGCCAATGAGGCCATTTTTTCTGAAGATTATGCCAAGTTGTTCATTAAGAAGATCATGAAATTGCATGGTACTCAGTTTCCATCATATCTGATTGGGGTACTCAATTCTCGTCTCACTTTTGAAGGTCCTTCCAGTGAGGTTTGGGTACTAAGGTGATCCTTCATACTACATTCCACCCGCAGATGGATGGGCAAGTAGAAAAGATAATTTGGGTCTTGGAAGACATGCTTCGGTCTTGTGTGTTTGATTTTGGTAGTAGTTGGGTTGACCATCTTCCTCTCATAGAATTAGCCTACAATAATAATTAACACTCTAGCATTAGTATGGCACCATTTGAGGTTTTATGCAGTAGGAGGTGTAGATCTCCTATTGGGTGGATTGAGGTTGGTGAAAATAAGTTGTTTAATCCTGATTTGGTTCACAAATCTATGGAGAAGGTGAAGGTGATTTGGGTTAAACTTAAGGTCTCCCAAAGACGCCAAAACTCCTATTTAGATGTGAGGCAAAGGAAGTTGGAATTCATTGTTGGTGATTGGGTGTTCTTAAAGTTGTCTCCCATGAAGGGAGTGATGCGGTTTGGTACGAAGAGGAAGCTCAGTCCACGTTATGTCAATGCGTACTTGGTTTTGAAGAAGGTTTGTAATATTTCCTATGAATTGGATTTACCTTCTAGTTTGAGCTCCATTCACACAGTGTTTCATGTTTCGATGTTGAGAAAGTACATGGGTGATCCTTCGATGGTTATTCCTTTAAAAAAAGGTGGGTATTTTGGATTCCTTGTCCTATGAGTAAGTCCCGGTTGAGATTTTTGATTGTTAAGTTCATTGATTGCGGACAAAGGACGTGGCTTCGGTAAAGGTTCTATGGAGGAACCAAAAGGTTGAGGAAGCTACTTGGGAAGCCGGAGAGGAAATAAAGTCCAAGTATCCATTCTTGTTCCCCATTCTGGATAATCGTGCTTTAGGTATGTGTATTCCTTAACATTTTTGTTTTCTGAATTTGTTATAGGAAAGAGTGATTTCCTTGGCATCCTTGATTTTTTTGTCTTTGTTAAAGGTAAGAGTGAAGGTATGTGGGGTAAAATCATGCTAAAAATGTCTTTTCCTATCATTCGAGGGTAAATGATCCTAAGAGGGGAGTATGTAATGCCCCAAGTTTTTGGTCTTTGGAAATTTCCTAAATTTTTGTACTCATTACCCTAGTTACAACTAGACCCTATGAGACATAGGGTGTCCTTACGAGTCGTTGGGATGAGTCATAAACAAACAAGTAATTTGTGGCTATATTCTTCTCTCGGTATGAGTGGCTCACTAAGAGACGTAAGGATATATTACGAGTCGTTAGGTGTAATCATAGGGTGTCCAGTATATACCCCAATTTGGGTTCTATGTTGACTATGACTGGACCCTACGAGTCTTAGGGTCCCATTACGATTTATGTGGTTGAGTCGTAAGGTCAACAGTATAGGGTACCTTGGTGGTACTGCCTTGGTTATGACTCGTGGTGACAATTCATAAGGAGTGGTTACGATTTAAGGTGACCCGTAGTCAAAGGCAGAACATTTTCAGCTTTTAAGTTAAGGTCATCCCGAACATTTCCCCTCTTACCCAAATTAAAATTTGCATCTTATAACCTCTTTAGGGTGTCATTAGCTCTCAGAAAAAATCTAAGTAACTTCTCAAACACCCCCAAAGGGCTCTCTAAATTCACTCAAGCAAGTCAAGCTAGGGTTTTCTTAAGTTAGTCATCTAAGGACTCAAGGGTCAATTCCACTCCAAATTTCATGGTGTTTAAGTCATGTTACTCTTCCCTCATTGTTAATTTGTTAAAAGCATGTGTTTTAAAGTGTTGTTCATGATATGTTGATGATGGATTTTGAAACAAAGGTTGGGGGTGTTGAATGTTTATGAATTAAACAATGTTTCTCATGGTCTGTATATGATTTTCATGCTTTAATTATGGTTTTAAACTTTTAGGAATATGGGTGATGCAACCCTACCGGGGCCTTGTCGTAATTTGCATCCCAAATCCAACCAGGATCGGAGACCACGCCTATTACCTAACCCAACCTCCATTCGCCTACCCTGAGTTGGTTGAATCCTCAAGCATGTAACAAAATAGTGTAACCGCTCACATGAAAACTTTGGGATAAGATCAAAACTGTGACCGACCCAACCGTACCAAACCGATATCGAAACTAGGGACATAAACCAGGCATGACCAAAGATATTTCAAAATGTAACATAATTAATCCCAAAATGAAATATGATGGAACGGTGAGAAATTATGTCCGATGATGCCAGCCTCAATACCAATACCAATGCTAAGGCTGACACCATACCGATCCTACCTATTCCAACCTATAGTAGTACCACAAAGCCTCTAACCAAATAAGTAATAAAATTCAGTTGGGACATGCCCCCAACCATGGCACAAACCAATATCCAAAATAAAATCAAAATGTCTAGAAATATACATAACATGAAATGGAGTGTTTCGAAAGGATGGAAGCTCACCACTTCAGTCCAAATATTGGTCCCCGAGTCAATCACTTTGTAGGAGGAGTAGAACAGCCAGTTCCTACATAGCGTGGGTATACAACCGCGAGTAGATGGGTTAGCAGGTGAACACTAGCATGATCTCATGATAAGGATAAAATAATGTCATTTATAAAACCAAGTAAAACCATATATATGCGCACAACCATACATATATATATAACTATTTCGGGAAAGGGGACCCGGTTTAGCATGCCTTTTAAACCTTTACTTGGGCTGTATAGCTTGGTCGTCCTAAACTACCCACGGGCTATATGGGTTCATCTCCCGGTAGTGAAAGGGCCCCAGTATGTGTAACTGCACGACCAGGGAAGAAAACCTGGGATGACTAATACATCTGCCAAATATAGTGTGACATTTTGCACACCAACCTCACATCGGCAAATATGAGTTTCCAGTTTTGGTCCCCCCAGGACATCCACCTACCATGGCTTTGCTACATATCCCGCCATTAATGCCTAATTAAAACCATTTTCCAAATAACCAAACCATTAACTAATTATTAACCTAAGGCCATTAATATTGGTATCGTCATACCAACTCTTACTTTCAAGTATCATCCATAGACAACCATTTATAGGTTTGAGGGTACTTTCAAGTGCCTTTTTCAATTACCATATTAAACCACTTGGGGGATTCCATGTACCCCACAAGCATAACCATTTATCCATTTACCTTTCCAAGCCATTTAAACCATGCATAATTCCTTTACCAAGTTTTAAAACATGCAAGAGTTCCATTAAAATACTCAATGCAATAAAAACACTATTATAGGCATTTTGTCAAACACATTGGGGAATAATATAACCAAAACCAATTTCGATTACCATTAAACCATTCCCATACAATACAATTATTCAAAATCGCCATTAATGTACATAAATCATAATTAAAACAATGGAAAACTATAACCAACCATTTAATATCAAAACCCCCAATTCATATTTGAAAACCAAACTCATACAATCAATGAAGTTACGAAAACAATCATAAAAATCATGCTTCTAGTTAGACTTAACAATGAGGGAAGAGAACATGCCTTAAACCAAGATGGTGATAGAAAGAAATCACCAAGACAAGCCCCAAATCAATCCTCTAGTTGAAACTGTAGCTTCCCTTGCCCAAAAGCTTTTGAGAGAATTATAGAGTGTTATAGAAGAGTTTCTGAGTGTTAATGAATGGAATAATAGGGCAAATAACCTCCCAATAGAGTTAGAAGTCGTGGGACCTTATTAGGGTAAGTGGGAAAATGTCCAGAATACCACCACTTAAGTTGCACAAAATCCCATCCCAGAGATACGACTAACACACACGAGTCGTACCCTACAATACGAGTGGTAACCTTTACTCGTGTACTGAGCCTTAACATTTAGATCCAACACTGTCCAGCATATGACTCATCCAACCAAGATGTATCCAAAGCATATGATCCATACCCTTCATCCGTAACCCTAGCATATTAAAACTCAAGGAAAATTTAGACACTGCCCACCATACGAGTCCTGGGTATGACACGTACCATGGCTTAAGCCTCATGGTAAGCCACTCGTACTCAGATCCAACCTAATTAACCAAGTCTAAGTTTAAGTTAAGGAAACAAATGATCTGTAACCACCAATAATACTCATACCCATAAGTCGTATCCATTCTAGTGACCAAAATCCATCCCACCAACCAACACAGGTCAGTATACAACTGGACCATACCATTCGTACCCCAACATACATCTCATACCCATGAGTCATATTAGGTCTAGAGATCAGAATTCCAAGAAATTTTTAAGGTCCAAAAACCAGAGTGTTTCAGTCTCTCCCACTAGGAACATTCGTCCCCGAATAACAGAAAAGGTAGGGGTAATCACACGCACGAGTCATTTGTATTATCAAATATATTCCCAATCTTTAACAAAGTTTGAAAACAAAGAAGCAAAGATATTAACCTTTCCTTTAACAAACTCAAAAAATAAAGTTGTGTTGAAGAACACATACCTTCCACAAGAATCCCAGGAGCAGAAAATAAATGCAGATATTTGGACTTCATGTACTCTTCCGCTTCCTATTTAGATTCTTCCACATTATGGTTCTGCAAAATAACCTTAACCGAAGCCACATCCTTGGTCCGCAACCGACAAACCTCCCTATCCAATATCTCAATCAGGATTTCTTCATGAGACAAAGAATCCGTGATACCCAATCCTTCCAAAGAAACAACCGAAGAAGGATCACCAATACACTTCCTCAACATGGAAACAAGAAAGACTGAATAAACCAAGCTCAAGCTCGAAGGCAACTCCAGCTCATAAGAAACATTACTAATTCCCCGCAAAACCTCATAAGGACCAACATACCGGGGACTGAGTTTACCCTTCTTACCAAACCGCACTACTCCCGTCATGGAAGATACCTTAAGGAAAACCTTATCCCAAACCTCAAACTCAAAGTCTCTATGCCTAACATCCGCATAGGACTTTTTGAGACTTTGGGAAGCCTTAAGCCTCTCCCAAAGCACCTTCACCTTCTCCATATCCTGGTAAACCAAGTTGGGACAAAACATATCTGCCTCCCCAAGCTCAAACCACCCTATAGGAGATCTATACCTCCTACCATACAATGCCTCAAAAGGGGCCATACCAATACTTGAATGATAGCTATTGTGGTAAGAAAACTCCACCAAAGGTAGATGCTCATCCCAATTGCCACCATAATCAATCACACAAGCCCGAAGCATATCCTTCAATATCTGAATAGTTCTCTACCCTTGACCATCCATCTGTGGGTGGAAAACAGTACTCAAACTAACCTTAGTTCCCAACCCTTTCTGATAAAATCACCAGAAGTGAGATGTAAACTACATGCCATGATCAGAAATAATTGAAATAGGAACCCCATGTAGCCTCACAATCTCATGAAGATACAACTTTGCATAATCCTCTACCGAGAAGGTAGTCCGCACTAGCAAAAAGTGTACAGACATAGTCATCCTATCCACGATGACCCAAATAGAATCATATTGATTTTTAGACCGAGGAAGGCTGGTAACAAATTCCATATTGATCACTTCCCATTTTTGCTCGGTCAAATCAATTTCTTGATACAACACTCTTGGCCTCATATGCTCAACGTTAACCTGTTGACACACTATGCACTTGGCCATAAAATCAGCCACATCCCTCTTCAAGCCATTCTTCCAATAGATCTTCTTGGGATCATGATACATCTTAGTGAGTCGGGATGAACAACATAGCGCGATTCATACTCCTTAGCCAAAATCCTTTGTCGCAAATCATCGACATCAGGAACCCACAACCTCTCTTGGTACCATAAAGTACCATCACCACTGATCTCAAATACCACTACCTTTTACCCAACAACATCACTTTTGATTTTTATCAAGATAGGATTTAGCACTTGCTTCTCCTTAATATCCGTACCAAGAGAAGATCAAACCACTTCTTGCACTATCACACCACTATCCTTGGAGTCCAAGAGGCGAACTCCAAGATTAGCCAAGCGGTGAATATCCTTCACCGATTCTCGCTTTCCTTTCTCTACATGATCCAAACTTCCATGGATAACCTACTAAGAGCATCAACAACCACATTAGCCTTACCTAGGTGATAGTGAAGACTCATATCATAGTCCTTGAGAAGTTCAAGCCATTTTCTCTACCTGAAATTAAGCTCTTTCTGAGTGAACACATACTGTAGACTCTTATGATCAAAAAAGATATCCACGTGCACACCATATCAATAATACTATTATATTTTTAAAACAAACACGACCACTAATATCTCCAAATCATGAGTAGGATAATTCCTCTCACACACTTTTAACTACCTAGAAACATAGGCAATCACCCTCCCATGCTATATTAACACATAACTGAGCCCTACCCGAGATGTATTATAATAAACTACTAACCCATCATTGCCTTCCAGCAAAGTCAGAATAGGATTCGAAGTAAACTTATCCTTCAACTTCTCGAAACTCCCTTCACAAGCATTAGACCGAGAAAACTTAACCTTCTTCTAAGTCAACTAAGTCAAAAGAGCAGCTATCGATGAAAAGCTTTCCACAAACCGCCTATAATACCCAGCTAAACCCAAGAAGCTCTGAATGTCAGATAGAGTCATAGGTCTAGGCCACCTCTTCACCACAACAATGTTTTGCAAATCCACCATGATCCCATCACTAGAAATAATATGACCCAAGAAAGTTATAGAGTTCAACCAAAACTCAAACTTGGAGAACTTAGCATACAACTACTCTTCCTTTAAGGTATGCAACACCACACGAAGGTGATTACCAGGATTCACCTCACTTTTTCAATAAATCAAAATGTCATTAATAAACACAATAACAAAAAGATCTAAATATTGATAAAAAAAACTTTATTCATCATATCCATAATGCCACGGAGCATTAGTCAACCCAAATGACATCACCAAAAACTCAAAGTGCCTATGCCGAGAATGAAAAGTCATCTTAGGTATATACACCTCCCTAATCTTTAGTTGATGGTATCGAGAATGAAGATTTATCTTAGAAAATAACTTGGCACCTAGCAACTGATCAAATAGATCATCTATTCTTGGAAGAGGATACGTGTTCTTGACCGTCACCTTGTTCAACTGCCTATAGTCAATGCACATCCAAAGGGAACCATCCTTCTTGCACACAAACAACACCGGTGTACCCCAAGAAGATATACTAGGAAGAATAAACTCCTTATTCGAAAGATCCTTAAGTTGCTCCTTGAGTTCTCTCAACTCTGTTGGAGCCATTCTATATGGAGGAATAGAAATTGGATGAGTGTCCAGAACTAAGTCAATACCAAACTCTATTTGCCTATCCGGAGGAACACCAGGAAGATCATCCGGAAAGACCTCTGAAAACTCATTAACCACTGGAACTGACTAGAAAGAAGGACCTTCCAAGTTAGAATCCTTAGCCCAGACCAAGTGATAAAGACAACCTTTAGATATCAACCTTCGATCTCTAAGATAAGAAATAAATCTCCCCCTAGGAGCTAAAGAACCACCCTTCCATTCAATGGCTGGCTCACCAGGGAACCTAAAGACAACCTTACGAGTCTGACAATCCAAGGACGTATAACAAGAATGTAACCAATTTATACCATGAATGACATCAAAATCCACCATTCCCAACTCAAGAAGATCCACCCTATAGACTCTCTTAGTAATAACCGAGTTACCTACTAGGTAGAAATAGAAAAAGGATTCAAAATAAATTTTGGACCAAAACCAAAAGATACAACCATATAAGGATTCATATAGGAAAGAGTGGACCCTGAATAAAGAAAACAATATACATCACGAGAGAAAAGTTATAACGTACCAGTAATGACATCAAGTGATGCCTCAGATTCCTGTCAGGACACCAAAGCATACAACCTGTTCCAACCAACACTAGAACTAGAATCAGTAACAGAACTAGATGTCATACCACTAGGTGTAGGAACAGAAGATGAATCCACAGGAATCCTATTCGACCCTGTAGCAACCTAATTAACCTGACAATACCGGAGCCAATGTCCTGTCTAGCCACATTTGAAGCATTTGTCCTTTGCTTCATCTCAATAACCCCGATGTGGACGACCACAGAACCAACAAAGAAGGCATGAAGAAACTAAGTGGCCTCCACTTTCCTGAGATTGGGCATAAAAATTATCACCACCTTTATGATGTCTGTTGCCCGCCTGGTAAGGAGCACTAGAAGAAGAGTAGGAACTAGAACTCCCCCACTTCTTTTTCTGTCCTTTGTCACCATCCCAACCACCCTGAGACTGAGCACCTACCTGGTAAAAAAACTAGTCATCTTACCTTATTTATCCCCAAACTCTGCCTTCTTTCTCTTTTCATTTTCCACTTACTGCATATGAACATCAACCTAGAGAAGTTCATATCTTTAATAAGCAAGGCAGTCTTACTCTCCAAAATCAAATTTGAATTCAACCGAGAAGCGAACTTCCTTATTCTTGCCCGCATGTCAGCAACTAAATTAGAAGCATATCTTGACAATTGGTGAAACTTTAAGGCATATTCCTTGATAGACATCCTTCCCTACTTGAGGTTCACAAACTTCTCTATCCTTGCTTTTCTCAGCTCTTGGGCAAAGAAACGATCCAAGAAGGCCATAGAAAAATTATGCCACAAGACTGATTCTTCCACATCACCCCTATCATTGTCCCACTCTTCATACCGGTGATATGCAACATCTTTGAGCTGATAAGCTGCAAAGTCTACCCCCTCCATATTGGTAGTCTGCATTACCTGAAATATCTTTTCTATTTCATCTAAGAATCCCTATGGATCCTTCTCTACCTTTACTCCAGAAAAAGTGGGAAGACCCATCTTCATAAATTGGTCAACCCTTGTGGCTTCAGCAGACAAAGCACCTGTTGCACCTCACTTAGCTTGATCATTGACTATCTGAACAATAGTATAAATAGATTGATGGAATTCTGCATTAGTCACCTCACCTTGAGGAGGACACATAACAACCGGTAGAACTCCAAAACTATCAGGGATAGGACCGTAAGATCGAAGATGAACCCCAGAAGTAGGATGCACCCCTTCAGCATTACCCCCATATGGGATAGAAGAATTTTCATATTTTTCAAATCTACGAGGTATGATTTAAACGATAAACGAAAAAGGATTAGAAAATATTCTAGGACTGAGACTCCAAGCTTGAGAATAAAATACCAAGAAAGTGAAATATTCCTAAATGTCTTGTAGTCTCTCTCTTATGAGTGTGGTACTCTACACACACTTATAAGAGACTCGACTCTACACGACATTGTGGACTCCTAATTGAACATGAACATAGGCTCTGATACCAACTTGACGCGACCCAATCGGGTCCTTATCATAATGGGCATCCCAAGTCCAACCATAATCGGAGACCACCCCCGTTACCCAACCCAACCTCCAACCGATTGCCCTGAGTGGGCAGAATCCTTGAGCTTGTAACAAAATAGTGTAACAGCTCACATGAAAACTCTGGATATGACCAACCCAACTGAGTCTAACCGTACTAAACCAATACCGAAACCAGGGCCATAAACTAGGCCATGACAAAAGATGTTCCAAAACATAATATAATTAATCCCAAAATAAAATATGATGGAACAATGAGAAATTATGTCTGATGATACCAGCCTCAATACCAATACCAATGCAAAGGCTGACACCTATACCTATCCCTCCCATTCCAGTCCATAGTAGTACCACAAAGCCTCTAACCAAAAGAGTAATAAAATTTGGTTGGAAGATGCCCCTAACTATGGCCAAAACTAATATCCAAAATAAAATCAATGTGTCTAAAAATATCTATAACATGAAATAAAGCTTTCCAAAAGGATGGAATCTCACCACTTCGGTACAAATGCTAGTCCCCGAGTCAATCACTATGTAGGAGGAGTAGAATGATTGATTCCTGTATAGCATGGGTATACATCCGCCAGTAGATAGGTTAGAGGGTGAATGCTAGCATAATCTTAGGATACGGATAAAATAATACAATTTATAAAACCAAGTAAAACTATCCATATGCACACAATCATACACATATATATAACCATGCCAGGAAAGGGAACCGTGTTTACCATGATTTTATAACCCTTACCTGGGTTGTGTATCTTTACTGTCTTAGACCACCCACAAGATATATGGGTTCAGCTCCCCATACTGAAATGGCCCCAATACGTGTATCCGCACGACAAGAAAAGAAAACCTAGGATGACTAGTACATCCCCCAAATATAGTATGACATCATACACACAGTCACCAAGACCAACCTCAGATCGTAAAATATGAGTTTCCAGTTTTGGTCCCCCCAGGACCTCCACCTTCCACGGCTTTGCTACACATCCCGCCATTAATGCCTAATTAAAACCATTTTCCAAATAACCAAACCATTAACCAATTATTAACCAAGGCCATTAATATTGGTATCGTCATACCAACCCTTACAATTATCATCCATAGCCAACCATTTATTGGTTTAAAGGGATTCTTAAATGCCCTTTCCAATTACCATATTAAACCACTTAGGGGATTTTATGTAACCCACAAGAAATACCATTTATCCATTTACCTTTCCAAGCTATTTAAACCATACATAATACCTTTACCAAGTTTTAAAACATACAAGCGTTCCATTAAAATACTCAATGCAATGAAAACATTATTATAGGCATTTTGTCAAATACATAAGGGCATAATATAACCAAAACCAATTCCAATTACCATTAAACCATTTCCATGTAATCCAATTATCCAAAATTGCCATTAATGCACATAAAGCATAATTAAAACCATAGAAAATCATAACCAACCATTTAATATCAAAACCCCCAATTCATATTTGAAAACCAAAATCATACAATCAATGAAGTTTTGAAAACACTCATAAAAACCATGCTTCTAGTTAGAATTAACAATGAGGGAAGAGAACATGACTTAAAAAAGATGATGAAGAAAAGAAATCACCAAGACAAGCCCCAAATCAAACCACTAGTTAAAACTCTACCTATCCTTACCCAAAAACTTTTGAGAGAATTATAGAGTGTTTTAGAAGAGTTTCTAAGTGTTAAATGAATGGAATAAAGGGTAAATAACCTTCCAAGAGAGTTAGAAATTGTGGGACCTTATTAGGATAAGTGGGAAAATACCTAGAATACCCCTACTTAAGTTGCACAAAATATCATCCCACAGATACGACTGACCCTCACGAGTCATACCCTTCAATACGATTGTTACCCTTCACTCATTTCCTAATCCTTAACCTTTGGATCCAACACTTTCCAGCATACGACTCATCCTACCATGTTGTATCCAAAGCATATGATTTATACCCTTCATCCGTACCCCCGGCAGATTTAAAAATGAATAAAGAATTAGACACTACCCACCATACAAGTCTTAGGTACTACTCATACCCTATCTTACGGCTCATGGTGAGCCACTTGTACTCAGATCCAACCTAAGTAACCAAGTTTAAGCTTAAGTTAAGGAACCAAATGATTCGTAACCACCAATACGACTCATACCCCTAAGTCATATCCATTCCAGTAACCAAAATCCATCCTACCAACCAATACTAGTCAGTATTCAACTGGACCATACCATTTGTACCCCAATATACGGCTCGTACTCATGATTCATATTGGGTCCAAAGATCAAAATTTTAGGAAATTTTCTAAGGTCTAGAAACCAGAGTGTTTTAATGGGTATGGTGAATGAATTAGAGAATTGTGATTTTCCTTAACATATGACTTTTGATGTGGTTATAACCCCAACCCCATAATGCAAAATTGGTTTTTAATTATAAGAAATATGGGAATTCATAAAATTAAACTAGTAGTGAACTATTGCATGATATAACGAGGTATTTGAAACATAATGGTATGATTTAATGAACAAAGGGTGTTGGTGTTCCCCCACCTTGTATTATTGAACAAAGGGAGTTGTCTTCCCTAAGTTAATGGAAATTGTTTTGGTATGTTGTTATTATCTTGCAAGTGTAGTTGGTATAACGATACCAATAATCTATGCCTAAATATGGAATGTGGTTAAATGAATGGTAATGTGTGATACTTCTTTTAATTAGGCTCTAATAAGGGTTGTTTAGCTGAGTCATGAAAGTGGAGGTCCAAGTGACCGATACTTCAAATCGGGTTTGCCGATACGGGGGTCAAAGTGACCAGGGAGGTTCGAGTCCCCCTCATTGTTATTTCATGATTAGGGCCTCCATAAATCACTATATAATGGGTACTTAAGTCACCTTAGTATATATCGAGAGGTTTGGTTCCTACATGTGCATATATATGAGAATATTCTTTGATTCGTGCGGCTATACACACTGGGCCCAGCAAGGAGGTGAGAGATGTGGCCAATATAGCTTGTGGGTAAATATTATGAAGGTTGAGCTACATAATCCAGGTGAAAGTTTTAAGTATGTGTTAAACCTTGTTCCCTATCCCGACATGTGAAGTATATATGTATATGAAATGGAGTATGTACATTGATTTTGATTGATTTTAAACTATTGATCTGGACATTATGTTATCCTTATCCCTGAGTTTCATGCTAGCACTCCAACCGCTAACCATCTTCGGACACTGTATCCCCATGTAATGTAGGAATTGGTCATACTTCTACTCTTCCTGCTCAGTGATTAGGATTTGATATTAGCTCATGATTTGACATTGAAGTGGTGATCTTCCATACATCAAAAGTCTACATTTCATATTTTTGGTTCTCTTATATCTTGGATTGTTTAGATTTGTTTTAGCAATAGTCGGGGGAATGTACCAATACTTTATTGATATTTTTTTTAAGTTCATTGTGTAGAAGTCTTTGTTTGGACTACTATTGTTTTTGGGCGGTGTCAGTCGATTGTTTGGTTGGCCGTCGGTCGGAGACTTGATTTGAATTTCCTTAATTTTGTTGTACGCTATCTTGTTGTATGTTCAGAATTCATCTGACATTAGGGTGTGTTGTGGTTGGACCAGTTAGGTGCATGGGGTGATCTCCAGTCCATGTGGGATTTCATATACCCATCACAGCTAGTCCCTAGTTTGGGTCATGACAGTTAAATAGTAAACAAATTTGATTTATAAGCTATTCTTGTGGGTTGGTAGTGAATTGGGTATTAATTTGCATAACTTTTATTTTGCTTTGTTTCTTGTCTTGATAGATATTCAAAACGACTGTGTAGTAAAACTAGCTTGATTACATGATTGTTAGTGACATGCTTGCTATGTGTGTACAAATTTTTTGTTAAATATTACTATTGATTAAGTTGAGTTGGCTTATGATACCTACCATCACATAGTGATTTTGTACTGAAACTACCCTGTACTTTTTTTTAATTGGGTGTAGATCTTATTCCAGTGACTTCTATGAGGTCGCACATGTAGAAGTAGAGTGACATCATATCTAAGGATAGACATTAAACTTTTGAGAAGCCATAGATCTATCTTATCTTGATCTTGTCCTCCTGGTTTCGGACAAACACAATTTTTACTTTATTGTTGGTATTTTTTTTGTTGTACCCAAAGACATGTTTTAGGTAGGGTTCTGGCATGGTGAAACTCAATTTCTGAGCATTGTTTTAGATATTATGGATTTTTTACGTATTTACTTAAAATGAGAATGATTGTTATGTTATTAATGGATATGGTTTGTTTGTTATCTAAAATGGCTTAGTAGTTGGGGTTGATTTTCTAGTTATATAGTTCTACCACCGAAGGGTTAGTATGAGTTCCACTCATAATGGATTTTGAGTTGTGAAAGAGTTTTTATTAAAGCCCTAGGTTTGTTGATCTCATCATATCATAATGAGTCTAGTAGAGTCTTGAGGGATGGTATAGATATGCATGTACTTTTCTTTGAGAGGCTATAGGACTTTACAAAAACTTCACTTTCTTCTTTCTTTCGTGCTATGACTTGATTCGAATTGGTATCTGAAGATTCAAACTGGGATCTAACCTCTTCATTCTATTTTTGCAGATAACGAACACGAGATTGAATGGAGTTAGACCAGGGGCTCGCAAGCCAGTTTCTCCAACTATTAATGTCACAGTTAGAGCTCGACGATGTGTAAGGGGGATGAGAGGAGGTAGGTAGCACCCTCTATAGATGGAGCCCAAACTACAGCTAATATAGTAGTACAGAGGCCAACATCGCCTCCCCCGCCCAAGTACCATCCAAAAAAGGTGGTAAATGATGAGTTACCAGTACATGAGGATTTAGCATCGATTCAGGAATGTGTAACCCCTTTTTAGATATCAGCAGAATTGATTCAATAGGTTTCGAGTTTATTGAGTGGGATAGACAGTACTGGAGTTATGCCTATAATTCCTATTTACCAGCTGTTGGGGGTACAACATGTTGAAATAGTAACCCTTAGAATTGATGAAGCTTCAGAGATGGATGTTTTTCCCCATCCAATACTGGATCCGTCTATGATCGGGAGTGATCATGAGTTATTACGTAAGTTCCTGGAAATGAAGACATTAGTCTTCCTTGGTTGTGATATGAAAGATGATTTTGAGTTTATTAGGGATTTTCGTGAGAGGTTCCACAAGATGGGGATGGTAGAGTAGAACGGGGTGGAGTTTGTGAAATTCTAGTTGCAAAGAGATGCTAAATAGTGGTAGAGGGCGTATGTTTAGTATAGATCTTCATTATTGTCTACATTGACTTGGACTTAGTTTCAGTCCTTGTTTTTGGAGAAATATGTGCCACGCATCTTGCATGACAACATAAAAGATGAGTTACTCACCCATGAACAAGGCAATATGACTGTTACATCTTATGAGACTAAATTTCATACCTTGTCCAAATTTGCTACTAAAATGGTTGAAATAGAGGAAGAATGGATTTGCCCGTTTGTGAAAGGTTTGAACACTAATCTTAACATTTCAGCACTTCAAATGACTTCTTCAAATAAGACCTTTAATGATATGGTATATTTTGTGAGAAAGGTGGAGGGAGTCGGATAGAAGCACTATGCGAAAAAGGCTAGGAAGAAGGTCCCAAATTCGGACAACTTTAGTGGATCATACTGTAGAGGCCACAGTTTTCAAGCCTACCCTGCCTATCTTATTCAGTCAGCCTTGCCAGTTTTGACAAGAGATCCGTTGAAATAAATACCTTATTTTATGGAAAAGAGTAGTGGGCATCCATATTAACTACTATAATATTTTATAACATCATTCAGTTTATCCTTTTAATTTCAATTAAATTTTCTATCTACCTCCTATTTTATTTTACAAAATTTGAAACTTATAAATATTTTTTTACAAAATTATTAACTTATGAAAGAATTGGTTTGGTTTATTTCATGGGGTCAAACCCAAGTGGAAGAAAATTTCATGTGCTGAATTACTTAGCTAAAAAATGAACTTGGAGAGCAGACAAAAATTTACGGAGGACAAATTTTGTATTTATTTTTTTTTACTTATTTTTTGCTTTGAGACCAAGTTGGATAAAGTTTGTATTTGTTTTTTCATTTCTTATTTTGTGCTTGGAGCCCAAGTTTGTCCATCTATAAAAGGATAGTCATTCTTCATTTTTTAAATCATCCCAAAATATATTTTTAAATACATTGTAAGAGTAGAGAGTTGAGAAAAAATTCGCTTAGGTGTATATGGGATCTCTCCCCTTTCATTGTTAATAATATAAAGGAATTTGTTCTCGGTGAACGTAGGATCATTCGGATCAGAACCACGTTAAACTTGTGCCTTTCTATTATTCTTTATTACACGTTTCTGCTAATGTTGCACCCAAGCACACAGACAAGTGTATGTGGTCCATCAAGTAGTAAAATGGCCTTTTTGAAAAGCCAAGTATCGACCCCATAGGGACTAATGTTAAGCAACTATTTAATTTCAATTCAACTATTAACATTAACTCAGTGCAAACATAGCCACAAAAGTTAAAGAGTTATAACTAAGTGTAAAGATAAATAATGAATTAAAATAAAGGTCTTGGACAATCAATGGTGAAGAACCCAAGGTTAAGGCACTTTGGTTCACTGGATCAATGATACGACTATGGCTTTCAGGACCTCTCATCGATTATCTAACTTAGCCCCCAACTACTTCATCGAGCGAGGATGTGAGAACTAAGTCCAATACGTTCATCTTTCATCCCGTAGTTGAACTAAATAGGTCAATTAAGTATATTCCTATCCTAAGTGCAAATCATCACTTAATTCTAGGGAATTTACGATCCCATTCTATCTATCCCACTTACTACCCTATCATCCATGCTTCCAAGTTCATAATAGAGTTAAGTATGTATTCTAAAGGCCACAAATCCTTAAAATAGTTATAACAAGAATAAATAAATAACCACACATGATAAACAATCGAAACCAAATCAATTCACAACAATAATACTCATGTTCTTAGCTTTAACCCCGAAAAAGGGCATTTAGCCGATCATGGACATAACCGTAATCACAATGAATGAATACATGTTAAAATCCATAAAAAAAACAAAAGTAATGGAGTAAAAATTCTAATTGAAGTATTATCCAGCCTCCCTTCAATTCCCAAGGTCGTCCAAGGTGTGAAACATAACAACTAAGTGTCATATTTATACTTGGAACAAGATTGTCGATTTTAACATAGGTTCGTGTCACGCCAATATCACACCATATAGGTAGTGTGGCATGGAAAAATCGTGTTGATCTACTGGAAATTTCTTCCAAGGATGATTCAAATGGTGTTCCATATCCTTATCGCAGTACCTAGGTAGCGTGGCATGCCAAGGTGTCCAAAACGTCCAATTTTAGCCACGTCTTGTCCCATGCTTTTGTCCTTCAAGTCCAATCTCGGTGATGTTGTTTTCACTTGATTTTCCTCTTGTGTATCATCCATATATCATCATGATCAACTCACCAAGAATACTATAGAATAAAACACCACAGTTTAGAGCTCCAAACAAGACACAATTCAAGACGATGAACTAGCAAAAGCCATAGCTCAAGCTAAGAGTACAAGTTTTGTCCTTTTGATCTTTAAATTAGTGTTTTGACTCCAAAATACCTATGAGTAAACCTTAAACACTACAAATACATACTTTGACCCTTATATGCTCATTTATACACGAATTCACTCATTAAGTGCAAGAGAAATCCTTGAAACAAGACTAATTAAGCTCGAATAACACATCTGAGGTGCATAAATTCACCTCAGATCATCATCCCACACATAAAGTCTTGTTAATCCTAGAACAAATCTTTACTCTAAGGATCATAATTAGAGAAGACTCTACACTTCAATAACAAGCAATACACTCAAGCTAGTACTATAATGACTATACAAAATGCAAGTCTTACAAACCAGCATGTCTTATACAACTGAGAACTCAAGAGTACTACATCAAAACATCCTAACCTCAAGAATTGACTCACCAAGTTGAAAAACTCATGAACATTACTCAATCACAGAGATCATACAACTCTCCTAATTATCATCAAACATTTTCCCTTACCACAAGAGAGTTACCCATACTCACTCACATAGATGCAATTTTATCACAAAAGTGGGTATAAGGATCAAATTACACTCACTCTCACAAAGAATTCACAAGTTACACATGATGAACCATAGGCTTGCCCTTATTATAGTACTCCACTAATATCAAAATGTTAAGAATTAGGATCAAATAGGTTTTTCAAGGTTGTAATGTAAGCTAAGGGATGGGTAGGATCTATTTTTACTAGTAATAGTGACTATCTTCCCTAAGAGCTTTAATACATCACTCATATATTAAGACCTCTAACAACCAAACTTTACACCTAACCTACCTTCACACATATCTTTTTTTTGCCCCTTTTCATTAAGTTAATTTATATTCAATATAGAAGGGAATATTCTATTCAATACATTATTGAATTTTGAGCAATCTTTATTATTTTCATTACATAACTCCCAACCTCAATATACATAAATTCCCAACACCAATAGATATGTTTTGGGGGCTTCACTTATTGCCTTTTTTTACTTGTATTTAAACTCCTTAACTCAATTAATTTTCAACTAAAGCGCTTAGAATCTTTGGATCAAATTAAGGTCAAACAAAGAAAGGGGATTAGGCTACATATGAAGCTACCAAAGAAAATAAGCTAAAGGTTCAATAGGGTTTAACTAGGATTATGAACAAAGGTAAGTAAAAGAGGGTGTGAAACATGGTTGTCAAAGAAATGTATATGTCATCTCTAAAACCCACACTCTTTATTTCTCTTTGCATACACACCAGAAATATTTTAGACATCAAATGCAACAAGGAATATACACACAAACATCACACATACATGGCACATACTCAAGTCAGTAGGATCATTATAGACTCTCAACCAAACAATCACACAAATTTAGAATTAAGCCAACAACATATAAAAGTCATAAACTAGAGCCTAAGAGTCTCAAAAGTAGTAATTCACATAGACAACATGTTTTTACACACAAAAACCCACTTACATCATGCAATAACATATAGCACCAACAAGAGCATCTCACTTTCCTAATCACAGAAATTTTAAAACTACTCCTAAAAAGAAAAAGGATATTGGGTTCAGATTGCCCCCCATGGAAAAGAACCAAATAACTACAGGGTGGATGAAATGTGCACCTAGACTGACCCAACTAACTAAAAACTAAAAAAAATCTTTTTGTAATTTTTCAAAAATTTAAATTAAACCCAAAAACAAACTAAGGAAACAACTAGAACTAAGACCAACCCCAAAACAAATTATAGAAACAACTAGAACTAATACCCTATAACATCACTTCACTCGAAACCATAAGATTTTCCCACCCCACACTTATAACTTACTTTTTCACTAAAGTAAACTTAAAATTAAAGGCCAAATGCTCCCTAAGGCCTCTAGGACTAGCTAGCAGCATCCTTAAATATCAAGAGGGTCTGGGGACCCCACACTTATCTATGTCATACTCCTTATCTCAGGTTTTTGGTACTCAGACTTTCCATCAACCCGTGACTCAACAAAAATAAACACTACGTGAAGTAAAAACTAAAATACTAAAAGTAAAATACCTACCTTAACTTGGGTTTCCTCCTAAGTAGTGCCTGATTTAGTGTCGTGGCATGACCTAACATCACTACTCAGCTGAATTTCTCCATCTGCTTCCTCCTACTTAGAGGCTATCTTCTAATTCATTTCTGACCTCTTGAGTGTGAACTCTCAAGGTCAACAACTTTTTCAACAACAGCCTTTTCAAGCTCATCAATCATCATCACATTAGGCTTAGGTGGTGGATCGAGAAACTCAATGAGACTATCAGAAGAGGTCTTTAGTGATGTATTTTCTACCACCCCACACTTATCAACTTCTATTATTGTAATAATACACAAATATTTGTAGTGGTAAGGTGGATTAAGTGTCTTATAAACTCTGAAAACCACATTTTCATTATCTAATCTCATTGTGAGAGTGCCCTCTCTCATGTCTATAAATGCTCCTCTCGAGGGTAAGAATGGACGTCCTAGAATGATTGGTACTCTATTATCTGCATCATAATCCAAAATAATAAAATCAACAGGAATTACAAACTTACCAACCTTTATGAAGACGTTATTAATTATTTCTTTAAGCTTTACTATGGTCTTGTCCACCATTTATAGCATGATAGAGCATGGTCTTAGCTCACCCAACCCAAGAGTGTTATACATAGACAGAGGAATCAAATTTATACTTTCCCCTAAATCACTCAAGGCATGGACCACTTCACCATCACCAATCAGTATGGGGAGGGTAAAACTCTCATGGTCCTTAAGCTTCTTGGGCATCTTTTTCATTACCATGGAGCTTCACTTCTCTATCAATTCCTCCATCTTAATTTTTTACATCTTCACTTTGTTATTTATCACATCATTCATGTACTTGGAGTACTTGGGAATTCTCTATGAAATATCTAAAAGAGCCAAATTAGTGTGAAGTTCTCTGAACGTGTCAAAGAACTTCTTGAAACAAGCCTTCTCTGTGGCTTTCTTGAATCTCTGTGGGAATGGTGATGGTGGTCTGTTATTTTCTTGTTCGGTAACCTTTATTTTTAGGTACTCAGACTCCCCTGAATTATCAGTAACTTTATCTGCAACCTATTGTGGAACTAACTCTTTATCTACTTTCTTAGCTTTCTTCGAAGGTCTATTACTAAGCTTCTTACCACACCTTAAAGTAATTGTCATAACATGCTTCAGAGGTTCATTATCACTTGGCAACCCACCTTGAGGCCTCGTATTTTGTGTCAACTGGAATTACCCCAACTGTTTCTCTAACTGCTTTTGAACTACTTGCAAATTTTTTATTTCAGTAGCCATTTCTTCTTGCTTTTCTAGGATTTTCTTTAAAGTTTCCTCAATGTTACTATCATGTGTGGTGTGCTTCTACTGCTGATTATTGCCCCAAGAGTAATTTGGTACCTAAGTCTGCCACTTTTGATTGTAGGCATTACTATAATTTGGCCTTTAAGCATTGCCTACAAAGTTCAGCGATTCTAGATATGACCACACAAGTCTACAAAGTGGCCACTATTGCCATAAATCTCACACTAACCTGGGGTCTTCTTTACTACATTCACTTAAGTTGGAGATTGGTTAGCACACCCAATTTGATGAATTAGGTCATTATCTGAACAATTGAGTGGCTAAGGTAGTGATACTGTCAACTTCAATCATTCCTAACATGTCTCTATGCCATTATGGATTTCCTTGAGCTATGCGGTTTAACAAAGTATACAACTTATCATAAGTCTTTTCCAGAGCCTAACCACCTGTAGATGAATCTAGAAAAATTTTTGTGTTATGATCAAGGGCTTCAACAAAGGTGTGAGCCAATACCTCATTAGACTACTGATTATGTGGACAATCCCAAAGAAGAGACTTGAATCTCCTCTAAGCATGATGAAGATTCCCATTCGGCTTCTTCTTGAAGCTCAAAATCTCACTGCATAGTCTCTCAGTCTTGACGGATAGAAAAAAATAGATGACAAACTTATAGGCTAAGTCATCCCATGTTGTGATTAAACTTGCCATCTCATCATTCAACTATTTTTTTGCTTCCCTCAAAGGTGAAAAGGGGAAGAGCTCCAGTCTCACATAATTAGTTGACACACTATTAGGGATGAATATGTCGCTAATTTCTGAGAAATTATGTAGGTGAACCTGCAGATCTTCATGTGAAAGCCCAGTAAACTGACCACTGTTGTGTAAAAGCTGCACCATATTCTACTTCAATTAAAATCTACCTCCAGCAGCCGGTTTGTGAATAGTGGAGGTCACATTGGTCTCAAGTCGGATTTCCACTTCGCAAACTGTCCTGCAGACTTGTGGATCCTCGGCCATGGGTGTAGGATTATTTTGTTCCTCAGGAATTTGTGAGATACGGTAGAGAAGGTTCTCTCCTCAACTGATGCAAACGTTATTCAGGTTTGGGATATGGCTCAACCAACTCATAGTCCCTTGCTAGCTTACTAGTCTTTGCAACTTGTACCTGCAAAATCAGAATCCAAGATCAAATGAATAGAACCAAAGAAATCAAAAAGTAAAACTAAAACTAAATCAGTTTTGAATTTACAAGTCTCCGGCAACGACGTCAAAAACTTGTTGTGCCTAAGCACACACACAAGTGTACGTGGTCCACCAAGTAGTAAAATGGCTTTTTTAAAAGCTAAGTATAAATCCCATAGGAACTAGTATTAAGAAACTATCTAATTACAGTTCAACTATTAAGATTAACTCAGTGCAAACATAGCCACAAAAGTTTGAGAGTCGTAACTAAATGTAAACTAAAACAATGCGTTAAAATAAATGTCTTGGACAACCAATAGTGAAGAACCCAGGGTTAAGGCACTCTGAACAATCATATTATGTTATAAAACTTCATTGATTATGTTGATTATCATGGTTGTTGGTTCACGGGATCAATGATACTATCATGGCCTTGTGGACCTTTAATCGATTATCTAACTTAGCCCCCACAACTACATCGTTAAGCGGGGATGTCAGAACTAAGTTCAATACATTCATATTTCATCTTGTAGTTAAACCAAATAGGTAAACTTAAGTATATTCCTATCCTAAGTGAAAATCATAACTTTATTCAAGTGATTTTACGATCCTATTCCCTTTATCCCGCATACTACCCTATCATTCATCCTCCCGGGTTCATAATAGAGTTAAGCATGTATTCTAAGGGTCACTGATACTTAAAATAGCAATAAAAAGGATAAATAAACAACCACACATAAGAAAAAATACAACCAAATCAATTCATAACAATAATACTCATATTCTTGGCCTTAACCTCGAAAAAGGGCATTTAGCTGATCATGGGCATAACTGTAATCACAATGAATGAATACATGTTAAAATCCATAAAAATCAAAATTAATGGATGAATAAAACTAGTTGAATTGTTCTCCAACCTCCCTTCAAGTACCAAAGTCGTCCAAGGTGTGAAACATAACAACTAAGTGTCCTATTTATACTTGGAACAAGATTGCCGATTGTAGTATGGGCAATAATGCAACTTTAAAAATAGTTGGCATAGGTTCAGTTTCGGTTCTCTGCCATGACGGAACCGTGAGGACTATTATAGAAGTCCATCATATTCTTGATTTGAAGAAGAATTTGATCTTCCTGAGTACTCTGGATAAACAAGGCTGCAAGTACATGAGCAAAGTAGGAATTATAAATGTGACTAAAGGTTATAGTCATGTTGAAGAACAAGCTGGACGATGGCCTTTATACACTGGCAAGAAGCACCATTGTTGTCTCCGTTAATGTATCTATTGTGCAGATATTTGATGATGATAAGGCAAGAATGTGACAGCTGCGACTGGGTCATATGAGCGTACGAAGACTGGTGACGCTGAGCAACTATTACCTTTTGAATAGTGAGAAGATTAACACACTTGAATTTTATAAGCACTACATCCTAGGGAAGAAGAATGTTAGATTCAACACTGGCAAGTATAAGACAGGAGGGATGCTAGACCATATTTATTAAGATTTATGGGATCCTTGTAAGCTTCCATCGAAGGGAGAAAAGAGGTATCTTCTTACGTTCATTGATGATTTTTCACAAAAGGTTTAGATGCATTTTTTAAAGGTAAAAAGTGATGTTTTTGAAGCATTTAAAGAGTGGAAGATTTTGGTTGAAAATCAACTGGAGCAAAAAAAACAAGTATTTTCGCACAGAGTATGGCTTAGAGTTTTTTGGTGAAGATTTTAATCATTTATGCAAGATTCATGGGATATCAAGACATAAGACGGTCTGGCATAAACCACAACAAAATAAAGCTTCCAGGAGAATGAATAGAACTCTTCTTGAAAAGGCTCGTTGCGTGCTCTTACAAGCCAAATTGTCCAAAATATTTTGGGCTAAAGCAGTTCACATTGCTTCTCATATTTTCAATCTATCTCCAGCATCAATGATTGACTTTAAGACTCTAAATGAGGTATGGTTAGGTTAACCCTCTAACTATTCATACTTGCGATTATTTGGTTGTCTAGCTCATTATCTTATTAGTGAAAGAAATCTTAAACTAAGGGCTAAGAAGGCCATATTGGTAGGGTATGTAGATAGAGTAAAAAGATACAAACTTTGGTGTTTTCTTTACTCAAATTTGTAGTTATTAAAGATGTTAACTTTGATGAGTCCTCTATACTTGATCCTCATAAAGTTTGTGTGGAGTTATCAGAAAATGAGAACAATGAGCAGGTGGAGCTACTGTCGGAGCTTACCAAAGAGAAGGATCAAGTGACTCAAGTTGATAAGTCAAAATATATTGATCTTGAAGAAATTATTGGCAATGAACCATACACAATTGCAAAGGGAAAGAGACAAAAGGCAGATATAAAAACCGAAACGCCTTATAGAGCAAGAAAATCTGACTACATATGCATTCGTAGTTGCAGAACAAGAGATTCAGGATCTTGAGCCATCCTTGTATGTTGAAGCAATTTCTTATAAGGATGTTGCACATGAAAGTTAGCCATGACAAAAGAGATGGAGTCTCTTAACAAGAATTTGACATGGGTCTTAGTTAAAAGGTCAAAAGGGAAGAGGACAGTTGGATACAAATGGATCTACAAAAAAAAAAAAGAATTCTTGAAGTGGAAGATGTTAGGTCCAAGGCGAGATTAGTTGCAAATAGTTTTGATCGGAAGAAGGGAATTGAATACCTTGAGATCTTCTCTCTAGTCATGAAGCATAACTTAATTTGTGTGCTACTAACATTGATTGCCCAATTTGACGTATGGCTTCAACAACTTGATGTCAAAACTGTTTTCCTACATGGTGATCTAGAAGAGACAATTCATATGAATCAACTTGAAGGTTCCCTTGCTGAGGGAAAAAAAGATCATGTATGTTAACTGAAAAAGTCTTTATATAGTTTGATGCAATCCCCTAGATAGTGGTACAAGAGGTTTGATGCATTCATGACTACATATGAATTTTCATTGAGTACATTTGATAGTTGTGTGTATCACAAGATGTATGGTCACTTAATGATTTATTTACTATTGTATGTTGATAATATTCTTAATGTTGTTGACAATATCACATAGATAAATGCTTTGAAGAAACTGTTGAACAAGAAATTTGACATAAAGGATTTGGGAGCTGCAAAGAAAATCCTTGGTATGGAGATTTAAGAGGAGACGTCATTGTATATCTTTTTTAGAAGTCGAAAAGGTTCTTGAGAGATTAAATATGCATTTGTGCAAACCTCTAAGTAGTTAGCTCCTCATTATAAGCTTTCAGAGTTACAAATGCCGTAGTCTGAGGATGAGGTGGAGCATATGTCAAAGGCTCCTTATGCTAGCGTAATTGGTAGCATTATGTATGTTATGGTATGCATACATTCAGGTGTTTCTCAATCTATAAGTGTGGTAAGCAGGTACATGGCCAACCCAAGAAAAAGGAATTAGGAAGTTGTGAAGTGTATATTGAGATATCTCAAAGAAGCTTCCGGTGTTGGCCTGACCTTTTGAAAAAGTAAAGGCATTTTAGTTCTTGGTTATGTGGATTTTGACTATGTAGGGGATCTTGATAGAAAGAGGTCCATTACTAAATACATCTTTACTCTAGTTGTCAGTGTAGTTCGTTGGCAATCAACTTTATAGTCGATTGTTGCTTTGTCTACAACAAAGGCAGAATATATGGAAGCAACGAAGGCAGTGAAAGCAGAATTGAGTTTGGTTTAATTGGAATCAACTCAAAGATGTGATATCAAAGTTCTATTTATTTGATTAAAAATCAAAGATTTCATAAGAACACTAAACACATTGATCTCAAATTTTATTTTATTTGAGATGTCGTTGAAAAGGAACTGTCAAGATCGTGAAGGTTATCACAGACGATAACGTTGCAGACATATTGATTAAAATAGTCTTGTTCGCTAAGTTTGCACATTGCAAGGACTTGAAGAGAGTACAGATCAACTGATGCAATGAGAGAACAACTGCTAGGTGGAGCCATATGTTCAACAATGATTTGATTCTTCTTGTTTCTTATAACGGGGTTGCCTAGTAAAGTTAGAAGTTTTGGCCAGAGTTGTTTACATGCATGCTCGAAATGCAAATCAAGGTACAAGTTGAAAGAGTTGGTTTAGTTTATTTTGTGGGGTCAAACCCTCGTGGAAGAAAATTTCATGTGCCAATTTTTTTGGCTTGCAAATAAACTTGGAGAGCAAGTAAAAATTTGTGGAGGACAAATTTTGTATTTTTTTTTCTTATTTTGTGTTTGAAGTCCAAGTTTGGCGATCTATAAAAGAATGATCATTATTCATTATGGAAATCATTCCAAAATTCATACTTAAATACACTGTAAGAGTAAAGAGTTAAAAATCTCTAATCTTTCTTTGTTAATAAAATCAAGACAGTTACTTTTGGTGAATATACTATCATTTGAATTCGAATTACATTGTGTCTCGTATTATTTATTACACGCTTCTGCTAACTTATAAATATTTTTTAAACATACAAAAAAAAATTTACTACATCTAATTTAGTTACTTTATTAATGCTTACTATAACTAATTATTTGGATTTACTTTGAACTTTAACCTCATTTTTCTCTTTATTTATTAGAGCGACTGTGACTCGTTTTCAAAAATGCGTTCATGGCATAGGGAGGACGCTAATTTGGTGAAAATTTTGCGCTTCACTGAAATGAAAAATTAAAAGTGTAGTTTGTACCCAATTCAGTTTGAGCATCTTCAGCCATAAGGGCACTATTCCGGCGAAAATCTGAGGTGTAGATTCTTAACCCTAATGCTTCCCCCAAAATCTGTTGTATACGAATGTTAAATTTTAGATAAGTACTCCATTCACTTACTTTTATTTGTCACCGTTCCTGATTCGCTTCTTGATAGTCAATTGATCAATCTTCAGAGCTAAATTTAATTAGATTGATCCTATATTTCAAATTAAAGTTTAGATATCCGGAAACTATACGGATAATTACATCTTAAAAGGTTGGTCAAAATCTATATAATTTGACTCCGGAGAAGCGAAGTATGGCAAGTAAAAGTGAATTGAGGGAGTAATTTGAAATATTGTGTCACGAGAAAGGAACTGATTTGCTATGAAATGTTATCAGTTTTTGCTCACAATTATTGCACTATTTCCTTTTCCTTACTGTTCTTTCTCCTGTTTGTTGTGTAATCCTCTATTTCACATTAATTTGTTGTTGTTATTGCTTCCATAGATGTATCCCCTTTTTTCTCAAACTGTTTGGCAGGCTTTATTTAAGCGGAGGGTCTATCGAAAGCAACCTCTCTATTTCTATGAGGTAGGGGTAAGGTCTACGTACACTCTACCCTCTCCAAACCCCACTTATGGGATTAGACTAGGTATGTTGTTGCTGTTTTGCAATGAAATGTTACCTCTTATAATTAATTGACGGTTAAGCTCTACCATATGCCATTCAGATCGTGATTAAGTTGTTCATCTGTCAAGAAATAAAAATATACTGCATCAGAAATTTGGGAACTACAAATGATCAATAGCAGTAATAGCAGACAAAGAATCCTTGGTGGAGGGGTTCAACATGTGTTGGACTATCTGAGGCGTATGCAAGCTGAAAGTCCAGCATTTTTCTATGTGGTTCAAGGTGATAATGGATCTTCTAATGGAAACATATTTTGGGCCGATGCAACTGCCAGAATGAACTATCACTACTTTGGGGACAGTATCAAATTGGATACTTCCTACCGAGCTAACGGCTGTACCGTACCTTTTGCCACTTTCACGGGCTTAAATCATCATGCCCAGCCTGTTCTTTTTGGCTGTGCTTTGCTTTTTAATGAGTCTGAAGCCTCCCTTGTCTGGCTCCTCCAAACTTGGCTTCAAGCGATGTCTGGAAAGAAGCCTGTTTCCATCACAACTGACACTGATAATCTTATACAGATGGCTGTTGCTCATGTTCTGCCAGAAACACACCATCGTCTTTGTAAATTGAGCATATTTCGAGAAACCAAGGAGAAGCTGACTCATGTATGTCAAACACATCCAACCTTTGAAACTGAATTTATGAAGTGCGTTAATGAAGCAGAGACAATTGAGGAATTTGAATCTCAGTGGAAGTCACTCCTAGAAAGATATTACCTCATGGATAGTGAATACCTTCAATCAATTTATAGTGCTTGCCGTCACTGGGTTCCTGTTTTCATGCGAGAGACATTTTTCGGGGATATTTTAAGTGATGAAGAAAATGATGCTAAAAACACTTTCTTCAATGGGTATGTGGATGCTTCCACCTCTATCCAGTTGTTGATTAAACACTATGAAAAAGCTCTTACAATATGGCACGAAAAGGAATTAAAGGCAGATCTTGACTCTACTAATACTACACCAGTTCTAAAGACACCATCGCCTATGGAAAAACAAGCAGCTAATCTCTATACTAGGAAGGTTTTCATGAAATTTCAAGAGGAGCTGGTTGAGACCCTTGCGAATCCTGCAACTAAAATTGATGAATCCGAAACGATCACAACATATCATGTCGCAAAATTCGGGGAAGAGCACAAGGCACACACCGTTAGGTTCAACACATTTGAGTTGACAGCTAACTGTAGCTGTCTAATGTTTGAATTTTCAGGTATAATTTGTAGGCACGTGTTATCTGTGTTCAGAGCCAAAAATGTTCTTACACTTCCTTCCCAATACATTTTGAAACGTTGGACAAGAAATGCCAAGACTGGCAGTGAAAGCACTATAGAGGAACATCATTTAGAGTTACCTAGCAATTCTCAAGAGTCTTTAACTAGGCGTCATAATAGTTTGCGACAGGAGGCAATTAAATTTGTAGAAGAAGGGGCAAAATCTATTCTTAGTTATAATGTCGCAGTCAATGCTTTGAAAGATGCTGCAAAAAAGGTTGCTGCTGCAAAAAAGAAAAATGCTGACAAAACTCTGGTGAACAACATAGTAAATGGACACAATCTAGGAGTGGATGAAGGAGATATTGATCAAGCAGATTCAAGGCAATCCAAGGTGAGTTTTCATTAAGAGTTCCTCACTTTCTATGATCTGAATTTGGTACATCTAATGATATTTCATTTCTCCGCGATCAAATTTCTTGCTATATGACCATGCCCATTTCTATGTTTGACTTATTCTGGTCCAATTGTCTTTTAGTTTCAAAGTGGTACTGCAATCTTATGATATTTCGAGTCTCTCCTACCTAGATCACCTATATTCTACTCAAGGGTAAAAGTGCTCCATTTCTCTGGGTTGACTGCTTTGTTGCACTTGTTGTTGTGCCATAAAAATCTCTACATAGCTTATCCAGTTTCATTGAGACTTCTAGGGGAAGAGGAATTGAGGACATCATATTGGGGGGGTAAGGCATCCAACAAACTATTAATAAGGACCAATCTCCTGTCCAATGATAAGTATTGCCTATTCTAGTTAGGCAGTTTTTTATTTTCCCAAATAGAAGCAGGAGTCGATTCAGCGTCGATGGATAGCCCCAAATAAATAGTAGGAAAATAACCAATAGAAAATCCAAGAAACTCTGCAAGTAGCTAGATATTAGAGACATCATTTACCAGAAGAAGTTTATTAAGAAATTGGTGTGAAGTTTCTAGGTAGCTTCAAAAGCCAACAGGATAACCCTTAGGAGAAGAGTCAGCGAGATCTCAACATCACATAGAATCACTATGTCATCTGTGAAGAAATTATGAGAGATTCATGAAAAACGATCATCCAAAATAGATGGACAAAAACTTCTAATCCACCCCTTGTGGACAGTAGTCAGTAGCCGAGCATATTACATAAACCTAACATAGACACGATAAAGAGGAATGGAGATAAAAATCACCTTTTCTTAGACCTTTTTGGGAAGGGAAGAAACCTTGTTGAGGACCATTTACGAGAATTGATAATCGGACCATGGATATGCAAAAAGAAATCCAATTAATCCGGTTTTATGCCCATATCCTTGAAAAGAGACACGAGTAAGTTTCAATTCGCATGATTGAAGGCCTTTTCAATGTAAAGTTACAAAGAACATCCGGAAGGCCTCATCTAGTTCTGGAATTTAGACACTCGTTGGCAATTAGAGATGCTCTGTAATCTTTCGCACTTTAAGAAAGGCCATCCAATTGGAAGAAATAAGGTTCCTTATCACCTTCTTAAGCCTGCGCTCTAACACTTCAGAGGGAATTTTACAGGAACTACCTACAAGACTGACGGGCCTAAAGTCTCATACCTCCTTGATGCCATCCTTTTTAGGTAAGAAAGTAATACAACTGGCATTAAAGCTCTTGAGAAAATGTTTCTGATGTTGGAAGTAGTTCATGGCATTTAGAAAATCCTGATGAATGATACTCTAATATTTTTGGTAGAAGCACATATTAAACCCATTTGTCCTGAGGGCTTTGTACCCCTCACTCATTAGTGCACTAAGAATTTCGTCTTCCAAGAATGGTTGCATCAGGCTGAATTGTCTTCACTGAGAGATAACCCGAGGACTCCTGTGAGACCAAGTCTCAGTGGATCAGATTCCCTATAAGGAGCAACATAGAAGGCAATGATCTCATTGTTGAGGGATTATTAATCTGTGATGATAAATACATTAAGATTGAGAGAGGCTATGTGATTGCTTCTATGGAGGGCATTCACCATTTTTTTTTTTTTAAAAAGTCTAGTATTCTTGTTCCCCTTGTTTCAGCCAAAGACTTCTAGATTCTGGTTCGATTAATTCCTCTTGTTTAGCAATAGACTCAACATCCATATGCAAATCAGCTCGTTGAATCAATTCAGAATCAGAGAGATTCCTATTTTCAGCGATGTTGTCAAAGTTTAGATTATTGTCTAGAATAGAAGATTTCCTTGACTCCAAAAAGACCTTTCTTTTGTAACTCTTGATTGAAGAAAAAGACTTCCTATTGTTACTAGATTGCATTATTATCAGGATAAAATTTCCAGTAAGTGAAGCTGCTTTTTTTTTGTTAGAATGGGGAATTATTAGTTTAGAAGTTCAAAATGTGAGTATAGAACACATTTTTTAATAGAAGGAATGCATCTCTTTCTAATCATGATTCACATTTAGGCGTTACCCTTAAAGGATGTGTTGGAATTTCATTCGGTACAGAATATGATAAGACTTTTTTATTCAAGGAAGACCAATACAAAAGCTATCAGGATAAAAGTTCCAATAACCTAAGCTGTTGATATCTGGTATCAGAATGAAATCCATTTGTAAATTAAAAGAATTACATCGCAGGTAGTACTAATGAATAGGTATTGGTGGCTTCAGTAACACTGTACGTATCTCTTTATCTTGAAATCTTCCGTGACACCTATATCATCCCTGTAGGTAGTTGGATTTTAACTCCCTATGTAGTCATTTGCTCCGTCCCAGTGTGTATCTGTTACATGAATTATATCCTATTCTCAAGTTATAGCGCTCCAAAATCAATCAGACATTTAGAATAAGAAACTGACACAAAAGAAAGAGTGACAGATGAAAGTAGATATTCAAAGATGAGCGTAGGGCTGTCATATAAGATTGGACAAATTAGAATTATCACGTCAGACAAAGTTGCAACTTGCAAGTATCAGATAGGAATGAATTGATAAAAGGTCAACTGAGATGGTTTGGACATGTTCAAACAACTACAACATAAACCTCCAAATGCACCAAACAGTAGATAATAGACTGCGGTTTGAGGGTGCTAAAAGGGAAAAGTTGCTAAAATCACAAGAATAAGTTGTCCTGTCACAATCCTACAGTCGATTGATTCAATGCAGTCATAGCTAAGAATAAAACACGATGAGTGTAAATGGACCATATTGGTGATACCAACTGGTTGGGGATTGTGTGTTATTTATTACATTTGCATTAGGTGATGGTTGGGGGAAGTGGGAGTTTAGAGAATTTCTAGCATTCTAGAGCCCATATTTTATGACAAATTGTGTATTCGTATTTGAATGAAGTGGTCCGAAAGGAGCAGAATTGACAGAGGATTCATATCTCCTTTCCCAATTTGGGATTATGGTGTAGTTGATTGCTAAGTTGCTCAGAATCTGGTGCGGGTGTTCGATACTGGTGCAGATCTAGAGGTCGTATCCTTCATGATCTTAGTTTTAAGATTCAGGGTTAGGGTTGTGGATATGGGTACGGGGATTCAGCTAAAGATAATTCAAATATCTAAAAATAGAGTTATTAGAATATGCCTAATGGACTATTTGGAAGGAAAGGAATGCACGAATTTTTGAGAGCAAGTTTGAAAATGTAGTTATTAGCAAGTACAAATGCATCTCATTATTGTGTTTTTGGTGCAATATAGACTTCTTTAGTTCATTGCACAGTCAACAGTGATGTTGGCCTGTAAATATCATCAAAGCACTTTCTGGTTGTGGACCTTTTAATACAAATATTTTTTAATGATGATAGAATTATGATTTCAGCCTAGCTTTAGTTTTGATTTCAAAAATCATTGTATCTGTATCGAACTTCTCGATAGGTTTTGGTAAAGTACTAGAAATCAACTGACCATATCAGGTATAATTCCACACCTACACCCGTGTCGTGTCGATACGGTTGCTGCACCAAAGTTAAGAGTCCACGCAACTTAAGGTTGATTGATATGTTAAAGGACAGGTATTAAAGTGAGAGTTCAAGTTTTCGTAACGTTTAAATAGGAGTGAAACATAAAGCGAGAGAATTTTACCTTCAGAATAGTTTACACCATCTTTTATGCAAAGTGGATGCAATGGTCCCTTTTTGAGGAACTTTTATTCTCTTCAAGGACAGTGCCTATTATAAGACAACCAAAAGTGGATTGTGAGAACTGAGAACTAAACTGACATAAGGGAGTAGTATTTGTTATATAGGAAAAGGCTCAAATATGCCATCGAACTTTGAGAAAAGGCTCATCTATGTCATCCGTTAAAAGTTGGGGTCAATTATGCCATTTCCGTTCAACCGAAGTCCATTTATTCCATTATATTTTAACAGAAAACATGGATGATTTTGCCATACCATTTTTTCCACATGGCCTCATATTTAGAGGTCCACGTCCAAAATTAAACCAGCCCACCCTTTATCCCATTTGAAATTAATTGAATAATTTTAAAATTAAAACCCCCATCCATTAGAAGAAAGCATACCCAGTTACAGTCCAACGTGTTGTTGATCCAAAAGGGGTTTCCACAGATGCTCAATGTCTGATGACAAAATCTTGGAAAAATCAGCTCTTAATCAAAGAGCATACAGGGGACTGTTGAAGAAGGATGTTTGGGCTTCTGTAAATACAGGATCCTGTTATTGGATTGGGTTTTGGCTTCGTATACACTCCAGAATCTTACTTGGACTCAACATTCTTTCAATGAGAAAGTTGGAGAAGTTCAGAAGGGTGGGTTCGGGTGGGGGTTTTAATTTTAAAATTAATCAATTAATTTCAAATGAGTTAAAGGTGTGGAGGATGCGTATTAGGGTAGAGGGTTAGTAGGTGGGAGTCCTTGCTAGTAGATGAGTGGTTTAATTTTGGTGATGCGGACCTCTAATAAGAGGCCACGTGGAAAAAACGGTATTGCAAAACCATCCATGGTTTTTGTTAAAAAATAATGGCATAAATGGACTTTTGTTGAACAACAATGGCATAAATGAGACTTTTAACGGATGTGCCTTTTATCAAAGTACTATGGCATAGTGAGCCTTTTCCCTTGTTATGTTGCATGGGTCTTGAGGTCAAGTTCTTTTTTCCAACCAATCTATATACCATATCAAATTCGTTTGAATTTAATAATGTCTGGACATTATCATAGTCCTCTGGCTCTGATGGTTAAATTGATATTGATATTATGGGCCAGGACATTTTTCCTCTAGGATCTATCATTTGGCTATGGTTGTCAGTTGGCCAATAAATACTATGTGCTGCCGCCTGGCGCCAATTAACCTTCTCTTCATCTTCTTTTATGTTTGATTCTATGGTTGTGAGAAACACTAAATTGAACAACGGGGAAGGGTCACTTGTCAGCATACTCTATTTTGTCTTTCAGTATTTGGTAGTTGCATCCCGGGTTGAGAGAGTTAAGCTAATTTCCACCAAGATGCGTGGGGAGTTCTGGGAGAAACCATAGCCTTAGACCAGATCAATGAGGAAATTAATAATCCTCTCAAATGGGGATGCAAACTCCCAAAAATGGAAGAAATGAGGAACTGAAAGTGCCTTCTCCAAAACTTTTGGGGTAATGGAAATTCTGAAATCTAGGATCTAGAAATCAAAATATTAAAGTTGATAGTTATTAGAAATTCGTGTGTCATGTTATGCATAAAAGTTGCCGATCTTCAGTTTTCGAATCCTTATCCTTCTACTTTAAAGCGTTTCAGTTGATAAAAATTGTTAAATTCAATCATATCTGATGGAGATTACTTAGATGAACAATTCATTTATTAATGAAAGAGATATTTTTCCGGATTATGATGGTAGTGTTAGCCTGCTACTGTAGTGGACTTACCTCTGTTTCTTTTGGCAGGAAGAAAAGGAACAAAAGATCCGTGAATTGACTGCCGAGTTAGGGCGCATAAATCAACAGTCGGAAGTTTATCGTGCCAATCTCTTAGCAGTTTTAAAAGACTTGGAGGAGGAGAAATTAAAGCTATCTGTGAAAGTACAAAATGCACGGCTTAGCTTAAAGGAGTGAATCGTTCCTTTCATTCTTTTCGTCTCATTTAGTCGTTTCTAAGAACCATGAAGATGAAATTGTATATAGCCAGAATTCAGCTAGCATGTTTTTCTCCAGAGGGATCACCTCCAGTAACTGTGTCCAGTAATGTTCAGTGCATTGTTGCTACATGTACATTAAACAATGTAGGGAGTCTGGATTCCTTTTGCATTAACATCTATTTAAATGATTTTCTTTATTGAATTTTGAAAAAATGCACTATTTTCACGCTAAGCTATACACTAAATTGTTGAGACACACTCGAACTTTAAGAGGGTCCTATTACCCCTTGACTAATTAAAATCGTATTTTTGGTAACCTTAGTGCCTATGTGGTAGATACGTGTGCCTACGTGGATTTTCAGTGTGTTGATTCATTGATGTGCCACGTAGGCATTAAGGTTGTCAAAAATACAGTTTTAATTAGTTCAGGGGGTAATAGGACCCTCCTAAAGTTCGAATGTGTTTCAGCAACTTCGTGTCTAGTTCAGGATAGAAACAGAGCATTTTCGCTTGAATTTTCTGTCTTGAAAGCAAAGAAAAGAGAAGTATACAGAGAACCAAAAATTGAGTCCGACATTGCACATTTTTTTCCCAATCAAAGGTCAGGACTGTTTGTTGCTTAGTGGGCTATATTTTGTGTTTATAATAACTAAAGATTACATAAAGCAACAACTTAACTATCACTTATTACAAATATCTCACTTTTTCAATTTCTTTCTCTAAAAGTTCATATACATTACTTTATCAAAATCTCTTCACGGTTTATACTCCTTGGAATATGTCTACAATCAAGGAGTCATTACGTGGTGGTTATCATTTTTGAATTCTCAACCGTGTTTGGTTCAAACTTTTACTCTGTGGCATTCAATTTTAACAAAAACTCCATTAACAACATTCTGAAATTTAAAGATCCGCGGTTAGTAATTCTTTTTCTACTTTACCAAAAATCGAGATTCGGAGTGAACAAGTTCTTGCATGTTGTTCATTCAATAATTCTTAGTTTTGGAGTAAGATTTTCTTTTCTACTTTACCAAAATCAAGAATCGATTGAATAAGTTCTTGCATGTCCTTCATTCGCTAATTATTACTTAGTAATGGATGATTCTCCATCTTTTAATTTAGGATTAACTCAGTTAGAGCATAGTGAACCAACAAATCGGGTTATTGGGTTCGTTCCTGAAGAATTTAATTATCAAGATCCTAATTTCGTTAAAAACACATCAAAACATCGAAACGGCCTCATTAAGATGAAAAAAGCTCAAAAAAGCTGTTGATCGAAGTTTAAAAAATCAAATTAGTGAATTGTCAAGAAAGACAAAAAGATGATACTTCACGACCGTGTCTACCAAAGATTTTTTGATTCTTTGTTTTTGAATATGCTTGTTAATTTTATATGATTATAGTGTTTTTTCAGTAATGTGAGGTTTTTTGATTTTTTTATTTTTGAATATAATTATTATTTTGCGCCGCATTATGTGATTTTTTCCAGTAATGTGAGTCTGTGTTAGTAGTTGTCAGTTTGCACACATAACCTTACTTATGTATATGTCTATCATATACATAACATTGTTATGTATAAAGGATTATACACATAAGAATAGGATTCAGTAAACCCCATTCATAACATTAATTTTTGTGTGTTTTAAAAATGATTTGTTTTTTATTTTTGCATGAATATGTTATTTTTTTAGTAATGTTAGTGTTGTTAGTATTTATCAATCTATAGACATAACATTACTTATGTCAATGTCTGTCATAGACATAGCATTGACATGCATAAAGGATTATATACATAAGAAAGGGATTCACCTTAACTCAATTCACTCATGGGATGTATATTATTCTATATAAATAATAGAGAGTTATGTATATAAACTACACTGCTATGCATAATTCGTATACATCATAGAAAGGTCTATAATATTCAGTGGCTTTCAATAAGCTTTGAGTGGTTTAATTTAGGCAATATACATATCAGGGTGTTATGTATATGGTCTAGATTGAAATTTTTTAGTTTTTATACACACTTATTCTTATGTATATTGACAACATGCATAACCTTTATATATTTGACAATATATATCGCCATACACAATAATGTGATGTGTAATGTAGTGTACACAATATTACATACATATAGAGTGTCACACCCCTTTTTTCGTACTATAAAAAGATTATTTTTAAGTTTCGAAAGGGTTTTTATTATTAAAGTGACACAGATGAAAATTTATTTCGAAAAAGGACTATTTACATTTTTTATTCAGAGTCGCCACTTGGCATAATCCGGTGTGCCAAGTCACCACTGGAAAATCCTTTTTCAAAATGGTTTTTGACTCTTTAATACTGGTTTGCGAACAGAGATTCCGGCTAAGGAATTCTGTTGACCGAGGGAAGGTGTTAGGCACTCCTCGATCCCGTGGTTTGGCCACGGTCACTTGGCAGAGCGTATCGGCTAAATTGACACTACGACGTACAAACCACACAAAAACATGTAAAACAATCAAACAAACAAACAAAAACAAAAAGGATCCAAAATATAGTGTCCAGTCCGAGTTATACAGTCCCGAAATAAAAATACTGAAATAACCTACACTAGTCCTAAACTATGCTTTACCCGATGCCTCGGGCCTTGATCACGAGCATCCTTTGCGTACAAAATTCTTCGGGGCATTCCCCGGTGAGTAAATACAAATGACCTCGGGGCATTCCCCGGTTAAATAAATACACTTTTCAAATACGATAAACAAAACATTCAACAAATATTCCAAGCATTCCAACAATTCAACAATTCTAAATTTGCCTACCCGAGCCTACTGTTTGCCTACCCGCTCGATGACATATCACGTTCAACATAAAAAATGAATAAAAAAACAATATTTATTTTTATCAACTTTTAATTCCCGTCTTCCCCAGTTCCATTGTCAAACTAATGAGCCAATTCTTCGACTACCAAATCCAACATCAACCACGTATACACAACAAAGATTCAAATACGCTAAACAAACAAGTTATTCACACCCATAACAAACAACTAGAATTCCAAAAATAGAATAGAGAATGAGATAAGAAATAGACCTCAATGCCTTATTGATTAACTAATCTTTCTGAATAGAACCGCATCCAAAATGCCTCGATTTGAACCTCGATAACCAAACAACTCCAAACTCGATATTGAATTCAACCGGACAGATTTGAAAAAATGACGAAAAGCTTCACAATGAATGACCCGCAAACCCGAATAGAAATAAAAAACAACCCAAGATCTTAAATTCGAAACCCCAAATCACCGATTTCCAACTAACCTTGTATGAATCTCACCGGAATTGGAGTAACTGTCATCGTTTCAGCATTTCCCGAAATGGGACGGAGCTAATGGAACTCCGACGAGCTCAAAAAGAACAGAAAAAGGAGAATTAGATCAGATTCCGAGCGACAGTAACGTTTTTCCGGTGAGACATCACCGGAGCAGTCAGCCAACACCAGTTTTCCCTCTTTCTCTCCTTGTTTTCACTCGCTCTCTCTCGATTCGTGTTTTCTCCGGCCAATCTCTCTCAATTCGTGTTTTCTCCGGCCAATCTCTCTCACCCGAATTCCCTTTCTATGTATATGACTGTGTGGAATCCGTGAAGCAATAGAGTGAGGTGAGTGTGTGCGTGTATGGTGGAAGAAGACGATGGTTCAGAGAAAAAACTGTGTGTTGTGTGCGTATTCCGTGTAGAAGATCCGAGAATCGAGTTCCTCCTATGGTGTATGAATGGAATATGTATATATCTGTGAGTGTTGTGTGTGTAGGTGTATGGGTGGAGTGACGTGAGTAGTGGGGTGGGGGTAGGGGTAGGGGTAGGGTGTGATGTATTTTTATTTTGATTGGGTAGGTTGTTAGGATAAGATGTAAATGGGTTAGGATAGTATAGAATTTGTTAGGGAGTTTGTTATTTTTTGTATTTTGTGAGGGTATAATAACATGGATGAGGGTACACGGTAGGATAAGGTAAAATTGGGTAAATTAATCTTTCGGAGGGACAAAATTACGTGTCTACATCATGCCCCCTTTGAATGTAAACACGTAGTGTTTTCAGGCAAAGAAGTAAACAACGAGACCAAATTTTTGTCCCGATCATTATTCAAAGAGAGGAGTAAAAGAAAGAAGGACAATCGACTCCTGTCGGACACCCTATCTACCCAAGTCATGAGGAAATCACAAGTATCTCAAAGGGTTGGAAGAGAAGTGGACTATACCGAGTTGGAGAGTCGAGTGAGGTTCCATCGAGGTTCCGGTCCGCGGCTCTGTCATTACATCAAAAAATGAAAATTACAAGTTAAAACATAAATGAAATTACAAAATCCTATCTATACAGCTTCTGTTGTCTCTTGACTCGACTTTTATCACCCTATTCTTCAGGCGGGCTCCTGACTTGCAATTTCTTTCAACTTGTTGCTTGGCTTTCAATTGCTTCTCTTTGTTTCTTGACTTTTTATTTCTTCACCCTATTCTCCAGGCGGGCTCCTGACTTGCTATTTCATCACTTTGTTTCTTGACTTTTCGTTTCTTCACCCTATTCTCCAGGCAGGCTCCTGAAACCCAAAATTAAAACTAGAACGAAAATTATCCTGAACAAAAATTATAGTAAGGTAGTATTTCATTTTTGAAAGCGCTGTCCCATTTTTCAGGAGGGTCCTGAACATAAAGTAAAATCCCATTTTTTTAGGAGGGTCCTAAACAGAAAGTAAAATCTATTTTTCAGGAGGGTCCTGAATTGAAAGTAAAATCCCATTTTTCAGGAGGGTCCTGAACAGAAAGTAAAATCCCATTTTTCAGGAGGGTCCTGAACAGAAGGTAAAGTCCCATTTTTCATGAGGGTCCTGAACAGAAAGTAAAATCCCATTTTTCAGGAGGGTCCTGAACATAAAGTAAAATCTCAATTTTCAGGAGGGTCCTGAACATAAAGTAAATTCCCATTTTCCAGGAGGGTCCTGAATTGAAAGTAAATTCCCATTTTCCAAGAAGGTCCTGAACATAAAGTAAAATCCCATTTTCCAGGAGGGTCCTGAACATAAAGTAAAATCCCATTTTTTCAGGAGGGTCCTGAACATAAAGTAAATTCCCATTTTCCAGGAGGGTCCTGAATTGAAAGTAAATTCCCATTTTCCAAGAGGGTCCTGAACATAAAGTAAAATCCCATTTTTCAAGAGGGTCCTGAACATAAAGTAAAATCCCATTTTTCAGGAGTGTCCAGAACATAAACTAAAATCCCCATGGATGTGTTTTTCCAATGGTAGCTGAATTAAGTGAAGTGAATTTGCCCCTGTTTCAACAAAGAAAATTTGTCAGTTAAAAACTTAGTGGTGGCTTGCAGCACTTGGCTTCTCAGGTATCCGCCCCAGCACTCGTTCCTTTTATCTTTGTTCCAAATCGCTGACACTTGCCCTGTCTTGCCGCATCATTGACCCGGATCCAGATTGAGGGAAATGAGTTATGACTCAAATAATGGGCTTCCATTTTACCATGCCTCTGAGGTGCACCCTTTTCCAAATCTGAATGCTTCCATGAATCCAACAGCCTGTCGGTTGATAGACTTCCTTTGCTTCGTGTTGAATTACGATCATATTTCTTTCATGTGCTGGTCCTTGGCTTTTCCTTATATAATTGGAAAGACTGGTAGTAAATTTTGAAATCTTTTCTCGCTTGTTTTGACACAGACTTGACTTAAAATGTAAAGAAATGATGGTGAATTTTATTTTGATAAATGACATAAAAAGACAAAAAACATGAATATGTAAATGAAAGAAAAGGGCAATGTCCCATATTCAAAAAGAAAACTTATCTGAATACGACAACCAACTCCAATGAGTATGACATGCATTTTGGATTAAGCTGCCTGATCTTCCTATCCAAACTCCCCATTTGTTGTTGAGTTCGTGCCTTTGCCGCTGAGCCGCTTCTTCAAATCCGTTGGACTCATACATCACATTCGATTGACGACATCTTAAAAGACTTTCGCCAACAAATCTCTTTCTTTTCACTTTTCACTTTTCTCTTGAACTCTCCATCGCCTTACGGTGCCCGTGAGGGTTTTCACCAATAAGACTCTCTCATTTTTATTTCTCTCCACTCACTATCGCCTTATGGTGCCTGCGAGGTTTTTCACCAATAAGACTCTCTCATTTTCATTTCTCTCAACTCACCATCGCCTTAGGATGCCCACGGGGGTTTTCACCAGTAAGACTCTCTCATTTTGTATTTCTTTCCTGATTTCTTATGCTGAGGGAGACACGTGGTACCTCACAATGTATCATCATATCCATTGCATGCTTAGCCTTAACATTATCAAAAATTGATCTGAAGGACTTTCTTTGGTTGTAACTTGGCTTTTGGATAAGGTTAGAAAAGGATGGCAAGAGGTTCAAACGACACTTGAAGTGGGGGTGGGACTTACAACTTTTGGAATCAACTCAAACAACACATTAACTCATGCCCCAGTTTTTGTTGACTGGGTGAATCTTAAATCTTTATTTGGTTGGACCGAGCTCAAAATAGGGCAGCCTACGTATCTCACTCCCGAGAGAGGAGAATCAGGTCGCACGTAGTTCCATCAGCTTGTTCTTTGTTTTGATTTGATTTTTTTTTATTTTCGAACTCTTTTTTTTATTCTTATTTTCTTGACATTTATCTTTGACTCTATTTTGATTCCAAAAGAGGGATATGAAAGAAAAATAAAACTAAGCTCAAACGGGTAAACAAAGAATGACACAATGTTTGAATAAAAGAATAAAATGCCTTCATCATATCAATCTTAAAAAATGCAAGTACTAAACATGCAATAAAATCAACAAAGGATCAAATATCATACATAAGATCTTTTGACCGCATCAGCATTGATAGCCATTTCTGCCATTTTGCCTTCAATATCTGTCAAATATAAGGCTTCATTGGGCAACACTTTCTTCACAACGAAAGGACCTTGCCAGTTAGGGGAGAACTTGCCTTTTGCTTCAACCTGGTGAGAAAGGATACGTTTCAATACCAACTGGCCAACTTCAAAATTCCTGGGACGGACCTTTTTGTTATACACTCGAGCCATCTTCTTCTGATACAATTGGCCATGACACACAGACGTTAGCCTTTTTTTCTCAATCAAACTCAAATGTTCCAGTCGGGTTTTGACCCATTCGTCATCATCAATCTCTGCTTCTACAATGACTCGAAGAGAGGTAATTTCAACTTCCGCAGGGATGACTGCTTCTGTCCCATACACCAATAAATATGGGGTTGCCCCTGTTGAAGTGCGAATAGTGGTACGATAACCTAGCAATGCAAACGATAACTTTTCATGCCACTGTCTAGACCCTTGTACTATTTTTCGCAGTATCTTTTTTATATTCTTATTGGCGGCTTCTACAGCACCATTGGCCTTTGGGCGATATGGAGTAGAATTTTGATGTGCGATCTTAAACTGTTGACACACTTCTTGCATCAAATGACTATTGAGATTGGCAGCATTGTCTGTAATAATCATCCTAGGAATTCCAAACCTACAAATGCTGTTGGCATGAACAAAATCTACCACAACCTTCTTTGTCACTGACTTTAAAGTTACTGCTTCTACCCACTTTGTGAAGTAGTCAATGGCTACAAAAATGAATCTATGTCCATTTGATGCCTTCGGCTCAATCGGTCCAATCACATCCATTCCCCAAGGCACGAACGGCCATGGAGCGTCCATTGCATACAACTCAACAGAAGGAGAATGTATCAGATCACCGTGCACCTGACATTGATGACACTTTTGAAAAAATTGAATAGAATCCCTCTCCATAGTAAGCCAGTAATAACCTGCTCGAAAAATCTTCTTTGATAAGACATGACCGTTCATATGCAACCCGCATACTCCAGAGTGTATTTCAACCATGATTGTCGAGGCTTCTCTTGCATCTACACACCTCAAAAGTCCCAGATCTGGGGTTCTCTTATATAAGATTCCCCCACTTAAGAAAAATCCACTAGCCAAACGCCTAATAGTCCTCTTTTGATCGTTGGTGGCATATGTTGGGTATTCTCCTGACTGAATGTATCGCTTGATATCCAAGAACCAGGGTTCTCCATCGAGCTCTTCTTCAACCGCATTACAGTAAGCATGCTGATCAAGACTCTGTATATGCACTGGATCGATGTAGGCTTTATCAGGATGTTGGAGCATTGAAGACAGAGTGGATAAAGCATCAACAATTTCATTATGAATCCTTGGAATATGCCTAAATTTTACTAACACAAACCGTTGACATAGCTCCTGCAAGCATTGTCGATACGGGATGAGCTTCAAATCTCGCGTCTCCCAATCTCCTTGAATTTAATGGATGAGAAAATCCAAATACCCCAACACCAATAATTCCTGGACTCCCATATCAACAGCTAACCTCAAACCAAGAATGCAGGTTTCATACTCTGCCATATTGTTAGTACAGTAGAATCGAAGTTGTGCTGTTACCGAGAAATGTTGTCCCGATTCAGAGATAAGAACCGCACCTATTCCGACTCCTTTCATATTGACAGCTCCATCAAAGAACAACTTCCAATCTGAATCAGCTTCTATAACGACTTCATCGACACACGACACTTCTTCATCAGGAAAATATGTCTTTAATGGCTCGTACTCTTCGTCGATGGGATTCTCAGCAAGATGATCTACCAACGCTTGGGATTTCATGGCGGTTCGAGTCACATATACAATGTCGAACTCGGTAAGCAATATTTGCCACTTTGCCAATCGACCTGTCAGCATAGGCTTCTGAAAGATATACTTCAAAGGATCCATATGGGAGATGAGATAAGTAGTATAGGATGAGAGATAATGCTTCAACTTCTGTGCTACCCAAGTTAAGGCACAACACGTTCTTTCAAGAAGAGTATACCTGGCCTCATATGCGGTGAACTTCTTGCTAAGATAATAAATAGCCTGCTTCTTTTTGCATGTGACATCATGTTGACCCAGGACACAACCGAAAGAATTGTCCATGACTAATAAATATAAGATCAAAGGCCTACCAGGCTCCGGGGGGTACCAGCACGGATGGATTTGACAATTATCTTTTGATTCTGTCGAACGCTTCCTGACATTCTTCAGTCCATTTTACCGTAGCACTCTTTTTCAGCAACTTGAATATGGGCTCACAAGTGGTTGTGAGTTGAGCAATAAACCTGCTAATGTAGTTCAGTCTACCAAGAAAACTCATCACCTCCATCCTATTTTTGGGCGGGGGCGAATCCTGAATGGCTTTGATTTTCGAGGGATCCAACTCAATCCCCCGACGGCTGACCACAAACCCCAACAGATTTCCAGACGGAACTCCAAATACATATTTTGCCGGGTTGAACTTGAGATTATACCTGCGAAGCCTTTCAAAGAACTTTCTTAAATCTTTAACATGGTCGGCCTGACTTTTTGACTTAATAATCACATCATCCACGTATACCTCAATCTCCTTATGCATCATATCATGAAACATAGTGGTCATGGCTCTCATGTATGTTGCTCCAGCATTCTTCAAACCGAATGGCATCACTCGATAACAATAGATCCCCCATGGTGTGATAAAAGACGTCTTCTTCGTGTCTTCATCATCCATAATGATCTGGTGATATCCGACATAACAATCAAAAAAAGAGGCAACCTCATGTTTAGCACAGTTGTCTAACAAAATATGGATATTGGGCAGTGGAAAATCATCTTTCGGACTTGCTCTGTTCAAATCACGGTAATCAACACACACTCGAATTTTGCCATCTTTCTTTGGTACGGAAACAACATTGGATAACCACATGGGATAACGAGCCACTCGAATTACTTTGTCTTCAAGTTGTTTCATGATTTCCTCTTTGATTTTAATACTTACATCAATTTTAAAATTCCTCAACTTCTGTTTGACAGGAGGGAACGCGGGATCAGTTGGCAATTTGTGAGCCACTAATTCAGTGCTTAAACCAAGCATATCATCATAAGACCATGCAAAAACATCCTTATAATCAATTAATGCTTGAATCATTCCATCTTTTAGCTGTGGCAAAGCATGTACACTGATTTTAGTCTCCCTAACATCTTCTTGATCCCCTAGATTTATTGGCTCAGTCTCATTCAAATTAGGATTCGGTTTGTCTTCAAACTGTTCCAACTCTTTGCTTATTTCTTCTAGTGTTTCTTCTTCATCATATTCCCCATCATGCTTCATTACATCTTGATTAGTTTGGATTTTAAGATCAGTCTGAAAATTCCGCATGCATGTCATGTCATTAGAATCAGCATAAAGAGAACTGTATATAAAAAAGAAAAACAAAATATATTAGACACGAATCAAAAGGGACATTGCATTTCATTAAATAAAAAGATAGAAGGGTTTAAACATAGATGTCATCATAACATAAACAAACTAAAATCCGAATTACAACCCTGAAATAACTCGGATAAACAGAAAGAAAAACAAAATAAACTACCAAAACTCCCTCCTGACGGGGAGAGGAGTGACTTTCCAATTATTGAGCCGGACAGCTGGACCTATGAATTACACGTCTGCCATACTGGTACCTTCTCCTGCTTCGACCATATCAACTTCAATAAAAAGGTTCTGGCAGTCATCAACCAATTCAACTTCAAATTCCACATGCTTCGTGACACCGCTCTTAATAAATGATTCATTGAGTAGTGGCGTTGGGCGAGGGAGTGACCATGTTTCCTTTTTCCTTCCCTTGGGTTTCTTCAGATCTTCAGCCGTAGGCTCAAATCCCAGACCAAACGTGCCCACGTTCTCACTCGGACATATGGGATGAACTATACCGTGCAGAGATGCTCCCAAACCCTTTCCTGGCTCAAATCCATATTTCCAAAGTTCACTAATCATCATGATAGAAGCGGAAGACAATTGCGGCCCCGGTATAACCTGCCATTCAAGGATATGATTCACTAGCACTGTATCAAAAATTTGATAGATGAATGTCTCCTCTATCTTATTTGCTTCAATAAGAGACAAGGGAGAATCTTCGCAGGCGGACAAATCTCCTTCACCGTGAATAACCACTTCTTGCCTGTGATGCTCAAACTTAATCATTTGGTGCAGTGTAGATGCAACCGTCTTGGCCTTGTGGATCCACAGCCTTCCCAACAATAGATTGTAAGAGGAGTCTATATTCAATACTTGAAACTCTATGACGAATTCAACAGGACCTATGATCAACATTAGTTCTATTTCGCCAATGGAGTTTGATTTTGCACCATCGAAAGTCCTGACACATACATTGTTGGGCCTGATCCTGCCAGCACCAATATTCAACTTTTGCAAAGTAGAAATAGGGAAAATATTTGCACCTGAACCTCCATCAATCATAACATGAGTGACGTAGAAATCTTCACACTTCACTGTAATGTAAAGGCCCCAGTTATGCTCGTACCTTCAACAGGCAATTCATCGTCAGAAAAGCTGATCCGATTGACCTCAAAAATTTTTTCGACCATTTTCTCAAGCTGATTTATTGTAATATCCTTAGGAACATATGCTTCATTTAATACCTTCAGTAAAACATCACGATGCTCCTTGGAGTGCAACAACAAAGATAAGAGGAAAATTTGAGCAGGGGTTTTCTTCAACTGGTCTATTATTGAATACTCAGGCAATTTCATCTTTTTCAAAAATTCTTCGGCTTCTTCTTCGGTGATAGTCTTTTTGATAGATGACGGTCCACTCACCATTGGCTTGGACTTTCTTAAGCTTTCAGGCATGAAACATCTTCCTGACCTAGTCACACCCCCTACCTCATCTACATCTTCCACTACTTCTTTCTCGTGATAGGTCATTACAGTCCGCCCATAATTCCAGGGAACCTTTTTCGTATCAACTATCGGAGGTTGGGTCACCGATTTGAGGACAATAGGTGCTGCTAGTGCTCCTTTCACCGTCAAGATGGGCTGACTCAGAGTTCCTACCACTGTCAACTTAGGTTTATCCTAACTTAAATCAACATACCTTCTGGCACCTTGTACTGTGATCAGGGGTTTCTTTGTGATTTCTTAGACTTTATCTTCTCTCATTCCTTCTTGACTCAATGACATTGCTTTCAAAGACTCTGCTGCATTCATCGATTTCTCCTCAATGGTCTGTATCTTGACAATAGGCTTATAACACCTCGAAGACTCTTTCCCATCATATATCAATTCTAACATATTGGCTTCAGCATGGGTTGGCAGCGGATTCTGGTTAATATTTGGACCCTCCGGGGCCTGGACCAACATCTGATTTGTGTCAATTAAATCTTGGACAACTCTCTTTAAATGTCAGCATTTCTCGATATCATGGTCTGGCATGTCAGAATAGTACGCACACCTTAAAGAATAATCGAGATTCCTCGGCGGTGGATTTGAAAGCCTTCCTTGAATTGGGTTTAAGACCTTCAGCTTTCTCAACCTATCAAACAAGCTAGCATATGACTCCCCAAGAGGTGTGAATTGATTTTTGACCGCCTTCTCTTTCTTATACTCGGGCCTAGGTTGAAAACCAGGTCTGGAGGGGTTTTGGTAATTTGGTGGAGCAAATGGGCGATTTTGTGGAGTTTGCGCGCGCCACTGCGGGTAATAAGGGGTTTGGCATATAGTTGCATGCTATATACTGGGTACGGGGGTGATGGAATGGAATATAAAAGGTTTTGTGAAGGGTAGTAATGGTGGGGAGGAATATATGGAGCTTGGGCGTAAACTTGGGCTTGGGATTGGGGATAGGGGCGAGGTGGTCTTTTGGGATAAGAATGGGTTCCATCTACGACAGTCGCCACGTCCTCTTTCTTCTTTTTACCTTCGAATGCGCCAGATTCACCTTGAATAGCTTGTGTGGTGGATTTTAATGTGGCAAAACTCACTATTCGGCCGGTCTTGATTCCGTCCTCTATCATCTCCCCCATTTTGAGGACTTCAATAAAAGATTTTCCCATTGCCGGAAGTAAATGTTGAAAATAAGTCTCATCCTGTGCCTGAATGAAAACTTCTACCAACTTACTTTCTTTCATTGGAAGCTTTACCCTGGCGGCCTGTTCACGCCACCTTATCGCATATTCCCTAAAACCTTCAGTGCCTTTTTTCTTCATGTTGACCAAGGATTTTTCGTTCGGAATCAGGTCGATGTTATACTGAAAATATTGCACAAATTCAGAAGCTAAGTCATCCCAGTTGTTCCACTTGTTGATATCTTGATCGATAAACCATTCTGAATCCAGATCAGAAAGACTCTCGCCAAAGAAATCCATGAGCAACTCTTCCCTTCCTCCTGCAGCCCTCAATTGGTTGCAATAATGTCTCAAATGTGCCACGGGATCACCGTGCCCTGCATACTTCTCGAACTTGGGCATTTTAAAACCGAGGGGAAGGTTGATGTCTGGGAACATGCAAAGATATTTATAGAAAACACTCTTATAACTTCCGATTCCCTGCAAATTCCTCATGGCCTGTTCTAAACTTTTCAACTTCCGTGCTATGATTTCCTGTTCTTCTGTTGCGACATGTTTCTCCATATCAAATAGAAATGCAGGTAGCTTAGTGTACCCATACGGTTCATTTATTCTCAAAGTAGGCTCCGGGGCATAATACTGACTATCTGGAACCTTCAATACTGGCTCATTGGCAGATCGAGGAAACCCTATTGTAGGATACACAGCATATGTGGGAGCTTCAGGTGGTGACGGAGCCACCAATACCGGTGTGATCGGTGGCGCGGGCTGAGCAACGGGTCTTGATTGGGGAGCTGCCAAGGGCACACCTGAACTGCCAGGATAATAATGTCGTGGAGTAAATCCTGGCGCGTGCTCAGGTGACTCAGTAGGAGCAGAGAATTGCGCCTGAGAGAGCGGTAGGCAATTAGAGATATTCCCAAGACCTTCAGGGAGCGGAGGAGGAGGCATTCCACTGACCCATGCCCAGTTCAAATCTATCAATTGTTGCCTGAGCCTTACTACCTCATCATTGTGTTCTAAACTTTCTTCCCTGTGATCCTGATCCGGGTCAATAAGAAAATTTTCAATCTCCCTGCTAGCCATAGCGAGCTTTGCTTTTGATCTAGTAAAGTATGGGTGACTAGCCAGAGTGCTGCGAACCTACCACTGTTATCTGAAAGAACATGCTCATCAAAGACGACATCCGTTAGGATTAGGGCACACAACAAGCATGGGAATCACATTGGTAAAATTGTCCTAAATTCATGTTCATTTCTACCAGCTTTTGAGGATAGCGAGGTCATTTTAACATCATCCCGATTTTTTATCTAAACTTATTTGCTTCTTTCCTCCAAACACACCTCTTTTCTTTCGCCCTCATTTCCCTTTTCCCCTTTTTTTTCAGTCTCTGTTCTTTCCCTTTCTCACCTCATTATTTATATAATTATTATTATTATTATTATTATTATTTTATTTTATTTTTCGCTATCTACTTTCATTTTATCATTCTTTATGGCTTTTGCTTTTCTTTAAAAGAGGAAAAATAATGAAAAACAAACAAAACAAAATGCTTAGATCGAACCCCAAAGTAGGTTGCCTACGTATCATGTTGTACATAAATCAGATCTTGCGTAGTTCGGGCAGCATATGCATAAACATTACATAAATGATTTGCTTTTTTTTCTTTCATGAAAACGAAAACAAACAAATAAAAGAAAGGTGTAACCTCATAACATTTTGATGAAAGAAAGAAACAAGACATGCAACAAATTTAGGACCGCTTTACAAACTAAACAACAAATACAAAATAACATTCTAGACCCCTAAGACGACATACGTGAAATTACTGATAAAGACCCTAATACCAAAAACAACTTGACTCCGACTTAAAACTGATGCCACCCTACAATGACAGTAACATAAAAGACTCAAACTGAATAAAGATAAGAAATGCTCTTTTAGACTGGTGCTCTGCGTGATGACCCTGGCTGAGATGGACCTGCCTGTGAAATTCTCTTTCTCTCATTCAAACTTTGCAACATGTCTTGCAAAGACACCCTGATATTGGGGAGAAAGCTTCAGGCCCGTATTCCTGCCTCATGAGGAGTTCAATTAGAAAGATTGTTCTGACACCTTTTTACAATCTTGAACAAATCTGCTAACTGAACTCTCAGTGTCTCCACTTTGGACCCCGCACTTTCATCCTGATGGTCGTCAACCATGCATTCTTCCTGTATTCTCCCTCTAAGCTGCACTGGTAAGGGTTGACTGATACCCCGAGGGATAGATTGAAGCCAGACCCTATATCCCTGAGTGTACCCTGGATTATCCAAACTTTCTTTGAGTGTATCTATACCTAGCTTTGTTGCATGCTTCCAAAACTGCTCGTACTTGCTCTCACCTAAGGCTTAGTCCTTGAAGTACTCAACATTCTTCAGAAGATCCACTGTTGTGCAACCTACCCAACTGGCGCATTACCCTAGAAGGACTGCATAGTCTAGTGCAATTGATCCCTAACATAACTAAAAGGAGTTGCGTCTGACAACCCAACAAGATTATCTTTGGTCGAAGCCACAGATAAGTCCACAAAATGTTATCCCCGATTCTTGACTCAAGAAATTCAATCCAAGCATCGACTCCCATGGGTAGCGAGAATTTATCCAAACGCAACCTGGAGTCCATGGCTTTCACTCGATTGGGAATACAACGATCTACCACGTCTGGTCTAACTAAAGAAGGCGCATGCAAATGCTTCATCATCCATAACTGCAATATCAGGTTACTGCCCTCAAAAAATCTCATCCCCCCCTTCACTTCGGTTAAAGCCTTATATATTTCTGTTAAGATCATGGGTATGAGAGTGAACCTGCCCTTTTGATTAATGCCTTTGTCGTTTTGATCCTTATGAAATAGAGCCATCACCACAGATTGCAAACGGGTATTAATACGTCTTTTTTCTAGTGGAAACACTAAAATACCTAACAAAGTGAGCGTGAAGACTTCAAGATGCTTTCTCTCCCACTTCTCCTTAGTCATATGAAATTCATCCCAAAAGCAATCAAAACCTTCCGAGGACCCAAATCTAGCGAATAGAAAGTCTAAAGAAATCTATGATTGATTCAGACAACCCAAATATCTGTTATTACTCTTCAAACCACACCCTTGTAGAAACTTATTTCCCAAGTGATTCCGAGCTCGGATCATACTTTTATCAATATAAGGTAAATGAAGCAGGCCAGATAATTCTGCCAATGTGGGCGTTATTTCACACTTTCTGAACCTAAACACCAAATTACTAGGATCCCAAAAGGCCAGCACAACATCTATTAGGTCTGGACAGGGTGGGACATGCAGAAGTTCCGTAAGATCACCTAATATCTTAAATAGCTCTTGCTGGTCAGCGTAGTTGAACGTGCTCCACCACTTTATTAACTTTTTGGGCACTTTGGAAACCATCAAGACTCTAGACCCTGTAGGCTTCATCCTGTAATGACAAGCCAAACTTACCACTCAAAAATTCAAAACAAGACAAGGAATTCCTGACCCTCGAGATTTTAGCTTAGAAGAAAAAAAAATATCGTGTGACATAGAGGGACAGACCGACCTATAACTCAAATTCACTGAACAGTACCGCCGAATGAAATCAGCCTACTTGGGAAGAATTAATTAACAACACTAGATTACAAGAAGGAAAACCCAGTCTAAGACTAAGGCAAAGGACAAAAGCTAAAAATTAAAATTACCGAACCCACCAAGGGTTGCTTACGTATCCCGCCCCAAGGGACGGGAATCAGGTACGCGTAGTTCATCCAGATTGGACAATTAACGATTAACTAACAGATTGACCCTAACTTAAGAGACATAACCAAAGGCAAACGAATAAAATCTTTTTGGGTTTTTAATTAGACACTTCAGCTAAAAATGACACCAACAACTACGAAGAAAAAATCTTTTGGTATTTTCGTGAAATGTACAAAACTCCTACAATTTTTGCATTTTTCTTTTATAAAAACTCCTATGAATGAAAAATCCTTTTGAAGTTTTCGAATTGTGAATGCATGCTAAACGAGACAAAGGAAAAATGTTTTTGATATTTTCGTTTTTGAGAAATGAGTGCAAAAGGTAAAAATCTTTTTTATTTTTTTATTTTTTGGATTGTGAAGCACAAAAGCCATAAAGATCACTAAAAGCTACGACACTCTTTTTTTTTTCTTATTTTCGACTCACTTCACTTTTTTTCCCTATTTTTTTTCAACAGTTCTTGCCTACGCACCTTACTTCTAACACATGTTTTCACCAAATCAGTCCGTCAAATGACCCCATTACCCTCAAAGATGCAACATTTAGCACATAGGTGTGCGTTAGAGGTGAGTCTCCTACAAAGGAAAATTTCCAGCAGTGCAGCTGTTATTCTTATATGTTCAGCTGTAATTTCTGGAGTCTATGCATTTTATGTTGCATTCGGAGTTAGAAACGGTGTAGAGATGAGACTAATGAATGATTTCAGCTATATGTACTATTACCTATCTAATCTTAGCATGTATAGCATCATTCGAGGATGAATTTTTCCAAGGGGGGATGATGTAATACCCCGGGAAATTTTTCGTTGAAATTTTGTGCGTAAACGTGTTGGGTTCTATCTTCTAGAATGAATTATAATTTTTTCGTGTGAAATATCTTAGATTATGACCTACCATTGCGTATAGTATCTAATAAGATTTCCAACGATATGTGGATCATCCAAAACGGACACCCGAGCGACGAGTTATGAACATTCCGATCGAACCGTGAATAGTAGTGAACAATAAAACGTGCAGGAAAAAGTACTGAGGCCTGGCGTATTTTTTCTCTAACTTTGAACAATCATAACTCCTTGTAAATAATTATATGGGTGATCTAATATATATCAACGGAAAGCTCTGCGAGTCCTCTTTCCGATGAAATTGGTTTCATCCAATTTGTCTATCGGAACAAAAAGTTATGGTCGATCTACTTCAGCCTATCAAAAGTGATTTTTTGGGTCAACTTCAAATGATCATAACTCCTTGTACACAATGATATGGGTAAGATACTATATATCAACAGAAATATATGAGAGTCCTCTTTCTAATAAAATATGTTTCATCCAATTTGGATATCAGAGTAAAACGTTAAGGTTGATCTACTACAGACTATCAAAACAGTCCATCAAAGGACATATTCGAGAATTATTTGATTTTTAGGGGAATTTTGGTCATTCCCCCTGACCCAAAATCCGTCCAAACCCTATATTAAAGCCTATTAGAAGCATTATATGTTATATTTCATCAAATTCCCTCAAAAAGAAAACCCTAAGCTCCTACATCCAACTTCAAGAACCTCCAAAGTTCACCATTAATTCTGCAAATTTATTCAAGATTCCAAGTTCCTAGTTCAAGAACTTCAAGAACCTCCAAAGTTCACCATTAATTCTACAAATTTATTCAAGATTCCAAGTTCCTAGTTCAAGAACTCCAAGAAACATCATTCAAAGGCACGATTAACATCTCAAAAATGAGTATCGATCTAAAGTTCATCATTCAAGGTATGTGGGGTTTTTCAACAAGAACTTTCTTTCGTTCTTGTGCCCAAATTAATTTTTCTTTTATGAATATACATGATTTTACATGTTTTGATATGAATTTGAAGCATGAATTTATACCCTATATGATTTTACATGAGATTATGATACTCTCTATGTTTTGAAAGTTGAATTGAATGAGAATGATGACATTTTTGTACATAAAGATATATATTTATGATGAAAAGCATGAATCTTGAGAAAATTTAATATGATTTTGATGTATGAGACCTTGAGTCCTAATTGGAATTGTACTTTGAGAAATTATGTGCTATAAGCACAATGAGATTTGAATCCCAAAGCTAATTTTCTTTACCAAGATGTATGATTATAAATCTGAAATTTTAAGTTTTAAGTGATTATTTTTGTGCTTATGTCATAAAGTATGAAACTTTGAAAGGTTTTATGGTGATATTGATGTATGGGTTTTGGGAACCCTATTTGAGATTATTATTTTGAGAAAATGTGTGCTATATGCACGTTGATGTTGAGTATTTGAGATGTTTTGAATGATTTGACCTTTTGGTCATGAATGAGTTATTTTGAACTCGACTGTGAAAGAAATCCACGTTTTTATTGATTATGATAAAGGGGTAGCAAATTGGCTCCCGATGAAAATTGTTGAAGTGTTTATTGTGGATTTTCTTTAATGTGAGCCTGAGGCTGATTTAAATCTTTGAGCTAAGTCCGAGAGTAATCTTTAGCACCGAGTGGGAGGTATAAAGTGACCTTACTTCCCTAGAACTACGTGTCCCCATAGGATGTGAGCCTGAGGCTGATTTATATAGTGATAACTAGTGTTTTTAAATTGATACTGGGAGTCCTACTCTGATGGCAAGGATAGGACGACTCTCCCCAACGTGGGTTGGACGTTGGACTCCATGTGGCTCACATGGTTTATGTCGGTTATAGGATCTCCCAGTGTGTGTGTGTTTCCTTGTGTCTATGGTGAATGGTGAAGTGATTTGAAAGTGGAATTGTGAAAGTTATTCTTTCGAAAGATTTAAATGACATTTACATTATGAGAATTGATATTCTTTATGAACTGAAAGTGATTGACAAATTATATGATGAGTCACATGTGTTATTATACTTATTTCATCCTCTCATGATTATGATGATTTTCTTCGGGCTATGTGAGTCTTTCATACATCCTGCATATTTCTTATAAATATTTATGATGATGATATTTATACAACTGCATACATCCCCATATACTCGATTTCTTTCCATGGTACTGACCCACATCTTCAGATATGGGCTGCATTTTCTTGGAATGTTGGTTCAGGTGCTCAGTTCCAGGTTCGATAGTGATTCTTTGGGCACGCTATTCTACATCCTCTGTTGTGGTGAGTCCTCATATTTCGAGGACGTGATGTCTGATATTGGTTTCAAGAAATTGTTTACATTTGATAACTGAGTACGAGTCAGTTGGGGCATCTTTCAATGGCTCGCTGGTTTTATTAATTTTCTTAAAGGCTTGTCAGACTAGTATAGATGTTGGGAGTTGACTAATAAGTCGTATTTTGTTATCTTTTTGAAATTCTTTTATTATTGGATGATGATTACTCTATTGATATTTGAGGGTTATTTATGGAAACCCCGTTGATTTGTGTTGAACTGAATGAAAATGGCTCAAAGGGTTAGCTTGGGGCTACTCGTAGCCTCAAGCACCGTGTGATGCTCCGGGACCCATTTTTTGGGGCGTTACAATGGGAGGAATGCCCAATGTGTTGAATGTATGGATGAACAAATATTGTTTGGAGGTTGACAGTACGATAGCTAAGCAGGTGAAAAATGTAATTCCAAGAATTTTTAACTGAAAGATTATTCGCCTCAAGGTTAAGTACGAGAAGTTCATGGGTGGCATCTTCAGCAAGGTAATTATTAGTAATTTATGAAAATTTCATGCAGTTATTTCATTTTGTAAAGTTCAGCAGATTCATAAAGATCTGAAATTTTACTATTAATAATTTTGGATTCTTTATTTTTTCATTCACAGTTTATATACAACAATCTACGTCCAACTCGTGAAGAAGTTCAGAGGCTTAATTTGCCTGTGAGAGAGGGCATTGAAATACATGATCCGCCCCTTCATGTAACGACCCTAAAATATACCCTGGTCGTCACACGGTGCTTACGATCCCGAGAGACCACAAACTTACCTATGTTGGTACCTGCTGTGAGTACTGAACAATGTAAGATGGAATATATGCGGAATTTACTGGAATGCCATAAGGTTTAAATCATAGTTCTGATAATGTCTACAAAACATTGCTGATAATACTGATAAACAACTGATAGTGAAAACTAAAAATCTAAAACCGATTGAGAGTATCTGAAAGCCTCTAACTGACTAACTGAGGAGTTGATGGAACAAGTCCCCAACTAACCCCGACTAGGTACTTAAACTAAAATACAAAGATAGTCATAACTGGTCCTCGGAACATAGTCATAACAAGTCCTTGAAACATAAGGACTCACCACTACTACTGCTACTGGTATGCTGGGATGTCTAAGTACGATCGGGAACCTGAGCGTCTGAACATATGATATGAGACATCATAGAACAAGAAAAGAGTATGCGGTCAGTGCTTTAAATGTACTAGTATACTAAATGGGATTAGGCTGATATGCATGGGCTCATGTATATGAATAATAGCTGAATAGCATGAGATCACTGAATAAATGATATGAATGTGTGACTGCTGTAAAATCTGAGAATGCATGACCAAGCACATAACATGATTCTAAAAATAGTCTGTAAACTAAAATACTGAAATATTGATAACTGAATAACTAATAATTTCATGTTATCGTCAATGCAAACCTGGACTGAAGTATACTGAATACTGAACTGAGACAATGGGAGCTATCATCTAACCGACATTCCCCAATGAGCTAATTAGGGTCCAACCTGCGACCCCAGTTGGAAGGGTGTCAGTATCGTGCCACAGGTACTAACACATGGATGTGTGGATCCACTAAAGTGTTATACCGAAGGACTAAGGGTTAACCTCAACTGGCAGGTGCCCTTATGAGATCAACCCTCAACTGGCAGGTTAACATCTCAACCTATGCTGGCTACGTAGTTATAGAAAGCAGGGATTGCTATAAAAGGTCACACCCTCTACTGGCAGGTGGTACCCCATCCTTGAGTTCGCTCGATGCTAAATCTTACACCCAATTGAACTTACTCTAATCACTGAACTGAACGAACATTACTGACATGATGCATTGTCTGAACTAATATACTCTAATAAGTACGAAACTCTTCTGAAAGTACTTAAACTAAGTGAGCAGCTAAGTTTTCGGGTATTCATAACCCCCAGGACTCGATATCAATGATAGCAAGATCATACTAACACTATGAGGACATGATATGTAAGCATTTATTCAAAATTCATTCTTTTGAGGCATTTCCTCAAACACTTGCAATGCATGGCTTAAACATGGGAATAACTTTAATTTAAAGAAACTAGTAGTAGCATGATTTTGATACTAAATTCCCAAAATAAGGCTTAAATCAACGAACAACTCCATTCAAACATGTGGGGTTTAATAACAACAATAATTACGTGTAAACATGGTATAGAATCGAAATCCATGGGAATTCATGGTTAAAAATCATAATAATCATGTAAAATCATAAATTTGAATTAGAAATTGGGTTCTTAGACTCCATGGGTGAAAAGGACCCATGAATGAACATCTAACATACCTTGAAGCTTAATTTTGAAGGAGAATTAACTCCTCTTGAATGCTCTTGGATTGAGAACCTTAATTCTTGATTATCTTGTTGAGAGTATGATGGAGTCTTGAAGTTATTGGGAAGAAACCCTAACCTTGTTCTTGGGAATAAAGAGGGTGGAGAGCTTTTGAAACTGATTTACAATGGCTATGTACGTGTTTTTGGTATTTTATGTCGTGGGGGTAAGGTTTGGGGTGAGGAAAAAGACCAAAACACTCCTACAAAACCACATCAAAATTACTGAAATCTTCAGCTGACAACCAAGCCTGATAAGTCGTCACATATGTGACGGTCCGTCGGATCAAGTTGTCACTTCCAGACTATTTTTTGGTCTGATCTGGTCATGGGTGACGACTTAAGCTGATAAGTTATCACTTGGGTGATGGCCCGTCACCCCAGATCGTCACTTGAAATCTAAAATTGACATTTTTTGCCTGAGGCTGACGACTTAGGCTGATAAGTCATCACATATGTGACGACTCGTCAGATCAGATTATTACTTGGTTGGCAGGCTGACATGCTGGAGTACAATGAGCATAACTTTTTGCTTTGATATCGGATTTAGGTGAAACAAAATTCGTTGGAAAGAATATTCAAAGATATTTCTTTCGATATATAGTGTTCCATGTAAATCATTATGTTCCAAGAGTAATGATCGTTTAAAGTTGACTCAGGCTGAAATGTTCACTAAAACTTAACCAATGGAAGCGTTCTTAACTCGTCTTTGAGTTAGGAGATATCTATGACCTCGACTGATATGAAAGGAATTTTTCACACTATAATATTGATCATAATGCATATATATACATAAAATCATTGAGTTCAAGTCCGCACGCATAGGAACAATGATTTAAATTCTAGCCCAAAAGTGTGGAGTGTTACAATATCTCCCCCTTGGGAACATTCATCCTCAAATGAGGCTGGTTAAACTGAGAATACTAAGGAACTGAGGCTACATGTTAAATATACATGATAAAAACATGATTACATAACTGAGTCTGATACATGACATATGCCTAAACTGGTTCGTGAATGCATGGAATGACATGAAGATAATATAGATGGAACTGAGAATTGGAAAAGAAAAGATGTTACCTTAAACTGAGTCTGAATTTGCAGAAAAGAGGTGAGGGTACTTGGTTCAAATATCTTCCTCTTCGTCCCAAGTGTCTCCCTCAACGGACTGGTTCCGCCAAAGAACTTTGACTAAGGGAACTTATTTATTCCTCAGTCTAAGAACCTGGCGATCAAGGATCTCGACTGGGATTTTCTCATAAGAAAGGTCATTCTGAACATCTACTCCTTCTAAAGGAATAATTACAGGTGGGTCACCAATACACTTTTTCAACAAGGAGATATGGAACACTGGATGCACTGAGGACAAATCTGTAGGTAACTCGAGCTCGTAAGCCACCTTGCCAAAGCAGCACAATATTCTAAAAGGACCAACATACTAGGGACTGAGCTTCCCCTTTTTGCCAAACCTTTTAACTCCCTTCATGGGAGAGATCTTAAGATATACAAAGTCTCCAATCTTAAATTCCAGATCTTTTCTCCTCACATCTGCATTAGATTTCTATCAGCTTTGGGCTATCTTAAGCCTCTTTCTAATCAACTAAACTTTCTCTAATGCATCATATACTAACTCAGGCTCTATTAAAGCAGTCTCACCCACCTCAAACCAACTAACTGGAGATCTACATCTCCTCCCATAAAGGGCCTCAAACAGAGCCATCTGGATACTGTAATGATAGCTGTTATTAGATGCGAACTCAATCAAAGGCAAGTTATTATCCCAACTATCCTTAAAATCAATAACACACATTCTCAATATGTCCTCAAGGGTCTGAATGGTCCTCTTATCCTGACCATCTGTCTGAGGGTGAAAGGTTGTGCTGAGATGAACTTGGGTACCTAGACCTTTCTGGAATGCTTTCCAAAAGTGAGAGGTAAACAGGGTACCTCTATCTGAAATAATGGACAACGAGAATCCATGCAACCTAACTAACTCTCTAAGATAGAGCTTGGCATAGTCCTCAGCTGAGTAATAAGTATGGACTGGCAAGAAATGGGCTAATTTGGTCATCCTATCCACAATGACCCAAATGGAATCATGTTGCCGACGAGTACGAGGAAAACCCATTATAAAGTCCATGTTCACTTCTTCCCACTTCCAAGTGGGAATACTGAACTCCTGCATAGAACCACTAGGATTTTGGTGCTCAACCTTAACCTGCTGACAATTAGAACACTTAGCTACAAACTATGCAACATCCTTCTTCATACCATTCCACTAGTAGATTTCTCGCAAATCACGGTACATCTTAGTGGACCCTGGGTGAATAGAGTAATGCACACCATTCCCTTCTACAAGAATTCGCTGCCTCAACTCATCTATACATGTCACACCCAGTCATCCCTGGTAATGCAACACACCATCTCCCCCTTGGGAGAAAGCCTCTACTTTCTGACCTCTGACTGACTCTTTCAGCTTCACTAGGCTAGGATCCCTGTCTTATTTTTCTTTCACTTCGGCAACCAAAGAAGATTCCAAACTATTCTGCACCCATACACTACCCTCGACTGAATCAACCAAACGAACACCTAATCTGGCAAGCTGATGAACTTCCCTAACTAGCTCTTTCTTGTCATCCTCAACATGAGCATTGCACTCATAGACAATCTACTGAGGGCATCTGCCATAATATTGGCCTTGCTCAGATGATACAGAACACTCATGTCATAATCTTTCAACAATTCTAACCATCTCATCTGATGCAAATTCAAATCCTTCTGCAAAAATAAATACTGCAAGCTTTTATGTTCTGTGAACACATCAACATGCACCTCATATAAATAGTGCCTCCAAATCTTTAAGGCAAACACAACGGTTGTAAGTTCTAGATCATGGGTAGGGTAATTCTTTCTTGAGGCTTAAGTTGTCTAGAGGCGTAGGGTATGAACTTACCTTTTTGCATCAAAACATAACCCAAACCAACTCTGGAGGCATCACAGTACACAACAAACCCATCTAAACCATCTGCTAGTGTCAAAACTGGGGCGGTGGTGAGTCGAGTCTTCAGCTCTTAAAAACTCTTCTCATAGGAATCTGACCACTGAAACTTGACTTTCTTCTAAGTCAATCTAGACATGGGGGATGCGATAGAGGAAAAACCTTCAAAAAACCATTTATAATAACTGGCCAAACCCAAGAAACTCCTGATATCTGATGGATAAATGGGTCTGGGCTAATTTCTCACCACTTTGATCTTTTGAGGATTAACTCTAATGCCATCACCGGATATAATATGGCCAAGAAAAGCTACTGATCTTAGCCAAAATTCACACTTTCTGAATTTGGTGAACAACTGATGGGTTCCAAGAGTCTATAATACAATTCTGAGATGGTCTGCATGGTCCTTTTCATTACGGGAATAGACAAGGATGTAATCATTGAATACTATGATGAAAATGTCCAAGTAATGCTTGAACACTCTGTTCATCAAGTCCATGAAAGTTGCTGAGGCATTTGTAAGACCAAAAGATATGACAAGAAACTCAAAGTAACCATGTCGAGTTCTGAAAGCTATTTTTGGGATGTCACATTCTCTGAATCTGAGTTGATGATAGCCAGATCTAAGGTCTATCTTAGAGAAATAACTGGCACCCTAAAGTTGGTCAAACAAATCATCGATTTTGGGAAGTAGGTACTTATTCTTGATTGTGACTTTGTTCAATTGACAGTAATTGATGCACATCCTAAGGGAACCATCTTTCTTTCGCACAAAAAGGACTAGAGTGCCCAATGGGGAAATACTAGGCCTGATGAATCCCTTATCTAAGAGATCTTTCAACTGTTCTTTTAGTTCTTTGAGTTCAGCTGAAGCCATTCTATATGGCGGAATAGAGATAGGCTGGGTATCTGGAAGAAGGTCTATCCCAAAGTTAATTTCCCTTTTGGGAGAAACTCCGGGAAGGTCTTCAGGGAACACATTTGGAAATTCCCTTACTACTAAAACTGACTCAAGACTAGGATTATCGGAACTGGAGTCTTTAACTCGAACAAGATGGTAGACACACCCCTTGGATATTATTTTTCTCGCTCTAAGGTACGAAATAAGCTGGCCCTTAAGTGCTGAGTACTATCCCTCCATTCAAGGATTGGCTCATATGGGAACTAAAAATGAATAACTCTGTTTCTATAATCAACTGAAGCATAGCATGACTGAATCCAATCCATGTCGAGAATGACATTAAAATCCTTCATCTCTAACTCCACAAGATCAACTGAAGTGACTTTCTGGGATATTGTAACCGGACAGTTCCTGTATACCTTCCTGGCTATAATAGGGGCACCTACAGGGGTAGACACTGAAAAGGGTTCTGCTAAGGTCTCAGGACTGACACTGAAATCCACAACTATGTAAGGGGTTACAAAAGAAAGTGAAGCTCCGGGATCTAACAAAGCATAAACATGTAAATGAAAGACCTGCAACGTACTAGTAACCACATTAGGAGAATTTTCCTGATCCTGTCGAGACTGAAGTGCATACAATCTATTTAGACGCTGACCACTGGTGGCACTAGAAGCAGCACCCTGCTGAGTTGGGCGACCGGATGAAACTGGGGGACAATTGGGCTGACCCTGCTGACCACTCATTGGAAAATTCCTGACTCGATGGCCTGGCTTTCCATGCCCGAAACATACGTCATTTCCTATTCTACAAACACCCTGATGGTTTCTACCATATTTTTTACAAAGAGGATTTGTTCGAGCACTATTTACACTACCCAGAGACTTAGAGTATGATGCTCTATCCCTATTATCATTACTGAATTTGGGCTTTGGTGCACTGGTCGTAGATGGGACTGGAGATGAAGATTTTTGATGGAATTGAGGACGATTACAACTCTCTGACTTTGGCTGAGTGAAATTAAAGCTACCCATTTTATCCCTTTTGGTATCCCTCTCTCTCTCCTTAGTTTTTTCCTCCTTAATCTACTGTGCATGGACCATCGGCCTAGATAAGTCCATCTCTTTAATCAACGTAGCGGTCATACATACCTTAACCACACTGTTAGATACACCATACACAAACTTGCTCATTCTAGACCTATTTTCAGCCACCACATGAGGAGCATACCTAGCCAGTTGAGTAAACTTGAGCAAATACTCTTTCGCGCTCATGTTGCCTTGTTTCAAATTAATGATTTCTAACACCTTAGCTTCCCTCAGCTATAACAGGAAGAATATCTCTAAGAGGGCCTTAGCAAACTTCTTCCATTTTATAGGCCCTGCATCTGTGCCTCTATCCCCTTTCTACTAATTAAACAAAGTATGGCCTGCGTCCTGGAGCTGGTAAGCAGCCAATTCAACACTCTTACTAGAAGTAACCCCATGATATCTGTTACCTTCTACACCATGTTGAGGAATTTCTGTGGATCCTCTTCAGACTTAGATCCCAAAAATAAAGGAGGATTCATTCGGGTGAAGTCTCGAATCCTAGCTGCGGTAGTATTGTCCATTGGGAAGGCCGAAATAGCAGCTGGTCGAGTGTGTTGAGCTTCTACAGAGTGAGCCAGAGTATTAAATGCGGCTCTGAACTCGACATGCAAAATATGCTCATTTAGGGAATCTTCCTGAGTGGGCGGATGTGCTGGCTGGTTTCTATTTCTTCTTCCGTTGTTCTTTCTGGGAGGCATATTCTATAGATGGAAAGGAAATTGAATTATAATAAGAGTTTAGATTGAGCTCATGCTCACTCGAATGACATGAATACTGAAAGAAGGGACACATTTCTAAAAATGTCTTGTAGCTTCTTGTCCATAAGTGTGGCGCGCTTCACACCCATGCACAAAACTCTACTTGATGCGGCTTTCAGACTCCCTAGGATAATTTAAAACCTTAGGCTCTGATACCAAGTTTGTAATGACTCGAATATATACCGTGGTTGTCACACGGTGCTTACGATCCCAAGAGACCACAAGGTAACCCATGCTGGTACCCACTGTGAGTACTGAACAATGTAAGATAGAATATATGCAAAATTTACTGGAATGCCATAAGGTTTAAATCATAGTTCTGGTAATGTCTGCAAAATAATGCTGATAAACAACGAATTGTGACAACTGAAAATCTAAAACTATCTGAGAGTATCTGAAAGCCTCTAACTGATCAACTGAGGAGTTGATAGGATAAGTCCCCAACTAACCCCGACTGGCTACTAAAATTGAAATACTGAGATAGTCATAACTGTTCCTCAAAACATAAGGACTCACCACTATTGATGCTACTGGTACGCTGGGATATCTAAGTACGGACAAAAACCTGAGCGTCCGAACCTATGATATGAGACATCATAGCATAAGAAAAGAGTATGCGGTCAGTACTTTAAATGTACTGGTATGCTAAATAGGGTTAGGCTGATATGCATGGGCTCATGTACATGAATAATAATTGACTGAATAACATGAGATAATTGAATAACTGATATGAATGCATGACTGCTGTAAATTTTGAGAATGCATGACCAAACACATAACATGATTCTAAAAATAGTCTGTAAACTAAAATACTGAAATATTGATAACTGAATAACTGATACCTGCGTGCTATGGTCAATGCAAGCCTAGATTAAAGTATACTGAACACTGAACTGAGACTGTGGGAGCTATCATCTAACCAACATGCCTTAATAAGCTAATTGGAGTCCAACCTATGACACCAGTTGGAAATGTGTCAGTACCATGCCATGGGTACTAACACATGGTTGTGTGGATCCACTAAAGTATTGTACGAAAGGACTAAGGGTTACCCTTAACTGGCAGGTGCCCTTATGAGATCAATCCTCAACTGGAAGGTTAACATCTCAACCTATTTTGGCTACATAGTTGTGGAACGCAGGGACTGCTACTAAAGGTCACACCCTTTACTGGCAGGTGGGCCCTTATCCTGGGTTAGCTCAGTGCTAAATCCTACTCCCAACTAAACTAACTCTAATCACTGAACTGAACGAACATTACTGACATGATGCATTGTCTGAACTGATATACTCCAATAGGTGTGAAACTCTTCTGAAAGTACTTAAACTAAGTGAGAAGCTAAGTTTTTGGGTATTCATAACCCCAGGACTAGATATCAATGATAGCAAGATCATACTAACACTATGAGGACATGATATGTAAGCATTATTCAAAACTCATTCTTTGAGGAATTTCATAGAACACTTGCAATGCATGACATAAACATGGGAATAACTTTAATTTAAAGCAACTAGTAGTAGCATGATTTTGATACTAAATTTCCAAATTAAGGCTTAAATCAGCGAACAACACCATTCAAACATGTCGGGTTTAATAACAACAACAATTACGTGTAATCATGGTATAGAATCAAAATCCATGGGAATTCATGGTTAAAAATCATAATTATCATGTAAAATCATAAATTTGAATTTCAAATTGGGTTCTTAGACCCCATGGGTGAAAAAGATCCATGGACGAACATCTAACATACATTGAAGCTTAATCTTTAAGGAGAATTAACTCCTCTTAATGCTCGTGGATTGGGAACCTTAATTCTTGATTATCTTGTTGAGAGTATGATGAAGTCTTGAAGTTATTAGGAAGAAACCCTAACCTTGTTATTAGGAATAAAGAGGGTGGAGAGCTTTTGAAACTGATTCACAATGGCTATGTAAGTGTTTTTGATTTTTTATGTAGTGGGGGTAAGGTTTGGGGTGAGGAAAAAGACCAAAATACCCCTACAAAACAACATCAAAATTTCTAAAATCTTCAGCTGACGACCAAACCTGATAAGTCATCACATATGTGATGGCCCGTCGAATCAAGTCGTCACTTCCAGGCTGTTTTTGGGTCCGTTCTGGTCATGGGTGATGACTTGGGCTGATAAGCTGTCACTTGGGTGATGGCCCGTCACCCCAGGTCGTCACTTGGAAGCTGAAATTGACATTTTCTACCTGAGGCTGACGACTTGGGATGATAAGTTGTCACATATGTGATGGCCCGTCAGTTCAGGTCGTCACTTGATTGGTAGGCTGACATGCTGGAGTAAAATGAGCATAACCTTTTGCTCCAATATCGGATTTAGGTTAAACAAAATGCATTTGAAAGAAGATTCAAACATATTTCTTCTGATATATAGTGGTCCATGTAAATCATTATGACCAAGAGTAATGATTGTTTAAAGTTGACCCAAGCTGAAATGTTCACTAAAACTTAACCAATGGAACCATTCTTAGCTCGTCTTTGAGTTAGGAGATATTTATGACCTCAACTGATATGAAAGGACATTTTCACACTATAATATTGATCATACTGCATATATGGACATAAAATCATTGGGTTCAAGTCCGCACGCATAGGAACAACGATTTAAATTCTATCCCAAAAATGTGGGGTGTTACACTTCATCCTAACCTAATACTTCGACATATCGTTATGGTAAAAGGATTGTTGATGACATACATTCATATTTACACTATGAACCTTATGGTTTTGAGGATTTCAGTTAGTACCATCATTTGAAATTCTTAAAAAGGAAATTTTCAATACTGATACATCATCCACACAACATACAAAAAGGAGGAGGATAGTTAGCTATGATACTAAAACTGTCGAGATAGAAAACCCACAGAAAAAAACAACTATTGTATCAAGAGAAGATCTGTTAACAGACAAATCAACAGTCGATAGTGAATCAAAAACTAAACATCCTGTAGTTTCTAAAGTTTCTTCACCGCACATTGATGCAGAAAAATCGTGTCCTCTATCTTCCAACAAATCTGAACATCAATCCACTATGAAAGTCAATTTGGAGGAGATAAAGTCATTTGTACAATCATATGTAAATAATTTTATAAATTCAAACACTAAACTTTTTAATAATATACTCAAATATTGAACAGAACTTCAATAGGCGAGAGGTGTAAGCACCGTGAGGTGTGAAGCAAGCTCATATTAAATGAAATGACTTTCACTTTTTATAAAAGAAAGTCAACCTATTCCTGAAATTGCGGTCAGTCTCGCTACCTCTTTAGGTTTCTCAAGATACAAACGGAAAGAAATAATCAATCGATGAAAGAACATGAAATTCATTATATTTCAATAAAGGTACGAGAAACTGTTTGGGGCAATGAAGTATCTGAAGTGGGTTGACAAAAAATTTGATAATCTTCAGCATCTAATTGTTAAACAATATGTTAAACTGATACGAACATTGACACACAATCAACACGCAGGAAAAAAGATAGCTTATATTATATCTCATAAAAACATCTACTCATATATGTAAGACATTGCGTTTGTATATGGATTATATACATAACATTATTCTTTTTCATTTAAACACCTAAATTCTACACGTATGAACTTTATGTATATATAAACATCAAAAAACTTATATATGTAATTAATTTTCATATTCATGTAAATGTAACATACATACTAACCTCAATATATAAAATCTATTTATTTTGAAATATCACATTATTCATATATGTACATGTCAATTTTTTTAAAAAGTCATTTTTTGGAAGAAGTTCGAACTTATTTAATTGATGCTTTTTGATGTTATATAGAATGGGGGAGACACAAAAGTTGGGGAAGCAAAGTTAGGAATTAATGAAAGCTCAAAGTTGAAGCATTTTAAGGTTGAATATGTCTTTTCTTAATTTTAATTAATGTTCTCAAAAAGTTTTTGAGAACTCTATAATATAATTTTAAATGAGATCATGAAGAAGAAAGTTCACAAATGGGAGTTGTCCTAACAGTAGAGCATATTAAAGGGATACATATCTTCACAACCAAGTAAGACAAAGAGAAAATGATATTTTTTCTATGTCAAAATATGATAAAATATCACATAGGTATCCTACAATATCATAGAACAAGAATTAGTTAATGCAACAAAATAGAGCTCATCAAAGTACACTAGAACAAGCATAGCTCAAGCTAGCACCACTAGTCTTCTCATTTAAACTCTATTTTATCATTTTGACACTTCTCTTGTTTCAAATGCATCATAAACACTCTAAACATTCAACTTAAGAATAAATAGACAATTATAGCCTTAATACCTCATTAATAACATAAATAATTCCTTGAAACTAAGGTAAATACACATTGATTATGACACTCAGGTGTATAAATACGCCTAAGATCACCATCCCACACTTAAAGCTTTGTTCGTCCTCGAATACATACAAAATAATATGTTTATGTATGTGATTTCATATACGAAGTTATTACAACATATATACTTCTGTTTTGGGATTCTATCTTATTCTGAATTTGCATGATATTGTCTGTTGTGACTATTACTTAAATTTTTGCCATGTATATGAATTAAAAAGTATGTGTATGATAATCATATAAATATATAAATAAGTATGTATAAATAAATACCTTTAATATACATAAGTAGGGCATATAATTTATGAGGATTTATAAGCAGGACATGTATTATATGATATATATAATTGTTCGCATAATACATATCTATATATGTATTTAACATATACACAGGTAAATAGATTTAATGTACATGTATATGAGTTTTTACATAAACACAACTATATGAAGATAAAATACACATCAGATCACACTTTTTATATACATAACTAAATACACAACGGATCACACTACACAGCAGATTACACTTTTTATATACATGACTAAATACACAACGGATCACACTTCTCATATTCAAAACATATACATAACTAGTTATAAATACATATGATTGTCTTCAAATGCATTACTGGCTCCTTTTTAACTTGTAGGTTGTGAACGATACTGATAATATTATTGCCAATGAGCCTCAGAATGAAATATCTGAGAATACAATTTTATGAGAAAACAACAGTTTGATATGTCAACATTCTAAGGTTAATTATCTCACTTTTTAAATTGTTCAATGGTTGAAGGTATTTTTTATTATATGTTTTCTATTTTTTTTAACAGGAACATGAAGGGTGTAGTGCTGAAATAGGAAATGCCACATTAGATAAACTTGTTGATGTTGCGGTCAATCAGATATCGATCAATGCAGATGTTGAAAAATTAAAAATTAATTATATTCATATAAAATAAATGGTAAATACCGAAAATGAATATGTTCTTATATTTATTAACAAATGCATTTCTGATAAAATATGTTTTACATCACAGTAATTTCATTTACGCATTAAATCAATGCTTACATATAAAACAAAATCTATTCTTTTAGAAAGATTTCTCAAGTACAATTTCAGAATCTGCTCAAGCCGAGATAGACACAATCTTGGCAAGTTTGGCAGCACATATGGATGCACTTTCTCTCAAATTTTTTAGTTCGCCTAAATCAACATTCAGTCAATATTTTATCCCAAATATTCAGTTCCCTTCAGATTTTTCTGATGCGATTGTCATGGCACATCAAGCTGGAAGAACTCTGGCTTAGAGGACCAGAAAGTAATTCAAGATATTCAAGTAACCATAATTAACAGAGTTTGGTTCTAATTTAGTGCAATTAGGATGAGACCACAGAGCTGAAACAAAAATATGCATTTGATGATTTCTTAATCTCTGACGATATGCCGAGAAAATTTTTTGAGGTGTACAAGGAGTGGATTGAGGAAGGTCTATTGAAATTCCACACAAAAAAGTAAGTTTTATCATTTGCTTTAAGTGCAGTTTTTATATCAACTATTGTATGTTATTACGGTTGTTTCATACTAACAAATGTTAATAATGGTAGAAAAATGAAAGACGATCACTATAGAGCTAAAACAGTTGTTCTGGAGGTTCCAGAAATTGATTTTGTCATTGCTCATCCATGATCAAAAAACTATTTTTATTTGATGTCTCAAAAAAATACATGCTGAAACGACGAGGTAATAAGCATTTTGTTTATATTTTAGTTAAATAGATTTTTTCTATAGCCAATATGAATTTCTGAAATGATGTTTTTTGTGGTTTTGGACATGTTTATATGTGTTAAGATCAAAATATGTTATGATGTGATGTTTTATGTATGTAGTAAAAAATTAATGTATGTTTAACAACACATATATAAATTTGTTATGTATATAAACTGCCTATGTAATGTGTATTATGTATATCGGGGTTTAACTATTATGTATATGAAATTATATGTTATGTATTTAAATTAGTTTTATAAATTATGTTTAGTAATGAATAATAAAAGTGAAGCAGATTGGTATTATGTATTTTGGCATGCGGACAAAATTTTTTTTGTTATATACATAACGTAAAAAGATTGTACATATGTAAAGAACTATTTAAATCATTTCAGAATTATATTTTTGTATTTAAATATACTTACACATAGAATGTATTTGAATTAAAATATACAACACAAATTGATATACCCACAGTTTATATGAGTTGTACTCGAGAACATACGTTTTGAATTAATACCTACATGTTGTTTCAGAAATGATAAATCGACATGCACAATAAATGCACATACACAACATAATTCATACTTTGTTATATACATTATTTTTTTCATTCATACATATTAATAACCAACATTCATTTTTTACATGTTATGAAATTGTTATATACTATTTTTGCTGATCGGTCTATTTGTTTAAAGTTGTGTCCAGTCGTAATAATTTATTTAGATTTTCAATTTATTTGTAGCATATTGATATGATCTTCTATAACTTGCAAAAGAAATTTAAAATACAAAGTGATAAAGAATACAGATTCATAACTACAAACTACTTGTTCAAAATATATATTGAGAAGACGTACCGAAGATATTATCTGAATGCATCAGATATGGTACTTTATACGTAGCAAGATTATGCTCAGTCATATATTGTTGCCCAGAATTAAGAGTCTATAACAAAAATTATCAAGAGATTTTGCATACCAACTGATTTACCGTGGAACCTTGTGGATAAGGTGTACGTCCCTTGAATTGCAATGAAAAATTTCATGGGTTATTAGCTGTTATTGTACTCAAGGAAAAATGCATATGCATATATGACTCACTGTCGAAGCTAAGGAATATAAAATCATCGTCGGAGATTCATAAGCTGGCAGTGATGTGGCCGACATACTTGTCTAACAGCGAATTTTTTGAAGAACCATCACGTACAGACTGGGTAAACCTTGATGCATATAGGTATTAGATGAGCCAATGGACACAAATAGTGAATCAACACCCATTAGAGGTGGAATATGTGGAAAACATTATGCCACAAGAATGTGACAATTTGTAAGTATCTATTTAAAATTATATCAATTATTTGTAACGTATTCATATTTACACTATCGTGTTACATTATTTTGTATGCTCAATTTAATTAAAAATGCAGGGACTGTGAAATCTATGTTGCTGGATATACAAAGTATCTCAGTGAAGAAATTGTTGTGCCTTCAGATGGTTTTGAAGCAGAATCACATCGAATGAGATACGCGTCACTCCTATAAAATTACGGTCTATGAAATGCAAAAAAAATGTTATGATAGTGGCAACGATGATCCTCCAATACCAAGACCAAATATGCCCCCTTCCCCCTCCTCTGCCCTCTTCCCCCGGCCCCCTTGATGAATCAAGAATAGTTAGCATAGAATAGACTTAAAGATGCTTATGGTGAAAGACTTTTTTTTATAGGTTTGTATGAAATCTAAATTATTTCATGGACTTTATGTGTTTCGAATGTACAAAGTTATTCTAACATATTAACTTATATTTTTGGATTCTATCTTATTCTGATTTTACATGATATTGTTTGTTATGCCTATTACTTGTATTTTTAGCCATGTGTATGCATTATAAAAGTATGTATATGATAATCATATAATTATATACACACATATATAAAGCATGTATATGAATTTTTAAACACACAACATATATATTATTTTTTATATATTAATCTGATTCTACCTATTGGATTTGTTTATGAAATTTATATATAAATATGCTATATCCTAAGTAGATGAATACATATACAGTGAAGTTATGACTAGTTCATGTATAATCTTATATGTATTTTTTATCCATGTACATATCTACTTATTTATATAAGACATCTACAAATCTACCTTTAATATACATAAGTAGGAAGAGAATTTATAAGTTTTTATGAGAACGACAAGTATTATATGTTATGTATATGATCCCATAAAATATATCTATACATATCTATAATATATACATAGATAAATTAATTTAATATACATGTATATTAGTTTTTAAATATAACAAATATATGAAAATAAAATCCACAACAGATCACACTTTTCATTTACATAACTAACTTCATAACAACGCACACATTTCATAAACGTAACTTGTATGTATATTAACACACTTCTTAACAAAAATAATTAGTTAGCGACATTTCAAATACATATGTACTAACTACTTACCTTATTTAAGAACTCAAAAGTATGTATCGGCATGCCAAATACATAACAAAAGTTTCATTACTTATATTTTTAATTACTATTGTTAAGTAACTCACAAATTTTTTATCAATTTAATTATAAAGTGTTGTAATTAACATATTGTAGAGTTCCATGATAATGATACGTCATAAATAGTTAATAACAAAAAAAACATGTTTTATTACCTACATATTCATAACTACAAACACATCATATATCTTCCTGATAAATAATCTTATAAATAAAACATTACAACACACAACAACGATATTCATAAAAACACATTCAATGCTTTATATATATGTGGTACAAGACATATGATATATGATGGATTACGTAGTAACACAAAAATCACATAATCTTCAAAGTGAAAATCAAATATAGCAAATAAAAATAGACAAGTGAAAAAAATTTATATTAATGTCATCACAGCAACAACCGACTAAAAATTATTTAAAATGAATTAAATAAAAAAATAATAAACGAGTGATTAATCATCATATGTAGAGTTCATTATAAATCATTTCTCTTTAAAAAAAAGTTACAAGAATGCCTATTGTGACTCACATGTCTGCATTGTCCATAACAATTTATGCTTGATGATAGAGTTTCGCATAATTTGTTGTCTTCTCTTTTTTGAATTTTTTGGTAGTCTTTTATATATCGGTGGCAGAATTTCTTCCTCTTCTATGCTTTTAGGAACATTCCAATCCTTCTTATGTACATCTAAATAATTGAAAGTTAATAAGTCTTCACCAAAGTATTTGGCTTGTAGTAATCTAAATAGTATGGTACAAAGTCAGCAACATTTTTAGTCTTCAAGACTGAATAGCGTGAGGAAAAGGTATTTGATCTATTTGAACCTCCTATAACTGCACGATTCACATTCAAGGTCAACAATATATCTTCTTTCAGATTCATAAACTGGGTAAATATAGTCCAAGAAAACCTTGACCTGAAAAAGATTCAAATAGACGTACATTTGAAAAAATAATGAAATACAAAATCATAAGATAATACAAAGTTAAAAAAATACAACAACTAAATTCATAATTGAAAATTCAAAATTTTTAAACATACCGTCATCCGAGCAACTTTCACACCGTTAAGAATTAAAATTTCTTTGAACCTCCGACCTAAAGTCATGTTTATATGTGAAGCTATTTTTCTATTTTTACAGTTTCAAGAATCAAATAAAATTCTTTCCACCTCTAAGAAACCTAATATAGGCAATTTCTGGGCCTCCATCAAACAACCATTAATACATGATGAGTGGTAATTTTACCACTCATTTGCCCTAAATATTTATGCACACTACCATGTTTTGTATTATAAAATGAGACATTAACATAATTTAAATACACTAATATCCATATTTTGCAGGTATCTAGTTGAGAAAGTGAAGTGATGTGGATTAAAGCTCAAAAAGGGATCAAATGGAAGGAAACAGAGTGCAACTGGAGACCTGAAGCAGTTTAGCCTTAGTTGTCATGACCGTAGTCAGTAAAGATGGTCATCATAATGCGATCGTGGAGCAAAACTGCAGTCGTGTAGCTATGGTCGAGACCAAACCTGCGCTATCGTTGTTCAGTGGGAATATGACCCAGGGCAGTTTTGTAAAATTGCATAGATGAATACCAAACCATATATAGGAAAAAGCCCTTTATTTTTTGGGTATTGCTTACCTCATAGATATTTTTGAATTGAAAGAAAGAAATCCTAATTGGGCAAGTGTGTAAATAAATATGAAGGTTTAAGTTCTTAGTATTTTGTGAAGAATGAATGCTATGGAAAATCCTTATGGTATATATTTCTTTACCTTCTTCATGAGTATCTAAGTAAATTAATCTTGGAATTATGTTGAACTGTAAAACCCCGCAAAATTCCCTCATAGTTTGAGCCTTAGAGCATGTTAAGTGAAGTGTCATTCTGGCTTTAAAAGTTTGAGAGGTGTATTCCCAAGTATGAAATGTTTTTAACCATTTGGAATTTCCCTAATATCAACTTTTTTTCATGTAGAGCATTGAGTTAGCTTTCCAATGATACCAATTTCATCAAAATTCGACATTGAACGAGAAAGTTATGGCCGTTTTACTGAACGTTGTCGGCATCTCCCTGGTTTGATGGACGATTCGATGGACCATCAAGTCTGCGATGGACTGTCAATCGTTCCGTCAAAATCAAGGTAGTGACCCCTTTTTCTGGTCATCGTACGACAACTAAAATGACGGACCGCCAACTTTTTGACGGACCGTCACTTTGACCGTCGCTCTGAGGTAGTGTGGCCTCATCCTGGCCATCGTGTGATGACCAAAATAGTAGACCTCCAAACTTTCAATGGACCATCGCTGAGACCGTCGCAGCGAGGCAGTATGTCCCTTCTTCTAGCCAGCTTGCGACGGACGATCCGTCGGATCGTCGAACTTTTGACGGACCGTCGATTCAATCATCGCAGCCCCGATTCAATCATCGCAGCCCCCGTTCAGTATTTTTAATCCCTTTTTGTAGGGATATTTTGGTCTTTTCCCCTCTTTTAAACCCTCCTATATATTCTATGTGAAGCAGTTGCCTTATTTTCCCATCTCTAACATTAATGAGCTAGGGTTTTCTCTTCCAAATCAAATCAAAACAAAATTCTTCTCCAAGAAATCTAAGAACTCACCATGTATTCTTCAAATTGAGTTGAGATTCAAGTTCCCTAAGTCAAGTATGGAAAGAACCCTCTCTTTCAAGGATAAGAAGAAGAGTTTAGAGAAAGTTTGTTCATCCAATATCATAATCTAAGGTATGTGGGTTTTGAACAAGGGTAACCCTTTCACCCTTGTTCCCAAAGGCTTATTTACATCATGATTTTCCTGAAATCTATGAGGTTTTATATGAATTTGAATTGGGGGTTTTCACCCATTATTATTGAATGCATTATCTTGATATTTCCCACGAATTAAGAGTCAAATGGCATAATTTCTGCATGTTTTATTGAGAATTTACAGCTGGGTATAAACCCCATGATTTTACTTCTTGAAAAGCTAATATTTGCAATGTTTGAGCTATTGAAGCATATGACTATATTGAGATTTTGAGATAAATTGCTGAAATTCCCAAATTTCCACATGATTTATGAATCTATATGTTATATATTGTGTTTTTGATGAGATTTAACTTGAGATTGAACTATGGGTTAGTAACCCCTATTTGGGACTTGTGAATTTGTGAACCCTTGTGCTATAAGCACCCATGATTTGAGTATTTTGAGATGATTGAGAAATGAATTGACCTAATGGTTCGAAAGTTTTGAAATACACTTCACTAGATGAGATTATTGATTTGATTATTGGGTTCGTGGTGAACCATGAGAATATTCTAAAAGTGGATTTTTATGAGAAGAGCGCAAATAATCCAAAGGAGTAGTATTTAGCACCGAGCGGGTAAGTAACTATGGTTTCTTACCCCAAAACTATGCACCACCTTAGGTTGGGCCTGAGGCCGAGTTTATAATTATTGGGCCTAAGGCCGAGTTGATATTGGGCCCGAGGACGAGTTTCATTTAGTGATTACTAGACCTAGGTTATACTCCTTGGCAGGAGTATGACGCTCCTCCCCAATGTAGGGTCTCTTCCTTAGGAGGACAAAATGTTGGACTCCATGTAGCTCTCATGGTTTATGTTGGTTACGAGAACCTCCCTTGCCTTTCAAACTTGAGATCAGCTACTTTCTCGAAAACCAAAGTATTTTCCCTCCTATGATCTATTTTCCTACTAATGAGGTTGTAAAATGGTTTCCTAGCTAAAGTATTCCCTTGATATGAATTGTCTCTTCAAAAGGAAGTGTTTTCCCTTGATTTGGTATTTTCTGATGAAACCTTGAGATGAGTTTTTTTCACTAAACTAGAGTATCTTCCTTTTGAGATTGAATGATTTCCCTAAATCTTGAAATGAGATATTTTCCTAAACTGAATGAAAGGCCTTCAAGTATGTTTCAAAGTGATATGATTTTGAATTCCAAGTATTTGAGTACAAAAAGAGTTATGAGATCTTAAGCACTAATGAAGTTTTTCTCTCCTTGAGGCATATGCATGAGTTGATAGTATTGTTTAAAGCCCCTTTGGTCTTGAGTATTGAGAATAAGAGAAGATTTCTGATTTTAAGGTTAAAGAATGATGACTCACGAGTTTTGTGTTATGTGCCTCATCTTACATGATTTATGAGCTTTACATTTGATACTTGTTCAAGCTATGTGAGTCATCCCATATTGCATCCAAGATTTGACTGAAGAAGGTTGATACTATTTTATACATGTGCATTAACCCCCATATACTCAGTACATTCCCAAGTGTTGATCCATATATACGTCTATGTGCTACATTGTCTCATAATGTAGGTACAAATTGTAGCATATGTACCATGTTCGATCAGTTCACAGCTTCCAGTTGACAGGTGACTAGTCCTTTTGATTCAAGGGCTCGAGTCAGTGATACGGTTGAGACGAGTGGTATTTCTTTTTTCAGTCGTATTGAGTCGGGGTGCTTGGGAGTCATGACCCAACTACCCATGGTCAGTACTAGTAGAGGCTTCATAGATAGTGGGTAGAAGTTGATTTATTGGGTTTCCATTTTGTTGTAAAAAGTTGAGTAGTAACCTTGTGACTCCATTTTTGGTATTGAGAAAATTTATATTAGAGTTATATTCCGCCTTATTCTTTCGGTTTTATGCATTTTATTCAGTTATTCATGTGTGATGCCAAGTGAATGGTTAGCTTGGGGTCACTTATGACCCTAGGCACCATGTAGCGTCTCGAGGGGTGATTTTAGGTTGTTACATGAACTAAAGTGTAAGTGTGTGTGGGTGTTATTGTGTTTTCATTATTGCTAGTTGTTGAGTATGGATTTCACCATTGCTTGAATTTATGAGTTGGAATTTATGGGTGAAAACCTCAAATATCCAAATGGATTTGATGGGTGAAAAACCCAAAGTTTAGAAACCCTTCATCATCCTTTAAAGAGGGATGAATGTGGACTTGAGGTAACCCATAACATCCTTGAAAGAGGGTTATAGGGGGACAAGGTAATGGTGGATAATTGAGCCTATGGTTTTCTACCTTTTGTAATCTTAGAAATAAATGTATTTGGAGTGTAAATCATGTCAAGAGCATCATCCTAGAAATACGGATGGTTGATTGAGGTTTTGGGTGATTACAAATTGCACACTTGTTAGGTTCTCGAAAGACCCAACGGGTGAAATCGTTGTTGTTTTATTGAAAGATTGACCACAATGAATTTCGACCTGGCCTATCCTTTAGTTAACAACTAAGCTTCATGTTAAACCATTATATACCCATACGATTTACCTTTAGGTAGACTTAATCCCAAGATCTCCTCAAATCTTGATTTTAAATAAAAAAATATCAAATACGTGCATTGTTAATAAAAAAAAGTACAATCAAATCCCCCATTTTATTTTACATGTCGTGTTTGTTAGCATTCTGGGTAGCCTTTTAGTAATTAGAGAAACCATAGGACTTGAAATTTATAATTCTCTCTTTGTGAATTCGACCCCAACTCTAATTGGGTTATTGATAATGATCGCCTCACCCCTCAAGAATGGGAGTGAGTTAAGCGTTATCAAAATAGCAATGTTGTCGGGGAGTGACATATAGATTTCACTTATGCGGTGTGCTTCTTACTTGAGAATACCTGGAGTGGTTTAATTTACTTTATTTATTATTTTTGATCTTTTGTAGGTGATTAAAGTGTTAATGGAGCAATGAGTGATAACACGAGCAATTTAGGCCCCTTTGATGCCCTCTAGATGATGAGGGCCAGCTTAATAAAGTCGGGCAAACGTGTGCAATCCACATCCCACCAACCAATGGGAATTGAGTTTTCCATATGACTAGAGTTATGCTTTACATGTTGCAAAAGAAAAGGTTGTACTGTGGTCAATCTTATGAGGACCCGAATGTCCATTCGAAGAACTTCGTGGAAGTGTGTGCGCCATTCAACATAACCCATATTACTCAAGAATCTATACGGCTTCACCTCTTACCATTCTCACTAATGAGGGGGGTAGTTTTATGGTTCCGCTCACTTCCACCCAACTCTATTACATCATGGGAAGAGCTTACCTCGGTGTTTATTGATAGATATTTCCCACCATAAAAAATGCTTCAAAAGCAGGATGAGATTGTGAATTTTTTTGCAAATGAATGGAGAGCCGTTGTTTGAAGCTTGGGAAAGGTTTAATGGAAAGCTAGCTCAATGCCCAAATCATTAGCTCCCGGAGAAGATGTTTCTCGAGATCTTGTATCGGCCCCTTGATCCATTAAACAAAATGGTGGTGGATAATGCGGCGGGTGGCTCTATAGTAAAAATACACCACTATGCGGCCTTTCAATTGATAGGAGAAGTGTCAAAATAAAATTTGGCTTGGCACACCCGAGATACCGAAGCCACCAAGATCCCTTCTACTACCTCCATGGTAGATAATGAACAAAGAAAATGGGATGAAGAAAATGAGAAAAACATGGCAAAAATAATGACCCAACTTGAGATCTTGACAAAACATGTTATTTGAGCACCCATGAAATCGGTAAATTCCATAACATCAAAATCTTATGAAGTTGATGAAGAAGCAAAGAAGTTGGATGAGGAAATCCTGTATTTAGCCAATTATTCGGGAGGGTCCCGCCCCGCTTATCAAAGGCAAGGTGGGAACCAAGGTTGGATAGATCGCGAATAGGATAGATATTGGAGAGATCATGGCATGATTATGACCATTATGTACCCCCTCATGATCGAGGTAAGGACAAGGAATCTAGTGCCATTGACCCCAAAAAGTTCAAGACCGAGGATGTGTTAACAAGGATCTTAAATAGAGTTAAAGGTACGGACAAAATGGTCTATGAGTTAAAGGGTGATTTTTCCCAACTTTCCCAAATAGTGGTGTCTCACTCTGTCTCTATCAAGCAATTGGAGACCCAAGTTTGGCAAATCTCCACGCAATTAAATGCTAGGCCTAGAGGTGGACTTCCGAGTGACACGATTGCTAACCTAAAGAATAACGTACAAGTCCTAGAAATTGTTACAAGGATGGGGAAGGAACTTGATGAGCCCTTTAGATGAGACTTGAATGAGAATATACCCAAGGCTAAATCAAAGGAGGTGATACCTCAAAGTAGAGAAGCAAATGATGAGAAAGAGATCGAGGAAAGTGATGAAGAAGTGGATGAAGTTAAAAAGCCACAAGGTGAAGCAAGTTCAACAATCCAAGTTCCTTTCCCATTTTCTCAACGTTTGTATAAAAAAGAGGAGGGTGAAAAATTGAGGAAATTCATAGAAAAACTTAGCAATTTATCGATAAATATCCCGTTGCTCGAGGCAATCCAATAGATCCCGGGATACGCTAAGTTAATAAAAAAGTTGATGTCCAAAAAAATCTTGTTTAAGGTGACACTATTGAGGTCACTCATGGGTATAGTTCTATCATGGATAGTAAGGTTGAGGAAAATAAAGATGACCCCACAACATTCACTATTCCTTGTACAATTTGGAAGCATAAGTTTGAAAAATCTCTATGTGACCTTAGTGCGAGCATCAACTTAATGTTTTTTGCCATCTATAAGAATCTCATATTGGATGCTCCTACACTAACCTCTATGCGACTTTTAATGGCAGACCGGGTCTATCAAAAGGTCGGTGGGAATTTTGTTTGATGTCCTTGTTAAAGTGGATAATTTTTTACTTTCGGCGAACATCGTGGTATTGGATTGTGAAATGGACCAAGAGGTACCTATCATCCTTGGTTGTCCTTTCTTGGACACCGGAAGGTCCATTGTCGATTTAGATATGGGGGAAATGAAGTTTAGGGTGCAAGAGGATGAGGTCTCTTATAAAATTTGCAAGACAAAGAAGCAAACCGTGGAGATTCAAGTGGTATCCGTGGTGGATGTTGAAAGTGAGAAGGTGAACGAGGAGGGGTTTGACGAAACACCTTGAGAATTATAGAAAAAAGATGGTGTGCCACGGCGATAACTAAGGCGCTATGCGGGAGGCAACCCACAAATGCCACGAAAGTAGCTTGTATCCTTTTTGTCAGGTTTCTGTAGTATAGATGTTTTCTTTTGCATATGAATAAATCATGAATTTGTCTCACTATGGAGTGCATTGGATGATCTTGGAAATGGGGAAGTTTACAATTTTGCATTGAAAATTGAACAGGGAAAAAATTGGTAAAAATTGAGCAAACAGCTGAATAGGGAAAATCAGGGGAGCAGAACTGCTCTCAGTTACCATGATTGTGGTCCCCAAGTTCAATAGTGGTCACCCGTGTGTCTGCGATTGTGGCCACTTGACCGTGATCAAGGCCACCTAATCGCAGTCACGGTCACTTCAACCACTTAATCCCTAATTTCCCACATTTCCCTCAATTCTCTCACACTCCTTTTCATGATTGTACTCTCTAATTTGGACTAGAATTTGGCCAAGTTTATAAGCTCTCTTGCATCACAACTCCGGTAGGTAACAAGAATCCATGCTTTTATTTTTTACAATAGGCCCTACAATGCATGATTATGAGAGGTCCTAAAGTTTTGATTGTTATTCTATCCATGTTGTCATACTAGGTGTTGTTTTTTTGTTGGCTCCTTGAATAAGGTGTGCACACAAGTGGGAAAATCTTAGGTACCCAATAATGTGCGAAAAATGTAGAGAAATAAGATGTGCACACCAAGTGTTTGACACTTTGCCCAAATAAACTTTCAATAGTGATGTTTGCATTCTGAAGGGCACATTCAAGTACTTATTTGCATTGTTCAATTGGTCTTCATGTGAATCCATATTGTAGAGCATGCTAGTAGCCTAAGAACTTGGAAGAGATTTGAACATGGGGAGCTGGCACAAAACTAGCCTCAGGTATCGCGACCACAATCACAGTTAGCGATCGCAGTCATGGCCTACGATTGCGGTAAACGAGGCCAGTTCCCTGCCATGCTAAAAATCCTACACTCTAAAATTTTTAGCCTAGTTTCATCAAGTACCTTTTTAAATAAGCTCTGATGAATAATGTGGCACGGTTTTCATGTTACAATGTCATTGATTGATATAATGTATGCCTAGTGCTTTTAGGACAACCTCATGGACAAGTATGACCACATCTGATTCATGGCACCCGAGTGCGACACTCATTACTACAATGATCTTCTGAGGACAAACATCCTCCCGAAAAGAGGTATTTTCTTGGAGAATGTGTCGGAGAAGCTACCGACATTTCATGAGAAACTTGAGGCCACAAGGTGGCAGTGCTTCTCCCTGGATCCATGCATTGCAAATGAAAAATGGGTCCATGAATTTTATGCCAACATCAGTGAAGTGTCTTTCTCGGACCCATTCAATGTGACTATTAAGATTTGGGGAAAACTGGTGAAACTTAGGGCTAAGCAAATCAATGATGTTTATGGGCTCCAACATGCAGACATGGGTGAATTCAAAGCAAAAGGGTCTAAGCTGAGAAGTTGGTTAGGGCAACGGCTATGCCCCGGAAGGCAAGTCTCTTGGGAAAAGACTAAAAGCAACATCTCCATGAACGACTTCACTTCTGAGCCTCGGATATGGTTGCACATTATTTGTAGCCAAGTCTCTCCTTGCACCCATATGAAAATAGTCCCAGACCTGCATGCTCGAATGGTTGCTTGCATTTTAGATGACATCCCTTTGGATGTTGGTCAACTTGTGATCAATGAAATAGATCACTTCAAGAACCAAGGTGGTACGCATATCTTCTAACCTTTTTTAATTACTGAGCTTTTTAAGAGAGCGAGGGTTGAAGATTATGCTAGTAATACATAGGTGCATCCTGGTGCTCCCGTCTACCCCTTGAGGATTTGAGGAGGGGGCACACCTAATAAAGGAAAGAAGAGAAAGATCAACTTGGAAAAGTCATCATGAATTGAGTCTGAGTCTCATAGGCCAACCACTACCGGACCTCTTGAGGAGATTGAAGTTGATATTGCAGCCATCAGGGAGCTTGTGTCTAGTTTTCCCCAAAGACCGGGAGAGCCCTCCACTGCTCATCATTTATATGTGTCACGTGCCGATTATGAGAAGTATAGGGAGGACTAAAAGAAACAAGAAACTACCATTTATAGGATTGAGAAGGCCTACTCCTCTTTGATGGAGTCACATCGGGACCTCTATAGTGAACATGAAAAGATGGTAACAAGAGAAAAAAAGAGGTATGAGTTCTTTATCAATATGTGGAAAGGGGTGAATGGACTATGGAAGGTCCTAAAACCCCAAGATAGACTTCTTTTTTCTTAGGTGGAGAGTGATGATGAGGCCCCTGTCGAGTGGTCCGATCTTGAGGAGAACAGTGATGATACAAAATTTGAAAGTGATAGTAGTCAGTGATGTGGTTTCAGGAAGCACCGTTATCTCTTTTATCCTTGATTATTTATGCAGTAGGGACACTGCTACCTTTTCAGTTGGGGTTGTCTCCTTATTTATTTGATTTGATCCTATATTATGGATATTTTTGCATACTTTTCTGCTCTTTTGGATGATTCTTAATTTTATTTGGGTTTTAATATTCGGTCACTCTGATGGTACCCATATTTGCATAGATTAGTTACTTTGTTCTTGGTTTGTTACTTTATTTTAGTTTTAATGGATGAGCTTTTCCCTATGACAGACTAAGTGAGACTCTCTTAAGGGGAAAGCATCGTGATTGGGTTTTAACCATAGATGCAGGGAAAGTCTGGAAACTCGTGGCATCAAGGCCATGAATACAAGAGAAGTCTGAGTACTTGTAGCATTGGTGATTTGAGATCGCATTCATACCTATTGGTGAAGCCCAAGTATCCATATGGGTGGTTCGCTCGTACTATAGCTTGAAATATGAGACTATAGGTTGGGTTGTTTCTATGATAAGTAAATTATACGTGGTGCGGATGCAAAATCAAACAGCCCCTTCCGTCTAAAAATTTTACAAAATTTAAGGGCATGGACGTGAGCAACCTTGTGATAAAACTTTCCCTCTTTCTATGACTCTGAAAATTTACTTTGGAAGAATAGTGAATACTCCATCTTTGTCTCAAGTGGGTGGAACAATTGAACCCACTTGACGAGATTCACATGCCATGTGTGATTTTAATTTTCTACATCTCATGTGTACTTGTACCATATAGAACTTGCCCCATTAGTCTTTCAAAGCTAAATTTTGATTGTGCTTGGTTGGTAAAATGATCATAGGCCATCTTGTGACATTGGAAGCCCACTTTAGCCTAAAAATCCTACCAATACATAAAAGTTACCCCTAGTCACCCTCTTTGAGCCTTTGAACTTTTCTTTGGCAAACACATTACAAGAAGTGACCCTTCTATTTGTCCTCTTTTTAACCCTACCCTCCTTGAACATAAGAATACAGGTTGAGGCTAAAATCCTAAGTTGGGGGTGGTGGAAATTAAAAGAGATGTAGTTGGGACACGAATTCATAAGAAGGTGCCTATGAGATTAAGCAAATAAAGCATTTTTATTTGAAGAAAGAAAAGATCCCACAAAGGAAAGAAAGGCATTATCTATGCACAAAAAAAAAAGAAAAGTGGGAAAACCAAGAAAGGGCAAAATAGTAAACGAAAAAGAAGTGGCCCAATAGGAAAAAGTAAAGAGAGTATGATGTAGAAGTTCAAAGAGGTTTTATCCCTATTTTCCTAAGTTGATATCCTACCCTGCCCTAAACCTACATTACAAGCTCAAAAAGTCTTTTATGTTTCCCAACCAAGTGTGGTCGTTGTAGAGGCAATTAAAAATAGGGAAAAGTCTATGGCATGGTACTTGTTAACATGGAGAATTTCTTGAGAAAGAGAGTGTTTACACTTAAAATTCCTTGTTGAAAGATTGATAACTAGGTGTGTGAAATCTTCTTTCTCGTGAGAAGGCATGTGAACAAGTTGAGGTGGGTGATTTTGTCATCTTTCGCACAATGAGATAAAAAAGTATAACATGGTTGTAGTCAACAAGTAAGTCATTTTAGAGTGTTAGTGGTTGTTACATGGTTTCTCCCCAAAGTCTAATGCATCTTTCAAATATTCCATTTTATTGAAGGGTGTAGTTAAAACTATTTTGCCCATGTGCAAAGAGCTTTTTGCGGTAGCAATCAAGTTTTATTCATCATGATCATTGGGTGATAGAATTAGGGAATACATGTGAAATTATCTCATAAAAATGGTGGTGTTTCTTGAAGACAAGCAAAGTTTTAAGTTGGGTGTTGATAAGTGGTATTTTACCACTCATTTTCACCAAAAATTTGTGTACACTACCATGTTTTGTATTAGAAAATGAGACATCAACATGATTTAAATGCACTAATATCCACATTTTGCAGGTATCTATTTGAGAAGGTTAAATGATATGGATTGAAGCTCAAAAAGGGAACAAATGGAAGGAAATAGAGTGCAGCTGGAGACCTGAAGCAGTTTAGACTTAGTTACCGCGATCGTGGTCCTCAGGACACGGTCACGGTCTATCAATATGGTCAACATAATGTGATCGAGGAGCACAACCGCGATCACATAGCCGCGGTCGCGGCCAAACCTGCGTGATCGTGGTTTAGCGGGAATATGACCCAGGGCAGTTATATAAAATTGCATAGACGAATCCCAAACCATATATTGGAAAAAACCCTTTCTTCTTTTGGTATTGTTTAGCTTATAGATATTTTTGAATTGAAAGCAAGAAACCCTAATTGGCAAGTGTGTAACTAATTGTGGAGGTTTAACTTCTTTGTATTTTGAGAAGAATGAATGCTTTGGATAATCCTTATGAGATATCTTTCTTTACCTTCTTGATGAGTAGCTAAGTTAAATAGTCTTGGGATTATGTTGAACTAAAGTGTAATTGTGTGTGGGTGTTGTTGTGTTTGCATAATTGCTAGTTGTTGAGTATGGATTCCACCATTGCTTGAATTTATGAGTTGGAATTTGTGGGTGAAAACCTTAAATCTCCAAATGGGTTAAAACCCCAAACTCTAGAAACCCTTCATCATCCTTGAAATAGGGATGAAGATGAACTTGAGGTAACCTATAACATCCTTGAAAGAGGGTTATAAGGGGACAAGGCAATGGTGGACAATTGAGCCTATGGTTTACTACCTATTGCAATATTATAAATAAGTGTATTTGGATTGTAAATCATTTCAAGAACATCATCATAGAAATAAGGATGCTTGATTGAGGTTTTGGGTGATTATGAATTGCACACTTGTTAGGTGGTCGAAAGAGCCAACGGGTGAAATAGTTGTGGTTTTATTGAAATATTGACCACAATGACTTTTTATTTAGCCTATACTTTAGTTAACAACTAAACTTCATGTTAAACCATCATCTACCCGTACGTTTTACCTTTAGGTAGACATAATCCAAAGATCTACTCAAATCTTGATTTTAAATTAAAAAGTGTCAAATACATGCATTGTTAATAAAAAAAATTAAAATTAAATCCCCCCATTTTATTTTACATGTCGTGTTTGATAGAATTCCAGGTAACCTTTTAGTAATTATAGCTCTCATAGGATTTGAAATTTATAATTCGCTCCTTTTGGATTCGACCCCAACTCGAGTTGGGTTATTGACAACGAACACCTCACCCCTAAAAAATGGGAGTGAGTTGAGCGCTATTAATACACTCAGCAATATTTTAAGTCATCATCTGGCCTTTATTTACCGGTGAATGAGATCTACTCCACTTTTCATAACCAGCTTCATCTAGGTATTTTTTCACTCTAGAATCTGCCTTACCAACCTTTGCCATAAGGTAGTCAAAATCGTCTTTTCTATAAGCCTTTGCCATTTAATAATACAGATTGCTAAGACTGATTTTGCTCTTACGAACGTAACTGAAAATATATTTTTCAAAAATGCCAAATGCAGGCAAGATATAGGATATTTGGATATACAACACTTACAGCTTTGATAATTCTTTAGTTCCTATCAGATACTAAAGAACATGGGTAAAAAGTGGAAATATGCATCCTACATTATGAACATTTTGTCACGTTCTTTGAAAGCAGTTCTAAACTGGGTAAAAAGTCAAGTCCATGAGTTGTCATTCTCGGTATCCATAACTCTGTATCCAAGTGGAAATATGCATCCTACATTATGTATAAACGATATTAATATACGTCTACATAAATGTTTTTTTACATACATCAGTAGGGTGTGTTATATATATGAAGTTAACTAATAAAAAAAGCTAATTTAACTTGTTATGTATAAATTAGCTTATAGAAGTTGTTTTATGTTATTCATACTCATTGATCTGATAATGTATTTGACCATTACATAAACTAATATGCTATTTATATGACATACAAATGTATAAAATTCTCATATCTTTTTTGAAGGTTCAAATAAAAACCTACATTTACCATTTCATTTGCTCTTATTATATAAATAATATTACATATTCAAAAAAACAAAAATTAAATATACCTGCACCATCCAGTGTACATGCTAAGAGAAAAGTTTTTTTATATGGCCCACTTAAATACGCATCGTCAACAACTACAACGGGTCTGCAAAACTCAAAACCCCTTAGATGCAAGGCTATAAACATATACATGAATCGATTCTCCGATGATTTGTGTATTCTAATGTGTGAATTAGGATACACATTATTTAAGATATAAATGTATCTCGGCATCTATCGATATCCATCAGTCGGTCCACCTCTAAGAATCTCTATGGCCCGTTTCTTTGCATGCCACACCTTTATATAATTTATATCAATACCATATATGATTTTTATTTCTTCAATGATGTCTCCTAGAGTGTGATTTCTCTTATGATTAACTAATTTAGGGGATGTGAATTCACTTATAAAAGTAGTAGTCACAATTTTTTTTTTCAGTATCCTATCAGTCAATCAACATGCATGTTCTGGATTAAATCTCCAAATGATAAAAACATCAATTTTTTTGAAAGTAGATGCTTCCATTGTCCATTTACAATCCTCATTATAACAACGAAGGACATAACTGAAAAAGATAAAATAATATGGATAGTCTATCTCAAATATATGACGTACTTTATAAAGACTTTAAATATTTTGTAACAGCTAAATTCATGAAAATCATATGCATAATATTTAATGTATTTGATGATTTTTTGTAGAATTTATTCTCTATAAACACATAACATTTCAATGTATATGTAGTTTCATATACATTGATTTTTACTATGCATTATTATTTACTGTTCAATGTATGTATAGGTTAACATACATTACTGGTTTCATATGTATGTTGAACGTATATGTGGGGTTTAATGTATATATAGGTTAAAATAAGTAGCAGATACTTTCATATACATACAAATAATGCTATAATGATGCTACAAACATAAATATGTTTACCAACATCAAATTGTTTTATCAACCTTCATCACACTATAATTCTAGAACTCAATCTAAGACAAAAAAAATAGATAAACTCATGTGAGCAACATGACACTAATATTCATAACACAACTATAACATCAAGAGCATTTCCACGCAATATTCATATGTTAGTGCTGTCATATATAAATTGTCAACTGTATAATTTTTAAGGAAAGCAATTAACACAGAATAATTTATTTAACATATAACGTAATAAAACTAGTAAAAGTATCTCTTTTGGACTGAATGTTTTGCTTTGCAATTAAAATCATGTGATAGCACATATTTAGCCGTTGCTGAAATAAGTGTCAACTTATCCTTAGACAATTGTTTCACCTTCACATCAATACTCATGTTATCACAAATCAAGTTTTTAACCTCAAACTCAGGCACATATAATGAATATTGGTTATGTGTCTCAATGATGGAGAGAGCTAGAGTATCTATTTCCACCCCTTCCACACAATCCACAACTCCAGTTTCTCTATCAAACTGAATGTCTTTTGCATATTTATCAATCGTTGTTACACACAATGGATACATTATAAAGCCTGGAAGAGTTTTCTTCAACTCGACATAAAACTAAACACCATTATCATTTCTAATAAGAATCAGTGATTCATTACCATCGACAACATAGCAGATATCAATTGATTTTTTAGATTCATCAATGTCTAATTCAGCAACAACTGACTTAATCAACCTCAAATAAGTTAATATTTTGTAATACCCCATATTTTCTTAGCTTAATCTAAGTCTCAATACATGAGTATTCATATCTAAAAATTTTAAAACACTCATTAATTATCATTTAAGAGCTTTCCATTGCATAGGAAATTGAATTATCTTTCCAACGATATAAAATTTACCCAAATTCGATAATCAGGTAAGAAGTTATGGCAATTTTAAGTTCAAGTCATTAAACACCATCATTTTAACCCTTAGCGCGTTGGCGAGCCAGTCTAAATGATGATTGGAAGTTTCCAGTGAAGGTACACAATCTTGGTGCATTGCTCCAAAGGCCCAATAGGCATTTGACATATTTACAGTGTCTCTCTGTGATTCCACCGCATCGCGGTGAGCTTCCGGGTCACAAACAAGGTCTCAACGCGATTACACCGCTTTGCGCTACCATGAATTTTCTCAATTGTCCCTTTTCCAGTGGCTTGGTGCGATAGTGGCACGTAGCTCCAAAGGCCAAATTGGCATTTGGCAGTTTCCAGTGTCTCTCTGTGATTCCACCACGTCGCGGTGAGCTTCCAGGTCACAAACAAGGTGGCAACGTAATTACTCCGCGTCGCGCCACCATGTATTTTCCCAGTTGTCCCTTTTCCAGTGGCTTGGTACGATAGTGGTGCATCGCGCCAAGGGTGAAAATCAGGAATTTTTTCCAATTTTGTGATTTTAACTTAAAGGGGCCGTTTGGTCTTTTCCCATGGCCCCAAATCTGCCTAAACACGGGATTTAATCCTTAGAGAGCATTATTTTCTCACTTTTGCATTATTCTCTCAAATTAAAATCAAATCCCTTCAAGAACAAGAACCCTAACTCTCAAATTCAAGGCCAGATCTCAAGAACTCTCCATCAATCCTCCTAAATTCACTATCCCAGGTATGTTAGATGTTCATCCATGGATTCCTTTCATCCATAGATTCCAAGTATCCTATTTAAATTAAAAAAAATTTATCATTGCAAGTTTATTGATTTTAAATTGTGGTTTCACCCATGAATCTACATGTGCTATTGATTTTATACCATGATTCAGTAAAATTATTGTTGTTATTTAATCCTCCATATTTTATATTATTATTTATTGAATTAAACCATGATTTAATACTAGTATGTCGAATTCATGCTATTTCTATAAGTTACATGACATTCCTATGATTTTTTTAAACCCTAAACTACAAGTGTTTGATAAAATGCCTACAAGACTGACTGATTTAATAAAAGCCTTCATGCTTTGTCCCCCAAGCTTTAATGTCATTTTACCAATGTTGTTTTTTAGTCCTGGGGGTATTGAATACCCAAAAACCATAGCTTTTTATGTAGTCTAGTCTCAGCACATTACAGAATAGTTTAAGAACATACTATAAGCATTATCAGAATAGTCAAATATCAGTCAGTTAAACTCAGAACAGTCTAATATTTCAATGACTTTCAGTTGGGAGTAGGATTTAGCACCGAGCGAGTGTAGGGATGGAGGTTTCCCTTCAGATAGGAAGATTCGTTAGTAGCAGTCCCTATACTCTAGAACTACGTAGCCAACGTAGGATATGAGAAGTCATCCGTCAGATTAGGCTTGACTATCTCATAGGGGTGGTCACCCTTCAGTTCAGGATTGACACCCTTAATACTTTGGATATTATATTAGTTTAGTGGATCCACACAGCCAGTGTTAGTACCTATGGCATGGTATTAACACCCTTCCAACTGGGGTTACAGGTTGGACACTGATTAGTTCAAATTAGGGAATGTCGGTTAGATGATACCTCCCACAGTCTCAGATACAGTCTTAGTTACAGTCTCAATTCAGTTATTCAGTCTTATTATTGTTGGACCAAAGTATATAGATTTTAGTTATTTCAGTATTTCAGTTTACAGATTTTACTCAGTTCATGTTATATGCTTGGTCATGCATCCTCAGTATCTACAGATTTTTACGTATCTTCAGTAGTTATAAATTTTTATGCATACTTAGTATTTACAGATTTCCACATATTCCTAGTACCTACAAATTTCATGCTCTCTATTTAGTACTTCATTCTTTACATGCATATTCAGTTAATTATTAGTTCTGTTTATAAAACCATGTATATCAGCCTACCTCATTTAGCATACCAATACATTCAAAGTATTGATCGCATACCTTTTATTTTGAGCTATGATATATTATATCATAGGTTCTGATGCTCAATTCTCGGTTCGCGATTAGACTTATCTGATCCTCAACAGTAGCAGTGGTGAATCCTCATACTTCTAGGACAGTCTTACTTTATTTCATGTCTCAGTTTAGTAGTTAGTTGGAGTTAGTTGGGGCCTATCCCATCAACTCACAGTTATTCAATTTTAGAGGCTTATCAGACATTAAAGTCAGTTATTCAGTATTTATACATTACAGTTAGTTATCCAGTTTATCAGTATTTTATCAAATTTCATCAGTTATTTCTATAAACTCATATTTTAGTTTTGAATTCAGTTACTAAAACCTTATGGAATGTTAGTATTCTTTCGTATTTATGATCATGTTATCCAGTGCGCACAGTAGGTACCAGCTCATGGATTAGCTTATGGTCCCTCGGGACTATAAGCACCATGTGATGCCAAAGGTGTTCTCTCAGGGCGTTACAAACTTGGTATCAGAGCCTAAAGTTTTCAAGTGTCCTAGGAAGTCTAAAATTAGGGTCAAGTAGAGTCTTGTACATGGGTGTGTAACGCGCCACACACATAGATGAGAGGCTACAAGGCATTTAGGAAAAAGTTTCCCTTATTTCAGTATTCATGTCGTGTGAGTGAGCATGAGCTCAAGGTAAACTCCCTATTTAATCCATTTCTTCCTTCCGTTTATAGAACATACCTTCTAAAAAGAATTGAAGAATAATAGGAAACCAGCCATCCCCTCAGCCTATCCATAAAGATCCTCTGGACGAGCATGTCTCTCACGCAGAATTCAGAGTTGCGTTCACTACTCTAGCAAACTCCGTAGCAGCATAGAATAAATGGCCAGCTGTTATTCTGACTAACCCAGTGGTCAATACTGCTGCAACCAGAATTTGGGATTTCATCCAGATGAATCCTCCTTCTTTTATGAGATCCAAGTTTAAAGAGGATCCACATGAATTCATAGATATGGTTCAAAAGGTCACGGATGTTGTGGGGGTAACATCTAGTCAGAGTGCTGAGTTGGCTGCATACCAGTTGTAGGATGTATCCCACACTTGGTTTAAGCAGTGGAAGGTTGATAGGGGTGTATATGCAAGGCTTGTAAAATGGGAAGAGTTTGCCATATCTTTCTTAGACAGATTCTTCCCATTGGAATTGAGGAAGGCTAAGGTGCTAGAGTTTATTAACTTGAGGTAGGGAAACATGAGTGTGAGGGAGTATTCCCTCAAGTTTACTCAGTTATCTAGATATGTTCCTCATGTGGTAGCTGATAACAGGTCCAAGATGAGTAAGTTTGTGTCTGGCGTATCTGATAGTATGGTCAAAGAGTGCAGGACCGTAATGCTGATTAGTGAGATAGACTTTTCTAGGCTGATAGTCCACGCTTAATAAATAGAGGAGCAGAATAATAAGGAGAGGTAGAGAGAAAACAAGAGAGATGGATAGGTAGTTTTAACTTCAGTCAGCCAAAGTCAGAGGGTGGTAACTATCCTCAGTTTCATCAGAGATCTTCATCCCCATCACCCTCTTTAGCCAGTGCTCCATACCCAAATTTATAAATGACAATAGGGATAAAGCACCAGGATATAAGTCCCAGTTCAGTGTTAGCAGTGCTCGTACAAATCCTCTATGTCATAAATGTGGAAGACGCCATTAGGGTAAGTGAAGAGCGGGTAGTGATGTGTGTTTTGGGTATGGCAAGCCTTGCCATTGGATTTAGGAGTATCGGGTAGTTTCTCAGAAGGGTAGGGATGTGTGCCAATAGGGCCAATCCCATCATTCGTTAGTTCCATCCGGTCGCCCGACTCAGTAAGGTGCCACTTCCAGTGCTACCAGTGGTCAGCGTCCGAACAAATTATATGTTCTCCTATCCTACCAAGATTAGGAAAATTCTCCTGACATAGTTACTGGTACGTTGCAGGTATTTCACTTACATGTTTATGCCTTACTATACCCTGGAGCTTCTCTCTTTTTTGTAACTCCATATATAGCCATCAATTTTGAAGTTAGTCCCAAACTCTAGCAGAGCCCTTTTCAGTGTCTACCCCAGTAGGTGTTTCCATTGTAGCCAGATAGGTATACAGGAACTATCCTGTCATAATATCTCAAAAAGTTACTTTAATTGATCTTGTGGAGTTAGAGATGAAAGATTTTGACATCATTCTTGACATGGATTTGCTTCACTCATTCTATGCCTTAGTTGATTGTAGAAACAGAATAGTTAATTTTCAGTTCCCAAATGAACCATTTCTTGAATAGAGGGGTAGTACCACAACTCTTAGGGGTTAGTTGATTTTGTACCATAGAGTGAGACAGATGATATCGAAGGAGTGTATTTACCATCTTGTGTGAATCAAAGACTCTAACTCAGAAACTTCAACTCTTGAATCAGTTCCAGTTGTAAATGAATTCTTAGATGTATTTCCTGAAGATCTTCCTGGAGTTCCTCCTGATAGGGAAATCGACTTTGAAATAGACCTTTTCCAGATACTCAGCCCATATCTATTCCACCATACAGAATGGCACCAGTTGAACTCAAGGATTTAAAAGAACAGTTAAAAGATCTTCTAGATAAGGGATATATCAGACCCAGTGTCTCCTCGTGAGGTGCACCTATTCTATTCATATGTAAGAAAGATAGTTCTCTCAGAATGTGCATAGACTACCGCCAGTTGAATAAAGTCACAGTCAAGAACATATATCCACTTCCTAGAATCGATGACTTGTTTGATCAACTTCAGGGTGCCAGCTATTTTTCAAAGATAGACCTCAGATCAGGCTAATATCAGCTTAGAGTCAAGGAATGTGACATTCTGAAAATAGCTTTCTGAACCCTGTATGGTCACTTCAAGCTTCTAGTTATGTCCTTTGGTCTCATAATGCCCCAACAGCCTTCATAGACTTGATGAACCGAGTGTTCAAGTAGTACTTGGACATGTTCATCATAGTCTTTATTGCTGACATTCTTGTTTACTCTCGTAGCGAAACTGATCACGCAGACCATCTCAAAATAGTGTTACAAACTCTTATAGCTCACCAGTTATTTGCTAAATTTAGTAAGTATGAATTTTGGCTAATATCAGTAGCTTTTCTTGGCCATATTATTTCTGGTGATGGCATTAGAGTTGATCCTTAAAAGACTGAAGTAGTGAGAAATTGGCTTAGACCCATCTCTCCATCAGACATCAGGAGTTTCTTGGGTTTATCTGGCTATTACCATCGGTTTTTAAAGGATTTTCTTCTATTGCATCCCCCATGTCTAGATTGACTTAGAAGAAAGTTAAGTTTCAGTGGTCAGATTCCTGCGAGAAGATTTTTCATGAGTTGAAGACTCGACTCACCTCATCCCTATTTCTTACCTTGTTAGATGGTTCAGATGGGTTTGTTATGTACTGTGATGTATCCAGAGTAGGTTTGGGTTGTGTCCTCATACAAAGAGGTAAGGTCATAGCCTATGCCTCTAGACAACTTAAACCCCATGAGAAGAATTATTTGACTCATGATCTTGAGTTAGCAGCAGTAGTATTCACCTTAAAGATTTAGAGGCATTACTTGTATGGGGTACACCTTGATATGTTCACTAACCATAAGAGCCTACAGTATGTGTTCTCTCAGAAAGATTTAAATATGCATCAGAGAAGGTGGTTAGAGTTATTAAAAAATTATGATATGAGTGTTCTGTATCATCCGAGTAAGGCCAATGTAGTGGCTGATGCTCTCAGTAGAATGTCTATGGGTAGTGCTGCTCATTTTGAGGACTGTAAGTAGAATTTAGCTCATAAAGCTCATTGGCTTGCCCGACTAGGTATTGATAACGCTCAATCTACAGCTCTCGTTTGAGTGTAAAGCGGTCGTTAGCAAATATAGAACCCAACCTGGGTTGGGTGTCGATCCCACAGGGAATAGCTTGGCCAACAAGTAAGTAAAATTACTAAACTTTTGGTGCAAGTCTCGTAAGAAGGGGGGATTCTTATTTTGCAAGTAATGTAAACAAAAGCTGAAAATAATAAAGTAAAAAGAGAGAGATTGTTACGTTGGTTGTAAACAATGAGAATTGAAGCGTTGGGGTTATGTCCACCTTCTGAGGTATACGTCTCTATTGGCTATGAGTGTGTAGAATTCTGACATGCAATTGCTTATAGAGGATTGTAGTCGATGGTAAATCCAAGCGTCTCTCGACCTAAACAAGGACTATTTCACTTTAACTCTCTCGAGCTTAAAGCGTATCTAACGGTACGAATTCTCCAAGAGGTTAGTCCAGTTACGGCACCAGCTTTTTAATAGGAAAGGGTGTCCTACTACCTTGACATTATCTCTTTTCCAGACAAATAACTTTTCTCTCGAACAAGTTAAATGTTAGACTGGCGTATTCTTGCGTTTGCAACCGCAAAGAATGTAGATTAAGATGAAGAGAATAATGATATAAGCAATATACGTGCCTCGAACTCACAAACTCACGGCAATAGATAGTATCTCATACGGCTTCCATAACCCCAACAGAGAAGTTTAGTTACCCATGAATGCGAAGGAGATCACGATTGACATTGTTGTTATACCACAAGATTGAGTAATTTCGTGTAGCTTAGGTGGTAGGCGTGAGGCGTGAATTCCTAGGCAAAGTAACGATTCTCTTGTTATGGAATTTAAGAATGGAAGAGTAGAAGAAGAAAAATAGAATTAATGGAAAGATTAGAAGAGTTGTAGAGTAATAGAATTGAATTGTAAGATGAGAAGTTGTTTGTAGTGGAAGATGAGAGGGATGGAAGAAAGTATTGTGGTCTTCCCCCTCTCAAAATTCCTTCCTTCAAAATCTCTAGCATGATAGGGTATTTATAATACCCATATCCTAATCCTACTAGATAAATAAAATATCTAACCAAATCCTACTAGGCTAATGTAATACTTAACCCAATTGTACTAGGTTAATGTAACATTATCATAATCCAAATAAACTAATGAAATACATAACCCAATTGTACTAGGTTAATGTATCATTGTCCAAATCCAACTAAGTTACTGCAAATCCCCAAAGTCTTCAGAAATGTTGTTTTAGCCCGGGACAGATTTTCCATGTAGCAGTTTTGGTCCTTAGGCGTGTAAACTCCCTTCCCTTTCTTCGTGAGCTTTCTTTTGCGTCAAGTAAGCCATAAAATGCTGAATTCTGCATCAGTTATACCTGAAACCTTACTAATCATGTTCGTTAGCTCATTTACAGGAAAAGGGACTAAAAGTGCATGAAATATATACTTTGTTCTCAAAACTAGGCTAAAATATGGGCAAAATATATTGATATAGGCGTGTAAATTCGCCTATCATCAGGTATCCACTTACTCGATTCAGTAAAAGGTAGTGTATGGGTGCAGAGTTGCTCAGAATCATCTCTAGTTTTCGAGGTGAAGGAAAAGCAAGGTAGAGATCCCAGTCTAGTTATGTTGAAAGAATCAATCAGAGATCAGAAGGTTGAGGTTTTCTTCCAAGGGGGAGATGGTGTGCTACGTTGTCTGGGTCAGCTATGTGTGCTTGGTATAGATAAACTTGAGGCAACGAATTCTTGCAGAAGTGCATGGTTCGCATTATTCTATTTATCTAGGGGACACTAAGATGTACCGTGATTTGCGGGAGATATATTAGTGGAGTGGGATGAAGACATATATTGCAGTGTATGTAGCTAAATGTTCTATATGCCAGCAAGTTAAGATTGAGCACCAGAAGCCTAGTGGGTCCATGCAGGAGTTCAGTATTCCCACTTGGAAATGGGAGAAAGTTAACTTGGACTTTGTGATGTGTTTGCCTCGTACTCATCATCAGCATAATTCTATTTGGGTTATCGTAGATAGGATGAACAAATCAGCTTATTTCTTGCCAGTCCATACCTCTTATTCAGCCGAAGACTATGCCAAACTCTATCTTAGAGAGTTAGTCAGTTCGCAAGGTGTTCCCTTATCTATCATATCAGATAGAGGTACCCAGTTTACCTCTCACTTATGGAAAGGATTCCAAAAGGGTCTTGGTACCTAAGTTTATCTCAGTATGAATTTCCACCCTTAGAAAGATGGTTGAGCAGAATGGATCATTCAAACTCTAGAAGATATAGTGAGAGCATGCGTAGTTGATTTTAAAGGTAGTTGGGATAACCACTTGTCTTTGATTGATTTTGCATATAATAACAGCTATCATTCCAGTATCTGTATGGCTATATTTGAGGCTCTCTATAGTAGGAGATGTGGTCTCTAATTAGTTGGTTTGAAGTAGGTAAGACTGTAGTAGTAGGGCTTGACTTGGTGTTTGATATGTTAGAGAAGGTTCAGTTGATCAGAGAAAGTCTTAGGGCTGCCCAAAGCCGGCAGAAATTGTATGCTGATGTAAGAAGAAAGGATCTCAAGTTTGAGGTCGGTGATTTTATGTACTTGAAAATCTATTCTATGAAGGAAGTAAAGATATTCAGCAAGAAAGAGAAACTCAGTACCTGATATATCGATCCCTTTAGAATTTTAAGTCATTTCAGAAAGGTAGCTTACGAGCTTGAGTAGCCTTCAAATTTAGCCTCTGTACTATAACGCCCCAATTTTCTGGAATCGGAATGCCACACGGTGCTCATGATCCCGAAGGAACACAAGATAACCCTCTATTGATATCTGTACCTGAGCACTGCATAATATAATATAATAAATGCAGAAAATTGGCGGAAACTTGCCATAAGGTTTAAAACATCTAAAATACTCAAAACTGAACACTAAATACTGATACATCTATCTGAAAAGCCTCTAACTGTCTGAACTATAGATTTGATGGGACATGTCCTCAACTAACTCCATCTACTAAAAATAAACTGAGTTTAATGCCATGATAAAATAAGGATCATCCTCGAATAAAGAGGACTCACTGCTACGTCTACTGCTGCTGACTGATTCTGGACTGCTAAGGGTGATCTGGATCTCGTGCTTATGAACCTATGGTATAATACACCATAGCACAAGAGAAAAGTATGCGCCAGTACTTTGAATGTACTGGTATGCTAGATGAGGTAAGGCTAAATGCAAGGGCTTATTCATGAACATAGCTTAACTGAATAACATGAGAGTACTGAATGAGGACATATGTATGAATACACAAACCATAACTGAAATCATCGTGACTCTGAATACTATACTCGGATACTTCTTTACTAACATCTGAACTCACTACTAATACTGAGATACTAAATAATTGAATCTTCTGATATTGATAACTGAGTGCTGAAGTTGAGATCAGTCCTCTCTAGTGGTTGATCTCTGAAACTGATGATACTGAAGCTGATTAACTAAATCTGCTCATATCAATGACTGAGTTCTGAGTTTGCTACTATCGAATGACTAAATCTGTGATCAAACCTTTCTAACGAATGATCTTTGAATCTACTAATAATGATAAAGAATGATTGTATCTAAGATCAGACCTATCTAGCGGAAGATCTCTGAATCTTTTAATAATAGAAATGACGGACTGAGTTTGAGATCAGGCCTATCTAACGGGTGATCTCTGGCTCTATTAGTGTTGATATTGATTAACTTTATATGAGAGAAGGCCTATCTAGCGGGTGGTCCATGAATCTATGGAACTATCTAAGTTCCTTACTGAGATGGGTGACTGTATCTGACAGTCCTGATTTCTGAGTTCTACTCTGAAGACTAATACTAAAACTACAACTATGGGAGTTCTCACTTAATCGACATACCCCGAATCTGATCTAGTGGGATCCAACCTGTAACCCCAGCTGGAAAGGTGTCAAAACTGTGCCACGGGTAAAGACCTCTTCTATGGTTAAGACTCTCTAACCAGTGACCCTAAACAGGAAGTCAAGCCTAAGGCAATATGATAGTCAAGCCTTAATCTAACGGGTGAATCCTGGTCCTACGCTGGCTACGCAGTTTTGGAGTTCAGGGACTAGTACTAACGACTCTGCCTCTCTAACGGGGAAGCCATCATCCCTGCACTCGCTCGGTGCTAGTTCCTACTCCTAACTAAAAGACACTAAACTGATTCTTGGACTGTACTAAACTGAGCTGAATCTATTACTGATTATGTTACTTGACTGATCTGACTGAGTTTACTTAATTTTGTTAGCTGATGGAATACTTCTGAATCTCGTTATCTGACTGGATGATACTAAGTTCTGAATTGATTACTTGAATTCTACTGAGGTCTGAAACTGAATTCTTGAATACTATTAAGATCTGAGCCGAGTACTGAACTGAAGTTGGAATGCTAATGATACTTAGATTACTGAGATTTCTTAAGTTCTGTAACTGTCTGAGAGTACTGAATTCTGTAACTGACTGAGTTCTAAGGATCATGGCTTGACTGAGATTATCGTGAAAACTGACACTGGCTCTAGACAACAACTAATTTTTTGGGTATAAATATCCCCAAGACTCGATAACATAAAAGTAAAACATAACCATTCTTGAATAATCATGACCACAAACTTTCATTCACAACACAAGCAGTACGATATCTCGTCAATCACTTGAATGACATACATATGTAAATGTATAGGGAATGCATACTAATATCTCAGAGTTGTTTAATAAGGAATGCACATGGATAAGAATGCATGTAACTTATCATAATACATTCACTAAGGAATTTCTACAAACTCTTGGCATGCACTAGTTATAAAAAAATTGGGATATCATGTTTAACATACAAAACAAGCACTATTATCTCTACTTAAGCATTCTATCAAACATATGGGGAGCATGCTTTGGTTATACCACAGATTCTATACTTAATCATCATGAATACATTAATATCATGCAACTTGAAGAGGGTTTATCAAGAACATCATACCATTCATCACATACTAGAATCAACTTTTGAAATTGATAGTCTAAATCATGAATTAAAACCCAACAATACAAAATCATGAACTCTAATACACATAAATCATGAAATCTCATAAATACGTAAACCTCAAAATTTTGGAAAGGATTCTTGAAATTCTTGGGTGGAAGGAACCCAAGAATCAACATCTAACATACCTTAGAAGACTCTTTCTTGAAGGTTCTTGAAGAAAATCCTTAGTCTTGTTCTTGATTTCTTGGCTAGGGTTCTTGCCCCTTTGAGAGAAAATATAATGTTCTTGAGATAAAAGTGAGGAAAATAATGAAATAAGGGCTAATTGGGCACTTTACTCGTATTTAGGGATGATAGGGGTTATGGGAAAAGTCTAATATGCCCTTGGAATTAAATAACGGAATCTAAAAATCCCAATTTTTCATGCTGGTGCGACGCGCCATAATCACACCAGATTACTGGAAATTGAATAATTGGGAAACTGAGCCTTGGAACGACGCGGTGGAAATCGCAGAGGCTTACTGGATTTTAACAATTGTCATTTTGGCTAGCTCCGTGACGCGCTAAAGTACTAGGTGCTACACTGTCTCACTAAAATGGCTCTAACTCTTCGCCCGAGTGTCGGATTTGGACTAATTCAGTATCAACAGAAAGCTTATTAAATTATCTACATGATAGAAATTTGATATTAGGAAAATTCTACATGGTTTAAAATACTTATCTCTTGGGAAGTCAGCCCTTACTCCCCCTTAAGGATGGAACTCGACTTAAAGAAAATTTGGGGTATTACAAGTACACCCAGTGTTCCATGTCTCATTGTTGAAAAAGTGTATTGGTGATCCAGCTGTAGTTGTTCCCTTAGAAAGTGTAGATATTTAGAATAGTATTTCCTTTGAGGAAGTTCCATGTTGAAATTCTTGATCATCAAGTTCGTAGACTAAGAAACAAAGAAGATCCATTGGTCAAAGTTCTTTGGCAAAATCAATCCGTTGAGGGTGCCATTTGGGAAGCAGAGGCATATATGCGGACCAAGTACCCTTATTTTTTCTCCGTGAATCCAGATTTAGTATAAGGTACTAATCTTCTTAAGATTTCTCTTTATCATGCTCAGTTTCAGTTGCACATCATGTTCATGTCAGTCGTGCATTCATGAGTCAGTTTAGTCATTCATTACATGCATCAGATATGCATGTTCAGTGTGTAAGCTCAGTCCATCAGTTTTCCCTCAGCTTAACCAGTCTCATTCGAGGACAAATGATCCCAAGGGGGAGATATTGTAATACCTCATATTTTCTTAGCATAATCTAAGTCCCAATACATGAGTGTTCATATATAAAATTTTCTAAAAACTCATTATTTGTCAGTTTAGAGCTGTCCACTACGTAGGAAAATGAATTAGCTTTCTAACGATATAAAATTCGCCCAAATTTGATAACCGAGTAAGAAGTTATGGTAATTTTAAGTTTTAGTTATTAAACACCATCATTTTAACCCTTAGCACATCGCGGAGCTAGTCTAAATGACAATTGTCTATTTCCAGTGAAGGTGCACAATCTTGGCACATCGCACCAAAGGCCAAAATGGCATTTGGCAGTTTCCAGTGTCTCTCCGCGATTCTACCACGTCGCGGTGAGCTTCCAGGTCACAAACAAGGTGGCAACGTAATTACTCCGCGTCGCGCCACCATGTATTTTCCCAGTTGTCCCTTTTCCAGTGGCTTGGTACGATAGTGGCGCATCGCGTTAAGGATGAAAATCGGGATTTTTTTTCCAATTTTACAATTTTAAATTACAAGGGATATTTGGTCTTTTCCCATGGCCACAAATCCTCCTAAACACGGGATTTAACCCTAAGAGAACATTATTTGCTCACTTTTGCATTATTCTCTCAAATTAAATCAACTCTCTTCAAGAACAAGAACCCTAACTCTCAAATTCAAGGCCAAATCTCAAGAACTCTCCATCAATCCTCCTAAATTCATTATCCCAGGTATGTTAGATGTTCATCCATGGATTCCTTTCATCCATGGAGTCCAAGTATCCTATTTAAATTATAAATTTTTGATCTTTACAAGTTTATTAATTTTAAATTGTGATTTCACCCATGAATCTCCATGTACTATTGATTTTATACCATGATTCAATGAAATTGTTGTTGTTATTCAATCCTTCATGTTTTAATATTATTATTTATTGAATTAAATCATGATTTAATACTATTATGTCGAATTCATGCTATTTCTATAAGTTCCATGACATTCCTATGATTGTTTTAAATAACGAACTACAAATGTTTGATAAAATGCCTACAAGAGTGATTGATTTAATAAAAGCCTTCATGCTTTGTCCCCCAAGCTTTAGTGTCATTTTACCATAGTTGTTTTTGAGTCCTGGGGGTATTGAATACCCAAAAACCATAGTTTTTTATGTAGTCTAGTCTCAATACATTAAAGAATAGTTTCAGAACATACTATGAGCATTATCAGAATAGTCAAATATCAATCAGTTAAACTTAGAACCGTCTAGTATTTCAGTGTCTTTCAGTTAAGAGTAGGATTTAGCACCGAGCAAGTGTAGGGATGGTGACTTTCCCATCAGATAGGCAGAGTCATTAGTAGCAGTCCCTATACTCCAGAACTACGTAACCGGCGTAGGATATGAGAAGTCACCCGTCAAATTAGGCTTGACTATCTCACAGGGGTCACCCGTCAGTTCAGGCTTGATACCCTTAATCCTTTGGACATTATATCAGTTTAGTGGATCTACACAGCCAGTGTTAGTACCCGTCGCATAGTATTAACACCCTTCCAACTGGGGTTACAGGTTGGACCCCGATTAGCTCAAATTGGGAAATGTCGATTAAATGATACCTCCCACAGTCTCAGAAACAGTCTCAGTTACAGTCCCAGTTCAGTTATTCAGTCTTATTGTTGTTGGACCAAAGTATACAGATGTCAGTTATTTTAGTATTTCAATTTACAGATTTTACTAAGTTTATGTTATATGCTTGGTCATGTATCCTCAGTATCTACAGATTTTTACGTATCTTCAGTATTTATAGTTTTTTATGCATACTTAGTATTTACAAATTTCCTCATATTCCCAGTACCTACAGATTTTATGCTCTCTATTCAGTACTCCATGCTTTACATACATATTCAGTTAATTATTAGTTCTGTTCATGAAACGATGTATATCAGCCTACCTCATTTAGCATACCAGTACATTCAAAGTACTGATCGCATACCTTTTCTTTTGCGCTATGATGTATTATATCATAGGTTCTGACGCTTAGTTCCTGGTAAGCGATTAGACTTATCAGATCCTCAGTAGTAGCAGTGGTGAGTCCTCATACTTCGAGGACATGCTTACTTTATTTCATGTCTCAGTTTAGTAGTTAGTTGGAGTTAGTTGGGGCCTATCCCATCAACTCATAGTTATTCAGTTTTAGAGGCTTATCAGACATTAGAGTCAGTTATTCAGTATTCAGTCATTACAGTTTGTTATCCAGTTTATCAGTATTCTATCAGATTCAATCAGTTATTTCTATAGACTCATATTTCAGTTTTAAATTTAGTTATTAAAACCTTATGGCATGTCAGTATTCATTCGCATTTATGATTATATTATCCAGTGCTCACAACAGGTACCAACTCATGAGTTAGCTTGTGGTCCCTCGGGACTGTAAGCACTGTGTGACATCCAGGGTGTGCTCTCGGGGCGTTACACATATTTGCAACAACAATTCATTTACTTTTGTATTTTACATATTCTATTTTGAATTTTTATTCACCAGAGTGTCTTAAGAAATTGCAATATTCATCATTTTGAATAAAAAGAAAATCATCTTTTTTTGCAAGAGATCATAAAATAGTGATTTGACCTTTTTTATTTCTATTTTTGTTGATTTTACTTTTATGTTTTGGTGTTTTCAAAATTTGAAATAGTATAGTTGTTACAAAAATTAAGGGATGCAGTAATCCATTATTCATAAAGTAGTGTTAATTGCATCCTTAATACAAGAAAATATTCATTATTTTCCTTTTATAACATCATAACTAGATGTTCATATACATACGCTCTTATGTATATAATGATTTAGCTATGTATAAGAATAGGGTGAGAGAAAATTTAATTAGGAAAATGGGAGAGAAGGTAAATAAGTTTAAGAAGGGTGGGTTTTTATTGTTTACACTTATGATAAAGTAAAACTTACATAAATCCTCATAGTTTCCCCCTAATGACACCTTATCCCAACTTTTATCAAAATATCATAAAATTTTAATTTTTCAATTTATTTGATTTCTTGATACATCTAATTGCAAGAGACACATAACTGGTGATAGATCTTGTAAATCAATTAATGCGCGTTAATTAAGGTAAGTAAAAAAAAATAACTTAATCAAGGAGTAAATTACTCTTCATATCTTCTAATTAACAGTGAAAAATTCTTAAAAAATTTAATTTGTTAAATAATGTTATATTTTCAAAATATTCTTCTCCCCATTCAAATTTCATAATTAATATTCTCCTCTTTTCTCTATTTTTTTCCTGTGATTTTATTAATATTTCAAATATCTCGGTGTTCTTTTTTCTTTTAATAATTCTCAATGTATATATCGGTGTTATTACGAAATTTTGGTGTTTGAATTACTGATGTCAAATACGAAGATATAAGATTGAGACATTGTAATCAGAGATTATGTAATGATACGGGGGTAAAGCTATATTGTTGAAGTTGGATCTATTGTTGAAGAAAATTCATCTTCATTGTTGATCTGTAATGATATGGAGGTGAAGATATACGTACAAGTTAAGAGAAGTGTGTCACTGATCATTTTTTTCATTTGAAATTCAAAAAGTCCAACAAACAAAGGTATGTATCCATTGTTGTTATATTTCAATGGAAATAAAAAATATTTTCAATTTGAGATAGAGATGATGTTATTTTTAGTTCATAAATTATGTATCTCACGTGTTGCATATTCTTGAGGTAGAGATACAAAATTTATATTTGCTATGATACACCCATTTACAAACAGATTTAGTCTATATCCATATTACATTGGAAAGAACATACTGGCATACATAATTTAGTTTATGTATCGGACAAAATTTGTGAACATATTTGATCGAGATACATAATAGATTGGCTAGTGCATAGTAAGATACATAATTTAGTTTACGTATAAGGCAAAATTTGTGAGATACTTTAAACGTTAAAGTGAAAAGTGTAATCTAATGTTGCATCTCATAAATAATCATTATGTGTTTATTAATTAGAGATATATTTATTAATAAATATGTTAATTTCAATATGATTGCATGTTTTTTGCAGCTATATCCTAAAATATTTTTCGGAGGATTGTAGTTGGATTCTTAAGACGCCATGTTGAAAGGTTTCGGAACTCTTCAAAGTAAGGGTGTTTCATGATGTACACACTTGCTCTTGAAAGATAGAATGTTCACCGAAGTTCAAGCTATGGTTTCATTTGTTAGTAGTTTTACGGCTCCAAAACTGGTCAATCATATGAGAATACACACACCTAACTGACATAATTGAAGATATCAAATCTGCTTTTAGTGTGGACATAATTGAAGATATCACATTACATTTTTGGTACATATTTGTTGTATAATACATTTGTATTTAAATTTTATATATACGTAACTACAATAATTCTTCTATGATGTTGTTAATACATAATGTTTCAGTCTTCATATTTATGTGTCTGATACATATTTTTAGTTGTAATGATGAATCTTTGTTGAACAAATTTTTTTTAGAATATAATGAAGTTTAGATTATCTTTTTTCGTGTTATTAGATACATATATAGATAATTTTGATAGAGATACAAGTTATATTTGAAATAATCAAGTAATATACTTAATAATACTACACAATTTTATCAAGAGATACATATTATTATGAAAGATCCATGTATCTATAACAGGAGATAAAAATTTTAAAGTTTGTAAGAGATACATACTACATTATTACAATCTTATATGTATCTATTATTGTACTAACATGCATTCCTTTTTATACGTGTCACACTGAAGTTTCTAACGAAGGAACTAAAATATATGTGTAATGTACACAGAGATACAAGATGACAAAACGTAACCGATGTATTGAAAGATGTATTTGACCTCTTTGAACTTGATATTTAACAATCTTAAAATGACATATACATTTTTTAAAGTCTGTAAGAGATACATACTACATTATAACAATTTTATATTCATCTCTTGTAGTACTAATATGCATGACTCATACTGTAACGACCCATAAATGAGGGTCATGATGGCACTTTTCGTGGGGAACCTTAACAAGTAAGCCTATCACCCAAACTGATACGAAAAGAGGAAAAGACAAAAATATTCCACGATAAGGCTTTTAGAATGAAGCCGAACCATATAAGTAATCATAACAATGTGGAAAGAACTTATTTAAAATACCAATCATGCCCAAAACCAGGTGTCAATAGTGTAAAAACTACTAATACAATCCAAGAGTCAAATGCATCGGAAAAATAACCACTAATGAATAATATCTATCTCTGAATACTAATAAATACATAACTACTATGGAAAGATAGAGGTGAAATTTTGACGCATGAATGTCCAACCGCTACCTTGGAAGGTCCAACAATTGCCCGAGTCAATCAAGCTGAGGCGTACTCGAGCTAGGACCTGCATCGAAAGGGCACAGTAGGCATGAGTATGGTCCACTTGTACTCCGTAGGTATCATAGGCCGACCAAGCAAAGTAGTAAATAAAGCAAATAAAGTATACACTAAGGGAACGTCACTTGCAATCAGAAAATATCCCACAATGGTAGCCCACACCGCTTGCACTAACAGTTCTAATATAACTCACATATAGTACAAAAACACACTAAGATATAGAACACAAGTATACATTATGTCATATATAAATAGAATAAGAGAAAGAACATGTAGATACAAGATCATTAAATACAAGTAAAGGAAGGTAAGACAAATACATAGATGACAAGTCAATAAGAAAATACAACACAATAAAGTAAGTGCAATGTATATGATGATTATGATGATGATGATGATGATGCACGAGGTCGTCGCATAACCTCTGGGATCGTCGTACAATCTCTGTATACACCTACAGAGGCAAGCCTCTCAATGCAAGACCCATGGGGGTTCGTCAACCCGTATACAATCCACATATCTCATATCTCATTTCCAGCACATCCCTCAGAAAGGGTTTTATAAGGTGTTATAATATCTTTTAAAAAGGTGTTGCCAGTGTTTCTTAGATGTTGCCACGGTGGTACCAATGGTTCATGAATGAGTATGATATGAGGATGTAATGCTCACAACCAATCACAATGAGTATTTTCACAACCAACCGCATGATATATTTCCATAACCAACCATAATGACATATTTCCACAACCACATGAGCCAATATCCACTCATTATTTCTGTTTTATCCATAAATTTCCACGTCTCATATGCCAATAAAGTATGAATATAATCACAATACACCAATGGTACCACATTAAATACTTTAACAACACAATACAATTATTCACATGTATTCAAGGCTATCAATATCACATAGGACCCTACACGGTCACACATACCACATAATAACTCAATTTCGACAATTACATTACATATAGGCCCCCACACGGGCACAACATATAAATAGCCATTTTTCATGATTAGTTTCCACCCTCAACATGTATTTTGTACCATCTTTTACTACCCAACCCAGTCTGAAGAGTTAAGCTATAACCTACCTCGAAAGCCGAAACCGTTCCGCTACACTTGAACCCGCGACCTTACTTTTCACGAACAATCTAGAACTCTTCTAAAAACATCAAATATGAAATTTATGCGTCAAAACAAAATCAACGACACTCATATTGACTATTTTTTATTCGAGGTCAAAAAGGACTCCCAAAACGGGTTTCTGAAAAAGAAGAGCAAAATCAAAACTTTACTTCAAAAACATGCTCCCATATTTTTAGGAACCTACAGCTGAAAACCCAAGTTAAATCGAGTCGAAACGGGGTTCAAATCAAAGAAAAATCATTTTTGAGCTTTACCATATAAAATCTTTGAAATCTGGGTTAAAATCAAGAATCGGAGTTGTTTTGAAGGTTAAATTGATGAAAAACTAGTAATTATAAGATAAAAACATTATTCAAGTGAAATGGAGTGAAATTTGGATTTAAAATCATGCCCTAAGATTTTGGGGGTTTTGAGAAATTTATCAAGAAATTAATAAGAAAATGAGTGAATTCTTATCTTAAATCCGTAATAAAACCAAGAAATAGATGTTAATTTAGCTTCCCAAACTCTCACAAACTTCACTTTTAAGCTCCCAAACTATTTAGGGTTTAACTATCAAGAGGCAAGATAAAAAAAGAGCAAAATGGACCCAAAAACTATTTATATAGTCCAGAAAATCTGCACTAAAAGGAACAAAAAGCTGCAGTTTTTTTTTATAGTCCACTCCAGACTTCGACGGGGTGCCCGGAATTCATTCGGAGTCCGATACATGCAAACGAACTATGCAATCATACTAAATTCGACGTTCCAGATGCAATGACGATATCAGATTTTCATAAAAATGTCGTTTTCACAAAGTTGACCCCCGAAATCCGAAATTACAATTTTCCAAACCGAGGGTCGAAATGAGATTTAAAAGCCGTAAAATTATACCAAATATGCTAACACCCTAAAATCAATATTCCGGATCTACTGGCAAAGTCAGATTTTTCATCCAAGGTCTTTTCGATCAAATGTGAGTCCCACACCTATAATTTTAATTTTCGAACTTTTCGACCAATAGGTCGAAATGAGCTCAGGTGCACCGGGACCCAAATCAAAGGTCTACCTAGCCTAAAATCGATATTTCAGAGTTGTTGGGCCAGTCCGTTGCCATCCATTGCATGGATCAAAAGATATTGACATAAGTCCAAAATAAGGCTCTTGAAGCCATCAAAAACCACAATATTGCATAAATGATACCAAAATGCATCGAAAATCAGGCCAATCACTCCCACCTCATAAATATCATAATGCAACTACGGGGAGGGGTAAAATAGTCAAATCATAAGAAATCACATATTTCATCAAATTTTTAGGATGTTACATCATCCACCACTAAAAATCTAGTTTGTCCTAGAACTAAGGCAAGGAAATACCTGAATCATTGAAAAGCTGGGGATAGGAACTATGCATATCAGACTCAACCTCCCAAGTAGAATCATCTACAGTTCGATGTCGCTAGTGGACCTTAACCACAGGGATCACTCTAGAGCGCAACCGCCTAACATCCCTATCCAAAATGGAAACCGATTCCTCAACAAAGGACAACTGCTCATCTAATTGAACCGATTCCCAATGAATGACATAAGACTCATCAGAAATATAGAGATGAAGCATAGAAACATGAAAAATTGGATGAACAACAGATAGATCAGGGGGAAAATCTAACTCATAAGCCACATCACCAAATGTTCGAAGAATCTCAAATGGACCAATAAACCTGGGGCTAAGCTTGCCCCTCTTCCCAAACCCCATCACACCCTTCATGGGTAAAACTCGAAGGAAAACACGATCACCAACGTCAAATCTTAAGGCATAAAGTCTATGATCAGTATATCACTTCTGCCTACTCTGAGCCGCTTTAAGTCTATCCTGAATGATCCAGACCCTATCCAAAGACTCACGAAGCAAGTCCGTACCTCGAGGTTTCACCTCTGAAATATCGAACCAACCTACTGGAGAGCGACAACGCATACCATACAATACCTAAAAAGGAGTCATATCAATACTAGAATGGTAGCTATTATTATATGCAAACTTTGCTAAAGCCAAATGTTGCTCCCACTGGCCACCAAAATCCATCACGCACGCACGAAGTATACACCAAAACCTAGATAGTCTGCTCTGACTGGCCATCAGTATGAGGTAAAAGGCTATGCTAATATCAACCTGAGAGCCCAACTCATCCTGAAACGTCTTCCAAAAGTGAGATGTGAACACAAAACCTCGATCTAAAATAATGGACACCAGCGCACCATACAGACACATAATCTCATAAATAAAGATATGGGCTAACCTCTCAGCACTAATGAGACCTGAACCGGAATAAAATGAGTTGACTTGGTCAATCGATCTACGATGACCAAAACACTGTCAAAACTATGAGATTTATGAGGAAAACCAGTCACAAAGTCCATAGTGATCCATTCCTACTTTCACTAGGGAATAGGTAACCTCTGAAGTAACCCACCAAGCCTCATATGCTCGACCTTTACCTACCAAAACATCGGCAATGAGCCATAAAATCTTCTACATCTCGGCTTATACCACCCCACCAATAGTGTTGTCTCAAATAACGATACATCTTAGGCACACCTGGATGGATAGAATATCTGGAACAATGGGCCTCCCCCAAGATTAACCTAATCCAATCACCACTCTCGGCATACAAACTCATCCCCCAAACCTCAAAACTTTATCTGAATGAAGTGAGGCTTCCTTATCCTCCCCACTCAACACTTTATCTTTAATTAGCCTCAATCCAACATCATCAAACCAATGAGCTCGAACCTGCTACATCAAAGAAGATTTATCCTTTATAAATGCCAAAGCATGCCCACGTGTCAAAATATCAAGTCTAACCACCTGATTAGCTAAAAACTGAACCTCTAAGGCTAAAAGTCTCTCTTGGATCAAAAGATGTGCCAAGCTACCCATGCTAGTTGACTTTTAGCTCAAGGCGTCCACAATCACATTAACCTTACCCGTATGGTAGAGAATAGTCAATTCATAATCCTTAAGTAACTCAAGCCAACGACGCTGCCTCATATTAAGATCTCGCTGGGTGAAGAAGTATTGAAGGCTATGATGATCTGAGAAGATCTCACAACAAACTCCATACAAGTAGTGCCTCCACAACTTCAAGGCAAACACAACTGTGTACTACTCCAAATCATGGGTAGGATAATTCCTTTCATAAGGCTTCAACTGACGAGACACATATACAATCACCTTATCCTTCTGCATCAACACAACACCTAATCCAGCACTGGAAGCATCACAAAACACGGTAAAGCCCACGCCCTCCTTGGACAAGCCAATATAGGAGCTGAAGTCAACAAGTCCTTGAGTTTTTAGAAGCTCGCCTCATAAGCATCAGACCACTAGATGGAAATCTTTTTGTGTCAACTTAGTCAAAGGAGATGTAATGGGTGAAAAATCCTCAACAAAACACCAATAATAACTTGATAAGACAATAGATCTTTAAATCTCGATGGCGAAGTAGGTCTATCCCAATCACGAACCGTTGTAACCTTGGTTGGATCAACCAGAATACCTTCTTTAGTCACCACATAACCCAAGCAAGAAACAGACTCTAACAAAAACTCGAACTTAGAAAACTTGGAATACAAGTTCTCATCCCTCAATCTCTAAAGCACAATCCATAAATGCTCCTCATGCTTGACCTCACTCTTAGAGTAAACCAAGATATCATCTATAAATACAATAACAAAGGAGTCAAGATACGGTTGAAATACTTGGTTCATCAACTCCATGAACACAGTAGGGGCATTGGTCAACCCGAAGGACATGACCAAGAACTCATAATGACCATATCGAGTCTGAAAAGCTATCTTCAGAATATCTAAAGCTCTAATCCTCAACTAGTGATAACCGAACCACAAATCAATCTTCAAAAATACCGCAGCACCCTAAAACTGATCAAACAAATCATTGATGCAAGAAAGAGGATACTTATCCTTAACTGTCACTTTATTCAACTGCAGATAATTAATTCACATCCGCATAGACCCATCATTTCTCTTCACAAACAAGGCAGGCGCACCCTAAGGTAAAATACTAGGTCGAATAAATCCCTTATCTAACAACTCATGCAACTGATCCTTCAATTCTTTTAGCTCTGATAGAGACATCCTATAAAGAGGAATAAAAATGGGCTTGGTGCCCGACTCAACATCAATAATAAAATCAATATCTCGATCCGCAGGCATACTAGGCAAGTCCATAGGGAACACCTCCATAAACTCACGGACAGAATCCAAGGAAAGAGGCAAACAACACTTGTGTCACGAATATGGACCAAGTAAGATAAACATCCCCTCTCAACCAATTTACGGACCTGAACATAAGTATAATCCTCTTAGGACCCGAATGAAGTATACCCTTCCAAGTTATCCTTGTCACACCAGCAAAAGCTAAAGTCACAGTCTTAGCAAAATAATCTATGACAACATGATAAAGATCCAACCAATCCATACCCAAAATAACATCAAAATCGTTCATATCTAACACAAGCAAATCTACCAAAGTCTCACACCCAGCAAAAGTCACAATACAAGATCGATGTACCCAATCCACCACTAAAGAATCACCTACCGAGATGGATACACGAATAGGCATGGCAAGAGGCTCACTAACAGAATTAAAACCCAAAGAAAAATATACATACACATAGGAAAAAGTTGATCCGGGATCAAATAATACAGATACAGGTCTGAAACAAATGGGGACAATACCTGAGATCACAACATCTGAAGCCTCTGCCTCAAATTTAACTGATATAGAGTAACACTGTCCACGAATACCAACTGGATAAGTTGCCCCACGACCATCAACACGGGCTCTACCATCTCTACCTCTTACACCTTTGGTAGAACTCTTACCTCTTACAACTGAAATAGGAGTAGCTCAAAATACACGGTGAGAATAGTCTTTGATGACATGGCCAATCTCATTACACACATAGCAACCTCTACGACCAGTCTCAATAAGAGAAAGTACAACTGAGCCCGAACGGCCACCCTGAACTGCTGAACTAAAAGATCCACCAATTGAACTCTATAAAATCACCTGCACTAGCTTACCATTGTATTTACGAGATCTTCTAAATTCTCTACCTCAATAGGTCTGACTCCTAAACTCACTAAGACTTCGCGCCTTTTTGCCGCCTCCCTGAGATTTACTAAGAATACCTTCTGTCATCTTAGCATAATCCATAATACTCTGAAAAAAAATCCCTAAACACAATCATCTGAGACGTAGCCAACTGAAGAGAGACAACCAAACCCTTCATAAACTTTTGAATCTTCTCAAACTAGGTGGAAATGCTATTATAGAAATATCTGGACAGGGCATGGAAGCATGTCTTATACTCAAAAATTGTCATAGAGCCCTGCTCTAAATGATCAAACTCATCCCACATACGATCTCTTAAACTGAAAGGCACAAATCTCTCCATAAAGGCATCAACAAATCGATCCCATGAAAACCTAGGAGCATCAACAAGCCTACAACTGACAAATGATATCCACTAATTTTTCACAGCATCTTTCAACTGATAAGTAGTATAAGCTACACCATCCGTGCAGAAAGAGTGAAACACAACTCAGAACATAAGATATGAAAGAATTCGCACAATAAGGAATAAAATGAGAGAGATTTCCTAAATACATCCTATAGCCTCTCAAAAATAGATACGGACGTCTACGTACCGATCTGTGAGACTCTATTAGATATCTCGTTCTTACACCGTTGAGACCATTGAAACCTAGCTGCTCTGATATCAATTTATCACAATCCAAAAATGAGGGTTATGATGGCAGTTGTTGCGGCGTACCTTGACAAGTAAGCCTATCACCCAAACTGATACGAAAAGAGAAAAAGACAAAAATATCCCACGGTAAGGCTTCTAGAATAAAGTCGAACCATATAAGTAATCATAATAATGCGGAAAGAACTTATTAAAATACCAATCATGCCCAAAACAGGTGTCAATAGTGTAAGAACTACTAATACAATCCATGAGTCAAATGCATCGGAAAAATAACCACTAATGAATAATATACGTCTCAAAATACTAATAAAGACATAACTACTATGGAAAGATAAAGGTGAAATTCAGAGGCATGAATGTCCAACCGCTACCTTGGAAGCTCCAACAATTGCCCGAGTCAATCAAGATGAGGCGCACTCGAGCTAGGACCTGCACCAAAAGAGCACAGTAGGCATGAGTACGGTCCACTTGTACTCAGTAGGTATCATAGGCCGATCAAGCAAAGTAGTAAATAAATAAAACAAAGTATACACTAAGGGCACGTCACCTGCAATCAGAAAATATCCCACAACGGTAGCCCATACCGCTTGCACTAACAATTCTAATATATCTCACATATATTACAACAACACACCAAGATATAGAACACAATTATAGATTATGTCACATATAAATAAAATAAGAGAGAGAACATGTAGATACAAGATCATCAAATACAAGTAAAGAAAGGTAAATACATATATGACAAGTCAATAAGGCAATACAACACAACATAAACACAATAAAGTAAGTGTAATGTATATGATGATGATGATGATGATGATGCACGAGGTCGTCGCACAACCTCTGGGATCGTCGCAGAATCCCTGTATACACCTACGGAGGCAAGCCTCCCAATGCAGGACCCATGGGGGGTTCGTCAACCCGTATACAATCCACATATCTCATATCTCCATTCTGTCACATCCCTCAAAAAGGGTTTTATAAGGTGTTACAATATCTTTTAAAAGATGTTGCTAGTATTTCTCAGATCTTGCCACGGTGGTACCAATATTTCATGAATGAGTATGATATAAGGATGTAATGCTCACAACCAATCACAATGAGTATTTTTACAACCAACCACATGATATATTTCCACAACCACATGAGCCAATATCCACTTATTATTTTCGTTTCATTCATAAATTTGCACGTCTCATATGCCAATATAGTATGAATATAATCACAATACATCAATGGTACCACATTAAATATTTTAACAACACATTAAAATTATTCACATGTATTCAAGGCTATCAATATCACATAGGACCCCACACGATCACATATACCACATAATAACTCAATTTTGACAATTACATCACATATAGGCCCCTACACAGGCACAACACAAAAATAGCCATTTTTCATGATTAGTTTCCACCCTTAACATGCATTTTGTACCATCATTTACTACTCAGCCTAGTCTGAAGAGTTAAGCCATAACCTACCTTGGAAGTCGAAACCGTTTTGCTACACTTGAACCCGCAACCTTACTTTTCACGAACAATACCAAACTCTACTAAAACATCAAATATGAAATCTATGCGTCAAAACAATACCAACGACATCCATATTGACTACTTTTGGTTCGGGGTTAAAACGAACCCCCAAAATGGGTTTTCAAAAAAAAAGAGCAAAATCAAAACTTTACTTTAAAAATATGTTCCCCATAATTTTAGGAACCTACAGCTAAAAACCCAAGTTAAATTGAGTAAAAAATGGGGTTCAAATCGAAGAAAACCTATTTTTGAGCTTTACCGATAAAATCTTTGAAATTCGGGTTAAAATCAAGAATTGAAGTTGTTTCGAAAGTTAAATTGATTAAAGAAAATGACATGTGAATAGTTTCCTTGACTTTAGATACGTAAGTTATTATAGCATTTACTAGTTTTTGATAACTTTTTGACTTTTCTGTGGCAAAGCGTCATTATTGTATAGCTTTAGTCTTTATTAATTTTGTCTTTTTGTAGAATAGTCTTAAGATTGTTTTTGTAAAGTCTTTTTAAAATAGGACAAGTGTAAAGTAGAAAATAGTTTACATGTAAAATGTGTAAATTAGGAATAGTAGTAGGAATAGTTTCTTTTTTTCTCTTATAAATATGTAAGTCATTCGGCAAGATAAAGGCAAGACTTTCATGTGTTGAAAGCAAACCTCCTCCTTTGTAAACAAACTTTTGAATATTTAAAAAGCAGATATATTTCCAAGGAAAAGCTATGGATAAACAAAGCTCGGAATTATCAAAACTACTAGAACAAGTATATTTAATTACGATTATGAATAGCTAAATTCATAAATTCCTAACAATCATGATATGATAAAATAAGTTCATGTTAGTTACTTTATAGTAGAATTATTCAAAAAATAGCATGTTAAGAAGTTTATTAGCAAAGTGAAAAAGGAGAAAAGTTATTAAACGATATAAATCAATTTAAAGAAAAATTATAAATAAAAAATAAAGAACCAGAAACTAGTGAATTAGAAATAAATACAATAGATGCTGAAGAAACAGATAATTATGATTCGGAAGATAGTGAAACATATATAGAAATTCTAGAAAATATAGGAAAACTAGAAATTAATGAAAAACAAGAAGTAATTAAGAAAGAAAATCTAGAACTAATAAATACAGAAGTAAATACTCTAGATAAAAATATAATACCCAGTACATCAGAAATAAGAAAAACAACATATAATTACAAAAGTAAGTCTAAAAGATATAATCCAAAGGATGAATATAATAAATGGACACCAAAACAAATAATTAATTACAACTTTCTTGATTTAGACTGTGTAATAGACATAAATAAAATAATACAACTATGGGTAGCATATATGTCAAAACAATTATTAGATAATAAAATATATACAACAAACACACCAGAATATATAGAAAAGACATTAATAGGAACAGTAAAATTATGTTTTTTAAACCTAGCCGAAGCAAGTAAAAAAGTACTAAGATCTAATAATAAAACAGAAGAAACATCAACAACTACTAAAATACTACCAACAGAACTATTGAAAAAATATGAAATAGCTATAAGAGATGAATTTAGCAGTATGACAACAGAAGAAGAAAAGCAAAATAAAGAAAAAGATATAAATAGAAATTTAATGTTAAAACTAGCAATATGTAATATGTGTTATATAGATGAGTATACGTGCGCATTTAAAGAATATTATTATAAAAGAACATATAATATAGAAGAAAGTAAAGGAATAAGAAGATTATATTTTAGTAAATTACCTGAACCATTTAGGTCAAAAATAATAAAGAGTTGGGATGAAGCAAAAATAGTAGATACCCTAGGAGCAAGAATAGAATTTTTACAAAAATGGTATAGAAATCTATGTGAAAAATATAGAGAAGAAATGAAAATAAAAAAAAACATTAATAAGAAATTTAGCATGTTGCAAAGATAAAATAGCACCTCAATTTGGATGTCAAGAAAGATATTATAAGAAAAGAAAAAGACATAAGAAATATAAGAAATACAAAAGATCAAAATATAAATATAAGAAACCAAGAAAAAGATATTATGTAAAAAATTATAAACATAAAAGACCATATGGAAAAAAGAAATCTATAAAAGAATGTACTTGTTATGATTGTGGAAAACTAGAACATTTAGCTAGAGATTGCAAATTACCAAAAACCCCAAAAAATAAACAAATATCAGAAATAAAAATAGAAAATACAGAATATATGCAGATAGATTATATAGATTATGAATTAGAAAGTGAAGATAGTATATATGAAATTTCGGAGAATGAAATAGATAATGAAATAGATAGTGAATTAGATGAATCAAATGACTAAAGAAGATATAAAAATGAACCAAATAACTGAAGAAGATATAAAAATAATAACAAAGGAAGAATATTTAAATGAAGAAGGAACAGATCAAAAAATAATATTTGACAGTAATATATTTGACGAAATAAAAGGAAAGAGTTAGGCTTAAGTGTAGAAAAAATATTTAAAATACCAACAATAAAAAATATATTTAGTAGAAAAAAGGAAGAATACTACGTAGTAAACCAAAAGGAACATGTAATAGACTGTAGATATGCAAAAGGTAGAGCTAGTATACCACTAGTAACAAAAAGAATAATTAATAAAGAAATAAACGATATAAAAAGTAAAGACCCAATAAAATATATACACCTTGGAGGAACATAGATATTAATAAAAACATGCTTTAGAGAAGGAATAGATACACCAATAGAATTATATTTAGCAGACGATAGAATTATAAAACCTATAGAAAAAAGTATAATAACTACCATAAAAGGAAATTTAATATACCAAAAATTTAAATTTCTAATAAGTGTGAATTATTCAGTAGCAATAACAGATAAAAATATAGATAAATCATTAGTATTATATTGGAAAATATCAGGAATAGAACTAACCCCAGGAGGTAAAATATTTACAGCAAGATGTAAAAATCTATATGTATTAACAACAAAACATAAAATAACAGAAAAAAATAAAATTAATAAAATACAAATACAAAGTCCTTTTGAACAATTTGTAAAAACAATTGATAATAATGATTATAGTTACAAAGACATAGATATAGAAGAAGCTTTAGAAATAAAAATGATAGAATAAGCACAACAAAAAGAATAGCTCATGCAAAAACAGAATCATCAAGCTCATAAAAAAGAACAAGTTATGAAACAACTTCAACAGTTAATTTAAATCAATATTATATAACAAGAGCAATAAATGAAAAAAGAATATTTAATACTCTTAAACACAGGACAAGAAGAAAATTATATAGCAAAATATCTAGTAAAAAGTATAGAAATAAAATCTAATAGTAACATATGTCTAGATCTACCAAGAAGTCTAATAAGCATTAAAGATATAGATGAAAAGGAAATAATAATAGGAGTTAGAAAAATAAAAATAGAATTTGAAATAAAGGAAGATATGCAAAAAGCAGACATAATATTAGGAATAAAATGGTTAGAACAAGTAAAACCATACAATATAGAACACACACAATTATCTATAACATATAATAAAGAGAAATTATTCATAAAAAGAGTTTTAACATGATATGAAAATACATGTACTTGTAAAAATAATAGTAGAAGGATATTATAATAGATATTATACACCTATGATAGATACAGGAGCAGAAGCAAACTTATGTAGATACAACTGTTTACCAGAAAGTAAATGGGATAAATTAAAAACACCAATAGTAGTCAAAGGATTTAATAATGAAGGAAGCTTAATTACATATAAAGGTAAAAATGTAAAAATACAAATATGGGATAAAATAATAACAATAGAAGAAATCTATAATTATGAACTGACATCAAAAGATATGCTTTTAGGAATGCCATTTTTAGATAAATTATATCCACATATAATAACTAAAACAGATTGGTGGTTTACAACACCATGTAAACAAAAAGTAAGGGCAAAAAGAGTTATTAATAAAATAAGAAAGAAAACTGATTGGATAGAAGGAAGTGAAAAAATTACACAAAAGTTAGAAAATATAAAAAAATACAGGAGACACAGTAGAACTAGTTGTATTTTCGATAAATAAAAAAGAAATAACTATATTTTCAATAGATAATGTAGAAATAATAAAGAAAAAATTAAGACAATTATATAGTGAAGATCCATTAAAAGGATGGGAAAAACATAAAACTACTATAAAAATTGAATTAATAGATAAAAATAACATTATAACTCAAAAACCATTAACATATAACTTTGACGATTTAAAAGAATTAAAAATGCATACAGATGAACTATTAGAAAAAAAGTATATACAAAAAAGTAATAGTAAACACAATAGTCCAACATTTACAGTAAATAAACATAGTGAACAAAAAAGAGGAAAAAGTAGAATGGTTATTGATTATAGAAACCTAAATGCAAAAACTATGACATATAATTATCCAATACCAAATAAGATACTAAAAATAAGACAAATACAAGGATATAATTATTTTAGTAAATTTGATTGTAAATCAGGATTTTACCACTTAAAGTTAGATAAAAATTCTAAGGAATTAACCGCATTTACGGTACAACAAGGATTTCATGAATGGAACGTATTACCATTTGGATATAAAAATGCACCAGGTAGATACCAACATTTTATGGATAGTTATTTTAAACAATTACCTAATTGTATAATATACATGGATGATATACTACTATATACAAAAACTAAAGAAGGACATTTAAAATTATTAGAACAATTTACAAATATAATAGAAAAATCGAGAATAAGTTTAAGTGAAAAGAAAGCCGAAATTATGAAAAACCAGATAGAGTTTTTAGGAATAAAAATAGATAAAAGTGGAGTAAAAATGCAACAACATATAGTACAAAAAATAATAAATTCAAAAGAAGAATTAGATACAAAAAAGAAATTACAATCATTTTTAGGATTAGTAAACCAAGTAAGAGAATATATATCAAAATTAGGAGAAAACCTAAAGCCTTTACAGAAAAAATTAAAAAAGAATATAGAATATAATTACAACGAAGAAGATAAAAAACAAGTTCAGAAAATTAAAATATTTTGTAAAGAATTACCAAAATTATAATTCCCAGACGAAAATAAAAAATTTATATATATAGTAGAAGCAGATGCTAGTGAATATAGTTATGGAGGAGTACTTAAATATATATATGAAGAAGAAAAATTAGAACATCATTGTAGATACTACTCAGGTACGTTTAATGAAACAGAAATAAATAGAAAAGAATTATGTTCATTATATAAATGTTTATTAGAATTTGAGCCATATATTGTATACAACAAATTTATTGTACGAATAGATAATACACAGGTACGTTGGTGGTTAACAAAGAAAATACAAAATTCAGTTACAACGAAAGAAATTCGGAGACTAGTATTGAATATATTAAATTTTACATTTACAATTGAAGTAATTAGTACTAACAAAAATGTTATTGCAGATTACATATCAAGACAAAGCTACACAGACTGATATAATAGAAGATGATACTTTAGATAAAATACTCAAAACCCTAACTACGCTTTCAATGAAAGCGGTCAGTATGGGTAATGAAATAGAAAAGCTAAAGACTAATGAAGTTAAACTGAAATCTAAAGCTATGAATTAGATAACTCAGCAGTGTGCAGATCTATGCCAATCGGAAGACAATAAAATTCCAGAGTTAAAATGAGGCGTTGGAACACTCCATAAAACCGATAACGTTTATCAATCTACAATTCCAGGTACAAGCAAAGGAGTTAGTGGGCAAAGATACCAGAACATGAACATGAATAAGATATTTGAAAAACCATTTATACCAAAAGCACAAAAAGACCCCTTGTTCATACCCCCACAAATTACCACATATCGAGATTGTTTGAACCAAGATAAAAAAGCTTATAACCATATAGTCCGAAGATATATAGAAAATATCTACAAATTATAAACTTTTCTAAACCTTAACCCAGAGCTACAAATATCCAAGAACCAAACACAAACTATATAACCCAAAAATTGCAAGGTTACAACAAGCTAATCGGACTACCCAAAACCAACTCAAGCTTACTAAAAACTTATTTCGACTATGGATTATTAAATACCTTATATACCCAAGATGGAGAAGAACTAACAGCTATAGAAGAATTACATAAAGTATTCACCACTTATAAAAGAGTAACCAAAGGAAATCTATTTTATATAAAGTTTTATACTGCACCAGCAGAGATATTATACAACGAGATCAAATCAGTTATACAAATTGTAAAAATAGGATTAACCAGATATATGATTATACCGAAAGATATTGTGCAGCAACCAGAGATACCCAAAATTGAGATACCTAATTTTTATGCAAATAAATGACTTATTGGAATAGCTACAATTATTCAAGAATTAGCAAATAATTATATCAATGGAAACCCAATATGGAGCTATTATTCAAGAGATCATCAAATAATTTATTCAAACTCAAGAGAACTACGACAAACAGATATGAAAGATGTTAGGCAATGGATAATGACGTTACTTAACCCAGAAAAACAATCTACTACAAGAGCAATTAGGAAGGGATTTATTTCAGACGGATTATTAACATGATATTGCAAGATAATTGGACACAAATATCCAGACCATCAATGTTCGAGATGTAATTGAGAAGATTTACCAATTGTAGGGGGATGCGGATAACTTGGTTAACTTAAATAGGTCTATTATAGCTCTAATGGATCTATTTTTGTTTGTGTGTGGATATTTCTTAACTTCTCTAATCATTTTTATTTTTAGTTTATTTATTTTAATTTTATTAATGTTCATATCTTGGGGGGTGATTATATAGTAATTGATTAAATGCTTTACTGTAATATTCTTTAGTTTTTTCTATTAGTCTTTGTAATTCTTGTATATTATTTTGAAGGTATTCTAAATATTCTATATCTTTTGTTTCAAAATATTCAATTAAATTGTCTTTCATAAGTATTTCTATTAATCTTATTTCTTCCATATTTTGTTTCCAGTATTTTAAATACTCGTAGTCTATCATTTTATTCTAAAGTAGTTGCTTGTTTACTAATTTCTGCGTAATATTCTATTCTGATTGTACTATAATTTATATCTGAATTAAGGTTATTAATACTATTAATTATCTCTCCTTCTTCTTCTCTTAATGAGTTTTTTATGTTATATAAACTATTATCTGTACTTTTTTCTAAATTTTCTAAGGTTTCTTGTATCCATATTAATTTTTCTTTTAGATTTTCTATTATTTCCTTGAGTCGGTTTCTATAATTAATTTCTTCATATAGGTCACTTTGGTTTTCTCTACTTTTTCTAATATATTCTAACATTTCTAATCTGTATAATATCCATCTGAGTAACAACTATCTAAATATGAACAGTAGCTTTCATTATATAGGTGTAAGTTTTCTATAGAATTAAATAAATCTTCATTAAAATAAAATACCTCTTCGTAAATAATTTTTCTTATATCTACTATTTCTATATCTTTAAGTACATACAAAATAAGTATTTAAAATTTATCTATCATTCCATTAGATAAATAGGTAGTCATGCTTTTTCATATGATGTTATTTTCAAAATATTCCCTTCAATCATACACATAACAAAATATGATCATTTTAGATTACTATATACTAGATTATTCTTAAATAACATGTTCTTCGGTCACTATTAGCATGGTAATTTGGATACTTTTCCCTTAAACAACGCCTCTACTCTGGCTACTCCCCACCACGGTTTTCTTACCTTACCGGTTTCACCTTTAGGATGACATAGTTCTTAGGGATTTTTCTAATATTTCACTTTAAACAACATAGGCTCTGATACCAATTGTAGGGGGGGTGACGATAACTTGGGTAACTCCCTAAGATTTTTGGAGTTTTGAGGAATTTATCAAGAAATTATTAAGAAAATGGATGAATTCTTACTTTAAATCTATAATAAAACCAAGAAATAGATGTTAATCTAGCTTCCCAAACTCCCACAAACTTCACTTTTAAGCTCCCAAATTATTTAGGATTTAACTTTCAAGAGGCAAGATGAAAAGTGAGCAAAATGGACCCAAAAACTATTTATATAATGCAGAAAATCTGCACTAAAAGGAACAAAAAGCTGCAGTTTTTTTTAAGTCCACTTCGGACTTTGACGGGGTATCCAAAATTCGTTCGGAGTCTGATACATGCAAACGAATTATGCAACTACACTAAATTCAACGTTCCAGATGTGATGGAAATATTAGATTTTTATAAAAACGTCATTTTCACAAAGTTGACTTCGAAACCTGAAATTATAATTTTTCAAACCAAGAGTCGAAATGAAATTTAAAAGCCGTAAAATCATACCAAACATTCTAACACCCTAAAATCGATATTCCAGATATGCTGGCGAATTTGGAATTTCCATCTGAGATTGTTTCGATCAAATGTAGGTCCCACACTCATATTTCCAATTTTCCAACTTTCCGATCAATAGGTCGAAATGAGCTCGGGTGCACCGGGACTCGAACCAAAGGTATACCTAGCCTAAAATTGATATTTCAGAGTTGTTGGCATAGTCTGTTCGTCCATCCATTGCACATATCAAAAGATATCCACATAAGTCCAAAATAAGGCTCTCGAAGCCATCAAAAACCACAATATTGCATAAATGATACCAAAATGCATCGAAAATCATGCCAATCACTCCCACACCCTAGAAATATCATAATGCAACTACGGAGAAGGGTAAAATAGTCAAATCATACAAAATCACAAATTTCACATATTTCATCAAATTTCTAGGTCGTTACACGTACATACATGTTACTTAAAGTTATCTAAAAAAAGATACATAACGTAGATGTGTAACGTACACAGAGATATAAGATGACAAAACATATCTGACATATTGAAATATGTATTTGACATATGTGTATGTTTGCAATCAACTTGTATCTGATAGATATAATCATATTCTTGTTCAACACTTCAGCTGGAATACTTCTTATGGATAATCAATATGTATAACACTTGTAATACTTCTTAACATAAAACTTGAAATATTCAACTGGAATACTTTGATTGGAATACTTATAATCAATAATCAATATGTATTGTAATTGGAATACTTCTTAAAAGAACATAATATTTAAACAAACGACTTCAACATTAATTCAAAACAAATTAACTTCCACAAAGTTAGTTGGTTATAGATTGATCACTACATGAGCAATCTTAACATCCTTTTTTCATGTGCACAACTTCACTTGTCTGGAACTGAAATAGAAGAAAAGGCAGCGAAATCCTTAACATTGTTTGAAGTTGAAATAGAAGAAAATATAATAAATATATTGACATTGTTTGAGGTTAAAATAGAAAAATATAATGAAATGCATATACATTTATACAAAAAAGACTAACAAAAAACTACCAAAAACGTTGAAGAGAAAGAAGTATGAACTATGGGAAAAGAGAGAGAGAGGGGGTAGGGGGAGAGAAGGAGGGCGGGACGATAGGGAGGAGTAAGTTTTATGAAAAATACTTTGAAGGAGGATAGACATTAATGGTATTAAATTGATGAAGAGAAAATATTAAGACAAATTTTTAGGAGGCAATAAATATATCCTAATTTTTAGTGTAGAAGTTATTGTATCTCAAAATTTAAAGAGAGAGAATGTAAATAAGAGATATTTATAATTTTTACTAAGTGAAGATATTTTAGTAATTTAGATATCTTAAGTTGTGGTTTTGTGAAAAATTTTCCATAATAAAAGAAAAAAATTATTGCAACAAAATAATGAAACAAAAGTAAAGAAATAGAGTTATGGTTATAAGTATATCTTAAGTATTACAATTAATTAATAGTTTGCAAATCATAGAGGCAACAAATTAGATGAAAAATAAAAATATACTAAAAGCATAATTATTATATGGTTTGATCAATTGGCCTACATATGAAAAACTAATATAAAAATGACATAAAAACTACAAGAGAAAATCTCCTCATAAACAAGACTCATTAAAGATTACATTATATTGTGGATTCTAACAAGACTCTTTAAAGACTGCATTGTGAATGTTATTGTGTTATAGCATGAGAAGAGGAGTCTTCTATTTATAGAGGTACAAATACTTTCCTTCAAGAAAGAAGTTAGCGAAATATGAAAGAGAATTATATTTTTCTTTTAGAAAAAGTAAAAGTAATTATGCTATTACTTTTCCTTTCTTTAATAAAAAATTAATACTTAAATTTGATAAGAAAATCAGGGCAAAAACTCAAATAAATCTCCCCTTTTTAGCTTGATTTTCTTGACATAACTTGACCCACCTTCTTCACATGCATGATTTTCGTCTACACCTAATCTTTATCAATGCTGCTTGTCAAAGTCAAAAATAATACTTAACATATCTTGATTAAAATTTAAAATTTTATTTTTATTTTGAAAGATGCAACAATAGGAATGTTGAAAATATAATTGACATTTTTTTCTCCGCAGGTAGTTGGACATAAATCTTCATTATCATTAAATTGGTTGCATCTTGATTTGAAACCGCTTTGAACTTGTCCTTAATCTCGTTTCACCAAATCATTGAATCTTGAAACCCGACTATGATATCACTTGTTGGGTTCGAAACCGAGAGGGCATCATATGAAAGCTAATAGTTTACAAACCATAAAAGCGATAAATCAGATGACATAGGAAAATATACTACAAGTATAATTATTATATGGTTTGGTCAATTGACCTACATATGAAAAACTAATATAAAAATGTCAGAAAAATTATGAGGAAAAATCTCTCCATAAAAAAGGCTTTTTAAAGATTACATTGTGGATGCTAATAAACAAGACTCATTAAAGACTATATTTGAATGTTATTGTGTTATGGTATGAGAAGATAGATCTTTTATTTATAGAGGTCCAAAACTTTTCTTTAAGAAAGAGGTTAACCAAATGTGGAAGAGAATTATATTTTTCTTTTAGTAAAAGTAAAAGTAATTATGATATTACTTTTTTTCCTTGAATTAAAAATTAATACTCAAATTCGATAAGAAAATCAGGGAAAAAGCTCTAACAAATATCTCTTTTTTTGCTTGATTATCTTGACATAACTCGACTCACCTTAGTCACATTCATGATTTTTGGTCTTCACATTATCTTCATCACTTCTGCTTGTCATGGCTAAAAATAATATTTAAAATATCATCATTAAAAATTTGTATTTTATTTTTATTTTTAAAGATGCAGCAGCAAAAATGTTGAAAATATGATTGAAAATTCTTCTGCACATGTAATTGAAAAAAAATCTTCATTATCAGCAAATTGGTTGCATCTTGATTTGAAACTATTTTGAACATGTATTTGATCTCGTTTCACCAAATCATTGGACCTTTGCACCATGCTCTAATTCCACTTGTTGGGTTTGAAATCGAGAGTACGTCGTACGAAAGCTAATAGTTTACAAACTGATAAATCAGATAACAAAGAAAAATTTACTAAAAACATAATTATTATATGGTTTGACCAATTGCCTTACATATTAAACAAAACTAATACAAAAATATCATAAAAACTATCAGAGAAAATCTCCCCATAAACAAGACTCTTTAAAGATTACATTGTGGATGTTAATAGACAAGACTCTTTAATGACTACATTGTGGATGTTATTGTGTTATTGTATGAGAATATGAGTCTTTTATTTATAGAGGTTCAAAAACTTTCCTCCAAGAAAGAGGTTAGTCAAATATAGAAGAAAATTATATTTTCCTTTTAGAAAAAATAAAAATAATTATGGTATTATTTTTATTTTTTCTAATAGAAAATTAATACTCGAATTTGGTAAGAAAATCAACGTAAAAGCTCTAACAAATGATAGTTGAGGTATGAAACTCATGAAAAGGTGATAATTTATGTAGGTAAATAGATGATGGATATGAAACTCATGAAAAGGTGATAATTTATGTAGGTAAATAGATGATGGATAGTTAAATATAAAAGTCATAAAAATGTGATAGTTTGTGTTTTTTTTTACCATAAACTCAAAGAAATATGAATTCTTAACTAACTTATGTATGAGATGCTGAAGTGCATAAATTTGGTTTTACAAAATAAATCCCTCTGCTATCATGTTGGCCTTTGTTCTTCAAGATATGTAACCACTTTCACTGTCTGATATTTTTTCAGTGAATCACAGGATCGATGTTCTTGTAATATGTCAATATTGAATACGCCCCAAAATATACTGTTATGTTCATCAGGATAGATTCTAAAATCTGCATGTGCTGCGTACTAGTCTTACTTGCTTATGTCCATCAATTCTTGCAACCTTTTCCAAGATGAAAATTTGACTATATCCCACCCAATCTATTGTCTTGTATACTGCTTTGACACCTGATTATAAGCAATCTATATCCACTCATTGATAAGTTCGCAGTACACCGAGCATTTAGAAGCACTAATATCACACATTGAAAGATTATTAATGGATTAAGCAAGTGAGGAATAACTACAAGACAAAAATTCCTCTATATTGCTAAACGTAATTAGTAACTATCCCTTTTAATTGTAAGTCAAACCATTGGTTGCGCTCTACAAATATTATTGGAGATATTTTTCATTAATTTTTTTTGACTATGCATTCTGATTTGACAAATTGTAGATTTTAATATTTCTTATATTACTTTGTATTTAAAAACAAACCTGTGGGACTCATGAGTCCACTTGTCAAATATTTTTTTCTATTTCAAAATACATGGTGTTTTTAGTTTGATGACACCTCTTAAAAAATTTACTTATTCCTCTAAGTGAGATGTATTTCTACTAATTTACCCTCAATATTATTGGAGATGTTTTTCATTAATTTTTTTTACTGTGCATTCTGATTTGACAAATTGTAGACTTTAATATTGCTTATATTACTTTGTATTTAAAAACAAACCTGTGGGACCCATGAGTTCACTTATCAAATATTTTTTCTATTTCAAAATACATGATATTTTTAGTTTGATCACACCTCTTAAAAAATTTACTCATTCCTCAAAGTGAGATGTATTTCTACTAATTTACCCTCAATAAATATCTTAAATTGATATAACTTTTGAGTAGTTTCTTGATTATGCAAAACTCCTTTTATTTAACAAAAAATGATCAAAACTTATCCTCAAACTATTTGAAATAGAACACATATATCCTCTGTTTGTTTTTGGTCTCAAAACTACCACTCCCGTCCAACTATTGGCTAACATACACCCTCCCCTTTAAAAGACTGCCACCAGTCCATATGTGACACAGTGACAGCTGACGTGGAAAAGACAAATCTAGCTGTCCGTCCATACCAGTGTGTAAGTGGAATAAAACTCCACATAGCTATACACCTAAGCGGGCATTTCTGTTCCTGTTCTCTCTTTTATAATCGGTTGTTCTTTTTCTTTATACTATCATTTTTTCTTAATTTCTTGAGAAGTAAAAATTGGTAGCTCGTAGTGTAGGTTATAAGTAGCTAGCTGTATTTTCATTAAATTTCCTTCTTTCAAATCAATTTCCCTCAATTTGGCATATGATGTATTTATGAGTTTTGCAAAGTTTTACCTTTTTTTTTTTAGTTGTTGGAGTGGCTTTATTTAGTTATTCATATTTTATTGCATAGTTTCTGTATGAATATTGTACATGCACCACACATGATTGTCCATTATGGTATATTTGATTTGAAAATAGATACATACATAACACTCATGCATATTTGGGATATATACAATAATTTGTGATTTTCAGTGGGTAAGATGGCATTAGAAGTTAAATGGCTCTTTGAATGTGCGTATTGACAGTGAAATAAATTGAAAATACCAAATCATGGGTCGGATATTAAATAAATCTGGTATGCTTAGGTGTATAGCTGTAAGAGGCCTGACTTTTAAATTCAGCAAATGGTACGATGGCCACAAAGAGTTGATATGAGTAACATTGTTAAGGTCCTAGGTGTGAACTGAATCAATTATGTGGGCCATGAGGTAGTACTGCCAAGCTGGAAATAAGCATTGTTGACAAGAAATCATGGCATGGCGTGAACACTTGCTGACATCAACAGTGGGTAAGTTGGCATGTGGCAAGTGCCAAGGCCAGGTCAAAATAAAAAGAATATCATTACTTGTTCATTCATGACTAAAAAGAATATTAGGCTGCCTCTCATACTTGGGCGCCGCCCCTTGTACCCCATGGAGCAATTTTTCATTTTGTTGCTATCCGGAAAATCCTCCTGCAGTCTTTCCGACTTTGAAGGTGTTAGCCGAAGTTCATACTCTAGGAAACTCTCAGCCTTAATCGGAAGAATTTGAGGAAAAATATTCAGCACTTCAATATTTTTCCCTAAGGAACTGTTTGGAAGGAATTAGATTCAACACCACAGAGGAATTAGATTTAAGTGTAATCAGTGTTATCACACAGTTTGACCTGTTTGTTTGTCAAGTGATTACTTAGTTAGCAGGAAATTGAGTGTAATTGGAGGAGGACAATTATACTCTCCAATTATTAGGAGGAATGTCAAAACTATTGATAATCTTGATTCGGGGGTCTATTGAAAATAATATTTCTACTTCTTTGAAAGTAGCGATATGGACTGCGTACATTTTACCTCCTCAAACTCCACTTTGTGGAAATACACTGAATTTGTTGTCGGTGTTGTTGTAATTCTAATTTACTCTTTTATTTTTACTATATTATTTTAATTTCTTCTTTTTAAATTATAAATTTTAATTTGAAAATATAAACATAAGCGTACAATCGTCAAATCAACTTAATTGATTTTTCAATTATCAAAATTAAATCAAATAAAATATAATATATTTCTTTATATTATTCGTTCAAGCAAAATGATACAATTTTGAGAGTACACTGTAAAGTTTAAGGTATTATTCGGTACAAATATTCTACAATTAAAAAAATATAGTAAATAACTAAAAGAAAAGAGTCGGTTCGGCTTAATTCAGGCTTGATCAAAATGTAGAGAAGCTCATTGAGCTTGGTTTGGCCTCGACTCAGCTTGGTACTGTTTAAAACTAGGTTAGACTTGGCTCGAGCTCGACTCGATATATCCTCGATTCGGTTGGACTTGGCTTAGGTTAGGCTCACTCGGCTCGATCCTTAGGCCTATTTATACCATAATATTAGGATAAGTTATCTCATATATATCAAATGTGGAGCATAAATTTTCATATAAGAAATTCATCCCCGGGCCCTTCCGTATGATTGTATAATGATAGTCTCTCTATTCACTTGTACTCTTTCCGTCTATGATTACTTGTTTATATTTTTCTTGACACACTTCTTAAGAAATAACAAATAAAAGTTAATTTTATTATATTATCCATATTAAGTATATAAGTAATCTAAATGTTGGAAAGTAAAACAAAAAATGTCAAATAGACACAAAATAATAAATTATTTTTTAATTTTTCAAAGTGAATAAGTAAAATTAGACAAATACTTTTAATATAGTGAATAAGTAAAAATGAATAGGGAGAGTAATTTTCTAATATATTAAAAATCATAAATAGAGAAAAGACATCAAAAACACTCAAAATTGTTAGAAAAAGTCATAATACACACTTTAACTGATCATGCAACCTATTTGTAATGATCCTTTAGGTCATTTTCTATATTTTTGCTTATTTTTTTCATTCGAGCTTTCTTATAGCTGTCCTAGGTCATTTATGACTTACTGAGATTAACAGTTTAGTTATCGAGCAGTTAGTTTAATTTTTAGAGACAATTCCCTATTTTGAAGTATTCGTTGGTTCAAATTGGTTACAGGATAAAATGTTCAGTCAAACGACCTCATACGCCAATTATGACTGTCCCAACATCTCCAGAATATCAATTTTAGGCTAGATAGATCTTTGGTTCGAGTTTTGAGGCACCCGAGCTCATTTCGACATATTGGTCGAAAAGTTAAAAAAATAAAATATGAGTATGGATCCACTTTTAGTCAAAACGACCTCGAATGAAAATTTTGACTTCGCCATTGAGTTTGAAACATTGAATATGATAGGATAGCATAGTGCGCTTGTGTATACGGGATTTCAGATGAATTTCGAAGGGTTGTCGGAGACTTGAAAAATTCCAAGTCTCAACTGTTCTGGTGTACTCGCTATCACGGGCCATGGATCGCGAAATAATGATCTGACAACACCCATTAAGTTCTGCGATTATGATACCATATGTTGCAATAGAGACTCACCTGGAAGCCACCAGATGCCACGATCGCGAGGGTCGGGTCGCGACAGCCACTCCCGAGCACCTAGGAAGGGTATAAATATTCCCCTTTTGGACCATTTTCAACCTTCTTCATCCTTTTCCAAGAGATTTAAACCCTAAATATTGAGAAAGCTTAATATTAGGGCTTGTGGGTGATATGGGGAGCTTTGATAATGATTATTACGTGATTTTTCTTCAAATTTGTGGTAAGATTCATTTAATTCTGTGGTTGATTTTCCCTTTTCTTTCCTAAAGTCCCTAAAACTTATTGACTTAATTCTAGCTCCAATATAGCTCGAATTTCACCCATTTTTTAGGATAATTACTCTTTGAGTATAAGGGAATATTGGGTTGGCTTCGCAAATCTGATTTTCGTAAATGGGATTCACATGGGAGTTTTGATTATTTTTGGACTCGAAGCACAATAGTGCAATATGAGTATATTATTCTTATCTTGATGAGTAGATTGTGATTTTGATAGCGTTTCACCTTGCGAAAGCTTCTCAGAAAGAAAAGTCGATGATTTAGTAGATTCATCGAGCTTTCTTCGATGTCCAGGTAGGCTTGGTTTCACCCTCTTTATAGATTGAGCTAGTTCATAGTATGTATATGATATAGTGTTGGATTTAGGATGGGTTCTAGGTGTTGGAGTGATGAATTGCAAACTTGGGTTAGTTGGACCATTTAGGCTATCCGAAAATCGTAATTTAGGCATAATTGACTTAGTTCCTCATGTTTTAGGTAAAGCCTTTATCTTAGGGTTGATTGTGGCTTAATTAACATCTAAAAATGGATTTATTTACCTTAGCCTAGACTAGGATAGATTTTGCCTTAATGGTTTTCATAGATTAGAAGTGGGTTCTTGGACCCACCACAGGCCAAGATTTATGTTAATCTTGGAAAAACCTTTATTTGCTTGTTATGCCCCTTGGAAATGCTTACAAGATAATATTGAGGATATTTGACACTTTATGGTTATGATGGATAGGTATTAGGAGTTGATGCTTACTGGGATTATGATATATATATATATATATATATATATACACACACACACAGGTCCGAGTTCGTATAATGATAATGATATTGATGATATAAATATCGATTTGAGTTCGAATAATGATTATGATATTGATGATATAAATACCTATACGAGTGTGAATAATGATTATAATATTAATGAAATAAATATCGGTTCGAGTCCGAATAATTATTATGATGTTGATGATATAATTACCGATTTGAGTCCAACTATTACTTATGATATTGATTATATCATACCGATTCATGTCTGGCAAAGTAGCGTGATGTTCCGTTATGGGTATCAGTTCAAGTCCAGAAATGGGAAATTGACTATAGTGTGGTATGATATGAATGGATTCTAATAGTATCATGGAAAATGGAAAATAATGGTGGTTCGGTTTATGCTTTACTTTATAGTACCCTCCAGGCTTATGGGGGTCTGCGTTGGGTTATTTACTTTTCCACACTTATTGAATTATGGAGGTCAATCTTGTAGTTATAGTAGCTTGTTCTTTGTATTATTATTTTCATTTATTTATTCCATTGTGTACAACGATGTTGGAGTTATGTACAGATTTGCCCCTCTTCTTGACTTAGTTATGTTATTTTTTATTTTATCATATTTATACCATGATTTAGCTCAGTCGACCAATGATGCCTATTGAGTACCCATGGTTTTGATGCTCATACTATACTTCTATATTTTTTTAGTACAAATCCAAGTACTAGTTGTCGTGTCTATTCGAGGACCGTGTTATGTTAGATTCTGGAGATAGAGTGAGCTCTTGGAATTAGAGTCTCCCCATTTCCTTCTATCTTATTTATGTTTAGTCTTTTGTTCCGGGACATATTTTATTGGTTAGGTAGAACTTGGGTTGTATTTTTAGTAGTTTTTGTACAAACTCTACTAGGTCGTGAGATTGTTATCTGTATTGTTGGTTACCTCTTGTCTATTTCTATGGCTTGCTTGGTTATTGTAACACCCTGTACTTTTACCTAGCTTAAATTCGTCCCAAAAAATATCAAAGACTTGATCTAAAGATGAATACACTTTTATACATGTGGAATTTTCAAAATTTTGACTTTTCATTGTGTGGGAAATTGAATAAGCTTTCCATCGATATCAAATTCGCCCAAATCAAACACTCGGGTGAAGAGTTAGAGCCATTTTAGTAACACAGTGTACCACCTAGTACTCTAGCGCATCGCGACGGCAGTCCAAATGGCATTTGCCATTTTCTAGTTAGACAATGCGATACCACCACGTCGCGCCACTAGCCTTTTTCCTAATTGTCACTTTCCAGTGTGACTCCGCGATCATGGCGCGTTGCGCCAACGGGAAAATTCGCAACCAGTGAGGCACCCAGATGGCACCGCATCGCGCCATCAGTCCAATTCCCAATTGTCCAATTTCCAGTGGCATGATACGATAGTGGCGCGTCACGCCAGGTGCCCAGTTCGAAAAATTTTCACGAAAAATTAATAGGACGCCCAGGATTAAAACAGTCCTTTCCCACAATTTTATTATGCCCAGATACAGGATTTAATCCCTAAAAACGTCCTTAGCTACTCATTATTCAATTCATCCTCAAATTAAAAAGCATTCTCTCTCAAAGAGGCAAAAATCTTAGTTCAAGAAATCAAGAACAACTCTAAGGGTTTATTCCAAGAACCTTCCAGAAAGAATCTTTCAAGGTATTTTAGATGTTCATCCATGGATCCTTACCTTCCATGGAGTTCAAGAATCTCTTTTCAAAATATAAGAGTTATGATTTCCATGTTTGAATTCGATTGAATTCATGTTCGTGATGTTATTTGAGTTTTAATCCATGATTTAGATTATAAGTTTCAAGAATTGATTCTAGTATGTGTTGAATTACATGATATTCATGATAAATCCTTCAATTTGCAAGTTGATTGTTGTAACCATGTTAACCCTAAATGTTTATGATTTAATGAAACAAATATGCTTCTTATGTGTTTGATAAATTATCTATGAGAGTGAAATAATGCCATTATAGAATGCTAACATGTATTCTCCATCCATGTATAAGTTAATGCATTACAAGTGTTTGATGAAATGTCTCTATGGATGAATTATGACCAAGTGAACGTTGTTATGTTATTCAAGATGATGCTTTGCTTTACTTTTCATGCTATTGAGTCCTGGGGGTATTTAATACCCAATAATTTAGTTATTTACCTAGATCCAGTATCCGTGATAGGATTGTATCAATCATGTCACAATTAGTAATACTCTCAGTTAGTTACAGAACTTAGTAAAACTCAGTAAACTCTATTTCAGTCCAGTCCAGTTCAGTATGATCAGATCAATGTCTTTCAGTTAGGAGTATGATTCAGCACCGAGCGATCCTAGGGATGGGGTCTCACCCGTTAGCTAGGACTGGGTCCCTAAAAGCAATCCCTAAGTTCCAGAACTACGTAGCCAGCGTAGGTTAATATATATCACACTTTAGATAGGACTGACATACTCAGGGATCACCCACTAGTTTAGGACTGATCTTAGGGGTCACCCGTTAGTTAGGATTGACCCCACAGTAGTTGTTAGTACCCGTGGCACGGTACTAACACCCTTCCAATTGGGTTACAGGTTGGACCTCGATTGGTTCAGATTGGGGCATTTCGATTAGATGATTACCTCCCACAGTTTCAGTTTTAGTTTCAGTTTAGAACTCATTTTAGTTTTACAAAATTAGGACTGTCATACACATTCAATCAATATTAGTAAATCAGTTATTAGTAACTTTAGATATCAGTTACTCAGTTATCCGAAAAGCTAAGTTATAGTATACATATATGCACAGTATTACATACCCAGTATTTACAACAGTCTTAGTTATCGATGTATTCTCATATTCAGTTACTCTACATCATTCAGTCAGTTACTGTTCATGCATATGAACCCTTATATTCAGACTTACCTCATCTAGTATACCAATACATTCACACGTACTGACGCATACTTTCCTATGCTATGATGTTTCATATCATAGGTTCGGATGCTCAAGTTCCCAACCATACAAAGTAGATACAGATTCGGCCAGCAGCAGTAGATTTTGCAGTGAGTTCTCATTATTTGAGGATATTCTATTATTTTATATTTTAGTTGATGTAGTACAGTAGATGGAGTTAGTTGGGGGATTGTCCCATCAAATCCACTTTCAGATAGATTTAGTTAGACACTTTTCAGACTAGATTTTCAGACAGTATTTAGTTTTACAGATGTTATATTTTATCAGTATTTTAGATGTTTTGAACCTTATAGCATTTTAGCCCATTTTCTGCATTAGTTACAGTATTATTTTTCAGTGCTCACAACAGATATTATTCAAGGGTTAGTTTGTGGTCCTTTGGGGTCGTAAGCATCGTGTGACGACTAGGGGATAGTCCTGGGTCATTACAAACTTGGTATCAGAGCCAGGTTTAATAGATTTCTAGGGAGTCTAAAAGCCGCATCAAGTAGATTCTTGTGCATTGGTGTGTAGCGCGCCATACTTATAGATGGGAGGCTATGAGATATTTTAGGAAAATTTTCTCTTCTTTTAGTAGTACTGTCGTGTGAGTGAACATGAGCTCAAGTTAAACTATCAGTCTAATTCATCTATTCTTTATGCTTCCAGAACATGCCTTCCAGAAAAGCTAATGAAAAAGTAATGAAAATCAGTCAGCACCTCAGCCCGTTCAGGCAAATCCTCTGGACGAGCATGTCTCTCATGCAGAATTCAGAGTTTATTTTACTACGTTAGCCAATTTAGTAGTTGCTCAGAACAACCTTCTAGCTGTTGTCCTATATAGGCTTGGGGTTCATACTCAGCAGAGCAAGGGGGAGAAACATAGGAAGAAAGATAGAAAGAATAAAAATAAGAGAGTCAGAACAAGTGGTTTTAGGCCAAGGTCAGAGAGTGGTAACCGGTTCCAGTTCCGTCAGAAATTCTCAGCCTCAAATCCTTTTGTAGCTAGTGCTCCAATGCCAAAGTTTAGAAATGTCAGTTGAGATAGTACGTCAGACTCCAAGTCTCAGGGTAGCATGAAAATAGGTCTTACCCACCCATTTTGCCAGAAATGTGGTAGAAAAATCATCAGGGTGTGTATAGGGATGACAATGGTGTATGTTTCGGGTGTAGCAAGTTAGGCCATAGAATCAGAAATTGTCCTCAGTCAAGTTCATAGGGTAAGTACAATCATCCTTCAGCTAAGTACGGTCGCCCGAATCAGTAGGGTACCACTTCCAGTACCACTAGTGGTTAACGTCAGAACAAATTTTAAGCACCCCAGTCTCACCATGATCAAGAAAGTTCTCCTAATATAGTTACGGGTACGTTGTGGTTTTTTTATCTTTATGTTTAAGCTTAGTCAGATTCTGAGGCTTCTCTTCCTTTGTAAACCCTATATAGCCATCAACTCAGAATCAGACCCGAAATATTAGCAGAGCCCTCCTCAGTGTTTACCTCAGACTCTAGAAGTAAAGTGGTGACAATTTAGTTTGGAGTTTATTAAGTGATCCACAGATTTAGTATAATGGCTTTAAGTTAAGAGGGAGATGGTAGAACAAGTAACCAAGTCAGTCCTTCAGATTTTAGTATTAATGTCAGTAATGTCAGTACTCATGCCTTACATATCATCTCTATGATCATAGATCATATTAGTGCACATCATCGAAAACCATGCATGCTTATAGTTCCTAGTATAAGGAGTTTCAGTTCACTCAGTATTCAGTTCCAGTACAGTCTCAGTTATCATCTTAGTTACAGTCTCAGTAATAGTCTTAGCCCAGTAATCAAAATAGTACCTCAGTTTACAAACTATTTCAGAATCATGTTATACGCTTGGTCTTGCATTATTAAATAATACCGTTCTCACGAATTCATGCTCAGTTATCTCATGTTTATTAGTCAGTCCCTTCCTCATATTCATAATACTCTACAGCTTCAAACCAGCTATTCAAACTAAGTACAGTTCAGTCTCACATGCCCAGTACTCCGCTATTAGCTATTCAGTTAATCAGATAAGTTAGTATGTTTCAGCATTCGTGCTTAGCGCCCATATAAATATTTTAATAGTCGCAAACAAAGTTCTATATTGAGGTTGGGTGTACTGTTGAGAGAGTATTCAAGGAATATGTCAAAGCTTGAAAAATTTATAATTATAGTGCATAAGGCTATGTCACTCTATGTTAAGATGATGTGTCATAGGCCTCACCTCATGTTACAGGATTTTAGCCATGTAGTGATTTCTTATTCGGATGTTTTGCTCAGCTCATGCCAAGATCCCTTGATCCCTAAGGCCATTAGAACTTCCTAGAAGGAATGTTGAAGGAATACTCCAGTTAAGTATATGTTTTCAGTATGAGTTAGTTCATAAATCCAACAATTCAGTTTAGCAGTCAAGCGGACAAATTCGGATGGTTTCCCATCCTTCCATCTCGTCGTCCTATCCCCAAATGGAACATCCTTGTAGTTACGGGTTTAGCCCAGTTCATGTATCATGACCCAGTTTAAGATCCCAGATATTCAGTTACGATTCAGTTCGTAGGTGCCCCGTGCATCGTCTCATGTTTTTTCTTAGTATCTCAGCCAAGTCAGCATTCTTGAGGGACATAGTTTCCCAAGGGGGAGATGCACTATAACCCCCAAGTTATCATGATCTAAACCTTATATTTTCATTTCACGTAACAAATCCAGTTAGATTAATGGGTCCTCATAGTTGACCCTCTAGTTCCAGTCTCAGCCGTAAGCTATGTACTCAAGGGCTCAGTTCAGTTCACGATATTCAGTTCGTGTATCATATTTCAGACTAATTCATGATCTCATGTTCCTGTTCATACATGTTCAGTAAATTATCTTAGGCTTATCAGTGTTCTCATCTTAAGGTAAAAGTCTTCCTTAGATCTACTCAGTTCCATATTTAGTTATAGCCATAATCTTACTATAGTTATCGTTGCATATTCAGTCACAACTTCATTAATCAGTTCAGTCATGTATTCCACGCATCAGATATGCATGTACCAAAAATATCAAAGGCTTTATTTAATGATGAATACACTTTTATATAAGACAATGTACCACCTGGTACTCTAGAGTATCGCGGCAACAGTCCAAATGGTATTTGTCATTTTCCAGTGAGATAACTCGATACCACTGTGTCGCGCCACTGGCCTTTTTCCCAATTATTACTTTTCAGTGTGACTCCGCGATCATGGCGCATCGCACCAAAGGGAAAATTCGCAACCAGTGAGGCACCGCGATAGTGCCACATTGCGCCATTAGCCCAGTTCCTAGTTTTCTACTTTCTAGTGGCACGATGAGATAGTGGCACGTCGCGCCATGTGCCCAGTTTGAAAAATTTTCATGAAAAATTAAAAGGACGCCCAGGGTTAAAATAGTCCTTTTTCATGATTTTATTATGCCCAGATATGGGATTTAATCCCTAAAACGTCCTTAGCTACTCATTATTCAATTCATCCTCAAATTAAAAAGCATTCTCTCTCAAAGAGGCAAAAATCCAAGTTCAAGAAATCAAGAACAAGTCTAAGGATTTCTTCCAAGAACCTTCGAGAAAGAATCTTACAAGGTATTTTAGATGTTCATCCATGGATCCTTACCTTCCATGGAGCCCAACAATACCTTTTCAAAATACAAGATTTCTGATTTCCATATTTGAATTAGATTGAATTCATGCTCATGATGTTGTTTCAGTTTTAATCCATGATTTAGATTACAAGTTTCAAGAATTGACTCTAGTATATGTTGAATTACATGATATTCATGATAAATCCTTCAATATGTAAGTTGATTATTGTAACTATGTTAACCCTAAGTGTTTATGATTTAATGAACCAGGTATGCTTCTTATGTGTTTGATAAATTATCTACGAGAATGAAATAATGCCATTATAGCATGCTAACATGTATTCCCCTTCCATGTACAAGTTAATGCATTACAAGTGTTTGATGAAATGTCTCTATGGATGAATTATGACCAAGTGAACATTTTTATATTATTCAAGATGATGCTTTGCTTTACTTTTTATGCTATCGAGTCCTAGGGTATTTAATACCCGACAATTTAGCTGTTTACCTAGAGCTAGTGTCAGTGAAAGGATAGTATTAGTCATTTCATGATCAGTAGTACTCTCAGTTAGTTATAGAACTCACTAGAACTTAGTCAGTTACAGAACTTAGGAAAACTCAGTAAACTCTGTATTATTCCAGTCTAGTTCAGTATGATTAGATCAGTTCTTTTAATTGGGAATAAGATTCAACATCGAGTGATCCTAGAGATAGGGTCTCACCCATTAGCTAGGAATATGTCCCTAGAATCAATCCCTAAGTTCCAGAACTACGTAACTAGCGTAGGTTAAGATATATCACACGTTAGATAGGACTGACAAACTCAGGGATCACCCGCTAGTTTAGGACTGATCTCAGGAGTCACCTGTTAGTTAGAACTAACCCCACAATAGTTGTTAGTACCCGTGGCACGGTGCTAACACCCTTCTAATTGGGGTTACAGGTTAGACCCCAATTGGATCAAATTTGGGCATGTCAGTTAGATAATTACCTCCCACAGTTTCAGTTTTAGTCTTCAGTTTAGGACTCAGTTCAGTTTTACAGAATCAGGATTGTCAGACACAGTCAATCAGTATTAGTAAATCAGTTATCTATAACTTCAGTTATCAGTTACTTAGTTATCAGAAATCAGTACTTATATTTCTAAAAGCTCAGTAATAGTATACATATATGCACAGTATTACATACCCAGTATTTACAGCAATTTTAGTTATCCATGTACTCTCATATTTAGTTACTCTACATCATTCAGTCAGTTACTGCTCATGCATATGAACCCTTGTATTCAGCCTTACCTCATTTAGTATACCAGTACATTCCCACGTACTGGCGCATACTTTCCTACTTTATGATGTTTCATATCATAGGTTATGACGCTCAGGTTCCCAACCACGTATAGTAGATTCAGATTCGGCCAGCAGTAGTAGATTTAGCAGTTAGTCCTCATTATTCGAGGATATTCTATTATTTCATATTTTAGTAGATGTAGTAGTTCACTAGATGGAGTTAGTTGGGGGATTGTCCCATCAACTCCACTTTCAGATAGATTTAGTTAGAGGCTTTTCAGACTAGATTTTCAAATAGTATTTAGTTTTACAGATGTTATATTGTATCAGCATTTCAGATGTTTTGAACATTATGGCATTTCAGCCCATTTTCTGCATTAATTACAGTATTATTATTGAGTGCTCACAACCTATATTATTCATGGGTCAGCTTGTGGTCCTTCAAAGTTGTAAGCACCATGTGACGACTAGAGGGTAGTCTTGAGTCATTATAGTTATACGTGGTAATTGTCTATTTTCACCTATTTTTGGGTATTTTCCCCCAAATTAGCCCATTGAGGATAGCTTTGGGCTATAGTTCATCTTACATATTGGCGGGATTTCGTAGATACCTTCATGACTCATAAATTGGGTCATGACAAATTAGTATCAGAGTCAGGTTCCACTGGTATTGTTGGTATAAGAGCATATATCTAGTAAATTCCTACGGATTAAAATAATTATGTTCGTTTTCTATCTTTGAGAGGATATAGGACATTCTTTGGAGTTCTTCACTTCTTTCACTCATTTCATGCTAAGTGTCTGAGTTTGTTTCTAAGACATTTTCTTGGTTTTACTTTTTCACAGATGGCTAGGACACATGCTACAACAACACGAGGTGAGGGTCATGAGACCGAGCTTAAGGATTCTGTCACTTTTATGGATAACCTAGAGGTGTGGCTATGTTTAAGATGTATCCCTAGTTAAGGGATAGGATACAGGGCCTTCACCAAATGTTATTCCCACTCCTAAGCTAAAGGTTTTTTTGCCTCAGCCAATGGTGGGACTAGGACCAACCCAGGCTCCACTGAGGTTTATTTCTTCTTCAATGCTCAGGGATGATTTGGGTCAACTCTTAGGGTTGGTTTATGGTGCACCATCCAATGATATGTAGTCTACAGATCAGAGTGGTATTGAGGCGGGGGTGTAACCTATAGCTGTGGCTCCTAGAGTTAAATTCCCTCCTACGTTGATAATTTCTCAATTGATAGTTTCTCAGCCAGTGGTTTTCTAGCCTACTATGTCAATCAAGGAGAAGAAGATGTTGGGAAGATTCTTGAGATTTGCTTTGCCTAGGTTTGCTAGTGCACTAGATGAGAATGCATATGAGTTTCTTATTGCTTGTGAGGATAGGCTTCATAATTTAGGCCTAGTTGAGACTCGTGGTATGGACTACACTACTTTTAAGTTTGACTTAGTAGCTTGACATTGGTAGAGATTTCACCTTGATTCTTGTCTAGTGGGATCTTCTCCTTTGACATGGGCTCAGTTCTCTAAAATCTTCTAGGACAAATACATGCCTTATAGACTTAGTGTTCATCTGAGAGATTAGTTCTTAAGATTGGAGCAAGGCTCCATGACAGTTGTAGAGTATAAGGATCATTTCCATGAGTTGTCTAGGCATGCTACTTCTATTCTTTCTATTGAGTATGAGAGGGTTCGTTACTTTGTTCATGGATTGGGACTTTCTCTTTGCATGTCTACTCACAGTTTGGCTTCTGTAGGTAGGTCTTTTGTTGAGGTTTCTAATCATGCTTAGGTGATGGAGAAGATGTATTGCAAGGCATAAGGGGGCAGCGATAAATAACCTAGGTATCAGGGTAGTTTTAGTGGTCCATAATAGTTCTCAATTCAGAGGTAGCAATTCTTATGGTAGATACACTCTGTGTCTGTCGTTTCAGCCTTAGAGTTTACCTAGTAGACCAGTTCACGCTACACTCCAGATTACTAATGGAGGTTAATCTTGTCTTAGTGATCTCCCTTGTCAAGGTAGTGGTAATTCATTAAGGGGTTTGTCTTCTGTTTAGTCTAGTCGTGGTGGTAATTTCGTGTTTGTCAGAAATTTTGATTTTGGTTTAGCTCATGTGACATGTTATGGTTGTGGAGCTTTTTTTCATTACTCGTGTGATTGCCCTAGTCGTGGGGCGATTGTTACTACAGCTCAGAGTGTCCCCCTATTAGAGCAGTTGATCCTTCTGCTAGAGTTGGTATGCATGATCATATGGGTGGTCCAGGATGCTCGAGGTGGTTCTCAAATGGGTAGGGCAGGAAATCGATTAGGGTCCCGTCTAGGTGGCGGGCGTGATTAGTTGTATGTAGTACCCGTGTAATACCCCATACCTTTTCTAGCTAAAATTTGTCCCTAGAATGTTAAGGGATAGCTTCCAAAATGAAGAATAATTATTTCATGTGGAATTTTCCAGATATAGACCTCCCATTATGTGGGAAATTTAATAAGCTTTCCAACGATATAAGATTCGCCTAAATCTGATGCCCGAGTAAGAAGTTAGGGATATTTTAAGCTTCAGTCGTAAAACACCATGATTTGGGTCCTTAGCGCATCGCGGAGATGGTTTAAATAAAAATTGTCAAATTCCAGTGAGACTCTATGATATTGGCATATCGCGGAGAGGTCAAATTCCCATTCGTCAAGATCCAGTGGAACTCACACGATGGTGGTGGATCACGGTGACGGCCCAAATGGCAATCTAGCAGAGCATCACGATAGCTCTGCGTCGCGGTGTCTTTCCATGTCTTATTTGGTAATTTCCAGTAGGCCACCGCGATTATGGCGCGTCGCGCCGTAGGTTAAATTCGAGAATTTTTCTAGTTTCGAGTAAAAATTTAAAAAGGTCTCTTTGATCTTTTCCCCAGCCCTAAGTCATGAATAATAGATGATTTAACCCATCGTAAGCATATTACATTCACTTTTCACCAAAATACTCTCAAATAAAACCCTAGCTCATCAAACTTTCTTCTCAAGAAATCCAAATTCCTCCATTAATTCAAGATTTAGGATTTCCAATAAAAGAACTCTTAGAATTCATTTCCAAAGCATCAATAGGAATCCAAGATTCAAACTTTTCATCAAAGATCATCAATTAAGGTATGTGGGGTTCTTCAACAAGGATAATTTTTACATCCTTGTGCCCAAAATTTATTTTAATTACAAATTTACTGAATTTTATGTGATATCCCCTGAAATTGAAGTTAGGATTTATATCCATCATTGTTATTTACAAGATTATGATGTTTCCAATGATTTAGAAGTTGACTCACATGATTATGTTCATATTTTCATACATAATGCAGAAATTTCCAGATTTTGAATTAATTTCTCAATGTTTACATTATCAAGCTTGAGTAATTTGATGTTTTAACATGAGATTTATGCATGGGGTATTATCCCAAGATTGAATAGTATTACTTCATGAAAGATGATGCTTTAAACATCTTATGAGCAGATTATTTTTAGTTTTCAGAAAAACTTTGATCTTTAATCATCGGTTTAGCTAAGGAATCCACTTTACAGAATTTAGATCAGCTGTATTTACAGATTTACTCAGATAAAAATATTTTTGGTTTCATAATGAACCATTATACTAGTTTAAAGTGAATTTCTAATAGAATGAGCATAAATACTAAAAAGGGAGTAGTATTTAGTATCGAGCGGGGAATGTGAGATTAACGTGTCCTATCTTTCACAGCACTACGTAGCCAATGTAGGTATAGATTATCAGATTATTCTCATTCTAATATGGATGACAAATTTAGCTTGTGATCGATCACATGAAAAGTAGGTTATACTCCTTGGCAAGAGTATGACTCCTCTTACCAACGTGAGGATTCCTCCTTAGGGGGACAAGAACATTGGACTCCATGAATGCTCACATGGTTTATGTTGGTTAAGAAAACCTCCCAGCTAGTAAAAGTAAATAAATAGTTTTGAGTATTTCCCTACTAGTAAAGAAAAGCTTTGAAAGAATTCTTTTCAGATAAAGTATTTTTCCATGCAGAATGAGTTTTCAGATTTCACTTAGCCTATATGATTTGAGAGTAAGAACAGAATACAGATTTATGAACTAAGTGTAATGGCTCACAAGATTTATATTATGTACTTTACTATTCATGATTTATGATCTTCAGATTTCAGATTTTAGATTACTCAAGCCTATGTGAGTCATTTACATTTAGCATGCATGATTTTATAAATTGTGATGATATTGCTTACTTATTGCATTCACTCCCATATACTCAGTACATCATTAAAGTACTGATTCACATATACATCTATGTGTTATATTGTCTCATAATGTAGGTCCAGGTGCTTAGTCTCAGCAGCGTGAGTGATTTTCGAGCATCTCATCTACATTCCTGCAGTTGGTAAGTCCTCATAGTTCGGGGACTTAGCTATTCATATTTTCATTTATTAGTAGATGTTTATTATTCATTTCAAACAGTTTGAGTCAGTTGGGGTCTTTCCCAGTGACTCTCTAGATTCAGTCAGTAGAGGCTTGTCAGACTACTAGATTCAGTTTTAGATTTCAGTTACAGTATTTAGTTTTTTAGTATTTTCTTATTCAGATAGTTTTCCGTATTTATTATGATTATTCATTTATAGTTTCCCTGTTTTGGAGACTTAGATTTAGAAAAAAATAGCTAGGGTTAGCTCTGGACTACTTGTAGTTCGGAGCATTGTATGGAATCCTAAGAATTAGATTTTGGGGCGTTACAACCCGCGAGGCTCAAGGACAAGTCTTCAGCTACTGTTGTCACAGGTATGATTTCGGTGTGCTTTCGGTCGGCCTTTACTTTATTTGATCTGAGATCCACTTATTCTTATGTGTTTGCCGATTTTTCTCCACGGTTAGAGTTATCTTAGAATTTATTATATATGCCCTTATGTGTATATACTCCCATAGGTGATTTTTTAGTTATAGATCAGGTTTTCAAATCATGTGTTATGACTGTTGGAGATGTTGATACTCATGCTGAACTCATTATATTGGACATGGTTGATTTTGATGTGATTCTGGGCATGGACTGGTTATGCCATTATCATATGGTCATGGATTGTTTTTCTAAGACCATTACCTTAACCATGTCTGGTATACCCCGAATCGTGTGGCAGGGAGCTATTATCCATGAGCCGATGTGGATTATTTCTTTTATGTGTCCTAGGATACTTATCTTGAGGGGTTACGTGGCTTATCTTGCTTATATTCATGATATTAGTGTGGAGATTCTGTCACGTAACTTTGTTCCTGTAGTCTATGAGTTTCCTATTGTTTTCCTTATCGATCTACCTAGTATACCTCCTGCCTGTGAAATTGAGTTTATTATTGATCTTGAGCCTAGCACTCGACCTATTTCTATGGCACCTTATCGTATGACTCCTGTCAAGCTTAAGGAACTGAATTTTCAACTTTAGGATCTTTTTAGTAAGGCTTTCATTAGATCGAGTGTGTCCCCTTAGAAAGATCCTATATTATTTGTGAAAAAGAAGAATAGATCCATGCGGATGTGTATTGATTATAGGCAACTTAATAAGGTGACGGTGAAGAACTGTTATCCAATGCCTTGAATTAATGACCTATTTGACCAGTTTTAGGGTGTAGCGTGTGTTTTCTAAGATTGATTTAAGTTCTGGTTAACATCAGTTGAGGATTCGATATGAGGATATCCTGAAAACAACCTTTAGGATCCATTATGGCCATTATGAGTTCCTAGTGATGTCTTTTGGGTTGACTAATGCCCCAACCACGTTCTTGGATTTGATGAACTATGTGCTTAGGCCTTATTTGGATTCCTTCGTGATTTTATTGATGTCATCCTTGTGTATTCGAGGAGTAAAGAGAAGCATGCGTAATATTTGAGGATAGTGCTCCAAACCTTGAGAGATCATGTGTTTTTTGTCAAGTTCTCTAAGTGTGAGTTTTTACTTGAGTCGCTGACATTTCTTGGGCATGTGGTTTCTAAGGATAGGATTATGGTGGACCTGGTAAAGATTGAGGCTATTCGTGATTGGGCTAGACCTATATCTCTGATGGAGATTCGTAGCTTTATTGGCTTGGCCGATTATTATAGATGATTCATTGAGGGTTTTCCTATTATTTAAGAAGTGATGACCAGATTAACCTGAAAGGAGGTTCCTTTCTGATGGTCTGAAGAGTGTGAGTCGAGCTTTGGTGAGCTCAAGGAGTTTCATACATCGACTCCTATTTTGGCTCTTCCTGTTGAGGGTGAGGGATTCACCATGTATTCTGATGCTTCTGGTATTCGTTTAAGTTGTGTATTGATGCAGCAGAGTCATTTTATAGCTTATGCTTTGAGGCAGCTTAAGGTTCACAAGCACAACTACCCCACTCATGATTTGGAGTTGGCGGCGGTAGTTTTCACGCTTAATATTTAGAGACATTATATTTATGGTGTACATTGTGAGATTTTCACAAATCATTACAGTCTTCAGCATCTTATGACCTAGAGGGAGCTTAATGCTAGGCAGTATATATAGATAGATTTTCTTAATGATTATGATATCTCCATCTTATATTATCTGGGAAAGGCGAATGTAGTGGAAAATGCCTTGAGTCTAAAGGCAGCGAGTATGGGTAACTTAGCTTGTATTTCAGTTTCTCAGAGGCCGTTGGTATGGGACATTCAGTCCTTAGCCAACTTGATAGTGTGAATTGACCTTTCAGATCTTAGGAGGATTTTTTCTAGTGTTGAGGCTAGGTCATCACTATTTGAGTAGATTCAGGATCATCAGTTTGAGGATAATAGACTTTGCATCCTCCATGATCAGGTTTTGAGTGGCAAGTACAAGAGGGTTACCATAGATTCTGAAGGTGTCTTGAGATTTGATATCTACATTTGTGTTTCAAGAATCGATGATTTGATTCATTTGATTTTGTACGAGGCTCATAGCTATAGATATTCCATTCATTCGGGTACATCTAAGATGTATAGAGATTTTAGGAAGTATTATTGGTGGAGTGACATGAAGAGAGATAAGGCAGACTTTGTAGCTCGTTGCTTGTGCTGTCAGCAGGTAAAGGTCGAGCATCAATGATTAGGTGGATTAATTTAGTGATTGTCCATTTCTGAGTAGAAATTGGAGCGGATCACTATAGACTTTGTTAGTGGTTTATCCCGCACTTCCTATGGTTATGATGGTATTTAAGTCATTATGGATCGGTTGACCAAGTCGGTGCATTTCATTCATATTCAGATATCGAACAGGGATGAGAGATTAACCCGTATCTATGTGCATGAAATAGTCCATTTAGACGGTATGCCTATATCCATCATTTTATATTGGGTTCCTTGTTCACTTCTAGCTTTTGGAGAGATTTTCGGGAGGATTTAAGTACTCAGGTGGATCTTAGTACATCCTTTCATCCTCAGACTTATGGCCAATCGGAAAGGAATATTCAGGTTCTCGAAGATGCTTCGAGCCTGTGTTATGGATTTTGAAGGGCAATGAAAGCAATACTTAGCCTTGGCAAAGTTCAAATTTAATAACAGTTATCATTCAAGTATTAAGATGGAGCCATTTGAGGCTTTATATGGTAGGTGATGTCGTTCCGCTATGGGATAGTTTGAGACTCTGAGGTTAGACCCCGTGGTACTGGCTTGCTTCAGGAGTCGTTGGATAGATTCAGGGTGATTCAAGATGGGTTGAGGGCAACCCAAAGTAGGCAAAAGGTTTATGCAGACCGTAGGCTTTGTTCCTTGAGATTTGGAGTTGGTGATAGGGTATTCCTCTATGTATCACCCATGAAGGGTATGATAAGGTTCCGGAGGAAAGAGAAGCTCAGCCTCAGATATATTGGACCTTTCAAGATTCTTTGCATAGTTGGTGAGGTGGCTTATGCGTTATCCTTATCTCCAAATTTTGTTGTTGTTCATCTCGACTTTAATGTTTCTATGTTGCGACGATACATCCCTGGTCCATCTTATGTGTTTAGATGGGAGTCAGTCCGGTTAGATGAGCGGTGGACCTTTGTGAAGGAGCCTGTGCTCATTTTGGCTAGTGGTGTCAGGCGATTACGTATTAGGAAGATTCCTATATTTAAGGTTTAGTGAAGGCATCGTCCATTCTAGGAGGATATTTTGGAGGTCGAGAACAAGATGCGAACCCAGTATCCTCACCTATTTGACACTTCAGGTATATCCTAATCCTTGACTTTCATGGACGAAAGTCCTTTTAGTAGTGGTTATTGTAATGACCCTTCATGTCACTTTTTGTATTTTTTCTTATTTTTGCCGTTAGAGCTTTCTTATAGCTTCCCAGGTCATTTATGACTTGCTGGGACTGATAGTTCGGTTACCAAAAAGTTTATTTGGTTTTTAGAGTCAATTCTCTATTTTGAATTCTTTGCTGGTTCAAATTGTCTATCGGGCAAAAACTTTAGTCAAACGACCTCGTATACCAATTCTGAGTATTCCAGTAACTTTAGATTATCAATTTTAGGATAAATAGACCTTTGGTTTGGGTCCCGAGGCACCTAGGCTCATTTGACCTATTGGTTAAAATGTTAAGAAAATGGGATATAGGTGTGGGACCCACTTTTAGTCGAAATATACCCCGAATGGAAATTTGACTATGCTTTTGAGTTTGTAACATCTAATTTGATAAGGTTTCATAGTCCGTTTGCATATTGGGATTTCATATAAATCCCTAGGGGTTGGAAGAGACTTGAAAAATTCCAAGTCTCAATTATTTTGGTGCACCCGTGATCGGGGGCCATGGATCGTGAATAGCGATCTGGAAGCACCCAGCAAGTTCAATGATCGTGATACCATGTGTCACAATAACGACTCATCTGGCAGTAACCAGATGCTGCGATCGTGAGGGTCGTGTCGTTATAGTGACTCCCGAGCACCTGGAAAGGGTATAAATATTCACCTTTAGGCCTATTTTCACCCTTTTTCATTCATTTCCAAGAGATTTAGACCTTAAATATTGAGAAAGCTTAAGATTAGGGCTTGTGGGTGATAAGGGGAGCTTGGATAATAATTTTTACGCCATTTTCCTTCGAATTTGTGGTAAGATTCTTTCAATTCTATGGTTGAATTTTCCTTTCTTCCCTCAAATCCCTAAAACATGGTGACTTCATCTTGTACCAATGTAGCTTGAATTTTACCCATTTTTGTGGATAATTACTCCTTGAGCATAAGGGGATATTGGGTTGGCTTCACAAATGTGGTTTTTGTAAATGGGACCCATATAGAATTTTTGAGTAATTTTAGACCCCAAAACACAATAGTGCAATATGGGTATCACTGTTCTTGTCTTAATGAGTAGATTATAATTTTGATAGCGTGCCACCTTGCGAAGGCTTCTCGGAAGGGATAGTCGGTGATTTAGTGGATTCTTCGAGCTTTCTTTGGCGTTCAGGTAGGCTAGGTTGCACCCTTCTTACAGATTGAGTTAGTTCATAATATGTTTATGATATAGTGTTATATTTGGGATAGGTTATAGGTGTTGTTATGATGAATTGCAAACTTGGGTTAGTTGGACCGTTTAAGCTATCTAAAAATCATAATTTAGGCATAATTGACTTAGTTGTTCATGTTTTAGGTAAAGCTTCTATCTTAAGGTTGATTGTGGCTTAGTTAACAGCTAAAAATGGATTTAAATACCTTAACCTATACCAGGGTAGAATTTGCCTTATAATGAGTTTCGAAGATTAGAAGTGGGTACTTTGACCCACCATAGGCCAAGATTCATATTAGTTGTGGAAGAACCTTTATTCGCTTGTTATGCACCTTGAAAATGCTTAGTAAGGTAATATTTAGGAGATTTGGAACTTGATGGTTATGATGGGTTGGTATTGGGAGTTGATGCTTATTAGGATTCTGATATTGATCTATATATATATATACATACATACATATATACATACATACACACACACACACACACATATATATATATATATTCAAGTTAGTTTTAAATTATAAACTAATGAACAAGCCCTTTTGTTGGTTATTAGAATACTAACACTTACATATTCCTACTATAGAACTCTCATAAACCAAAGATTCTCATCCAAATGGGAGCTTATCATCAAATTAGCCCATTGTGGATAGTTTCGGGCTACGATTAGGCGTACCTGCTGGCGAAATTTAGTAGATGCCATCATGGCCCATAAATCTGATCGTGACACTATTACCCCTTATCTTTATTTTTTTTGGAACTAATACCATCTGAAATTCATCTCTGTGAATTTATATTGTTGGAAATTGATTGAAAGTACCCTTTTAGTTATTTATTATTTTATTTTTTGTCACATCAGATTTTGGATGATATTAGTTCCACAAAAAATAATGATAAGGGGATAATAGGGTGTCTGATTTGGTAAAGTGTGTAATCAATTTTTTCAAACAACTTTACAATACACTTGATGTATTTTTCCAAATAGATATACATTTTTATTCGTTTAGTTCATAAAACTAAGAGATAGAGTTAAATGTCTCTATAACGATCATTGTCATAACAACATTTACTATAATGATCTGATTTTCTTCAAAATCAATTTTTATATGTTATCTTTGTTTCACTTCTCCATAACACCATTCTACTATAACAATAGTGACATTCATTATAACAATATACTCTTTATAAAGTTACTTCAATAGTCATACTCAATTAATGAATATATTATGTATAAAATAAAAAATAAAAAAATTTATTATAATCATCACTAATATCATGTTCATAATAAATTTCAAATACAAATATCTAAAAAAATAATAATTATATTTATAGGGTTGGTGCCCATCAGTTGTGGTCATAACTTCACAAGGAAAGACTATCAATGTTTGTTTTTTTACATTCTGCATTCTCTTTTTATTTTTTTGGGTTGAGCTGGTAACAAATACATTCCTTTTTTTTTAAACACAAAATCATTAAACTAATTTTTTCATACCTTTTTTTCTACTTGTTTACCAACGTTTTTTAGACAATTAAATTTGTAGGTAAATCAAGAGCATGAATTACAATCTTAGCTTTGTGTTAGCAGTAAAGAAAGCTAAGGCAAGCAGTGAAAACTTAAGAACAAAGGTAAAGACTTTTTATTGCTTCAGAATAGAGAGGAGTTACAGACCCTTTACAATGGGAAGAGGGTGACTACTTATAGTGTATCAGGGCAGTCCATGGCAATTAGAAAAGTGTTGTTTTGATCCATTAGTACAGCGACCAAGATCAATAGCCATTTGCACTTTAGCCCTCGGAGGATGCCAACCCATATTGCATGCCTAATGGGTTCAGTCAAGAATTGTCTATGCACCTGAATATTTTAACACATCATTCTTTTGTCTGTCTTTTTGTGCGATCATCATTGATGGTCTCAGGCTACTTCTCTCTTGTCAGAGAGGACATCTTTTTGCACCCGTGTATCCCTCAAGATGATGCCATCGTGGCCCTACTTTTGATAGATTCGGCTAGGGTTGATCCAATCTTTACGAAGCCATTTTACCCCATATACAATAACAACTGAATGAAATTTACATGAAAAATAACAGTATATATATAACAACACCTTACTATAATAGTCATGAAATGTTCACACAAATGCTATCACTATCGAATGGTTTGTGTGCAATTTATCACTTGATTCCCAATATATCTTTATTATTAATTATAATTATTTTTCAATGTATTGAATTTATTATACTCAAAGAGCTATATAATAAAATCATAATTTTATTTATTTCTCCTAAATGGGTATGCCAAATTAATATTGAATAAGTAAAAATGAATGGAGAGAATACTTTAATATATATACACACTCCCTCTGTCTCAATTTAATTTACATCTCTTTGGTATAAAAAATTATTATAGAACACTTGTCTCTTAAAAAATCTACGATTAAGTTGTCAATTAATTTCAATTTACCTCAAGCATTAAAAAATTTGTTCTTTCTAGTACTGTTCAATTTTCAAAACTTCAAAAATAACAATATCATACTCAATATAAATCATAAAAGATTTGAAAGAATAGAGTGTACACAAAAATTATTTATGGCCACATAAATATCGTTTAAAGTTTGGTTTAAATTATAATTTTGAAAGTCTTTATTTCTTTCTTAAATTTTATGTTACGTCAGACATGTCGCATAGACGTAGAGAGTAATAAAAAAGTACGTTGCAAAAAGCCAAAAACTGCACCTTATCTTTTTTTTTAATTAATAATGGTAACTCGATTAGTGTACTCCACTATATATAGCCTTGAATTATTCGGCTCTTGTACTCCACTATTTCCCTAGTAAGTCCTCTTGATCTCTCATTAGAACAAATTTAGTTCAAAAGCCTTGGGTCTAAAGTCCAAAATGTCTGTCCAGATAGAAGTGAAGGCTAAAAACGGTGTGTTTCATGATGCCTTTAGGCACAAACCTCACCACATCTCTCCACCATGTGCTCTGACTAGGCACAAGGTTTTGAGTGTCTTGAAGGAGACTTGGTAGCGGTTGGCTCCATAATTTTTTTGAAGTATACCCACGGTAAGCCCAATTTTGTCAAAATAATTAAGAATGTTGATTTGTTGAAAATTTACTGACAAATTTAAAAGGTTGTCATTGATGTACAATTTATTGCATGTTGTATAAATTGATTGTCTTTGTGTTACCTTGAAATGACAATCTTAAATTTACTACTATTTCTGAGTTTAACGTAACTAAATTTTGTGTAAGGTAGAGAGGAAAGAGAAGATATCGAGGCAAATAATTGAAGCTATCGATAGAGAGAAAAATATAATCACATTCAAGATAAGGAATTTGATGGAGATATAGTGAAGGACTATGAAAATTGGAAGGTGAGTCTCCGCGTTGATGAAGAAGGTGAAAAGGATTTAGTGAGTTGGACTATGGAGTATGAAAGGCCAAATGAGAATGTTCCTTAGCTAACAAATTTGCTATAATTTTTTATTGATATGATCAATGCTATAGATGACCATCATGTCAAGTCAAGGGACGTGTGAAGCGACACAACAACTGCATGGCTTTGTGCTTTGAAATAAACACTTTACATTATATTATTATGTATGAGAGAATGTTAAGAAATGTGTTTTCTATCTCTTTTCTTTTCTTTTACGAGTGATATATCATGGCTTGTTAAATGTATCACTTACCAGTTATCCTCTTGAGTAGTAAGACTCTATCACTTTATTGGAATGTCTGATCAACGTCAATATTTTGTGTTAATGAGGCCAGATTAGAGTTTCACGATTTCATTAGGTGATTCGGGGGGTTATTAGTGACAATCAGATGTTTTCACGGATCTCTAAGGGCTCAGGAGTAATTTATATTGTTGGTTTCATTCTAGTTCATTTGAAATTTTCTGAGTTGACCATCATCAACATTTAGTCAAGTCAACCTTAGATAGGTGATTTGTTGATTTCAATAGGCCCGAAACGCATCTTAGGGGAGATTTGCACCATTGATTTTTATCCGAGGGGTCTCACATGTGTTTCGGGGGAACCAAAACGGAGATATGATACTTGGCGATACACTAGTCGTCGGTGCAACTGGTTTTCTTATATGCGTTTGCGAGGGGGCTGTCGTGATCGCAAAGAGTATTGGATCTTGGTCTTCTCATTCAGGTGAGATTGATTGTTTTCACGGAGAGAAGGGACTGGTAGGGGCTGGGTTAAGGCATCGCGTTCTGGAGAAGGGACTAGCAGGGGTTGGGTTAAGGCATCACGTTTGCATGGGATTTTCACCATAATTGAGGGCAAATCTTGGCTAATCGTCACAATTTCTTATTTGATATCGGAATAGACCTGCTTAACAATAATATGTTGATTGTCTGGATTTTGGCGACAAATTCTAATGAATTGCCAAGATCTTTTAGCATTTGCGGCTGAAATTTTTGAGATCCATCTAAATTTATGGTCCAAATCCTAACAACCCACCATAACTTATTGTGTAGAAATTCACCATGTACATTTTATTAAAATTGATTAAAATCAATTCTTAATGACTATAAATTTGATATACAATCTTCTAATATCAATCACAATACTTTTAAATTATTAGATTCAACGTGAAACCCTAAAATGTATAGATCTCTTTATCTTTTTCAGCAAGTTTCCTTAAGCTCAAAAAATTCTATAGTGCTATTCTTCAATAATTTCCAACCGAACCATTTCAAAACATTAAGAATACACAATATAAATATGATTTAACATTATGCACTCCATCTATCTCAATTTGTCACTACTAGAAATAAGCCTTATTGCAACGGTTCAAATTCTATCACCATAGCTATGGCGATGGTGCACACATCTGGTACAACTTATCCAGGCACAATAGATCATTCACGATGGTTATTTCCGACGGTTAACCGTCGCCACAAGTGACCTGTCGGGACGATTTTCATTTCAAAATATTTGCAACGGTTGATGATCTTATGCAACGACTACTACCCGGTCCACTAGTACTTTATGCAATGGTTAAAAACCATTCCAATAGATCTTTTTGTTCCATCTATGAATCGTCCCAATGGATGTTTACGCTTCAGCTAAGAACCATCCCAATAGAACTTATCCAACGACTTCGAATCATCCCAATAGAACTTTATGTAATGGCTATGAACCGTCCCATTAGAACTTTATTCAATGCCTTCAAACCGTCCCCATAGTGACTACGAACCGTTCCCATAGAAATTTATGTAACGGCTACGAACCATCCCAATAGAACTTTATGCAAAGGCAGTCATATGCTACTGCGATGTTTATTTTTATTTAATTATGGACATGTTACATCTATTGGGATGGTTAGGTTGGTCTAATGCAACAGTTGCAATCGTTATTCTTTGGTGGCTATTGCTACGGTTTATAAGGCTACTGCCACAATCTTTTATTAGGTTATAGGAATAGTTCTTTATAGGCTACTGCAACAGTTATACTTATTAGGCTACTTTTACAACAAAGAATTATGCTAGCAGCTAGCTATTGCAAATGATTTTAAAAATTAAGCATAACATAGATGCATAAGTTGTTGGACGAAGAACTAAATATTTTTTGAAATAGAGTAGAAACTATTCATTACAACCAAAACTCAATTTTTTTGGACCTTCAAAAAGTGTAACACATAACTTTCACTGTTCAACAACAAAAGATACTTGAAACTTAGTCAAATTTTTTAACATGACGTAGCATGATGAACCCGCCAATCTGATCGATTTCAGGTCTAGTTCATCGCTTTCATTCCCATCTTCAATGTCATCACCTACAATGATAATAGAAAATAATTAATGAAAACTTGCAAGTCCCACATAAATAACCACAATTGCCAACCATAAGAAACTTTAACTCAGAACAAACAATTCAAGGACCAACCAATTCCAGTAAGCTAAAAAGTAATAACCAATGCGTATCAGACCAAGGTTTTCTGACCAATTTTAAAGAAAAATGGCTTACAAGCATCTCTTTCTCTTTGTTGCTATCCTCTAATTTTCAGTTGTATCTCTGTTTTAGCAGAAGACAATATTAACCTTGTAATGAACTAATACAAGAATACTTGCCCTCAAGCTGAAGATATCATCAAAGAACAAGTCAAACTTCTCGACATAAGCCATAAGAACATTGCATTTTCTTGAAAATATTCCCCTCAAAACTGGAAGAAGAGATGGAAGGAAGGGAATATTAGAGGCACTTGAGAAAACTTGAGCGGAAAATAGATGCAATTTTTTTTTTGTATTTCTGTGTGTTCTGTCTTTTGTTGCAACTATACATTTATACAAAAGGAAAACCTAACGAGCTAGTTGTACATTAATATAAAAGGAAAACCTAACAAGCAAGTAATCTTAATGACCAAGAAAAACTAATGGGTTGTACAACCCTAATTATATTCTACTCTAACAACCACAGAAAAATAGAGAAACTCTTTGTAAGTTAGCCCAATTCTAAAAGATGAAACTCAAGTAATTCAGCCCGAGTGCAGTTGAGCCCAAGATCCAAATACAGCTTCAGTGTGTATCTATCTCCCTTGTTTCTTTCTCCGTGGAAATAACATCATTTTTTCAGCAATACCCCCTCTCAAGTTGATGGCCGAAGATCGGACACTCAACTTGTACAAAAAAAAACCTATAAAGTGGTCTTGCTAGAGCTTTGGTAAATAAGTCAACTAATTGAGATGAAGAAGGAACAAAAGATAATGAAATAAACCTATCAAGAAGTTTTTCCTGAACGAAATGGCAATCAAGCTCAATGTGCTTGGTTCGTTCATGAAAAATGGGATTCTTGGCAATATGTATTGCGGCCTGACTATCACAATTAATGGGCACCAAAAATGAAGGAGCTACAGACAAATATTGAATAAGACGAACAACCTAGGTGATTTCAGCGACAACGCGGCGCATAGACCAGTACTCAGCCTCTGCGGATGAAAGACCTATGACGGGTTGCTTTTTTTATTTCCAAGAGATAGGTCAACCCCCAAGACTTAAAAATAAACCACTGACAGATCGATGGGAATCAAAAAAAGTATCCCAATCGAAATCGCAAAATGCTTGAATTTGGAATGAAGGATCTGGAGATAAGAAGATTCAATAGCAAGACTATGATTAGAATGTACTTCCCTTTGTTATTCTTCATGTAAAATGATAGAATAGGCTTGGTAAGTACTAGGAAGAGGCTACATCATAAGTATGTTTCCTCTCACGCTAGTAAACACATCATTAAGATCCATTAAAAATTTTATTAGTTGTTGGTCTTCATTCTTTTTGATGTTGTGAGTTTTGTCTCCACAGTCACAGGTACATTTACATAACATAAATGTATTTAGGAGTTTCAGTTGGTCCCAGATTCTTTTAAGTTTGGTAAAATAGCTTGCTACATTATTAGTACCTTGGCTGATGTTATTGAGCCCCTTTTGCAGTTGAGAAAGCCTTGCTCTATCTGCCTATCCATAGCGATCCTCAAGCTCAATCCAAAGCTCCCTAGATGTCTGTGAGTAGATCAAACTTTCAGTGATATCCCTGCTAAGGGAATTCAGCAACCAAGCAATGACCATGTCATTGCATCTCTTCCACTAATCAAACAGAGATGAATCTTCAGCGGGACACATGCAATTCCCGTTGATAAATCCAAGCTTATTTTTAGCCGAGAGCGATATGAGCAATCCCCTGAGCTAGTTTCCATAATAAGAACCATCAAAAGTGACATTCAACAATATTATCCCTGGGTTATTAGAAGCAAACAAAAAATAAGGATGGCAAGAGTCTACCGGCAAAGAAGCACTTGTGCCAAAATTTTCTTTTGTACTAGGTGTTGATGAAGAAGAATTGGAAGGGGAAGTACTTATGTTCAAAGAAGGATTTAGAATTGATTATCAAAAAAATTATATTGCTTCTTAAGGATGCTTTGATACCATGAGAAAACTTGAGCGAAAAATAGATGCAATTTTTTTTTTGTATTTCTATGTGTTCTATCTTTTGCTGCAGCTGTACATTTATACAAAAGGAAAGCCTAACGCGCTAGATGTACATTGATACAAAAGAAAAAACTAACAAGCAAGTAAACTCAATGACCAAGAAAAATTAATGGGTTGTACAACCCTAATTATATTCTACTCTAACAAACACAGAAAAATAGAGAAACTCTTTGTAAGTTAGTCCAATTCTAAAAGATGAAACTCAAGTAATTCATCCCGAGTGTAGTTAAGCCCAAGATCCAAATACAACTTCAATGTATACCTATCTCCCTTGTTTCTTTCTCCGTGGAAGTAACATAATTTTTTCCGGCAACATGAGAAAACTTGAGCAAAAAATGTTGGCATTTTCTTTATGGCCCGTAACCTCCCACTTATCCACTCAACTTGAATTTTCAAATTCAAAATTCTCTATAACTGTTGGCGCTCCCTTGTCTAAGGAACTGCCCTACTGCTCTTGATGGTAGAACGGTTATATATATTATGTTATCTCCGATTCTGGTCCCTAAGGACAATCCTCTAAAATTCATACCATCTAAGTGAGGTTGAGTGCTTAGAAGACTCACCGAAAAGCAACGCTGACAATATTTTGATGACTCTGACGAATACCGACTATGGCTGGAGGTACGCCAATCTCTAATTTCTGTTGCGTTATTGCTCTATTTTCTAATATTTGGTATCAGAGCAGTCGAATTTACCTCTACCTAGTTAATTTTCAGAGCAAAAACTTCACTTAAAAATGGTGTTCTAATTTTCAGATCTATGTTTTTATCTTTTTGATACAAATTGGTGTTAGAAACCATAAGAAAGAAGATTTTCTAACAATTTTGTGAATTTGTATCCTTTTTTTGGCATCTGAAATGGTAAATATGAACTGATTTTGTAAATGAGTTTAATGGTATTTCAAGGTCTTCAAATATTTTTTTTAAAAAGGTTAAACTAACCAATATGAAGAAGATGACCAGAAAAGAAATATCATGGCAAAAGGAGTCTCCCCGAGTCTTTTCCTTTTTCTATGCAACCATTTGAACTCTACTTCTGATGTTGATGATATTGAAATTTGGGTTGAAAGGTTGAAGATGAAATGATTGTTTTAGAAAGAGAATGATTATTCCGTTGAATAATATGCATTTTCTCATTTAAAAGATACAACCCATTTAATGCACTACTGTCTTTTTTTTTAAAATAAGAGAAAAGTTGTTGGACACATTAATGCATAGTCACATGCCATTGCCCTTTTTTTTTTTTTTTATAATTTTGTCCTTACATTAGATGGAATATTTATGTACTTAAATTATTTTATTCACTGTATACATATATGTGTTATTTTGTGTACAGATACCAAAGAAAATTTTTAAGTATATGATATTTAATTTTGTTGCATAATATTTAGTAAATATTTAGTGATTAATATAATTTTATTCAATTAAGAATTAGCCATGGCATTCTTGATTACATAAAATTATATGTTATGTTTAGAATTATATTATAGACATTAAATAAAGACTAATGTCTAAGTGATCTATAGTTATTTAATTGAAGATTAGCCACAACGTCTTTAATTGAATAAATTTTTAAGATCACATAAAGAAATTTTAGACATTAGAATTGTAATTGATTATGCACGACATAGTAGCTTAAGAACCTTTATTATTGGGTTACATAATAAATTAGGATAAAATGTTAAATACTTTTCATAATTACCCACAGGAATTATGAATGAGAATTTAATAGTTTTATCGTCAAGATAGAATATCATGCTAGTAAATGGTGATTCTATCATAAAGAATGAGACTAATTGAATTAAAAATTTAGCCCACAGGCAATTTTTATGTCAGTAGATTCAATTTTATATTATTTGCCTCAAATTTATTAAGCATGTGTTTATGTATGTATATTCTTTGCAACTATGCAACCTGCAAATTTCTCTGATATTTGTGATATTCCCGAATTAATGATGAGAATTATAATATCTGGAAGGAAAGAATTCTCCTTCACTTAGGGTGCATGGACATTGATTATGCTATAAAAAAAGACGAACCACATATTGATGAAAATAGCACTCAAGCTGAGATTGCTCTTTATGATCAATGGGAGCGCTCTAACCGTTTGAGTGTTATGTTTATTAAGACCAAAATCTCTGCTGGTATTTATGGTTCTGTCGAACAACATAACAATGTCAAGGAATTACTGAAGGCTATTGATGAACAATTTAAGACTTCAGATAAGGCACTTGCCAGCACCTTAATTATGAAATTCTCAATGAGGCTCACCTGCGTGAGAGGTGTACGTGAGCACATCATGAAAATGTGAGACTTAGCAGCTCAACTAAAGACTCTTGAGGTTGAAATGTATGAAACTTTTCTTGTGCACTATATTTTGAATACTCTACCTGCACAGTATAGCCCCTTTAAGATCTCCTATAAAACATATAAGGATAAATAGTCTATTAATGATCTTATGGTCATGCGTGTTTAAGAAGAGGGTCGATTGCTGATGGAAATAGGAGAAAGTGCATTCAAGACTACTCAAGTACAGAAGTCTCATCAAGCCAATAAAAATTTGAAAGTAAAGGCTCCACTTGACTCTAACATAAAAAAGAATTCAAGTGTCGCTTCTGTGGAAAGAAGGGGCACATAAAGAAAGACTGTGTCAAGTTTCAACGATGTCTTGAGAAGAAAGGTACTTATATTTCTCTTGTTTGTTATGAAGCTAATATGATTGATGTTAATCATAACACGTGGTGGATTAATTCTTCTTCTACAATCCACATTACGAATTCCTTATAGTACTTAAAAAACCTGCGGAAGCCAGTGGGAGCTGAGTGAAGCATCTATTCAGGAAACAAGATGCAATAGCGCGTAAAATCTATTGGATCATACAATTTAGTTCTTAGTAGTGGCTTTATTTTAGAGTTGGAAAAGACCTTTTATGTTCCTAACTTTTCTAGGAATTTAATTTCAGTATCAAGACTTGTACCTTTGGGATACTCCTTCTTTCTAGAAGGTTATTCTAATCTATTTTATAAATCTAAACTTGTTGGATATAGTACACTGTCTGATGGTCTTTTCTCTCTTGATTTGCGAAATGATTCCACTCATAATGTTATGCATGTCCAAACTGGCATCAAACGATGTGTTATGAATGAAAATTCTTCTATTTTGTGGCATTGAAGATTGGGACATATCTCCCTAGATAGAATTAAGAGATTAGTAAATGACGGAGTACTTAGTACTTTAGATTTTATTAATTTCAATACTTGTGTTGACTACATTAAAGACAAACAGACAAACAAGTCAAAAAAAGGTGCCAAGAGGAGTTCAAACATATTAGAAATCATACATTCAGATATATGTTGTCCAGATATGGATGCATATGGTCAAAAATACTTTATCACCTTTATATATGACTACTCACGATATATGTATCTCTACATGATTCATAATAAAAGTGAAGCACTAGAAGCCTTTAAAGTGTTTAAGGCTGAAGTAGAGAAACAATGTGGAAAGCAAATTAAAATTGTGAGGACTGATAGAGGTGGTGAGTACTACGGCAGGTACACTGAGGATGGACAAGCACAAGGTCCATTTGTGAAATTTCTTCAGAAAAATGGGATTGTTGCCCAATACACTATACCTGGTTCTCCAGATCAAAATGATGTTGTAGAAAGAAAAAATTGAACATTAATGGATATGGTGCGTAGTATGTTAAGTAGTTCTAAGCTACCTATGTCCTTTTGGATTAAAGCTCTTAAGATGGCAGTGTATATATTAAATTGAGTTCCAACCAAGTCTATCCTAAAGACACCTTTTGAATTGTTCAAAGATTGGAAATCGAGTTTAACACATATTCGCGTATGGGGATGCCCGTCTGAAGTAAGAATTTACAATCCACAAGAAAAGAAACTGGATCCTAGGACCATTAGTGGATATTTTATTGGATATGCTGAAAGGTCTAAAGGGTACAAATTCTATTGTCCATCTAACAACACTAGGATTGTGGAATCAAGAAATGGAAAATTTCTTAAAAATGACTTAATTAGTGGGAGTGATCAACTTTATAATACAATTTCTATTAGAGATCGACCTTCCACTTCAAGTCAATGATTGGTTATTGTACATAACACCCATCAAGTACAATTGGGTGTTGCACAACAAGTAAATGAAATTCCACAAGCTGCAGAAAATGTTAAAGTAGATCAAGTTTAAATGATTCCAGAAATTATTGAGCAACCAGTTGAACAACATGATCCTCAGGAAAATGTTGGTGCAACATTAAGAAGATCTACTAGAGAAAGAAAATCAGCAATTCCTAGTGATTTTGTTGTGTATTTATAGGAATCTGACATTGGAATTGAAAATGAACCTGAGTTTTTTTCACAAGCCATGGATTGCAGAGAGTTAGAATTGTGGTACAGTTCCATAAAAGAAGAGATGAATTCCATGAAAGCAATGAAGTTTGAGATCTTGTCGAGTTGCCTAATGGTGTAAAAGCCATTGGATGTAAGTGGGTCTTTAAAACTAAAAAGGACTCATCAGGCAATATTGAAAGGTATAAAGAAAGACTTGTTGCTAAAGGATTCAATCAAAAGGAAGTAATTGACTATACAAAGACATTTTCTCCTATGTCGAAAAAGGATTCCTTGCGCATTATATTAGCATTAGTAGCCCATTTTGACTTAGAATTGCAACAGATGGATGTGAAAACCACATTTCTCAATGGTGATCTAGAGAAAGATGTTTATATGAAACAACCTGAAGGTTTCTCCTCTAGTGAAGGTGAGCAATTGGTATGTAAGTTAAAGAAATCTATATATGGACTAAAACAAGCCTCCCGTCAATGGTATTTGAAATTTCACAATGTCATCTCTTCATTCAACTTTTTTGAGAACATTATGGATCAATGTATATACCGAAAAGTCAGTGGGAGTAAAATATGCTTTCTAGTTCTATATGTGGATGATATATTACTTGCATCCAATGATAAGGGAATGATACATGAGGTGAAACAATTTCTCTCTAAAAGTTTTGATATGAAAGACATGGGTGATGCATCTTATGTCATTGACATTAAGGTTCATCGAGATAGACATTAATGTATCTTAGGTTTATCTCAAGAAGACTATATCAATAAAATTTTAGAGAGGTTTCGAATAAAAGATTGTTCACCAAGTGTAGCTCCTATTGTTAAGGGTGACAAGTTCAACTTGAATCAATGCCCGCAAAATAATATTGAGAGGGAACAAATGAAAGACATTCCATATGCTTATGCTATCGGAAACTTGATGTATGCTCTGGTTTGTACAAGATCTGACATAGCATTTGCTGTTGGAATGTTAGGAAGATATCAGAGTAATCCAGGTCTTGACCACTAGAGAGAGGCAAAGAAATTCTTGAGATATCTTCAAGGGATGAAAGATTACATGCTTATGTACAAACGATCAGATAACTTGGAAGTCATTGGTTACTCTGATTCAGACTTTGCTGGCTATGTTGATTCATGAAAATCAACTTCTGGATACATTTTTATGTTAGCTGGTGGAGCTATATCTTGGAGGAGTGACAAACAGACTTTGATTACTACTTCTACTATGGAGGCTGAGTTTGTTTCTTATTTTGAGGCTACCTCACATGGTGTATGGTTAAAGAGTTTCATTTCTGGGCTGAGAATTGTTGACTTTATCTCTAAGACATTAAGGTTATATTATGACAATTCAGCTACTGTGTTTTTGGATAAGAATAACAAAAGTGGTAGTTGAAGCAAGCATATCGACATCAAGTATCTAGCCATAAGAGAACGTGTTAAAGATAAGAAGGTGGTAATTGAACACGTCAGCACTGAAGTGATGTTAGCTGATCCTTTAACTAAAGGCATGCCACCGCAAAAATTTAAGGATCATGTAGTCACAATGGGACTTAGTTCTACTATGTGAATTTTTGTTGTAACAATAAATGTCGATGAAACTCTATTTTATATGATATTTTTTTTTTTTTAAACTGTGTGCACATTCAGTTTGTTTTGAGAAATGTCACTAAAGTATGGACCTAGAATAAACATTGAGTTTATTCATTAAGTAATAAGGGTTGAGGCTTATTAGAGGCATAACACATTGTGATACATGAAATATACTACTCGCTTTGGAGGAACTATCGTCATGATTCATGTCTTATGCTTCACATATGGGATGAGAGTATACGGACCAAGTGGGAGAATGTTGGCATTTTCTTTATGGCCCATAACCTACCACTTATCCACTCAACTTGAATTTTCAAATTCAAAATTCTCTATAACTGTTGTTGCTCCCTTATCTAAGGAACTTCCCAACTGCTCCTGATGGTGGAACGGTTATATATATTGTGTCATCTTCGGTTCTGGTCCCTAAGGGCAATCCTCTAAAATTCACACCATCTAAGTGAGGTTGAGTGCTTAGAAGACTCATCGTAAAGCAACGCCGACAATATTTTGACGACTCTGACGAATACCAACAATGACTGGAGGTACGTCAATCTCTAATTTCCGCTGCGTTAGTACTTTATTTTCTAACAAAAAATAGATACAAAATTTCTTTTTGTATTTTTTTGTGTTCTGTCTTTTGCTGCAGTTGAACATTTATACAAAAGGAAAACCTAACGAGCTAGCTATACATTGATACAAAAGGAAAACCTAAAAAGCAAGTAAACTTAATGACCAAGAAAAACTAATGGGTTGTACAACCCTTATTATATTCTACTCTAACAAACACAGAAAAATAGAGAAACTCTTTGTAAGTTAGCCCAATTCTAAAAGATGAAACTCAAGTAATTCATCTCGAGTGTAGTTGATCCCAAGATCCAAATACAGCTTCAGTGTGTATCTATCTCCCTTGTTTCTTTCTTTGTGGAAGTAACCTAATTTTTTTTGGCAACACACCCAGAGGCACACCCATGGTTCTGGACAACAACTACTACAAGAACATATTAGACAAGCAGGGGTTGTTGTTAGTTGACTACCGAGTAGCAACTGACAAGAGGACTACGCCCTATGGAAAGAAAATGGCAAAGAGCCAAGATTATTTCTTCAAGGAATTTTCAAGAGTCATCACTAATATTTCATCATGGAATTTTGCTCTGTGCTTGTACTCATTGTCTCTTTTCCCTTTACTTTGTGTACATGTGAGGGAGGGAGTGGACAGTGAAAGGATAGGAATAAGATGGCTTTACTTTCTCTGTATTGTACATTTATGTAGTCGAATGAAAGTGTTAATGACCATGTTCATTACATTCCACATTCTGTTTGTAAAATTCACTATTATAGCTACTCTTTTAAGTTATGAAGGTGTTAATTTGATGTGTTTACTATGAAAGAGTTCTGATTGCTCATTGAACATGATTCTTGCATAAAGATTCAATTTTTAACATATAAGTTAAAGATTCCAACAACTTCATGTGGCATTCAATGACAAAAAAAATCTTCGTGAAGAAAGTTAGAGCAGAAAAAGCAAATTAAGCCCCTCATACTCTGGATAATCTATGGCATGAAAGTATGTGCAATGGCATAAAAGTGGCAATGACCATGTCCGTTACATTTCATGGTAATTCAACCCCCATTTAGTATCAGACATAAAACATTTATCAAACTAAGAGGTAAGTACATCAAATGAAATATGTGTGCAAGTGCCACCAAAGCCTTAGGAGATGCTAGAATTGTACCAATAACTTAGAGGGATATTCTCTACACTAAAAATGAACCACCTATCATTCTCCAGCTATCCCCCACATCGGATTCCTCACTCAGCATATCACTACAAGTGGTTATAAGTATTCAAATAATAATTCAAGAACCAACTAAACAGTGTCTAAAAGGTAATAACCATCAACACGTATCACACTTTCAAGAACATGATCATTCGCAACCTCAGGAAAAAAGCAAGAAATGGCAACCAACAAGAGCAGAAAAATCAGCACCAACAACAACAAAAGGTATTTTCGAGAACTAACCAAACAGTGGATAAAAGATAACCAAATCTCACTTTCAAAAATAAAAAAAATAGTTGCAACAAAGATACCAAAAAATACTTAATAGAAGATGATAAAGAATAGGAAGAGGAAGAGGTAGCAACACTAACCTTTGTTTCTCTTTAGCGGTTAAATAAAAACTAAGAACAATTAATTAATGCTGAGGAGGAGGAGGAGGAGTGTAATTCCCCGAGAGTACACCCTGGATGCTACATGGTGCTTACAGCCCCGAATGACCACAAGCTAACCCATGCTGGTACTTGCTATGAACAATGAATAAAATAACAAAGAACATGTGTGGAATTTAACTGGAAACGCCATAAGGTTTTAGCAAATGAAATCAATATCGAATCATGATTTTAAAACGTTTGAAAACATACTGTCAGTACTAATAAAAAAATAAGCGGTTGATAATATCAACTGAAAACTGACTAACTGTCTATACTAGTCTAAAAGATTCTAAATTGATTAAATGTGGAGTTGATGGGACAAGACCCCCAACTAACTTCGACTGACTAAATAACTAAAATGCTAATATAACTAAATATAAGATAACACATCCACGAAGGATGAGGACTCACCATTTCTGTTGTTGCTGATGGACTGGAAAGTCCAAGTACGGTCATGAACCCGAGCGTTCGAACCTATTGGCATACCCTATTTTTACCTAAGGTCAAAACGAGCACGACATTATGGACTCTAAAATAATAAATTATGTACAGAGTCGCCACCTAATTTTTAAGGATAATAAGCAAACCTATTTATTTATTAATATGTATGACTTGTGTTTTAATCTACGAAACCAGTTAGATTCTAGGTAAGGATTCAAATTATTCCGAAGGAAAGAGATTAGGCACCATTCAGAATCCACAAATGTGGTTCCCGACCAGACTTAGGTTTATTAAAAGGTGAAGAAAAAAATCAACGTGTATACATATAAATATAAAATCTGTAAAAATAATATAAATAATCTATATGTAAAGAATGTAAATTACATATATTATTGTAAAAATGTGTATAAAAGTATATGAAGATATGTAAATAAAAGTATATATAAGAATGTATATGAAAAAAAAAGTAAAGTTTGAATAAAGAAAAATTTGTTTTAAAGAAAAAGATTACGTATTGTTTTTAGTGTAAAAGGTGTGAATTATTTGATTAAATATATAAATTAATTTAAAATAAATATTAACGACCTAAATTTGCCTAACGCATGATGAGGATTGCGTAAATAAGAAATATCCCGCCCAACACCCCAAAAAATAAAGTTTCACTATGATAATATTTGTACAATTATAAGAATGTAAAAAATACAAATATAAAATAAACTCGAACTCTCCTTTTGAGTTTCCTTTTTGACAAGTATTCCCGAGAATCTGTACAAACACTTGTAATAAAAATATTAGTAACAAATAAATAATTATCAAAATAAATTAAAAAGGTATGTATACGTATTTAAAAATATAATTTTTGTTAAAGAGTGGGGCTTAGATAAAGTTTTGAAATGTTATAAAGATTTTGTCATCGCCCAAAAATATTTATTTTAGTTACGTATTTGTATACGTAAAATACGTCTTTTTATTTTTGGAGGCCTAAAAATCGACGGTAATTTTTTCATTGGCCAAGTGTTAGCCTTTAATATAAAATAATAACTTTATAAAACAAAGTCCATCTTTTTATAACGGGGTGGCCTCAAATATCCAAATTGAGAGATAATTTCATTGGTCAAAGTAGTGTAGTATTTCTTCGTTATCAGTCAAGTATATCCAAATATCACTAAAAGCAATAATAAATTGCTACCCAAACAGTCTCAAATCTGCAAGCACAATAATAAAGCAAAATAAGACCATCGGAAAAAAAATGACAAAGTCAACAAATATATGAGCGAAACAAGAATCAAACCAACATGCCAAAACCAGTATTAAAACAGAGCAACAATCATAAATGGATCCCAAAACAAGCTATATTCATCGGACAAAACCAAGATCTCGCCGGAATATCCAACATAATAGAAAATAAAATTTTTTAGTCAAGTTTGGCCAACTTCTGTTAGATCTGAAAATATACACAAGAACAAACATAGTAAATAAAAAAATAATTATCTAGTGAAGTAGATAAAAAAATCAACCCATACGGCTACTTCAACGGTGATGGAACGTCGGAGCAGCGGGTTTTTTGGGCTAAATTCACAACAGATCCGCGGGGAGGGGCAGGTTTTAGTGGTGTTTAGGTGGTTGTTGGCTTTTCGGTGATTAAATATGGCGGAGGCAAATCGCGAGGAGGAGAAGAAAGGAGCGACGCTAGTTAGGACGGCGGTGTTCGTCGGATCAGTGGAAATTTGTGGTTGGAGGAAGCGGGAGATGGGTCGTGGTGCGTTGGTGCGGTAGTGGCCGGAGCTCTAACGAACGAGCTCCGACAGTGAAGATGATTATTGGCATCTACTTTTAGAGAGAGAAAGAGAGAGAGAGAGAGAGAGAGAGAGTAGAGAGAGAGAAAGATCTGATGTAGTGGGTGTAGATTATGCGTATGTTTGTGTGTGTAATTGTGTGGTGTGTAAAAAAGCAAAAATAATATTTATTTCTACTTTTTCTTCCAACATATCTCTTAAATTAGGGAAAGTAGATAAAATAAAGTAAAAAAAATAAAAATAAAAAGTGAGTGGACCTTGATTTGAATGATTTATTACTCTGTGTATTAAAATAATTAAATTGACTTACTTTTGCAGGTCGTGTTAAGTAACGTACAAAATAATGAAGGCCGATATGTAATTAACAAAAAAATATAAATAACAAATAAAAAATATAATTATATTTAAAAAGGATACATTATTCTATAAATAATTAAAATTTTACTGTGCAGTAAAAAATTATAGTGCTATGCTGTGTACGTATGTAAATGACTGCGCAAAAAATATTAAAATAATAATAAATTGATAAAAATCCTAAAATTTGTGAAATTAAAGATGATTATCAATAAATCATGTAAAATTAAAATATGACAATAAATGAGTAAAAAATGTAAAATAATGATGATTATCAACAATTTATTAATAATTGCAAAAGATATCTGAAAAATTGCATATTGTGTCATTTAACGACCAGAGAGCCTAAATGCATTAATTTTAAGTATGGGGAGCCAAAATTGAGTGTCAACAGTTTTTCCCTTTTTGTTTGTAGATAATGTAGAAGTCTTCAATCGAAAACGTTGACGTGTAGCCAATTTTGCTCGACAAAAATTATTTTTGATAAAAAATTCAAGCGAACTCCAATTTAGAGTTGATTATACACCTTGAGTTGCATGAGGATCAGGTCGGATGTAATTTTAAAATTAGGAAAATTTCTCTGTTATTAAAGGTTAAAGACCGTGTGAAGTAATTAATGAAATATGAACTATTTGGGAACAGAAGTGTTCATATATTCCCGATGTTCCTTTTAAAATTGCCCCAGTATCGAGATGTGAGATGCTGGGGATGCAAGATTGTGTACTTGCTGGGGAGAAAGAATAATTGTGGAGTTTTGATGATCGAACTCTGCATAGAGCTTCCTACATATCTCGAGTGTCACGAGAATCAGGTCAATGTAGTTCAGAAAAGAAAATAGGGTAAAATTTGAGACGATTCTCAAAATTTACCCCAGTGTATGATTCATGGCTAACAATTTTTCTGGGGAAGAAAAAAAATATCTTGTTATTGTGAATTGTAAGATGTGTGACGTCTCCGATTGTCTACAGGGACTTGAAGATGAATGAAAGTTGTCTTCAATTGTGTACGAAGACTATGTGATGAATAAAAGATGTCTCCAATTATCTACGGAGACTTGATGATATCTCTAATTATCTATGGAGACGGATGTTGATTGTCTCTCTGATTGTCTATGAAGATTGATGTTGAATGATGATGTCATCGATTGTATACAAAGACTTGATGACATCTCCAATTATCTATAGAGATAGATATTGATTTTCGTCTCTTATTGTCATGGAGACTGGTATTAAATGATGACGTCTTTAATTGTCTACAAAGACTGGTGTTGACATATCTAATTGTTTATGGAGACTGATGTTGATAAATGGTGTCTTCGATTATCTACGAAGACTGTGATGATAAAATAATATCTCTAATTGTCTGAATGATGCCTTCGATTATCTACGAAGACTGTGTATGATATCTCCAATTATCTATGGAGACAAATGTTGAATATCGTCTTCGATTGTCTACGAAGACTGATGTTGAATGATGATGTCTTTGATTGTATATGAAGAATTGATGACATATCCAATTATCTATGGAGATGGATGTTGATTGTTGTCTCTGATTGTATACAGAGACTGGCATTGAATGATGACATCTTTGATTATCTACGAAGACTGGTGTTGACATCTCCAATTATCTATAGAGACTGATATTGATATGATGATGTTTTCGATTGTATACGAAGACTTGATGACATCTCCAAGTGTGTATGAAGACTAATGTTGATTGTCTTCTTTAATTGTATATGAAGACTAAATGATGTCTACGAAGACTTGATGCATGACATCTCCAATTGTTTATGAAGATTGTCATCATCGATTGTCTACGAAAACTGTGTAATGACATCTCCAATTATCTATAGAGCCTGATGTCGATTGTCGTCTTCGATTTTATACAAAGACTGGAGGATGACATCTCCAATTATCTATGGAGAGTGATATTTATGTCTTTGATTTTCTACGAAGACTATGTTGATTGTCGTCTCCGATTGTTTATGAAGACTATGTGATGAATGATGTCTTCAATTGTCTACGAAGACTATGCATGATATCTCCAATTATCTATGGAGACTTGATGATAAATGATGCCTATGATTGTCTACAGAGACTATGTGATGAATGTTGTCTCCAATTGTCTACGAAGACTATGTTGATGGTTGCATGCTATCTTCGATTATCTACGGCGACTGATGTAGATTTTCGTCTTTGATTGTCCACGAAAACTGAGGCCCTCAACTAGTAAGGTGACCAAAATCTAATAGCCCTTTCGACTGGCGGGGTTATTGAAATGTAAAACTTTTCGATTGGGAGAACAAATGTAATAGCCTCTCGACTGACGGGGCTATAAAAAATATAAAGATACTCAAAGATAGGTGTCTTACTAAAAAATAAAATACTGATATTTGAAAGTATGTGCTTAAAAAGGTCAAGTGCCCGTATTTGAAAATTGGGCATCTTGAATGAAAAGTAAAAATGTATGTATATGAAAGTGGGTACCTTGAGAATTTTTTATTTTTTTTTGTATTTTCTTGACAAAAAGTGTGGAAAATGAAGAAGGTATGGTTGTGTCTTGGCTTTAGTTGGTACCAATAATTAGTAGTGTGTATAAGAATTCCCCCGTATCCTTCCTAGCTAATCGAGATCGACTTCAGGGTAACACTCCTATAGTTTCAAGTGGTACCTCAGACCTACCTAAGTATCGACAGAATTTATTCATCTTGCTTCAAATAAAGGTTTCATAAAACTACACCTAACCTCATGTTTCAAGTGTCCTCTCCAAAAATAAAGTCCCATTTCACACATATTTGAATAATTTTTTATTTGGGGACGTCGAGAGAAATACACTCATACTCGAACTTTTTCAATATGTTTTATTCAATACAACTGAATAAATAAAATAAAATATTTCTCAAACTATATGACTGACTCGAGCCCTTGAATCAATAGGACTCATCATCTGCTGACTGAAAGCTGTAAACTGTCTGAATATGGTATGCGTGCTACAACTGAATAGATGCCTACATTATGAGACAATGTAGCACATAGACATATATGTGGATCAGTACTTTGAGGATGTACTGAGTATATGGGGGTGAATGCATAAGTAAAACATCATCTCATCATCATAATTTATATATCAATGCATGCTAAATGTAAATGACTCACATAAGATGGAATATCTAAAATATTGAGATAATAAGAAGCAAATCATACTTTATAGATCTAGCGAGTCATAACATTTAGTTATAAAAGTTGTGCTAGTATTCTATCTGTAAATCATATTGTCTAAGTGTAAAAAGAGCTGACTTCTGAATCTGAAATCTGAAAGCTAAAATTTGAAGCTAATATCTTTCTGTAAAGCATAATCTGAGTAAACTGTGAGCTTTTACACTTAGTTTTCTGAAAATCTTTACTATTAAAATGTTGGAAAAACACTTTATCTTAAGGATTTAGAAATCAAAAAAACTTATTCTACATGTGAGATTCTTCTAACTGACATAAACTATGTAAGTATTCATGGAGTCCAACATTCTTGTCCCCCATAAGGAGGAATCCTCACGTTGGGGAGACGAGTCATACTCTTGCCAAGGAGTATAACCTTTCTAAGTTATCACATATCTATCATCCACATAGAAGTGGGAACAATCTAAATCCTACATTGGCACGTAGTTCTGGGATATGAAACCATAGTAACGTACCCATCTCGGTGCTAAATACTACTCCCATTAAATCTATATGCTCATTCTGATGGAAATCCACTTCTAAAATAGTATAATAGTTTATAATGAAAACCAACTATATATCTGTAAAGCTAAATCTGTAATCTGAATCTGTAAAGTGGATTTCATATCTATTCTTAAGACCTAAAGGTCAAATCCTTATTAATAATCTGAAAAGAATCTAGTCATAAAGTGCTCATAGCACAATCAATCTTGAAATAACAATCTTTAATTAGGGCTTAATGATCCATGCATCAAACTCATGTTAAAACATCATAATATTCATGCTTGGTAATGTAAACATTTATAAATAAAGTTAAAATCTGGAAATTTCTGTAATATGCATGAAAATATGAACATAAACATTCAATTCAACTTCTAAATCCCTTGAAATCGCATAATCTCATAAATAGCAATATTGGGTGTAAACCCTAACTTTAATTTCATGGGAAATCAAATAAAATTCAGTAGATTTGTAATTAAAATAAGTTTTGGGCACAAGGATGAAAGGATTATCCTTGTTGAAAAACCTCACATACCTTGATTGATGATTAGATGAAGAAACTTGAATTATTGGTTCCTATTTGAGTTCTTGAAGATGAGTTCTTGATTATCTTGTCTTGGAAATCCTCAATTTAGAGATTTCTTGGAGAAACTATGGAGGATTTTGATTTCTTGGAGAAGAAGCTCTTGAGTTCTAGGGTTTTGTTTTGAGAGAAAATTGATGAAATAAGCATAAAGTGCTTTGGAATATGCTTAATATTGTGTTTTACATGAATCGAGGCCTTGGGAATTGACCAAAATGCCCCTATTAAACTTCTAAATGGAACTAGAAAAGAAGGAAAAATCCCAATTTAATAGGACACCGCGACACGCCACTATCTCAGAGGCTCGCTGGAAAAGGACGAGTGGGAACTAGGCCTTCACCGCGATGCGCCACAATTGTGGTGCCCCTTTGGAATGCCATTTTGGCCACTAGCACGACGCACCAGTATCGCGTTGGGTTACTGGATGTCGACAATTAGGAATTTGGACCTCTCCACGATGTGCCAATATCGCAGAGGTCCACTGGAATTGACAATTATGAAATTGTCCTTCTCCGCGATGTGGTGGTTGCTCAAGTGGGACACTGTCAACTTAAAAATGCTCTAATTTTTCAACCGAGTATCAGATTCGGGCGAATTTAGTATCGATGGTAAGGTTATTTAATTTCTCACACAATGGGAGGTCTAAATTTGGAAAATTCCACACTAAATAAATATTCTTCATTTTGGAATCTATTCCTTAACGTTCTAGGAATAAATTCAAGCTAGGAAAAATATGGGGTGTTACAATATCTCCCCCTTGGAAACATTCATCCTCAAATATGGATAGATAAGTTGAAAATACTGAGAAATCTGAGGCTATAGGATTTTATGCACAACTAAATAAACTGTATGACTGAATCTCAACATTGCGAGCTACTGTACTGATCTTGTGAGTGCATGAACTTACATTAAAATAGATATATGGATAAATCTGAGACTGGAAAAGAACTGAATTAAGGAAGAATATTACCTTCGACTTAATCTGAATTAGTGGAGAAGAGATGAGGGTACTTGGTACGCATGTCTGTTTTTGCTTCCTAAGTAGCACCCTTAATGGACTGATTGGAATGAGAGTTCTAAACTAAGGAAACTAATATTACATATTAAATATTCGCATCTTGGAATATACTTACATGACTAAGTCTGGAACATTAGAAACCTCTATCATGAAACTGATTTCTAAGCTGACTTGCCTTTACTTATTTAAGAAACTGATTCATGCTGAGAGTTTAGAATTAACTTGAAGTGTTCATGATGCAATTATTCATGTAGAACTGTGAAGTGATAATTTATGCAGGCACGAATCATGAGACAATGCGGTTAAGATCATACAATAGGTATTACATTGTTTGAGTTGGGATGTTTGGAAAACTGAGATCATTCACTGAATACTTATGAACTGAATCATGACTAGATATCTGAATCTGAAACTGATGTCTGATGCATATACTGAGCTGAATTTGCAATTTACCTGGATGCGAATAAACTACCTCTTGAAATGGCCATACTCATGAAATTTCAGGTAGTAAGACTAGACTAAATCAGAAGATGGAAAACTATAGAAATTTGTCTGTCTGGCTGTTAAACTGGGTTGCTGGCTATACACATTGAATCATACTGAATGCTCATACCCAGATGGAGTATTTCTCGAACACTTTTCTAAGAAATTCTAATGATAGATATTAGGGAGTAAATAATTTTGGGCATGATCTGAACAAAACATCTGAATAAGAAATCACAATATTTCTACCGCTCTATAGCATGGAACATAGATCTATAAATCATAATCTAGGATAGAATTACTAGGCCTTGAGCAATGCAACTTCTTACTTTCAAGCTTAGCAACACTTCTCAAATACTCTCTCAACTATACTGTTCCCCTCAAATACCATACTCTCTTGATTCAACTTATAATTCTCACATGGGCATTGATAAATCCGTCTACAAAAGTCTAAACTGAACTAAATCCTCTTATCATGGTCAACCCTAACTCGGAATCACAAGGTACTATATATGACACCATAATACTAGTCTGAACCATGGATTTAATACCCTAAGCATTGTTATAACTATTCTCCCTAGGATGATTTTTCTTATCATTTTAATAACTAAATTCAAACTCTTACAAGAAAATCTTTAGTGCACAACGTGCCCATCAACTTATATACCAACATAACGTTCAATCCTAACTTAATAACCACATATGCACTTCTAAACAAATACCCATAAGAGTATCTTTCTCGTATTCTCTAATACCTCTATCAATAACAACTTCCATGCACTATTTGATTCTTAGGAAGACACACATAAAATATTCTCAACTAACCAAGTCATATACAAAAAGCCTCACCTCAATATTTCTTCATTTATAGACTCACATAAAACAAGCCTACAACTATTTTTTTTCCAACTTAACACATTTACTCTATACCATTCACACAATTATTCATCATCATTATCTTGACCTAAGGGACGGTCACTGAAAGGTTGGAATACGAGGGCCTGAAACCTGAAGGGATACCAAGCATAACTTGACACTCTACCGAGGCCTGGGGAATAGAATGTTTACGGCACAAATTCATTAAAGAGATCTAATTTGAGGGTGTACAAGATATAAATCTGAATTTTGCTGATCTCTAAGAGTGTTGCCTGAGTACTGGAACTAAACATACTATAAGGCATGAGTACATGAGTCATGAGCTACATGACCTGAATTTTGGAGTTCATAACTTTATGGAATATGATTCCAACTACTGAATGAACTGAAAATTCTCGTACTAGAAACTGGGAGAGTACATGATTCTCTATTATGTACATGAACATGGACTATGATCATGGAACTGATACGTAAGGTATGAGTAGATGTCGGAGTAACTGAACCATAAATATCGAAATAAGAACGAGTTAGGCATCATTCTCCCTTTTTGATGTTCTATAACATACTGGTATCACTACTATAATCTGAGAGCTTGACTTGGTTACTCGCTCTATGATCTCCCTCTTAGCTTTAAGCCATCATTCTAAGTCTAAGGAACCCTTCACTAAACTCTAAATTGGGTTACACTCACTACACTCTAGAGTCTGGAACACAACAATACATGCTAATAATAACTTACTCTAAAAGACTACACCTGAAAGTGTAAAACTCACTTATAATACTTCCTTCTGAGGTTCAACTATATCTCTCTACAGCCATACTAATCATCAAATAATATCTTGAACACTTACTAACTTAGAATCTTCATGAGTATCACCGAATCCTGAGTTCACACCATCTAGAGCTTCAACTCTCATTTTTATTTGCTCAATCTTCAAAGATTCAAACTTAGATTCTAGAACTTAACACAGATATTTTCAACCTTTAATAAACCATACTGCTTCTGTCATAGCCTACTAATATCGCATCTCTAAACTTATGTTTCTAAACCATGAGAATCAAGTTCATACAAAAGGCTCAACATCATCTATCCATAACTCAACTGCTTAACTTAGCCATTAAGAACATCATATACTATATAGCTAGTCTCCTTCCTCTTAGAAACTCAACGATACTACTAACCACACACAACTCATAATAACCTTGGAAGATAATGCAACCCCATAACACCTTGGGCATACTTCTTCATCATACATACGACATCATACTTAATTACGAATTAAAATGGACTCAAACTCTTGCACATACTGTTCAAGCCAACTAGATCACTTCCATATAACTAGCATCACTAGCCAAGAAATCATTACATCCACTCTGATGACCATCAACTATTCAAACTTAATGTCTAGTGCTAAACATACTTCAACAACCCAACCTCACATACAATTGTCACTTGGTAGCTATAAAATTAAACATCAAGAAACACTAGTCCACTAGATCTTCATAATAATATTAATCGGTCAAAATCATATGACCTATCTCATTATAATCCATTAACACATACTAATTCTACACATTACTACTATTTACCCTTCCATACACCTAAATTAACGGTACTCAATCACCAAATACTTCATTTATACTTTTTAATAACCATAAATATTATCAATAACTCCTTCCGTACTTCAAGAAAACAACAATTCCCCTTAACTAATAACTTTTTCTCTACCTTCCACTAAACTTGCATGCAAGGACGTATCACCTTACCAAAACTAGACAACATACGTAAGTTTATCTCTATACTTTCTATCAATCACCATTCCCACTTTCTTGCCACTACTCATCTATACTCATGCTTCCACCTATAATAGGGTTCTACTATTCATAAATCATAACACTGGAGTTCATAATAACCCTCGAATGCCCACTTCATTAACAGTCTAGGTCCATACTATCTCCTCTCAATAACACTACCTGTATAAAAAGGGTCAATGGGCAATCTGAATATATATCTCATTTTTTCTCAACTAAGTAACTCATAAGGATGGGGACATAACTTTCAACTTGAGGAACTTGTGACACACTAGAGCGCTTCGCTCAAGCCCTTGGTGTGACTTCTGAGATTATTGATGGTAAATATGAGAGTATTATTTGGAGAGGAATTGGAACTTGTTGTTCATGTTATCTTGATAATAAGTCATAGATGAATAATTTTGGGGTAACACACGAGTAGATCGGAGTTTTAGAAGGAACAACTTTACAGCTCGATCTAGAGTATAATAGGAGGGATTTTTTTTAAATTCCTTGTAGCCTCTCGAAAAAAGTACAGATGTCTTTGTACCATTCCGCAAGACTCTACTAGACACGGCTTCATAGACACCCTAGGACACTTGAACCTTGTGCTCTGATACAAAGTTTGTAATGCCTCGAAAATGGGTCCCGAGATATCACATGGTGCTTAGGACCTCAAGTGATCCCAAGCTAATCCATGAGCTAGAATACTGATAAATAACTAATTAAACATGTATAAAATGACAGAGTTTATTGTACGGAAACATAACAATGATGGAATCTGAGAAGAATACAATATTGGTACACTTGTACATTTTAATAAAATCTGAAAATAGGGACTAAAATTACATAACGGACTCTAACTAACATCTGTGAAGCCTCTACTATACATACTATAGAAAGCTTGGACATGACCCCCAACTATCCTAAATCAATATGACTGAATAAATAAAATAAAAAACTCCTCAAACTATATGATTGACTCAAGCCCTTAAATCAAAAAGACTCATCATCTGCTGACTTGAAGTTGTAAACTATCTGAATATGGTATGCGTGCTACAACTAAACTGATACCTACATTATGAGACAATATAGCACAGACATATATGTGGATCAGTACTTTGAGGATGTACTGAGTATATAAGGGTGAATGCATAAGTAAAAACATCATCTAATCATCAGAATTTATAAAACAATGCATTCTAAATGTAAATAACTCACATAAGCTGAAATATCTGAAATACTGCGATAATAAAAAGCAAACCATACTTTATAGATCTAGTGAGTCATACCATTTAGTTTTGAAAGATGTGCTAGTATTCTGTCTGTAAATTATACTGTCTAAGTGTAAAAGGAGCTCACTTCTGAAAGCTAAAATCTAAAGCTAATATCTTTCTGTAAAGCATAATCTGAGTAAACTGTGAGCCTTTACACTTACTTTTATGAAAATCTTTACTATTAAACTATAGAAAATACACATTATCTTAAGGATTTAGAAATCTGAAAACTTATTCAGCATGGGAGATTTGTCTAACTGACATATACCATGTGAGCATTCATGGAGTCCAATGTTGTTGTCCCCTAAAGGAGAATCTTTATATTGGGGAGATAAGTCATACTCTTTCCAGGGAGTATAGCCTATCTAAGTGATCACAGATCTATCATCCACGTATAAGTGGGAACAATCTAAATCCTATATTGGCACGTAGTTCTGAGGTATAAAACCATACTAACGTACCCATCTTGGTGCTAAATACAACTCCCATTAAATCAGTATGCTTATTCTAATGGAAATCCACTTCTAAAATAGTATAATGGTTATAATGAAAACCAACTGTATATCTGTAAAGCTAAATCTGTAATCTAAATCTGTAAAGTGGATTTCATATCTATTCTTGAGACCAAAAGGTCAAATCTTTATCAATAATCTGAAAAGAAGCTAGTCATAAAGTACTCATAGCACAATCAATCTTGAAATAACAATCTTTAATTAGGACTTAGTGACCCATGCATCAAACTCATGTTAAAACATCATAATATTCATGCTTGGTAATATAAACATTTATAAATCAAGTTAAAATCTAGAAATTTCTGCAATATGCATGAAAATATGAACATAGACATGCAATTCAACTTCTAAATCCCTTGAAATCTCATAATCTCATAAATAGCAATATTGGGTGTAAACCCTAACTTTAATTTCATGGGAAATCAAATAAAATTCAGTAGATTTGTAATTAAAATAAGTTTTGGGCTCAAGGATGAAAGGATTATCCTTGTTGAAAACCCCCCACATACCTTGATTGATGATTAGATGAAGAAACTTGAATTATTGATTCCTATTTAAGTTCTTAAAGATGAGTTCTTGATTATCTTGTCTTGAAAATCCTCAATTTAGAGCTTTCTAGGAGAAACTATAGAGGATTTTGATTTCTTGAAGAAGAAACTCTTGAGTTATCGGGTTTTGTTTTGAGAGAAAATTGATGAAATAAGCATAAAGTGCTTTGGAATATGCTTAATAATGTGTTTTACATGAATTGGGGCATTGGGGATTGACCAAACTTTCCCTATTAAACTGCTAAACGGAACTGGAAAAGAAAGCAAAAATCCTGATTTAATAGGTCATCGCGATGCGCCACTATCGCGGTGGCTCACTGGAAAAGGACGTGTGGGAACTGGGACTTCACCGTGATGTGGCACAATCACGGTGCCATTTTGGCCACTGGCGCGATGCGCCAGTATCGGGTTGGGCTATTGGATTTCGACAATCTGGAATTTTGACCTCTCCGCGATGCATCAATATCGTGGAGGTCTACTGGAATTGAAAATTATGAAATTGTCCTTCTCCGCGATGCGGTGGTTGCTAAGGTGGGACACTATAAACTTAAAAAGGCTTTAATTCCTCCATCAAGTATCGGATTCGGGCGAATTTAGTATCGATGGAAATCTTATTAAATTTCCCACACAATGAGAGGTTTAAATCTAGAAAATTCCACACGAAATAAATATTATTCATTTTTGAAGCTATTCCTTAACGTTCTAGGAATGAATTCAATCTAGGAAAACTACGGGGTGTTACAATTTATTATATAAGTATGTAAGTAAATAAAGTAAAGACACAATGATTTACTAGTTCAGAACACCAATGTGGTGCCTAATTCCAGTTCCCTTGGGCTTAAAGATTTATTTTAAATCTTTCAAAATAGAGCTGGTATACATATGTGGAAAATAAGTTCTGATGCTTATTTTGATATTCATATCTTGTGACACAGCCTTAACTGGTATGACTAAGTTCACTCGATCTTACTTTTGTAACTATTCTAAACAGAAGAGTACAAAGCTTTATCAAGACTAAAATTAAGAAACACTAAAATTTTCCGTAAAGCTGTGTATGTCTTTGAGCCTTCAATCTTCTCTTTTTATATGTTTAGGTTGATACTCCTTCAAAAGGAAACCCAAGGGTTTTCTTCTCAATCAAGGATTTGATTAGGCTCCTTGATTAAGGGTAATACGTCCATATCAGATATGTTCGTATATCCTAGGATGGTTTCCTTTCATCACTACCATTCATGTCCATATCATATATATCCATGAAGAGGGTGTGATTTCCTTTCCATGTTGCTCTGCGACCATCCTTGTATTTTAGGATCTGAAGAAATCTTTAGGAGATGCGATTTTTCTTGTATTTTGGAATCTGAAAAGATCCTTTATTAATGCCGAATCCAGAATTCCAAGTATATCTCCATGATGATCTTTCTTGCCTTTGTTATCCTTCTTGGTGTATCCTGCATATTAGCAATATATTAGTTTATCATTATTAAAATATACAACTTTGATATGGAAAGTTAACACTTGACTTGTCAGGGAATCATCTCTCGGGGAAGATTCCAATGGGGCTTGCTAACTTGAAATTTCTTAGCGTGTTGGACTTTTCAAACAACAACTTATTTGGGAGAATACCATCAAGCAATCAATTGCAAGGCTTTATTTCCTCAACTTATAATGGGAATATTCATCTGTGTGGCCCTCTTCTTCCACAGTGTCCTGCATTTGCTCCTTAAAATCCTCATGTTGTCCTGGACAAATAATTTTATTGTGAACAATTACATGATTTATTCTTCTGTCACATACAATACCCTTCAATTTATAGCATTATTTTTTATCCTTTTCATCACCACATGATGGATATTTTCTCTTATCCATTGTTCCTGCATGCATCTATTTCCTAAACAACTTTCAAAATCATTTGTCTGTACGAGTATTTATCTATTTAGGAAACGTAAATCTTGACTATCTATGATTTTAATTGATTTTAAATCCAACCAAAATATTAAAAAATGTCTCTTTAGGAATAAATTACAAAGATCTTTTTCAATTATATAACAAACTTAAATTTAACATCAAAGTCAAGTGAATCCACTTTGAGAAGGAAAAAAAGAAAGATCCATGAACATCCTATTTTCTCCTACTTAGACTAGTAGCATAAACAAGATTAATAACACTAAATGAAGTGTTTGGCTTTTCCTTTTTTGCAAAAAATAAATACTAAGAATAGAAAAATGGGAAAAGGGTCAATGGGAGAAGGGTTCAACATTTGTCTTCTGCATCTACCCAGACGTTAATTAGGTGTTGATGAAGGTAATGTCAATAATTTGAATGTGAATGTTGAGTTGAGAAATTTCAAAGGGACAGGGCTAAAGCTTTTCATCATTTTATCCAACAACGATGTTAATTTGGATCAACTTTCACATCTCGATTCATAAAAGTACAATAGAATTGTAGAATATAATACATATAAAAAAGTATTAGAGCACGACAAAACAGACATCTCTCTCATCGATGATTACATTGATAAAATTTATGTATTAAATAGTCCTAACTTTGCTACTTTAACCTGTCTCACTGTGCAAACCAATGATATTGGGTTGTGGCACAGAAAACTGGGGCATGCTAGTATGCATATCATTGAGAAACTGTCTAGACTAGAACTGGTGAGAGGTCTGCCAAAACTCAAGTTTGAAAAGGATCAGATCCGTGATGCCAGTCAATTAGCTAAATATACACGAACATCATTCAAAGTCAAAGACATTATGTCTACTACAAAACCCCTTCAAAAAATCCGTATGTATCTATTTGGACCCATCAAGACAACAAGTATTGTTGGAAAAAGATATGTCTTCATCATCGTTGATGACTATTATCATTTAACTTAGGTAGTGTTTCTTGCTCATAAACATGAGGATTTCACAAACTTTGAGATATTTTATAGAAAAGTACAAAGAGAAGTTGGACACCGCATCACCTATGTTCACAGTGATCATGGAGGAGAATTTGAAAATAAGGTTTTTGAGGAATATTGTGCTCAAAACGGATAATCTCAGAACTTTCCATCACCTCGATCAACTTAATAAAATGGTGTGGTGAAGTGAAAGAATTGATCACTCGAAGAAACTACTAGGACCATATTGTTGGAACACAATCTTCCAGATTACTTTGGGGCAGAGAAAATAAGCACAACATGTCACATCATCAACAGATGCCTCATCATAACTATTCTAAAGAAAACTCCTTATGACCTATGGAGAGGGAAGAAACCTACCATCATCTACTTTCATCCTTTAGGATGAAAATATTTTATCCACAACAACGGTAAGAATAACTTGGGAAAAGAAAATTTGATTCATGAAGTGATAAAGGTATTTTTCTTGGGTACTCTCCCACCAGTCATACTTACAAAGCTTATAATAAAAGAAAATTATGTGTTGAAGAATATATACATATTGTATTTGATGAAACTAATCACCCTCCTACGAGTTTGAGTATTGATGAAGATCAGGTGAGTGATCTACAATCTAGATCCAATACTAGCACAACCTTTGAGATATCACAAGAAAATTTGACTATACCCCTTCCAAAGTCAACTCCCATAGTAGAAATAGTCAAACTGAGTGTTCCAAGAGAACAGAAACATGATGCTAGCTATCCAAATGAATTTATCATGAGAAAGCTGGATGATAAGATGAAGACAAGAGCATCATTGAGAAAGCAAGCATCTATTGCCCTTGCATCTCAAATTGAACCAAAGAAGACCGATGAGGCCCTCAAAGATGAATCCTGGGTCGAAGCCATGAAGGAAGAATTAGACCAGTTTGAATGAAATCAAGTTTGAAATCTGGTTGAAAGACCCATAAACTGCTCAGTAATTAGAACTAGACAGGTCTACAGAAACAAATTGAATGAAGAAGGTAAGGTTATCATAAACAAATCCAAACTTATAGCTCAATGCTACTCTCAACAAGAAGGTATTCATTATGATAAAACCTTTACCCCTGTGGTAAGGTTAGAACCAATTCAAATTTTATTAGTCTTTGCTGCTTTAAAATGTTTGAAGTTACATTAAATGGATATCAAAAGCGCCCTCTTAAATGGATTTATTCATGAATAAGTTTTTATAAAACAACCCCCTGATTTCAAAAGTCCATCTTATCCAAATTATGTTTTCAAATTTTCAGAAGCACTCTACGGTCTCAAACAAGCTCCAAAGGCTTTGTATAAGAGATTGAGTACTTCCTTACTAAATAAAATATTTCAATGAGGTAAAATTGATACAACTCTTATTTGATTCAAATCTTTTTATTGTGCAAATTTACGTTGATGATATTATTTTGGTAGTCCTAACATCTCTCTGTGTGACAATTTTGCAAATATGATAAAAGAAGAATTTAAAATTATCCTTATGGGATAGCTCACATTCTTCTTGGGATTACAAATCAAACAAACTCCCAAAGGTAACTTCATCAATCTAGATAAAAACACAAAGAAACTCATCAAAAAGTTTTGTATGGAAAAAAAAGGCCTATGGAACTCCGATGAGTCCATCCTTAAATCTTGATTCAGACTAGTCTAGAAAGGATGTTGATGAAAAGACGTACAAGAGAAAGATTTGATCACTACTCTATTTGATCTCCAGTGGACCAGACATCATATTTAGTGTATGTAAGTTTACCAGGTTCCAGTCGACTCCCAAAGAATCTCTTCTGACTGTCGTGAAAAGAATCATATGATATCTCATAGGAACTCAAGACATTAAACTATGGTATCCTTTCTCTTCCCATTTCAATTTAATTAGATATTCAGATGCTAACTTTGTAGGTGATAAAAGCAATAGAAAAAACACTAGTGGAATATGTCAAATTCTTTGTGATGCCCTGATTTCATGGCACTTTAAGAAGAAAACTTCATTTGCTCTTTCAATAACTGAAGCCGAATTTATAGCCTTTGGAAATTGCGGTACTCAAACTTTATGGATGATGCATCAACTAATTAATTTTAATTTTTCTTTTGAATTTGTTCCCATAATATGTGATAACACCAGTTCCATTAGTTTCTCTAAATATATTTTGCATCATTCTAGGGAAAAACATATTGATATTAAGCATCATTTTATTCGAGATCATGTAGAAAATCGACACTTTTCTTTAACATTTGTTGACTTCAAAAATCAACTGGCAGATATTTTTACAAAACCTTTGTTAGAAGAAACATTTAGTTACCTTAGAAAAAGACTAGTATTCTCAGTATTAATAACCTATGAGTTTTATTTTTAGACAAAAAATCTTTTTACTTGGTTCGATTCTCTCTTCAGTTTTTAACTAAGAACTTGGTTTTCAAAAAAGGAAGTCATCATTATTTTTACCGGTATTTATGCCACCTCTGCTACTTCTGCACCCCTTTACCTTCCCAACACACCCATCTTTTATCGTCCTTTCACTTCCATCAGTCATCTTTTCACTTTACACCTCTTTGTCTTTCCCTCCATATCTTGTATAACAGTCGCCTACATCCCCCTCTTTTCCACTGTTTACTTACCATCCTCTCCTCTCCCTCTTTATCCCTTTAAAATCCAATTCCACTTCTTTCCCATGACCAAAACTAGTTATATGGCTAGTGTTTCCACAGCCCTTCCTAAATCTCTCTTCGACAACCCTATTCTCCTCCCTGGGTCCTCTGATAAATCCTCATTAGATTCTCAATAGTCTACTCTCATCAAAAGGCATTGTTCCACTCCCAGCCCAGCCCTCTCTTTTAATAAAACTCAAACCACTTTTCTTACTCCTTCTCTTCTAAGGACATGCATAAGTTCTGGACATGCTTTCAAAAAGAAAAATTCTCTGCTTTCAAAAATTCTTCCATTGTATCCTATTGAATAATCAATATCTTTCAATTAAAAGATGCCTTCTGTAATGCCACTCTCATATTTTAATTTCAAGAGTTGTCCCTGGTCTTCCATGTCTATAGACTTTATGTTTATGAGGATCCTGTCTGGATGTTCTATGTGAATCTACGCCTTTATCCTAATAGTGGTGAACTTGAGACTCTTGTTCTTGGCACAAGAATCATATTTAAGGAGTTTTGTTCGATAAGGTTTTGATACAAAATTCTCTGGTGTGATTTCTTTCATGAATGGTACCTAACCTGAAGATTTTGAGGTATGTTTTGAAGAAGCAAAATGGATCCTGTTTGACCCAGACACAACATTGTCTACTTTTGGTCCTTTGTCCATGTGTTTCAATTATTTCATCATGGCTCACATAATCGCTACCTCATTGATTACAGGAAAGGGATCCCTCAGCAACATTACCTGTCGTGATGTATTTATTCTGTATTATCTGGTTAAGAAACAAAAAATTAATTGGGTAACCTGGATCAGTGAGTATATGATGGAGAGTGCAGTGGATGTTTATGCCTCCCCTAGTTTACCATATGGCCTGATAATTACTCAGATTCTATTGTACCACTATATTGATCTATCTGCTTACCCCCAGTGGAAGTCGTTGCCACTTATGATTCCAAAACTTTTTCCAGAATGGGTTATGTTTTGGTCGATAATGAGTGGCGCAAGAAGGATTCTTCTCGGGAAAAATATGAACTCCCCAAGGTAAGAAAGTCTATTTCTAACCCCATGATTATTATGTTGAAAGAACTGGAGGAAATCAAAGATCACTTCGTGAGAAAGGTGTCATGTTGCTACAAGAGTTGACTTCCAAACTTCTAGACCTTTGGAAGAGCACCAGCACAGACATAAGCGTAGTCCAGTTGTCTCTTGATGGATTCAAACAAGAGGGAATCAAGATGTTTACTCAAGTGTTCACTCCCATGGACTCCCTCAATTCCCAAGTCCACTCCTTCAATGATGATCTTGCTATTTTTGTTCAGAACTCCTACTTCTAATTTTTTGAAAATATTGAAAAATCACATGACAAATTCTTCCATAATATGAATAATACCCTAACATACTTTCTGTCTAAGTGGTGAATGATGACTTTTTATTCAAAGGGGGTCCTATCCCTTATTTTTGTTGGGTTGTAAGATGATTTTTAACACACTATCTGCCACATGTTTGGTTTTAGACTATTACTTGGTAATTATTTAGATTAATTCTCTTCTATATGTCTATTGTTCTTTTGCTAGTCTGTGGTTCTTTTTAATTATGCCAAAAGGGGGAGAAAGAAAGAAACATCAAAAGTGCTTACAAGTTAGGAGAGCAAGTCTACTATCAATGGATAAGTGTCGACTAATACTCAAGTAACAGATGAACATCAGAAGTGTCTACAATTCAAGGGGAGTAAGTCGACTATTGTGGCAGACCAGGAAGTCAACTTATGTTTAATGCTTGTTTGTTATTATCAAAAAATAGGAGATTGTTAGTCTCCTATATTTATGTTCTATATTTTAATACGTCTTACCCTACTTTATCTGCGTAGTTCTATAAAGCAAGGACTGCTACTAAGGGTCAAATCCTCTGCTGGCAGGAATGACCCCATCCCTGGATTTACTCGGTGCTGAATCCTACTCTCAACTGAATGGACACTGAAATGATCACTAGACTGTACTAGACTTGACTGAACTGTTACTGATCGAATTGACTGATTGAACTGTACTGAGTTTACTGAATTCTATAATTGACTGAGTACTACTGTTCATGACATTACTGAGACTATTTTGAGTTACTTTAGTTCTAGTTAAACAACTAGATTTTTGGGTATTGAATACCCCCAGGACTCGATAGCATCAATACTAATAAAACATAGCAATACTTGAAAACATGGCCATAGTCAATTGTTCATATTTTAATCACTTAGACATTTTGTCAAACACTTGGAAGTCATGAGTTTGTACATAAATGGGGACACATGCCAACATGTCATAAATACGCTATTCAATCCACAAGGATATTATATCAAATAATTTCAATCCATAGTTTTAGCATGGAAGAAGTTTAAATATGTAGTGATAGCATGAGTTCATTACTAAGATCCCCAAAGGATCACAATGCACAATTTATTCACCAGGGCATTTTATCAAACACTTATAAGGCATAACCTTACACTTGGACATGAACAACATGCCAATGCATCATGACTATAACAATCATTTCACAATTCAAGGGTTTTTGACATGGGAATTACATCAATCAAATACATGTCATTTTATATTCATGAAACTTGCAATTAAATTGAAAATCCAACATCAATACATACATGAACACAATCCAATTCAAACATGTAAATTATGAATTCAATGAACTTGTAGTTTAAAAAGGGTTCTTGAACTCCAAGGGTAAAAGAAAACCCAAGGATGAACACTTAACATACCTTGACTATTAATTCTCTAAAAGTTGTGGTGAATTTCTTGGGACTTGAATCTTGAATTGATGGATTAGGGTTTGTTCTTGAGAGGATTTTGTGAATAATGAGTGAGTTTTGCACTTAGGTTGGCTTAATCTCGTGTTTTAGGACTGAAATATAGTGGGAAAATGACTTATTTACCCCCTGGACATGGAATTAAAAGAGCAAAAATTGTGCTCAGTGATGCATTAGGTGACGCACCAACGGTCAATGCGATAGCTAACGCGACGTGTCGATATCACGTTGGCTCACTGGAAATTGCACTGAAGGCTGGTGACAAAATCATGGTCGATGCGATGGGCGACGCGATGCGTCAAGATCGCATCAATCCACTATTTTGGACTCCCAAACGTGCCTCAAATGACGTCTAGAAAATATGAACTCATCCGAGAACACCTATTGACATCTCTGACCATGAATCAATCTAAGAATCGATATTTTAAGGTCGTAAGGGTCAAAAATAAAGCCATTGAGTCATTAAGGCAAAAAATGAGAATAAGTGTCAATACTTGGCTAAAACTTTCTAAGTCTGGAACCTCTTTTCATGCTATATAGGACTGAGTTAGACTAGGACTTTTACGGGATCTTACAATATCTCCCCCTTATGAACATTTATCCTCAAATGAGACTGACTAAACTGAGAATACTAATAGACTTAATTTACATACTGAACATGCACAAGTGAAGCATGACTGGATTTTGAAGACATGACACATGTCTGAGCTGTTTCATGAAGGTATGCATGATGTGAGAATGCTATGCAGCTGAAACTGATGCCAAATTATAAAGGAAATCTGAACATGGAACTGAGTAAATCTAGGAAAGATTGTTACCTTAATCTAAGTCTTAGTTTGCATAGAAAAAGTGAGGATACTTGGTCCATATATCTGCTTCTACTTCCCAAGTAGCTCTCTCAACGGACTGATTCCACCAAAGAACTTTGACCAAAGGAACTTCTGTGTTCCTCAGTCTGTGAAACTGATGATCAAGGATTTTGATTGGAACTTCCTCTCAAGAGAGGCTTTTCTGAACATCTATACTCTCTATAGGGACTACAACTGCTGGGTCACCAATGAATTTCTTTAGTAAGAAGACATGAAACACTAGGTGCACTGAAGCTAAGTCTGAAGGCAACTCAATCTCGTAAGCTACCTTTTCGAAATGGCTGAGAATTCTGTAAGGACCGATATATCGGGGACTAAGCTTTCCCTTCTTGCCAAACCTCTTCACTCTCTTCATGGGAGAGATCTTCAAATAAACGAAGTCGCCAATCTCAAACTCGAGATCTTTTTTTCTTACATCTCCATATGATTTCTGTTGGCTTTGAGCTGTCTTAAGTCATTCCCTGATCAACTGAACCTTCTCTAAGGCATCAAATACCAAGTCAGGCCCTACTACTGCGGCCTCACCTACCTCAAACCAACCAACGGGAGACTTACATCTCCTGTGATAAAGCGCCTCAAACAGAGCCATCTAAATACTGGAATGATATTTTTTATTGTATGCAAACTCAATCAAGGGTAAGTGGTCATCCCACCTGCTCTTAAAGTCAACGACACATGATTTTAGCATATCTTCTAGAGTCTGAATGGTCCTTTCTTCTTGACCATCTGTCTGAGGGTGAAAAGTTGTACTGAGGTGAACTTGGGTACCAAGACCCATTTGGAAGGCTTTCCATAAGTGATAGGTGAACTGCGTACCTCTATATGAAATGATGGTTAATGGAACTCTGTACAACCTTACCAACTCTCTAACATAGATCCTGGCATAATCCTCGGCGGAATAGAAAGTATGAACTGGCAAAAAATGGGCTGATTTGGTCATCCTATCTACAATGACCCAAATCGAATCATGCTGACGACGAGTACGAGGCAAACCCGTCACGAAGTCCATGTTCACTTTCTCCCACTTCCAATAGGGAATACTAAACTCCTACATAAACCCACTAGGCGTTTGATGCTCAATCTTAACCTGTTGACATGTTGAGCACTTAGCTATAAATTCTGCAATGTCTCTCTTTAGCCCACTCCATTAATAAACTTCCCGCAAATTACAATACATCTTAGTGGACCATAGGTGAATCGAGTAACGTGAACCATACACTTCTGAAAAAATTCTCTGTCTCACTCCATCCACACATGGCACACATAGTCTACCCTAGAAATGCAACACACCATCTCCCCCTTGGGGGAAAACCTCTACTTTTTTATCTCTGACTAACTCTTTTAATTTAACTAAACTGGGATCTTTGTCCTGCTTTTCTTTAACCTCGGAAACCAAAGATGATTCTGAACTATTTTGCACCCAAACACTACTCTCAGCTGAATCAACCAAACCAACACCCAACCTGGCAAGCTAATGAACTTCCTGAACTAACTTTTTCTTACCATCCTCAACATGAGAAACACTACCCATGGACAATCTACTTAGAGCATCAGCCACAACATTGGCCTTGCCTGGATGATATAGAACACTCATTTCATATTTTTTCAACAACTCTAACCACCTCCTCTGATACAAATTCAAGTCTTTCTGAGAAAATACATGTTGCAGACTTTTATGGTCTGTGAACACATCAACATGCAACCCATACAAATAGTGCCTCCGAATCTTTAAGGTAAACACTACAGCTGCTAACTCAAGATCATGGGTGGGGTAATTCTTTTCATAGGGCTTAAGTTGTCTGGAGGCATAGGCTATGACCTTACCTCTCTGCATCAAAACATACCCCAAACCAACTCAGGAAGCATCATAATACACAACAAACCCGTCTAAACCATCTAGTAAAGTAAAAACTGGAGTTGTAGTGAGTCAAGTCTTCAACTCCTGAAAACTCTTCTCACAAGAATTAGACTTTTGGAACTTGACTTTCTTCTGAGTCAATCTAGATATAGAGGGTGCAATAGAAGAAAATCCTTCAACAAACCGTCAGTAATAGCCAGCTAGACCCAAAAAACTACTTATATCTGATAGAGGGATGGGTCTAGGCTAGTTTCTCACATCTTCGATATTTTGAGGATCAACTCTAATTCCATCACTGAAAATTATATGACCAAGGAAATCTACTAACCTTAGCTAAAATTTGCACTTACTAAATTTGGTGAACAACTGATGGGCTCTGAGGGTCTGTAGTACTATTTTGAGATAGTTTACATGATCATGCTCACTGTGGGAGTAGACAAGAATGTCATCAATGAAGACTATGATGAACATATCCTAGTACTTCTTGAACACGCGGTTCATCAAGTCTATGAAGTCTTCTGGGGCATTAGTAAGACCAAATGACATGACAAGGAATTCAAAGTGACCATACTGAGTTCTGAAAGTTGTTTTTGGAATGTCACATTCTCTGACCCTGAGCTGATGATAGCCTAATCTGAGGTCTATTCTAGAAAAGTAACTGGAACTCAGGAGTTGGTCAAACAAGTCATCAATTCTGGGAAGTGGGTACTTGTTCTTCACGGTGACTTTGTTCAACTGATGATAGCCAATAAAAATTCTGAGAGAACTGTCTTTCTTGCGCACAAATAGAACTGGTGCACCCCATAGGGAGATACTGGGCCTAATAAATCCTTTATCTAGAAGGTCTTTCAATTGTTCTTTTAATTCTTTAAGATCTGATAGAGCCATTCTGTATGACAGAATAGAGATGGGATGAGTATCAAGAAGAAGGTCTATTCTGAAGTTAATTTCCCTTTCGGGAGGAACTCCAGGAAGATCTTCGGGAAACATATCTGGGAATTCATATGCTACCAAAACTAACTCAAGATTAGGGGTCTCAGAACTAGAGTCCTTAACTCACACGAGATGATAGACACACCCTATAGATATCATTTTCTCGCTCTAAGGTAGGAAACAAGCTGACCCCTGAGTGCTGAAGTAGTACCCCTCTATTCTAGGACAGGTTCATTTAGGAACTAAAAATAGACAACTCTATTTATGAAATAAACTAAAGCATAGCATGAATGAAGAAAATCCATACCGAGAATGATGTCAAAATATGTCATCTCTAACTCTACTATGTTTGTTGAAGTTACTTTCTAAGATACCATAACCGGACATTTCCTGTATACCCGTCGGGCTATGATAGATTTACCTGCTAGGGTAGTGACTGAGAAGGGATCTACTATGATTTTGGGAATGACTCTGAAGTCAACAACTATATAAAGAGTTACAAAGGACAAAAAAGCTCCTAGATCGAGCAAAGCATAAACATGTAAATGATAAACTTGTAACGTACCAGTGACCATATCAGGAGAGCTTTCCTGATCCTATCGGGACTAAAGTTTATAGAGTCTATTTGGGCACTACCCACTGGTGGCACTGAAAGCGGCACCCTACTGAAACAGAAGACCAAACTGAGCTGGGGGCGATTATGCTGACTATGGGAACCCACCTGAGGACACTCTCAGATTTTATGACCTGGCTTGCCACACTCAAAACATACATTGCTTCCAACTCTGCAGACACCCTGATGGTTTCTGCCACACTTCTGGCAAAGAGGATTTATTCGGGCACTGCTGACACTGCCCTGAGATTTAGAGTCTGACGCCCTATCCTTATTACCATTTCTGAATTTAGGCACTGGAGCAATGGCTGAGGATAGAGCTGGAACTAAAGCTTTCGGGTGGAACTGGGGACGATTACCACCCTCTTACTTAGGCTGAGTGAAGTTGAAGCTACCTATTCTATCTCTCTTGTTCTCTCTCTTATTCTCCTTAGTATTTTACTCTTCTATTTGCTAAGCATGGACCATCAACCTAGCAAAGTACATTTCCTTAATTAGAATCACGGTCCTACACTCCTTAACCACACTGTTGGATACCTCTAATACAAACTTACTCATCTTAGATCTGCTATCGGCTACCACATGAGGAGCATATCTAGCTAACTGGGTAAACTTAAGAGAATACTCTTTCATTGTCATGTTTCCCTGCTTCAAGTTAATGAATTCCAACACCTTATATTCTCTCAACTCCAATGGGAAGAACCAATCTAGAAAAGCACTAGCAAACTCCTCCCATTCTATAGGCCCTGCATCTGTGGCCCTATCTTCCTTCCACTGTTTGAACAATGAGTGAGCCACATCCTACAAGTGATATGCAGCTAACTCAGCACTCTCACTAGCGGTTACCCCCATAATATCAATGACCTTTTTCACAATGTCAAGGAATTCCTTTGGGTCCTCTTCAGACTTAAAAAATGTAAATGATGGAGGGTTCATTCGAGTGAAGTCCTGAATTCTAGCTGAAATAGTATTAGCCACTGGGTTGGCCTGGACAGTAGCTGGACATTCATTCTGGGCTTCCAAAGAATTATCTATAGTGGTAAAATTTGCTCTGAATTCTGCATGAGAAACATACTCATCTAGGGGATTTGCCTGAATGGGCGGAGGTGCTGGCTGATTTCCAATTCTTCTTCTGTTAGTCTTTTTGGGAGGAATATTCTACAAATAGAAGGGAAACTTAGATTAGACATAGAGTTTAACTTGATCTCATGCTCACTCACACGACATGAATACTGAAAGAAGGGAAAATTTTCCAAAAAACACCTCATAGCCTCTTGTCCATAAGGGTGGTGCGCTACACACCCATGCACAAGATTCTACTTGACGCAGATTTTAGAATCCCAAGAAATATTTAGAACCTTAGGCTCTGATATCAAGTTTGTAACACCCCGAGTTTGTACCCCAGACATCACACGGTGCTTACGATCCTGAAGAACCACAAGCTAATCCATGACTGGAACCTGCTGTGAGCACTGAATAATAATACTGAAATGATGTGGAAGTATAACTAAAATGCTATAAGGTTCTCAAATAATGAAAAAAAATACTGAAATATTGATAGTAATACTAAAAAGGAAAAAAAAACTAAACATCTGTCAGAAATGGTCTATCCTGAAAGCCTCTAACTGTCTGAATAGGGAGTTGATAAGACAAATCTCCAACTAACTCCAACAAATGAATATACTGAACTACTAAAATAATAACTCTACTCTTGAAATATAAGGACTCACTACTGTAATCACTGCTGATAACTTGAGCTGCTAAGTACGGTCTGGAGCCCATGTGTCTGAACCTATGATATTAGACATCATAGCGCAAGAGAAAAAGTATGCGTCAGTACTTTGAATGTACTGGTAAGCTAAGTGAAGTAGGTTGATATACGTGGGTTTGTATTCATGAACAATTACTGATGGAATGATATAAATTTAACTGAATGATAGTACATGGATAACTGAGACTGCAGTAAATACTGCGTATGCAATGTTGTGCATATATATTTATATATTGTATCTGAGATCATACTGAAACTAAATACTGAGTTCTGATAACTGAGTGACTGATATCTGAGATTACTGATAACTGAGTGACTGTTTTAGATAGTCCTGATTCTGTAGAACTGAACTGAGTTCTATACTGAGTCTAAAATTAAAATTGTAACTGTGGGAGTGTTCATCTAACCGACATACCTCGATTATAAACTGAGTTGGGGTCCAACCTTTAACCCTAGTTGGAAGGGTATTAGAACTTTTCCAAGGGATACTAACAATGTTGAGTCAACCCTAATCCGGCAGAAAGACTCATGAATTATATATGTATGGTTGCATCAGCCATAGTCTGGCAGGAGAATGTCTGACCCTACGCTAGCTACATAGTTCTGTAATGCAGGGACTACTACTAAGGGTCAAACTCTCTGCTGGCAGGAATGCCCCCATCCCTGGATTCACTCGGTGCTGAATCCTACTCCCAATTGAATGGACACTGAAATGATCACTAGACAGTACTAGGTTTGACTGAACTATTACTGATTGAATTGACTGCCTGAATTGGACTGAGTTTACTGAATTCTTTAACTAACTGAGTACTACTATTCATGAAATTACTGAGACTATTCTGAGTTATTGTAGTTCTAGCTAAACAACTAGATTTTTGGGTATTGAATACCCCCAGGACTCGATAGCATCAATACTAATAAAACATAGAAATACTTGAAAACATGGCAATAGTCAATTGTTCACATTTGAATCACTTAGACATTTTGTCAAACACTTGGAAGTCATGAGCTTGTACATGAATGGGGACACATGCCAATATGTCATAAATACACTATTCAATCCACAAAGAAATTCTATCAAACAATTTCAATGCATAGCTTTAGCATGGAAGAAGTTTAAACATGTAGTGATAGCATGAGTTCATTACTAAGATCCCCAAAGGATCACAATGCACAATTTATTCACCTAGGCATTTTATAAAACACTTATGAGGCATAACCTTACACTTGGGCATGAACAACATGCCAATGCATCATGACTACACCACAAGAAATCTGATTTTTAGTGGCGAAAAAAGTCGCCATAAAAGAACTAAAAGTCACCACTAAATATTTTTGGATACGACAAATATGTCATTGGTAATAACTCCATAACTAAAGGTTATTTGTGACGACAAGGTATAGACACCACAATAAAATTATATTTTTGACGACTTCCACCACCACAAAAGATAGATAAATACGCTGCAAAAAGTATTTTGACAAAACATATTTGGGCTAGGTTGCCACTAATATGCTTGTATTAGCAGCGACTTTGTCACCGCAAAAGCGCCATCAATTGTGACCACTTTGTTGTCACTGAAAAATCACCATCTGTTGTGACCACTTTTTCGTTGCCATTAAAATATCTACATTTGTAGCGACCTTGTCGCCATAAAAACAATATCAATAGAGGCCACATATTTTTAAGCAGTAGCAATCTATGTCGTTGCTATACCTCCGCCACAAAATCTACAAAATCATTAGTGGCAAGTCACATTTTGCCACTTAAATTTTGTGAAAAAATAAAAATATTATTTTCATCAACCACAAAATTGAATTTGTACCTGTATTAAACAAAATTGACAATAAATTTTAAGAACTAAAGATTATCTTAGCTAGTAAAAGCATCCAATAGTGTTTTACAAAATCATCCTTCGATCAAATATTATAAGTACTTTTCTTTATAAGAAGTCAACGACATATACGTTAATAACGACATAGTGCTTAAGTTTTATCATATTCATACATATGATCAAAAATAAAAAAAATGCATTCCACGCCTTTATGCTCCTCCTTGGTCAATCCATTTTTTAAGAACGTCCCTGCCATTAAAAGAAAACAAGATCAAAGATGTACTACTGTTACACTTTATCCAAATATATTCTACAAAAAACAACAGACAACAGCCGTCTCTACTTATTAGGCACAATAATGTCTCTCCACCTAGCATCCAATAGATAATAAAGTGCAGATGAAATAAGCATGATGTATAACATAGATTTCTTTTATCAAAAGTTCAAATTAATTTCAACTGCAGAATTTAACTATCTTAGAAGGAGGATAAATCATAGAGGACATATTAGGAAGAGGATTTGATGAATTAAAGAGAGGCAGTTCTAGTGAATCATACTTTCGCATGTGTTATTAAAGTAAATCTTATGTATGAGTATTGAACTTTGCATAATTAAGCATTCTAGACAATTTACGGCATCATCATTATGCTTCCCACGTGAATAAATTCTGATCATTGAGAAAGGATCACAAGTTATCTCCTAGAACTTACTTGGAGAAAATGGACAATATACACAATATTCCTTGTAGGTAATTTAGTAAGATTTTGCGCTTTCCAGCTAAAGGAAAGAAATCAATAAGAAATTTTAACTCTTATATTCCTTAACAGTAAAAAGTGACCCTACCTTGTCACCCACACCGGAGAGGACTTTTCCCATTTTCATTCTGCACTGATTTACCCTAGTAGGAATTGAAGTTAGATAGTGATAGAGACTGACTTCTAAGTCGATAACAAATATTAACAGTCAAATGGTATGCCATTTGATACTAAATCCAGAGAATGATAAACTGATGATTCCATGATGACAAAAGCAAAGACTGTGGAAGTAGATTTTTAATACAAGATTTTCATATTAAGGAGTTTAACAATTTATATGTAAAGCTAAAGAAGCTGCCTATATTTTTAAGCTAGTTTTCATATTCTTTTTAAAATTAAGGGGACTTTTTAAAAACTAGTAGGTGTGTTATTTTGTTTCTACATAATGTGCCTGCCCACGCGTGTATGTGTATGTGTGGGAGAGAGAAAAGACTAGATGAAGAGTACCACAATTTCCTCAAGCTGAAGTCTCATAAGATGCTCTTCATTTTAACTCTCAACTAGAAGTTTAATTATAGGTCAAAATTTCTAGCTATGTCTTTGTACCAAGAGAAGATAAGTGCAATCAATCTAAATTCATTTGGTAAGGTACATAACCACTCCAGTCCTACTAAATGACCTTTCCAACACTTATCTCCACACACATATCTCTAACACTTATATATCTGTTCAAGTCATTACAATCTAAAAACTGAATTCTAGTCAAGAAAATACCTGTTGCATTCCAGCCATGAGAGTAGCCATTTTTTCTTAAAATATTTTTTCTACTTCTCCTTTCATGTGTTCACGTTCCTCTTCTAATTTCTTTTGCAAATCCTGATCCATATCTCTTTTCAAGTCGGCAGCCATTTGTTCACGCTCTTCTTGCAACTTTCTTTCCATGTCAAGTTGCATCGTTTGGTGCATACTTTCTACCATTGAAGACACGATGGCCTCTATGTTTGCCTATTGCGTTTGACTCTTTTTAGGAGGCTTCTTCCCATATCCTTTTCCCCAAACATATCCTGATCTCACACCAAGAATCAAAGATAAAATCTCATCTCTAGTCATGGGATTCTCAATCTCTTCTGACTGTTGTTCAACGACAAGTTGCCGAAGTTATCCCTATAATAATACATAACCATTTACATACATGCATAACTTACTGAGCATAACTTATAGTACATCAAAAAGGTAATAGGGAAGTAATTTTAGAAAAGTACATGAATATGTTCGGATTATGGATCCAACCATACATGTTCTCCATTAACATTCTTGCGTGTGTGTTGGATCTCGCAGATTTTATCTGGTGTCTCCTTTTCTCTTGTAAGAGGATTTCTCTGTAATATCAAAAGGAAAAATATAAGCAAAGAATTGTATAAATATCAAAGAAGTATATGTAATAACAAGAGAACAAATATAATGTATTTTCATCGTATATTCCTCTACTTCTGCAAATGATCTTGCACCACACGAATGTTTGGTTATTTATTTTTCTCTATTTCTTTTGATTCTCTCACTGATGACCTACACTTAAGTTAGTACAATGGTTAGAAAAGAAAGCATTTACTAGGGGACGGATGTCGTGTATAACTTTATGGGTTCATCATAACCCAGCAAAATGGCTGACCATGTCAAAAAAATTACACCAAGTACAAAGAGTAGATTCAGATCAACAAAATCAAATATGTTTCAGTAGAATAATCACAAGGCAAGATGTAACCCTGCAAAAAAGGCAAATTTGTGCTTGTGAACCCACTATCTTGCCTTAACCATTATTAAACAAAAGAAACTTACACACAACTGATCTGATTCCCAACACACTGATTTAAGGAGCCAACAGGTTTCAAGGAGCAGAATGATTATTGTAGTTTTGGTTAAAATTATAAAAAACTAAACCACACATTTGTTTCATGGTTACAATTTTGTCTAACAAAGACAGGATTTAATTTGGTTTCTGGAAAGTTTCCATCAACTGAACCAAGTCAATTGTACACCAAAACACTGCTATAAATCTTCCAGTTTAAATTTTCAATCCGCGAATGAAATATAGCTTTAGCAAGCAAATATATAGACAGCAAAGCAATAAAAGAGGTAGTAGACCGCTAAGCTTTCAACTAAGTAGTAACTTTTTCCAATTCAATAAGAGGTGAAACAGAAATAAGTTACAAAAAAACACATGGCTACCTAACTTTAAACAAGAGAGGGAGAGGGAGAGGGAGAGAGAGAGGGGAGAGGGAAAGGAATTCTTCCACTGCTAGTGAGTAGTCTCAAGAGGAGATCCATTATCCTTTGGATTAGACTTTGAATAATATTTTAAACTAAAAAAAGACATTAAGATGAACTAAAGTGTAGCCTTAAAGAAACTACTTTCGTTTAAACTCTAAAATGACATGGAAAAATCAAGTGGAGTTTTGGGGACGTCCAACTGTTGCCCTCAATTAATGAACTTATGGGATAGAAACAGGTCATTAAAAGGCTCAATTCATGGACCTCACATGGTATTGTTAACAAGAGATATCCTTGAACGTGACCAGGGACAATGTCGACTAAAATCTTAATCTTGATCACTATTTTACAATGAACTAAAGAAAAGCAAAAAAAAAAAACTAGACTAAGCATAGTCGGAAAAAATGGTGAGCTTTTACCAAGATAAATGCCTCACAAAAATCATGAAAGAACCTTTGCTCAAATGACATAAGATTAATGAAAGAAGCATCCACAAAAGTTACAAAAAAACTGGAATTTAAGATCATGTATAGAGACTTCATATGCCCTTCTCAAGCCACATTAATATAAAACTATACTCAATTAATAGGATCACACAAAGAAAGTAGAGAAACTAGTTGTTATTATTATGTGTAAAATTCTAATTATTTATTAAATTACCATGAATTCATCACTGCCAAAATGTTCCACTAGGTGCTTCTAGTCATCCAACTCAACATCCTCAGGTCGATGAGACAATCTATCTTTATCATTGTCATAGCTAGAGTAGATAGCATCAATGGAATAAACAGATCAAAATGGCTCATCCAACTCTCTTTGTTGCAGATTTAGGTCAATGATACAGAGAAATAATTAAGATGATTACACGCAAGGATTGATAAGAACTAAGGATTTTGATGGAATGAGTTGTTGGAAAAATAAAACCTTTTTAAAAAAATTATCAGAAAAATAAGACATGAAAGAGACAATAAGGCTGACAGATTAGAAGATTTGAGTGTGAGATTAATGATCTAGCAGAAGAAATGTGCAGAGGTTACAAACAAGTTCAGCAACGAGAGGAATAGCTCTGCACAACTAACTATTTAGCCGTTGAGTCATATTATATATGCTACACTGCTAAATTTTGTGACAGCCACTTCAACAGATTGAAAATAGGACTTTAACCTTCATTAGTTCATTAAATTGCAATACCTTGAGAATAAAAATAGCAAGATAACTCGACGGTGCTTATGTATATGTTAGGAATTAATAAGAAGAGAAGTTAATCGAGAACTAACCTGCACCAGTTTTAGCCTCTAGGCTAAGTCGTATATTTTCATCTAGATTTCTTGATGATTGTGTCACTGGGGATGTCCTTTAGAAAGGGCCACTTGACATTTTTCCTGTTTGTAGAGGTCCTTAGGTTGGATTAGATGACTGTCCAGTCTCTAAAGAAGGCGCAATAACTCCTATTGGTTGTATTTGTGGATGAGATGTTATTTTAGAACTTATACGTTTTGGAAAGCCTCCACATCCACGTCCCGCACCTTCTTTTCCACTTTTACCTCGTCCAACTCCTCTCATTTCCTGCAATATTAGGTTAATAAAGAGAAGTGTATCAGAACCATAAATTAAAGATGATAAAATATTTATCTACTATCAAGGAAAATATAAATTTATAAAATAAAACATTAAATCAAATAATTATAAAATATCAAACAGTTTGTTGAACTATTTAAAATTATTGATTCTACTTAAACACTAATTTTATTTATAAATAAAAGTTGCAAGCATAACAACGTCAAATATAAGGCATGATAATAAGAACATAAAATACAAGATGTCAGCTTATTAAGAACACAAAACATCATATATAAGCCTAACAATAACTTTTTAAAACAAATACCAGCCTAATAAGAGCACAAAATACGAAGAACTTCTCTTCAGTCTTTTCTTCTTAATCTTCAGCAGGATATATCATTGTCTTCTCCATCATTATCATCAAGAAACTCTTCTTCACTTTCTTCATCATTTGAAATGTCTGTATCATTGTCATTAATGAAACCATCTTTCTTATTTTCTTAATCATTGGTTCGTAAAATGGTTTTTGGTTCAACATCTTCCCTATGCATAGACACCTCAATATCAGTTTCTTGATTATTGGCACACAAAATATCTTCAACTTCATTTTGTTAATAAACTTCATCATTCAATTATGCTTCTCTTTCAACTTCAAGCACATTTAAATGGTCACAAGGATTAGTCTTTACAACAACAAGCCAATCTTTATCGGCCAAATCATTCAAGTAGAAGACTTGTTCAAACTGAGATGCCAATACAAATGGTTCATTTGTATTCAACACACAATGAGTATTCACACTTGTAAAACCATATTTGTCAATATTATATCCTCTTTTTAGGTGAGCCATATCCCACCAATGACACTTGAATAGATGAACTTTTCTATTTCCAGTATAACGCAACTCATAAATATCCTTCAACACCCCATAATACTCTTTATTAGAGTCTGAAATATCTCCTCTCACAAGAACTCCAGTGTTCTATGTTTTTCTCATAAGATCTTTTATTTTAAATCTAAATCCATTGACCATACATGTTAATTATTGATGTACCAATGGTTCTGTACCAACAGATAGACTTATGAGCTCATCATTTGCACGACCTTGTAAAGATAGTAAAAATATCTACAAAAATAAGCGGCACTATTATGACTAGTATAAGAACATTGAAAAATGCTAATATTATTATGTCGTTTAATTAGACACCTATGAGTGCACAAAACCAATTAATAAATCCATTGTTATGCACCCTATGAGCACGCGTTGAATCTTCTACTTCAATCTATCTCATGTATTCCTTACAATTCGTGTTAGTTAAGATTAACTGAATTATATTAATGTAAAATTATTTTTTCAACTAATAAGAGACTTACTCCCTGTATTGTGAAATCTCTCACAATTTTGAAGCACATAAATACATGCTTGATTGAACTCATCATGAGGTAGACTATTTCCTCCACTGAAGCCCCTTTTGTTTGCCCACTGTGTTTAAAGATAGATATCTCACCATTTGACAAAGATTCATCATCATTTCTAGTTGATTTATTAAATTTAGTTGTAGTCCGGCCAGCTATGTTGTATGGCATGGAGTATTGGCCTGTTAAGAATTCTCATATCCAGAAGTTGAAGTTAGCAGAAATGAGGATGTTGCATTGGACGTGTGGTATCACGAGGGCTGACAAGGTTAGGAATGAGACTATTTGGGACAGGGTAGGAGTGGCGTCGGTGGAGGATAAGATTCGAGAAGGAAGGCTAAGATGGTTTGGGCATGTGATGAGTAGGGGCACGGATGCTCCAGTTCGTAGGTGTGAGAGGTTAGCCTTGGATGGTTTCAAGTGGGGTAGGGGTAGATTGAAGAAATACTGGAAAGAAGTGATTAGACATGACATGGAGCAATTACGGCTCACTGAGGACATGACCCTCGATAGGAAGGTTTGGAGAAAGAGTATTAGGGTAGAGGGCTAAGGGGTGTGGTCAAGTCATAGGCGGGAGTTAGATGAGTCTCGTGTTGCTTGGTTGGTAGTTCTAGGGTTGGGGGAGGGTGGTGCCTTCTGTTGGTTAATGTACTTTTTATGGTTGTGGTACCGTGGTTATTTTATCATGTTGCATGCTTGCAATATTTGAGTAAGGTCTTGGTCCTTTTCTTGAGCTGGGGGTCTATCGGAAATAACCTCTCTACTTCTTCGGATGTAGTGGTATGGACTGCGTATATTCTACCCTCCCCAGACCCTACTATGTGGGAATATACTGGGTTTGTTGTTGTTGTTGTTGTTGTTAAATTTAGTTGAGATATTTTTAAATATAATGAACAGAACGTAAGGCTTTCCTCTGCCAAATACCCTTCAGCAATTGAACCTTCTGGATGACCTTTGTTGCGATTATATGCTTTAAGTTCTCGTAAATACCTATATAAAGATATCTCATTTACAAAATTATAGAATATGACATTTTATATATTTTGACATTTAAATTTTTGAATGATACAATACCTCTCAAAAGGGTATATGCTCCGATATTGAATGGGTCCACCAAGTTTTGCCTCTCTTGCCAAGTGGATTGGCAAATAAATCATGATATCAAAGAATGCCAGAAGAAAAATCATTTGAAGTTTGCACAATATGATAGGAATTTCAGCCTCTAGGATATCAAGATCTTCAATTGTCAGGTATTTAGAGTATAGATTCTTGAAAAATTTACCTAAGGCAATAATTGGTTCACAAACTTCCTTAGGCAATAAACCACATATAGCTAATGGTAAAATATCTTGCAATAATACATGATGATCATGACACTCCAATCCGTGTATCTTTTTCTCAAGCACATTAACACACCTAGAAATATTTGATGAAAAGGCATCTGGAACCTTCAAGTTAGTTAAGAATTGTCATAACTTCAACTTCTCTTCAGGGGACAAGGCATAGCATGCCACCGGTAACAAAATATTATCTCCTTCCTTAATTGGATGCAAACTTTGCCTAATTCCAAGGTCCACCAAATCATATCTACTTTTCAATATTTTCTTTGTCTTTCCAACCATACTCGTCATAGTTGATAAAAAACTTTCAGACACATTTCTTTCTATGTGCATCGGATCAAGGTTATGGCGTAGGTGATGACCATCCCAATAAGACAATTCAAAAAATATACTTTTCTTCCTCCAATTATAAGTATCATTACAAACATTACGCTTTTTTTTGGCCTTTACCAAAAGTCACATTGCCTAAATCTTGTAATTGTGCAAGTGCTTCAACACCTATTAAAGGAATAGGTGAAGACCCCATTTTAACTTTTTCATCAAATAAAACTCTATTTCTACGCCATGGATGGTTCATAGGAAGAAAATGGCGATGACCCATATAACAAACTTATTACGTAAGGAAATTGAATGTGTAGCTTTATGGCAACAAGGACATGCAAGCTTGCCTTTGGTTGACTATCCTGAAAGATTACCATATGCTGAAAAGTCATTAATCGTCCACATGAGAGCAACACGCATAAGAAAATTAGATTTTGAGTGTGCATCATAAGTATCCACCCCATTCCATAATTCATTCAACTCTTCATTCATTGGTTGTAAGTATACATCAATATCATTACCTGAAAACTTAGGGCCCGTAATAAAAAGAGTCATCATGAAATATGAAATTTTCATGCAATCCCATGGTGGAAAATTATATGTAGCTAGCACGACGGTCTAAATACTATAATTGGAACTCATATTCCCATTAGGCTGGAACCCTTCACTTGCTAAACCTAATCGAATATTTCTTAACTTAGCTGAAAAGGTAGGATAGTGCTCATCAAAGGATTTCCATTCAATTGAGTCAGATGGATGTCGCATGACACCATCATCAATATTTTCCTCCTTGTGCCACCTCATCTTTTTTGTCATCTCTTTTGCCATGTACAATCTTTGAAGCCTTGGTTTGATTGAAAAATGCCGCAATACTTTATGAGCTACTTTCTTTCCTTTATGTTCTTACTTCCATCGAGATTCACCACACTTGGTACATGATTGGAAATTATCATAGTTGCGCTAATATAATATACAATTATTCTTACGTGCATCAATTTTGGTGTACCCTAAGCCGAGATCAGAAAGAACTTTCTTTGCTTCATAGAAAGACTTGGGTACAAATGACCCCTCAGGGAGAACATATTTAAAGAAGTTCAACAACTCATCCATCGATTTGTTGCTCCAATGGTTAAGGAACTTCAAGTGAAGTAATTTAACAACAAAAGATAATTTTGAAACTTTTGTGCAACCCGGATAAAGTTTTGTCTGAGCATCTTCTAATAATCTATAAAACTTTGATGCATGCATATTTGGATCTTCATTGTCCTCCCGAGAATTAGTAGTATCCTGCATATTTGTATATCTTCAAGCATCATGAATCATTTCAATAACATCATCCTCTTCAATTCCATCATCTTCTACTTCTTCACTACCTGCAGGATTAGAATTTTCAACCCTATCCAACACTTCTCCATGATACTCCCATAATTTGTAGGAAGCCCAGAAGCCCTTATTCAACAAGTGTAGTTGTACATCAATTCTCATCTTAAACACGGTGTTTCTACACTCCTTACAAGGACATCAAATAATAGTGTTCACCCCAGATTGATTGAACGCCTAATTAAGCATATCTCGATCTATCCTCTTCCAAATTCTAAACTCAGCAGCTCTTTGGTTACACCAAGTAAATTATTGACCATGAAATAAAAGGTCTGTAAGACCACAAGTTTCTATTACTGCAATAAAGTTAAGACTTTTGTTCATGTTATTAGGGAGACCACTCATTTACTCTTCAAGATCAGTAGTGATATTAAAATATAGTGACATTAAAATATCCTACAGTATACCAAGGCATGTCAGTGTCTGCATAATTAAAAAACCTAACCCATAGAGTCTTCTAAAGTGATCTTGATGCTTGGCATAAATAAAATTAGTTAGATGTCCCACATGAGTAATCTCACAACTAATTTGTTGCTCATCATCCTCTAAAATCTTACAAACTACATCATGAGTCCAAAGTATCTATATCTTCCCATTAGGATTGCAAGTAGAATTATCCATATTCAGGTGCAAGCTATAGTCACTACACCAAGGTGGTTGCTAGATCCTAATACCGTTATCCAATTCGATAGGTGGATGTTGAGTTGAGAGTTATTTAAGAAAGGATCTAGAATAGTAGTCATAGACAAATTATGAATTTTTTTGAGATTTTGGACTCATTCTGTATCTCCTTCAAGCAAGGTAACCAGGGTAATGCTAACTTCAAGCAGAATTTCTAAGATGCATCTCCTTGTATCTAACTAAAACCAGGGTAATGCTACACTAGTTCATATCATATCATCGGATTATTTCATGTACCAGGGAAAGAAACACAAAGAGATTGATACATAAAAGGATGAAGACAAATGTACGAAAACTAGTCTGGATACTGTTATAGAATACATTACTGAAGTAGACATCACTAAAATATACACCAAATGTCATTTAAGGATCATGAATGCCATCGTCAATCTATTGCAAAATGGCAAAGTAGTTGAATTCAAATTTGCTTCTTTTGCATCATAGATCTTAAAGAAAGTTGTTCTCCTTGACATCTTTAGATATATGGACAAAACCTAATAATTAGATGCAAGTCCAACAATATAATACAACTAACTCATGTTTATCATGTATAAAACTCCAAAATTGAATCTTGCATCTTATTTGAACTTGTACAAAGCAAAAGGTTTCAGTATAAACCAGATATCATTATGTAATCTATGGCGCCAAGAATCTTGTATCTTATTTGAACGGTCTTTTCTCCTCTTCAACATACCCCATATACTATGAACATGTAATTACAGTAACATACTTTAGGCTAGTGCGTATGTTTACTTGTGAACTCCCTCAATAAAAATCCTAACTCCGACACTATGATGCATCATTACGTATAATTCAACTAGACAAGACAGCATCATTAGCTCAAACTTTCACTTGTCCCATTACCTTCAATTCTAATCATACGTGAAAATATACCAAGAGGGAGAGCCAACTCTCCATCCCTCTAGACAACAAAGCCTCATCATTTTGTTTTCTTTTATTTTCTTTTCATCTCTTCTTCTTTAACCCCACCATTAAATTAAAATAATTATCACCCTCGGAATTAAAAAAAAAAAATAGTAGTAATAGGTTTAATTGACTAACACGGTCCCATTTGACATAATATAGTAAATAATAGGGATAAACATGAATGTTACCTTTGGCTCTATAACCTCAAAAATTATGAAATCTATTCCTTCCTCCTTTGACCGCTATTCCTACAAATTTTCATTTGGGTTAAAGAATTTTTATATGCAATCTGAAAAAATACATACCTTTACCCAAAAGGATTTGACCACATACCTTATGGAGCACAAACTTTGAGAAAACCTAAGAATTTCAAGCAAAGATCTGTTGAAAAGATGAGCAGCTTTGACCAATAAACTTTAATCAACAAATTTGAGCAAATTTGACCAACAAATCTAACCCATTTTATTTCAAATTCGAGATTTTTGTTTAGATTAAAGCAAAAAAAATGGTGTTGAAGAGAAGGTGAAGAAAATAGTGGTACAGACGAGGGAGGCTATGTACGTTGAGCAAAAAGTGAAAGAGACGAGGGAGGCAGTGTACATACGCTAATTTTTTTTCTAAAATTTTACATATATATATATGTACTAGAAGTTTTCAACTATTATAATATTAAAATGTAAAATTAATTAATTTTAGAGGTGATATTGTCGCCACAAAATTACATTTAGCGGCTACTTTATATTTGTTGCCACTATAAAAATGCATCCAAAAATTTTTATCAGCGGGACTAAAAATTTCAGTATAGTGATGCGTATTACAGGCGAGAAAAATTAGTCACTGCTAAAAGTCAATGTATTGTAGAGACAATATTTGTCGCCACTGAATATGACGTTTCTGCAGCAATAAATTGACTCGCCACTAACTGTCGCCATTATAAAGCCTATTTGTTGTAGTGTTATAACAATCATTTCACAATTCCAGGTTTTTTGACATGGGAATTACATCAATCAAATACATGTTATTTTATATTCATGAAACTTGCAATTAAATCTTAAATTGAAAATCCAACATCAATATATACATGAACACAATCCAATTCAAACATGTAAATCATGAATTCAATGAACTTGTTGTTTAAAAGGGGTTCTTGAACTCCAAAGGTGAAAGAAAACCCAAGGATGAACACCTAACATACCTTGACTATTAATTCTCTGAAAGTTATGGTGAATTTCTTGGGACTTGAATCTTGAATTGATGGGTTAGGGTTTGTTCTTGAGAGGATTTTGTGAATAATAAGTGAGTTTTGCACTTAGGTTGGCTTAATCTCATATTTTAGGGCTGAAATAAAGTGGAAAAATGACTTATTTATCTCCTAGACACAGAATTAAAAGAGCAGAAATCGTGCCCAGTTACACATTGGGCGACGCGCCGTGTCGTTGTCGACATGATAGCCAACACGATGCGTCAATATAGCATTGGATCACTGGAAATTGCACTGAAGGCTAGTGACAAAATTCTGGTCGACGCGATGGGCGACACGACGCGTCGAGATCGCATCGATCCACTATTTTAGACACATAAACGTGCCTCAAACGACGTTCGAAAAATCCAAAACTCATCCAAGAACACCTATTGACATCCCTGATCATGAATCAATCTAAGAATCGATATTTTAAGGTCGTAAGGGTCGAAAATAAAGCCATTGAGTTATTGAGGCAAAAAATGAGACTAAGTGTCAATACTTCGCTGAAATTTTCTAAGTCTAAGACCTTTTTTCATGCTATATATGACTGAGTTAGACGAGAACTTTTATGGGGTCTTACAAAAAATAGGGAGCGGGGGGTGGGGTGGGGTGAGGGGGTAGGGGGCGTTGGAAGAGAAGGAGGAGGGAGGGTTGCGTTTGTAGGGTAGGGGTAGGGGTGAGGGTTGGAAGAGAAAAAAATGTAGAGAGGGGCAGGGTGAGTGGGGGGTGTGAAGAAGAAAGAAAATAGGGGTGGGGGTGCCTTTTTTATTTAATATATACAAATATATATATATAATATTATATATATATATATATATATCTTTATATAAATAAAATAGTACATATATTTTTAAAAAAATATATATAAAAATAATGTGTGGGGGATTAATTTCTTTTAGAAAAATAGTAATTTCTTACGTGGCAATGACGTGGCTCCGACGTGGCATTAATGTGTAGGCGAGTGTAACACACTCACCATTATGAGAGTAGTATTCAGTTTTGAGGGGTGAAACTAATACACTTCAAAGATGTTAAGGGGGGTAAATGAACAGAAGTTTAGTTTAAGTGCTAAAGTAAGTTGAACGGACAAGTTCAGTGAGGAAATCATGTCTTTCTCAAAAAAGATAAAAAAAAATAATTGAAGTATATGAATAAACATAATGATGATATGCTAAATCTCATGATTTATTTACAATTAAAATAATTTCATATAAGCAAAAATTTAAAAGGAACTCCATATAACGAAGAAGGCTAGAAAAACTTAAAGAATCCAAGAAGAAAACGTTAATTAATCATCAATCAAAATCAAAACAAAACTAAGAATAAGAAGAAAATATAGAAGTAAAAAATATTTTCTAGTAAAATTTGATCAAAGAACTACTTAAATAGAATTGTAGACGTTCTTTTTTTATATAAGGTAAAATTCTATTTGATTTAGAAGTGTTAAATATTATGAATTCTTATGTGAATAAAATATATTTTTTTCTTTCCATACATATGTTTTTTAAAAAAAAGTATATTTTGGTTCCTAAAATTTTTCCATTAATAAATTAAAAAATTTCAATAATAAATTGGTACCTTTTCTTTTCTGTCTTTTTCTTAGCTAAAACGTTTGGTTCTTCTTACACTCTACCCTCCCTAGACCTCACTATGTGGGAATACATTGTGTATGTTGTTATTGTTGTTGTTGTATGTATATATATATATATATATACTAGTCAATTGTACGTGCTTTGCATGTGTATATCACGTGTATACATTATATTTATTTTCGTCTTAGTATACATAATTTGCGTGTGTCTATCATCGAGCAATAAAATTATATACAAAAAAAGTAAATAAATAAAAATTGATGTTCAAATAAATAATATAATCAATTTGAATGCCAACATATCTGGTCTTTGCCAAAATTTATGACTAAACTTGTTTATCTAAAATTGATCTTTTAAATAATTGATGTCCGCCTCAATAGCATAAATTTCTTACCTGAACATCAAGATCTCAAGCAAGTAATTTTTTTTACATAAAAAGATATGCAAACAATTCGATCAAGACTAAAAAGGAGAGAAAATTCTTTCATTAGAAAATATACCTAATAAAACATTTATTCATCTTAGTCTATATCATATGTAAAACACTCAAATTCTTTCCAGGTTTGACATTGAGTCTCCGAATCATATTGGCAAATTCATAAGTCACAAATCAATATAGGTTGTGGTGGAATGATTGAAGTCCATCCATCCTTAATCGGTTGTCTCAGATTCTTAAACTTCAACGTACGTAGCACTAATTAAAAAAAAGAAGACCTCTAAAATTAATATACCTTCAAAATTTTGTTCATCAATAATGTCAATATTATCACCGTTCATCCGTTTTCAAGATACCTACAAAATTAGTGTAAAACAACTCTAATATTAATCAATGTTTTTTGTTGATATAAAAAAAAACTACTACATTAAATTAAAATAATCTATTAATAAATATACACGGACCTTGCAATAATGAAAGTTGCTTCCTGGACGCGCGTGCATGGTTGCACAACTCTCAGCAGTTGCTAGCTCTATGGTCGTGCACTAATCGAGTATTGCTATAACAAATCTAATCCTATGGCAGCCCTAAATCATAAAATTTTTAGGTATGAATTTTTGTAAGATTTTGTAGGTAACATTATATTATACATATGAAAAGCCATCCAACAAATATCAATATCACAATAACATTAAAAACGGATCTTCTCCCCAAAGAAATTTATTTTAAACCAATTCTAATTCATAAATCATGAAAGAAAATACTATGAAAGGAAAATTAAGAGTTATAATATGTAAAATATATAACGTGGCTTTATTTAAAGAATATCACACGAATTCTAAACCTAAACAAATTCCAATCCTTAATATATGAAAGAAAATTAAACTATATTAACCTAATAAAACTAAATAATTACTTAAGGAACATAGTGAAAAGTCGATTGTCTAAAGAGGAGTCTTTTAATGAAGTGTAAAAAGTTCAAATAATATTCACACTTTTAATATATTATATATAAATTATAGATTATAGATATAGATTAGATGACCAAGTGATTCAAGTTCTTATCCCGAAAAATAACAATAAAATGTTAAAAGAAATTAAAAAAAAAAAAATCAATGTTGCAAATTGGAAATCAGAAGTCTAATCAACTTGCCAGCTTAAAGCGATGCTTCAACCTCTTGTCGTGTTTTAGATGACTTGGAACATCAGGAAATTCATATTTACGAAACGATCCCATGGATAGAAGAACACAAAAACGTTTATGAAGGAAAAATAGAGAATAAAAAATATAAATAGTAACACATCAAATATTCAATAAAATATTAATCTTTGACACCCATCTTGCTTTTGCTAATAGAATGCTCATGGAAACTTTATTTTGTTATAAACAAACGAGCGGTACCTTACCTTAACATAGAGAAAATAAAATACAAAAGTCAAGCTTTTTTAACCCTAATAGAATAGGATTTCCTCCTACTATATATTTTACGATTCCTTAATTATAAAAATAATTTTAATTGAGGAAAAAAAGGTGAAAATACGATTTTATCTATTACGAAATATTTTAAATATATACATAATATATATATATATATATACATAATATATATATATTAAAAGTGTGAAGACCCTTAGAAAAGTGATTTGAATTTTTTGCCCTTCATTAAAAGACTCTCCTTTAGACAAAACTATTTTCTTCACTATTTTTTATTATTTAATTATTTTTATTATATTAACTAGACTCCTAAAATATATGAAGGGAGAATCAATTAATATTTTATTTTGTAATGATCAATTAGAAAAATACTCCTAAAATAGGACTCAATTAAGGAAATACTTCTATAAATATTGAGATGCACGTTGAACTAGAGAAGAAACTGATTTACTTATTGTGAAAATAAAATCGATGCTAATCTAACTTGATTCAGTTGCATGTCTAGATTGATGAATGCCTAATTTTCTAACCCTCAACTTCTGTACTATTTTTGTAAACATAACAGAATTCAACGTGTGTGTATATATATCTTCTTTATTTTCATTCAAGTCATTCTTTAGTGTCAAAATTTTTGCTCAGACAAGAACTATTTTCATCAAAACTGAAACTTTGTGATCACTATTGTATTATTTTATCGTAGTTTACAAGTTGTAGATGAATTTACAGGTGGTAGATGAATGTCGGTCGGCTTTAGGGAATTTTTTAAGGTAAATGTTAGGTTTAATTGTATTATTTTTATATCTTTGTTTTGAGTCTTTTTTTTTTGTGTAAAGGTAAAGTTCAGTTGTATTATTTTGATATCTCTATTATCGTATTATTTTGTTATAGGTTACAGGTGATAGATGAGTGTCGGGCGGCTTTGAAATTTTTTTTGTGTAACGGTTAGATTTAATTACATTATTTTGATGTCTCGATCATCGTATTATTTTGTTGCAATTTACAGGTGATAGATGAATGTCGATCAACTCTGAGAAATTTTTTGTAAAGGTTAGGTTTAGTTAAATAAATTCTCCAAAAGATGTTGAATTTAATTCTCCAAAAGATGTTGAATTTAATTATTGTATTCATCTTTATTATTTAAACAAATATCCTATTTAGTGTAACGTTTGAACTCAATAAAGTGATGTACACGAGCGAGGCGCGTACACTTAAACTTGTATGTATGTATGTATGTATGTATGTATGTATGTATGTATGTGTATATACATATATATATATTAGAAAAGAGCAAATTAAATTTGAAAGGCAATTAATGTCATAAATGGATGAAGGATGCAAAGATGATAAAACTGATTAAACAAAAATTGTTTTGTGAATCATCTATTGACCGGATCAATAAACTTTAAAAGAGCGATCTACCAAAATTAAATTGATTATTGGCCAGAAAAGCATTATAGAGTTGGTATTTCATTGTATCCATCAAAGGTCTGAAGGTTTGGAAATAATGTTGGACTTTGGTATATTCAAAGTTGTAATAATTTATAACTATATGAAATATTTCTATCATATATATGCATTAAAAAAATAATTTAATGCATAAATGTGTGTTTTAATTTGGTCTTAACTGACATTTATATTTTTCAATTTTAAGTGCGCGCGAGTATGTATTTAAATTTGTATAAAGTTGAACAAGTAGGCATAGACATCCTATGTAGCAATTTGCTGAAATATCCATCTTGATGTCACGGATGATGTGTGTGTCTACTTGTCAAACTTTATAGAAGGTTAAGTGTCGATTTGTATACACCCAAAGTTAATGGTTATAGATGATAGTTGAGGCTAATTTAAAGAGTATGGTTATGTATTATGCCAAAAATTTACTCAAGTATGTATGGTATATATATTATGTAAAAATGAGATAAAATACACGTGCAACGCACGTGCAGAGATACTAGTGTGTGTGTGTGTGTGTGTGTATACTAAATTAGTTTTACGAGGCCCGGGCTTACCCAAAGTATAAAAATAATAATTTTAATTTAAAACTATAATTTGTATCATATATACGTTTTTACTTCATAATCAGTATAATCTAATGATATGTTACATAAGTGATGTTGATAAGTTTTCATAATTATTGAAGTAGTTAATCACATAATTGCGTAATTTTAAATAAAATATTATTTGTGAGGAAGAAAGTATTACCAGAGAATTAGAATATACCAAAAGGTTACAACTAACTCGATATTTACATAATGACATGATTTAAAATATTTAATAATTACGCTCGATGAAGATCATAAAAAAAAAAAATATTGATACTTTTATAAAATTGCTAGTATGTAATTTCTTAGTTATAGCTAAAAATAAAGTTATTTTGATTTTTGTTGAATTTTAACTTCGCCCATAATTTTAGTAGCAATAGTTTTTGCAAAATATTTTTTTTCATCGATAAAATCATCTAAAACAAAATCAATGATTTCATGTTTATACTATAATAATTCTAACCTTAATTTAGAGCTTTTATATAAATAAACTAAAAAAAGATCTATAAGAATATTAAATGATAATTAAACTAAATTAATAGATTACTCTATTCGATCCATTAACTTATCATGTTTATTTTTTTCCCGCCCCTTACAAGAATACTTTATTTGTCCCATTTTAATTATATATTTTGAGAACTGAATAATATAAAAAAGAACTATGTATGAGGTTTTTGTTGAAAATCATTGCAAATTTTAATTTTGGATTAAAAGTTAGCTTCAATATTTTTTGAGTTAAAGTGATTGTTGATTTAAAATAAAGGGAGGTTTAACTAATTATCTAACAAGGGATGAAGGGAGGTTTAACAAGTAATTTTTTTAGTTAAAGTGATTGTTGATTTAAAATAAGAAAAAATTTCAGAAATAGCAACTACAGAGCCTTAATTGTAACTTTTATAGCAACAGTTTCATAATTACAAAAAATAGCAAATTGTATTTTGTATTTAACTAAACTGTTGCTATACAAATACATATACAACAAGATTTATTGCCCCTGTTCTATCAAATTAGTTGAGTTAAATAAGGAATAATTATCCCATCTAAGTAAATTCCCATAAATTACTCTTATTTATATTAGTAGATTCCTTTTCCAAATCAAAATCAAATATGAAGATTATTATTTTCATGATCTTCAAAATTTCTAAATATCATTCTCTTATATCTCTAACTATTTATTTTTTTTAGTTTTTTCATTTTTTTTATCTTTTTTTTTATTTTAATTTCTTTTTCTTTTCCATTTTTTTCTTTCCACTTTATTTTCTCTCTTCTACTTCTCCTCTTTTTTTTCCTTTTTCATTTTTTATTTATTTTTTATTTTTTTGTTTTCTTTTTTTTTCCTTTTCTCATAATATTTTTCATTTTCTTCTTCTTCTTTTTTTAAATTTTTTTTCGCTTTTATTTTTACACTTCTATTTTTAGTTTCTATTTCTCTTTCTTCTTTTTTTTCACTTTTTTTTTTACTCTTCTATTTTTATCTTTTATTTTTAAAATACAAATATCTATATGATATATACATATTCAAAAAATATACAAAATAAATAGACATACAGATCTACATATGTATTTACGGTAAAAAAAAAATATGCATATATATCTGCATATGTATTTACAGAAATACATATCTGACTCACATGTATATATAAACATATATGACACAAAATCTCTACAATAAAATGACAATTATATACATATACATAAAGGTAATAAAAAAATTCATGATAGATATCTTAAACAGTAAAAGAAATCAAAGAAGTACATATGTTACCCTCTAAAATGACATAGTATGTATAGTTCAAAGACAAATCCAACACCGTATAAAATACATATAGCTCTACATATGTAATTACAGGATACATACCTGATCCATATGTATATTCCTATTTTATATGAGTCACTTTTGTATTTCGCAAATACATATGAAGATATATAGTATAGTTATGTTTGTTACTGTTTAATATGAATATGATATGTATATCGCAAATACATATGTATGTTTTGTACCGTAAATACATATTCAGATCTTGTAACACCCTGTAAAAGTCGTGCATGGATTAGCCTTTAATAGAGTGCCCTTAGACTTAAAAACTTAAAAAAATTTCTAAGTGTAATGAGGACTTAGAGTCATTTTAGCTGGCAATCTTCGGGATACAACTTTTCAACCTTCCCGACATCCGCTTTTAGATTTTCAAGTTGCGTTATGATTGGGAAATCTCATAGTAAATCTCGGATAAGTTTCGGAATTTTTCGGAACGCATAAGGCTGCGTTTGGATTTAAAAACAGTAGCAAAACGCATAGACTATTGCCCAGTTTTCAGCATTTCAGGGTCAATTTCAAACGATCATAACTCCCTGTATATAATGAAATGTGTGAGCTATAATATATCAAACAAAAACTCTTCGAGTCCTCTTTCAATTGCAGTTGGTTTCATCCAATTTGAGTATATGAGTAAAAATTTATAATCGATTTACTCCAGTCTACCAAACTGTCAACTGAGGGACAGATTTGACCTTAATTGTTCCTTAGGGGTATTTTGGTAATCCTCCACCCCTATATATACCACCAACACGGGATTTAATCCCTCAAACACCATAATACACATACTTTTCCCAAAATTGCTCAAGAACTCTCCCTAGGGTTTCAACATTAAAACCCAAGCAACTCAAGATTCAACTGCGGGTTCGTGAAACAAATTACAGATTTGGAATCCTCTCGACGTAGGCTTCGATAGACACCCAAAATTCATGGAGAACAAGGTACGCGGGGTTTTCCTAAATTCTCATGGGCATAGAAAAATCATGTTTTAGAATGGGGTTTTAAATTATGTATATATATTTATGTATAAGATGTTTTAACATCATTGTTTTGGTCTTTTGACCATCTCCAAAGCGATTTGACAGTTTATATACATATATGAATGAATGTGTTTCAATTTTGAATACATGAACTTGCTAAAGACATTTGACCACCAGGTGTTTGATGAAATTTCTGCATGAATTGAACTTTAAGTTTCGGAATATGAAATCCTTTACATCAGTTACATGTTTTGGTGGTCTAAACTATGTTTTGAATGAAAGCTCTTGCTTAATACATTATGGCTCAGAAAAATCATGACTTGCAAGTCTTGGTATGACGATACCAACTCAGACTAATGCCATATCAGACTCAGACTAACAGACATTTCAGACTTTCATGATTTTAGACATTCAGAATGTTGCATGTACAGAAAAGGTTAAAAATGGGCATACAGAGATGTTAGGTGGTTCCCCGAAGAGGGCTTGAGTTCAAGCGACTCATTGCCTAAAACCGTGGTTTACTGACCCGGGTATACTATTATGCGCCGACTTAAATATCCTGTGGCGTATCAGACTCAGACACTCCAACCCTTGCGGCACACTTGGGTTGGGGGCTTCCCCGCCGGTCAATGGCGGATTCCATACAGCTCGTGGAATATCAGACTTGTTGGGGAATACCACCTAACTCAGAAGTAAAACACAGATCATGATTTGAAATGAACAGACAGGTTACATGTTTTCAGAAAGTGCCCATGTATTTTTCAGAAACAGTTTTATACATGATGTCTTGATGAAAAATTGCTTTCACTTAATATGTATATATATATATATATATATGTATGTTCCATTATACTATTTTTTGGATTGCTTCGCGTGCCAGTACTTTTGTGCTGACCCCCCTCCTTCCAGGTTCTGAGGCACAGTCTAGGGGTCCAGCTACTCAGTAGACATTCTCGGATTTGCAGACTTGATCTCACAGTGGTGAGCCTTTTATTATTCGGAAGGCCTAATTATGTCAGACATTATCTTATTTATTATGTTTTTGGTTTACTGGGGGCTTTGTCCCAGTTTCTTTTCAGATAGATGTTTATGTTCTTAGTAGAGATTTCGCAGACTGATGTCAGATAGTATTATTCAGAAATGTTGCAGAACTTGACCATGTTTTCCGTACTCTATTTCAATTCCGCATTTTATTATGATTATGAATGTTGTGCATGATAACCAGATAGAGAATGGGTGTTTCAGGCCTTCATGGTTTGGGATGCTCGTCACGGCTAGGGCCTAGGCTCGGGTCGTGACAAACTTGGTATCAAAGCACGGTTCATGGTCCCAGGGTGTCTGTGAAATCGCGTCGAGTAGAGTTCTGTTTATGGGTGTGTAGCGCGCCACACTTATAAACAGGAGGCTACTAGGCGTTTAGGAATGTTTCCCTTCTTTGTGATTTAGTTTGTGATTCAGAGTCTAAACTGTCCCATTATTGGGTTGATTCAAGTGCAAAAAGTTTAGAGTATACATGATATAGTCCTTTTCGATTACGTTCTATAAGATTTTAAAAATTATGGAAAAACTTGATAGGAGTCTGTTAGTGCATCAATATATGCTGATTCTGATGTAAATATTGATCCTGATGGAATCGTGCATTCCAGCTTAAGGTATTAAGTGTATATTGTCCCTCTCAAAATCTTGTTACAGTTGTGGACAATGTATAGAAGAATGTTGGAACTATATTTCTACCCAAATAGTAACATAAGTTAAAGTGTTGTTGTCATGACCTATTGGTAGTGATATTGGACCAAGAAGTTGGTGATGTAAAGTCACAAAGTTAGAAGTCAGAGTGAGGGTGATTTTGTGTAAATGAATAGTTCAGTTGAATAATCGATGTTTGAGGATGATTTACCCCTTTATAGTGATAAACTAATGTGGTAGCTAGCAGCATGTGTGGATTGTATGGTAGTCCATGGAGGAAGTGTTTTACTTAGATTTTTATTTATACAGAATAATATGTATATTCTTAGACCATTAAATATTAGGTGTCAATTTTCTATCCCTTGTAATATGTAATCTTGTTATCATGATGTTTTTGAAAAAAAAAAAATTAAAGTCTAGTGAAGCCGTGTGGGGCTCTTTCGATTCACTAGCATAGTTGCCTTGTCATCCATCTCATTTTCTTGTTCAAAATACAAAACCAAATTCTAGTGAAGCCGTGTGAGGCCTGCTTCGATTCACTAGCAACTTGTTGTCCAACTTGTTGTTCTTTCATTGGTTTAATATATGTATGGATGAATCTATTTGCATGAGATAGAGTTGGTAATGAAGTGATTCATCCTTGTGTGTTATTAGTTGAAGGTAGAGAAGGAGTTGTTGGTCAGGGTGATTTGTTGATTGCTTGAATGTGGAAATGGCTATATTAGCGAGTAAGTTATGATTATAGACTCATGGTTGTTTGAGGAATTTGAAGGCAGTCTAAATGTATGAATGAGTGAGTAAGTATGAGGTGAGAAATCCGTATAAGTAGATACAATTGTACGGGGTTATAATATAAGATTAAGGTTGACCATATCTATTATGAGGCTTTAACCCCCTTGACCCTCTTTTCATTGGTAGTTGTAAACTAGTGCTACTTATGAGAAGGTATGTAGTAGATTTTTGAGATATTTGGGTAGAATATCCCAATTTAATGGATTAGTGTATTTATATTATGTTGCATTCTTCATTGGTGGTAGATGATTGATACTAAACTATAGGCTTGAATTTAAATGGTGTGGTGGTAAATAGTGGCAAGAGTTTGTTGATGCATATTTTGTGGGATTAATTTAGTAGGCTTGAGGTGCTGAAATAGTACATGCTAACGGAATGATGATAAGCTAAACCGTTAGGTCATGATCGATTATTGTGGTTATGAAGTTCTAGTGCACTAGTGTTTCGTGATGTTTACTTATAGTTTCCAAGTAAAAATTTTGTGTAAGGTTGGGTTGTAAGTCATACATAACACTAGATATTAAGTTTGAATAGTTGAAGTTCATAAAGGTGGATGTGATGATTTCTTGATCAATGATGTTAGTTATATGAAAGTGATCTAATAGGCTTGAACGGTGTGTGAAATGGTTTAAGTTTAAATTGATTCGTAATGAAGTATAATGTTGTGGGTATGGTGTGTAAGTATGCCCAAGGCGATATGGAGTTGTGGCATTTCTCTAAGACTATTACATGTTCTGTGTGACTAGTGGTACCATGGAGTTGCTAGTTGGAAAAAGACTAGTTAGATGATATATGATGTTCTAGATAGCCAAGTTAAGGAGCCTTGATTGATAGTGTTGAGCCTTTTGATGTGATCTCGATTCTCATGGTAGAGAGATATAAGTTTGGAGTAGCAATATTGGTATGCTAGGACGGAAGTGGTATGGTTCATCAAAGGCTTGGTGATATCCATGTTAAGTGTTAGAATCTAAGTTTGAGTTTTGAAGGTTGAACGGATAGAAATAAGTGTGCAAGCATTATACTTTGACTATTGGTGGCTATGGAAAGATAGAGTGTATCCCAGAAAGTAGTCATTCGGGTTGAGTTCTATGATATGCATGTATTGTCAATTTTTTAGACCCTAGAGTGCAGTAAGTGTAGTTCAGTTAGAATCTGGTAAGGGATCTCCTAAACGCTAGATGATGACTTGAAGCTAAGTGGGAGATGATAGAACGAATAACCAAGTAAGGCTCTCAGATTCTAGTAGTGATGCAGTGTGATTTAGAACATCAGAAAGTAAGGGTGAATCTCAACCCATTCCTACCTCAATATTTTTTTTGTTATCCGGATACTTACTCATGCCTTACGATGCAGTTCTGTGATAATAGTTCATGATTTCGGTATATGATAGAGAGTCACGTACTCTTCCAATTCCAAGATAATGAGTTCTAGTTCATTCAAGTAGTCGGAATCACATTCCTTATGTTATGAACTCTAGTTGAGGTCATGCAACTCATGACGCATGTACTCACTCTTTATAGTGTGCTCAGTCCCATATAAAGATCTTTTTCATGCTTGAGGGTCTTATGTTTTAACCTTTTAGTGACCCTTCCTATGCAATGATAGTGGTGTTGATGTAAATGTTCTTGTTGATGGAAGATCATAGTATGTTTGTTTAGATAAGGCCATAAGTATGAAGTAAGATTTGGGGCCAAGTCTTTGATACATGTGATGGTTAGTGGAAAAGTTTGTGTGTGTATGTTTTGAGGATAGCGCGTGGGAGTTATATTGATAGTAGTTTAGAAACTATGTGAAGTATCTACTTATGGGTGTTTGCCTTGAAGTTAACATGTGGTTATAAATTAGGCTTGAACGACGTTTTGGGATTGTAGTGGAAGGTCGCCATATGCATTAGCGACTTCATATTAAGAGTTCAGTGTAGTCATTGAAGTGGTAAGGCATGTTATGCTTAGGATGTGATTTTTAAAAGAGGTATAGAAGGTGGCATCATATGGTTTAGAATAATAGCGTGGTGTAGCATGTTGTATTTGTGTGATTTAGAGTTAGGCTTGATCGCGGGGTAAGGATTAAGATATTTTAGACATTAGTAGAAAAAAAAAACATTATCAATGCTCATATGAGAATTTTAAGCTGAGTTGAATGAATATGATATTTATAGGGAATAGTATAGTTAAGGGATATTTGGGAAGTGCTCTAAGCCTTAATGTAAGAAGTTGTATTGCCAAAGGTCTGAAAATTCTATCCTAATTTAGGAGTTATATGTCTATATTCCAGACTGCAGAGTAGTGTCAATGTTGTGATTTCCTCAGTGGGATGTTTTGTGTAATCCATACCCAAGATTCATGGTTCCCTATTACTGCTAGAGCTTCCTTAGAGAGAGTGCTGAAGAGAATACTCCAGTTAAGTATGAGGGTGTAGTATAATTCAGTCTGTATGACCAATAAGTCAGTTTAGCAGTCAGATTCGCATGACTTGTTTTCTTGTCTTTGCACTTATTCATGCTACTCGAAATCTCAGACATGCTACTAGTCGAAGATAGAGTATACCAGTAGTTACGAGTATAGCCCAGTTCATGCATCATGCATTAAATTCAGATTCCAAATGTTCAGATCAGTGTATTTTTATTAGAGGACATGTCATGTCCGCGTTATTCCATATATTTAAGGCTTCAACAAGTTCCTAACCATCATTCGAGGACGAATGATCCCAAGGGGGAGATAATGTAACACCCTGTAAAAGTTGTGCATGGATTAGCCTTTAATAGAGTGCCCTTCGACTTAAAAACTTGAAAATTTTTCTAAGTGTAATGAGGACTTAGAGTCATTTTAGCTGGCAATCTTCGGGATACAATTTTCAACCTTCCCGATATCCGCTTTTAGATTTTCAAGTTGCGTTATGATCGGGAAATCTCATAATACATCTCGGATAAGTTTCAGAATTTTTCGGAACGCATAAGGCTGCGTTTGGATTTAAAAACAGTAGCAAAACGCATAGACTATTGCCCAGTTTTCAGTATTTCAGGGTCAATTTCAAACGATCATAACTCCCTGTATATAATGAAATGTGTGAGCTATAATATATCAAACAAAATCTCTTCGAGTCCTCTTTCAATTGCAGTTGGTTTCATCCAATTTGAGTATATGAGTAAAAAGTTATAATCGATTTACTCCAGTCTACCAAACTGTCAACTGAGGGACAGATTTGACCTTAACTGTTCCTTAGGGGTATTTTGGTAATCCTCCACCCCTATATATACCACCAACACGGGATTTAATTCCTCAAACACCATAATACACATACTTTTCCCAAAATTGCTCAAGAACTCTCCCTAGGGTTTCAACATTAAAACCCAAGCAACTCAAGATTCAACCGCGGGTTCGTGAAACAAATTACAGATTTGGAATCCTCTCGACGTAGGCTTCGATAGACACCCAAAATTCGTGGAGAACAAGGTACGCGGGGTTTTCCTAAATTCTCATGGGCATAGAAAAATTATGTTTTAGAATGGGGTTTTAAATTATGTATATATATTTATGTATAAGATGTTTTAACATCATTGTTTTGGTCTCTTTACCATCTCCAAAGCGATTTGACAGTTTATATACATATATGAATGAATGTGTTTCAATTTTGAATACATGAACTTGCTAAAGACATTTGACCACCAGGTGTTTGATGAAATTTCTGCATGAATTGAACTTTAAGTTTCGGAATATGAAATCCTTTACATCAGTTACATGTTTTGGTGGTCTAAACTATGTTTTGAATGAAAGCTCTTGCTTAATACATTATGGCTCAGAAAAATCATGACTTGCAAGTCTTGATATGACGATACCAACTCAGACTAATGCCATATCAGACTCAAACTAACAGACATTTCAGACTTTCATGATTTTAGACATTCAGAATGTTGCATGTACAGAAAAGGTTAAAAATGGGCATACAGAGATGTTAGGTGGTTCCCCGAAGAGGGCTTGAGTTCAAGCGACTCATTGCCTAAAACCATGGTTTGCCGACCCGGGTATACTATTATGCGCTGACTTAAATGTCCTGTGGCGTATCAGACTCAGACACTTCAACCCTTGCGGCACACTTGGGTTGGAGGCTTCCTCGCCGAGTCAATGGCGGATTCCATACAGCCCGTGGAATATCAGACTTGTAGGGGAATACCACCTAACTCAGAAGTAAAACACAAATCATGATTTAAAATGAACAGACAGGTTACATGTTTTCAGAAAGTGCCCATGTATTTTTCAGAAACAGTTTTATACATGATGTCTTGATGAAAAATTGCTTTCACTTAATATGTATATATATATATATGTATGTTCCATTATACTATTTTTTTGGATTGCTTCGCGTGCCAGTACTTATGTGCTGACCCCCCCCCCTCCTTCCAGGTTCTGAGGCACAGTCTAGGGGTCCAGCTACTCAGTAGACATTCTCGGATTTGCAGACTTGATCTCACGGTGGTGAGCCTTTTATTATTCGGAAGGCCTAATTATGTCAGACATTATCTTATTTATTATGTTTTTGGTTTACTGGGGGCCTTGTCCCAGTTTCTTTTCAGATAGATGTTTATGTTCTTAGTAGAGATTTCGCAGACTGATGTCAGATAGTATTATTCAGAAATGTTGCAGAACTTGACCATGTTTTCCGTACTCAGTTTCAATTCCGCATTTTATTTTGATTATGAATGTTGTGCATGATAACCAGATAGAGAATGGGTGTTCCGGGCCTTCATGGTTCGGGATGCTCGTCACGGCTAGGGCCTAGGCTCGGGTCGTGACAGATCTGTATGGCTATATATTTTATATATTTTTTGAATATGTGTATGTGATATAGATATTTGTCTTTTCAAAATAAAAGTTAGAGATAGAAGAGTAAAAAGGAGAAAAAACAAAAAGAAACAAAGAAAAAAATGAAAAAATGAGAAGTGAAAAAGAAAAAAAAAGGAAGAAAGAAAGAGAAATAGAACTGTAAAAATAAAAGAAAAAAAGAAACAAAATAAAAGAAAAAAAAAAAAGAAGAAGAAAATGAAAATAGAAAAAGAAAAAAAAAGATATGAGAAAGGAAAAAAAAAAAAAAGAAAAAAAGAGAAATAGAAGAGAGAAAATAAAGTGGAAATGAAAAAAAAAAAAAAGAAAAAAAAAATGATAAAAAAATAAGATGAAAAAAATCTAACAAGAAAAAAAAAGATAGAGACATAAGATAGTGAAAGACAGTAATGATGTTTTATTTTAAAATCTTGAAGATCATGAAGATAATTATCTTCAAATATGAAAAAGAAAAAAAAAAGAAAAGAAAAAAAGGAAAAAAGAAGAGAAAATAAAGTGAAAAACAAATGATAAATAAAATAAGATGAAAAAAAAGAGAGTAAAAGATATGACTATATTTGGGGGAGGTGAAATACTGGAGTGAAATAGAAAAATATAAAATAGTGAGAGTAAAACATGCACTTGCCTAGTTAATGAGTAAAATAATGTTACTCTTGCTATCAATTGTAATTTTACAAAAGTATTGCTATTTATTGTAATTATAGTCTTAAGTATGCTACTTTCTGTAATTTTTCCTTAAAATTAAAATAATCATCTAACAAGTGGCAAGAAAAAGCCAATTATAAAAATTCAAGTGGAATAGTTTTAACAAAAAGAATATGGGTGAAAATGAAAATATGTAGTAAAAAAATACTATTAATACCCATGTGTAATAATTTCCTTTCACAAAAAAATTGAAATACCAAAAAAGTCCGTGTGAAGACTACCAATATCAAGATAACAATACAACAAAATATTTCAATGACTTCAAATATATATATATATATATATATATATATATATATATATATATATATATATATATATAAAAAAAAAAATAGTTACGACCTTAATTTAGAACCTTTACACTAATTAACTTAATGATGGTCTATAAGGATATTAACTAATAATTAAATTAAATTAATAAATTATTTCATTTGGTCCATTTACTTGTCGTGTTTATCTTTTATACTCACCATAAAAGAATATTTTATTGATCCTCTTTAAACTATTGATTTTTTTTTCATGACCACTAAGAAAAATGTTAAATATAATGTGTTACTTATTATTTATTAAGTTATCTTATATATTACTACATGATTTTTAAGAATTGAACAACTAAACAATATTAAAAGAACTATGAAGGTTCTAGTTGAAAATTATTGAAAACTTTAATTTTGCATTAAAGTTAGGGATAATACTCACGAAAATACCTGAACTTTGACCAAATTTTCAGTTGAGCATACTGAACTTTGCAGGGGTGCTATTACTCTCCTAGACTTTTTTAAAGTAGAATTAACCCCCCCCCCCCTCCCCAAAAAAAAAAAAACGCTATACCCAGTTTTGGAGTAGAAAGTGTAATACATTCACCAATGACATATTGACACGTGTATTTTTTTATTTAAAATTAATTTTTATTTAATTTCTTTTCCATTCTTATTCTTTTTATCGTTTTTTCACTAAAAATCTTGATTCTTAATGTTTGAAATTTGGTTGCCCCATTTGTCATTTTGCTCCATTTTCTTCTTCAGCAGCAACCATTCCCCATTTTGCTCCACACTTTTGTAAGTCAAATTTGAGCTTGGCATTTCATCAAACGTTTGGTGGGAAGTAACAGGGCATTGATTTTCTTCTTCATTTTCTATGGCAATGGCTCTTTCAGGTTCCATTGTGAATTACCATGAGAAGAAAATGGAAAATTGAAAATGAGGTTATGTTGAAGATGATCCACTCGAAAAATTTTCTTAAAAAGGATTGCAACCCAGATCAAATTAACAAAAAATAAACCATACCCATAAGCCATTTCACTCTAAATATCACAAGACAGAACCAAAAACTCAAAACCATTACACATTTCTTATTCTTATTCGACACCATAATCAATTTTAATCTCCATTCTTAATGTCCCACACTTTATCATAGTTCGTCAAAAATTGCACTCACCATCGCCTTAATTTTTTTAATTTCTGAGAATTGTCGCTGAAATTGTAGAGAAAATGAAAAAAATCTTATCTTCAACAATGGATTATTCGACACCATAATCAATTTTAATCTCCATTCTTAATGTCCTCCACTTTATCATAGTTCGTCAAAAATTGCACTCACCATTGCCTTATTTTTTTTAATTTATGAGAATTGTGGATGGAATTGTTGAGAAAATGAAAAAAAATCTTACCTTTAACAATGGAGATAAAATCTTCAACAAGGGAGATGAAAATGGGAGAAGAGTAGAAGAAATGAGGTAAGGAATTTAATGAAAAATATATAAAATAAATTGAGGGAATTTCTGACAAAAAAAAAGTTTATAACAATTTTTTATCACTATCACGCGCCCAATGCGCGTGAATTACACGCATTTGTCCAAGTGGGCAGATATATGCCATTAAAATACGAAAAAAAGAAGTCTAAGGGGGTAATAGGAACCCAGCAAAGTTCAATATGCTCAACTGAAAATCCGGTCAAACTTCAGATATTTTTCCGAGTATTATCCCTTAAAGTTATTTTGGAAATAATTATTTTTGAGCTAAAGTGATTGTGAATTTAAAATAAAGTTTTAGTTAAAATGTCATCTGTTAGATAGAAAGAAGAGACCAATTACAAGCATGCAAGTGGGAATGATTCTAACAAAAATTTAATTTTAGAAAAAATATAACTTAAATCACATTTTTCTATTACATAATTAATTTAATTTAGTGATATGTTGATTATGTCTTGTCTGGTAAACTACTATGATTATTAAAGTCTTTTCGTTATATTTGAATAACTTTTAAAGGACTTTAAATAAAGGAAGTATGAAGGATAATTAGCAAATATGAATAGACATAAAATTTAATTTAAAATAAAGAAGTGATGTGCTCAACATGTTTTTAAAAAATCGTATTTGAATAGATTGTTGGAAAAAAAAAATTCTCTAGAAAATAAGTCTTTTTAGACTTATAAAAATGATCTCGTGGAAGTAGAAAAATTATATTCTACATTTCACATTCATTGAGCCCTTCGCTCTTCAATACACCTTGTTTTCATCCACCATAGCTCCCATCCCTGTCACTCCATACCTCATCTCTCATAGTATTTATCTAAATTATATAAAAATAATTTTTAAATAATATTTTACTTACATACTGAGTATAAGAAAATAAGTAAGAAACAGACTAATTTTTCTAAAAAATATTTTTAATTGAAAAAATGATTGCACCAAACACACTCAAAAAGAGAACAAGTATTTTTAAAAAATAATAAATGTTCTGATTGAAAATGAGACTATAACTTCAAAGTTGCACCAATTTTACTAAAATGTAAAAATAAAAATATGCATTCTATCCATTTCATTTTATTTTACATTTGTTGATTTGGTACTCCTATTAATAAGAAGTTGTTTAATAGGAGTTGATTTATTTATCTCGATACTAATGATTTGAAAGTATATGATTGACAACTATTATGTTGTATAGTTACTTAATGATAAGAGTAATATTGAAAGAAAATAATAAATCTTTCTTTATTTGCTAAAATAATAAGCAAAAAGAAAATTTTATTTTTAGTATAAAGGTCAAGCAAAATGAAAAAGAAAATAAAAAAAAGAGAAAAGAGTATTCTCTCAAGAAAATTTTATTTTTAGTACAAAGATCAAACAAAATAGAAAAAAGAAAAAGAAAAAATGGTATTCTCTCAATTCATTTTTATTTGTTTCTTTGACATGATAAATAACTTAAGAAATTAATATATTAAGGGTATAATATATGAAATTATCCTTATTAATTATGTTTTAAAAAATTAAATTTAGTTATTCATACTTTACTTAACAACTTGATAATAATAATTATAACAATAATAATAATAATAATAATAATAATATGAAAAAAATTATAAATCTTTCGTGATTTACTAAAGTAAATAAGAAAGAAAAATATTTAATTTTAATATAATAAATAAGTGGAAAAAAAAAAGTAATCTAAAAAGGAACAAGAAAATATTTATAAAAAAAGAATACTATGTATAGTTTAATTACAAAGTCTCGGATAAAAATATCATAAAATAATAAATGAGGACAAATGTAAGAATATGTATGAAAAATAAGTAAACATATGTAGCTATATAATTGCATTGATATATATATATATATATATATATATATATTAAAAGTGTGAAGTGCCTTAGAATGTCGTTTGAACTTTTTGCCTTTCATTAAAAACATTTTGCTTTAGACAAAATTATTTTTTCACTATTTTTTCCTAATATTTAAGAGTTGAAAATTAATTAAATATAGTTATGATAAAATCTTTCCTTATTAGAAGACATCAAAATTAATGACAATTAATACTTTTTCCATTAGTTTAAGAATTCTAGATCAACTAAATTTGATTTTAAGAAGATTTAATATTATCTTTTCCTATATTCCTCAAATAAAATTCTAATTATACATAAATACTGATATATATTACAAAACTTATAATACCGAAAAAGGCAAAAACGTGCAGACCCCAAAAGTAAAAAACGTACCCTCCTTTTTAACTTTTATTTCCTTTATTTTTTTTAGTTCTAAATTCAATGGTCTTTTCCTAAAATTTTAATTATACATAAATACTAACAAATTAGTTAAAGTCCTTACTTTACTAAGTAACAAATCATAATATTTAACACTTTTAAGACAATTAAAATTTTATCTTATATAAAAAAATTCTATAATTCTATTTAAGTTATATTGTGATCATACGTTACTACAAAAATACAACTTTTCTTTTACTTCTACTTTTCTTTTTATTTTGAGTTTTATTGATTTTAATTTTAATTCAAGTTGTCTTATTACATTCATTATTGTCATCCTTCTGTCTTTATTTATTCTTTTTAGTTAATGAATTTAAAGACTATATATGAATTATGTATAATCAATAATTGACATGTATTGTCCTCTTTTAATAATTTTTGTGTTTCTCTTTCAGTTGTAAATTTTTTGTAAAAAAATTGGATGAAACAAGTGTGTTGTCACCAAATGAAGTAGCCAAAAAAGTAAAGGTTTATCTTGCCGAAAAAAATCAAGGTTTATATTACATCAGAGTGATTCTCTTTTGATTGCTGCAAGTTTACTCCTTTCAATGGTATTTGATAGTTTTTACACAAATTTTAAAGGCAACACTGTATAGCACTATTATCATAGTTATTGCTCTTTTCTCTCTGAAAGGTTATTCGATTATAATTTATAACTCTTTATGTGTCTTTGTTGTTTATAACGGGCTTTAAGTTTATTTCTATTTTAAGTGAGTGAATATCATTATGCTTCTTATTGAGACGCAAAAAATATGAAGGAGAGTGTACTAAAGAGAAGAAGAGGTGAACAAAAGATAAAATTGTATAACTCTTACCAAATTCATTATGCATTATTAATTTATTGTCTAATCTACAAAATTATGTTATGTAATATGTATCACAGATCAAAACTTTCTTTTATCTATAAATTATTTGTCTTTTTAGTTGCGTGAAATTCTATAGATGTCACGACCCAAATCGCCATGAGTGGCATCCACACTAATCTTCCTGTGGGAGAACTATCCAAATCAAACTATTACACAATCACTTAGTCAATATTAAGATGATATTATGATATTATCATAAAATCAACATAATAACAAACTACTTACTAAAATTCTCAAGACCCGAAAGTCATCGTACAAGAACTACTAACAAAGATCATGTCTAAAGAGATCCAAAATTAAAGTAGATAAAGAATGTTTCATTGCCCGAAAGATGGACAAAAACAAATAAGAAGACCCATGGCAGCCTAGAGACGGAGTGCTCACCCTTGGATCAAGATCTTCTATCAAAATCTAGAGGTGAGGTCGTATCAGACCCTCTGGAACACTTTCTGCACTCAACAAAATAAAAGTACAGGGTAGTATCAGTACAAATCACTATGTATTGGTAGGTAGCATAGGCCAACTCAACTTAATAGCATGTACACAATATAAATAAAATAACAAGTAGACAGACATCCTCACATAACTAGAAATTCAATGAATCAACAATACAATAATAACAGGTCAAACAGGGCTCACAACCAAGCCACATAACCATACAGAGTATCAATCATACTATAAACATCCACAGATTCAACACAAATATGTACACATATGCTATGAGACTTATTTTTGCCTAAATAGTCATGACACTCAGGGAACAATCTATGTTCATGTACCATATTGGCGCGGTACCCGATCCTCAATAATAAGTAATATCAATATTATATCCGTACCGGCGTGGTACCCGATCCTCCATAAATAAGTAATATCAATATACAGATCCGTACCGGCGTGATACCCGATCCTCCATAATCAAGTAATATCAATATACATATTCGTACCAGTGTGGTACCCGATCCTCCTTAATCAAGTAATATCAATATATATTCATACTGGCGTGGAACCCGATCCTCCATAAACAAGTAATATTAATATACATATCCGTACCAGCGTGGTACCCGATCCACCATAAATAAGTAATATCACTATCAAATTTACACCAATCACCGCATACAATACGATGTACCAAGTTTACAAGTACACTTAAAGTCATAAGACAATTCCATCAAGTAATTTTTCAATAATTATTTATACACGCCTCAACAATCCAAGCATCATCAATTTCAAGCATGTCCAGATACCAATCAACAAGTATCCTATTTAGGAGTATACACAAAATTAAATCGATTCTAAACTGCAATTAAATCATAACCTACCTCAACCGAAGAATTCGAACGCAAGCTAATTTGTAAGGGTCTTGCCCTTCCATAAAGCTTCCAAATATTCACAAAATTTTCAAATATATAATTTACATAAATGTATGAATCTAATAACACTCATTTATAAACTCATACTCTAAAAATCCTTAATTTCTCTAAGATTTCAATCAAAGACAGTGTACGAAAAGAAGAAAACTAAAGTGTAGATCCTCGAATTCCATATAAACCCACATTCATGATTATCATTAATGCCAACGATTGGCAATCATTACTTAAATATATTAATATTTTAGTTTTTCCACTAACTAACATAATAGAAATAAAAGTCACTAAATTGATCATTTCAATTTCAATTGTAAGCACTGTGCACCAATCATTCACTCTCTGGCAGTCTTTCATCCCCTACGCCTAACATCTCCTTAATTCTAAATTTGTATAGTTAGGACATCTAACCTGAAGTATGCGACGCCTCCTCTTTAATTGCAGCTCGGAACAATTAAGAACTGCTCACATATTGGCTAAATTTTCTGAGTTTATTGTTATTGTATATGATAAATCCTACCCATTTAAAATTTATGCTAATACATAGGTCTCAATAAATAAAAAAATATTAACTTGATCCATTATCACCAATTAAAATAATATATAAAATACCCAATAGACCCTTGAATATTATTTGGAACCTCAAGAAAATAAATCAAATATATATATTGACTAAAAAGTACGTTCTGGACATATTGAAAATGTTAAAATACCATATAGAGGTCGTCTTGATAAAAAATTGACCGTGATCAAGCTTAAATTTATTAAAACTCATTAATTCAACTAATGGCTTAAATTACTACTCCAAACACCTCAAAAATTGGTATTACTCATTCCGTGAGTCATAATTCACGTACACCAACTACGGAGAGAGCTAAAATAGAAAAAAGGAGAAAAATTTACAAATGACTGGGAGGGTCGTTAATCAGATACCAATTAAACAACCGTTCGTCCCCGAACGGGCAAACCCAAGACAAGAAGGAAAAACAAAGAGTTACCTCAATCTGCAAAAGATAAGGATACTTGTTACGCATGTCCGCTTTGGTCTCCCGAGTGGCCTCCTCAATAGGATGATTCTTCCACAGACCTTCACAGACGTAAATCTCCTTAGACCTCAACGTACAGAAATCTCTATTAAGAATAGCAATAGGTTCCTCTTCATAAGAGAGGTTTTCATCTAACAAGACCGATTCCCAATGAATTATGTAGTTACCATCACTATGAAACTTCTTTAACATAGACACATGAAACACAGGGTAAACTCCCGACAAGCTCGGAGGCAATACTAACCTATAGGCCATCGGCCCCACATGCTAAAGAATCTCAAACAGCCCAATATATCTAGGACTGAGCTTACCTCACTTCCCAAAATGCATGACACCCCTCACAGGTGAAACTTTGAGCAACACTTGTCACCCTCCATAAAGTGCATATCTCTAACTTTTCGATCCACATACTTTTTTTGCCTTCTTTGAGCCGCTATAAGTTTCTCCTAAATGAATCTAACCTTCTCCAATGAGTCCCTCAACAGATCAGTACCCTATGGTCTCACCTCAAATGCATCAAACCACCCAATGGGAGATCTATACCTCCTCCCATATAAAGCCTCATCGATACTCAAATGATAACTATTATTATATGCAAACTCGGCTAAAGGTAGAAATTGATCCCAAAATCCTCTAAAATCCACCACAAACACACACAACATATCTTCCAACACCCGAATCATTCGCTCGGACTGCCCATCGGTGTGAGGGTGAAAAGTTGTACTAAGGTCCAACCTTATACCCAACCCCTCATGCAATTTCTTCCGAGAGGTAATGGTAAATTGAGTACCCCTATCTGAGATATTAAAAACTAGGATCCCATGCAACCAAACAATCTCCTTAAGATAAATCTTGGCCAACTTTTCTACATTATAAATCACCTAAAGCGGAATGAAATGTGCAGACTTCGTCAACCTATCCACAATAACCCATATAGAATCATACTTCCCCAAAGTCTTGGAAAGACCAATAACAAAATCCAAAGTTATTCTCTCCCATTTCTTTTCAGGAATAGGCATCCTCTGAAGAGTACCACTAGGCTTCTGATGCTCATACTTTATCTGCTAGCAACTCTGGCATTTAGCAGCAAAATTAACTATGTCACGCTTTATCCGACCCCACTAGTAATACTGCCTCAAATCACGATACATCTTAGTCGCTCCAGGATGTATAGAATACTTCGAACAATGAGCCTCAGCTAGAATAATAGGAATCAAATCATTAACACGAGGTACAGAAACTTGCCCCTTAATCTGCAACACACCGTCACCATAAATGGCCTCCTTGGCCTCACCCTATAAAACCTTATATGGTTCTTGCTTAACTTAGCATCCTCAAATTGTTTAACCTTGATTTGATCAAGAAATGTGGACCTTGCCTCAATATTGTCTAGAATTCCTCCTCTCTCAGTCATCTCAAGTCGAACAAATTTCTTAGCTAGAGTCTGAATCTCTTTAGCCAACAGATGTCTTCTAGCATTCAAATAAGCCAAACTACCCATACTTGCTGACTTCCTGCTCAATGCATCAATGATGACATTAGCCTTTCCCCGGTGGTAGAGAATGGTGATATCATAATCTTTAAGCAACTCCATCTATCTACACTTTCTCAAATTCAAATCCCTCTACGTGAATACTTACTGTAAACTACGGTGATTAGTGAACACTTCACAACGAATCCCATACAAGTAATGCCTCCTTATCTTAAGAGCAAAAACTACAAAAACTAACTCTAAATCATGAGTGGGATAATTCTTCTCATTGGGCTTCAATTGCCTCGAAGTATAAGCAATAACATTTCTTTCCTGAATCAACACAACACCTAAACCATAACGTGAGGCATCATAATAAATAATAAAATTCTTACTCTCTATCGGCAAGGCAAGAATAGGAGCGGTAGTCAACAAGATCTTGAGCTTTTGAAAGCTCTTCACACTCATTAGACTAAATAAAAAGTACATTCTTCTGAGTCAACCGCGTGATATGAGTAGCAATAGAAACAAACCCTTTCACAAACCTGTGGTTATGACTTGCTAAGACAACAAAGCTACGAACCTCCATCACTTAAGTAGGCCTAGCCCAATTTTTAACCACTTCAATCTTCTGAGGATCTACCATTACCCCTTCCTTCAAAACCATATGCCCTAAAAATGATACAGAAGCCAACCAAAACTCATACTTAGAAAACTCTACATAAAGTTTTTTCTCTTTAACAAACCCAAAACAGTCCTTAAATGATTCTCATGCTCCTCTTTAGTCTTAGAGTAAACCAAAATATCATCAATAAATACAATCACAAAAGAATACAAGTGGGGTTTAAATATCCCATTCATCAAACTCATAAAAGCAGTTGGGGCATTAGTCAGCCCAAAAGACATCACAAGAAATTCATAGTGCCCATACCTGGTTTGGAAAACAGTCTTGGGAATATCGTCAGACCGAATCTTTAGCTGATGATACCCGAACCTCAAATCATTCTTAGAAAATGCGGATACACCCTGCAACTGGTCAAATAAATCATCGATATGAGGCAAAAAATACTTATTACGGATTGTAACTTTGTTTAACTGCCTGTAGTCTATACACATACGAAGACTACCATCCTTCTTCTTTACAAACAAGACAGAAGCACCCTATGGAGAGGCACTCGAACAAATAAAACCCTTACTCAATAAATCCTGCAACTAAGCTTTTAGCTCCCTCAACTCAGTCGGAGCCATCCTATAGGGAGGAATGGAAATATGACGAGTACCTGGCTCTAGATCAATACAGAAATCAATGTCATAGTCTGGCGACATACCAGGAAAATCTGCAAGAAAAACCTTTTGGAACTCACACACCACAGGAACTGACTCAATAGATGGGACCTCTGCGGAAGTGGCCCGAAGATGTACTACGAAGGCCAAACAACCTCTCCCAATTAACCTTTTTGCACATAGAATGGAAATAAGTTTCATTAGAGAAGGACTATAATCACCCTTCCACTCAAGTCTATCCATTTTTGGCATATCCACAGTCACTATCTTAGTATGTCAGTCCAATATAGAATGATACGGAGACAACCAACTCATACCCAAAATTATATCAAAATCTACCAAGTCTAAAATCACTAAATCTGCCCAAGTTTGATACCCTATAAACATAACAGAAAAAGAACGATAAACTCTATCAACAATAATAGAATCATTAACAAGAGTAGAAACGTAAATCGAAAAGTCAAGCAAATCACACACCATGTCCAATCCCACAGTAAAATTAGTAGACACATATGAAAAAGTAGAGCCAGGATTAAATAATACAACGTACATTTGCTCACAAACAAGAATAGAACTTGTAATAACAGTGTTTGATGACTCTTCCTCGGGTCTGCCTGGAAAGGCATAGATATGGGCCCTACCACCAGTCTGAATGTCACCCCTGCTAAGTTGAGAACCACATCAATGGGGCTAATTACCATTCCTACCTGCCTGATAACCACCACGATCACTCTGTGGACGACCTTTACCATTACCACTACCTCCCTTATCTGCTGGAACTAGAGCTCGAGGATCCTGATACTGGCTAGACTGGCAAAAATGCCTCATATTAGGACACTCCTAATATGCCCTACTCCGCCGCACTCGTAACATATACAGTTCAAGGTAGGCCGCTAAGCTGACAAAAATGAAGCGAGGTAACCACCAGAGTCTTAAAATGGTTGGCTATCTCCTGACGGACTATCTACAGACATCGACATCGCTAATAAATGGGGCGGGCAGGGTATCCCTGTGAACTCTGACCCCTAGAATAAAAACCACTGAAAACTGCCTCCTTTGTGGGCCTTCTTTTCTGATGCCTTGGCATAACCCTCTTGCCTTACGTCCTTTACCTTCTTGAAAAAATCAACCATCTCCTGGAAAGACCTACCTGAAGATGTCATCTAGAGAGCAGAAATCTAGAGACCTGTATTCAACCCCTTCACAAAAAGACGGATGTTCTCCTCCTTAGTTTTTAGCAAGTGAGATGCATACCGAGACAATGAATGAAAGTTAGCCTCCTAGGCCACAACTAATATGTTCCCCTGCTTAAGATTAGCAAACTCATCCCTTTTTCTATCTATCAAAGTATGAGGCACGCACTTTTTTAGAAAAACTGAGTCAAAATGTGTCCAAGTCAAGGGAGGCAAACCTGCACCCTACACTCAATATAAGCCCTACACCACATCTTAGTATCCCCCTGAAACTGAAAAGTAGTCAGTTCTACACCATACCTCTCAGCCACCCCCATCTTGTGAAGCCTCCCATGACAGTCAATAATAAACTCGTAGGCATCCTCAGACTCAGTTCCATGAAAAATAGGAGGCTTCAACTTGATAAACTTACAGAACAACTCATGCTCATCTCCGGTTATCACCGAACCCACTACCTGTCTTGGAAAATATCTGCTCCTGATGCGTCTTCCATTCGAAGGGATACAACAACATTATGTTACATCCTATGCTGTACTTCATTCTGTACTGGTATAGCTCCATCCTTTTCTACCTCAGGAAAATCCTCATGTGGGGGAGAAGATATTGTCCTCTTCCTAGCAGGTCTCGCGGCCTGAGCTCTGCCTCTGGTGGGCGCTGCTCTCTTTCCACTACCTCATACCCCTCTTGCCTGGCCTCTACCTCGAACTGCAGCCTCAAAAACTGGTTCAGGAACCTCAACTCTTTCCCCATTCTTTCAAGTTTTTATCATCTGCGAGAAAAGAGTGAAAAAAGTCAGATACCAATTGAAATCAAGTAATAGCACGTAAGAAAGAAGAAATTGAATTTTCCTAGTGTCCTATAGCTTCTCGAAGAAAAGTACAGGAGTCTCCGTACCGTTCCACAAGACTTTACTTGACATGATCTTGTACAATGAGATCGACGAACATGGGGCTCTGATACCAACTTTGTCACGACCCAAATAGCCATGAGTGGCACACATACTAATCTTCGTGCGGGAGAACCATCTAAATCAAACTATTACCCAATCACTTAGTCAATATTAAGATGATATTATCATAAAATCAACATAATAACAGTAATCCGGGACTAATCATTATTAATGTATAAGTTAACAAATTACTTACTAAAATCCCCAAGACCCGAAAGTCATCGTATAAGAACTACTAACAAAGATCATGTCTAAAGAGATACCCAAAAGTAAAGTAAATAAAGAATGTTTCATTGCCCGAAATATGGACAAGAACAAATAAGATGACCCATGGTAGCCTAGAGACGGAGTGCTCACCCTTGGATTAAGATCTTTTATCAAACTCTATAGGTGAGGTCGTGTCTAAGCCTCTAGAACACTTTCTGCACTCAACAATAGAAGACTACACGGTAGTATCATTACACACCACTATGTATTGGTAGGTAGAATAGGCCAACTCAACTTAATAGCATGTTCACAACATAAATCAAGTAACAAGTAGTCAGACATCGTCACATAACCAGGAATTCAATGAATCAACAATACAACAATAACAGGTCAAATAGTACTCACAACCAATCCACATAACCATCAAGCGTATCAACCATACTATAAACATCCACAAAATCAACACAAATATGCACACACATGCTATGGGACTTATTTTTGTCCAAATAGTCATGACCTGTAGGGAACAATCTATGTTCATGTACCGTACTGGCATGGTACCTGATCCTCTATAATCAAGTAATATTAATATACATATCCGTACCGGCGTGGTACCCGATCCTCCATAATCAAGTAATATCAATATACATATCCGTATCGGCTTGGTACTCAGTCCTCTATAAACAAGTAATATCAATACACATATCTGTATCGGCATGGTGCCCGATCCTCCATAAACAAGTAATATCAATATACATATTTGTACCGGCGTGGTACCCAATCCACCATAAATAAGTAATATCAATATCACATTTACACCACTCACAGCATACAATACGATGTACCAAGTTTACAAGTACACTTAAAGTCATAAGACAATTCCATCAAGTAAATTTTCAATAATTATTTATACACGTCTCAAGAATCCAAACATCCATTAATTTCAAGCATGTCCGGATACCAATCAACAAGTATTCAATTTAGGAATATACACACAATTAAATCGAGTCTAAACCCCAATTAAACCATAACCTACCTCAACCGAAGAATTTGAATGCAAGCTAATTTATAAGAACCTTGCCCTTCTGTAAAGCTTCCAAATGTTTACAAACAATTCAAATATATAATCTACAGAAGAGTATAAATCTAATAACATTCATTTATAATTTCATACTCTAAAAATCCTTAATTTCTCTAAGACTCCAATCAAAGGCAGTGTACGAAAAGAAGAAAACTAATGTGCAGATCCTCGAATTCCATATAAACGCACATTCATGATTATCATTAGTGCCAATGTGGCCATCATTACTTAAATATATTAATATTTAATTTTTCCACTAACTAACATAATAGAAATAAAAGTCACTAAATTGACTATCTCAATTTCAATTGTAAGCACTGTGCACCAATCATTTACTCTCTGACATTCTTTCACCCCTTACGCCTAACATCTCCTTAATTCTAAATTTTATAGTTAGGACATCTAACCTGAAGTATGCGGTGCCTCCTCTTCAATTGCAGCTTGGAACAATTAAAACTGCTCACGTACTGGTTAAATTTTCTGAGTTTATTGTTATTGTGGATAAATCCTACCCATTAAAAATTTATACTTATACATAGATCTGAATAATTAAGAAAATGTTAACTTGACCCATTACCATCAATTAAAATAATATTTAAAATACCCAATAGATCCTCGGATATTATTTGAAACCTTGAGAAAATAAATCAAATATATATATATTGACTAAAAAGTACGTTTCGGACATGTTGAAAATATTAAAATACCATATCAAGGTGTCTTGATCAAAGATTGATCGTGATCAAGCTTAAATTTGTTAAAACTCATTAATTCAATTAATGACTTAAATTACTGCTTCGAACACCTCAAAAATCGGTACTACTCATCATGTGAGTCATAATTCACGTACACCAACTACAGAGAGAGCTAAAATACGAAAAAGAAGAAAATTTCACAAACGACTGGGAGGGTCGTTACAAGATCAATTTGTACATAATAAGAATGTAATCAATGATTTTGTAAAGAACTGAATTAAAAATAAGGAAAGATTTTAAATATAGAAATTAAAAAAAGAAAAATAATCAACAACAAGGGTAATAAGAATGTAATCAATGATTTTGTAAAGAACTAACTTTAAAAACAAGAAAAGATTGTAAATATAGAAACAAAAAGAAAAATAACCATCAGCAAGGGAAAGAGATACTGCATAACAAAAATATATTGATGTTTACGCTAAAAAATATCTTTATGTTTACATGATTATATTAAAGTGTGAAGAATCTTTGTAAAATGATTTAAACTTTTACACTTCATTAAGTAATTCCGCAATAAATAAAATTATTTAATTTTAAATAATGAAACGTTACACGTGCAAAACATGTGTGGCTACACTAGTATATCTATAATCTATATCTATAATATATTAAAAGTATGAAGATCCTTAGAAAAATTATTTGAACTTTTTGCCCTTCATTAAAAGTCTCCGCTTTAAACAAAATCATCCTTTTTCATTTTTTTATTATTTTAATAATATTAAATATTGACTATATATTACAAAGCAATAAACCTTACCTCACAAAAATAGAAATTCTTTTTCACCATCTAAAAAAAATAACTATTCCAAATTAAAAAGAAGACAACCTAAAAACCCCAAGTAGAATATCGAGAAACCAAAAAATTAATTAAAAAAAAAAAGATCCCTTCTTCTAGCGTGAAATAAAAAAAAAATAATTTAAAAAGTTTTCTTCTCCCAGCTTTTCTCCTCTCCAACGTGAAACCCAAAAACAAAAAAAAAAAAAAACGAAGAAACCTTTCCCATGGAAAATAGGGTCAAAAAAATTTAAAACTTCTCCCAGCTTTTCCCTTCTCCAACGTAAAACCCAAAATCAATAAGAAAGCACTCTCTTATATCTTTAAGTGTCTTCGCTGAGAGAAATCTCTTAGATTGACTCAAGTTAGTATTTAAGTTCAAACATGAGTAAAAAGCACTCACGTTTTTATAAATATAAGAGTCTCAAAGTTATATGTTTGATGACGTTAGTTTTTAGATAAATCTATTTTTTTTCTTTTTAATGTTTAACTGTGATTCAATTTTGATTATATTTTTTTCTAAAAATTGGGACTTCTTAGTAATTAACATATTTCATATCCAAATTAAGAGAGTGTACGGTGGTCATGAAGAAATTGTTGGAGAAGGAAGGCTTGGAGACTAATTAACGTTGCAAAAGCAATAACAAGGAGTTAAAGATTTTAATCTTTTTAATGTTAATATGTATCCAAAGTATTTGATGAACATCTTAATCTTAATCATTTAGATTCTAATTATTTTATTTAATTATTTTTTAAATAGAGATTTTCTAGAAGAGAAAAAGTTTTTGAATTGAAGTTTTGTAGATCTGAATCTTTTGGTTTTTAAAATCTTTTCAGGTATGTAGACAGAGTATTTGACGAAGGTCTTAATCTTAATCATTCATGTTTTAGTTATTATATTTGTTTATTTTCTTGGATAGAGATTTTTTTGGAGGAGAAAAAGCTCTCGGATTAGATTTTCACAATCTTAGTGAATAAAATCACTTCTATTTATTTGTTTTGTAATTTACTGTTTATGTTTTGCTAAAGTTTATTTTCAATATTTACCTATATATCTTAATTTTTAAAATTAATTTGTGTCAAATTTCTCATTTAATTAAATACGCCAAATACACGTGCAAGATGTATTTCTTAACCAAATAAAAAAATTGTAATTTAACTTTGACACTTAGTCAAATTGACTCACGAAAAATGAGAAGAACAATTAAAAAGGAATGGAGGGAGTTTCATTTAAAATAGAAAGAGAGAGAAAGAATAATGATTGATAAGGGCCTTAAAAATCTTATTTGAATTTTTTATCCTCTGCTTCAGACAAATCTTTTATCTCAAATTAAGGTCTTAATTTGCTGCATCTTTTGTTTCAATAACATACTCAGTAAATTTTCACCAAGTGAGGTTTGGAGAGAGTAAGTGTATGCAGTTCATACCATATGTGAGATAGAGAGGTTGTTTTCAATAGACCCCCGACTCAAAACATATAACGAGATTTTTGAATCTTGTGATTTTAAATTAAAAATAATGTGTAGTGTTTTGGATCTTTCGATCTTAAACTCGTCATTTAAATTAAAAAATATCTAATAATCTGTTGTCGGACAAGTTTTACTATAAGTACTTTAAAACCTCTTCTTAACAAGTGTGTATATATAAATTTGCATAGAACGTCTAAAACTCATCCAATTATTCTACCTACCGTAAAATATGCAAACTACATGAATTTCACACGAATAAAAACACTTGAAGTATCTCTTACCACTATATAAAAATTTAAATCTTTACAAGTCACGTATATTTTGATCATGAAGTGCAAGACTTCATGCTACAATATCTTACAATGAAAGTGCAATACACTGTCTATTTGATTGTTTTAATCAACACAAAAATTTAGTATTTTTTGAATTACTAATCAAACGTACATCATATTTTCAAACAACATTTACTATATGCACTTATTGGTTCATAAGATAAGTATTTTTTTTTGAGACAGAATCACCTTTTTACTATTTTTCTAATATTTAAGAGGTCATAATTAATTAAATATTTATAGTAAAACCTTTCCTTATTAGAAGTCATCATTATTCATGAAAACTAATACTTTTCCATTGATTTAAAAAATTTAAACCAACTAATTTGATTTTAAGAAGATTTGGAAAAGTAAGAAATAAATATAAAAGCGCTAGAATAAGAATAATTTAAGAAGTATCAAAATTTTAAAAAATTTAAGTACGTAAGAAGTATGTAATTAATCAAAGGTTACACGTGCGATTAACTAGTATATCTTTAATATATTAAAGTGTGAAGGGCCTTAGAAATGTCATTTGAACTTTTTACCCTTCATTAAAAGTTTTTGCTTCAGACAAAATCGTCTTTTCGCTATTTTTTTTCTAATATCTAAGAGTTAAAAATTAATTAAATATATTTATAGTAAAATTCTTTCTTTATTAGAAGTCATCAGAACTAATGACAACCAATACTTTATCCATTAGTTCAGGAATTCTAAATCAACTAAATTTAATTTTAAGAAGATTTAATATTGTCTTTTCCTATATTCCTCAAATAAAATTCTAATTATACATAAACACAAATATATATTACAAAACTAATAATACTCAAAAAGGAAAAACGTGCATACCCAAAAAGGCAAAAATGTACCTTTTTAAAAATTTTACTTCCTTTACTTTTTTTAGTTCCAAATTCAATGGTCTTTTTCTATATTCTTCAAGTAAAATTCTAATTATATATAAACACTAACAAATTAGTTAAAGTCCTTGTTTTATAACAAATCATAATATTTAACACTCCTAAATCAATTCGAATTTTACATTATTTAAAAAAAAAAGAATTTCTACAATTCTATGTAAGTAATATTTTGATCATACTTTACTACAAAAATACAACCTTTCTTCTACTTTTACTTTTCTTTTTTATTTTTAGTTTTATTAATTTTAATTGTAATTCAAGTTGTCTTCTTACATTCATTATTGTCATCCTTCTTGTCTTTCTTTATACTTTTTAGTTAATGACTTTAAAGATTATATGTGAATTATGTATAATCAACAATTGACATGTATTGTCCTCTTTTAACAATTTCTTGTGTTACTCTTTCAGTTGCAATTTTTTGATTAAAAAATTGAATGAAACAAGCGTGTTCTCGCCGAATGAAGTAGCTAAAAAAATTAAAAGTTTATATCACAGAAAAAAATCAAGGTTTATATTACATGTGTGGTGATTCTCTTTTGATTGCTGCAAATTTTACTCCTTTCAAAGGTATTTCAAAGTTTTTACGCAAATTTTTAAGGCAACACTATATAACATTATTATCATAGTTTTTGCTCTTTTTCTCTCTGAAAGATTATTCGATTATAACTTTTTATGTGTCTTTGTTATGTATAAAGAAATTTAAGTTTCGTCCTATTTTAGTGACTAATTTTTGTTTTTAATGACAGCTCAATGGAGTTCTAAGTTAGAAAAATAAGATTATAAGGGTATATCAAGAGTTTGAACTTACTAGATGATGCAGTTCGCGTGAATATCATCATGATTCTTTTTGAGACTAAAAACAAATGAACAGTGTACTAAAAAGAAGAAGAGGTGAACAAAAGATAAAATTGTGTAGCTCTTACCAAATTCACTATGCACTATTAATTTATTGTCTAATCTATAGAATTATGTTATGTAATATGTACCAGAAATTAAGATTTTCTTTTATCTATGGATTATTCATCTTTTTGGTTGCGTGAAACTCTATAGATCAATTTTGACAGAATGTAATTAATGATTTTTTTAAAGATTTGACTTTAAAAATAAGGAAAGATTTTAAATATAGAAACAAAAAAATAACTGTACCACAAATATTGTTCAAACTAATCCATTTTTCTTAGCCTCTAACAATTTTTACATCTCATTAAAAAAATTTAATTTTAAATAATCAAACGTTACACGTGCAGCTAAACTTACAGCTAAACTACTATATATATATATATAGAGAGAGAGAGAGAGAGAGATAGATAGAGAGAGAGAGAGAGAGGGAGGAGAGTTAGTTTTCCCATGAAAGATGATCATTGGATCATTGAATTTTAGTAAAGGTATTCAGGTCGTCTAACAACCGTGGTCGGATCGTTAATTCTTTTTTCAATTTTACTATTATACTATAATTTGAAGGAAGTCTTTTGCTTTTACATTAACTAGTTTAACCGCACGTGCCTTACACGTGTAATGTTTGATTATTTAAAATTAAATAATTTTATCTATTGCGGAGATTTTCACTACTAAAAAAAGGCCAAAAACCGACGACCAAAAGTGACGGACAACATTATTTGTTGAGCAAAATCGACGAAAAAGCAGTGCTATCACTTGCATCGTAAAAAGGCTCGTTGTTTTTTTTGAAAATGACGGCCTGCGTCACTTTTTGAAAAAAAGTTTTTAAGGTTATTTTTAGAAAAAGCGACGCTGTACGTCGTTTTTTGTTCTTCATTTTATTGAAGAAAAATAGATAATTTTTTTCAGAAAAAACGACACTGTCCGTCACTTTCTGAAAATAATAATATCTTTCTCTAGAAAAAGCGACATTGTTCGTCATTTTTTGTTCTTCATAATGAAGAAAAAAAGCAACGAACAACGTCACATTTTGAAAATTTATTTTAAAAATTTTCAGAAAGCGACAGACAAAAGGGAACCTGTCCGTTACTTTTCTGTATTTTTTTTGGATGCAGAAATCTGCATTTTCTGCATCCCACCTGCCAAATAAAAATGCCATTCAATTTATACAGCCTTATGCAACAAACATTTCAAAAATAACCATACAAGGTACTACATTATCAAAATACTTAAGCAATTCAAATCAACAACACTTAAACACTCAATCTAACATTCAAAATACTTTATAATTAATCCAACAACATCCCAAACACTTAACAATCCTAAAGTTTTTCATTAGAGTCTATAAGCATCCTAGATTTCTTCTTAGTAGTTGACTTCAAACTCTTATCAGGATGAGGCCAATCACCGTCACCACCGAATGTCATCTGTATGCAAGTTTACATCAAAACATATAAAAATCAAGTCACTAGTTCATATTTCATGTGAGTACACAGCTATTTTGAAGTTACTAGTACACATTTCAAGTCACTCAAACCATTTTCAACTAGCTAATTAACATTTTATGTCACTATACTTAACCATTTTCAAGTAACTAATTCACATTTCAAGTAACTACACTTACCTATTTTCAAGTCACTACTACACACTTCAAGTTACTACACTTAACCATTTTCAAATAACTAATTCACATTACAAGTCACTACACTTAAAACATTTTCAAGTCACTAGTACACATTTCAAATCACTACACTTTAACTATTTTCAATTAACTAATTCACATTTCAAGTCACTATACTTAATCATTTTCAAGTAACTATACTTTATTATTTTCAAGTTATTAGTACACATTTCATGTGACTACACTTAACCATTATTAAGTCACAAGTTCGCAATTTCAAATAACTACACTTAACTATTTTCAAGTCATAAGTTCGCAATTTCAAGTAACTACACTTAATCATTTTCAAGTCACTAGTACACATTTCAAATCACTACACTTAACCATTTTTAAATAATTAATTTACATTTCAAGTCACTATACTTAACCATTTTCAAGTAACTACTTCACATTTCAAATAACTATACTTAACCATTTTCAAGTCACTACACTTAATAATTCATTTCAAGTCATTATACTTAACCGCTTTCAAGTAACTAATTCACATTTCAAGTAACTACACTTAACCATTTTCAAGTCACTAGTACGCATTTCAAGTCACTATACTTAATCATTTTCAAGTAACTACACTAAACTATTTTCAAGTCACTAGTACACATTTCAAATCACTACCCTTAATCATTTTAAAGTCACTAGTATACATTTCAAGACACTACATTTAATTATTTTTAAGTCACAAGTTCACAATTTCAAGTAACTTAGTTCATATTTAAAGTGACTAAACCATTTTCTAGTCACAAGTACACATTTCAAGTCACTACACTTAATCATTTTAAAGTCACAAGTATACATTTCAAGTAACTACACTTAATCATTTTCAAATCACAAGTTCACATTTTCAAATGACTACACTTAACTATTTTAAAGTCACTAGTATACATTTCAAGTCACTACACCTAACTATTTTCAACTTACTAGTACATATTTCAAGTGACTACACTTGACCATTTTCAAGTAAATAGTTAACATTGCAAGTCACTACACTTAACCATTTTCAAGTCACCAGTACACATTACAAATCACTACACTTAACTATTTTCAATTAACTAATTCACATTTCAAGTCACTATTCTTAACTATTTTTTAGTAACCATACCTTATTATTTTTAAGTTATTAGTACACATTTCAATTGACTACACTTAACTATTTTCAAGTCACAAGGTCACATTTTTAAGTAACTACACCATTTTCAAGTTCGCAATTTCAACTAACTACAGTTAATCATTTTCAAGTCAATAGTACACATTTCAAGGTACTACACTCAAACCATTTTCAAATAGCTAATTGACATTTCAAGTTACTATACTTAACCATTTTTAAGTCACTAGTACACATTTCAAGTGACTACACTTGACCATTTTCAAGTAACTAATTCACATTTCAAGTCTCTACACTCAACCATTTTCAAGTCACTAGTACACATTTCAAGTCACTACGCTTAATCATTTTCAAATAACTAATTCATATTTCAAGTCATTATACTTAATCCTTTTTATGTTCACCTTTCATGTAACTACACTAAACTATTTTCAAGTCACTAATCCACTTCTCAAGTGACTACACTTGATCATTTTGAAGTCACTAGTACACATTTTAAAATACTACACTTGATCATTTTCAAGTCACAAATTCATATTTCAAGTGACTACAGTTAATTATTTTCATGTTTCTAATTCACATTTCAAGTGACAATGCTAAACCATTTTTAAGTCATGAATTCACATTTCCAGTGACAACACTTAATCATTTTCAAGTCATGAATTTATATTTTTAAGTGATTGCACTTTACTAATTACAAAACACAAGTTCACCTTTCAAGTAACTACACTAAACCATTTTCAAGTCACTAATCAACTTCTCAAGTGACTACACTTTGATCATTTTGAAGTCAGTAGTACATATTTCAAAATACTACACTTGATCATTTTCAAGTCACAAATTCTTATTTCAAGTGACAACGCTAGACCATTTTTAAGTCATGAATTCACATTTCAAGTGACAACACTAAGCCATTTCAATTCATGAATTCACATTTCAAAGTGATTACACTTTACTAATTTCAAAACACAAGTTCATCTTTGATTGACTAAAATTACCATAATTAATCAATTAACAAGGTTGGATGTCCTAATTTTAGGAAAATCACCGGTAAAAAATTGATCACCAAATCTTAATTTTACCTAAAAGATATGATGCAATATCAGCATATCGCATACACAATCAATTTCCCTCGTAAAATAAGAGTTAAATGACGGGTTGTAAAAATTGGAAATTTTCACATATGTCAATCCAAGCAGATAAACACAAATGGGAATGAAAGGTTTGATTCAGAATTCACAGTCAAATTTCATAAATTTGAATCTAATAAAACAATCAAAAGAAAAAGAAAAGAAATAGTTAAAGACAATAATGAACTGTCATGGAATTAATCTAAGAGATCAAACCTGGATAGATTCTTATGAATCTGTCATAAATTCCAATATATTTTGGTGAAAACCAGTGGGCTGCTGATGAAGGTATTGGGCTGGTTCGCGAGCGACTGAAACCACGTCGGCGTGAGAGAGAGGAGGAAAATGCCGACTGATAGGTGGTCATCTCGGAGGCGAAAGATCTATGATGCTGGGGCGTCGATGGATGGTAGGACCATTTGGTTCGCTGTTTTCTTCGATGGAGCAGCGATGACGGTGGTTTTTTGTTGGGTTTGCTGATGGAGCTTCAGTATTATCTTTGCGGTGATGCGGCTGGCTTGGATTTACTGGCGATGGACGCAGTGGCTATTGTGGGCTTTGTTGGTTGAGCAGCGGCCATTTGGTGAAGTCATCGAATAAAGAAAAGAAGAGAATGGAGGTGGGGTTCCATCGACTAGTGGAAGGCGGTGACGGCTTGATGTGGTTGTTGTTTTCCAGTGAGAAAGGAAAGAGGGTTGTGGAGGTATGGTGACTGATTGAGGGTGACAAAAATGAGAATAGGGTTGGCTGTTTTATTTAAGAAGAGAAGAAAAAGTGGCTTGATCTCAGCCGCTGGATTAATTTTAATCAACGCTTGAGACTAAAATAATGTAATAGTTATTTAAAAATAGGCCAATAATTGAATTTTAATTTGTGGTCAAAATTTGATGTCAATTCTGGCTAAAATTGACTCAAATTGAGTATAAAATGGCTAAAATTTAAAGAAATTAGAAAAATTGAAATGAATTAGGTTGATATTTAATAAATATAGTAACTATATAGAATTAATATTAAATAAATAAATGAAATTATTACTCTCAAATTAATTATAAATAAATTATGTAAATAATATTAGTGATGTCAGTCACATAATGTGACGTCCCGAAGCTGTAACGCTCTATTAATGCGTTTAAAATGACCTTTAGGACCCTTTTTTCGGTGGTAGACTAAGTCTGGACGTTGTGAAAGGTGTTGGGGATGTTTTAGGACCTGAAAATAAAGTGTGCATCGCAAAGTAAGGTCTATGCAATGGTCGTGCATCGCATGGCCATCGCCAACAACCACTGGAATGGCTAGGCGATTGGCAAGGTGCCACACACTTAGAATGGCTATGCGATGGGCAAGGCGCCGCCCACTTGGGGGCTAGGCGATGGGCAATGCATCGCCCAGATGGAGGTTAGGCGATGGGGTGTGCGCCGTATGGCTAAGTCATAGCGCCGTAAATTCTCTATTTTTGTGTTATTTTAAGGGCAATAAGGTCCTTTCTAGTCCCATATCCGTTTCTAAATCAGTATATACAAAATAAAGGTCCCTAATCACGTATTAACACCCACAAATCCCTAGTTCATCTTTCTTAAGCACAAGAGGGGGAAAACAACTTGGGGTTTGAGCTTATAAGCTTCAAAGGACAATTTCTCTACGTCTTCGTCATCTATAAGGTACGTGGGGCTATCCTAAATATCATGGGCATAGGTTTTATAATTTTAACAAGCTTTAAATTATATAAGTATGTATATGTAGTGAGTTTTTGGAAAATTATTTTAAGAACATGCATCGTGAATCAAATTTGATGAAAGTACGTATTGTCATGGGGTTTTTTCCATAAACTTGATTTATAATCTCATGCATATGTGATTTGAATTCGAACAGTGATTTACGAATGTGGATTGTGAAATTCCTTTTCCCCATGATGAAATTTATGGACTTTGTATGGCATAAATTGTGAATTGTTTTTGAGAGCATGTCTTAAGAGCCCCTTTTTTATCATGAGATTATGTATAACCAACGTTGGGGCTGGTTTATGAATGATCCTAATTTTGGTACCCTGCTTTGTGATCTTGTCCACCTTATTGATACTCCAATCCTTGTGGCAAATTAGATTGGGGGCTTGGCTGTCGAGTCAAAGGCGGATTTCATATATCTCATGGAGTTATAGACTTGTAGGACCTACCATTTAGATCAGAAGTAAAGTAGCAAATTGAGCCACGATTGCAAGAAAATGTTTTGAAGTTCATCAAACTATGCCCATGTGTTTTCATCTACCGTATGCTAAATTGATTTATGAAATGATCTCACTTATGTTGTATAAAAAAATTATGCTATTTTGGATTGCTCTTCATACCAGTACCTTTATGTATTGACCCCCTATATTTCAGGTTCTGAGGCCCAGTATCATGGTCCCGCTAATCAATAGATCGTTATCATACATTCAAAGTTGGTGAGCCTCTCTTACTTCGAAAGGCGTCTTATTCTCATGTGTTAGTTCCTCTTTGATTTTAGTTTATTGTCCAGTCGGGGGCCTTATCCCGGTTTTAGATAGATTATTGTTTCAGTTCAATAGAGACTTCGTATACTTGTTATAAATGGTTTTCTTTTGGGTTTTCTTATGGAATTATGTTTCGCATTGCTAAGTTGAAATAATAGAACTACCATGTTTCCAATTTATTTACGTATTATTATAATAGATGAGTTATGCTTGTGATTACATGCTAAGGGGCCTCTCGGGCCTTGATAGTATAGGATGTCATTCACGTTTAGGGCCTCGGTTTGAATCATGACAAGCTTGGTATCAGAGCACGGTTCATGGTCCCAGGGTGTCTATGAAGTCTCACCGCAAAGAATCCTTTTTATGGGTATGTAGCGCACCACATTTATAAGGAGAAAACTACTAGGAACTTAAGAATGTTTCACTTTTCTTCATGTTCTAGTTCGTGCTATAGAGTCTGAACGTTCCCTAACCCATGGTTTTCTAAATTTTAGGTCACGCCTCCCCGTGGATCAATGCCCATGCTGAGGATGTCCGCCCTACTCATGTGATACGGACCCATAATAGAGCTCGTACTCCAGAATTTGTTGCTACTCTAGGAGCCTGTAGATCAGAATATTAGTCAGCAACAAAGTGGTAACTGGGGTAAAAAATGGTCTAAGAAGAAATTTTGGAGCAATGCTCAGTCCTCAACTAGTGCACCTGCACTTAGGCCTTCGGGTGAGCAGCGATACCAGCCTAGTACTGGACCTCGGATGCAAGGCACCCAGTCCCAGGAGAGTGTGACTCAGCCCACTAGGTCACATCCTCACTATAGCATTTGTGGAAGAAATCATCTAGGGAAGTGTTATTTTGGGAGCCGAATGTGCTACTCTTGCAGACAAGTAGTCCATATTCAGAGAGACTATCCTTCAGTTAGAGGAAATATCGGGGGAGCTAAGTCCCAATCCGCATCTACATCCCCTCGTCTTAAGGGTATTACTTCAGCTGCTAGGAGTGGTCGCAATAGGATGTATGCTCTGGCTACTTGTCTGGACTCAGAGGCTTCACCAGATGTGGTTACTGGTATGTTACGGATCTTTTCTCGTGATGTCTATGTGTTACTTGATCCGGGGTCTACTTTTTTTTATGTGATCCCTTACGTGGCAGTGAGATTTGGTTTTGAGCTTAAAAATATTCCAAAACCTTTCTCTATTTCCACCCCTGTTGGTGATTCTATTGTGGCTAGAAGAGTTCATAAAAATTGTGTGGTGTCTATTTTTCATCGCGATGCTGTGGCTAATATTGTAGAACTAGACATGATTGATTTTGATGCTATACTGGGAATGGATTGGTTCCATTCATGTTATGCTATATTAGACTATAGAACCAAAAAGGTCACCTTCTCTTTTCCTAATGAGCCAGTGATAGAGTGGGGGGGATATTCTCTAGAACCTAGGGGAAATTCATATCTTATCTTAGGTCCCGTAAGCTCATATCAAAGGGTTATTTGTATCATCTTGCTCGAGTCAAAGATTCTAGCACTGAAAGTCCTTCCCTCCAATCTATTCCTGTAGTTAATGAATTTCCAGAAGTCTTTACTGATGATCTCTCTAGGATATCATCAGATAGGGAGATAGATTTTGGCATTAACATGTTGCCGGACACCCGACCTATTTCTATTCCATGATAAAGAATGGCTCCTGCAGAATTGAAAGAGTTGAAAGAACAGTTAAGGTACCTTCTTGAAAAAGGCTTTATTCATCCTAATTTCTCTCCCTGGGGTGCTCTAGTACTCTTCGTGCATAAAAAAGGCAGTTCCCTCCGCATGTGTATAGATTATCGTCAGCTGAATAAAATCACAATTAAAAATAAGTACCCTCTCCCCAGAATCGATAATCTATTTGATCAACTCCAAGGTGCCAAATATTTTTCCAAAATAGACCTTCATTCAGGGTACCATCAGTTGAAGGTTAGAGAGGCTGACATTCCTAAAATGACTTTCCGAACCTAATATGGTCACTATGAATTCTTAGTTATGTCCTTCGGACTGACTAATGACCTCACAATATTTATGGACTTAATGAATAGGGTGTTTCGCCAGTTTCTAGATCTGTTCATCATAGTCTTTATTGACGACATCTTAATTTACTCTAATAGTAAGGAGGAACACACCAATCACCTCCGAATCATCCTTCAGACTCTTAAAGATCATGAGTTGTATGCAAAGTTTTCCAAGTGTGAATTCTGGATTAGTGCTATCACTTTTCTGGGGCATATTATTTCTAGAGAGGGAATTAAGGTTGATCCCTAAAATGTTGAGGCTATGAGTAAATGGCCCAGACCCACGACTCTAACCTACATTCAGAGTTTCTTAGATTTGGCAGGGTATTACAGAAGATTTGTAGAAAGCTTTTCATCCATAACTTCTCCACTTACTAGATTGACTCAGAAAAAGGTAAAATTCTTGTGGTCCGACTCTTGTGAGAATAATTTTGAGAAATTGAAAGACAAGTTGACTACTACATCAGTTTTGACCCTTCATGAGGGTACAAATGGATTTGTTGTTTACTCTGATGCGTCCCGAGTGGGACTTAGGTGTGTACTTATATAGCATGGTAAGGTAGTGGCTTATGCATCTAGGTAGTTAAAGGTGCATGAGAAGAACTATCCCACCCATGACTTTGAGTTGGCTGATGTGGTTTTTGCACTAAAGATTTGGCATCATTATCTTTATGGGGTGCATGTTGATATATTTACTGAACACAAAAGCTTACAGTATGTTTTCACGCAGAAAGAACTGAATCTCAGACAGAGGCAGTAGTTGAAGTTGTTGAAAGATTATGACATGAGCCTGTATTATCACCCAGGTAAGGCTAATGTAGTGGCTGACACCCTTAGCAGGTTGTCCATGGGCAGTCTTTCTCAGGTGGAGGAAGGGAGGAGGAATTTAGTGAAGGATATTCATCGGCTTGCTAATTTGAGAGTTCGACTCCTAGATTCTGAAGATGAAGGAGTGTTCTTACAAGAGATAGCTAAATTATCCTTATGTTCTGAGGTTAAGGAAAAACAAACTAGGGACTCCATCTTAATGTAAATCAAGAAAGATATTGGTCAATAAAAAGTATTGGCATTTAAAATTGGAGGTGATAGGGTTTTGAGGTATCAAGGTAGACTATGTGTGTCGGATGTGGATGGGTTGCGAGAAAGAATTCTTGACGAAGCTCACACTTCCAGGTATGTTGTTCACCCTAGCTCTACTAAAATGTATCATGATCTTAAGGCGATTTACTGGTTGAATAACATGAAAAGAGATGTTGCTAACTTTGTGGCTAAGTGTTTGAATTGTCAACAAGTTAAGTTGGAACATTTGAGACCAAGTGGCACTTCCCAGGAGATAACTTTGCCTCTTTGGAAATGGGAGATGATCAATATAGACTTTATTATAGGACTTCCGAAATCTCAAAACAAATATGATTTTATTTGGTGATTGTAGATATGTTGAACAAGTCTACCCATTTTCTTCCAGTACGGACTAATTACTCGAGGGATGATTATGATAAGTTGTACATTCAAGAGATAGTTCGTTTGCATGGGGCTTCAGTGTCTATTATATCTGATCGAGGCGCACAGTTCTTTTCTTAGTTTTAGAGGTATTTTCAGAGGGGTTTAGGTACCTAAGTAAACCTTAGTACCGCCTTCCACCCTCAAATATATAGGCAAGAAAAGTTCACCGTTCATACCTTAGAAGATATGTTGAGGGATTACATCATATACTTTAAGGGTAGTTGGGTTGATCATTTGCCATTGATAGAGTTCGCTTACAATAACAGCTACCACTTGAGCATCCAGATGGCTCCTTTTGAGGATCTATACGGAAGGAGATGTAGGTCACCGATTGGGTGGTATGAAGTGGGTGAAACCCGTTTGTTTAGGACTGACCTTGTTCATCAAGTGATGGAGAAACTAAAAGTCATTAGAGAGCAACTTAAGACAGCTCAGAGTCGCCAAAAGTCTTACGTTGATGTTAGGAGAAGAGAGTTAGAGTTAGAGTTTGAGGTTGATGATTGGGTATTTCTAAAAGTCTTCCTTATGAAGGGATTCATAAGATTCAGAAAGAAAGGAAAACCCATTCCTCGTTACTTAGGCCCTTATCAGATTACGAGAAGGATCGATGGGGTTGCTTATGAGTTAGATTTTCCCGCAAGCTTAGCTTCTATTTATTCTGCATTTCATGTATCGATGATAAAGAAATGCATTGGAGATCATCTCTTGTGTTGCCTGTGGAAGAGATTAATGTAAAAGAATCCTGGTCATATGAAAAAGAACCCGTAGCTATCTTAGATCGCCATGTTCGAAAGTTGAGAAGTAAAGAGATAGCTTCGGTTAAAGTATTATGAAAAAATTATTCAGCTGAGGAAGCTACTTGGGAGTGGGAGAATGACATGCGTACGATATATACAAACCTCTTTGAAATTGTGGCTGATGACATGAAAGGTATTAATCTTACACTAATCTATTTTTTCATGTAGCATTTGAAATTGTGCTTATTGTGTTTCTAGTCATCATTCGGGGACAAATTATCCTAAGTGGGGATAATATGACGTCCTATAGTTGTAATGCTCTATTAATGTATTTAAAACAACCTCTAGGACCTTATTTTTTATGGTAGACTAAGTTTGGATATTATAAAAGGTGTTGGTGGTGTTTAAGGACCTCAAAATCAAGTGTACGTCCCAAAGTAAGGTCTATATGGTGGCTGTGCATCGCATGGACATCGCCAACAACCACTAGAATGGCTAGGCAATAGGTAAGGCACCACCCACTTGGGATCTAGCAATAGTCAAGGCGCCGCCAACTTGGGGGCTAGGCGATGGGTAATGCGTCACCTAGATGGAGGCTAGGCGATGGGTTGTGCGCCGCATGGGTAATGCATAGCGGCGTAAATGCTTCATTTTTGTGTTATTTTAAGGGCAATAAGGTCCTTTCACGGCCCATATCCATATTTAAATTAGTATATACAAAATTAAGGTACCTGATCACGTATTAACACCCACAAATCCGTAGTTCATCTTTCTTAAGCACAAGAGGGGGAAAACAACCTAGGGTTTGAGCTTGTAAGTTTCAAAGGACAATTTCTCTGTGTCTTCATCATCTATAAGGTACATGGGTCTATCCTAAATCTCATGGGCATAGGTTTTACGATTTTAACAAGCTTTAAAGTTATATAATTATGTATTTATAGCGAGTTTTTGGGAAATTATTTTAAGAACATGCATCGTGAATCAAATTTGATGAAAGTACGTAATTGTCATGGGGTTTTTCCATAAACTTGATTTACAATCTTGTGCATATGTGATTTGAATTCAAACATTGATTTACGAATGTGGATTATGAAATTCCCTTTCCCCATGATGAAATTTATGGATTTTGCATGGCATGAATTGTGAATTGTTTTTGAGAGCATGACTTAAAAGCTCCTTTTTTATCATGAGATTATGTATAACCAATGTTGGGCCTGGTTTATGAACGATGACAAATAATTGAGTCTTAAATGTCTCTCTAACCATTATACATGTTTTGAATGAATGGAATGGCCACCATATATTAATGTCTTGTAAAGAAAATGGGTTTACATAAGTTTCTTATAATTTTAATAATAAGAACCCTCGTGTGATTTGATAAATCTTTGGTGGTCATTTACATATTTTGAATCAGAAGAGCTATGGAATTAATATGATAAAAATGACTTGCAAGTCTGGGTATGACGATACCCTGCTGTGATGTGCCCTTAACGGAGTGAGAAAAGAATGGTTTGTAAGCATGACGTATGTTTTCTTTTAAGAGGCTAAAATTGGGCTTAAAGAGAGTTATATGGTTACCCGAAGAAAGCACGAGTTGAAAGACTCAATGTTGGAAACCGTGATTTACTGACACGGGATTTTGGTACCCTGCTTTGTGATATTATGTACCTTGATTCATGTCTTCTCAATTTAGGACTATGGTTAGGAGCCTTGCTTTGTGATCTTGCTCTCTACCACGACATGTTCATTTGATTGGGGATTATGGCACCCTGCTGAGGGATCTTACGTGTTCACCATACTGATACTCCAATCCTTGCGGCAAACTTGGATTGGGGAATTGGCCTCCGAGTCAAGGGCGAACTCCATATAGCCTGTGGAGTTACATACTTGTAGGGTGTACCATCTAGCTCAAAAGTAAAGTAACGAATTGAGCCAAGATTGCAAGAAAATGTTTTGAAGTTTATCAAACTATGCCATGTGTTTTCATCTACCGTATGCTAAACTGATTTATGAAATGCTCTCACTTATGTTGTATAAAAAAATTATGTTATTTTGGATTGATTTTCATACCATTACCTTTGTGTATTAACCCCCTATATTTCAGGTTCTGAGGCCCAGTCCCGTGGTCCCGCTAATCAATAGATCGTTATCATACATTCAGAGTTGGTGAGCTCCCTTACATCGGAAGGTATCTTGTTCTCATGTGTTGGTTACTCTTTGATTTTAGTTTATGGTCTAGCCGGGGGCCTTGTCCCGGTTTTAGATAGATTATTATTTTAGTTCAGTAGAGATTTCATAGACTTGTTATAGATGGTTTTCTTATGGACTTATGTTCCGCATTGCTAAGTTGAAATAATAGAACTATCATGTTTTCAGTTTTCTTCCACATTATTATAATAGATGAGTTATGCTTGTGATTACATGCTAAGGAGCCTCTCAAGCCTTGATGGTTCGAGATGCCTATCACGGTCAGGGCCTCGGTTCGGATCGTGACACATAATAATGTCAACGCATTTCGTAATCTAAAAATAATTTTTGGTTAATTAACTTTTGAATATGATATTATATATATATATATATATATATCTCGTAATACAATATATTAATCTAATGAATTATCGATTAATTAGCTTCATTATTATAACTTTAATGGTGAATAATTACCTCGATCATATGATGTTAATATATTATTCAAAATAGTTGGATATATTTAGATTCAGTTAGCTAGCTTTTGACTACTATGTACATCACTGCACAAAAGATACGTATAATACATATATATATTTGATTGACTATCAAATTTGAAATATGTACTATAAACGTCACATACACGAGTATATTACCTCGTAATACAACGTATTTCATATATACTCTGATGAGTTATCGTTTAATTTAGCTTACATTATTATATTATAACTTCAATAATATATTATTAGTTTGATCAATCGATCGCATGATATCAATGTATTCAATATATAATTGAATACATTTAGTTAGCTTTTGGATGCGTACATAACTACATGAGACACACACACACACACATATATACATGCACACACATACAAAATCTCAAAAATGCACATGTGGTCGATTTTTAATTAAAATTTATTTTTATTTTTTTAAAAAAAGATTAAAATGACCACAAGTGGTCGCTTACCACCATTCGTGATCTCTCTTTGATGGTCGCTTTTTTGGTTTCTTGTTAGTAATGCGAGAAAGAAAAATTACAACCATCGCGGCGGCGGGAGGAGAGAGCAGCGGCGACGGATCAAAATTCTTGAGAAAGGAAGAGAGAGAGAAACAACTAAAAGATAAATGAGGAGAAAAGAGAAATAAAATTGGGGTGTTGCCATAATAGGTGTTTGACTATAAATTTGACTGAAAGAGCGACGTACAAAATCAACGTTGTTTGTCGCTCTATAAAAATTTATATATTTAATTTAATTTTTTTAAAATATAAAAATTATTTATTTATTAGTAAATTAAAAATATCAAATATCGACGAACAACATCATTTTAATAAAGTTAATTTTTATTTATTTTTAACAAAAGCGACATTGTTCGTCGCATTTTGTAAAAAATACAAAAAAAAATAAAATAATTAAAAATTACGACAGATAGCGTCGCTTTTCTAGATTTAATATTTTAAAAATAAAAAATTATAGAGACGTTGTCCACCGATTTTAATAAAAATAAACAAAAATAAAACTTAAATTTAGAAATCGACGGACAACGTCGCTTTAAAAATTAATTATTATTATTTTTAAATAAATAATGATGCTATCCTTCACATTTATTAAAAAAACTTATAAATTATTTGGCACAATAATCCACAAAAAAAAGCGACGAATATTAAGATGTAGGCAATCGATTTAAATAAAAATAAAATTAAATTAATAAAGCGACGGACAATGTTGCTTTTTTCATCTCTTTTTAAAAGAGACACTATTCATCGCTTTTTATGTGTTGTTTTTTAGCCTTTTTTTAGTAGTGTTATAATGAAATGTAAAAGTTTAAATCACTTTTCAAAAATTCTTCACACTTTAATATAATAATGTAAATATAAACATATAATTTATTGTAAGCATATATATATATTACCACCAAAAGCTCCAAGTGGTTGATAGATCATTACTTTGGCATTTGTCATGCAGTATCTCTTTCTTTGTTGTCCGAGGTTAAAATAGACGCATCAATCTGAACCATATTTGTGGTACAATTATTTTTTATATATGTATTTAAAATTTTTCTTGTTTTTAAAATCAAATCTTTATAAAATCATTGATTTCATTCTTATTATATTCTTAAAACTTTTTAAAAATTTGGTACTTCTTAAATTTTTTCTTATTTTAACGCTTTTATATTTATTTCTAGATTTTTCAAATCTTCTTAAAATCAAATTTAGAATTCTTAAACTAATAAAAAAAGTATTAGTTTTCATTAATTCTGATGACTTCTAATAAAAAAAGGTTTTACCATAAATATATTTAATTAATTTTCAAATATTATATATTAGAAAAATAGTGAAATAATGATTTTGTCTACAGTAAAAACTTTTAATGAAGGACTAAAAGTTTAGATAACATTTCTAAGGTCCTTCACACTTTTAATATATTATATATATTATATAGATATAAAGATAGGTTACTTCCAATAATTCCAGCATAAATTTCACATTAATTAAGATTGTAACCGGACACTTTGATTTTTTCTTCTATTGCCATTGTGCATCCTTTTCTTTATTCATTTTTTCCCATAAGGGGTATACTTCATTCTGTATTATTATTGACTTTAGAAAAGACAAAGGAAGATTTGGAAAATTCTTCAAATCCAAACGAATTATTTTAGCATGTTTGGCTAAGATTTTAAAACTAATTTGAATCTAGAATAGAACTCTTTTTAGGTAAGTGATTTTTTAAAAATATACTATTAAACTTTATTAATTACCAATACGAATTATTGTACTAATCGAGTTTTTTTGTTCTTTTACCAAGAGGCAATTTTTTTAAAGGGGAAAGGACATGGGCTGACCATTTTGAAAAGAAATAGCCAACAATTTTAAAAGTTGAACAATTGTAGCCAGTTGGTCTAATTTATTTCTGATTTTTAGCCATTTGAACCAAAACTAATATCCTTACACAATAAAGAGTATTAAATGTTGTTTCAACGGCTACTCTTAAATCACTTTCCCAAATATTCTTCTTTTTCTCTCTATTATGCATTGATAAATCCGTGTTTTACGATCAACATCAGGAATTGATTTGCTGTTTCTTGCATTATAGCATTCAAAACTATGGACATGAAACAAAAAATGGAAAGTAAAGTTAAAATTAGCTGGTAAAGGGGTCAATTTTGACCCCAAATTTATTTTTAATAACGATGATTTTACAAAATCATCACATATGTGGTTGCACTTGAAGAAATTTCCTAGTCCTTCAAACTTGAAGAAGAAAAAATATGATAGAATGGGGACTCAAGGTAAGAGAAAACCCATGTCGGAAAGTCCATGTTCTTTTCAGAGGATGACTCGGTCACAGAGTCAAAGACTTTTTGGTTCATGTAAAGATCAAGAAAAGAATCTTTCAAAAGAGAAAGAGAAGGTCGATGAATGTGTAGTTGTTAATGCGAATAAAAAAAGAAGTGAATTCGGGTAAAAATGGTAAAGATGATGGTGTATCGTCAAAGAAAAAACGTAAAATTTCTGATCAGCTCGGCAAACCAAGTTATAGTTTATCAGATGTTGAGGTATTCTATATTTTTTTACAACTGTAATGTATATTTTTGTATATGTGTGCAATGTGAGACCTTACTTTGTATGTTGTTGTTATTGTAGTTGTTTTGTGCAATGTAATGTATTGTGTTAACCTATTTAGAAATATATGTTTTTGTTTCAGGTTTGGGATTTTGTTGTTCGACCAACTGATTATTACATTACTCATGTTAGTGTGCATACAAATTGCTCGATTGTAAATGAGCTGAAAGATAAGTTGACTAAGATGCAACTCAATTTGTTTAGAAAGACCTATTTTGGATAATTTTTAGATTTGCCATCTGTTTCCATTCAAAATCAGTTGATACATGCCATGTTGCTTAGGAAAGTTTTGTCTACTCAAAATGATGAGATATGGATTAAAGTGAATAACACAAAGTTATTATTTGGTTTATCAGAATTTGTTGTTATAAGCGGTTTAAAGTGTACAAGTGATGTTACACTGGTATGTAATTGGAGCCAGTCTAGTCGCTTTATGGACTTGTATTTTCCAAATCAACCCAAAGTTACAAAGTTTGAGCTGAAAACTTTTTTCTTGAGAAAAATGGCAATTTGACGGGGACGCGTTGCATATTGTCATTCTTTACATCATTCATAGTTTTCTGTTTTCAATTACGTATGGTGACTTTATAAATAAGGATGCCTTTTTGTTGGTTGAGTCTGATCAGTTTGAGACATTTCCCTGGGGAAAGTTGTGTTTTCGTGCTATGTTGGATTCAATGAAGTACTAGGTTTATAAGCGAAATTCTATGTATTGGTGTGGTGGTTTCCCTTTGGCATTCCAATGTTGGTTTTATGAATGTTATCCATATACGAACAATAAACTAGATATTCGAGTGGAAGATAGTGTGCCCCAAATACTTAATTGGTTGGTGAGGGTAAGACCAAACTACAAGAAGGTGAAGTTTGCTTTTAGTAATATAAATCGCGAGTAGGTACTTATACTATGTGTATTTATATATATGGTCTTTTTTTCATACTATTAATTTACTTCTTAAAATTTTTAAATTTTTGCTTGTATGTATAGGTAGTGTTAACCAATATTGAGCTAACTTGTATTGAGAAAAGCATTCTTCAATTGCTTTTTTTGAGACTGTACCTCAAAAGGAACATGTTGCATAAAAAAATCTAATGGTTTGTCTGATTCGAGCAAAGAACATATGAGAGAAGACAGTCCTGTAAATTCCCAAAATGGATTGAAATTGCTGAGAACTGATTTGAATTTGGTATGTTTAAGTGTTTTCAAAGTTCAATATCACCTTTTTTGTAGTTTAGTATTATGAAAAAATGATGTTTTTGTCTTTGCCATTTTCAAAATGTTTATCTAAGGGATGAGGTTTTGTCGATGAAACAGTTGATGACATCGTCATTTAACCTAATTTAAAAGCACTACAAATAAATGAGGGTTCTAAGGTATTTACCTAGTTGTATTTTTTTTGGTTTATAAGACTTATATACAGTTTGTTACTAATATTTTTTTGTTGAATTTTTTCAAAATATCTGTCACACTGAAAGAGTATCACAGTGGTGATAATGTGGGGCTGAAAAATGATGATACACATACAAGGAATCCCATAGGTGTTAATTTGTCTGACAATGTGGGATGGAAAACTAATGGTACACCTAAGGTTGATCACCTAAGTGATAATGTGGTTGATAATATTGGACAAAAACTGTTGGTGTTAGGGATTATATTGATAGAGAAGCTGGGAATAAACTAAGTGATAATCTGGTTGATGATGTTGAACAAGAAAATATTGATGTGGGTGATCACATTGATGTCGTAGCTGGAGATCACCTAAGTGATAATGTCGTTGATGATGTTGGACAAGAAACTGTTGGTGTAGGTGATCGTATCGATATAGATGAATGGAGTGATTTTCCAAATTTTGATTTTTTAAAAGTTACACCAAGTGGGAATAAGATTAGAGAGGAGGTTAAAAATTGTTTGGAGGATAGTTGGTGTGATTTTCCTCATTAGGAAGTATCAAAATTTACCCAACTAATTTCTCATGAGAATGTATAGTGTATGAAAGATGGGGTTGAGAATAGTCAGAAAATTGATTGGTCAGTTATTTCGGACAATGAAATCTCAAAGTATACTCAACCTGATAAAATTGTTTCACATTCTGTGATTGAGGAACCTGATTTAGGATGTAAAAGTATTGCATTGGAGGCTACAAATATTGTGTGTGACAATGTTGTATTAAAGATTGATACAGAAGTTCCTTTTGATGTTGGAAGTGTAAGAAAAAATATTGATGATATTTCTGTAGGTCATAAATCTACTGTCATCTTGGATGACACACTGGTTGTCCCTCATAGAATAAGAAAACCAGTTGCAGTATGTGAATCACCATATGTGTCCAAGTTTGATTCTGGTTGTAGCAACGTTCAAGGTCAACCAACTAAGTGCATAGATAAAGGACATTCAAGAAAACACATATTCAGTATCAAACATCCATTTACCATAAGTATTACAGAGCCATTTCTTGATATGAAGTTGTTGTCTTCGTTTAACAAGTTTGTTGATAAATTATTACGACTTAATTCAAAGTAAGTCTTTTCTTTTTAGATTTTTGTAGATTAAATTTTTATCATTTTTGTCTCATAACTAATACGTTGTGTCATGCTTTTGTTAAAGTCCTATTCATTCGGAATCTGTTAATAATCTATCAAATGCTTTTGATTTTGGTGTTGTCACGATTAAAATAAAAGAATGGTTCTACACGCTTGGATATGCAGGAGTATCATTAACTGATTCAGTAAGTCTATTATCCACCATGGTTTGCTAGTACAGTAGTACTGAAATATTCTTTATTGATTCTGACAACGTAATGTAGTTTATTAAAATGATGTTTTACTTTTACTTTTCAACATATTGATGTGCTTTTTTACTACTTATGGAAGAAATCAAAGTACACTCTTTTGGATGGTGGAAGTTCATTCACAACAACTGATTGTTGGTTTAATTTCTTGATACAAAGTTTGTATACAAAGTTTTTGAGTAAAAGAAAAGATGTTGCGATTATTAAAGAGGACAATAAAATTGTTGAGTATATCCTCGGATTTGTTATGAGGTGTAATGTGTTGTGGTATTCTGTTGATGTGTTTTGTTTTCGATTAATATTTTTGAAAACTTTCACTGGATTTTTGCTCGCCTGTCTTTTAAAGACAAATGCATTTATGTTTATGATTCAATGAGTGGTACACGACATAGACGTGTTGCTGAGAAAGGCGTTTCAGCATATGCATAATTGATACCATACTTCCTTTCCTCTGTTGATTTTTGGGACAAAAGAAGTGATGAAATTGCAGTTACTGACTCGTTTGATATTCGAATAGTTGACGGATTGCCCACTCAAAAGAACACGTAAATTAGTACTAAAAATCTAATTCTGTTGCTAGTCTTTCACTTTTTTCTTCTTTTTGGTTATTATACTCATTTAAGAATATGTTGCAGGGACTATGATGTTTTTCTAGTTGCTTTTGTAGAGTACATAATTGAAGGCGTTCAAATTCCTGCAAATATAGATGATATTGATAGCATACGGAGCCGATATGGTGTATTATTGTGGCAATATGAAAAGAGAAAACAAATGCAGTGTGCAATGAGCGACGATTAATCTACTGAAAGACTGAAAAAGAAAAATGAATATTCTAAAGTAGCAATATTTTAGGATAACTTGCAAGTGTAGTTGTTGACATATTTTAAAGTTTTTGATAGACTGTTGGAAATGTTTACCTAGTGTTTCTGATGGGATACAATTTCTTAGTTTTCATTTCTGTTTTTTGAAGAATCTATATTGATTCATATTGGCGATTATATGATTTTGAAAACTTCTGTTTTTTATTAGAATGTTGATATTGTTTTCTTTATGTATAAGGGTGTATTGATTTTTATACTTATATATGCGTGTTGAATTTGATACCTATATATCATGAACTAAACGTACCCTGAAGAATAATATATAGCATGATTGCCATTATAGTCATGCTATGATGAACAACAATAAGAGAAACACTTTATCCCTGGACACATACATATAACCTGTATATGATGTCATTTAACTAGTACTGTATATTGTACAGATGACGCTCAAAAGTATGTATTGGATGAAACTCACGCATGGACTTATATATATACACATCATACTACTAAATAAATTCATCAAAATATATCATGAAGACAATAAAAAGTAGAAGTTGAAATCCATATAATGTCGAAATATTTCATTAGCAATCAAACTAAGAAGCATAAAAGTAGTCTTAGACATCATCTATTACATTTCATGTAAAAGTAGCCAACTTTTCACATTTCAGCTTAAAATGTAAAATCAACTCCTGTAATATATTTTGCAATCTAGAATGAACTGGCCTATTTGAAAAAACAAAAGAGGAACTATAAGAATGTTGTATTAAATTCTTGTTGGGGTATTTGTTCAGGTTCTTTGATCGTGTCCAACTTTTTCACACCGTCCACATGATACGTTTTGTGCAGACATATAGTACATAAATATTCCTTTGACTCGATTATTATTCCTTGGTCTACCTGGTCTCAATTTCCAGATTGGCGGGAGTACTATGATATCCGATACTTCTGTTGGAATGTTCCACATTGTTTCATCAGGAAGTGGAATAACTGAAAATTCATAGGATTTCAAATAGTTTTCCTTTGTGTAATAAGCTGTACAGTAGGATTGTACATTCATATTAGTGTAACTTAATACTGCCATAGCACATGGGATTCCATCAACCTGAAATTGTAGGTAGCTATACCTTTTTTCACGCATACACACAATGCTTTGCTTTTGAATTTCATCAATCACAACATACACATGACTGGTAGAATCCATTACCTGTAATATACAAAAAAATATTAAGCAACTGTACTATACCGCATTTTAGTCAGTATGAAATACAAATAACAACACAGTTTCTTTACCTTCATTTTATCTGATAAAATGAGATTTTCCCTCATTATTATGTTGTACTTGTTTCCCAATTCAATAAATGTTGTATGTGCATTTATTCTATTTTCATTATTCCATTTCATTACCAAATCCATCATAAATTGTAGCAGTTTCTTTACTGGCAGCTCTCTTGCCTCTCTATTTGCTGAATTTAGTGACTCTGTTATATTCGAAGTCATCACCATGGATCTATTGACATTTGAATATGCTATGGACCATTTTTCATAGCCAATTTCAAACAGGTAAGGCCTCATCCTCTGATCGATTTTGTCTGCATCTTCCATTAGTCGATCAAAATCTGCCTTTATGTAAGTTTGAGCCATTGCAATAAAGATTCCCTTTAGCTGTTTCTGATTCCTCTTGATTTTTTCTTTGATGTTGTTCCATTGATAATAGATGCATATACAATGATCTACATTTGGATATATCTTTGCAACAACCTTTAATATACTTTTATGCCGATCAGATACTATGGACATATTTTCTTTTTCACCATATGCTATTTTAAACATACTAAAAAACAATTCCCATGAAACATCATTTTCAGAATCCACAATAGAATATGCTAATGGTAGAATTTTCCTAGATTATACAAGTGAAAAAAGTCAAACATCTTAGACTAGTATCAATAACGACTATTAAGCTTTTCAATTTGTAATTGTGTTAAAAAGTTAAATTTCTACATCTTTTAAGGAAGTACTATTGTATCTAAAAAAACTCATTAAACTGACCTACTGCATCAAGCACGCTAGCACACAACATGGTCCCCCGACATGATGATTTAAGGAAAGTACCATCAACAACTATTATTGGCATACAATATCCCCATCCTTTAATGGATGCATTCAATGCGATAAAAGCATACAGAAAGTGATTGTCCCCTGTCTTGTGTAACCTTGTATATGAGCCTGGATTGATTGTATTTACCATATATAAGTAAGCTGGCAGATTAGCATATGATTCACGCAGGGAACCTCTGACTAGTTCAATTGCCTTTTCTTTTACTTTGTACGTTTTTTTGTAGTTCATTCTAATCCTATGAATGTTTCTCATTTCATTCATGATCTCTGCAGGAGTGAATGATGATTTCAGATTTAGATACTTGTTCTTTACCATTTCAGCAATGTTTAATGAAGTAGCATGACATTCTGAAAGCATTCTATCCGCAATTGCACAGGTGTGAACATCAAAGAATCTTGTCACCATGGAGATCTCTGACTGCTTTTGACTTGAAGATCAAAAACTCCATTGACATTTTTCATTCGCGCATTGCAGATAGTACCTGTATAAATACATTTACACAAAACAATGTTAGTTCTATTTGAATATTTTAGTTACAATAGCTCACTCGGTTAAACTACTTATTGTAAATTTTAGGTGCAAAAATTCCATCTCAGGTTGGAATATGCTACAGACAACTTGGGAGCAACTTCCATATACCAACAAAATCATTTGACTTAATCAAAGGTTTCAAAGCCAAAAGATTCAAAATCTATATTGCAAATCCATAAATCCTTAAAGCTCTTAAAGGCACCGACCTTTAAGTTTCAGTCATGGTCCCAAATGAACTTACTATCAACATCACTACCAATCAAACCTTAGCCGACCAATGGGCCAAAACCAATGTTGTACACACCATGATCCGTTACGTCCTTGTTGGAAATAAAATCCTCATTAACCCACCCAACATCTATCATTTTAAGCCCTCTGTAGATAAAACTCCACAAAGGGTCACAAGCAGTAAGTAGGGCAAATCTATTTTTGACCTTCTCGGTTCAAAGTTTTTGATGCATTCTATTTTCTTACTAGAAAAAAAAGTCTTTTATAATGAGATAATGTAGGTTTCTTACTTGCTAATGAGATAAAAAATGTCATTTATTTGATGAGAAATAAAAAGGATTATTGAATTTTTGTCGATTACATAACAGACAACTCACATCCTTGCATATGCAGTTTCTATAACCAATTGATACTATTTTATACCAGATTTATACACTGTTATACCATAATGATACACTTTTTTTCAAAAAAGAGAAGGGGAACCTATGCATGCATATAGAGTTTATATACTCAATTGATACTCTTTTATTCCACATTGATACAATTTTTGTAAAAATAGAGAAGGGGAAGCTATGAATGCACGTACAGTTTCTATACCCAACTGACAGTGTTTTATACCATATTGATACACTTTTATACCACATTGATACACTTTTTTAAAGAGAGAGAAGGCAAATCTATGCATTCATATGTAGTCTCTATACTCAATTGATACACTTTTATAGCACATTGATACACTTTTTTTTAAAGAAAGAGAAGGGAAATCTATGCATGCATATGCAGTCTCTATACTCAATTGATACACTTTTATATCACATTGATATATTTTATACTAAATTGATACACTTTTTTTTTTAAAAGGGGGGATCCTACTCATACACATGCAGTTCCTATACCTAAATGATGTTCTTTTATACCATATTAATACACTGTTATAACAAGAGAGAAGGGGAACCTATGCATGCATATACAGTATATATACCACATAAATACTACATTGATACTCTTTTATACTAGATTGATACACTTTAATACCACATTTATACAATATATATACCACATAAACACATCTTTTAAAGAGGAAATCTATGAAATCATATACAGTTGCTATACGAAATTCATACAGTACATATAGTACATTCATACACCTTTTCAAATCGATAAAGAAAAATCTGTGCATGTTTTTGTGCAATCTGTACATATACAGTTTGTATACCAAATTGATACATTATATATATTAAATCGATACAATTTTTGTGTAGAGTCATACCTTGATGTTGATGATCTATTGACCTTAAATTTAAATTTATGTTGAATTGCATAATGCTTCATCACGCTAGTTATTGTATTTTTATTCCAATACGGTTGCCTTTCTTCAACATCCCTATGAAGAGGATCCATTATTATAGGCTTTGGCTCATCATCCAAGTGTTCCTCAGAAAAACCATCTTCAATGTCAGAAAAGTGATTTACTACAATAGAAATGTGATGAATCTGTATATCAGTTGACAATTCATCAGCTGTAAATTGGACAGGGACGAGTGTTATACACAACAGATACTCATTGATGTCGAGACTTTTTTTCTTTATCTCCATATACAATCTGACACTCATGCCATTGTATATAGGCATCGATCCAGCCGTGACAATGTATTTGATGTCCAACAAACCTTTAGTTGGCTCTATATTTAACTGTTTATACAATTCAGCAACAAATACATCGTAGGTATAGTCAAAAGTGAACAACACTTTATTGATGATGAAATTCTCAAATTCAACCTCAGATATCCATTGACCTCCATATTTTATCATTATTGGAACTAAAATTGAGGTTGAAGCCATTATTTTGTATTAATTTTGAGCAAATTGTGAAATGAAAAAGGTAAAGATGAGTATCAGAAAAGGTAATGAAACGGAGAATTAGGAGTTTGAATGAAAAGGAAATTGTGAACGAAAAGAAAAGAAGGTAAAGTTATATTTTTGTTTTTTTTGTATTTTCGATTATATGTAGTTAAGCACATGGGAGTCAGGAGTGGCTATTTATCGGATTTTTAAATTTTGGTGCTATTTTAAATTAAAATTAATTTTTTATTAATGTACGCAGGAAGAGTTCCGAGGCTCATAGTTAAGCAAATTAGTGTGGGACCCACATTTGGTCGAAAATGACCTCAGATTAAAAATCCAACTTCCCCATCGCATCCGAAACGTCAATTTTAGGCTAGGGGACCCTTGGTTCAGGTCTCAATCCTTCCGAACTTATTTTGGTCTATTGATCGAATTTTATAAAAAATGAAACTATAAGTGTGGGATCACTTTTTGCCAAAAATATCTTGGATGAAAGTTTTGATGATTCCAATGGATTTAAAATGTGGTTTACACTCACATTTCACTATTGGATCATGTTATTTGGGTTTCGAATGAGTGTCAAGGGTCAAAAAGAAGTTTTTGACTTTGTTGTCATGGGTATACCGAATCTCTTCGTCGAGGGGTCTATAAATAGACCCCAAGGTCGCGAATTTGAGCATTTTCCCTTCATCTTTGAGAGACTAAAATCCTAAATGGGTATGATAACTCAAAATTGAGTCTTCTGAGTGTCTAGGGAGCTTGGTAAACATCTTTTATCATTATTATCATCCGGATTAAGGTAAGATTTCATCACTTTATTAGTGAATTTCATAGGTCTTGACCTAAAACTCCAATTTATCTTAGGGCTTAGTTTAGCCTCAAATTTGGTTTGTTTGCACCCATTAATTGAGAGTTATGATTCCTTGGTGATACATGCACATTTTGTCGACCTTGGAAACACGATTTCCGTATGTAGGACCCACTTGGAGTTTTTGATGTCTTTTTTGGATATGAAGTACAATAGTGCAATATGGGTATCGTTAGACTCATATTGATAAGTAGATTATGTTTTTGATAGCATGATGACATTTTGAGAATTGTGAAGTAAAGACGAGCATATGGTGCATGATGTGAGGTTTTGCGGTTCGGCCTTGAGGTAGGTTTCTACCTACTATTCTTTGAAGATGATGTGTGTTATATATGGTACGTGAATATGAATATTAGGATTGATTATGATAAATAAACTAGTATTGATTATTGATGTTTGGGGAATTGGACGAGGGTTTTGGACCTGTAAGGTGGTATATTTATGACCCTTTTAGAATCTTATTGCCTTCTCCCTAAATTGAATTAGTTTGTAGTGTGGAAATGTATGATGCTAGGTTTGGGATGTGGTCAAAGTGTTGGAATCATGGTTAGTATGAATGACCTTTGACAGCGCCCAAGCACACACACAAGTGTATGTAGTCTACCAAGTAGTAAAGTGGACTTCAATAAAGCCGAGTATCGATCCCACAGGGACTTGTAACAATGATTCAATTCTAGTTCATAATTTAGATTTAATTGATGTAAGAGTAAACAAAATAGAGTTTTGAATATTGTAAATTGCAGGTAAATTAAACAATGCATAAAATAAAGGTCTTGAGACAATCAATAGGAGAAAGCCCAGGGCTAAAGCACTTCGAACAAACATATTATGTTATTGAATTTCATTCTTTAACTCGCTTATCTTTGTTATTGATTCATAGGGTTAATTGTATGATCATGGTCTCCCGACCTCTAATCATTTACCTAAGTTGGACATTACAACTACATCGTTGAGCAGGGATGTAATAATCCAATTAAGTTCTTAAAGCTATCATCCTACGTGTGAATCAAGTGAGGCTTCTAAGTACATCCCTGTCCTAAATGCTAATTTGAATTCCTTATTTTATAAAAGAATACAAACCACACATTGTTCATCAACATGTTCTATCTCCCTATTCCCTCTCCCGAGATCAAAAGGTAGATAATTAATATATTTTTTGGGTGATCAATCCATCAAATAGTTAAATCAAAGATGAACAAGCAACCAAATATGATAATATAATTAAAAGAAATCAATTCAAAACAATGATACTCATGTTCTTGGCTTTAACCCCGAAAAAGAGGTTTCTAGCCACTCATAATCATAATCATGAACCAAAAGGTTGAATACATGATATAATCTAATAGAATACTAAATAAAAGAATGTATTCCTAAAAAAATATATAGTAGCAGCTCCTTGATGTTCCAAGATGTCCAAAGATCTTTAAAAATATGACAAAACACGTATTTATAGGAGAAGATAGGCCCAAGCCGTGTAGAAGAAGGATTTTGCACTTAGCTGTGTTTGAACTAGGTATTGTGGTGCACCACTTACTTGACTTGACTAAGGATTGCAGTGAAATAGGTGCTTGACTTGACTGGGGGTCGCGGTGCACTACTGGTTTGAGTCAACTAGGGTTCGCGGCATGACCCTATCACAATCCCTCACTGGAAATTGCCTCCTGAAATTTGGTTAAGTGTTGGTCGTCCCTCCTTCCATCCCCTGTCTTGTGGTGTATTTCCAAAGGATTTACAGACTTTATATCATCAATATATCACCATATCCATCTCACAAATCTTCTTGCATAATCACACCACATGAATTAGAGATTTAAACGACACAATATCCATAACGATGAATCAAAACAAGAGCTAAGAGTAGGCTAGTTCGTGTTGATCTTCAACTTATTTTTCCACCTCTACACTTAATCAAATTGAACTTTTTACATCACCACCAAGTTGTTACAGTCATAATTACATATTTAAACCATTTGGAACCCTTTAAACACAATAGAATCCATCAGGATTGACTAGACAAGCACCTAGGTCAAGCTAGTAAAGCTAGTTCCTCGATTGAACTTAAATGACTCAATTAAGTACAAACTTGCTTGGACTTCACTTTGAATATCGTAATCGCGTATTTTGACACTTAGATGCCATATATATCATTATCAACCCATATACCTATAATGCCCCGAGTCTACATCTTGGACGCCACACGGTGCTTATAACCCCGAAAGATCATAAGCTAACCCATGACTGGTACCTGTTGTGAGCACTAAATAATAATACTAAAAAACATATGCGGAATTAAAACTGAAATTCCATAAGGTTCTCAAGATACTGAAATAATAACTGAGTGTAACTGATAATGACATCTGAAAACTAAAAACTGACTGTGCTAGTCTGAAAGCCTCTAACTATCTGAGTATGGAGTTGATGGGACAAACCCCCAACTAACCCCGACTGAAATAACTACTGAACTAACTGAAATACTAAAATGCTGAAATGAAATAATATCCTCGATGGATGAGGACTCACTACTGAATCTGTCGTTGATATCCTAAACTGCTAAGTATGATCAGGGACTCATGTTTCTGAACCTAAAATATGAGACATCATAGCGTAAATAAAGAGTAGTGTCAGTACTTTGAATGTACTGGTATACTAAGTGAGGTAGGCTAATATACATGGGTTCATATGCATGAGATGATAACTGAGTGAAAGAACATCATGAAGTAACTGGATGAGAGTACATGCAAAACTGTAACTGCTGAACATACTGGATATGCATTACTGTGCATGTAGATATACATAATGTATCTGAGATTATACTGAAATTGAGTACTGAATTTGATGGCTGAGTAATTGATAACTGATAGCCATGGTTCTGTAGAACTTTCTGAGTTCTTTACTGAATACTGAAACTGAAAATATAACTGAAACTGTAGGAGTGTTTGTCTAATCGATAGACCCCGGTATAGACTGATTTGGGGTCGAACCTGTGACCCCAATTGGAAGGGTGTTAGCACCTTGCTACGGGATACTAACAAGGCTGGGTCAACCCTAATCTGGCAGGAAGACTCATGAAATATATATATATATATATATATATATATGATTGCATCAACCCTAGTCTGGCAGGAGGACTACTAACCCTACACTGGCTACGTAGTTCTGTAATGCAGGGACTGCTACTAAGGGTCAAACCCGCTGTTGGTAGGAATTCCTCTATCCCTGGGTTCGTTCGGTGCTGAATCCAACTCCCAACTGAATCGATACTAAATGATTACTAGACTGTACTAGGCTTGACTGAACTGACACTGATCGTATTGAGTGACTTAACTGGACTGAGTTCACTGAGTTCTTTTAACTGACTAAGTACTACGGTTCTTGACCTTTACTGGGATGATTCTATAGTTACTACAACTAAGTAAACAACTAGATTTTGGGTAATAAATACCCCTAGGACTCGATAGCATCAATAATAAAACATAACCAATCTTGAAAGTATAACAATAGTCAATTGTTCACAATTTAATCACTAAGACATTTTGTCAAACACTGAGAGGTCATGAACTTGTACATGAATGAGAACACATGATAACATGTCATGAATACGCTATTCGATTCACATGGACATTCTATCAAACACTTGGGGAGCATAATTAATGCACATGATAATGAACCACATAAGCATCATAACTACAACTTAAACTTGCAAATCTCAAGGATTTTAACATGGTAATTTCATCAAACAAGATACATGTTATCTTATGTTCATGAAAACTATAGTTAAATCCTTAATTGAAACCTATACAACAACACAAACATGAATACAATCCAATATGCACATGTAAATTATGAATATGAAAACTTATAGTTTTAAAAAAGTTTCTTGAACTCCAAGGATGGAAGGAAACCCAAGAATGAACACCTAACATACCTGGATTGTTGATTTCGTGGAAATTGTGGAGGATTTCTTGGAACTTGGACTTAAGCTTGATGAAACTAGGGCTTATTCTTGAGAGTATTTTGTGAGATAATGAGTATATTTTTTCCTTTTGGATCCTTAATCTCGTATTTTAGATGAATTGGGTAAGGGGAAAAGGACTTATATGCCCTTGGAAACTCGTAAGTTAATACGCAAAAACTACCCAGTGATGCCATTGTCGGCGCACCGCATCGATGCTGTCGACGTAATTCTGGATGCGTCGTGGCCTGATCGCATCGATGTACTATTTTGGGCATCCAAACATAACTTTAACGATGTTCAAAAATTCCAAAACTCACCCCATATGACGTATTGACATCCCTGATCATGAATCAACTTAAAAATTGACATTCTAAGGTCGAAAAGATAGAAAATAAGATCATCCAATTATTAAGGCTATAAATGATTCTAAGTCTTAACACTTTGCTGAAATTTTCTAAGTGTGGGATCTCTTTTGGCATGCTATATAAGACTAAAATTACTAGGACTTTGTGGGGTCTTACAATATCTCCCCATTGGGAATATTCGTCCTCAAATGAGACTGACTGAACTAAGAGGAACTGTACTTGCACTGACATGCATAACTGAAGCATGACTGAATTCCGGAGACATGACACATGACTAAACTATTTCATGAATGCATGGATGATATGAGAATGTTATGCATCTGTAACTGAGTATGGAATAGAGTAAATCTAAGAAAGACTATTACCTTAGGCCGAGTCTGAGTTTGCAAAGAAGAAGTGAGGATACTTGGTTTGCATGTCTGCTTATACTTCCCAAGTAGCTCCCTCAACAGACTGATTCTGCCAAAGAACTTTGACCAAAGGAACTTCTCTATTCCTTAGTATGGGAATATACCAATCAAGGATTTCGACTGGGATTTCCTCATAAGTGAGAATGTTCTGAACATCTACACTTTCTATAGAGACTACAATTGATGGGTCACTAATGCACTTCTTTAGAAAGGAGACGTGAAACACTGCGTGCACAAATGCTAAGTCTGCATGCAACTCAAGATCATAAGCTACCTTACCAAAATGACTGAGAATCCTATAAGGACCAACATATAGGGGACTAAACTTCCCCTTCTTTCCAAACCTATTCACTCCCTTCATAGGAATGATTTTCAAATACATAAAGTCACTAATCTCAAACTTGAGATCTTTTCTTCTCACATCTGTATACGATTTCTGTCAGCTTTGAGCTGTCGTAATCCTCTCTCTGATCAACTGCACTTTCTCTAAATCACCAAACACCAGGTCAGGCCCCACTACCTCGGCCTCACCTACTTTAAACCAACCAACAGGAGATCTACATCTTCTCCTATAAAGAGCCTCAAACGGAGTCATATGAATACTGAAATGATAGCTGGTATTATACGCAAACTATATCAAAGATAAGTGGTCATCCCAACTATCCTTAAAGTCAACGACACACACTCTTAACATATATTATAAGGTCAGAATTTTCCTTTTTATTGACCATCTGTATGAGGGTGAAAGGTTGTACTGAGGCAAACTTGGGTATCAAAATCCTTCTGGAAGGCTTTCTAAAAGTGAGAGGTGAACTGCGTACCTCTATCTGAAATAATGGTTAATGGGACACCGTGTAACCTAACCAACTCTCTAATAAAGATCCTGGCATAGTCCTCGGCTGAGTAAGAAGATGAACTGGCAAAAAATGGGCTGATTTGGTCATCCTGTCCATAATGACCCAAATCGAATCATGCCGATGACGAGTACGAGGCAAACCCATCATGGAATCCATGTTTACTTCCTCCCACTTCCAAGTGGGAATACTGAACTCCTACATAGAACCACTAGTCTTTTGGTGCTAAATCTTCACCTGCTAACACGTAGAGCACTTAGCCATAAACTCTGCGATGTCTCTCTTTATTTCACTCCACCAATAGACTTCCTGCAAGTCACGGTACATCTTAGTGGCCCCTGGATGAATCAAGTAACGCACACCATACGCTTCTGCAAGAATCCTCTATCTCACCCCATCCACACATGGCACACAAAGCCTACTCTGGCAACGCAACACACCATCTCCCCCTTGGAAAAAAACCTCAACTTTCTGGTCTCTGAATGACTCTTTCAGCTTAACTAAACTGGGATTCCTGTCTTGATTTTCTTTTACTTCAGAAATCAAAGAGGATTCCCAACTATTCTGCACCCAAACACTACCCTCAACCAAATCAACCAAATGAACAGCTAGTCTGGCAAGCTAATGAACTTCCTGAGCTAACTTCTTCTTATCATCCTCAACGTGAGCAAAACTACCCATGGACAATCTACTGAGATCATCAACCACTACATTGGCCTTACTCGTGTGATACAGAACACTCATGTAATAATCCTTCAACAACTCTAACTACCTCCTCTGACACAGGTTCAAATCTTTCTGAGAAAACATATACTACAGGCTTTTATGGTCTATGAACACATCAACATGTACCCCATACAAATAGTGCCTCCAAATCTTTAAGGGAAACACAAAAGCAACTAGCTCTATACCATGGGTGGGGTAATTCTTTTCATGGGGCTTAAGTTGGCTAGAGGCATAGGCCACAACCTTACCCTTCTGCATCAAAACACACCCCAAACTAATTCTAGAAGCATCACAATACACAACAAATCCATCTGAACCATCTGGTAAAGTTAGAACTGGGGCTGTAGTGAGTCAAGTCTTCAACTCTTGAAAACTTTTCTCACAAGAATCTGACTATTGGAACTTGAATTTCTTCTGATTCAATCTATGCATGGGGATGCAATAGATAAAAATCCTTCAAAAAAACATCGATAATAGTCAGCCAAACCCAAGACACTCCTGATATCTGACGGAGAGATGGGTCTGGGCCAGTTTCTCACTGCTTCAGTCTTCTGAGGATTAACTCTAATGCCATCATCGAAAATGATATGACTAAGAAAAGCTACTGACCTTAGCTAAAATTTGCATTTACTAAATTTGGCAAACAACTAATGGGCTCTGAGAGTCTATAATACTATTCTGAGATGGTCTACGTGATCACTTTCACTACGAGAGTAGACAAGAATATCATCTATGAAGACTATGATAAACATGTCCAAGCATTGTTTGAACACACGATTCATCAAGTCCATGAAAGCTGTTGGGGCATTGGTAAGATCAAATGACAAGACTAAAAACTCGAAGTGACCATAAAGCTATTTTCAGAATGTCACATTCTCTGACTCTGAGCTGATGATAGCCAAATCTGAGGTCTATCTTAGAGAAGTAACTGGCACCCTGTAGTTGGTCAAATAAGTCATCAATTCTAAGAAGCAGATACTTGTTCTTGATGGTGACTTTGTTCAACTGACGGTAGTCAATACACATTCTGAGAGAACCGTCTTTCTTTCGCACGAATAGAACTGTTGCGCCCCACGGGGAGACACTGGGTTTGATGAATCCCTTATCTAGAAGGTCTTTCAATTGCTCTTTCAACTCTTTAAGTTTAGCTGGAGCCATTCTGTATAAAGGAATAGAGATGGGCTGAGTATCAGGAAGAATGTCTATTTCGAAGTCGATTTCCCTTTCGGGAGGAACTCCAGGAAGATCTTTGGAAAACACATCTGGAAATTCACTTGTGACTGGAACTAAATCAAGGTTAGGATTATCGAAACTAGAGTCTTTGAATCGCAAAAGATGATAGATGCACCCCTTAGATATCATTTTTCTCACTCTAAGGTATGAAATAAGCTGACCCTTAAGCGCTGTGGTACTACCCCTCCACTCTAGGATAGGTTCATTCAGGAACTAGAAATAGACAACTCTATTTCTATAATCAACTGAGGCATAGCATGAATGAAGCCAATCCATGTCGAGAATGACATCAAAATCTGTCATCTCTAACTCTACTAAGTCTGCTGAAGTAACTTTCTAAGACACCATAACTGGATAGTTCCTGTATACATGCCAGGTTATTATAGACTTACCCATTGGGGTAGAGACTGAGAAGGGCTCTACTAGGATTTCGGGACTAACTCTGAAGTTAACAGTTATGTAAGGAGTTACAAAGGACAAATAATCTCCTGGATATAGCAAAGCATAAACATGTAAATGATAAACTTGTAACATACTAGTGACCACATCAGGACAACTTTCCTGATCCTGTTGGGACTGAAGTGCATATAGCTTATTTGGGTGTTGCCCACTGGTGACATGAAAGTGATACCCTGCTGAGACGGGCGACCGGACTAAGCTGGGGGACAATTATGCTGACTCTATGAACCCACCTAAGGACACTCTCTAATTATATGACTTGGTTTACAACACTTGAAACATACATCGCTTCCAGCTCTACATATACCCTGATGGTTTCTGCCATATTTCTAACAAAGAGGATTTGTTTAGGCACTTCTAACTCTACCTTGAGATTTATAGCCTAGCGCCCTATCCTTATTACTATTTATGAATTTAGGCACCAAAGCACTAGCTGAGGATGGAGATGGAACTGAAGAGTTTAGGCAAAACTGAGGACGATTACCACCCTCTGACTTAGGCTAAGTGAAGTTGAAGCTACCTGTTCTAGCCCTATTGTTCTCCCTCTTTTTCTCCTTAGTCTTCTGCTCCTTTATCTGTTGAGCATGGACTATTAACATAGCCAAGTCCATCCCCTTAATCAGCATTACGATCCTACACTCCTTGACCATACTATCAGATACTACAGACGTAAACTTTCTCATCTTAGATCTGTTATTAGCTACCACATAAGGAGCATATCTGGCTAACTGAGTAAACTTAAGGGAATAATCTTTCACACTCATATTACCCTGCTTCAGGTTAATAAACTCTAACACCTTATTTTTTCTCAACTTCAATGGTAAAAAATTATCTAGAAAGGCAGTAGCAAACTCCTTCCATTCTATAGGTCCTGCATCTGCAGCCCCATCTACCTTTCATTACTTAAACTAGGTATGAGCCACATATTGTAATTGATAGGCAGCTAACTCAGCACTCTTACTAGAGGTTACCCCCATAATGTTTGTTACCTTCTGCACCATGTCGAGGAATTCTTGTGGGTCCTCTTCAGACTTAGACCCTAAGAATGAAGAAGGGTTCATTCGAGTGAAATCCTAAATTCTATCTGCAGCAGTATTGGATACTAGGTTGGCCTGAACAACAGCTGGGCATTTATTCTAAGCTACACAGAATGGGCTAAAGTGGTAAAAGCTGCTCTGAATTCTGCATGAAATACGTGCTCATTCAAGGGATCTTCCTGAACTGGTGAAGGTGTTGGCTGGTTTCCAATTATTCTTCCATTGGCCTTTTGGGAGGTATGTTCTGTAAATAAAAAGAAAAATTAGATCAGACAGAGAGTTTAACTTGAGCTTTTGCTCACTCACACGATATGAATACTGAAAGAAGGGAACTTTTTCCTAAAATGCCTCATAACCTCTTGTCCATAAGTGGCGCGTTATACACCCATGCACAAGACTCTACTTGACGTGGCTTTCAGACTCCCTAGGACACTTTAGAACCTTAGGCTCTGATACCAAGATTGCAATGCCTTGAGTCTACACCTGAACGTCACACGGTGCTAACGACCCCAAAGGATCACAAGCTAACCCATGACTAGTACCTTCTGTGAGCACTGAATAATAATACTAAAAAACATATCCGAAAGTAAAACTGAAATGCCATAAGTTTTTCAAAATACTGAAATAATAACAGAGTGTAACTGATAATGACATCTGAAAACTGAAAACTAACTGTGCTAGTCTGAAAGCCTCTAACTGTCTAAGTATGGAGTTGATGGGACAAACCCCCAACTAACCCTGACTGAAATAAATACTAAACTAACTAAAATACTGAAATGCTAAAATAAAATAATATCCTCAATGGATGAGGACTCAGTACTGAATCTTTCGCTGATATCCTGAGCTGCTAAATATGATTAGGAACCAGTGCTTCTTAACCTATGATATGAGACATCATAGCGCAAAGAAAGAGTATGCTTCAGTACTTTGAATGTACTGGTATGCTAAGTGAGGTAGGCTGATATACATTGGTTTATATGCATGAGATTATAACTGACTGAATGAACATCATGAAGTAACTGGATAAGGGTACATTCAAAACTGTAACTGCTGAACACACTGGACATGTAATACTGTGCATATAGATATACATCATATATCTGAGATTATACTAAAATTGAGTACTGAATTTTGATGGCTGAGTTACTGATAACTGATAGCCATGGTTCTGTAGAACTGTCTGAGTTCTTTACTGAATACTGAAACTGAAACTGAAACTGTAACTGTGGGAGTGTTCATCTAACCGACAGACCCAGGTATAAACTAATTTGGGGTCCAACCTGTGACCCCAATTGGAAGGGTGTTAGCACCTTTCCACGGGATACTAACAATACTGGGTCAACCTTAATCTGACAGGAAGGCTATTGAAATATATATATATATATATATATATATGATTGCATCAACCCTAGTCTGGCAGGAGGACAACTTACCCCTTACTGGCTATGTAGTTCTGTAATGTCGGGACTGCTACTAAGATTCAAACCCTCTGCTGGCAGTAAAGACCCCATCCCTGGGTTCGCTCAGTGCTGAATCCTACTCCCAACTGAATTGATACTGAACTGATTACTAGATTGTACTAGGCTTGACTAAACTAACACTGATCATGTTGACTGACTGAACTGAATTGAGTTCACTGAGTTCTGTTAACTGACTGAGTACTATGGTTCTTGACCTTTACTGAGGCGATTCTATAGATTTTGCAACTAAGTAAACAGCTAGATTTCGGGTAATAAATACCCCCGGGACTCGATAACATCAATAATAAAACATAACCAATCTTGAAAGTATAACAATAACCAATTGTTCATAATTTAATCACTGAGACATTTTGTCAAATATTGGGAAGTCATGAACTTGTACATGAATGAGAACACATGATAACATGTCATGAATACACTATTCAATTCACATTGATATTCTATCAAACACTTGGGGAGCATAATTAATGCACACGATAATGAACCACATAAGCATCATTACTACAACTTAAACTTACAAATCTCAAGGGTTTTAACATGGAAATTACATCAAACAACATACATGCTATATTATGTTCATGGAAACTATAGTTAAATCTTGAACTGAAACTCATACAAAAACACAAACATGAATACAATCCAATTTGCGCATGTAAATCATGAATATGAAAACTTGTAGTTTTAAAAAAGGTTCTTGAACTCCAAGGGTGGAAGGAATCCCAAGGATTAACACCTAACATACCTCGATTTTTTATTTCGTGGAAATTGTGAAGGATTTCTTGGAACTTGGACTTGAGCTTGATGAAACTAGGGCTTGTTCTTAAGAGTATTTTATGAGATAATGAGTATATTTTGCCCTTTTGGATCCTTAATCTCATGTTTTAGCTGAATTGGGTGAGGGGAAATGGACCTATATGCCCTTGGAAACTCGTAAGTTAATACACAAAAATTGCTCAGTGATGCGATACCCGATGCACTGCCTTGATAGTATTAATGTGATTGCCAACGTGTTGCGTCGATGATGTCAACACGATTACTGACGCGTTGTGGCCTGATCCCATCAATGCACTATTTTGGGAATCCATACATGACTTTAACGATGTCTAAAAATCCTGAAACTTATCCCATATGACCTATTGACATCCCTAATCATAAATCAACTTAAAAATCGACATTCTATGGTCGAAAAGATAGAAAATAAGATCCTTCAATTATGAAGGCTAAAAATGATTCTAAGTCTTAACACTTGGCTAAAATTTTCTAAGTCTAGGACCTCTTTGGGTATGCTATATAAGACTAAAATGACTAGGACTTTGCGGGGTCTTACAATAGCATATGAATCATCCTCAAACAAAGATAAAAAGACTAGAATAATGACACTGAAATTCATAAATACACCTAACATCAACCTTAGTTGGGATAGTCTAGTGATCTTGAAACCATATCTTGGGTTAGAATTGGCATAATTGCCTATGTTTCTAGATAAATTTCCTACTTTAGGATTGATTATGGCTTACTTGCCATCTAGAAGTTGAACTAGATACTTAGCCTAGTTTTGGGCGTAGTTAGACTAAATATGGAGATTGAGGATTAGAAGTGGGATCATTCGGTCCACTTAGGCCAAGAGTGGGCTTAGTTGCAGATAGTAGGCCTAGTTGAGACTAATGAGCCTTATTTATGAGATTTACTTGGTGAATTGATAAATTATGATAATTTTCATCGGATTATGATTAATGGACTATAGAGATGTTAATTTTCCTTAGATGTGATATCGAGCCTTTAGGGATGTTATTTCCTCTTAATTATGATGTTTAGCCCATAGAGATGCATTTTCCTCTTAAATATGATATTTGATCCATAGATATGCATTTTCCTCTTAATTATGATATTTGACCCATAGAGATGTATTTTTCTCTAAATTATGATATTTGGCCCGTAGAGATGCATTTTTCCCTTAGTTATGATATTTGCTTATAGAGATGATATTCCTCTTGGTCATGATTTATGACCTATAGATTTGAGATGTATAATAGAGGTGATATGCTTATTGATATTATGCCTCCTAGATATGAGATGCCTCTTATATGTGAGATGATTATAGATATGTTACGACTTATAAATATAATTATCGATATGAGTTACAGCTATGTATATGGGCCTAAGGCCGTGATTATGATGTCATGATTATTTTAGATATATTATTGGGTCGAGGGTCGTGTTATGATATTGGTTGGATATACAACAACAACAACAACAACGACAACAACAACATACCCAATATATTCCCACCAAGTATGGACATACATATATTTATATTGCCTACGATTTCATTGACTGAATACTGGTGATGACATGGATAGATTTGATACACTCATGATTATTATATCTGTATTAATGTGATCCTAGCTAAAATACGACCTTATCAATATTTTTCTAAATAAGGGTTAAAAACCCACTTTTCACCTTAACAAAGAATTTCTTTACTATAATAATTGACTAACTAAATGGAATATTTATACAGATAAAAGAGGTTAAAAATATTATTTTGAAGATTTGATCGAGACAGATTCTAGTCCATGACTTAACACAATTATTTACTTTGGTAGTGAGATGTTTTGATCCTTTCTACACTTTTACAATGATTTAGTCTCGAAGATTATTTCGGACAACAGACTTATAAATTTACACTCTTTTAGCCATAGTTTGAGTCTGTGCATCTATTATATATCTATATATAAGTGTTAATGATTATGATGATTTATATACCCGGTTTGAGTCTGTAGGATACTATTGTGATGATATATATATTCAGTTCGAGTCTGGAGAATACTGTTATGATGATATATACCCGGTTTAAGTTTGAAAAATACTATTGTGATGATATATATATATACCTGGTTCGAGTTCGGAGGATATTGTAATGATAAGTTGATACCTGGCAAGGCCAAAGGTTGATTAAGATGATGATGATGATTACAATGATAAGATTGTGATATGATTATGTACCTTGTATTCATTCTTGCATGCGCATTGCCTATCACCGGTATGCGTCTATGTCTATCAGCCGGTATGGGACGGTTGCATGGATATGGGTGATGAATATGCCTTGTGTTAGTGTTTATTGGTTGAACCCTCCGAGCTTGGGCGGTGGGGGTACAGATAGGCTCGGCTTGATGTTTGGTTGTCCAGAATAAATGGTTACTTGCATTGTTATTGATATTGTTATTATAACTATTATGATCGTTATTATAGCTAGCTTATGACAGATTGGTCATTGATTTGGTATTGAGATTTGAGGTATGTTCCTGTCCTTTTTTATCTTACGATTGCATTATTATACATGATTAATTCATGTCTAGCCATGTAGGTTAGAAACCCTAATTATGAGAGTATTGAATCCTGATCAGATTATAATAAGGTCTTAAAATGAGGACATGATGATTTAGGTTTTTCTTTGAGTTGACCCCATAACTACACGTATATATATAGCTATACGTAGCTATGGTACTACCGTATATCCCTCCTTTATTTTTTCATATTGTATAGTTATTCCTTGGCCTTGTATATTGTTATCTACCTTCTTTTGACCTTTATTGCCATATTATCCTAGGATATATGGTATAGTATTGAAATTTATGAATTTGGACATGAATAGGATAGTTCATCCTTGATACTTCCTTAGCCTTATTATGTTAGTCTCTTGGACATGAATAGAATAGACTATCCTTATTATCTCATTAACCGGTTATATGATTTATGGATTCTTGGGTGTAATATCCATTCTGTTTATATGTTGTCTATATCTGCTTTAACTTTGGAGCTCAGTTGGCAGTTTTCTATTGAGTACCATTCATTTGGTACTCATACTACACTTCTGTAGCCTGCAAATCATAGTACGGGTTATCGCCATTGATGTGTGTGTCATGCAGAGCAGCCATGGTTCGGAGACTAAGAGTGAACTCTTGACGTTCAGAGTATTAGTTACCTCCCTCTTATATATTAGACTAGTCTCTATATTATATTCAGAGATAAGTTGTATCAGTGTAATTCATTGATATTTCACTCTTGTACTCTAATTATATTAGAAGCTCTTGTACTGATACCACTGGATTTTGGGATTCACTTATGTAATTGATCTTTATTTCATTTATTCTGGATTCTTTTCTTTATACTATTTAGTAGTTTGTTGCTAGCCATTCCGGACTACGGGTTGGGCTTGCCTACTGGTGGGTCATAGTAAGCGCCATCATGACCTGATAAATTAGGTCATGACATCTTACTAGCCTAGATATTTCGAGCAACGATTTAGGTCAAATTGCTAGTGGCTTTGGGTACTTGAAATCTGTGGAATAGCTTAACCTATTTGGAAGTGGTATTCAAGGTGGGATACCATGGTCTTTTGGGAATTTATGTCGTTTACGCTCTCTTGATGCAACTTCTAATAACTTAAGTCAACTATTTTTTGAGTTGCTTAATATCTTGACAGGGAGTAACAGATCACTTGAATTTTTGTCCTTTCAGCAAAATGCACTCACTGGTTCATTGATTAATCTTACTAGATTCCATCCTTGAGGGAATTGTGGCTACAAGATAATTTGCTGAATGGCATTTTTCATGAAAGCTTTAGACAAATCTCTAGTCTTGAATATCTTGATTTTTCTAATAACCAACTGACAGGGCTATTACCAGACTTGGTATTATTTCCATCACTGAGAGAGTTGAACCTAAGGTCCAAGCACTTCCATAGAGTGATACCACAATGTTCAGGGAAACTTTCCAAGCTTAAAATCTTGGATGCCTCTTTCAATAGACTGCAAGGTTTACCGGAAGGTTTTAGGCAACTTTTCAACCTTGAAAGTTTTGATACCCCTTTTAATTTGTTAGAAGGCATAGTATTTGAATCCCATCTTTCAAACCTTTGCAAATTGAAAAGGTTAGACTTGTCTTCCAACTCCTCGACTTGGAATAGTAGCCTTGATTGGATTCTGTGTTTTCAACTAGAAGATGTCAGCCTTTCATCTTGTAATCTTGGGCCTCATTTTCCTAAGTGGCTTCAAACTCAAAATAGCTAATCATATCTCTCTTTCTAGTATCTCCGACACAATGCCTAGTCGATTTCAAAAGTTACCTCCTAGTCATAATTTTTTAATCTCTCTTACGACCAAATCAATGGAACTATACAGGATTTATCAGCCAATAATGCTCTTACGATCATAGATTTCAGTTATAACAATTTTTCAGGGCCCTTATAAAAATTCCCCGAATTGGTTAGTGTATTGCGTGTTGACAACAATTATTTCACTGGATCACTTAACCCAATATGTAAACTTCGGTCAGCCACAATTCTTGACTTGTTTGAAAATAATCTGTCTAGAGAGGTTCCTGATTGTTAGACCCCTATAGCTGTTCTGATGGTCCTTAATGTAGCGAATAACCATATATCTGGAAGAATTCCCTACTCTTTGTGTTCTTCAACGGCCTTAAGCTTTCTATACGTGCGCAAGAACAATTTAAATGGATAGTTCCCTGCCTCTTTAAAGAAATGCCAAGGCTTGAAAGTCTTGGATTTGGGAAGAAATACATTTAGAGGAAACATCCCAGAATGGATAGGGACTACATTATCTGTTTTGGGCATTCTGAGCATTCGATTAAATAAGTTCTTTGGGAGCATTCCTCCGAGTATCTGTCAGCTTCAGTCTATTCAAATACTGGACCTCTCTGGTAACCATTTATCTGGAAAAATTTCACAAGGCTTCAGTAATTTTACCACACTGCAACTATTGCAAGATGGTTCAAGTATAATCAATGACTTGAATCCATATTACATTAGAGGATCGGTAATGTATCATGGAAATGCATTTGTTCAATGAAAAAACAAAGAGTCGGAGTACCAGAATACCTTGTGGCTACTAGAAACCATCGATCTTTCTAGCAATGACCTAGTTGGTGACTGTTGGAGTTGTAAGATTAACTTCAACTCTTTAAAGTAAATACAAAGAAAGAAAGAAAGAAAGAAAGAAAGAAAGAAAGAAAGAAAGAAAGAAAGAAAGAAAGAAAGAAAGAAAGAAAGAAAGAAAGAAAGAAAGAAAGAAAGAAAGAAAGAAAGAAAGAAAGAAAGAAAGAAAGAAAGAAAGAAAGAAAGAAAGAAAGAAGAGAACAAATTAATTTACTTCACAAAGGATGATTTTTCATTAATCTAAAGTGTTGCTTAAATACTAAAAAAATACAATAACTAAAGCCTATAATTAAGCCACTACTTTGTACATGATTTCATGATCAGCAATATCCAAAACAACTACACCACTAACATCGAAAAATCAGCCACTAAACTAAGTTAAGAACATGGCTAAAAAAGCTGGATAATGTCCAACAATTGCTCCTACTTTTACTGCAGTAACCAAGGAAATAATCAACACCTCTCCTTGCTTTAGTTGCTGCAAATTCCAAGACTTTCTCTGAGAAATTCATATCTTCTCTTTGGCAAGGCTTTGGTAAACATATCTGCCAGTTGAAGATCCGTCTTGCAGTATTTTTTTCCCATCCGGTGTCCGATACCCGCATTGGAGTCCGACTAATCTGGATTCGCCCTGCGTAAGGCCCCATTCGGGGGGTAGCGCTCCCTTTAAGTGATGGAGTTTGGTGAGGCCCAGTCAAATCTGTGTGGATTAATTTTAGATTTTCATTGGCTCTGCAGGTTGCTTTCTTGAAAAAAAGTCTTGCTTGCTTGCCAAATTGACAAGTTCAATAATCTGGTATTTCGGCTTCAAGATTAGGCAGCCCTCGAACCAAATCTTTCTTTTGTGAGTTAATTACAGCAGCATGGTTGAAATGTCTGAGTCTTTTGTGCAGAACTTGTGCATTGATCTTAGTTGCAGAATAAGTTTTTTTCTCATGATCTAAAAGATCCAATATAAAGCTCCTTCCCTTCATCATTACCTTGAATAAGTTTCTGCCATCTTCATCCTTGATTTGACATTAATTGGATTCAAAGAGAAGTTTGAAACCATTCTCAAGCATCTGGCCAACACTTAACATACTATGACTAATATTAGGTACAAAAAATACATCTTTGATTAGTTTTGTACCTGAGGAGCATTTCATTTCCACAGTACCTTTGCCTTCAGTAGAAATATAGTCTCTATTACCAACTTGTACTTCAGAAATTACTGAAGTATCCAACTCCTTGAAGAGATCACAATCAAATATCATGTGCTTTGTGCAACTATTGTCAATAAGACACTTGTCTCTCGAGCAGCTAGTTGCCAAACATGTCGCTACAAAGAGTTGCTCTTCATCTTCCTAATTAGCTACCTGTGCAGCATTAGTTTGTTGAGTGTTGTTCTTGCAAACCTTCTGATGATGTCCCATCTACTGACATTTCTCACACTGTTGGTCTGGCCTTCTCCAACATTTGAACACTGGATGACCCTTCTTTCCACAGTGCTTGCAAGGAGGAAAATCATGTTTAGCTCCGCTATGGATCCTAGGAGAATGAGAACCTGAGTTTTTCTTGTTGTTCCACTTCTTCTTTACTTGGACTTCCTGGTTTGATTGAACTTTTGCAGGTAGTGCACCCTCAACAGATCCTTCAGACCTCATAAGTCTTCTCTGTTCTTGTGCCTGCAAAGCATTCAATAGTTCTGCCAAACTAATTTGTGACAAATCCTTAGAATTTTCCAGTGCAGAAATAGTTGTTTCAAACTATTCAGGGACTATTACTAGAATTTTTTGAACCAATCTAAAATCAGGAAATGCAGAGCCAAGTAATCTTACATTATTGGCAATGTTGAGTAATCTATTAGAATACTCTTTGATTGTCTCTGAATCCTTCATCTTCTGAAGTTCAAATTCTCGGATCAGGTTAAGAGTAAGCATAACTTTGATCCATTCATCTCCTTCATATTCTTTCTTTAGGAAATTCCAGACCTCAAAAGCTGATTTCAATGTCATAATCTTGACAAGATTTCAGATGAGACTGCAGCGAATAACGTTGCTCTAACCTTTGATTTTCTTGTTTTGTTTTCCTTGTGATTCCTCATCTGCGCCATGGCTGGATTTTCAGGCAAGGGAGTAACTTCGTAGTCCTCCTCAACAGCTTCCCACAAATTGTTTGCCTCCATATATGCCTCCATTCTTGCTGCCCAAATATGATAGCCTTCACCTTTGAAGACAGGTGGTGCTAGTGCAGTGAAAGGAGTCTCTGAATCCATAGGAGTAAAAAACAAGAAGAGAAAGATATGTTTTCCTCAAATGCAGGTCCCTCAAGAAGAGAGCTCTTGATACCAATTTGTTGGAGTTGTAAGGTTAACTTCAACTTTTTGAAGTAAAAACAAAGAAAGAAAGAAAAGAACAAATTAATTTACTGCACAAAGGATGATTTTTCATTAATCTGAAGTGGTGCTTAAATACTAAAATAATGCACTAACTAAAGCCTATAATTAAGCCACTACTTTGTACATGATTTCATGATCAGAAATATCCAAAACAACTTCACCACTAACATCTAAAAATCAGCCACTAAACTAAGTTGAGAACATGGCTAAAAAAGCTGGATAATGTCCAACAATTGCTCCTACTGTTACTGTCGTAACTGAGGCAATAATCAACAGTGACATCCCTAAAGATTTTAGCAGAATGAACACACTGCTGTCGCTGATCTGTCGAGAAACAATTTGACAGGAAATATTATCGAAGGAATTGGTTTAATGAATATGTTGGAGTGTCTTGACTTTTCTGGGAATCAGCTCTCAGGGATTATCCCGATAGGCCTTGCTAACTTGACATTCTTAGCGTGTTGGACTTGTCGAACAACTACTCAGCTAGAATACCATCGAGCATCCAATTGCAAAGCTTTGATCCCTCAATCTACGGTGGGAATATTCAGCTACGTGGCCCTCCTCTTCCAGAGTGTCCTGTATTTGCTCCTCCAAATCCTCATGTTGGCTATGACAGTACTAGTCAAGAAAATGACGATGAGGATTTCCTGTCTAAAGAGTTTTACATATAAATGGCGTTGAGTTTCATTGTTGCATTTTGGGGAGTGTCAGGTTCTTTGTTCTTCAATGATTCACGGAGGAATGCCTACTTCAAGTGGTTAAATGGATGTCAGAATTGTCTTTATCTTTCATTAGCAATCTGCTTTGAATGGTTGAAGACAAAACTAAGAGCCTGATGATTGAATTGGTCTTGTAATAATCTGTTCTCTTTGACAGTTGCTTTGTTTTTAATGTTATTTCTATGATATGTAGATTAATTGTGGAGCCCCAGATTGTTGAATCTTGGAAACAAATGGAACTTTTTTGCTAAGCAGGAGTACATCTTCGTAAAGCAAGACAGGTAGATTTTTTTTTACACAAGCAATTATACTAAACAATTTGAGTTATAACTTATGTCGTGTAAAAGATTATTACAGTCTCATTGCAATTTAATAGTTATACTGTTTTATTACTCCTCTAATCAAATTAACATATTAAATTTACCATGAAGAACTACATATATATCTATGAAGAAAACACAGAACTCTTTTACTAACTCATTAGTAACGTTATTCTTTCTGCAGTTCTCTTGGTCTTATGTTTGAAAAATTATACCCTTGGGAAAGAAGCTTTCTTAATTACAAGTCATTCACAGAATATTTACATGTAGCAACAACAACATTGAAGAAAAAGCAACTCTCAAGAAAAAATATGAGTAGAATACAAACTGTCATCACTCAGGCCCTTAGCTAAAAATGGAGCCACTTAAAGTAGGCATTCCTCCATGACTTACTGAAGAACAAAGAGCCTAACACTCCCCCAAATGCAACAATGAACCCCAATGCCATCGATATGTAAAACTCTGAAGATAGAGACTCATCATCATCATTTTCTTTGAAAGTACTGTCATAACCAACACGAGGATTTGGAGGGGCAAATGTAGGACACTCTGGAAGAGGAGGGCCACATAGATGAATATTCCCACCATAGGTTGAGGAATCAAAGCCTTGCAATTGTGTACTCGATGGTATTCTCCCTGAGAAGTTGTTGTAAGACAAATCCAACACGCTAAGAAATGTCAAGTTAGCGAGGCCTATTGGGATTTCCCCCAAAAGATGGTTTTTTGACAAATCAAGAGACTCCAACATCTTCATTATACCAATTCCTTCAATGATATTTCCTGTCAGATTGTTTCTTGACAGGTTCAATGATAGCAATGCATTCATTCTTCTAAAACCTTTAGGGATGTCACCAACTAGTTTGTTGCTAGATAGATCGATGGTCTTCAGAAGCCACAAGATATTACGGTACTCTGACTCCTTGTTCTTCCATTGGACTAATGCATTTCCATGGTACAATGTACCTACTCGAGGGGTGTAAGGATCGAAGTCATAGCTCACACTTGAACCATCTTGCAAAAGTTGCATTGTCGTGAAATTGCTGAAGCATTTTGGAATTCTCCCGGACAAATGGTTGCCAGAAAGGTCCAGTATCTGAATAGATTGAAGCTGACATATACTTGGAGGAATGCTCCCAGAGAATTCATTGAATCGTAGGCTCAGAATCCCCAAATAAGCTAACTTAGACCCTATCCATTCTGGGATCTTTCCACTCAATGTATTTCTTCCCAAATCCAAGACTTTCAAACCTTGGCAATTCTTCAAAGAGGCAGGAAACTGTCCACTTAAATTGTTGTTACGCACATATAGAGAGCTCAAGGATGACGAATAACACAAAGAGTATGGAATGCTTCCAGATATACGGTTATTGGCTACATTAAGGACCATTGGAACAGATATGACAGTCCAACAATCAGGAATCTCTCCGGACAAGAGATTATCGGACAAGTCTAAGGTTACAACTGACCGTATTTCACATATGGAGCTAAGGGATCCAGAAATCTGATTGTTGTCAACACGCAATGCACTAACCAGTTGTGGAAATCTTGGTAACGACCCTGAGAAATTGTTATAACCGAAATCTATGACAATGGGACCAACATTGTTGGATGATAAATCTTGTATCTTTCCACTGATTTGGTTGTAAGAGAGATTCAAGTATGTTAACATGGGAGGCAACTTTGAGAACCAACTAGGCATTGTGTCTGAGATATTATTAAGAGAGAGATCCAGAATTGAGTATCTATTTTGAGTTCGAAGCCATTTTTGAAAATGAGGCCCAAGATTACAAGATGAAAGGCTTATAACTTGTAGTTGAAAACATGGAATCCAATCAAGGCTAACATTCCAAGTCAATGAGTTCGACGACAAGTTTAAACTTTTCAGGTTGCAAAGGTTGGACAGATGGGATTCAGAGATTGTACCTTCTAACAAATTATAAGGAGCATCAAAACTTTCAAGGTCAAAAAGTTTCCCTAAACTTTCCGGTAAGCCTTTCAGTCTATTGAAAGAGACATCCAAGATTTTCAGCTTGGAAAGTAGCCCTAGACTTTCCGGTAAGCCTTGCAGTCTATTGAAAGACACATCCAAGATTTTAAGCTCTGAAAGTTGCCCTAAACCTTGTGGTATCATTCCATGAAAGTGATTGGAGCCTAGGTGCAACTCTCTCAATGATGGAAATAATGCCAAGTCTGGTAATGACCCTATCATCTGGTTATTAGACAAATCAAGATATTCAAGAATGGAGATTTGTCTAAAGCTTTCATGGAAAATGCCATTCAGCAAGTTTCCTTGTAGCCTTAATTCCCTCAAGGATGAAAATCTAGTAAGATTAATCAATGAACCAGTGAGTGCATTTCCCTCAAAGGACAAAAACTCGAGGGATCTATTACTCCCTGATAAGTTATCAAGCAACTCAGAAAATGGTTGACTTAATAAGTTATTGGAAGTTGCATCAATAGAGCGTAAACGACTTAAATTCCCAAAAGTCCTTGGTATCCCTCCTTGAATGCCACTTCCATATAGCTTAAGATGTTCTAAAGATTTCAAGTTCCCAAAGCCACTGGCAATTTGACCTAAGTCGTTACCCGAAAGAGATAGACTAGTAAGACTAGTGAAGTTAAAAAGCCAACTATTAATTGCCTGAGACGTATATTTGTTATAGGAGATGTCAAGGATGGAAATATGAGAGGAGGAAATATTGGCGGATACAAGTGATGAAGAACTGATTATGGGGAGTTGACAGGAAGATAAATGCAATTCCCTCAAACTAGGAAGCTTGATTATCTCTTGTAACCAGTTTTTCGCTTGCACATTGGAAAAACTTAGATCTAAGTGCTCCAAATACACTAGATGAGAGAGCCACTCAAGGCTCTTGACTATTAAAGAATTTTGACCAAGATCAAGAGCCCTCAAGTGTGTTAGATTTTGGAGCTGAGGAGGAATTAAACCAGTGAAAGGATTGTAACTAGATGAGAGATTTAGGTACTCTAGCCTTCTGAAGTAACCAATAAATTTTGGTATTTGGCCTCCAAAATCATTGAAACTAAGATCCAAGTACTTCAAATACTGCAATTTAACCAGTGATGAACTGATATTACCTGTTAACGTGAGAAAGTTACTACTATCAGGAGTGGATTCAATACTCCCACGAAGACTGAGGACGAGTATATGGCCAGTTGTGTTACTGCATTTCACACCCCTCCAAGTACAACATTCTTCATTTTTCCACGATGAAAGCATGTTATGTTCATCTATGAGCTCCTGTTTGAACTCGAGAAGAGCTTCCCTCTCATATGTTATGCACAAAGTTTCTGCATGGTCCTCACTTGACATTGATCCAAAAGCTATGCTTCGGTGCAGGATCAATATTGATAGAGAAATCAGAAGCAAATGAATATTCGTAGCCATTTTTTATTTTATTTTGGTTAAAGGATCATATGCAAGAAGCAAATGAAGGCCTGAATGCTAGTTAAAGAGAATGTTCACTACTTGATAGATACATATTTTTTGAACAAAGTCTACCCCTCTTTGCAGCAAATGTGGAATGTATTTGTAAAGCAATGTTCAATAAACACTCTTGGACTAGCTGTAGTCAAGTGGAATAAAAATAATGCTATTTTCTCTGTCCATCTTACTTCTACATGGCTAGGGTAATACTATATTACCCTATTAGTTATAAGTCATTTGGATGTTGAAAAATGAATAGTATTTAATAATAAGGATAAACTCCGTTTCTACTTTGCTAATAAACTTCTTAACATATTATTCTTCGAATAATTCTACTATAAAGTAACTAACATGAATTTATTTTATCATACCATGATTGTTGGGAATTATGAATTTAGCTATTCATAATCATAAATAAATATACTTGTTCGGGTAGGTTTGATATTTCTGAGCTTTGTTCCTCCATAGATTTTTCCATTGAAATAAATCTGTTTTTTAATTAACTCGAATAAAGAAGAACATAAGAGCGACAGCTGGAAGATAAGATAAGAAGCAATAATGGAGATATAGCAGATACGACAAAATCAGCGGAGACAAGATGTTATTTCATTTACGTATAAGTCTTTAAAATCATTGCAAAACATTAAATGTAGTGTAGATTTTTTAGGCCTTTGTAGACTTTTTAGGCCTTATAGGCTTTTTGACTATTTTTCTTTTAGTAGACATTTAAAAAACGTGTAAACAAATGTAAAGTTCTTTCTTTCGTTTTATAAATAGAGAAGGCAGAAGGCATTGCAAAACAAGCTTTCATGCGTTGAAGCAAATACTCTCTCAAGTCCACAGCAAAAAATAAGACAAATACAAGGATATAATTATTTTAGTAAATTTGATTGCAAGTCAGGATTTTACCATCTAAAGTTAGAAGAAGAATCTAAGGAATTAACTGTATTTATAGTATTTTGGCGGATATCTAAATCTAATTTTATCATAGTTAGGTGGTATATGTCTCATTCTTCTAGATTTTAAATGGATTATTAATTTTGCTTCGATACTAGATATTAAGGTAATTAGGTAAGCTAATCTTTGTGGGTTTTCTTTTGTTTTATTTAGACTTATATATTCTGAATAATTACTAATTAAAGATTCTTTTATTTTTCTAAAAGTTTTTCTGTTTTTAAATGGTCTTCTCATAATTAATATTGATTAATTATTGTCAAGTAAATCCAATCTAAATTCATAAACATAAATTCAATCTAAATTCATAAACACATAAATTTAAATAGACACAAAATAATAAATCATCTCTTGCTTTTTCAAACTGATCAACTAAAGTTGGATAACTATATTTAATATGCTGGACAAATGAAGATGAACTGAGTGAGTATAAATTAATTTTGGATTCCAAGAATTTTGCGAAGCCTTCCTCTGCCTTTTCTAAAGTCAATAATACAGTTAAATACAACGGTACCTCTTGTGTGCTGTGGGGTAAACTAAAAAAAAAGGAAAGGACGCGCAATGGCAATTGAAGAAAAACAAACAGAATGGCAGTAACTATCTTAATTATTATAAAAGGAAAAGCCAACTCAAAGGTCAAAGATGCTGGAATTTTGTACAAATCTTAAGTCGCGACAAACTTTGTAGTATACTTTTTAATTTATAGATTTAGATATTGTTTATATCTTTTGTTTTCTTTTGCCCACCGGCGAGTCAACCAGTAATAAAGTTCTTAAATATATTTTATTTCAAAAATTATAGGGGTGCGGATAACTTGTATATTTGAATAGATTTGGTGCGGATAACTTGTATATTTGAATAGATCTATTATAACTCTAATGGATCTATTCTAATAGATAAGTTATCCGCACCAGATCTATTCAAATATACAAGTTATCCGCACCCCCTATAATTGGTATCAGAGTCTATGTTGTTTAAAGTTATGGAAGTAGTATATATTTGGATTTATTTGATTATGAAACAATTAAATTTAGATATTTACCAAAACAATATTTATAATATTTGTTTAGATGGATAACGTACAAAAACTACAACAATATAAAGAATTAAAACAAATAATATCTGAAAAACGTAAAGAATTAAAAATAAGCATAGAAAGACTACAGTATAACATAATTATCGGAGTTAGTAAAAACTCAATAAATGCACAAAAAGAAGAAATATCAAATTTAGAATCAACAATAGATAGTCTAGAATATATATATCAACATAACCTATATACATTAAAATAAAATAAACAAAGAAGAATTTATAATAAACGAAAAAACATATGAAAATCATGAAAGATTAAAAATAAAAATAGTATTCTCTAATTTAGGAAGGAGATATAAGAAAATAGGTGAACATTTATATTTAATGTTAGAAAAAGAAGAATTAAAATTAGAAGATAAGTTGACAGTCATGGTAAAAATAGAAAGAGAAAACGAAAAGATAGACAGAAAAAAGGAAATAGATAAAATAAAACAACAAACCACAGAAGAAATACGAAAAATAGAAGAAACTAAAAATAGTAGGATTGCTAAATTAAAAAAAGAACTACAAATGCTAAAAGATTTATATGAAAAGAGACAGAAAGAAAAAGAAGAAAAAGATAAAGAACAAAAATTATTAATTGAGATAAATCAATTTAAAGAAAAATTAGAAATAAAAAATAAAGAACCAAAAACCAGTGAATTAGAAATAAATACAATAGATGCTGAAGAAACAGATAATTATGATTCAAAAGATAGTGAAACATATACAGAAATTCTAGAAAACATAGGAAAACTAGAAATTAATGAAAAACAAGAAGTAATTATAAAGAAAATCTAGAACTAATAAATACAGAAGTAAATACTCTAGATAAAAATATAATACCTAGTACATCAGAAATAAGAAAACCAACCTATAATTACAAAAATAAGTTTAAAAGATATAATCCAAAGGATAAATATAATAAATGGACACCAAAACAAATAATTAATTACAACTTTTTAGATTTAGACTGTGTAATAGACACAAATAAAAAAATACAACTATGGGTAGGATACATGTCAAAACAATTATTAGATAAAAAAAATAGATACAACAAATACACCAGAATATATAGAAAAGACATTAATAGGAACAGTAAAATTATAGTTTTTAAACCTAGCCGAAGCAAGTAAAAAAGTATTAAGATCTGATAATAAAATAGAAGGGACATCAATACCTACTAAAATACTACCAACAGAAATATTAAAAAAATATGAAATAGATATAAGAGAAGAATTTAGTTGTATAACAACAGAAGAAGAAGAAGAGCAAAATAAAGAGAAAGATACGAATAGGAATTTAATGTTAAAATTAACAATATGTAATATGTGCTATATAGATGAGTATACATGCGCATTTAAAGAATATTATTATAAAGGAACATATAATATAGAAGAAAGTAAAGAAATACGAAAATTATATTTTAGTAAATTACCTGAACCATTTCGTTCAAAAATAATAAAGAGTTGGGATGAAGCAAAAATAGTAGATACCCTAGGAGCAAGAATAAAATTTTTACAACAATGGTATAGAAATCTATGTGAAAAATATAGAGAAGAAATAAAAATGGAAAAAAAATTAATAAGAAATTTAGCATGTTTCAAAGATAAAATAGCACCTCAATTTGGATGTGAAGAAAGATATTATAAGAAAAGAAAAAGACATAAGAAACATAAGAAATACAAAAAATCAAAATATAAATATAAGAAACCAAGAAAAAAATATTATGTAAAAAATTATAAACATAAAAGACCATATAGGAAAAAGAAATCTATAAAAGAATGTACTTGTTATAATTGTGGAAAACTAGGACATTTAGCTAGAGATTGTAAATTACCAAAAAACCTAAAAAATAAACAAATATCAGAAATAAAAATAGAAAATACAGAAATATATGCAGATAGATTATATAGATTATGAATTAGAAAGTGAAGATAGTATATATGAAATTTCGGAGAATGAAATAGATAATGAAATAGATAGTGAATTAGATGAATCAAATGACTGAAGAAGATATAAAAATGAACCAAATAACTGAAAAAAGATATAAAAATAATAATAAAGGAAGAATACTTAAATGAAGAAGGAACAGATCAAAAAATAATATTTGACAGTAATATATTTGATGAAATAAAAGGAAAAGAGTTAGTTTTAAGTGTAGAAAAAATATTTAAAATATCAACAATAAAAAATATATTTAGTAGAAAAAAGGAAGAATACTACATAGTAAGTCAAAAAGAACATGTAATAGACTGTAGATATGCAAAAGGAAGAACTAGTATACCACTAGTAACAAAAAGAATAGTTAATAAAGAAATAAATGATATAAAAAGTAAAGACCCAATAAAATATGTACACTTTGGAGGAACAGAGATATTGATAAAAGCATGTTTTAGAGAAGGAATAGATACACCAATAGAATTATATTTAGCATATGATAGAATTATGAAACCTATAGAAAAAAAGTATAATAACCGCTATAAAAGGAAATTTGATATACCAAAAATTTAAATTTATAATAAGTGTGAATTATTCAGTAGCAATAACAGATAAAAATATAGATAAATCATTGGTATTATATTGGAAAATATCAGGAATAGAACTAACCCCAGGAGGTAAAATATTTACAGTATGATGTAAAAATCTATATGTATTAACAACAAAACATAAAATAACGGGAAAAAATAAAATTAATAAAATACAAATAAAAAGTCCTTTTGAATAATTTGTAAAAACAATTGATAATAATGATTATAGTTACAAAGACATAGATATAGAAGAAGATTTAGAAATAATAAATAATAGAATAAGCACAACAAAAAGAATAGCTCATGAAAAACCAGAATCATCAATCTCATAAAAAAGAACAAGTTATGAAACAACTTCAACAGTTAATTTAAATCAATATTACATAACAGGAACAATAAATGAAAAAAAATATTTAATACTCTTAAACACAGGACAAGAAGAAAATTATATAGCAAAATATCTAGTAAAAAGTGAAGAAATAAAATCTAATAGTGATATATTCCCAGATCTACCAAGGAGTCTAATAAACATTAAAGATACGACAGGAAAAGAAATAAAAATAGGAGTCAGAAAAATAAATATAGAATTTGAAATAAAGGAAGAAATGCAAAAAGCAGACATAATATTAGGAATAAAATGGTTAGAACAAGTAAAACCATACAATATAGAACATACACAATTATCTATAGCATATAATAAAGAAAGATTATTCATAAAAAGAACTTTAACATGATATGAAAATATATATACTTGTAAAAATAATAGTAGAAGGATATTATAATAGGTATTATACACCTATGATAGATACAAGAGTAGAAGCAAACTTATGTAGATACAACTGTTTACCAGAAAGTAAATGAGATAAATTAAAAACACCAATAGTAGTCAAATGATTTAATAATGAAGGAAGCTTAACTACATATAAAGCTAAAATTGGAAAAAATACAGATATGGGATAAAATAATAACAATAAAAAAAATCTATAATTATGAACTAACATCAAAAGATATGCTTTTAGGAATGCCATTTTTAGGTAAATTATTCCCACATATAATAACTAAAACAGATTGGTGGTTTACAACACCATGTAAACAAAAAGTAAGAGCAAAAAGATTTATTAACAAAATAAGAAAGAAAACTGATTGGATAGAAGGAAGTGAAAAAATTACACAAAAGTTAGAAAATATAAAAAATACAGAAGACACAGTAGAACTAGTTGTATTTTCGATAAACAAAAAAGAAATAACAATATTTTCAATAAATAAGGTAGAAATAATAAAGAAAAAATTAAGACAATTATATAGTGAAGATCCATTAAGAGGATGGAAAAAACATAAAACTACTATAAAAATTGAATTAATAGATAAAAATAGCATAATAACTCAAAAACCATTAACATATAATTTTGATAATTTAAAAGAATTTAAAATGCATATAGATGAATTATTAGAAAAAACAGTATATACAAAAAAGTAATAGTAAACACAATAGTCCAGCATTTATAGTAAATAAACATAGTGAACACAAAAGAGGTAAAAGTAGAATGGTTATTCATTATAGAAATTTAAATGCAAAAACTATGACATATAATTATCCAATACCAAATAAGATATTAAAAATAAGACAAATACAAGGATATAACTATTTTAGTAAGTTTGACTGTAAATCAGGATTTTACCACTTAAAGTTAGAAGAAGAATCTAAGGAATTAACCGCATTTACGGTACCACAAGAATTTTATGAATGAAACGTATTACCATTTGGATATAAAAATGCACCAGATAGATATCAACATTTTATGGATAGTTATTTTAAACAATTACCTAATTGTATAGTATACATAGATGATATACTACTAAATACAAAAACTAAAAAGGAACATTTAAAATTATTAGAATAATTTACAGATATAATAGAAAATTCGGGAATAAGTTTAAGTGAAAAGAAAGACGAAATTATGAAAAACCAAATACAGTTTTTAGGAATACAAATAGATAAAAGTGGAATAAAAATGCAACAACATATAGTACAAAAAATAATAAATTCAAAAGAAGAATTAGATACAAAAAAGATATTACAATCATTTTTAGGATTAGTAAACCAAGTAAGAGAATATATACCAAAATTAGAAGAAAATCTAAAGCCTTTACAGAAAAAATTAAAAAAGGACGTAGAATATTATTACAACGAAGAAGATAAAAAACAAGTCCAGAAAATAAAAATACTTTGTAAAGAATTACCAAAATTACAATTCCCAGACGAAGATAAAAAATTTATATATATAGTATAAGCAGATACAAGTGAATATAGTTATGGAGGAGTACTTAAATATAGATACGAAAATGAAAAATTAGAATATCATTGCAGATACTACTCAGGTACGTTTAATGAAACAAAAATAAAATGAGAAATAAATAGAAAAGAATTATGTTCGTTATATAAATGTTTATTAGCATTTGAACCATATATAGTATATAACAAATTTATTGTGAGAACAGATAATACCCAGGTTCGGTGGTGGCTAACAAAGAAAATACAAAATTCAGTTACAACAAAAGAGATTCGGAGACTAGTATTGAATATATTAAATTTTACATTTACAATTGAAGTAATTAGTACTAACAAAAATGTTATTGCAGATTACATATCTAACAAAAATGTTATTGCAGATTACATATCAAGACAAAGCTACACAGACTGATATAATAGAAGATGATGCTTTAAAAAAGATACTCAAAACCCTAACTACGCTTTCAATGAAAGTGGACAGTATGGGTAATGAAATAGAAAAGCTAAAGACTAATGAAGTTAAATTGAAGTCTGAAGCTACAAATCAGCTAACTCAGCATTGTGCAGAGCTATGTCGATCGGAAGACATTAAAATTCCAGAGCTAAAAGGAGACGTTGGGACACTCCATAAAACTCATAACGTTTATCAATCTACAATTGCAGGTACAAGCAAAAGAGTTAGTGGACAAAGATACCAGAACATGAACATGAACATGAATAAGATATTTGAGAAGCCATTTATACCAAGAATACAAAAAGACCCCTTGTACATACCCCCACAAATTACCACATATCGAGATAGTTTGAACCAAGATAAAATAACTTATAACCATCTACCCCGAGGATATATAGAAAATATCTACAAAGTACAAACTTTTCTAAATCTTAACCCCAGAGCTACAGATGTCCAAGACCCAAACACAACCTATATAACCCAAAGATTGCAAGGTCATAACAAGCTAATCGCACTATCCAAAACTAACCCAAGCTTAATAAAAACTTATTTCGACTATAGATTATTAAATATCATAAATACCCAAGATGGAGAAGAACTATCAGCTATGGAAGAATTACATAAAATATTCCCCACTTATAAAAGAGTAACCAAAGGAAATTTATTTTATATACAATTTTATATTGCATCAGCAGAGATATTATACGACGAGATCAAACCAATTATACAAGTTGTAAAAATAGGATTAACTAGAGATATGATTATACCGGAAGATATTGTACAACAGCCAGAGATACCCAGAATTGAGATACCTAATTTCTACGCAAATAAACGACTTATTGGACTAGCTATAATTATTCAAGAATTAACAAATAATTATATCAATGAAAACCCAATATGGAGCTATTATTCAAGAGACCATAAAATGATTTATTCAAATTCAAGAGAACTACGACAAACAGATATGGAAGATGTCAGACAATGGGTAATGACATTACTTAACCCAGAAAAATAATCTACTGCAAGAGTAATTAAGAAAGGATTTATTTCAAGCGGATTATTAACAAGATATTGCAAGATAATTGGACACAAATATCCAGACCATCAATGTTTGAGATGTAAAGGAGAAAATAACGTTATACCAGACGTATAGCTAGAATGAAGATAAGCATGTCAGATGGAAAGAAGATAGAAAAGTAGCAAATACGACAAGAAGATAAAAATCAACAGAGTAATAATAGAAGAAGTCCTTTAAAGGAAGAAAGCGACATGTGGAAAAAGAGAAGCTAAGTTTGAAATATGAAATACGTAAATCATGTGAATAACTTTAATAGCTTTACTATAGACTTTTTGACTTTTCTTTTATTCATTTATTAGCTTTTAGCACTTGCCATTATTGGTTTTTTTAGGACAAATGTATAGATAAAACGTGTAAAGATATATTAGGATAGGTGTAAAATAGGATGACCTCCTTTTTTGACTTTTGTAACATCAGGAACCATGTAAAGCATGTAAAAGATTCATTATAAATAAAAGGCACCGAAGGCAAAAAAAAAAGGGAGAGGCCTTCATGCGTTGAAGCAAACACTCTTCTTTCACAAACTTTTAAACATTTATTAAAAACAACTATATTTCAATAGAAAAAGCTATAGAGGAACAAAGCTTAGGATTATCAAATCTACCAGAACAGGTATATTCATATACTATTATGAATAGCTAAATTCATAAATTCCTAACAATCATGATATGATAAAATAAGTTCATGTTAGTTGCTTTATAGTAGAATTATTCGAAAAATAGCATGTTAAGAAGTTTATTAGCAAAGTGGAAAAGGAGAAAAATTCCTAAGAACTATGTCATCCTAAAGGTGAAACCGGTGAGGCAAGAAAGCCGTGATAAGGGAGTAGCCAGAGTAGAGGCGCTGTTTAAGGGAAAAGTATCCAGATTACCATGTTAATAGTGACCAAAGAACATGTCATTTAAGAATAATCTAGTATATAGTAATCTAAAATGATCATATTTTGTTGTGTGTATGATTGAAAGGAATATTTTAAAAATAGCAATTTTATGAAAAATGGATAATTATTTATCTGATGCAATGGTAGATAAATTTAAAATACTTGTTTTATATGCACTTAAAGATATAGAAATAGTAGATATAAGAAAAATAATATTGGAAAAAATATTTGATAGATATTTTAAGACTAGAATTAATTATATATCACACCTACCTAACTACTCTTATAAATACTTACATACCAAACCCACACATCAACTATGGTAAATTACATATATTTAGAATATTGGAAAATGGATATGAAAATATACAATCAACAGAAAAACAAATGAAAACAAATGTAAATGAATATATGAGGACTAAAGATATAAAATATATACAATTTCTCAGTGAAAATATAGAAGAATTAAAGAGATTAAAACAAAAAACTAAAAAATATTATAATAAAATATTTAACTAATTTTAAATGAAAGATAATCTTAAAATATTAATCTTATATATACTTAGAGATACAGAAATTATAGATATTAAGAGAATAATATTAGAAAAAATATTAGACTATGAAATTGAAATTATAAATTGGATAGAACAACTATACCTAGATAATTACCCAGATGGATATTATTCAGATTAAGAAATGTTAGAATATATTAGAAAAACTAGAGAAAATCAAAATAACCTAAATGAAGAAATTTATTATAGAAACCGAATTAGAGAAATAATGGAAAATCTAAAAGAAAAAGTAATGTGGATAGAAGAAACCCTAGAAAATTTAGAAAAAAGTACATGTGATAGTTTATATAATTAAAAAAACTCACTACGAGAAGAACAACACGAGATGCTAAACAACATTGAAAATCTAGAATTAGATATACATTACAGTACAATTAGGATTAATTATTATACAGAATTTTGTAAATCTACAATTACTACATGATAAAATGATAAACTACGAATATTTAAAATATTGGAGACAAGATATGGAAGAAATAAGAGCAACAGAGATACTTATGAAAGAAAATTTAATTGAATATTTTAGAACAAAAGATATAGAACATTTAGAATACCTCAAAAAATAATATAGAAGAATTACAAAGACTAAGTACTACGGCAAAACATTTAATCAAATACCATTATTGGAAAATGGATATGAAAAATATACAATCAACAGAAAAACAAATGAAAATAAATTTAAATGAATATATGAGGACTAAAGATATAAAATATATACAATTTCTCAGTGAAAATATAGAAGAATTAATGAGATTAAAACAAAAAAACTAAAAAATATTATAATAAAATATTCAACCAATTTTAAATGAAAAATAATCTTAAAATATTAATATTATATATACTTAGAGATATATAAATTATAGATATTAAGAGAATAATATTAGAAAAAATATTAGACTATGAAATTGAAATTATAAATTGGATAGAACAACTATACCTAGATAATTACCCAGATGGATATTATTCAGATTAAAAAATATTAGAATATATTAGAAAAACTAGAGTCAAAATAACCTAAATGAAGAAATTTATTATAGAAACCGAATTAGAGAAATAATGAAAAATCTAAAAGAAAAATTAATGTGGATAGAAGAAACCCTAGAAAATTTAGAAAAAAGTACATGTGATAGTTTATATAATTTAAAAAACTCACTACTAGAAGAAAAACACGAGATGATAAACAACATTGAAAATCTAGAATTAGATATACATTACAGTACAATTAGGATTAATTATTATACAGAAATTTGTAAATCAACAATTATTACATGATAAAATGATAAACTATGAATATTTAAAATATTGGAGACAAGATATGGAAGAAATAAGATCAACAAAGATACTTATGAAAGAAAATTTAATTGAATATTTTATAACAATAGATATAGAACATTTAGAACACCTCAAAAATAATATAGAAGAATTACAAAGACTAAGAGAGAAAACTAAAGAATTCTACGGCAAAACATTTAATCAAATATCATTTAATCAACCCTCAATATATGAATATTAATAAAATTAAAATAAATAAACAAAAAATAAAAATGTTTAGAGAAATTAAGAAATATTCACACACAAATAAGAGTAGATCCATTAGAGTTATACTAGATTTATTCAAATATACAAGTTATCCGCACCAGATCTATTCAAATATACAAGTTATCCGCACCCCGCTACAATTGGTATCAGAGCCTATGTTGTTTAAAGTTACGGAAGTAGTATATATTTGGATTTAAACAACATAGGCTCTGATATTTGGAAGTAGTATATGTTCTGTAACTTTAAACAACATAGGCTCTGATACCAATTGTAGGGGGGTGCGGATAACTTGTATATTTGAATAGATCTGGTGCGGATAACTTGTATATTTGAATAGATCTGTTATAACTCTAATTGATCTATTCTTATTTGTGCGTGAATATTTCTTAACTTCTCTAAATATTTTTATTTTTTATTTATTTATTTTAATTTTATTAATGTTCATATATTGGGGTGATTAAATGATATTTGATTAAATGTTTTGCCGTAGTATTCTTTAGTTTTGTCTCTTAGTCTTTATAATTCTTCTATATTATTTTTGAGGTATTCTAAATGTTCTATATCTTTTGTTATAAAATATTCAATTAATTTTTCTTTCATAAGTATCTCTGTTGCTCTTATTTCTTCCATATCTTGTTTTCAATATTTTAAATATTCGTAGTTTATCATTTTATCCTGTAGTAATTGTAGATTTACAAATTTCTGTATAATAATTAATCCTAATTGTACTATAATGTATATCTAATTCTAGATTTTCAATGTTGTTTATCATCTCGTGTTGTTCTTCTCATAGTGAGTTTTTTAAATTATATAAACTATCACATGTACTTTTTCTAAATTTTCTAGGATTTCTTCTATCCACATTAATTTTTCTTTTAGATTTTCCATTATTTCTCTAATTCGGGTTTTATAATAAATTTCTTCATTTAGGTTATTTTGATTTTCTCTAGTTTTTCTAATATATTCTAATATTTCTTAATCTGAATAATATCCATCTGGGTAATTATCTAGGTATAGTTATTCTATCCAATTTATAATTTCAATTTCATAGTCTAATATTTTTTCTAATATTATTCTCTTAATATCTATAATTTCTATATCTCTAAGTATATATAAAATTAATATTTTATGATTATCTTTCATTTAAAATTGGTTAAATATTTTATTATAATATTTTTTAGCTTTTTGTTTTAATCTCATTAATTCTTCTATATTGTCACTGAGAAATTGTATATATTTTATATCTTTAGTCCTCATATATTCATTTACATTTGTTTTCATTTGTTTTTCTGTTGATTGTATATTTTTCATATCCATTTTTCAATATTCTAAATATATGTAATTTACCATAGTTGATGTGTGGGTTTGGTATGTAAGTATTTATAAGAGTAGTTAGGTAGGTGTGATATATAATTAATTCTAGTCATAAAATATCTATCAAATATTTTTTCCAATATGATTTTTCTTATATCTACTATTTCTATATCCTTAAGTACATATAAAACAAGTATTTTAAATTTATCTACCATTGCATCAGATAAATAATTATCCATTTTTTATAAAACTGCTATTTTTAAAATATTCCTTTCAATCATACACATAACAAAATATGATCATTTTAGATTACTATATACTAGATTATTCTTAAATGACATGTTCTTCGGTCACTATTAGCATGGTAATCTGAATACTTTTCCCTTAAACAGCGCCTCTACTCTGGCTACTCCCCTGTCACGGCTTTCTTGCCTCACCAGTTTCACCTTTAGGATGACATAGTTCTTAGGGATTTTTCTCCTTTTCCACTTTGCTAATAAACTTCTTAGCATGCTATTTTTCGAATAATTCTACTATAAAGCAACTAACATGAACTTATTTTATCATATCATGATTGTTAGGAATTGATGAATTTAGCTATTCATAATAGTAAATGAATATACCTGTTCTGGTAGATTTGATAATTCCAAGCTTTGTTCCTCCATAGCTTTTTCTATTGAAATATACCTGTTTTTAATAAATGTTTAAAAGTTTGTGAAAGAAGAGTGTTTTCTTCTACGTATGAAGGCCTCTCCCTTTTTTCTGCCTTCGGTGCCTTTTATTTATAATGAATTCTTTACATGCTTTACATAGTTCCTGATGGTACAAAAGTCAAAAAAAGAGGCTATCCTATTTTACACCTGTCCTAATATATCTTTACACGTTTTCTCTATACATTTGTCCTAAAAAAGTCAATAATGACAAGTGCTAAAAGCTAATAAATGAATAAAAGAAAAGTCAAAAAGTCTAAAGTAAAGCTATTAAAGTTATTCACATGATTTACGTATTTCATATTTCAAAGTTAGCTTCTTTTTTTTCCATATGTCGCTTTCTTCCTTTAATGCTTTGTCTTCTTCTATTATTGCTCTGTTGTTTTTTATCTTCTTGTCGTATTTGCTGTTTTTCTATCTTATTTCCATCTGTCATGCTTATCTTCATTCTAGCTGTAGGTCTGGTATAACGTTATCTTCTCCTTTACATCTCGAACATTGATGGTTTGGATATTTGTATTCAATTATCTTGCAATATCTTGTTAATAATCCATCTGAAATAAATCCTTTCTTAATTGCTCTTGCAGTAGATTGTTTTTTCTGGGTTAAGTAATGTCATTACCCATTGTCTGACATCTTCCATATGTGTTTTTCGTAGTTCTCTTGAATTTGAATAAATCATTTTATGGTCTCTTGAATAATAGCTCCATATTGGATTTCCATTGATATAATTATTTGTTAATTCTTGAATAATTGTAGCTAGTTCAATAAGTCGTTTATTTGCATAAAAATCAGGTATCTCAATTCTGGGTATCTCTGACTGCTGTACAATATCTTTCGGTATAATCATATCTCTGGTTAATCCTATTTTTACAACTTGTATAACTGGTTTGATCTCGTCGTATAATATCTCTGCTGGTGCAGCATAAAACTTTATATAAAATAGATTTCCTTTGGTTACTCTTTTATAAGTGGTGAATATTTTATGTAATTATAATCCATAGTCGAAACAAGTTTTTATTAAGCTTGGGTTAGTTTTGGGTAGTGCGATTAGCTTGTTATGACCTTGCAATCTTTGGGTTATATAGTTTGTGTTTAGTTCTTAGACATCTGTAGCTCTGGGGTTTAGGTTTAGAAAAGTTTGTACTTTGTAGATATTTTCTATGTATCCTCGGGCTAGATGGTTATAAGTTTTTTTATATTGGTTTAAACTATCTCGATATGTGGTAATTTGTGGGGGTATGTACAAGGGGTCTTTTTGTATTCTTGGTATAAATGGCTTCTCAAATATCTTATTCATATTCATGTTTTGGTATCTTTGTCCACTAACTCCTTTGCTTGTACCTGCAATTGTAGATTGATAAACGTTATGGGTTTTATGGAGTGTCCCAATGTCTCCTTTTAGCTCTGGAATTTTAATGTCTTTCGATCGACATAACTCTACACACTGCTGAGTTAGCTGATTTGTAGCTTCAGTCTTCAGTTTAACTTCATTAGTCTTTAGCTTTTCTATTTCATTACCCATACTGTCCACTTTCATTGAAAGCGTAGTTATGGTTTTGGGTATCTTTTCTAAAACATCATCTTCTATTATATCAGTCTGTGTAGCTTTGTCTTGATATATAATTTGCAATAACATTTTTGTTAGTACTAATTACTTCAATTGTAAATGTAAAATTTAATATATTCAATACTAGTCTCCGAATCTCTTTTGTTGTAACTGAATTTTGTATTTTCTTTGTTAGCCACCACCGAACCTGGGTATTATCTATTCTCACAATAAATTTGTTATATACAATATATGGTTCAAATGCTAATAAACATTTATATAACAAACATAATTCTTTTCTATTTATTTCCCATTTTATTTTTGTTTCATTAAACGTACCTGAGTAGTATCTGCAATGATGTTCTAATTTTTCATTTTCGTATCTATATTTTAGTACTCCTCCATAATTATATTCACTTGCATCTTCTTCTACTATATATATAAATTTTTTATCTTCGTCTGGGAATTGTAATTTTGGTAATTCTTTACAAAGTATTTTTATTTTCTGGACTTGTTTTTTTATCTTCTTCATTGTAATTATATTCTACGTCCTTTTTTATTTTTTTCTGTAAAGGCTTTAGGTTTTCTGCTAATTTTAGTATATATTCTCTTACTTGGTTTACTAATCCTAAAAATGATTGTAATCTCTTTTTTGTATCTAATTCTTCTTTTGAATTTATTATTTTTTGTACTATATGTTGTTGCATTTTTACTCCACTTTTATCTATTTGTATTCCTAAAAACTCTATTTGGTTTTTCATAATTTCGGCTTTCTTTTCACTTAAATTTATTCCCGAATTTTCTATTATATCTGTAAATTATTCTAATAATTTTAAATATTCCTCTTTAGTTTTTGTATATAGTAGTATATCATCTATGTATACTATACAATTAGGTAATTGTTTAAAATAATTATCCATAAAATGTTGATATCTACCTGGTGCATTTTTTTAACCAAATGGTAATACGCTCCATTCATAAGATTCTTGTGGTACCGTAAATGCGGTTAATTCCTTAGATTCTTCTTTTAACTTTAAGTGGTAAAATCCTGATTTACAGTAAAGTTTACTAAAATAGTTATATCCTTGTATTTGTCTTATTTTTAATATCTTATTTGGTATTGGATAATTATATGTCATAGTTTTTGCATTTAAATTTCTATAATCAATAACCATTCTACTTTTACCTCTTTTTTGTTCACTATGTTTATTTACTATAAATGCTGGACTATTGTTTTTACTATTACTTTTTTGTATATACTGTTTTTCTAATAATTCATCTATATGCATTTTAAATTCTTTTAAATCATCAAAATTATATGTTAATGGTTTTTGAGTTATTATGTTATTTTTATCTATTAATTCAATTTTTATCGTAGTTTTATGTTTTTTTCATCCTCTTAATGGATCTTCACTATATAATTGTCTTAATTTTTTCTTTATTATTTCTACCTTATTTATTGAAAATATAGTTATTTCTTTTTTGTTTATCAAAAATACAACTAGTTCTACTGTGTCTTCTGTATTTTTTTATATTTTCTAACTTTTGTGTAATTTTTTCACTTCCTTCTATCCAATCAGTTTTCTTTCTTATTTTGTTAATAACTCTTTTTGCTCTTACTTTTTGTTTACATGGTGTTGTAAACCACCAATCTGTTTTAGTTATTATATATGGGTATAATTTACCTAAAAATGACATTCCTAAAAGCATATCTTTTGATGTTAGTTCATAATTATAGATTTCTTCTATTGTTATCATTTTATCCCATATCTGTATTTTTCCATTTTTAGCTTTATATGTAGTTAAGCTTCCTTCATTATTAAATCCTTTGACTACTATTGGTGTTTTTAATTTATCCCATTTACTTTCTGGTAAACAGTTGTATCTACATAAGTTTGTTTCTGCTCCTGTATCTATCATAGGTGTATAATACCTATTATAATATCCTTTTACTATTATTTTTACAAGTACATATATTTTTATATCATGTTAAAGTCCTTTTTATGAATAATCTTTCTTTATTATATGCTATAGATAATTGTGTATGTTATATATTGTATGGTTTTACTTGTTCTAACCATTTTATTCCTAATATTATGTCTGCCTTTTGCATTTCTTCCTGTATTTCAAATTCTATTTTTATTTTTCTGACTCCTATTATTATTTCTTTTTCTGCCATATCTTTAATGTTTATTAGACTCCTTGGTAGATCTGGGCCTATATCACTATTAGATTTTATTTCTTCACTTTTTACTAGATATTTTGCTATATAATTTTTTTCTTGTTTTGTGTTTAAGAGTATTAAATATTCTTTTTCATTTATTGTTCCTGTTATGTAATATTGATTTAAATTAACTGTTGAAGTTGTTTCATAACTTGTTCTTTTTGATGAGTTTGATGATTCTGTTTTTTCATGAGCTATTCTTTTTGTTGTGCTTATTCTATTATTTATTATTTCTAAATCTTCTTCTATATCTATGTCTTTGTAACTATAATCATTATTATTAATTGTTTTTATAAACTATTCAAAAGAACTTTCTATTTGTATTTTATTAATTTTATTTTTTCCCGTTATTTTATGTTTTGTTGTTAATACATATAGATTTTTACATCTTGCTTAAATATTTTACTTCCTGGGGTTAGTTCTATTCTTGATATTTTCCAATATAATATCAATGATTTATCTATATTTTTGTCTTCTATTGCTACAGAATAATTCGCACTTATTATAAATTTAAATTTTTGGTATATCAAATTTTCTTTTATAACGGTTATTATACTTTTTTCTATAAGTTTTATAATTCTATCATCTGCTAAGTATAATTCAATTGGTGTATCTTTTCCTTCTCTAAAACATGCTTTTATCAATATCTCTGTTCCTCCAAGGTGTATATATTTTTATTGGGTCTTTACTTTTTATATTGTTTATTTCTTTATTAATTATTCTTTTTGTTACTAGTGGTATACAAGCTCTTCCTTTTGCATATCTACAGTCTATTACATATTTTTTTTTGACTTACGACGTAGTATTCTTCCTTTTTTCTACTAAATATATTTTTTATTGTTGGTATTTTAAATATTTTTTCTACACTTAAGTCTAACTTTTTTCCTTTTATTTCGTCAAATATACTACTGTCAAATATTATTTTTTGATCCATTCCTTCTTCATTTAAATATTCTTCCTTTGTTATTATTTTTATATCTTCTTCAGTTATTTGATTCATTTTTATATCTTCTTCAGTCATTTGATTCATCTAATTCACTATCTATTTCATTATCTGTTTCATTCTCCGAAATTTCATATATACTATCTTCACTTTCTAATTCACAATCTATATAATCTATCTGCATATATTCTGTATTTTCTAATTTTATTTCTGATATTTATTTATTTTTTGGGTTTTTTGGTAATTTACAATCTCTAGCTAAATGTCCTAGTTTTCCACAATTTTAACAAGTACATTCTTTTATAGATTTCTTTTTCCTATATGGTCTTTTATGTTTATAATTTTTTACATAATATCTTTTTATTGGTTTCTTATATTTATATTTATATTTATATTTTTTGTATTTCTTATATTTCTTATGTCTTTTTCTTTTCTTACAATATCTTTCTTCACATCCAAATTGAGGTGCTATTTTATCTTTGCAACAAGCTAAATTTCTTATTAATTTTTTTTTCATTTTTATTTATTCTCTATATTTTTCACATAGATTTCTATACCATTGTTGTAAAAATTTTATTCTTGCTCCTAGGGTATCTACTATTTTTGCTTCATCCCAACTCTTTATTATTTTTGAACTAAATGGTTCAGGTAATTTACTAAAATATAATTTTCTTATTTCTTTACTTTCTTCTATATTATATGTTCCTTTATAATAATATTCTTTAAATGCGCATGTATACTCATCTATTAGCACATATTACATATTGCTAATTTTAATATTAAATTCTTATTCGTATCTTTCTCTTTATTTTGCTCTTCTTCTTCTGTTGTTATACTACTAAATTCTTCTCTTATAGCTATTTCATATTTTTTCAATATTTCTGTTGGTAGTATTTTAGTAGGTATTGATCTTCCTTCTATTTTATTATCAGATCTTAATACTTTTTTACTTGCTTCAGCTAGGTTTAAAAACCATAATTTTACTATTCCTATTAATGTCTTTTCTATATATTCTGGTGTATTTGTTGTATCTATTTTATTATCTAATAATTTTTTTGACATGTATCCTACCCATAGTTGTATTATTTTATTTTTGTCTATTACACAGTCTAAATCTAAAAAGTTGTAATTAATTATTTATTTTGGGGTCCATTTATTATATTTATCCTTTGGATTATATATTTTAAACTTATTTTTGTAATTATAGGTTGGTTTTTTATTTCTGATGTACTAGGTATTATATTTTTATCTAGAGTATTTACTTCTGTATTTATTAGTTCTAGATTTTCTTTATTAATTACTTCTTGTTTTTCATTAATTTCTAGTTTTCCTATGTTTTCTAGAATTTCTGTATATGTTTCACTATCTTCCGAATCATAATTATCTGTTTCTTCAGCATCTATTGTATTTATTTCTAATTCACTGGTTTCTGGTTCTTTATTTTTTATTTCTAATTTTTTTTAAATTGATTTATCTCAATTAATAATTTTTGTTCTTTATCTTTTTCTTCTTTTTCTTTCTGTCTCTTTTCATATAAATCTTTTAGCATTTGTAGTTCTTTTTCTAATTCAGCAATCCTACTATTTTTAGTTTCTTCTATTTTTCGTATTTTTCTGTGGTTTGTTGTTTTATTTTATCTATTTCCTTTTTTCTGTCTATCTCTCCGTTTTCTCTTTCTATTTTTACCATGGCTGTCAACTTATCTTCTAATTTTAATTCTTCTTTTTCTAACATTAAATATAAATGTTCACCTATTTTCTTATATCTCCTTCCTAAATTAGAGAATACTATTTTTATTTTTAATCCTTCTTGATTTTCATATGTTTTTTCGTCTATTATAAATTCTTCTTTGTTCATTTTATTTTAATGTATATAGGTTATGTTGATATATATATTCGAGACTATCTATTGTTGATTCTAAATTTGATATTTCTTCTTTTTGTGCATTTATTGAGTTTTTACTAACTCCGACAATTATGTTATACTGTAGTCTTTCTATCCTTATTTTTAATTTTTTACGTTTTTCAGATATTATTTGTTTTTTTTCTTTATATTGTTGTAGTTTTTGTACGTTATCCATCTAAACAAATATTATAAATATTGTTTTGGTAAATATCTAAATTTAATTGTTTCATAATCAAATAAATCCAAATATATATTACTTCCGTAACTTTAAACAATATAGGCTCTGATACCAATTGTAGGGGGGTGCGGATAACTTGTATATTTGAATAGATCTAGAACGGATAACTTGTATATTTGAATAGATCTAGTGCGGATAACTTGTATATTTGAATAGATCCATTATAAGGGAAAAATATCCAGATTACCATGCTAATAGTGACCGAAGAACATGTCATTTAAGAATAATCTAGTATATAATAATCTAAAATGATCATATTTTGTTATGTGTATGATTGAAAGGAATATTTTGAAAATAACAATTTTATGAAAAATGGATAATTATTTATCTGATGCAATGGTAGATAAATTATGAAGCAAAAATAGTAGATACCCTAGGAGCAAGAATAAAATTTTTACAACAATGGTATAGAAATCTATGTGAAAAATATAGAGAAGAAATAAAAATGGAAAAGTCATTTAATCACCACTTAAGTCTAACTCTTTTCCTTTTATTTCGTCAAATATATTACTGTCAAATATTATTTTTTGATCTGTTGTAGTTAGGGTTTTGAGTATCTTTTCTAAAGCATCATGTTCTATTATATCAGTCTGTGTAGCTTTGTCTTGATATGTAATCTGCAATAACATTTTTGTTAGTACTAATTACTTCAATTGTAAATGTAAAATTTAATATATTCAATACTAGTCTCCGAATCTCTTTTGTTGTAACTGAATTTTGTATTTTCTTTGTTAGCCACCAACGAACCTGGGTATTATCTGTTCTCACAATAAATTTGTTATATACAATATATGGTTCAAATGCTAATAAACATTTATATAACGAACAAAAACTTGTTATTCTAAAGAGTTGTAAAAGCTGCAAATGCGATTACAAGTAGCAAAAAACACAAATAAGGCTAATGCTTGAAGTGGACAAAGATTTTTTCTGATAGATACCCCAACATGAGGAGGAGGAGAATATTTTTGTATTCTTGATCTCTAACTTAATTGTAAAAGAAAGGAGTTGAATCTAGAATGGGAGCTTTGGAGTAGCTGGTAAAATTTTCATGAGATGAGAAGGCTAGGGGTTCAAGCCATGGAAACAGTCTCTTGCAGAAATGTAAGGTAAGATTGCATCTAGTAAACCCTCATGATTCGACCCTTCCTGTATATATACAAGCAAAGAATGGAACAACAAACTTCAAATTCTATATCTAACTGCACAGTTGTCCTATTCATTATTGATTGAGCTCTATCAGTAAATAAAACAGAAATGTTCTTTACAATTATTAGGGTGTAATAGGCATAATTAGGAAGAAATATTTACTGGGTATGCATTGTAGGAGGTTGAATATATTTGGTCTTCTTGCATGATTGATATTGGCCACATATGTTTGTGTAATGAGGACCCAATCCTTTTGATAATAGAGATGAAAGCTGAGAAGTTTTTGTCTACAAAGCTTCCTCTTTTCATTTGAAACAGGCGATGAGAACTCTTTCTTGTGAGAAGATGAATGGTCAACCCCCCTTCCCTAAGATTGGAAGGGTGGGAAGAAACCCCCAACTTGGTGAGAAAATAATGATGTAGTAGTCCTGAAAGGGTTTGGTGAATAGATTGGCAACAAAGGAACGAGAAGAGAGGAAATAGAGAGAAATAAGAGCGAGACAAGAAATTATTGTCGGACGAAATGACAATCAATCTCGACATATTTGGTTCTTTCATAGAAAGTTGGGTTTTGGATGATATGGATGACAGTTTGACTATTGAAATGCAAGGAAATGGAAAAAGAGGGAGAAATAATGAGGCTAGAAAGAAGACTCACAAGCCAAGTCAACTCAGCGATAACACATCGCATAGATCGGTATTCCACCTTGATTGAAGAGAAGGAAACCAAAGATAGATTATTTTGTTTTCAATAAATGGGTGAATATCCTAGAAGAATGAAGAAACACTCAATGATTTATGAGTATTTGGGCAAGAGCCCTAATCGGAGACGTAATAAGTGACGAGATCAAAAGAGGAATCAGAGTGAAAGTGTATCCCCAAGCTAGGATTCCCAGCAATATATCGAGAGAAATGAAGAACTCTTTTACAATAAGGAACATGAGGAGCTTGCATATACTGACTTGAAGATTGGACGAAAAAGCTCAGATTTGGGAGAGTGTATGTAAGAAAATTTAATTTTCCCACGAGTCGACAAGGCATAGTTGGATCAGGTAACAAATCACTATCATCGACATGGAGTTTCACAAATGGTTCTAGAGGAGAAGGATCAAGATTTTGATCAAAACAATCAAACTCAACAAGAAAATCCAAGGTAAATTTTCTATATGTGATTATTAAACCAGATGAGTCCCGAATTAACTCCATTCCTAGAAAGAAATTAGCAAACCCAAGATCTTAAATATGAAATTCTTAATAAAAAAATATCTTGATAGCAGAAATCTCTATAAGATCATTACCAGTTAAAATAATGTCGTCGACATACACGAGAAGAATGCAAACTCCAAAACTAATTTATTTTTTTAATAAAAGAGGGAGTAATCATTGTAGAACTATGAGTAACCTTTGAAAGTGAGATCACTAATAAACCGTTCATACCATTGTCATGAGGCCTGTTTTAGGTCATATAAAGATTTTTGTAGCCAACACAACAAATTAGGATCAGAAATATACATACTAGGAGGGAATTTCATATAGACCTCCTTTTGTAAATCACTATGAAGCAATTCATTGTTAATATCTAATTGAAATAAAGTCCAATTATTCTTGACAACAACAACTAATAGAAACCTAACATAACCTCTAATAACCAAATGTGCCTTATATATTTCAATTATCCCATCTGGCCTATACTTTATCTTGTAAATCCATTGGCAAGGTAAAGCTGTCTTGCCAGGTGGAAGGGGAACAACCTCCCATGTATGACTGGAATCCAAAAAACCAAACTCTTTTTCCATTGCATCATTCCAAAAAAGGTAAAGGGAGCATGAGATAAAGTAGTAGGTTCAAACATATGACATACAAAATGAAAGAGTGATTGGTTGGAAGGAGAAAAATTAGAGGCGAGCAAAATAGAGGGTGTAAGATGAGCAACAAAATAAAAAATAGTCAAATTTGTGACATTAATAGTATTGGATAAGTAGTTTGCAAAGGGTTTGAGAGGTCCTGCATTTCTAAAAATCTTTTTAGTAAAATATGAGGTAAAAGAGTGGGAAGAAGGGAGTGTACATCAGATGGAGGAGGAGTGGGAGTTGGAGAGGTAAGTGGAGACTGATAAATTAGGAAGTAAAGATGAAACATCTGGTGAAAGATTCAGATTGAGTGTGGTAGAGTTAGGGGTTTCAGTGAAAGAGAAACCATCAGAAGGAATAGAAGGTGCAGGCAGAGTTTGATCAGTAAGTAGGACAAGTGTAGAGTTAGAGGTGTGAATAAAAGGAAAAACTATCACAAAGAATTTGACATCTCTTGAGACAAAAACTTTGTGAGTTGAAATTTTTTGCAATTTGTACCCTTTTTAATTAAAAGGGTATCGTAGAAACATACATTTTCCAGCTCTTAGGTCAATTTTTGATCTAAATTGAGATAAAATGCTAGCATAGCATGGACACCCAAATTTTCTGAGAGAGTGAAGATCATGTGATTTTGAGAAAATAACAAAATAGGGAGAGTTAAAACCCAAAACACAGGAAGGTAACCAATTAATCAAATGTATGGCAGTCAAGAGGCACTCACCCTAGTAGGCTAAGAATAAATTAGAGTGTAAAAAAAGAGCTCTACAAACCTCTAATAGGTATTTATGCTTTCTCTAAGTGTCGTTGTGGTTCTATTATCCCAAAGAATAACCACTTTCTTATCTCTCTTGTCCACTAGATGGAGCTTTAATTAGCATGGCGATCTTGAAATGTGGTGGAGATCTTATCAACCTAAAACACTTACCAGTATTATGATTAGTGAGTTTACAGTGAGTGTAAAATTCCCCTCTCCCCCCTTAGGCCTGTTAAAATTGGGATTATTCAGGCTGAACTCCTCCCCACCTCCATTGAAATATTATGGGTTAGAAATATTTATTATTATTAAATTTGTTACTGTTGGCCAAGAATGTTGCCTCAGAAAGATGTGCAAATACATTGATGAAATGTTTGAGCCCACCAAGTACAACGAGACCTGGTTCCTAAGCCAACAGATGCAACATGATAAAAATAGAAAGAAAGATAATTCAATAATGTAAAGAACATGCAAATTTATGTGGAAACCTCCTTGCTTAAGGGAAGTAAAAACCACGACCTGTGGATTTCCAACGCTCCATTAATCTTCAAGAAATCAAGTGATTACAAATTTCAATAATCACAACCTCTTATAATAACTCTATTATAAGACAAGCAATTGTAACTCTACCACACTTTGAGCTGACTAACTCTAGTCACTAGTTCTAGGTAACTCTACCCAAGACTCAACACCACCTAAGATAGTAAACCAGACTTGACCAACCTACAAATAACTTGAACAATTAACTCTAACTGATTCCACTCAAACTAAGACTTGGATAAGCTACACATTTACTATCCTTTATAAATTTAGAGTATATTTATAATATGAGAGAAAAACACAAAAGAATCAAGACACAAAAAGACTAAATGAGTGCTTCATCAGGTCCCTTGATGAATAAACTATAAGGCTCTATAAAGTTCCCTCGTAGTTTGAGCCATAGGGCGTGTCGAGTGAGGCATGATTCCGTCCCTAAAAGATTGAAAAACTGCTTCCTAAGTGAGTAATGTGTTAACCATATAGAATTTCCCTAATTTCAACTTTTTTTTCACGTGGGAAATCTGATAAGCTTTCCATCGATATAAGATTTTCTCAAATCCAACACTCGGGTAAGAAGTTATGGCTAATTTAAGCCTTAGTCGTAAAACTGCATCATTTAACTAAGAAACTAAAGAAATAAACCGACCTTTGACCCAAATTTTACCCTAGCTGCATAGCCTAAAAATCTTGATTGTCCGGCCAACATGGCCACCCTTTCCGGTGGGACTATCCCACTAGAGTATACGTCTCAGCAATTGCAAAAAGAATGTAGTAATGTTAGTATGTGGATCTGCTGAAGCCAAAACCAGTAGATAATACTAATATTAGGGTTTCACAAAAGACAGTAATAATGTTGCATGGTGAGCCATCAATTATGTGGAAATCATCAGAAGTTCAGAATCTTATTATACAAGAGAAACTTCAATTTGCTATTGTTGGAAAATTCTCATTTGGAAAACCTCATATTGATAGTTTACGAAAGTCAATTCCAAACCAATGTGGAATCAAGGGACAATTCAATATTGGGGTGTTGGATGAGAGACATGTATTGATAAGGTTAGAAGCATTGGAGGAATACATTCAATTGTTATCTACAACAACTTTCTATATCAGTACAAATGGGAGATATTGGCAGATGAGGACGCTAAAGTGGGATCCATGGTTTGAGCCTGACGTGAAAACTACAATTGCAGTAGCATGGATCTCCTTTCCAGATTTGCCTCCAAATTTGTTTGCTAAAGATGCACTTTTTTCCATTGCTTCAGTAGTAGGGAATCCACTTACTGTAGACCTGGAAACAAAGAATCACACAAGACCAAGTTGTGCACGAGTTAAAATGGAGGTAGATTTAGTTGTAGAGTTACCACAAAGAATTAAAATAAATGAGAAGAATGATGCAACAGGGGAGATCAAGTCAAAATAGGTCCAGATTCAGTATGACTATATGCCCAAATATTGTAAAGAGTATTGTTTACAAGGTCATGGTGCTGATACTTGCTGAACTGCTCATCCAGAATTATTTGAGAAGCAAAAAGAGGATAAGAAGAAGATGGAAGGAAAACAGATGTCATTGATAATAATAAGCATAACCAGGATACAGCCAAGGGAAACACTAATAATCAACACTGGATGAGGAGGAAAAATAAGTATAGAAGAGATAAACATAGACATATACTTGGTGAAGTAGAGGAAATCCAACATATGGAGGTGGATGTATCCAATTCATTTAGAGCTTTGGAGGAGCACGCTGATATGGTTATACAGTCTACTAAAGGAATTCAGGCAGACAAGACTAAAGACAATGCAGATAAGGACAAATCTGCATAAAAGAATGGGTCAATCAAATATTTGGTAGTAGCACAAAAGAAAAAAAAGATGGGCAACAAGTAACAGAGAAGCATCAAACAAGGAAAATAACACATAACATAGGGGAACAAAAGGAACAGGTCATAACAGAAGCAATACAGAAAGAAAATACAAGTGCAGTAAATCACCTGAGTTGTAATGAGGAGGAACAACAAGGTATAGATGGTAGGCAGATACAACTATATAATGCAGGGGACATGGAGTTGATGGTGCTGGAAAGGATTTCACCCTTGGTGATAAAATCACAAAGTCTGGTTGAAGCATGTAACAAGGATAAAGAAGACTTGGATAAGAATGTACTAGATGATAATATGGATCAAATAGCTAAAGATACTGATTTATCTCCAAAGCAAGTTGTATCCTTGAAGACTAAAAAAAAGAGGTCAAAGAAATGGAATAACAGTACAAGTTCAGCAACAATGAATACAAGGAGTCAGTCAGCCAAGTCTAAATCATTATGAATGCACTCATATGGAACATAAGGTCTATAAATACTCAACAGGCCTTCACTAGATTAATCATAATGCACAACAGATTTAAATTCTATTTCATAGGGATCATGGAACCCTTTCAGGATATAATTCAAATAGAAGATTACAGGAGGATATTAGGATTGAAATATGCTTTAGTGAATATTTCAGGGAAAATTTGGGCATTCATTCATGAAGATGTAGTAGTGACAGTTTTGAAGGATGAAGAGCAACAGTTATCAGTAAACTTACAAAGTGATGATCTGTCAGTGATAGTGACTCTGGTATATGTTAAGTGTAATGCTAATGAAAGGCAAGTATTATGGGATTCTTTAATAGATATAACTGATACTTATCAAAGTCCATGGCTAATAGGGGAGATTTCAATGTGATAAGGCATGAAGAGGAAAAATTGGGGGGCCTACTAGTTACAATTAATGAAACTCAAGAGTTTAATCAGTGTATTAGTATGTGTAATATGGAAGAGCCTCAATTTAAAGGGAATAAATTCACCTGGTGGAATGGGAGAACTGATGAGGGTTGCATATTTTAAAGGCTTGACAGAATTTTGGTTAATGACAGGTTACAGAGTATATTTTAGATAATGGAGGTTGAACATCTTTCAAGGAGTGGGTCTGATCATGCTCCTTTATTCTTACAATGCAGAGTGGAAAAGGAGCAGATAATCAAGTCTTTTAGATTCCTAAATCTATGGTTAAAGGATGAGTATTGTCTGAATATAATCAGGGATAGCTAGAAAACAGAGATGATAGGAGATCCTTTCTTAGTGTTTCATCAGAAACTTAAAAACACTAAGTCTGCGTTAACAAGGTGGAGCAAGAACATTTTTGGTAATATATTTCAAGAAATTGCAACTCTGGAAGATATTATCAAGTTAAAAGAGAAGAAATTTAAAGAAATTCCAAGTAGTGTTAATAGAGAGCAGTTGTTTAAAGCTCATGCAGAGTTAAATATTCAGTTGAAAAGAGAGGAAGAATATTGGAGACAGAAGGCTGGTTATGAGTGGTTTAAAGATGGTGAAAGTAATAATAAATTTTTTCACACTATGGTACAAGGAAGAAGGAACAGGCTCAAGATTAAAAGAATACAAAATGAAGAAGGAGATTAGGTGGAAAAAGCAAGTGAGATTGCAGAATCAGCTGTAACTTTTTTTCAAAAATAGTTCACCAAAGAAAGAGATACAGAAGACTTTTCAATGATTGAAGAAGTGCCTACTATGGTAACTAAAGAACAGAACAATGAAATAATGAAAAATCTATCAGAAGAGGAGGTCAAATCTGCTATAATGGGCCTTAATAGGAACAGTGCTGGGGGACCGGATGGAATGACTGGTGCTTTTTATCAAGATTCATGGGACATCATTAAAATGGATATTCAGAATATGGTGGTAGAATTCTTCTGTGGTCATACTCTGCCAAGATTTATCACACATACCAATTTGGTATTATTACCAAAAAAGTTGGTGGTGAAATCCTTTTTAGATTTGAGACCCATTTCATTGAGCAATTTTGTTAATAAGATTTTGTCAAGAATAGTTCATGAGAGGATAAAGAATCTACTTCCTCAACTAATCTCACTAGAACAGGCAAGTTTTGTACAAAATAGAAGTATTGCTGAAAATGTACTGATTGTACAAGAAATTGTCTCAGAAATTAGAAAAAGAGGAAAGCCTCCTAATATGGTCTTGAAACTGGATATGATGAAGGCTTATGATAGGGTTGGATGGTTATTCTTGACAAAGGTATTGAGGAAGATGTGCTTTTCTGAAAGGTTAATTGATATGGTGTTCAGGTTATTGGAAAATAATTGGTGTTCCATACTATTAAATGGGCAGCCTAAGGGTTTTTCAAGTCCTCAAGAGAATTAAAGCAAGTTGATCCTTTATCACCTACTCTGTTCATCATTGCTGCTGAAGTTTTATCAGTAAACTTGAAGAAGCTTATGCTAACTAAGGATTTCAGATTGTTTGGGATACCAAGAGGAAGTCCTAAACTGAATCATTTAACTTTTGCTGATGATATGATCATCTTATGCGAAGCTGAAATGAGAACATTATAGATGGTATCCTCAACTTTAGAAGGATATAAAGCTATTTCAGGACAGAAAAACAACAAAGTGAAAAGTGCATTATATATGCATAAAAGAGTGTCAAATGGAACCATGGTGATGGCAGAAGTAACTACAGGTATACTAAGAGGAGAATTTCTTTTTAATTACTTGGGTTGCCCAATTTTCTACATGAGGAAGAACAAGGATTACTATCAACAATTGATGAATAAGATAGCAAATAAATTGTAGGGTTGGAAAGGGAAATTGTTATCTTATGGTGGGAGCGCAGTGTTGATTCAACATGTACTACAAAGTATACCAATTGATTGCCTTTCTGTAATGAATCCCCCCTTAATGTTTTGAACACATTACAAAAGGTTTTAGCTCAGTTTTTCTGGAGAAGAAGAATAGGTGAAAGAGGTAGACATTGGGTGAGATGGCAGGAGGTATGTTTACCTAAGGATGAAGAGGGACTAGGGTTTAGAAAGCTAACAGATATTTCCATGGTACTTTTCTACAAATTATGGTGGAACTTCAGGACTACAAAGTCCATATGGAGTAAGTACATGTATAATAAATATTGTAGAAGGGACCATTCTTCAATGGTTATGTGGAGAATAGGGACTAGTGGGTCACAAGTGTGGAAGAAAATGTTGTCAGCAAGAAATTTAGTGGAGCATCTTATTCTATGGAAGATGAGGAGTGGTAATGTAGATATTTGGCTAGATAATTGGACTGGTCAAGGTGAATTATATTCATTGATAGAAGGCAGCAGTGATTTTAGTGATCAATATAAACAGGTTAAACAGTTGGTAAAAGATGGAGGATGGGATGAACAAACACTTATAAGATTGTTCAAACCAGACATGGTTGAACATATCATGGATAAAGTTAGACCTGCAACATCAGTAGGAAATGATGTACCAGTTTGGACTTTGGAAGCTCAAGAAAGATTTACAGTAAGATCAGCTTGGCACTACATTAGAGATAAAGGGCAAATCAGTGTTACATACAAGTGTATATGGGTAAAAGGAGTACCATTAAAGATTGCTTTCTTTATCTGGAGGTTGTGGAAGAGCAGAATTCCAGTGGATCATATCAGAAGGTAGGGCATGCAAGGACCATCAAAATGTTGGTGTTGTGATGATCCTGCAGTGGAGACAATAACCCATGTTTTTAGGAGGTCTTCTTATGCTAACAGGACATGGTCCTATTTTTCTTCTTTCGCAGGAATAAACATTCAAGGATTAACCTTCAGAAACACTGTAATTGCATGGTGGAAAACAAGAAATAAAAGGAGAGAACAACTATATTTTCAGGCTCTACCTAGTTTTATACTCTGGAAGATTTGGAAAAGGAGAAACAAGAAGAAGAATGATAATAAAAACACATCTGCTCTGAAACTCATTCACAACATTACAAGGAATGTCAGATTGTTACTAAAGGTCAGGAAGCCAAACGATGATTTTTCTATGGAATGGCCTCAGATATTAGAGGAATTGGATAGAATTAAGTGTAAAATGAGATTCATAACAGTGCAATGGGAAATGCCAGAACAGGGGTGGGTTAAATATAATACAGATGGAGCCTTCAAAGGAGCAGAGGAAAAGAGTTCTTATGCATACTACCTGAGAGATCATATAGGGGAGCTGATATATGCTCATGCAGATACACATACACATGCAGATAGCTTGCAAACAGAAGCAAATGCAGTATTTCAAGCAGCTAAACATTGCAGGAATACTTAATTTGATAAAATCATTTTTCAAATGGATTCACTCCTAATGCAGAAAGTCTAACAGGAAGATGGCAAAGTCCTTGGAGCATATCAAGTATAATTTCTGAAATTAAACAACATTTACAGGAAAAGAAAGTAATTTATCAGCATATATACAGAGAAGGTAACAAGCTAGTAAATTTTCTTGTTAATTTTGCTATAGATTCAGGGCTAGTCAGTTACACTAATGCTCATCAGTTACATCAAAGAGGTAAAACAATTGTAAAGAGTGATAAGTGTCAACGTCCCTATTTAAGAATTAAACTAGATAGAGGATAAATGGAAAACAAAGGCCAAGATAAGGTAGAAAGTTCACACATCATAATAGCACAAAGAAAGAACAAAAAGAAAATAATACCTCAAATAGTTGGGTCCATCAAAGACTTCAGAAAAGAGTCGATCATTTACGGGTAAATCTAGACTCTTTCACTGTAGATCTTCTTAGAATTAGAGATGATGTTACAGTACAAGAGCAACAAGTATAGAAATATATAGATTACTCTAAATTATTACATGTATAAGGAGATAATTTGGATTAATCAACTCAATACAGTCCAAGAATGTGAAGATCAGAAGCTGAATCATCAAAAAAGGAAGACAAGAGAGAGAAGAGCAAGGACAAAAATTAAGCTACAAAGGAAGAGGAGCATCATCTTAGAGGGGAAATATGATTTCTTTTTAGAAACCCTACTTACACTAAGTGTTTAGTTATAAGTTTTTGTTTTTTGTATTGTGTTAAGAGACCCGGGTTGGATCGGGGTCATGTGATGTTAAAACAATTTGTTTCTTCAATATTAATAAAACGCTATATTAAACAAAAAAAAGCATCATTTAACGGCCTGGCGCGTCGCTGAGAGGGTTGATTTGGCAATTTCCAATTTCCAGTGGAACCCCGCGATAGTGGCGCATCGCGGAGGATTCCCAGGTCCCAACCAGTGGGAAAACACGATGGCTCCACATCGCGGTGGCTACCAATTTCCCAATTGTCAAATTCCAGTAAGCCACCGCGATAAGTGGCGCATCGCGGAGGCTAATGAAATCGAGTTCCAGTTTAATATTTCCAGTTTCGCACAGATGTTTAAAAGGGCACTTTGGACCTTTTTCAAGCCTATAAAATTATGGAAACACTAAATCAAAGCAATTTACAAGCATCTTATGAGTTTTTTCTCAAGTTTTCTCTCAATATAAACCCTAAGTATCAAAAACCTCTTTCAAGAACCTCAAGAATCCACCATGGATTTCCTAAATTGAGTCAAGATTCAAGGTTCCCAAGACAAGGACCTCAAGAACCCTCATTCTAGAGCACGAATAGAGTCCCAAAAGTGAAAGTTCATCAAAAGCTTCTAATTCAAGGTATGTGGGATTTTTGAACAAGGGTAACCCTTTCATCCTTGTGACCAAAAGGCTAATTAAATCATGAAATTCTTGAAATATATATTTTTTTTTTGAATTTGAATTGTTTTTTTCACCCATTATTATTGAATGCATTATAATGATATTTCCCATGAATTAAGAGTCAAATGACATGATTTATATATGTTTTCTTGAGTATTTATAGATGGGTATAAACCCTATGATTTTACTCCTTGATAAACTAATATTTGCATTGTTGAGATATTGAAGCATATGGCTATATTGAGATTTTGAGGTAACTTGCTGAAATTCCCAGATTTCCACATGATTTATGAATCTATATGCTATATATTATGTTTTTGATAAGCTTTAACTTGAGATTTAATTATGGGTTAGTAAGCCCTATTTGAGACTTGTGAAATTATGAACTCTTGTGCTATGAGCACCCATGTTTTGAGTATTTTGAGATGATTGAGAAATGAATTGACCTAAAGGTCCTTGAGCTTTGAAATCCACCTCACTATATGAGATTATTGATTTGATTATTGGGTGTGATTATTCTAAAAGTGGATTTTTTTATGAGATGAGCGTAGATAATCTAAAGGGAGTAGTATTTAGCATCGAGTGGGTAAGTTACTATGGTTTCTTACCCTACAACGATGTTCCATCATAGGTTGGGCCTGAGGCCGAGTTTTATTTAGTGATCACTAGACCTAGGTTATACTCCCTGGCAAGAGTATGACGCTCATCTCCAACGTGGGGTCTCTTTCTTAGGAGGATAAAATATTGGACTCTATGTAGCTCGCATGGTTTATGTCGGTTACGAGAACCTCCCTTGACATTTAGACTTCGAGATCAAATACCTATCTTTCCTTCCCTGTAAGCTATTTTCCTAAATAGTTGAATTTCAAAGATGTTTCCCCAACTAAAGTATTTTCTTGATGTGAGTTATTTCCTAAATGAAAACATCTTCCCTTATTATAGTACTTTTATAAAGCCTTGAGGTAAGTTGTTTCCATAAACTAGAATGCCTTTCCATTTGAGATGGAGTGATTTTCCTAAAGCTTGAGATGAGATATTTTCCTAAAGTGAATAAAATGCCTTCAAGTATGTTTTCAAGTTATATGATTCCGAATTCCAAGTATATGAGTTCTAAATAGTTATGAAATATTAAGCATTGAAAAAGTTTTACTCTCCATGAAACTTATGAATGAGTTGAAAGTATTGTTTAAAGTCCCTTAGCCTTTGGGTATTGAGAATAAGAGAAGATTTTGAATTTTGAGATTAAACAATGATGACTCACGAGATTTGAGTTACATGCTCCATTCTACATGACTTATCAGCTTTATATTTTATACTTGTTCAAGCCATGTGAGTCATCTTATAATGCATACATGATTTGATTAAAGAAGATTGTTACTATTTTATTCATATGCATTCACCCCCCGCATACTCAGTACATTCCAAGTTCTGATCCACATATATGTCTATGTGCTACATTGTGTCATAATGTACGTTCAGGTGCTTAGTCCCAGCCTCACCCGTGATTCTTTGAGTACCTTGACTACATTTTCTACAGTGGTGAGTCCTCATTATTCGAGGACCGATCTTCAGATATTTACCGTACTTGAGAGACTATGTTTTATCTTCAGTTCATTTCGAGTCATTTAAGTACCTATCCCAATGATTCTCTAGATTTTTATTTGTAGAGGCTTGTCATACTAGTGTCAGACTTTTGATGTGTTGAGGGTTGGATATTATGGTTTTGTTGAGATTTCTCTATATTGTGGCCTTATGGACCGAGTATTTTTTTCTATATTTCCTTTTATGTGATATGACTATGCTAGTGTTGAGTATATTCTTATCTTGAATTGAGTGTCATTGGTATAAAATGGATCTAAGGGTTAGCTTGGAGTTACTCGTAGCCTTAGGCACCGTGTGACATCTCAGGAGACGATTTCAGGTCGTTACAAACTTGGTATCAGAGCCTAAGGTTTCTAAGGAGTCCTAGGGAGTCTGACAAACTGCATTGAGTAGAATATTGATCATCGATGTATAGCGCACCATACCTATGAGCAAGAGGCTACGAGACGTTTTAGGAAAAAGTTATTTTTTCTTTCAGATTCTATCATGCCTACAGTTGTCCCTCTACTCTAATGATCCGTGATCTTCTATTTTTAGAAAATGCCTTCTCGAAGAGCGAATATCCATGGAAACAATGATGAGCAACCCCCACTTGTTGATCCCTTAAATGAGATGGTGTCCCATACTGAGTTTAGGGCGGCCTTTCAGGCGTTAGCCCAAGTAGTCACCATAAATATTCGGGCTAATAACCAGGCCCTAGTTTCTAACCAGCAGGGTGGTGATGTAGTCGCGACTAGGATTCATGACTTTATGCGGATGAACCCGCCTGAGTTCTATGGGTCAAAGATAAATGAGGACCTATAGTTGTACTTGGAGGAAGTGAGGAAGATCACAGACGTGATGCATGTTCCAGAAGAAGAAAGTGTTAAGTTGGTATCCTACAGACTGAAGGACATTTCTTATGATTGGGTTGTGTTATGGAGGAAGGGTATAGGTGAGAATACCACTTCTATGATTTGGAAAGTTTTCCAAGATGCCTTCTTGGATTAGTTCTTTCCACTTGAGATGAGGGAGGCAAAGATTGAGGAGTTCATATACTTGAGACAGGGCTCCATGACTATTAAGGAGTACTTTTTGAAGTTCAATCAGTTGTCCAAGTACGCTCCTAATTTGATCTTTAACACCGGGCTAGTATGAGTAAGTTTGTGACCGGTATTTCTGGGATGGTACTGAAGAAGTGTAGGGCCGCGATGTTGCATAAGGATATGGATCTGGCTAGGTTGATAACGCATGACCAATATATAGAGACAGATAATCTTAGAGAAAGAGATAGAATGAGGGGTAGTAAGAGAGCGAGATCTGATCAGCATGAGTTTAGTCGGCCTAGGTTCCATGGAGGGAACCGCCCCCAGTTTCAGAGACATCCATCTATTCCAGTTCCTTCTTTATCTAGTGATCCCGTGCCTAGAGGTAGACCAGAGCAAGGGAGTAGGTCTTTCATGTCTGGGCCGCAGAATAGTGTTGGTAACAGGCCTCATTATCCTTCTTGTGCTAAATATGGTAGGAATCACCTTGGGGAGTGTTTTGGAGATGCGAGGGGTTGTTTTGGTTATGAAAAGTAGGTCCACAGACTTAGAGATTATCCCCATGCTAGACAAGGGAATAAAGATGCCCGACCTTAGGCACAGACTACTAGTGCACCAGCTTCGGTACTCCGTCCCGCCCCTACTCAAGGCATTTCTTCTAGCACTGCTGGCGGTCAGCGCCAGAATAAGTTCTATGCTTTGCCACCCTGTTGGGAGCAGGAGGACTCTCTTGATGTTGTTACTGGTATGCTTCGCGTTTTTTGTCTTGATGTTTGTGTTGTTGGACCCCAGGTCAAATCTCTCTTATGTGACCTCACTTGTGGCGGTGAATTTTGAAATGAGTCCTGAAAAGATTCTTGAGCCTTTCCTAGTTTCTAAACCAGTCGGAGAGTCAGTTATTGGGAAACAAGGTTATAGAAATTTCCCTGTTACTGTTCTTCATAAAGTCATACTTGCATATTTGATAGAGTTAGACATGATAGATTTTGACCTTATTCTGGGTATGGATTGACTTCATTCTTGTTATGCATCTATAGATTGTCGTACCCGTGTGGTCAAGTTTCAGTTTCCTGATGAACCAGTGTTTGAGTGGTTCGGGAGTTCGGTATCTCCCAAGAGTCATTTTATCTCCTATATCAAAGCCAGAAAGATTATATACAAAGGTTGAATCTACCACCTAGTTAGGGTCAAGGACACTAAGTCCGAGACTCCAACCATCCAGTCGGTTGATGTTATTAATGAGTTCCCCAATGTCTTTCCAGAAGATCTCCCAGGAGTACCTCCCGATAGAGAGATAGAGTTCGAAATTGACCTTCTTCTCGACACTCAGCCTATTTCCATTCCATCATATCGTATGGCACCTGCCGAGCTTAAGGAGTTGAAGGAGAAACTCAAAGATCTCTTAGACAAAGGTTTCATTAGACCCAGTATTTCTCCTTGGGGCACACCTATTTTGTTCGTGCGGAAGAAAGATGGATCTTTGCGTATGTGCATTGACTACCGTTAACTGAACAAGGTCACAGTAAAAAATAAGTATCCTCTTCTGAGAATTGATGACCTGTTTAATCAGTTGCAAGGTGCAAGTTATTTTTCCAAGATAGACCTTGGATCCGGCTATCATCAACTTAAAGTGAGGGAATGTGATATTCCAAAGACAGCCTTTCGAACCCGTTATGGTCACTTTGAGTTTTTGTTCATGTCTTTCAGGCTAACCAATGACCCAGCAGCCTTCATGGACCTCATGAATCGAGTGTTCAAGCAATACCTTGATACGTTCGTCATTGTATTCATAGATGGCATCTTTGTGTACTTTCGTGATGAGAATGACCATGTAACTCATCTTAGAATTGTCTTGCAAGCTCTTAAAGATCACTTATTATTTTCCAAATTCAGTAAGTGTGAATTTTGGCTAAGGTCTATAGCCTTTCTGGGTCATGTTGTTTCAGCCGAAGGTATTAGAGTTGATCCCCAAAAGATAGAAGCTGTGAGAAACTGGCCTAGACCCATCTCTCCATCTGAAATTAGGAGTTTCTTGGGTCTAGTGGGCTATTACCATAGTTTTGTTGAGGGTATCTCTTCCATTGCGTCTCCTATGACCCGGTTGATTCGAAAGAAGGTTAAATTCCAGTGGTCCGATTCTTATGAGAAGAGTTTTCAGGAGTTGAAGACTCGACTCACTTCAGCCCCTGTGTTGACTTTGCCTGATGGTACTGATGGTTTTATGGTATATTATGATACCTCTAGAGTTGGTTTGGGTTGTATGTTAATGCAAAAGGGTAAGGTTATAGCCTATGCCTCTAGACAGTTGAAGCCGCATGAAAAGAACTACCCTGCCCATGATCTTGAGTTAGCTGCTACGGTTTTGACTTTGAAAATTTGGAGACACTATCTTTATGGTGTCCATGTTGATATGTTTACTGATCATAAAAGCCCGCAGTACGTGTTTACCCAGAAGGAGTTGAATCTTAGGTAGAAGAGGTGGTTAGAGTTGTTGAAAGATTATGATATGAGTGTGTTGTATCACCCGAGCAAGGCCAATATGGTGGCGGATGCCCTTAGAAGATTGTCCATGGGTAGTGTTGTGTATATTGAGAAAGGTAAGAGAGAGTTAGCTCATGATGTTCATTGTCTAGCTAGGTTAGGTGTTAGATTACTTGATTCAGTGGAGGGAAGTACGTTTGTGTAGAGTAGTTTCGAATCCTCTTTAGCTTCGGAAGTGAAGGAAAAGCAGGATAGGGATCTTACTTTGGTCAAACTGAAGGAGTCAGTTAAGGACCAAAAGGTCGAGGTTTTCTCCCAAGGGGGAGATAGTGTGTTGAGGGTGCATGGTAGGTTGTGTGTTCTGTGTGTTGATGATTTGAGGTGGAGGATTATGGGTGAAGCGCATGGCGCGTGTTATTCCATTCATCCCGGTACTACCAAGATGTATCGCGACTTGCGGAAATTCTATTGGTGGAACAGCATAAAGAAGGACATCGCCGAGTTTGTAGCAAAGTGTGCGATGTGTCAATAGGTTAAGGTGGAGCACCAAAGACCGGGTGGTGTGATGCAAGAGTTTAGTATACCCACTTGGAAGTGGGAGATAGTGAATATGGACTTCGTGACCGGGTTGCCTCTTTTGCGTCGTCATCATAATTCTATTTGGGTTGTTATGGATAGGTTGACTAAGTCCGCACATTTCTTGCCCATGCACACATCTTATACGGATGAGGATTATACTATATTGTATGTTCGGGAGTTGTTTAGACTACATGGAGTTCCCTTGTCTATCATTTTGGATAGGGGTACTCAATTTACTTCTCAGTTTTGGAGGGCGTTTCAGCAGGGTCTTGGCACCCAAGTTCTTTTGAGTTTAGCTTTTCACTCGCAGAAAGATAGTCAGGATAAATAGACCATTCAGACCCTAGAGGATATGTTGAGGGCGTGCGCTCTTGATTTGAAAGAAAGTTGGGATGAGCATTTTCCATTGATAGAGTTCGCCTATAACAATAGTTTCTATGCTAGCATTGAGATGGCACCATTTGAGGCTTTGTATGGTAGGAGGTGTAGATCACCCATAGGTTGGTTTGAAGTGGGAAAAGCTGCTGCGTATGGTCTTGATGTAGTGTTCGAAGCTATGGAGAAAGTTAAGTTGATTAGAGAAAGGTTGAAGACTGCTCAGAGTTGTCAAAAGTATTGCACAGATGTGAGGAGGAGAGATCTTGAGTTTAAGGTAGGTGATTTGGTGTACTTGAAGATTTCACCCATGAAAGGGGTGAAAAGGTTTGGTAAGAAGGGAAAGCTTAGTCCCCGTTATGTTGGCCCGTATAGAATCTTGATCCGTGTTGGTAAAGTGGCTTATGATGTTGAGTTGCCCTCAGAGTTATCTGCCATTCATCCTATCTTTCATGTCTCCATGCTTAAGAAGCATATTGGTGATTCCGTTGTGGTTGATCCTTCAGAGAATGTTGATATTCAGGATAGCCTTTCCTTCGATGAGATTCCCGTGGATATCCTAGATTTTCAGATCCGTAGACTAAGGAACAAAGAAGTTCCCTTGGTCAAAGTTTTGTGGAGGAACCAATATGTTGAGAGTGCTACTTGGGAGGCAGAAGCAGACATGTGAGCCAAATACCCGCACCTCTTTTCCGCAAGTTCAGATCAATCCGAAGGTGCCATTATTCCTTGATTCAGATTTTCTAATCTAAAGGTCAGCTATGCATCTATCTTTGTATGAGTTCTTGCGATATCCGGAGTGGTCATGAGTTTAGGAAGGTCTTGAACCGTTTAGTAATTGTTTCGGCTGTGTGTACTCAGTTTTTCCTGTATTTCGAGCCTAACTAGCAACATTCGAGGACTAATGTTCCCAAGGGGGAGATATTGTAAGGCCCCGCAAAGTTCCCTCATAGTTTGAGCTGTAGGGCGTGTCGAGTGAGGCGTGATTCCGGCCCTAAAAGATTGAGAAGTTGCTTCCTAAGTGATTAACGTGTTAACCATATAGAATTTCCCTAATTTCTACTTTTTTTCACGTGGGAAATCTGATAAACTTTCCATCGATATAAGATTTTCCCAAATCCAATACTCAGGTAAGAAGTTATGGCTAATTTAAGCCTTAGTCGTAAAACTGCATCATTTAACTACCTGGCGCATCGCGGAGAGGGTTGATTTTGCAATTGTCAATTTCTAGTGGAACCCCATGATAGTGGCGCGTCGTGGAGGAGTTCCAGGTCCCAATCAATGGGAAAACACGATGGCTCCGCGTCGCGGAGGCTGCCAATATCCCAATTGTCAAATTCCAGTGAGCCACTGAGATAAGTGGCGCGTCGCGGAGGCCAATGAAATCGGGTTCCAGTTTAATTTTTCTAGTTTCGCACAGATGTTTAAAAGGGCACTTTGGACCTTTTCCAATCCTATAAAATCGTGGAAACACTAAATCAAATCCATTTACAAGCATCTTATGAGTTTTTTCTCAAGTTTTCTCTCAACATAAACCCTAAGTATCCAAAACCTCTTCCAAGAACCTCAAGAATCCATCATGGATTTCCTAAATTGAGTCAAGATTCAAGGTTCCCAAGTCAAGGACCTCAAGAACCCTCATTCTAGAGCACGAATAGAGTTCCAAAAGTGAGAGTTCATCAAAAGTTTCTAATTCAAGGTATGTGGGATTTTTGAACAAGGGTAACCCTTTCACCCTTGTGCCCAAAAGGCTATTTACATCATGAAATTCTTGAAATATATGAGTTTTTTTTGAATCTGAATTGGTTTTTTCACCCATTATTATTGAATGCATTATATTGATATTTCCCATGAATTAAGAGTCAAATGACATGATTTCGACATGTTTTCTTGAGTATTTACAGCTGGCTATAAACCCCATAATTTTACCCCTTGATAAGCTAATATTTGCATTGTTGAGATACTGAAGCATATGGCTATATTGAGATTTTGGGGGTAATTTGCTGAAATTCCCAGATTTCCACATGATTTATGAATCTATATGCTATATATTATGCTTTTGATAAGCTTTAACTTGAGATTCAATTATGGGTTAGTAAGCCCTATTTGAGACTTGTGAAATTATGAACTCTTGTGCTATGAGCACCCATGTTTTGAGTATTTTGAGATGATTGAGAAATGAATTGACCTAATGGTCCTTGAGCTTTGAAATCCACTTCACTATATGAGATTATAGATTTGATTATTGGATTCGTGGTGAACCATGTGATTATTCTAAAAGTGGATTTTTTTAATGAGATGAGCGCAGATAATCTAAATGGAGTAGTATTTAGCACCGAGTGGGTAAGTTACTATGGTTTCTTACCCCAAAACTACGTGCCACCATAGGTTGGGTCTGAGGCCGAGTTTATGATGTTTATGACTGGGCCCGAGGCCGAGTTTCGTTTAGTGATTACTAGACCTAGGTTATACTCCCTAGAAAGAGTATGATGCTCCTCCCCAATGTGGGGTCTCTTCCTTAGGAGGACAAAACGTTGGACTCCATGTAGCTCGCATGGTTTATGTAAGTTACGAGAACCTCCCTTGACATTTAGACTTCAAGATCAAATACCTATTTTTCCTTCCCTATAAGCTATTTTCCTAAATGGTTGAATTGCAAAGATGTTTTCCCAACTAAAGTATTTTCTTGATGTGAGTTATTTCCTAAATGAAAGCATCTTCCCTTGTTATAGTACTTTTATAAATCCTTGAGGTAAGTTTTTTCCATAAACTAGAATGCCTTTCCATTTGAGATGGAGTGATTTCCCTAAATCTTGAGATGCGATATTTTCCTAAAGTGAATGAAATGCCTTCAAGTTATATGATTCCGAATTCCAAGTATATGAGTTCTAAATAGTTATGAAATGTTGAGCATTGAAGAGGTTTTACTCTCCATGAGACTTATGCATGAGTTGAAAGTATTGTTTAAAGTCCCTTAGCCTTTGGGTATTGAGAATAAGAGAAGATTTCGAATTTTGAGATTAAACAATGATGACTCACGAGATTTGTGTTACATGCTCCATTCTACATGACTTGTCAGCCTTATATTTTATACTTGCTCAAGCCATGTGAGTCATCTCATAATGCATACATGATTTGATTAAAGAAGATTGTTACTATTTTATTCATATGCATTCACCCCCGCATACTCAGTACATTCCAAGTACTGATCCACATATATGTCTATGTGCTGCATTGTGTCATAATGTAGGTTCAGGTGCTTAGTCCCAGCCTCGCCCGTGATTCTTCGAGTACCCTGCCTAAGTTTTCTACAGTGGTGAGTCCTCATGATTCGAGGACTGATCTTCAGATATTTACCGTACTTGAGAGACTATGTTTTATCTTCAGTTCATTTCGAGTCAGTTGGGGACCTGTCCCAACGTCTCTCTAGATTTTGATTTATAGAGGCTTGTTAGACTAGTGTCAGAATTGTGATGTGTCGAGGGTTTGATATTGTGGTTTTGTTGAGATTTCTCTATATTGTGGTCTTATGGACTGGGTATCTTTTCCATATTTCCTTTCATGTGATATGACAATGCTAGTGTTGAGTCTATTCTTATCTTGAATTGGGTGTAATTGGTAGAAACCGGCTCTAAGGGTTAGCTTGGGGCTACTCATAGCCTTAGGCACCGTGTGACGTCCCGGGAGACGATTTCGGGTCGTTACATAAACTGTGTTCATAAAAAATGGCTTTTGCTATTGATAGAGAAATCTTAATTTTTGCAGAAACTAGGTTTTGCTGTGTGTAAGTAGTCCTTTTATATAAGATTAAAAACCCTTGAACTTCTCCTATTGGTCGAGGTTGGATACCTCTACTACAGTGTTACCAACTTTCTCCTAAAAAGTAGAGCAACCAGCTATGGTCAACTATCATTTTTAGATAGCAGTTATCTATGGGACCAAGTCCCATAGATATATGCTTCAGCACGCGATCAATTTTTTTGTAAAATAGTTATAGTTCATCAAAACTCCAAGCGTACAATATTTTCAACTTTTTTGACGATGAGAAACTATTTCCTCTATCACTATGACTTGGTTCTTTACAAATTCCCCCTACAACCAGGTCCCCACGATTCAAACTAATTTTTTCACAAATAAAAGCACCTTACTGTTTTTGGCATCATTAAATAGAAAAATAGTAAAGTAAGTTAAGCAAGAAGAAACATAGTCTAACTCATAACCATTGAGGATACTCTGACATGAGTGAATAAAAAAGAATGAAGGCATGTAGTAGACAAAAGGGAAGACCACTTCACTGAAATAAACAGGCAGTACCATACACATTACATGAAATAAAACTACTTATACAATAATTAAATGTCATATGCCAAATGCCAAATGGACTGAAACTAATACAAAGGAACAAAGGACAAGATTAGAGACAACAAGACTTAGAGTTAATAGGACTTAGGTGGAAGGAGGTTTGGGGGTAAGGGATATGAGAAACATGTCCATACGAGTACTCTCTGTAGCATGGGCATTCAAAAGCTACTTGGTAAGATCCTTGACTTTATCTAAGAGAAACTTAACCTCAATAGTAAGGGTAGAAACTTGAGCTCTCAGCCTTTCTGTATCGATTTTCTGATCATCTAAGAACTAGGTCCCTCAATGGATAGTTGTTGCATCCTTGCCTTGAGCTAAGTAATTTTAGCATCTCTAATGGATACAACCACCCTCATCTCCTCCAATTCTCTAGCTAGACACTCCTAAACATTTAGTAATCTAGAACCTAGGACTTGGTCCCCTACCCTTTCTTCCACAAAGTCATTTTTAATAAAGGTATTTATAGTGAACATTTGCTTAACTACACCGGAAACTTCTCTTACACACTCAAACTATAAATGCTTGAACACTTTGTTGAGAAATTATCCATAGGGGAATTCATGCTTTCCATCCTTAACATGTATCACTTTATGCATTTTCTCAATGATTAACGTAGGAAGATTTACCAACTAAAACTTATTGAGAGATTCCGTGAGAATTAGATCCACTTCGGAGGCAATTATGTGTTTCTAGAACAAGGAATCAAAACTTTATTCATAAATTCAAAGAGCAACTAGAACTCTCCATTTAGAAACTTCTTCCTCACTCTAGCTTTGGAGTTTCCACCAACCTTGGATATAGACTGAACACTTAAGTGAGGGGCATTGATTTTTTTTTTCTGTTCTGATCCCATTATTAGGAATGTCTAGGATTTCTCCAAGATACACCTCATCTAAATGGATATCCACTCTATGCACCATTTCCATTAGGCTTGAGCCATCCTCCACAAACTTCATTGTGAAGTAGCAGTCCCTAACTTTAGCTTTATGATGTTTTGGCACTAGAGTTTCAAATAAATGCAGCCAGTCCTGATGTTAGACAAATGCAATTAACTCACACATTCTAGGTTGCTCAAATATTGTGAAAGTCTCTCTTAGCCAACACCTTTTGGGACTTGAGGTTCTGATTCCTCTCCTCCCTAGTAAGAGTTTGAACAGGCTTCTGAACTTTTCTTTTCTTGAAGGAGGTACCTGGTCCCTCTACTGTCTGACCAGTTTCCCTAGTGAGTGTGGGCCATCTTCGGGATCAGTTCCCCCTATTACCTTTTTTTTTTCTCTTGACTCCAACATATTTCTTTGGTCTTACACCTTTTGACTTAGGTGCCACAAATGTTGTAGGCATCAAACTTCCTAGTCCCTTATACTTCTTACTAGTAGAAATAACAATATCATCATCAGTGTCCTCCTCCATATTCTCACTCTCCATATCAATAATTTTTTCTGGATGAGAAACAATATTTTTTCCTTAAAACTTCTTCTTGGCAATCCTCTTTCGAGTGGTGGCTCTTTTCTTGGTCTTTAAGACATCACTCATCAACTTCTTTTCTACTCCTCTAGTGCTATAAGTCTTATGTACTAGCCTTCTCAATACCTGGTCCTTTCCCAAAAACTTACTTTTTCCTAATCTATGCCAAGTAAGATTCACCAGTTTATTTTCCTCCTCATCATCTTTAATAAGAGGATGATGTATCTCTTTGTGTAACACCCTGGGTGTTACAGGGTTTAAAATGAGTTAAAATTAGCTTGTCTGACTCCTATCATAAGTATAAAATACTTTGGGAAGAGTTTATGTATGTTGGGAAAGGTTTGGGGCTAAAATGGGGTCGTACTTCGTGAAGGGGTTGGTGCGCCATGACTTCGCACTGCAAGGAGTCTCATGAGGGCTCACTTCCTTCCCTCCATGCTAGGATTCGTTCCACGAAGTCAGAGTTTCATAGTGGGTTTCGCGCTACAAAGCGGGAGATTTGCGATGGGCTCCACGCTGCGACTCCCTGCTTTTATCGATGAGACTTTATTTTTAAAAGGTTATAAGGTTATTTTGGTCCTTTTACATCCTATTAACCATCCCACCTTCATTTAACCCATTTCTAAGCCTTGAAGCTTGTGTATTCTCTAAAAAAAGGTCATTCTTCATTCCAAAGTTAAGGCTGAAAAGTAGTGAGGTTAGGGTTCAAGCTTTGAGCTTCTCTTCTTGCTATTTTCGGGAAATTTCTCTTCAACTATGGCATGTTGTACATTCACAATTTTAATTATTATTACATTGCATCATATTACTTGATATTTACTTATTATTTATGGTTTAACTCAAACTAAGGTTGGGGGTTGATGTCGCCCATACAATATCCTCCGAGAAGATACAATGCTATCGTTATCAAATTATAGTAACCCAACTAGGTTGGGGTTGATCGCACAGGGAATAGGTCGAACTCGTCTCTCGAACTTGCTGAAGTAGCCAAGAGTGAAGGAAATTAAAAGGGGGATTTTGTATCAACTAGTAAAAGTAATAAGATTTGAATGCTTTTGGTTGTAAACAATCTAAAATGAACACCAGGCTTGTGTTCCCCTTGGTTTCTAACTCTGTAGGTTTATCATGCTCAATGCGATTATCTCAAGGTCATGCATGTAGAATCTAACAAGCTATGTATCACCAACCGTCTTGTGAATGCCTTTGGTAAATCTCACCCTTTACCTTGAGTCTGAGGGTGTCATCTTACTAACCCTTGTCTTTTATCCCAGTTTAACTTTCATCTTCTGGGTCTCAATTTATTTGAAGAGGGTTGATATCCTCAAATCATTATAGTAACCTTGTTTTCCTAATCTTGGTCTCTTATATGAAGATGATCATGAATACCGGAGAGTCCTTAGCTTCTACAGTAGCCAAGGAAACAAACAATGCGAAGAACATCACAATACATGCAATAACAATTTAGTCAAACCTCACACTTCCCCTACTTCGTTAACCCACCAGGGTTCCCACAACCCTAGATAAGAGAATTATCTGCTCATAGTTATGAAGAAATTCATTGAATTTGATAAAGAAAATATAGATTAAACTCACAATAATGAAAAAGAAAACCCAAAGTCTCAAATCAATTATGTATCAAAAAACCAAGAACACTAGAGTCCAAAGATCAAAAGTCAATCTTCGAATAAAAATATGTTTGTAAGAGTATATAGTGCATCAAAGTGTGTAAACTAATACAAAAATGTCAAAAGAGCATTTGTAGATTACACAAAAACCCTAGGAATCCTTTCCAAAACAAAATAGGAAAACTAAGTTGGCGGCCACCTACAGTGCCACTAACAGGTTGTGGGTGGCTCCTACAGGTCGTAGGTGGCCCCACATAGGTGGTATTCTCCAAAACACTGCAGGATCTCTCTAAATTTTCAATTTCTAACATTTAATCTAGTACATACGGGCCGTAGATGGTACCTACAAGCCGTAGGTGCCCCATCGTAGGTAGCAGGGCCAAATTCTCAACTCTCATTCTCTGAACTTTAACCTTCTGATACCTAATCTGTTACCTACGCCAAGTCGGTGCAAACTTAGGTTGGTCAAAAATCAGCTTTTAACTTATATTTTTTGTTTAGCTCCCAAAACCTGGTTTCCTACAAAATAAGTAACAAAATACACCATATCTAACAAAATGGCCTAAGTAATTGCATATTTTCATAGTTTTAAGCATCGAAAGTGCTATGAAATTATGGCACATTAGCAACCTCAGCTTAGAACATTTGCATGTACTCAAGAAATAAAAACATAATAAACAATACCACGACACTTAACAAAGAGAAACCTAAGACACATGCGACAATCAATTTCAATTTAAGCTCAAGAACATCCCCCCTCCAATTTTAACTCTTTCAAAACCCACTCTATGTATCAATGTAGCACAATAATGTAACACAAGGGAATCAGGCTATCACATTACATTAGCAACAAATAATCATGCATAAGTAAAAGTTATACTGCCCGAACAAATAAGAAGTTAGTAACACAACCCATGTACCCTCACAACAAAGAAGTCCTACTCACTTAATAGAATAATGCTCAAGGACAATCACGAGACACACACACTCATAAAGAAGTTCAATTAATGTGCACAGAATATCATAGGCTTTCCCTTGTTTTCTTTATCTTAGTTTTCAGGCAGTCATCCTAAGATCACTATAGGACTTTACTTGGCTTGTAACGTAGGCTTTGGGGGCTGGTATGGTACATTTGGAAATTTAGTGACTAAGCCTCGTTGAACTACAATTACTTTAGGGGTCCAGTTATTTACCAACTTTTTTTTTATTCCACCCTTATTTCTCCCTTTTATTCTTTTATTGCTCATTCAGGTTGGGTGTGGTTTCTTTTATTCTTTTACTTTTTTTTTTCTTTCTTTTTTTCTTTTTTTTTTCTACCACACCCAACCCTACTTTCTTTTCTCCTATTTACTTCCTTCTTCATACCCACTTCTAATCATGCACCCTTATGATAGCCATCCTTAACTTAGGCGATTTGCTTGAATTGAGGTGCATAATGTCCAAGGAGGACCTGGGCCAAAACATGTTCATTGTAATTAAAATGGGAAGTTGAACGGTGAAATAAGAAAATAAGTCTACTAAGACGCAAAATTGAGATCAAGGGATACTTATTTACATTTGGTAGGTCATTTAGGCTAAAAGTGGACTAAATAAAAAATGGCCTATGATCCTTTTCTAACCAGCCATCCTACAACCTAGGCAAGAGTAACTGGGCAAGTTCTGGATTCAACACACAATGGGAATAAAGTAAGCATCTCACACACATATGCCACAGGGTTTCATCACAAACTACCACCTATCCGATTATGCAAATGTTAGCTATGATTATCATGTCCCTAATCCTAAAGTAATAACTAGATTCACAATTGGTCACATATATATACACATCATACAGTTTAAAAACAATTTTTTTTAAAAGGGTATCATTTTTTTCAAAAACACTTGAAGCATAAACAAACAAAACATCAATTGCCTTAGGTACTTATTTTTCACCTAGTTAAACAAAAACAACACAATATGAAACAAAATACAATATAAAATAATATTTCCTAGGTATGTGACATAATATTTCCTAGATATGTCGATTCTACAATCATACTGCGGCAGACAGGAAAAGAAGTACGACAACAAAAAGCTACGGCGGCTGTGGTACACCCCACCCCCAACTAAAAGACTGTGCGCTATCCTTAGTGCGTGACCATAATATAAAAAAAGGAGGAAAAACATACTTGGGAAGCCTTAGGTTCACAGATCTGGCATCACTCACACTACATGAGGTAACACAAATGCAAAAGTAACAAAATACCTTGGATTTCCTCCCAAGGAGAACTTGATTTATCGTTGTGGCACGACTTGGTTGCTTTGGCTGCTCAGACTTCACCAAGGTTCATATCAACATATACTTTCACCTCATCAGGGTTTCCCATATAGTACTTTAGCCGCTGCCCATTCACCTTTAATGGGGCTTCACCATCACGTTCTATCTCAATAACATCATATAAGAATACTCAAACCACGATGAATGATCCATACCACCTAAACTTCAACTTGCCAGGGAACAAATAAAGTCTTGAATTATACAACAAGACCAAATCACCGGGCTCAAATACTTTTTTCTCGATTTTCTTGTCATGATACAATTTTATCTTTTCTTTGTGTAGAGCAGAACTCTCAGAAGCACTGAACCAAAATTCATCCAAATTATTTACCTTGATGAACCTCAACTTAGCTGCATCATGCCACTCCAAATCGAGCCTTTTCAACACCTATACTGCCTTGTGCTCAAGTTCAACCGACAAGTGGCATGCCTTGCCGTACATAAGCTGATATGGAGAGTCACCTATGGGGGTCTTAAAAGTTGATCGGTAGGCCCACAATGTATCATCTAACTTTCTTGACCAGTCAGTCTTTTTGGCATTCACTGTCTTCACCAATATGGACTTAATCTCTCTATTGGAGACCTCAATATACCCACTCGTCTGAGGATAGTAAGGTGTTTCCACCTTATACTTTACAGTATATTTTTTGAGTAGGGCCTTGAAAAGATGATTACAGAAGTGAGACCCACCATCACTGATAATAATAGCACGAGGTGTGCTAAATTAAAACAATATATTCTTTTTCAAGAACGTAGTGACACTTTGACCCTATTGTTGGGAAGTGCAACCACCTCCACCCACATCAAAACATAGTCGACTGCCATTAGAATGTACTTCATACCATAGGAGCTAATAAACGGACCCATGAAGCCAATTCCTCATATATCAAATATCTCTAACTCTAAGATAGGTGTCATGAAGAGTTTATGTCTCGGTGAAATATTGCCTTGACACTGACACTGGTCATAAGCTTGAGCATAGTCATGAGAATCCTTGAAGATAGTTGGCCAATAATACCCACACTGTAAAATCTTATGGGTTATGCGGGTTCCACCATGATGAACCCTAACTATCGATGAATGACAGGCCTCTAGGATGCTCATCATCTCCACTTCAGGATTACATCTACAAATAACAACACCATTTGCACAAATCTAATAGAGATAAGACTCATTCCAAAAAAATTTTCTCACCTCATTCATGAACCGCTTTCTCTGCTGGAATGATAAATCTTCCAGAACAAGATCATTTGCCAAAAAAGTTGGCAAAATTAGCAAACCATGATATTAAGTCTTAAGATGCTGCTAAAATCCACTCATCTGGAAAAGTATCATCTATGTCAAGCTCATCTCCTAACTTCTACATTACCTCATTCTCAAGGCGAGACAAGTGATCAGCAATTTGGTTCTTAGTTCCTTTTCAATCTTTCATCTCAAAGTTAAATTCTTACAACAAGAGAACCCAACTATTAACCTGAGTTTAGCATCTTTTTTTTTGATATTAGATACCTCAAACCTGCAGGATCTATGTGAACTATGAATTTGGTCCCTAACAGATAGTATCAAAACTTCTCAAAGGAAAAAATTATCCCAAGCAATTCCTTCTTAGTGACTATACAGTTCTTTTGTTTGGGGTTTAATTCTTTGCTGGCATAATAGATTGGGTAAAGGATTTTCTCTCATATTTAGCCTAGGAGAGAACCCAAGTCCACTTCGCTAGCATCAGAGATAACATTTAAATGATACAGACTTATCAGGGGATACAATAATAGGAGCCGATATCAACTTCTCCTTAAGGAACTCAAAGGCCTTAAGACATGCATCATCAAATACAAATTTCACCTCTTTCTTTAAAAGCTTGCATAGAGGATAGAAAATTTTAAAGTAGTCCTCGATGAACCTCCAATAAAAGCCAATATGACCCAAAAAGCTTTGGATACCTTTAACTAAGACTGGTGGAGGTAATTTTTCAATCATCTCAATCTTTGCTCTATCCACCTCAATACCCTACTTTGAGATTTTGTAACCAAGGACAATACCTTCCTTCACTATAAAATGACACTTCTCCCAATTTAGCACCAGATTTCACTCCTCACATCTTTGTAATGCCTTTGATAAATAGGCCAAACAATTATCAAATAGGTCCCCAACGATTAAAAAGTCATCCATGAATACCTCTATAGTGTCCTCCACCTTTTTAGAAAATATATATATCACAAATCTCTAAAAGGTGGCGGGAGCATTGCATAGTCCGTATGGCATCTGATTGAATGAAAAATTCCCATAAATGCAAGTAAAAGTCATTTTTTCTGATTCTTGGGAGCAATAGAAATCTGATTATATCCCTATACTATAACACCCCGCAAAAATTTTCTACGTGGTATCTCACCTAGTAGCATGTTTGAGAGGCTAACAACTTGAAAATTTCCTAAGTGTCAAAAAGGACTTAGTTATATTTTAAGCTCCTAAACTTGGGTGTTCTCTAAATCAATTTTTTCTAATCTTGAGATATGGATTTTTATGTTGTTTCATATTCTGGGGATTAAAGGGGATGTGTCGGGGAAGTTTTGGATTTTTCAAACAGCGTTAGAGGTGAGATTGGATGTTGGAAACAGTGAATCAACGCGAAGTCAACACGTTGCGTTGATAAGCGCATCAATGAAATAGTGATTCAATGCAAAGTCAACGCGCTATGTTGATAAACATATCTATGAAATAGTGGAATGATGAGATATCAATGCATCGCGTCATTGGTACATCTGTGCCCAGTTCGCGATTTCTTTTTAAATTTTGGGTCAGAAGGGGTATATTGGTCAATTTCCCTTATCTAAACTCTGTCTTAACACAAAATTATTATGTGGTTAGGGCAAAATACATCAGAAACTACTCCTACTCTCTTAAATCAAAACCCTAATCCTTTCCCCAAAGATCAAGAATTTATCCTTAAAAGTCAAGAGTTTCAAGAACTTAATCGAGATTCGGGTTCCATCCTTCCTTCTAAGTTAACTACGGTACATGGGGTTTTCCTAAATCTAATGGGAATAGTGATTTTTTTTTAATAATGAATAAAGGTTTAGAAATCATGAACTTACAAAAAAGGTTTTGGATTTACAGTTTATAATCATGTTTTTGAAGCCCTCGATAATATTATTTTGGTCTTTAGGACTTCTCTTGAAAGTGATTTGACTAATATATATGTATGTGTTTGAAGCTTTGAAATATAAATTGAGTGCATGAATTATCGAATCTTCCCTTCACCCATTATATTACTACTTGATTTACAAGTTATGAATTCCTAAATTGCATGATTTAAAGAATGGGTCAAGAGCCTATTTATCTTATATGAATTTTATGATGGTTAAGAGTGGGAGAGAAAGATATTGTCATGATTTAAATGATAAAAGTGATAATTGAAGGAATTTTAAGAATGTTTTTGATAAATTGACCACCACTTGTTGAAATGGTTGAAAGGATAGAATCTTTGAATGGTTTTGACTTGTGTTTCAAAATATGAATTCTCTTATACTATCTGCATGCTTGGGTGGTTTGAACATTGATTTAAATGAAAGAATCATGCAAGACACCTTATGGATCAGAAGTACGACTTGCATGTCTTGATGTGACGACACCAACACAGATAATGCCATGGTAAGTCAGAACATAACAGAATGCATATTTTTATTCAGATTTCTAGATTTTAAACTCCGAATGATGCATGATTAGAAAAGGCTAAAATTGGTCTTAAAGAGAGTTAGGTGGTCACTTGAAGAAGGTACGAGTTCAGGAAACTTATTGCCCAAAATCGTGTTTTACCGATACGGGTTATTACGTTCCCAAGAGAAATTATACGCTGGCCTAGTGCCCTATGGTGAATCAAAACAGAAACTCCAACCCTTGCGGCAAACTTGGGTTGGGAGTTTGGATGCCGAGTTAAGGGAGGATTCCATATAGCCCGTGGACTGTAGAATTGTAGGGTGTACCACCTAATTCAGAAGTAATCTAAAGAATGTTTTGCACCTATAGAATTGCTTTAATGGTCATTTGAAGTTGCCTATGTGCTTTAAATTATTTTATGCATAATGTTTATGAAATGCTCTCCCTTATGTTACATATAAAAATACATTATTTTGTATTTCTCTACGTACCAGTACATATGTATTGACCCCTTATATCTCAGGATCTGAGGCTCAGTCCACGGTCCCGTACAACAGTATATCCATGTATGTCAGAAGTTGCAGTTGGTGAGCCTTCTCTATTTTGGAAGGCTTAGTTTTCAGTATTTATTATTTATTTCTTTTATGGTCTACTGGGGCCTTGTCTCAGATTTGTTTCAGACTTATGATGGTTATTGCAATGTTAGAGATTTCGCAGACGGTTGTCACATGTTTAGAATATTCAGAATTCTCTTTTATAAATTGTTCAAGTTTATGAGATTGACCATGGTTCCATCATATGTTGTTTTCTGTAATTTTTTTATTAATATTGTGCATGATTATCAGATGTAGAGGAGTGCCCGGGCCTTCATGGTTCGAGATTCTCGTTATGGCTAGGGCCCAAGCTCGAGTCATGAAAAACTTAGTATCAGAGCTAGGTTCATGGTCCCAGGGTGTCTGCAAAATTGCATCGGGTAGGGTCCTGTTTATGTGTGTGTAGCGCGCTACACTTATAAGCAGGAGACTACTAGGTATTTAGGAATATTTCCTATCTTTTTGAATTGGTTCGTGCTGTAGAGTCTGAAAGTCCCCTAATCAATGGTCTTTTGTGTTTCAGAAAAGCTATCATGCCTTCACGTCGCTCTATTGATCAAAATGTCCAAACCAAAGATGTTCGTCCTACCCATGGGATGAGGACACGTAATAGGGTTCACACTCCTGAATTTGTAGCTACTTCGGGAGTCCTTCCTATTCAAACCAGCTCACCCAGGGCACTTGGGGCTCCCCAGTCAGGGACTAACCACACCTAACCTCCTTAGAGAGAGATATCAAATGCTGAGTTCAGACAATCAATGTATATGATTGCATAGTTGGTGGATTCACAGACCCAACAGTCAGAAGATCTTGGGTATGCATTGGGTATATTCGAGACTACACGAGTGGGTAATTATTCGGGAGATGAATATGCCAAGCTATACATTGAGGAAATAGTTCACTTGCATGGGGAACCAGTATCCATTATATCCGATCAAGGTACGCAATTCTCTTCATAGTTTTGGCGATCTTTATAGAGGGGTTTAGGTACCCAAGTGAACCTGAGTACTGCTTTCCACCCTCAGACCGATGGGCAAGATGAACACATCATTCAGACCCTAGAGGAGATGTTGAGGGCCTGTGTAATTGACTTCAAGGGTAGTTGGGTAGATCATTTGCCATTGATAGAGTTCGCCTACAATAATAGTTACCATGCCAGCATTAAGATGGCTCCTTTCAAAGAAATTTATGGGAGAAGGTGTAGATCACCGATTGGATGGTATGAAATGGGTGAAATGCGGTTGTTTGGACCTGATCTTTTACATCAGGCAATAGAGAAGGTGAAAATCATTAGAGAATGACTTAAGATAGCTCAGAGTCATCAGAAGTCCTATGCCGATGTTAGAAGAAGAGAGGTAGAATTTGATATTGGTGATTGGGTATTTCACAAAGTCTCCCCTATGAAGGGAGTTATGCATTTTGGAAAAAAAGGGAAACTTAGTCCTCATTTTATAGGACCATACCAGAATTTTGAGAAGGATAGGTGGAGTTGCCTATGAATTGGAACTGCCCACGAGTTTAGGATCCATTCATCCCGTGTTCCATGTGTCTATGTTGAAAAAGTGTATTGGGGACCATTCCTTGGTGTTTCCTATAGAGGAAATCAATGTGAAAGACTCTTTAACATATGAAGAAGAACCCGTTGCTATTCTGGATCGTCAAGTCTGAAAGTTGATAAGCAAGGAAATAAATTCGGTTAAGGTGCTATGGAAAAATCAAAAAGTTGAGGAAGCTACTTGAGAGTCAGAGGACATATGCGTGCAAGATACCCAAATCTTTTTGATTCGGTGAATGACAAAATGGAAGGTACAATCTTTGCCTTATTCTTTTTTTATCTTCTACTCACTGAGATAAATCATACTTACCTGTATTATGGGTCATTATTCGGGGATGAATGATCCCAAGGGGGGATAATGTAACACCCCGTAAAAATCTTCTACGTGGTATGTCACCTAGTAGCATGTTTGAGAGACTAGCAATATGAAAATTTCCTAAGTATCAAAAAGGACTTAGTCATATTTTAAGCTCCTAAACTTGGGTGATCTCTAAATCAATTTTTTCAATCTTGAGATATGGATTTTTAAGTTGTTTCATTTTCTAAGGAGTAAAGGGGATGTGTCGGGGAAGTTTTGGATTTTTTAGACAGCGTTAGAGGTGAGATTGGATGTTGGAAATAGTGAAATGATGTGAAATCGATGTGCTGCATCGATAAATGTGTCGATCAAATAGTGACCCGATGCGAAGTTGACGCGCTGCATTGATAAATGCATTGATGAAACAGTGGACAGATATGATATTGACGCGTCGCATTGGTTGGCGCGTCGGTGCCCAGTTCACAATTTCTTTTTAAATTTTAAGTCAGGAGGGGTATAATGGTCAATTCCCCTCATCTAAACTCTTTCTTAACACAAAATTATTATGTGTTTAGGGCAAAATACATCAGAAACTACTCCTACTCTCTTAAATCAAAACCCTAATCCTTTCCCCAAAGATCAAGAATTCATCCTTAAAAGTCAAAAGTTTCAAGAACTTAATCGAGATTCGGGTTCCATCCTTCCTTCTGATTGAACTAAGGTATGTGGAGTTTTCCTAAAACTACATAGTCATGGTGAAATTGTTTTAATGACAAATAAAGGTTTAGAAATCATGAACTTACAAAAAGGGTTTTGGATTTACAGTTTATAGTCATGTTTTTGAAGCCCTTGATAATATTGTTTTGGTGTTTAGGCCTTCCCTTGAAAGTGATTTGACAATTATATATGTATGTGTTTGAAGTTTTGAAATATAAATTGAGAGCATGAATTATCGAATCTTCCCCCCTCCCATTGTATTACTACTTGATTTACAAGTTATGAATTCCTAAATTGCATGATTTAAAGAATGAGTCAAGAGTCTATTTATCTTATATGAAATTTATGATAGCGGAGAGTGGGAGAGAGGGATATTATCATGATTTAAATGCTCATAGTGATAATTTAAGGAATTTCAAGAATATTTTTGAGAAATTGACCACCACTTGTTGAAATTGTTGAAAGGATATCATCTTTGCATGGTTTTGACTTGTGTTTTGATATATGAATTCTCTTATACTATCTGCACGCTTGGGTGGTCTGAACATTGTTTTAAATTAAAAAATCATTCATGACACATTATGGATCAGAAGTACGACTTATAAGTCTTGTTGTGATGACACCAACATAGATAATGCCATGGTAAGTCAGAACAGAACAAAATGCATATTTTCATTCAGAATTTCAGATTTTGAACTCAGAATGATGCATGATTAGAAAAGGCTAAAATTAGGCTTAAAGAGAGCGAAAAAGGCACGAGTTCAGGAAACTTATTTCCTAAACCTGTGTTTTGCCAATATGGGTTATTACGTTCCCAAGAGGAATTATAAAAATACTCTCCCTTATGTTATATATAAAAATACATTATTTTGGATTGTTCTGCATACCAGTACATATGTATTGACCCCCTATATCTCAAGATATTAGGCTCAGTCCTGCAGTCCCGTCCAGCAGTAGATCCGTGTGTGTCAGAAGTCGTAGTTGGTGAGCCATCTCTATTCCGGAAGACCTGGTTTTCAGAATTTATTTTTTCTTTCTTTTATGGTCTACTGGGGGCCTTGTCCCAGTTTTGTTTTAGACTTATGATGGTTATTGTAATGTTAGAGATTTCACAGACGGTTTTCACATGTTTAGAATATTCAGAATTCTCCTTTATAAATTGTTCAAGTTTATGAGATTGACTATGGTTCTATCATATGTTGTTTTCCGCAAATTTCTCTATTTTTTATAAACATTATGCATGATTATCATATGTAGAGGAGCGCCGGGTCTTCATGGTTCAGTATGCTCATTACGGCTAGGTCCCCAGCTCGGGTCGTGACATATACCCATCCAAAAAACCATACCAACCCTATTTATTAATCGGTTAAGTATCTGATCCATGAAAGGCATAGGGAAATGGTCCATTTGAGTCCAAGTATTTAGCTTCCTATAATCCATATACACTCTTCTATACAATGTGCTCACCATCTCATCATAATCATCAATACCATTATTGTCAAAGTTTATGATAACTACTGCCAGTGCCTTAACCCCAAGTCTCACCTTAGTAAGCACGATCAATGCATTATTATTATCAATAATGTCTATCATAGAAACCACTCTTATATCATTTGGCAACCACATCAACTAATATAAATTAAAAATCAACTGCTCATCATTTAGTCTGAACTTCATCTGTCCCATCTCCATATCAACCAGTGCCTTACCCATATCTAGGAAAGGTCTAACCAAGATAATATGGACTTCTAAGCCCACCTCACAGTCAAGGATCACAAAGTCAGTTGGGAATCTGAAGGATGCCACCCTTACCAAAACACCACACAAAATACCAATCGATTTCTTCACAGTACAGTTAGCCATTAATAACCTCATAACATAGGTTTAGTTGCCTCCTAACCCAACTACTTATACACTACCAATGGCACCATACTGATACTACATCAAAAATCATACAAAGCTTGAGTGAAGTTGAGTTCCCCAATAGTATATAGAATAAGAAATGCTTTGGTATCCTCCTTCTTCTCAATTAGTGATCGAGAAGCAATGACATTGCAGTGATGAACATTATCAGATGGCTCAAAATTGACCTCCTGCTTTCTAATAATAAAATCCTTCATGAACTTAGCATAACCAGGCATCTACTTGTATGACTCAACAAGAGGAATATTAACAAACAATTTTTTCAACATCGACAAGAACTTTGATACTTACCTTCCTCTTATTTTTTCTTCAATCTCTGAAGAAAAAGAGAAGGGTAGTAGAATGGTCTTTAACACAGGCTTATCTACCTTCCCCATACCTTTTACCCTTCTTAGATCAATGATCAACACCTGTCGATAGTTGTGATAACTCGGTACTAGTCACTAACTTCTCTAACTCTACTTTAGGTGTTTCATCAATATAAATACTACCATTTCTCGACTCACCATACATATGCATCGGGGGGTCAATAGTGTTCTTACCACTTCAAGTGGTGATAGTTAGACAGTGACCATTGTTTTTAGGATTTTGCACTGTATTGCTTGGAAGGGTTCCCGACTACTGCTGATTTAAGGTTGCAAACATTTCTCCAAACTGCTGCTCTAATTGATTAATCGCATTAACATGCGATTCTACCTTCGGGGTCAACCCTAAAATGTCTTCCCTAATCTTCTTAAGGAAATTTTCTTGACTTTCTTGACCCTTTACCAGCTTTGACAACATTGCCTCCATCCTTAATTCACTGTCATGGCTGCCTAGTGGCACATATGTACGACCTTTTTCTTTATAATCATCCTTGCGTGTCTTGTCACCATCCCTTTCTCTGCTCCAATATCTGTACCTATCCCGATAGTAGTTTCAAACTTGGTTCCCTTGCCTAGAGTTCCAATTATCTTGAGTAGATGATTGGCCCTTGGCTAAAAATTTGCTAACTCTCTATCTAGATATTTAGCCTCTTTATCCATATCTGAATCATATAATTTAGAGGCCCTACCTTGTGTACCCAATAAATTCACCTTCTCAAATTCATCGTTGTGAACTTTTTTATAAGTAACCCAACCTTCATCCTTAGTTGAGCAACCTTTTGTACCACTGTGTCATCAATAACTCTATGCTCGCTGGAAGCCCTAATAGTATAAGTGCTATCGCCTCTCTCTACCTCCTAAGTATGCTACCCATCATTGGTAAGATATATCTTGATCTAATATCTCTGACACTGCCTCCCAATGCAGGAGCATGAATGCTCCACTAGTAATAGTATCCACAAACCACGACCCGAGCCGAGACCCTGGCCGTGATGAGCATCCCAAACTACGAAGTCCTGAGCACCTTTCACTTCCTGGACATCATACACATGTTCATATACTATAAATGAAAATGCAGATATACATACTGATACGAAATCATGGTCACACGTCATAATTCAAAAGGACAATTCAAATGGAATTTTTATAACTTCTACCAATATATAACATCAGTCTGTGACATCTCTATTACATCAAAACCAATAATTTTGTCTTATGCTTGGAAAAAGCCCCTAGTCGGACCAAAACCATAATGAAACAACAATGTTATAAAAATAAGCCTTCCAAAATAAGGGAGGCTCGCCAACTGCACACTTTTGTCTGACAAAGTCTACTGCTTAGCTGATATCCTAAAGGCTATGAAACTCATGAAATGGACTCACAAGATGCAAATTCTAGCAACTAACAAAGAGAAAACAACACATAGAATGGAGATGAAGAAGAGGAATATTTGAAATTTAAAGATAGATAGCAAGACCCTTACTCCTATTAAGTGATTAGCACTAGAAGATGTTTCAAAAAATTCAAAACACCTCACAAATAAGAGTTAAAACCTTCCTCTTAGGTGACACAAAAGAAACACTCTTCCTCAAACCACCTTTCTTGCCAAATTATCCAAAACAAGTGAAACCCTAACTTCAAATGTTCTTGGACCTTAGTTTTGGATTCTAAGACCTAAATCTAGAGATTAAAACTACAATATAAGAGTAATATAAAATGTCATCCAAGTATAATGAAAAAAGTGAAGAAATGGTCTATTTATACTATTACATTCCAAATGACAAAACTACCCTTAATGAGGGCTTAGATAGAGGCGCCTATGGAGTATTAATTTGAAGTGTCAAATGTCTTCCTTGCCCTCCACTTGAGGCGCCTATGTAATGCACAAGTTCCCCTCCTTCCTTCTCTTGATAAAGGCTTGAAAATACTCCAAAAAGTCTTTAATTGATTGCCAATTCCGAATCCTCAACCCTTAGACCATACTTTGTGCTTTTGATGCTCCTTGTTCTTGTATCATCCTCTCCATCTTGAAGAAATTTGTCCTCAAATTCATATCTTGGAAAACTAAAGAGAGAGAAAAAACAAACACAAAATTCCCTTGGTAGGAGTGTTAGCATTAGTACCACACTTATATCATCAACCCATGGTTGCTCACACTTAACATACATCCACATATCCTTGTTTTTTAACATAAAAAGCTTAGCATAAAGGGTACCAAAGACATGAATAGCCTCAATATCAAGAATAAGTCAGCACTACCAGCAACTATAACATTCATATCTCAAGAGTATTCCGGGGTCAAATGGGAGAAAATGATAAAGGTTTAAGTCTAGATGGCCCATTCCTTTCACTAGGTTACCAAGTTCACAATCATTCAAGATATTATCTACCACTAGGACAAACAAAAGGTCACTATGTAAAAGATTAATATAATGGATTTTATTACACAAGTTCAATGGAACATGTTCAATACCAAGACCATCATTAATAACATCAACACTAACTTGGAAGTTTCCAATCATACTATTCTCATATTCAAGTAGTAGACTAATCTTAGGTGTGCATTGTTTACTATACATATTAAGAGATCTAAAAAGAGAAGAAACATGCACACCTACATCAAGGATTTCCAAAACCTCTACATAAGGAATCACATGAAAATAATTTAAGCTCAAGGAAACATAGGGAATAGAATCATTACCTCGGTTTGGACTAGGACAGTCCACTCTTTTGAAGCTCTCGGCCAAGGTTGTTTTGAGGCCACTTTCATGTGAGAGTTCTTGTTGATCCTCCTTTGATAATTCATGAGCTTGAACCTGCAAATAAGGTGTATCAAGGCTAGGTAAAATTCTAGCCTTTGGGTTAGTGAGTATCGAGGGACCTTTGTGCGCAAGTCCCACAAACAAAGTTGTTTTCCCCTTTCCTTTCTCACAATCCAAAACTTCCCCTCCCTTTTCCTTCCTTCTTTTCTCATCCAACTTCTTGGTTTTCTCTTGGATTCCATTCACACTAGATGGTGGAAGAGGAATAAGAGTGAATCTTTGACCACTATGCTCAAAGGTGTACCTATTAGCCCTTCAATCATGCATAGTATGTCTATCAAATTGCCAAGGCCTTCCTAACAAGATGTGACATGCATGCATAGGGATTACATCATACTTCACTTCATCATACTAGTTCCCTATTTTGAATCTAATCACACATTGTTGTTTGACCTTCAATTCACCACACTTGTTTAACCATTGAAGCTTGTATGGGTTCGGGTGAGGGATAGTGGGTAATTTCAAGTGATCAACCAAAGTGAGACTAACAATATTCACACCACTCCCACTATCTATAATCATGGAACTCACACTTCCTTTAATAAAGCACTTGGTATGAAATAGGTTCTCTCTTTGATCATCCAAGACCTTACTAAACAAAGTCCTCCGAACCACATAACTAGGGACATCAAATTCCCCTTCACAAGGAAACACCTCTTCCTCACTACCCTCTTGAGTTTCGGGTTCTATGCACTCTCCATCTTGAGATTTTTCATCATTTCCCTCGATTTCTAATTCAACTTCTTCACCAAGGTAGTACAACCTACCTTCCCTTAGGATCACATTTCTTTAAGTAGCATACTAACTTTCCCAATGACCCCAACCTTGACACTTAAAACATTCCAATCCCTTAGATGAAGTAGGAAGGGCATTCGGCTTTACCTCCAACTTTGGAGGTTGGTATGACAATTACTTATTTGAGATTTCAGAAGAAGGACAAGATGAAGAAGATTTGTTTTTGTGCTAATCTGAAGTCAAAGGACTTACCTCTTTATTTCTTGTCAAAACTGAACCTTGTTGGATTTTGAGCTTGTAAGCCAACCTCTCTTTGTTATTTTTTTCAATCTCTATGGCCGCTTGGAAGACTTCAACCACGGTTTCAAACTTGTGAAGAGTCAAATGAGAGGATATGTCCTTTTTTAACCCAACCTTGAAGCGAATAACATCATGTTACACTTGTTCACCTCTATGATCAAGCTTCAAAATGAGTTTCTGAAATTCGTCTTAATAGGCTATGACACTTTTGATTCCTTGCCTCAAGTTATAAAGTTTTGCAAGAAGTTCATGACTATAGTGTTCCGGTACATACCTCTCTCTCATTACTCTTTTCAAGTCTTCCCAAGGGGTTGGTTGACCACCAATCAAGACATTCCCAAATCTCTTAGTGTAATCCCACCATGTATTTGCATAGCCTTCAAAGTGTGCAATGGCATAGCATCTTTTCTTCTCCTCCGTTAAGTCATTCACTTGGAACAACTTTTCACAAGAGGATTCCCAAGCTAAGTACACCTTGGGTTCACTTTCTCCCTTGAAGACCGGAATGCCAACCTTTATAGAATTGATGCCAATGTCTCAAATTCTTGGTTGATCACCATTCCCATGCCTTGCATCTTGCCCCCGGAATCTACCATAAGTCCCTCTTTGATCATGTCTTTCCCTCATTTATTCTTCAAACCAATAGTCATCATTAGGAACATCATAACCTTCTTGCTGCCCTCTACCATAATCCTCCATTTGGATGGGTGGGTTTCAGATTTGAGGCCTTTGGGGAAGTGGGTTTGGTCTTTGGTTATGTGGTACTTGAACTTGTGGCATTGGAGGTGGTGGATGGTAAGGTCTTTGGTACATGGGGTTTGGCATTTGGTAAGTGGTATTTTGTAGAGGTATTTGGTTTGGATTTGGTGGTGGAGTTTGAGTTCCAAGTCCCTCTTGTTGGACTTGGTTCATTTGGTGAGGTATTGGCCATTGTAGGGTCCCGTTAGAAGAGGTTTGGGATTGGTTTAGTGGATGGTTTTGTGGAGATATTGGAGGATTAATAATTTGGTGGAGGGTTTGGGTGTTATAGTCATGGAAGAGTTATTGGCTTGGACACTAGAGGATGCATGGTACGGATTAGGATAGAAGGTCGTGAGTTCCTCCTACTTTCAACACAATCAATTCTTCCACTAAAAGTGGAAATTTCACCCTTCATAGTCACCATCTCACTCCTCATAGCATCCACATTACTTCTCAAGACATCATGATTATCTTCCATTTTTTGGCCCAAGGCATCAATCCGGGCCATCAAGGCTCCAATAGCATCATGTCCCAAAGGTTGGGAAGTAGTACCTTCGGATTCCATGGAAAATGTACCTAAAAAGTGCAAAAAACAGCAAGCAACAACCTACAAGAAGAGAAAACAAGTTAGTTAAAAAAAAATCCTCACTTCACTCACCCTCAACCTCACCTCACACTTGGCTTCACAAGTGTTGGAGAATCGACAATACTTGGCAAGTTACTTGAGAGGTGAAAAGCTTTGGATCGGAATTGATCTTTGATTGAAATGACTCAAATTAAGTGATGCATGCACTTGAACTAACAAAATACTACGACTTAAAAATGAGAAAAGCACACAAAAAAAAATGAAAACACAAAATAAGCGCACTCTAAACTAATTACCAACCTAGTAGGAACTTACTAGTTTGCTAATTAGTGATAGAATTTAGCTTAAAAGAAACTAGAATCAAGGATTAGAAACTAGGAAACCTATTTTTAGAGTCGAATTTTGGTTGAGCACAAGTAACGAGTGGCACTACGTGGTTGGTCGTCACTTTTCAAAATTTCAAACTTTCCAAAACCTAATTTTGGCCAAACACAACTTTGGGATGAGAGAGTTTCGGATTTTGGAGGGAGTAACTAGGCAATTTAGGGTTCTTTCAAGTCTCAAATGAAAATAGAATGGAATGGTCCCCCCTAGTAATTGCACTTGTACTTTGTTTGTCCCCTTGTCCCCTCCTCCTTTTGGAAGAAAGGAATATTCTTTGAATATGCTTTAGGACCAACAAATTTTTCACTCTCTTTCTCCCCCTTTTGGATCAAACAAGAACTTTGAAAACTCTTCTTCACTAAGTTATGCAGGTCATGGATGAACAAGATGAATATTCAAGTGTTGACCAAGTTTGATCACCAAGAAAATGAGCCCCAAATCTTATTTTTTTATATATCTAGGTTCCTTATGCCAAGAAAACCCTAACCAACTAAAATTTAACCACCAAACACGCCAAAATCATCAAGACAAAATCGGATCTAGCTCAAAAAGCTTCAAAACTCCATAGCCATGGTGGATCTAAGCTCAAACTCAACCAATCTTCAATCTAAAAGTAGATCTAGATTCTTTAAGTGTTAGAGAACAAGAATCTAACACTAGAAACTATCAAAACACAATAAAAACTTGTAGATATAACTTGGAAATTTCGGATCTACAACAAACACACAATTTTTTTGGTATTTTCTGATTTTTGACTCTTTTTTGATGAGATTTTCTATATAAGAACACTAAAACCAAGATTTAGGGATGTTGGAACAACCCTAACCAAGGATTTGATACCAAATGATAGCCTAAAGTCTATGAAACTCACGAAATGAACTCACAAGATGCAAATTCCAGCAACTAACAAAGAGAAAACAACACATAGAATGGAGATGAAGAAGAGGAATACTTGAAATTTAAAGATAGATAGAAAAACCCTTACTCCTATTAAGTGATTAGCACTAGAAGACGTTCCAAAATCTTCAACACCCCTAAAAAATAAGAGTTCAAACCTTCCTCTTAGATGATTCAAGTGGCCTAGCCATTAATCCAAGTGTTCTGCAAGAATTGGAGTTTTAATAAAATAGTATACCCCCTTACAAGTATATCATGGAATTACCCTTACATGACGTCCACATTTCCCCCTTATAGGATAATACCCGTATCGGCAACTACGGTTTTCAATGATGAGCCCTTACACTCAAACACCTTGTTTGGGTAACCAATTAGCTCTCTTAAGCCCAAATTTTAGTTCTTCAAAAATCCTGCTTCATACTTTCAAAACGTTCAATGCTTATTTTATTGAGGGCATGTCACTTCCGGGTATCGTCATACCCTGACTTGCTAGTCAATATTATATCAAATTCACATCCCATCATATTCAAAACATACACATGACCACCCAAGATTCATAACATCACAATAGAGTCATCACTTTAAAATCTCAAGAAAACTTAGGCATTTATCATCTCTTTGCATGATTCAAAACATGTGGTGGTCATGTCAATTTATTCAATCACATGCAATTCTTTCCCTTTAAAGGAAAAATGTAGTTATAACAATAAAATCCCTCTCATCATCTATAAACGATGTCAAACACCATGATATTGAGAAGATCACTTTTGAATCTTAATACATGCATTTTAAATCATTCACAATCAAAGTATAAACTTTAATTCGCAACAAGAGAGGAAATTCATACTCATGCTCTCAATCAATCTTACAAAATAAATGAAATCATATATATATGGTTATAATTCATTTCCATGAAAATTGATTCAAGACAACATGTAATTTCATCAAAACAATCCCATGATGCATACTTTTTGAAAACAATGTTGAATACTTTATTATAAAACATAATTGGGGATATTTAATCTTGATAAAACATATATACTTATGCCTAAGGTGTTTTTAGAGTAGTCCCACATACCTTAAGATTAAGGTGTTCGAAGAGTGGTACCCTAGCCTTGATTTTTTTCTTGAAGATCTTGACTAAGAAGATGAATTCTTGATCTCTGGAAGGGAAATTAGGACTTTGTGTTGAAGGATTTTAAGTAGTTTTGGGCATAATATGCCCTAAGGACATTTTAAGTTTGTGTTATGGCTGGGATATGACAGGGGAAAATACTAAAATGCCCTCCCCAAAATTGAGAATTAAAAATCGCGAATTGGGCATTCGACGCGATTAGCGATGAACGCGTCGAGATCACGTCGAGCCACTAGTTTGGCCAACGCGATTACCGACGTGGCGTGTCAACATCGCATTGGACCACTATTTTTCTCACCCAAATGTGTCTCAAATGTGGTCCAAAAAATGTGAAACTTTCCTGAAATAACCCCTACACACTCTTGAACATGAATCAACCTAAAAACCCATGTCTTAAGGTCAAAACGACCGAACTAGAAATCATTAAAGTTTAATATCTTAAAATAAGGCTAAGTCATTTCAACACTTAGAAATTCTTAGATAAATATCTCCTTAAACATACCACCAAACTAGATATTAATTCAAGAATGCTACGGGGCGTTACACCACCATAGCTTTCAAATTATTTTTAAAGGCTCGATGGAATATTTCCAATAAGTTAGTTCTCGTAATTGTATGATTATCCACCATGATCAATTTCTTTTTAAACTGAAACCATGCCTCATACGTTGATTCAAAATACAACTGCCTGAAATTATATATCTCATCCTTCAACTTTAGTATCTTGGAAGAAGGGAAAAAATGGTCTAAAAGCTATCTCTACAACCCACTACAAGTAATAATGGACCTACAAAGAAGTCCCCCTAACCATAATGTTGCTTTATCAGTTAGAGAGAAAGGGAACAACCTAAGTATCAACGCTTCCTGATCTACCCCAGATATAGTGTAGAAGTGCAAATTATAATAAAAATAATGAGGTGTATATTTCCATCATTAGTCATCAAGCCTTCAAACATACCTTTCATATTTGACAACTGGACCATAGCATTAGTAATGTCGAACTTCACACTGGTGGCAATGCAGGAGGAATGATAGCTCCTATCTTGGTAGGCTCAATGTATCCAAAGTTCTCCTCTAGATCATCATATGGTGGCAAGTACTGGTAGGATTAGAGTACTTGAGATCTACCCCTTCGACCTCTATCTTGGTTTCCATTGAGTTCTGCTTGATGATCTGCTCTTTGTCTATGCCTCGCAAGGTCTACCTCATAATCTATACGATTGGTAACTGTATCCTTCTTCGTATTAGTAGCATTTCCTTAGGCTAATAATTTATTAGTGGTTCGATCAATCATTTTCTAAACAATACCATAAGGAGAAAGAGGCAACCCAGTAGAATTGTCTCGAAGCCCCTCAAAATGACCTTCACGTTCGTGTACTGACTACCTACGATCTGGTTATCGGATTCTCTCTGGCTCAGGATCAAGTAGGAGTAAGGATTTACCTTGAATCCTAGTAATAGGCATACACAGTAATATTCCCCAAGAAGAATAGGAAAATAAAATCAAAAAACCTCAACAACTTTAATCAATAACTGTGCAATTGTATTCCCCGACAACAACACCAAAATTTTGATATCACCCAAACAATACCCTCCAAGAAGATACAATGCGATCACTATAAAATTATTGTAACCCAACTAGGTTTGGGTCAATCCCATAGGGAATAGTTCAAACTCGTCTATCAAACTTACTGAAGTAGCCAGAAGTGCTGGAATGTAAAAAAGGGGATTTTGTATCAAATAGTAAAAGTAATAAGATTTGAATGCATTTGGTTGTAAAAAATTTGATATGAATACTAGGCTTGTGTTCCTCATAACTTCTAAATCCATAGGTTTATCATTCAAAATACGACTATCTCAAGGTCACACATGTAGAATCTGACAAGTTATGTAGCACCAATCGTCTTGTGAACGCCTTTGGTGAATCTCACTATTTACTTTGTGAGTCTCAAGGTGTCACCTTACTAACTCTTGTATTTGACCCCAGTTTAACTTTCACCTTGTGGGTTTCAAGTTATTAGATGAGGGTTTATAGCCTCGAATCACTGTTGTAACCTTTTTTTCCAAATCTTGACCTCTCTTGTAAAGATAATCACGAATAAAGGTATGTCCTTAGCTTTAGAAGTAGCCAAGGAAGAAAAAAATATGAAGAATTAGCCACTCATAGTTGTGAAGTAATCCATTGAATTCGATAAACAAAGCATAGAATAAATCTCATAATAATGAAAGGAGAAAACCCACAGTCTCAAATCAATTACATAACCAAAAACGAAGAACACCAAAGTCCCAATATCAAAACTCAATCTTGGAATTAAAATATGTTTGTAAGAGTATATAGTGCATCAAAGTGTGTAAACTAATACAAAAATGTCAAAAGTGGATTTATAGATTACATAAAAACCCTAGGAATACTTTCTAAAATCAAAGAGGAATATTGAGTCACTGCTTCCTACGGTGCTAGTTATGGGAAGTAGGTGGCACCTACGAGCCATAGGTGACCCTACGTAAGTGGTCATCTCCAAAACTCTATAGGATCTATCTGAATCTTCAATTTCTGAAACTTACTCTGGCACCTATGGGCCATATGTGGTATCTACAAGCTGTAGGTGCCCCATCGAGGTATTAAGGCCAAATCCTCAACTTTTGATTCTCTGAAATTCAACCTTCTGACACCTACTCTGTTACCTACACCACGTAGGTGGAACCTAAGCCAAGTAGGTGCCAACGTAGGTTAGTCAAAACTCAACTTTCATTTTTTTTCTTCTGTTTAACTCCCAAAACCTGGTTTTCACCAAAACAAAACACAAAACATATCATATCTTACAAAATGGCCTAAATAACTGCATATTTTCATATTTTTAAGCATAGAAATTTCCATGAAACCATGGCACATCAAGGTTTTTGATGTTATACTTTTGTATTATTTATCACTTGTTTTAAATGATTTATTCATGTTTTAAGTGATGGATTGTGATTTAAATTTGAGCATGGTGGTGATAAAGGTAGAATTTGGTAACTTGGGTTTCATAAAGTTGATAAATTTTGGCATGGTAATGACATAAACCTCAATCCACATTGTAATCTTGGTTTTGAATAAATAATTTCACATATTTTAACTCATCTTTTGAACTATTGCATTGCATTAAAAAGTAAAAGGATAAAAAGGTTATGGAATGCCCTTGGGGACTATGGTATTGGATTTTAAATGGAATTTAGAGTCTAAATGGTTAGATTTTAGAATAATTGGAATAGTTTACAAGTTTATTGGTATGACGATACCAATTCAGAAATGCCTTAATAAAAGACTGCATGGTTGGTATTGGTGTTATGTGTAAAACTATTTTAATTTGGGCTAAGAAAAATTGTGTAGCTCACCGAGAAGGTGTAGTCTCGGGGGTACTAACATTGGAAACCACATTTTCCTATAATGGGGGTCTATGACCAAAGCATCAGATTTGCATAGAACAATTTTGAAAGGCTAAGTGACTATTGGTTGCTATAGCCTATTTCTCTGGTACATGCAGCTAACATGGACCGAGGCTCTTTCGGTAGGGGGAGATGGACCCATATAGCCAGTGGGTGTCTTTAGGTTGGTACAAGCTACATAGTTCAGAATTAAATTTTCAAAGGATCATGGTTCATGCCCCTTGCCCTTATCCCAATATTCTATATATATGTATTTATGATTATTGTGCAAGTGGTTCATGACTAGGTATTTGGTAAATGTACTTGTTTTACCCCATCCCGTGGGTTGTATGCTAGTACTCGCCGTACTGACTATCTGCGAAATGATGTAGGTTTTGAGATCTTTTCTTATGATCCTCTATAGAGTTAGGTGGTTTGGTACTCCTATTAATCAGTTATGAAGTGATGAGCCCTTCATTTTTTGGAAGGACAAACTCTGTGTTAGTTTTCATTTATTAGACTATCACTTTTGGATTTTGTTTGTTATTATTAGAGGAATGTCCTGACTTAGTTGATACTCTTTGTATTAGAGGCTTTTGTAGACAGTATTGAGATATCATTGTTGTTTTGTTTTGATTTTTAAACTTTTCTTTGACTTTCATATTACTCTTGTTATCTTGGTTGGCTTCTACTATTTATCTTTATTGTTCTCTTGAGGTAAGGCTAAAGGGGTTATCTTTTGCCTTAGTGTTCTTAGGATGCCCGTCACGCCATGCCCTTATTTAAATTGTGACAAACTTAGTATCAGATCCAAGTTTAGGGTGCTTGGGTATCAACAAAGTTATGTCAAGTAGAGTCCCTTTTATGGTTGTATAGTGAGCCACACTTATAAGGGGAGGATACAAGGCATTTATGAATATTTCCCCTATTTATGTTCTATTTGGTGCTAGAGAGTCTAGTTACTTTGAGTTTTCTCAAGCCCTTAGCTTACTCGTATTTCAGATTATGTCTCCACGAAGATCTGATGGTCATAGAAACTTCGCTGGAACCTCCATCCCAGCTGGGAAAAATGCAGAGGAAGTTTGCCCTACTCACAGAATACAGACTCGATATAAGGTTTGTACTCTTGACTACACTGTTCCACCTTGGGTTCCATCGGTCCCTACTAGTCCTTCTAGGACCTCCCAGGATGGTGCTACTCATACTAAGTTCTCTTAGAGAGATATCTCAAATGATGCTACTAGTTCTCCATCCATATACTTGCTTAGATTGTGGCATCACATCTCATTGTTCTGATTATGTTGGTCCTGCCACTAGCTCATCTGAGGCCACTTGGGTAGGCTAGTTTGTGAGGCTGATCCCCCAAATTTTACTGGCTATAAGGTTGATAAGGATCCTCAAGGATTTATTGACAAGATCAAAAAGATCTTCAGAGTCATGCAATTTTATGACTCGAAGAGGGTCGAATTTGTAGATTATCAGTTGAAGGAGGTGTCTTATCAGTGGTATAAAAAGTGGTAAGAGTTAAAGGATGAGGATGTTGAGCCAGCGGTGTGGGAAGAATTTACGGGTGCTTTTCTTGATCTTTTCTTTCCTCGGAAGTTGAGGAAAGCTGATGAGTGGTGAATTTTCCACTCATCAACATCCAAATTAGCGTACACTACTATGCTATAAAGGTATGAATGAGACTATTTTTTGATTTAAATGCACTAATTCCCATGTTTTGCAGGTACAAAAATTGCTGAGATGAAAAGAAGAAAAATGAGATGAAAAAGGAGCAAAAAGGGAAGATAAGTGCAAAAGTTGGAAAACTATGCTGGTTGGGCCTCACGTATCGCGATCGTGGGTTGGCTACCGCGATCTTGGTAAGTCAAGAAAGTCAGAAGGCCGCGATCGCGGTATAACCGGATTTTCAGCTAGGGAAAAAATTGTCATTCCACACTGCTGATCCTAATTATCATAAAAAGGGCTCAAAACCCTCATTATAGAGGGATTATTCCATATCCCTATCTCCCATCCTTAGTTTAGGGTTTTCATAATTTCATGGAGCTTGGATGTAATACCCCGTATGTCCCTAGCATAAAATAAGTCCCAATACATGAGTATTCATATATAATTTTTTGAAATACTCATTAATTTTCAGTTTAGAGTCTGCCATTGAGTAGGAAATTAAATTAGCTTTCCAACGATATAAAATTCTCCCAAATCCGATAACCGGTAAGAAGTTATGGAAATTTTAAATTTTTATCGTTAAACACCATCATTTTGACCCTTAGCGCATCGCGGAGCCAGTCTAAATAATAATTGTCAATTTCTAGTGTGGTACTGTGATGTTGGCGCGTCGCGCCAAGGACCCAGTTCATGTTTGGCAATTTCCAATGAGCCTCCATGATTATGGCGCGTCATGGAGGTGGAAAAAATGGCATTTCAGTGAAGGACCGCGATCTTACCATGTCGCGCCATCGTTTAATTTCCCAATTGTCCCTTTTCCAGTGGCTTGGCACTATAGTGGCGCATCGCGCCAAGGCCAAAATTCGGGATCTTCAGATTCCAGCTTGCATTTTTAAATTCATTTAGGGGTATTTGGATTTTTTTCCTAAGACCTAAACTCATCCTAAACATTAAATTTAACCCCTAATTGACCTAAGTACTCATCATTATTTAATTCCTCTCAAATTAAAGATCCCCTTTTCAAGAACAAGAAACCCTTGTTCTCAAATTCAAGGCCAAATCTCAAAAACTCACCATCAATCCTTCCAAATTCATTAACTCAGGTATGTTAGATGTTCATTCATGGGTTCCTTTCACCCATGGAGTCCAAGTATCCTATTTAAATTACAAAATTGTGATCTTTTCAAGTTATTTGATTTTAAAATATGATTTTACCCATGAATCTCCATGAATTATGATTTTATACCATGTTTCAATAAAATTATTATTGTTATTCAATTCTCCATGTTTTAATGTTATCATTCCTTGAATTAAATCATGATTTAGTATTATTCATGCTGAATTCATGCTTTTACTACAAGTTCCATGACATTCCTATGATTTGACTAAACCATGAACTCCAAGTGTTTGATAAAATGCCTACAAAAGTGATTGATTTAATAAAAGCCTTCATGCTTTGTCCTCCAAGATTTAGTGTAATTTTACTATTATTGTTTTTGAGTCCCGGGGGTATTGAATACCCGAAAAACATAGCTGTTTACTTAGTCTAGTCTAAGTACATTACAGAATAGTCTTCAGAACATACTATGAGCATTATCAAGGTAGTCAGATATCAGTCAGTTAAACTCAGAACACTTTAGTATTTCAGTGTCTTTCAGTTGGGATTAGGATTTAGCACCGAGTGAGTGTAGGGATGGCGACTTCCCCATCAAATAGGCAAAGTCATTAGTAGCACTCCCTATACTCTAGAACTACATAACTAGCGTAGGATATGAGAAGTCACCCATCAGTTTAGGCTTGAATATCTCGCAGGGGTCACCCGTCAGTTCAGGCTTGACACCCTTAGTCCTTCGGACAGTATATCAGTATAGCAGATCCACACATCCAGCGTTAGTACCCGTGGCACGGTATTAACACCCTTTCAATTGGGGTTATAGGTTGGACCCCGATTAGCTCAGATTGGGGCATGTTGGTTAGATGATAGCTCCCACAGTCTCAGTCCAATAATCAGACCAGTAATTCAGTCTCATTGTTATTTGTCCAAAGCAAACAAATATCAGTATTTTAGTATTTTAGTTTACAGACTTTTATTTAGTTTATGTTATATTCTTGGTCATGCATCCCCAGTATTTACAGATTTTATGTACTTTCAGTATTTACAGGCTTCCATGCATACACAATATTTATAGATTTCACATATTTCCAGTATCTACAGATTTTATGCTCTCTATTCAGTACACCATGCTTTACATGTATATTCAGATAATTTACTATTCCTGTTCATGAAACCATGCACATCAACCTACCTCATTTAGCATACCAGTACATTCAAAGAACTGATCGCATACTTTTTCTTGCGCTATTATGTATTATATCATAGGTTTTGACGCCCATTTCACGGACCGCACTTAGACATTTCAGACATCTCAGCAGTAGCAGCGGTGAATCCTCATATTTTGAGAATGAAGTATTTTTATTTCATGTTTTCAGTCTAGTAGTTAGTTGGGGCCTGTCCAATTAATTCCTAGTCATTCAGTTTAGAGGCTTTCAGACATTAGAGTTAGTTATTCAGTATTCAGACTTCAGTTAACACTACAGTTAGTTATTCAGTTTATTTAGATTCCAGTCTTTTTATTAGAGCCAGATAACTATGGTCTTCAGATTCATAATTCAATTTTAAAACCTTATGGCATATCAATTATTCTTCCACATTTATGATTATATTATTCAGTGCTCACAGCAGGTACCAACTCATGGGTTAGCTTGTGGTCCCTCAGGACTATAAGCACCGTGTGACGCCCAGGGTGTACTCTCGGGGCATTACATTGAAGCTTAAATTTACACTAATTTAAGGAAAGATTTAATTAGAGGAACTCTAAAGTGTAGATTTGGCTTTGTCTATTAAAGATTCAATTGAATCTAAAGTGTGGTTTGTCCTCTCTCTATTTTTTTCTTATAAATAACTTTGATGGACATCTTGGTATATTTTTTTACATTATCCTTATGATGTGATAGATCTACCTCTTGGGGTTATGTTTGATAATGGTGCATTTATGTGTGGGTTGTGATGTATTTGTGTAGATTCTAGTTGGTTGATGATGGGTTCTACTATTTCTTGGTTTAATTGGTTGGGATTTGTGGGTGAAATCCCCAAATACCTAAATGGGTTTGATGGGTGAAAAACCTAAGTTCTTGAAAGCTCAAACCATCCTTGAAAGAGAGGTTTGGGTGAACTTTAGGAACCCTCATCATCTTTGAAAGAGGGATGTGGGAAAAAAGGAAACAGTAGACAATTATTGAGTTTAGTTTGCTAATTTTCACCATCTAAGACATAAGGGTGAATATGAGGTTGACTATCCCTTGGGTACCATCCTAGAAATAGGGGTGCCTAATTGAAGTATTGGGTGCCTTTAATTGACATACTAATTAGGTACTCGAAAGAGTCAAGGAGTTACATATTTGAGGTTTTGTTGAAGAACAAGACTCATGTACTTTCAACCTAGCCTACCACATCATCAATGATTAGAATTTGCATCGAATTATCATGTCCCCTTGCATAATTTGACCCTAGGAAAGCATAGTTCCAAGATCCATTTTAATTGATTATACTCTAATTATTCTTAGTCTCAAATTAGTCCCTTAGAAGCCCAAGAATTGACTTTACATTCAACAAGATTGGAAACTCCCCAAACTATTTTTTACCATAGGTTTGACTCTAGCAAGCAACTTTTATTTCAAATTTACTCAATCGTCACTCACATTTTTCTTCGTGGAATCGACCCCGACTCTTAGTTGGGTAAATATATTGACAACGATCGCCTTGCACTTAAATTGACATGTACATTGAGCGTTATAAAAAATGACGCTATTGCCGGGGAACAATTTGGCATATTGAGTTAGTTTGGAATTTTAGTTTACTTGATTTGATTCAAACTTGTAAATAGTTATTTGTGATTTTATTTTGTTTCGTTTGTTAGTTAGGTTCGTATTTTTTAGTTATTTATATGGCATCTTGGAATGAAAGTGAATTCGGTGGTAGGAGATCCTATCATGACAATCCATGTCCATATTATAATGGACCCCACTTTTGGCAAAATTATAGATATGCTCCTCGGAGAGAGATATGTGCACCATCTCGATCTTATAGGGAGTATAGTTGTTCTCTATGTGGTGGTCGAGATGTACATTGGAGTGACTATACAAATACCCCCTGTCCCCATTATGCTAACCTAATTGCTAGTTGTTCTTATGATTTTAATAGGTCTTATGATCAAGGAAAGAAAGAACGAAGCATAAAAAATTATGGTGTTAGAGCAATGCTTCAACTTATCCTGGATCGGGTAGAGTCAACGGAGAATAATATAAATCTCATGCATCAAGACATGGGGGCATACAGAGAGAAGATCGAAAGGATAGTGATAATGCTCAACTTACACGTCAATTTAGTGCAAGGCGGTCGTCGTCAATATATTTACCCAACTTTGGAGTTGGGGTCGAATCCACAGGGAACAATGTGAGTGGCAATTAAACTAGTTTGAAACTAAAGCTACAATTTAGATTCAAACAACTGGCACGAAAAGACAAAATGGGGGTTTTTTAATGATTGAACAACTGTTAACTTTTAAACTTGCTTTAGAAACTCAAAACTTAAATTTCAATAATTCAAATCAATGATAAAGAAAAAATAGGGTTGTGATCACTATGATTACTAATCCCCATTAAATAATAACTGTAGCATTGGGTTCTTATGCTTTGCGGGAGACACTAGATTATCAGTTTCGACAGTCCATCTAAGTGTTTCTCAACCTACCTAGATGTTGAACTCCCTAATTCTCTTGAACTTAGGAAATCATTCTTTTCATATTGATTTTATCTCAAGTTAATCAATCTTGTTACAGCATTAATCATTAGATGAGAGCTTAACCTTCCCAAATCCTCGTTGATAATTCTCTACCTTTAGTTTATTTCTCACTTCTAGCAAATCAGCATAAGGCGAGATCTATTATTTGCAACCAACAGAAAATAATTAATATAAAATATTATCAAGATGTTCCCACAATCACTCAAACCCTAATCAAATATTAAATCCATGAAGGAATAATCATAGATACCACAACCCTAGTTGTGGGTTTTAGTTCAACACGAGAAAGAAAGAGATAGCAACAATTATATTCATCGTTCAAAGTAATTAGACTTACAAAAGATGAAGTCTGAAGTTGATTCTCTTCCCAAATTCAAGAAGAATATCCCACAACTAAATCAAAGAATTAAAAATTGAATTCTAAGTTAAGAGCCCCCAAAGAGAGGTGTCTTTGCCTTTGGAATAAGTTCAAGATGTCCAAGATGATGAATGAAACCCTAAAAGCTGCTATTTATATCCATAACTTAAGAAAAAATTTGAAATTAAAAATTCAGATTTTCTGTTTTGGTGACGACATGTGTGATAACTTATCACAAATCTGAATAGTTATCAGACATGCCATCAGAAGTTCTGCTTCAATGTGTCGACTTCTGTGATAATTTATAAAATTTGTGATAAGTTATCGCACATGTCGTTAGACATGCTTCAAATTTTTGGTGTTCTGCCTCAGTGTGACGACATGTGTGATAAGTTAACACAAATCTGATAAGTTATCACACAAGTCGTCAGAAGTGCTATCTCAGTGTGACGACATATGTGATAACTTATCAGATTTGTGATAACTTATCACACATGTCATCAGAAGTGATTCCAGGTGAAGTCTTCAAAACTCAATTGTTTTCACCAAAAATCATCCTTCTTGACGTAGCTTTCGTGTATTTCCATGCATCTTGACTTTCCTAAAAAATCACATGAAATATAATAAAAAACAACAGTAGTTACTTAAGAACTTACAATTATTTCAAGTAAAAAGTCTTAAATGTGCTAACAGAAAGATAGCACATCAACACCCTCAACTTAAAACAATTGCTTGTCCTCAAGAAACTACACAACACGTACTACGATGCTTAACCAAAAGAAACATAAGATACCTATGGCAGTCAATCATCAATTTTAACTCAAAATACATTACTTTCTACAAGGTCAATCACTTTAACCTCAACTGTGTATATCAGTGAAGATCAACAATGTGACACAAAGAAATCAAGATATGGCATTAAATTAGCAACAGTAACCATGCATATAAATAAGTTACACTACCCAAACAAGTAAGCAGCTGACAATGCAATCGATGTGCCCTTACAACAAAGAAGTCCCTCCTCATTCTTATATGAAATCAAGTATGCCAATGCAGTGACGGTCAAGATACACTCACTCTCAGAAAGAAATTCCAATCAATACATGTCAAATATCATATGCTTGCCCTTATTTTCAGTGCCTAAGATTTCGGACAGTTAAGTTAGGATCACTATAGGTCTTTTCTTCGGCTTTGTAACGTAGGCTTGGGGTTGGTATGATACGCAAGGATATTTAGAGTGACTAAGCCTCCTTGGCACTGGACTATTGTTGGGGTCTCACTTATTAACACTTACCTTATTTCTCCTTTCTTTATCAAAACATACTCAAGATGGGTGTGGTCTTTTAGTCATTTATTTATTTTTTTTCTCATCTTTGCTTTCGTTGATCTTTTTTCTACCACACCCAACTTTTACTCTCTTTTCTCTTATTTTACCTTTCTTCATACTCATTCTACATCACACACCCCTATGATAGCCACCCTCAACTTAGGATATTTGCCTAAGTCAAAGTGCACAATGCCCAAGGAGGACATTCAGGCTCAAAATCAGGATCAAGGGATATTATTCACACATGGAGGGTCATTTAGGCTAAAAGTAGACTGACATAAAAAACAACCTATGATCCTTTCCTAACCACTCTTCTGCAACCAAGGCAAGACAAACTGGGCAAGTTCTGGATTTAACACGCAAAGGGAACTAGGTGGTATCTCACACACACATGGCATAAAGGTGCATCACAAGCTACTACCTATATGGTTCATGCAATTGTTAGCGAAGGTTATCATGTCCCTAGTACTAATTCCATAAAAAGATTCACAGTAGTCACATATAGATGTATATCACAAAGTTACAAAATAGACCATTGGAGAGGTATTTTCAAAAATCAGCAAAACATGTCAACTGCCCTAGATACTTATTTTTCTCCCAGTTAACCACAACACATCACAGAATAAAACAAAATACGCCTAAACATGCTAGCTCTACTAGGAACAAGACTCCGGGGAAAAGAGATATGACAACAAAAATCCCAAGAAGACATCACACCCACAAGTAGCCCCACCCTCAACTTAAAATCATGCAATGTCCCCAATGTGTCAAACCAAAACAAGAGAGTCAGAAACATATCTGTGGCACCATGGGTGCGAAGATATGATGTCAATCACATAATACGAATACAAACAACAAAATACCTTGGGTTGCCTCCCAAGAAACGCCTAATTTAGTGTCGCGGCACAACCCAACTCAGCTTTTTCCTCCACCTTGAGGATATGAATTTCACCCTCAACTTAGAGTCTATCTTCTTGCCTCGATCATAGGGGGTGATACAAAAGTTAAGAAGTCGAGTAATGGATTGAGAAAGATAAACCACTCGACCTTAAAGTGAGGTGCATTTTTATGTTTCTTATCAAGTGTAAAATAAAGAATATAGGATTCTTGTTCCTCATCATTACACTCTTCCACTATTTTAGATGATTCCACAGACAAGATATTATCTAAACATAATGTGGAAAAATGCTTCGAGTGAGGCCCAACTAATTATACTTCAAAATTTACACTATCTACTACACACTCACTTTTATTCACCTTCTCAATGTCAGTCTCAATATCAAGATGACAATCAAGTGGTTGCGATTATTGAGTTTTCTCCTCAAATTAGCTAATGTCCTCCTATTCTTCTTTGTTTAGCCACTGTAAACATGGTGGGAGTGGTAACTCCTTTAGCTCTGCCCATAACTGTTCTTGATTCTCTAAGATTCCTTTTATCAATTTGTTCTCTTTAATCATGACAGCACACATATCTTCAGTATGATCACTTTGACCACAAGACAAACACCAAGTTACAGTAAGTAGGATAGTATCCGCATCATATTGTGAAGGTCCCGTCCATGCACTTCCAAGTAAATCTTGACAGCACACCTCAAAATATGGTCCCCTACAATAATATCAAGAATTGTCACATGAATCTCCATCAAACATAAATAAATGAGAATAATCATGCACTTTAATACTTAAATCACTTTATAAATCCATAAACTCAAAAGATAAATTGAGTATGAACCCTAATTGCAAATCACATAATCTTAACTTTAAAATAAGTTTTAAGAACAAGGATGAAAGATTATCCTTGTTCATAAACCCCACATACCTTAATAGACTTGACTTAGTGGAGAAACCTTGACCTTGAAAGCATTGGAGATGATATTGAAAGTTTTCTTGAAAATTCTTGGATTAGGGAACTTAAATTCTTAGTTTTTCTTGAAGAGAAGATGATAGAATGGATGAACTTGGGGGGATGATTAGGGTTTGTTATTGAGAGTAAAATTGGAGAATGTGGGCATATAATGCCCTAACTGACGTTTAATCTCATATTTTTATGACTTGGGGCAATGGGAAAAGACCTAACTACCCCTCAGAAGATTAAATTCGTAATTGGAATGCCGTTTGGAGGGACACCGTATTCCGGTGAATGGCCCATCACTATACCCACCGTAACGTACCACTATCGCGGTGAGATTCTGGAATCAAAATCCAAACATGCCTCAATTCTTGTTCAAAAAATCTGAAACTTCTCCGAGACATGTTTCTTACACCCCTGAACATGAATTAACTTAAAAACCATCATCTCAGAGTCCGGAAGGTTAAATTAAAGATCCTCAAAGTTAGGAGGTCTTAAAAATGGCTAAGTCCCCAACACTTACCTAAATTTCAGGCTTTAAGCCTCTTATGCATGAACTAGGAGCTAAATCGAGCTAAGTCTAATACGGGGTATTACAGATTAATACATAATCAATAAAAAACTTCATTCACAAAATTGATGTACTCTATGTGTGTTTTCATGATAACATGATCAGTAATACATACCTCCTACATATGAAGTGGTTCTATCTGCAAACAGCTTATTCCTCTGATCCCATCTTTACTCTAGCCTTTTATGTTAGTCGAGCAAAAGTTGATCCACTTTCACTTCCCTTTATCTGAAAAGAAGAGAAAAAAATGATGTCAATCAAGAAAAGTACAAAAGAATGTTACAATTCATGTCTGCATAATTATAAAAAAGGTAACATAAAATTGAATGAATACAACATATTACAACATGCATTCCAATAGATGACATATCTGTTGCAACAAGCGACGCATCTGTAGTAACAGATGGTTGACATGTTACAACAGACGATGCATCTGTGGCAACAGATAGCTGATATGTTGAAACAGATGGGTCATCTATTGAAATAAATCAAACCAGCCTTGCCACTGGTTTGATTTCTTCCAATAATTGCTTTGTTTGTTCCAATAGCTGATTCATTTGTTGTAATGGTTAGAGAATCTACTGCAGCACCAGCAGCACCAACAACACCATCAACAACACAAACACCAAATGTTCCAACATCATTAACAACACAAACACCACATGTTCCAACAACGCTAACACCATCAATAACATTAACAACAACATCAACAACAAAGAAACAACACCATATATTCCAACACCATCAACAACACAAACACCATATGTTCTAACACCATCAACAATACAAACACCACATGTTCCAACACGATTAATAATACAACCACCATATGTTACAATAACACCAACACCACCAACAATATCAACAAGAGCATCTATAATAAAGAAAAAAAAGACATAAAAAATAATACTGCCAATAAGGCTTTTTAAGTTCTCCCAATAGTTCTCCCAATAGATGACTTTTTTCACATATTTTAATAAAAACAATAATTTGTTTATTCAAGACTTAAAAGTCACCTTTCCTTCAATTTTCTCAATAAATAGAATATGGGTAATGGTCAAATAAATAAATTCAACATATGTAAATATCTAATTTAAACACATACTAAGAAGAAGATGAGAATAAAAGAGGAATAGTGAACCATACCTGCAATGTTAAAAAAGTAAAGGGATCAAAACACTCAATTTAGTCAAAAAAAGATATAGATCGATTGAGATCCAAAAGGATCCTTATGGGAAAGAGGAGAGAAAAAAGAGAAAAAAAAAGCGGTTGTGATTACCCTAAAGCGGAGAGAAAGAGAAAAACGATAGATGAATTAATTTATGGCTGAAGGAGAGATAATTCTGGAGATAGATTTTAAATATTCATTAATAACTTTGAGGGGCACTAGGAGATGGTGAAATTGAAAAGATAAAATAAGACTAATCAAGGAGGAGATTTTTGAGTTATCCAAGAAATAATTTTTACCGCCTAAGTATTTTACCTTTTTATCTCAGACATAGAATTTCTTTAAAATAAAAAAGAAGATCTTAAAGCATATTAGTCATGTGTTGCAACAGATGACGTTTTCTGTTTGAAAATTTCCAATAGCTTAGTCATCTGATCAATAGATGACAACGTCTATTTGATAATTTACAATAGATAGGTAATCAGTTGCAACAATTTTATTTATCTATTTGATATTTTCCAACAGATAATTCATCTGTTCTAACAGGTTGACCATCTATTTTAATACAATTTCAATTGAGTTCATAAGTTCAACTACAATTTTAATTAATCTAGCTTGAACTAGGGATGAGTTCACATGGTCAACTACATCTTCAATCAAGTCATTGCAATTGTATGATATTGGTATTACGTTCCTCCTGACTTAAGTTGTCCACCGATTAATCTGAGTTGAAACGATTCATATTAGTTTATCATTTGAAATTCCTAATTTGATCTATCCAAAACTAGGGATAAGTTCACAGGGTCAACTACAACTTCAATTGAGTCATTGTAATTGCATGATATTGGTATTTTGTTCCTCCTGGCCTGAGTTGTCCACCGATCAATCTGAGTTGAAACTTCATATTACCTTACATTTGAAATGCCTAAGTTGATCTAGCTAGAACTAGGGATGAGTTCACAGGGTCAAATATAGCTTCAATTGAGTCATTGCATTTGCATGATATTGGTATTGCATTCCTCCTGGCTTAAGTCATCCACCGATCAATCTGAGTTGAAATAATTCATATTAGCTTATCATTTGAAATGCCTAAGTTGATATAGATAGAACTAGGGATGAGTTCACAGGGTCAAATACAACTTTAATCAAGTCATTGCAATTGCATGATATTGGTATTGTGTTTCTCTTGGCCTGAGTCGTCAACCGATCAATCTGCATTGAAATAATTCATATTAGCTTATCATTTGAAATGCCTAAGTTGATCTAGCTAGAATTAGGGATGAGTTCACAGGGTTAACTATAACTTCAATAGAGTCATTGCAATTTCATGATGTTGGTATTGTGTTTCTCCTAGCCTGAGTCGTCCACTGATCAATCTGAGTTGAAATGATTCATATTAGATTATCATTTGAAATGCCTAAATTTATCTAGCTAAAACTAGGGATGATTTCACAGGGTCAACTATAGCTTTAGTTTAGTTGTTACAATTACATGATGGTTGTATTGTATTTCTCCTAGCTTGAGTCGTCAAGCGATCAATTTGAGTTGAATTAAAATACAATTTATTATAGTGAAACAGTTAAAATTTCTCTTTTAAAAAATTAATAAAGATCAATTCAGACCAAATTATTATTTTCAAAACTTGTCATTCTTTTCCAAAATACAAATCATCCATTTGCGGAAAAAATGCTTCATCATTTCAAATCTCGAGTGCTCGATATTTTCTCTCTCTCAATAATACAAATAACAACTACTCAACATATTGCTCAACCCTTCATAACAGATAAATTTCTTCCCATTTTTAATCACATAGTTGTTATTTTTTTACTTTATTCTTGCTTGTATTCATTATTTTCTTCTATCTTCGTAGGTAACAGAGTTCGAGAAGACTTCTACATTTGTTTTTTTCTTAAAATTAGGGCTTTTTAGTTAATGATGAAAAAGAAGACTTTAAGTTGTATTATCTTTGAGAATAGGTTAATAATTTTGAGTTTTGATGATAAAATCATAGAAAGAACCCGAGAAAATCCTAATTTTGGTCGCAGTGTTCTGTTGACCGTCGTACTATTGTTGGATAGTGTTTGTGGTATTTTTCATGGTTGTTAGTGGTGGTGGTGGTGTTGGTAGTAGTGTTGGTGGTAGTGGTGTTGGTGGCTTTTGGTGGTAGTGTTGGTGTTGGTGGTGGTAGTGGTGGTCATCGTGGGGGCACTAGTAGTCTCGGTGGTGGTATTAGTAGCATTGGTAGTGGTGTTAGTAGTGGTGTTGGTGGCACTGGTGGTGGTGGTGGTGTTAGTATTAGTTGCATTGGTAGTGGTGTTGGTATTGGTGGTTTGGCGATAGTGTTGGTGGTGGTTGTGTTGGTATTAGAGTGGTGGCATTGGTGGTGGTATTGGTGTTGGTGTTGGTGTTGGTATTGGTGTTGGTGGTATTGTTGGTGGTATTGGTATTAGTATTGGTGTTTGTATTGGTATTGGTATTGGTGGCATTAGTGGTGGTGTTGGTGGTGTTGGTATTGGTGGTATTTGTAGTGGTTATTGGTGTTAGTGTTGGTATTGGTAGTGTTGGTGGTGGTATTTGTGGTGTTAGTGGTGTTGGTGTTGGTGGTACATCTGTTGCAACAGGTGGAACAATTGTTGGGAGATATTACAAATACGTCTTCAAACAGATTCCCAATTTGTTGCGATAAATGTCTTGGTTGTTGGCATAAAACAAACCAACAACAAGACTATTTTGATCTACTCCTCCAACAGATTGTTCATCTGTTGCAACAAATGGTGCATCAGTTGTAATATCATTCATCTGTTCCAACATATGATATGGAGATGTTTGTTTCCTATATTTGGGAGGCTATAAGGCATTCTTAGGAAATTTTATTCATGACTTCTTTTTGTGTGTCCATATTTGAAAGAACCTCTAGTATAATTTTGATTCCATTCTTTCTCAGATGGATAGAATGAGGTTATTGAAAAATGTAGAGGTAACTTTTATGCTTGTTACCAGAGTTTCACTCAATATTGGTGTAAGGGGTTAGAGATTAAAGTCAAAGTCCTTCATCTAGAGAGATTAGGACCAACCTAGGCTCTAGTAGAGTTGGTATTTGCCTTAATTTTTTAGGATCCAATGTTTAGGGTTTTGAGTATTTTAGTTGATACTTCTCAGCTAGAGATATTGCCCAATATATATAGTGGTCATCAGGCCAGAATTGGGTTTATAGGTATTCAATAGGGTTCCTTATTAATTTTAGAGAATGAGATTGATGTTTCTTGAGTGGTCCAGATATACTCCTATGTTATTTCCTGTAAAGAATGATATGGAACATGGATTTATCGAAGGATTGACTTTACCACTCTGCTTGTAAGGAGCATTTGATAGTAGCGAGTCTTCTTTTCCTCATATTGTTGATCATATGAGGACCACATAGAGGGTGTGTATTGACACATATGTAAGTGGTTGTAAGAGGCCATGTAATCAGTACAAAGTTATTGGTTTTCCATTTGGGAGTAGGGTTCCTCCTAGCTATGATCAGCATCACCTGTAGCCTGTCAGCTCCATGTAGGTAATATCTCAAACTTTAGGTGGATCTCAAATCAGTCATGGTAGTCACATTGGGAAAATCTCTCATCAAACATTATGAAGTATTTAATATAGATTTTTATGATAAGGTGGCTATCCTAGATCAGCAGGTATAATACACCAGAGAGTCCTAATGGTATGTTTGGACTGTAGAGAGGTTGTTCATTGGTCTAGGGAATGCATCAGGCATGAGTTGGTTGTAAAAATAGGGTCAACATATATTCTTCGCCATCCTAGATATCCTAAGTTATGTTATGATTGTGGGAAGAAAGATCATTTCAAAAGAGAGTGCCCCTGGTGTCAATTAGCCAGCTAGTTGGTAACTGCTCGTATTTCTTGTCAGGTTAGAATTTTAGGGGCTTGTTATTACTATAGAGAGACCAACCATTGATCTATAGAGTGTCTCCAATAGGGATTATTAGTCAGCCAGCATAAATAGATCAGTCTCATAGAGTTATGGCAATTTTAACTAGAGTAGTCCACTTGGTGCTTCAGTTGGTCATTCAGATGCTCGATCTAAATTCGGACAAGATCAGACTCATACTCTTTTGGGAATGTCAGGACTATAACTTCAAACTCCATTCATATAGACACATTTTGATTTAGTTTATTTTGATTTCTATTTGAATTGAGTTTGGGTTTTCATACCCATCTGTGCTTATATGCCTTAATGTTACTATATTTGTTGTTGTAGCAATTATGTAGATTTTATGCACATGTTATTACCCCATACACGATTTTCTTTATTTGTAAATTGAGTGGATTAGTATTTTATTGTTCTTTGGGGTGTAGCTTGGGTTAAAGTCTCATTTCCCTTGGCATTTTGGCCTTGTTATGACCTTAGAGTGGTCCAGACTATGTTCTTCATTTTGTACTACTTACATCTTATACTATTGTTAGTATTGCCATTGCTTTGATATTGATTAATCCTTACTTAATAGACGGCTAGACTAGTGTTATCTAGTTAGAAAGTTCTTCTTTATGATTTTTATTTTTTTGGATTAGACGACTAGTTTGGCTGGTTGGTCTTCCCCTCATGTCAGTGAGATTGGTTGATTGTTGAGTATTTTATGACTATAAAGGTAAGTTTAGGCTTTCTAGGGATTGTTGGTGGCCCTAGAGTTGGCAGTTCGATTCTATTACCCATTTTTAATGTGGAAAATTTTAAGGCATGATTTTCTAGCTTATGGAGATTCTAGCATTGGCTAGCTTTAATATAGCCCATTCATAAGGTTGATAAATTTGAGATTGGTCATTCTGATTTGGATAGTTCATCTCCTAGTTATGGTTTTGACCTTGATATTTATAGTGAGTAAGGTACTTCATTCTTTCTATAATGTGGTTCATGATTCAGTTGAGCTGGAGTTGGTGTAAATAGTTGAATTTAGAAAATTCCTATTTCACTAGTTGGCTAACCTAGTATGACTTTGTAAAATGCTTCTTCTTGTTGATATGTGCATATGGGTATTCGTCGTCATAAATTGAGTATTGAATTGACCAAATTTAACCTAAGATAGTAACTTCTCAAAGTTGCTCAAGATTTGGCTACAATTGATATTCCTTGCAGCCTCGACGTGTTATTGGTTATGATAATTTATGCCCTATAGCAGATGTGAAGTTGTTGTGTTTTTCTTCAGCTAATTTTTGTGGTGATTTTATTCTTCAGCAATAATGTAGTTTTGACTCTTGTGAGAACCGTTGGGATGTGCCTAATTCTAATGGTGAGGTTGATTTGGGTGTTTGGTCTTAGATTAGACTTTTTAATCAAGATTTGGATTTTGACTATTTTGAATTGAGACTTGAAGGTTATGATAGATTTTGGCACATGGATGTTTACTCATGAATGGTATCAATTTGAATAGTTGAGATCCAGTAGTTCAACTTTTGTTTGAATATTTCAGTTATGGATTATGTAACTTGATTGCAACCTCATTTCCATATTTGTTTTAGTTGAGCATTTAATTATGGGCTGACTAAGCCTACTCTTTACCTACTAATTGTGTTATCTTCAGTTCAGATAGGCTATTTTTAATAAATGCTCGAGGGATAGTCCTTTGGCACACGGTATTAATTTCTACTACTCTTGACCTTGATTCTCAATGTTTGTCAGAATTTTGAATGTCTTCTCAGCAGAAGAAGTGTGCTAGGATTGTCTTAGCATAGTTTCATTCATAATCAGTGGGGCATACTAGATCAAATCATTCATCTTCCAAAGATTATGCTCGAGATTCATGATTATTGGTTTTGAGGGCCATCCAGACCAGTTATAGATGGCTTTAGCTAAAGATTACGAGCTTTGATCATTTTTATTAGTGTGTCCAGGTAGATCCTTATTGGATTATTCTATTCTTTCCATTATGGATTTCAGTGGATCATCTTTAGTCTTTTGAGGTTCATGTTATGTGATTGCACGGTCAGGACTCAGAGGATAATCTATGTAGATTAGAGTGAATAACAGGTTTGGAATGGCAAAAGGGTGTTGGATTTGGTAATTTAGAGTTGGTTGCATGGTTCATGCCTTGGATTGTCTTTGGCTTGGTCAAGATTCCATTTGGTTATGTTTGTACTAGCGTGATATTAGTGTATTGTGATGTCACTTGAGTTATACCTCTAAGAAAGTACAATGCGGTCACTATCAAATATAGAACCTAACAAAGATTGGGGTCGAACCCATAGAGAATATGGTGAATGTCTATCAAGAACTTACTAATGTAGTAAAAAGGTGCAAGAAAGTAAATGGGGGGGATTTTGTGAAAACTATAATAGTAGTAACAACTTATGATTACTTAAGGTTGAAATCAATCTGAGATGAATACTAGGATTGTGTTCGCCCTAACTTCCTAACTCCATAGACTTATCGTGCTCCATGAAACTATCTTAATGCCTTGCATGTAGAATTTGACAAGATATGTATCACTAACTGTCTTGTGAACGCCTTTGGTAAATTTTGCTCATCACCTTATGAGTGTAAGAGTGACGCCTTTTACTAACCCTCTCCCTGGATTCCAAATCAACTATCTCTTTTTGGCTATCAAGTTAATTAGATAAAGGTTAGTAGCTTTAAATTATTGTTGTTATCTTCTTCCTAATCTCAACATCTCTTGTGGATATGGCACTGAATACAAGTAGGTTCTAACTTCTTCAGTCATTAAGAAAGAAATCAATATGAATAAAACTATAATAAATGCATAAACACTTATCAATATTGACTTCGCACTTTCTCTACTTTGTTATTTCGTCAAGGTTTCCACAAACCTAGTTAGGTGGTTTAGCCGTTCATTTTTGTAAGACATCCATCAAATTCATGAAAGAAAGCATATAAATAATCTTACAATAATTGAAGAATAAAAACCAGAATCACAAATTAATATCCAACCGTAAAAACCAAGAACAATGGATTCCATGATCAAAAGTCCAATCTCTGAATCAATATAGTGTTGTGAGTATATAAAGTGTGTAAACTAAAACAAAAACATTAAATTGGTATTTATAGTTTCACAAAATATCCTAAAAATCCTAACCAAAATGAAATAGGAAAATAAGGTCAGTTGTAGCAACGCCTCAGACAACGAGTCATTTGGAATGACGACGACTCGTGTCAGCTCTTGTTTCCTATTTTCTTAACTCTTTGGTGATGAATTATCACGTCTCTTTATGAGTCATTATCCAAACTCATTGCATGTCAAGTGAATTTTAAGTTCTCAGGTCTTTTCTCCAAGTGCTAAGATTGGTTATCACTATGAGTCGTAGTCAGATCCTATGGCTCATCATCGGGATCGACTCCATTGGTCTTAGACTTGTATACTTTTAGAACTTTTTTGAATTTTTTCTCTGAACAATTTTCCATACGAACTGTATTGAGATCCTACAAGGAGTAAATACGAGTCGTATCCAGTGTCCACTTTATTTTCCTTCTTAGATTTCTTCATATGTAACCCCATGACTTGGACTACGAGTCATAGCATTACCTAATTACTCATAGTCCAAGCAGAGACTTCACTTCTTGGTATTTTTTTCTTTATTTATCTTTTCTACTCACTTCTAACCCTATTTTTTGTGACACAAACACAAAAACACATCATATCTAACAAAATGACCTAATTATTTGCATATTTTCGTAGTTTTAAGCATCAAAAGTGAAATGAAACCATGGCACATCATATTGTGGTTTTGGATTTTTTGCATTAGTCGTTCTTGATTCAGTTGGAGACCAATTGGTTATTGAGGTTGCGTTTGTGGCTATTTGAGAAATGAAGTAAAGAAGTTGGTGAACAAGGGATAGCTTTGGTGAAATCCCTTGAAAGCATTGGTTAGCCTTAGAGGTTATTTGGGGAGTCTGGCTCGGGGCAGGCAATCCTAGTACCTTTTTCTTTTAAGCTTTCAAGATTTTGAGCATTTCCTATCTATTGACTTTCGCAGATGAAAGTCCTTTTAGTAATGGATATTATAATGACCCTCCAGGTCATTTCTTTTATTTCCATACATTTTCGATGTTTTGAGCCTTCCCATAACGGCTATAAAACATTTATGTCTTGTAAAAACTATTGGTTCAATTATTCAATAGTTTGTTTGGATTTTAGGCCAATTTATTTATTTTGGAGCTGTCACTGTTAAGGAATTGGACTTGGACCAAAACTCCTAGTAAATGGCCTTATATGAGAATTTTGACAGTATCATCAACTCCGGAATAGGGACCCTTGATTCATGTCCTAAGGCTTCTGGACTTATTTTAGGCTAATGGGTAGAAATTAGTTAAAATAGAGCTATGTATGGGACCTAAATTTAATTAAAATGATCTCAGTTGAAAGTTTTAATTGTTCCTGTTTAGTTTAGAATGTCGAATTTGGTATCGTAACATAGTTTGTTTGAACGCATAGGGTTGCAAATGAATCTCAAGCACCTGATCAAAGTTTTTTTGGACTTAGGAAAAATTTGATGCAATAACATCTGGTGAAGCTAACCATTTCCCATTGTGATCTAGAGGTTGGTGCCATGCTATCAAAGGTCAACCTTTAGGTCATCGTGATCTCTATCCTTCCATCTCATGTTCGCAATAAGGATTGACCCGAACTATCCTTTTTTTTTATGATCGCAACCCTCAGCATCATATTTGTGATGGTCTAGCCTTTTTGCTTTTGCATTCATAAACCATTTGGTCGTATTCACGAAGGGTGACTAATCTAGGCATCACAATCGCGACCCTTGGCCTCGACAATCATGAAGCCTAGATTCCTGGCAGCATATATTTTCCCCTTACATGATTTCCATCTTCTTTCAACCCTTTTCCTCCATTAATGGTCCCAGGAACATAAGAACTCTCAGCAAATCATGAATTAGAGTTAGGGGTGAGCAGAGTACATGGAGGTGATCATTCCCCATAAATTTCTTCATAAGTTTTTGGCCTAAATCCTCCACATAATCCTTATTTTTCCTCTTTTTGCATTATCTTTCAAGGCTGATTTGAGCCCTAATTTACACTCTATTTTTTCTCAACTTTTAGGACACATTCCTTATTCTTCGAGGGACCTCATGACGGATTCAATTTTGGAATTCCATTAGTGAGCCCCACGGGCCTATTATTGACCCAAATTTGGGCCTAGAGTTTTATACAACAATATATGTATTGTTTTACTCCTATTAATGTTTAGATTACTATTTTTAAGATTATCATTTTTAGGATCGTGAAGCAAAGGTGAGCGATTATGGATGATTCAAGAATTATGGTTCGACATCAAGGTAGACTTTGGTTTACTTTTCTCTATAAGATTGTGTATAGTATTGATTTCATGCTAGGTAAGGATTATAAGATGGATTGATGACTAGTGTACTATTACTTAGCCTATTTAGGGAATTTGGGATAGAAAGGTGATTAGAACCATAGCATAGATATTTGTTATGGCCACAGAATCTTACTATCCTTGATTATAAGAATGTTAACCATAGTTAAATGTTAAGGATACCTTTAATATAATATTTACCATTTAACTTAGTGAATCTGATGACATTTTCTTGATTATATTCTTTAGTGACCTGACACTCTCATTAATCGTAGTTTTCTAAGTTATGAGGCTTTATTATGTTACTTATATACCATTGATCTTGAGTTCATAGTTATGATAACAATTGGACTCGAGGTGAGTATCCAATCCTTATAAAGGACATAATTCTAGTTTATAGATTCTTAGGCACTTATGGTTGTATTGTTTGGACACTAGTGATGGCATGCATACTTTTAGGCGTATTCATGCTCACTTAGTGGTATGATTCCAACCAAACCCTTAATTTTACTATTGTTTTCTAAAAAGAGTTTTGTTCTCACTTTTTACTTTATAAATGGATTTCTTCTATATGGGAATCATACCACCTTATTTAATAAATTACGATCTTTTGGAACTAAAAATGCTATTTTGGAACATAGACCGAGATTAATTTTGGTCCCTTTTTAATCTACTCTTTTACCACAACTATTTACTTTGGTTGAGAGAGATTCTAGAGTTTTTGACCCTTTCTACTCTATTATGTTGATTTAGTGCCAAACTTGTTCTTAGATAATGGATTTACAAATTTACACTTCTTTAGTCATGGTTCAAGTTCATTCACTTATTATACTTATAAATATATCTCTCTAATACTGGATGGAGTAGACTATTATGATGGTTATTAAAAGTCTTGGTTTGGTACCAGATAATGTATACGATATCTTGAGTCCCCTATGGGTCCCTTCATTGGTGAGCCACAGTGCCAAAAAAAGATGGTCACCATAGGTCCTGCCTTTGCGAGCTAATGAGTTTGAGAAGTGTAATGAGTTTGAGGAGTGTACACAATTGTTACATTATGACTCGTTGATTGTACATGGTTTACTATTAGCTTATGTTGCATTCACTCCTATGTATTGCCTATAACCAGTATAATTGTTTGGTGCTTATATATATCGGTCTTATGGGGGTTGTATTGGTATAAGTTAAGGTTGTTGTTTATTGAGCGTTTGATTGAACCTTTCAGTCTTATGGGGGCCTAGTTAGATTGTTATTTTCCGGACTAGCCGGTTACTTTATTATTATTTTTTATTGTTAGTTCATGGCAGAATGATTATGGATTGGTACCCAAGATAGTCAGTACATTTTAGATTTTTAACTTTAGTCATCCTTTAGTTAGAGACCCTAATTATGGTAGTATTTCCTTTCCTTCTTGGCTAGTATTTCTCGAGATGTTAGGATTTCTCCCTCAGATATTTACCGTTGAGTTTAGTCCTATATATGTGTATGTATATATGGAATTATAGTGTATCCCTCTCTTTCCTTATCTATTAATATAGTATATGCATCCTTTGGCCTTGTATTACTACTATATATCCTTTCTTCACTCTTCACTTGTATATTGGCTAGTAATATACGGTATTGCACTTTAGTTTCTGAATACTATTAGAATAAGATAATTTATCCTTATTTCCTCCTTAACATTATTATGTTTAGTTTCTTAGATAGTTACATGTAGTTTATATTATTTCCTTATATTTTATTTATGTTTTCACTGTATTTGGAGCTCAGTCGGTTGATGTCTATTGAGTACCACATATTTGGTACACATACTACACTTCTACGGCCTACAGATCATAGTATGAGTTCTTTCCATTGATGTCTGCATGGTGCAAAGCAGCTATGGATCAGAGATTTATGCAAGCTCTTGACATTTGGAGTATTTCTCCTCTTACTCGTATTGATTAGACTTATCTTTATTTGGTATTTCTGAGATGGTTTGTTCATGTATATTTATTTTGTATTTACCTTTGTACTCTAATTGTATTATAAGCTCTTATACTAACTTCAATGGTCTTGAGGTTGTAATCTATATTAGTTTTTTATTTAAGCTCATTTATGTGGATCCTTTTATTTCTATTGAAGGTTTGTCACTAGTTTTTCTGGGTTAAGGGTTGGCTTACCTATTGGTGGTTTATAGTAGGTTTCATCATGACCTGAGAAATTGGGTCGTGGCAAATTGGTATTAGAGCCTAGGTTTACCAATGTATTGGTACAAGTATCTAGTAGAGTCTTAAATATCAGTATAGAGACGTTTGTATTCTTTCTTTGGGAGGCTACAAGGCATTCCTAGGAAATTTTATTCTTGACTCCTTGTCATATGTTCATATTTCTATGAACCTCTAGTACTTTCATGACTCTATTCTTTCCTAGATAGTAGCTTAAGGTTATCAATAGATGCAGATGGAAGTTTTACATGTGTTACCAGAGTTTCAGCACAACATTAAGCTAGGAAGTTACAAATTAATATTAAAGATCTTCAACGTCAACTAAAGATTATGGGACCAGCCCAGGATCTGATAGATTTGGTGACCACCTCAGTTCTTTAGGATGCAGCGTTAGTGATTTTGATTATAATAGTGGATACCTCTCAGTTAGAGATGATGTTCGGTATATCAAGTGGTTCTCAGGCTAGAGTTGGGTTTATAGGTATTAAGAAGGGTTCCTTATCAATTTTAGAGTATGAGATTGGGTTTCTCAAGTAGGCCATACATACTCCTATTTTATTTTCTATAGAGAATGAGATTGTACATAAATTTGTTAGAAAATTGACTTTTCCACTCCACTTGGCGATAGTGCATTTGATAGTAGTCGGGTCTTTTTTCCCTTGGGTTGTTGATTACATATTCACCGCAGAGGTCATGTATAGAGATGTATGGAGATAGTGGGAAGAGGCCATGTCATTAGTGTTATTGGTGTTCTATTTGGGAGTAGGGATCCTTTTATCTAGGATCAGTGTCATCTCCAATCTATCAGCCCCATGTAGGTAACATCTTAGACTATAGGTGGCTCTTAGATAATCATGGTGGTCATAATTAGTACAATTCTCATTAGATATTTTAAAGTATTTGATTTAGATATTTAGGACATAATGGCCGACCTAGATCAGTGATTAGAATACAACAGAAAGTCCCAGCGGCATGTTTGGACTATAGAGAGGTTACTCATTGGTCTTGGGAATTCCCCGGTCATGAGTTGGCTATCCATACAGGGTCATCATATGTTCCCTTCTAGCCTAGAGCTCCTAAGTTATGTTACAATTATTGGCAGGATGATTATTTTGGTAGAGAGTTTCCTAGGCATTAGTTGGCCAGCCAATTAGAGACTGCTCGTACTTCTCACCAGGTTAGATCTTTATAGGTTTATTACAACTATAGAGAGACCAGTCAATGGTCCATAGAGAGTCCTCGGTGAGGGAGTTTTAGTCAGACAACATAAACAGATCAATCTCATAAAGTTATGGCACCTTCGGCTAGAGGTAGTGCACTTGGTGATTTAGTTGGTCATTCAGACCCTCGGTCTAAATTTGGACACGCTTAGATTCTTACTCCTTTAGGCATGTTATTCCTATGACTTCATACCCCATTTATATAGGCACATTTTGATTTACTATATTTTGATTTCTATTTGAATTGAGTTAGGTTTTTATACCTCTCGATTCTTATATTCCTTAATGTTACTATATTTGTTGTTTTAGCCTTTATGTAGATTTTATACATATGTAATTTCCCCATAGATGATTTTCTTTAGTAATTTATTAAGTAGATTAGTATTTTATTGTTCATTGAGGTGTAGCACAAGGGTTAAAGTCTTATTTCCCTTGGCATTTTAGCCTTGTTATGACCATAGAGTGGTCCTGACTATATTGTTCATTTTGTACCACTTGCATCTTATACTATTGTTAGTATGGTCACTGCTTTGATGTTGATTGATTGTTATTTGATAGACAACTAGACTAGCGTTATCTAGTTAGAATCCCCTTCCTTCTAATGCTTATTTGTTTAGCTTAGATAGCTAGTTAGTTGGTTGACTTTTCTTTTCTGTTAGGGAGGTTGGGTCGGTTGTTGAGTGATTTGTGACAGTAAAGGTAAGTTTGGCCTTACATGGATTCATGGTTGTTCTAGATTTTGCAATTTAATTCTACTTCTCATTTTTTATGTGGAAAAGTATAAGGCTTACTTATCTGCTTTACTAAGATTCTAGCATTGGCTATTTTTTCTGTAACCCATTCCTGAGGTCGATAAGTTTGAGATTTGTCTTTCTGATTTAGATATTTCATTGCCTAGTTGTAGTCTTTACCTTGATATTGATAGTTAGTCGTGTACTTCGTTCTTGATACAATGTGTTTCATGATTCAGTTTAGCTAGAGCTGGTATTAATGGGTGTATTAAGAAAATTCTCATTTTGGTAGTTGTTCGACCTAGTATGACTTTGTGAAGTGCATCTTCTTGGTGATATGTGCTTATGAGTAATCGTTGTCATAGATTGAGTATTGTATTGACCAGATTTAGGCTAAGATAGTAACTTTTCTAAGTTGCTTAGGATTTGGATAGCATTGGTATTCTTTGCAGCCTCGGCATGTTATTAATTATGCCTTGATACATTATGCCCTCTGGCAGATGTGGAGTTTATTTCTTATGTGTTCGATTGATGGTTTTCCCTCCATGGTGATTTTTTTCTTAGTAATATTTCAGTTTTGACACTAGCGAGAACCGTTAGGGATATACTTGATTTTTTTATAGTGAGCTTGATTTAGGTGTTTTGCCTTAGTTCAGACTTGTTGGCTCAAGGTTTGGATTTTAACTCTTTGAATGGCAGCTTGAAAGTTATGATAGATTTTGGCACATCAATATTTACTCATGAACAGTATTGACTTGGATAGTTGAGATTAATTAGTTCAGCTATGGTTTGAAGATTTTAGCTATGGATTTAGTAACTTTATTACAACCCTATTTCCAGATTTGTTTCAATTGAGCATAAAATTATAGGCTGACTAAGCCTACTCTTTACCTGCCGATTTGGTTATTTTTAGTCCAGATGGGTTATGCTTTATAAATATTTGAAGAATAATCCTTTCCCACACGGTATTAGTTTCTACTGCTCCTAACCTTGATTCTCTGTGTTTGATGAAATTTTGAATGTCTTCTCGATAGAAGAAGTATGCTTAAGTTTGTCTTAGCATGGTTTTACCTTTGGTCGGAGGGGCATTCTGAAGCGAAATATTTCGCTTTGAGATATTATACTTGGGATTCATGATTATTGGTTTTGAGGGTTATCTATACTAGTTATCATATAGTTGTAGCTAGAGATCACGACCTTTGATAATCTATATTGGTGTGTCCGGGTAGCACCTTATAGGCTTATTCTTATGTTTGCTATTATGGATTCTTAGTAGACTAGCTTTAGTCTTTCAGGGTTAGTGTGATGTGATTTCCCATTCAGAACTCGAAGGCAAATTTGTGAGATTAAAGTGTATAGCAGGTTTGGAATGGAAAAAAGGTATTGGATTTAGGAATTTGGAGTTGGTTGCATGGTTCATGCCATGGATTGTCTTTAGCTTGGTTAACTTTCCACTTGGTTGTGCTTGTATCAGAGTGATATCAGTGTATTGTGATTTGGGTTCTTGTGCATCATTCGTTCTTAATTCAGTCGGAGGCCAGTTAGTTGTTGAGGTTGAGTTTGTGTCTATGTGAGAAGTGGAGTAAGGAAGTTAATGAAAAAGGGGTAGCTTTGGTGAAATCTCTTGAAAGTATTAGTTTGCCTTAGAGGTAATCTAAGGAGTCCTGCTTAAGGCATGTGGGTCCGGTACCTCATCTTTTTGAGCTTTTAGGCACTTTCTATCCATTGACTTTTGCTGATGAAATTCCTTTTAGTAATAGATATTATAATGACCCTCCGATTCATTTCATTGATTTCCATGTGTTTCTAGTATTTTGAGCCTTCTATATTGGGTAAAGGTCATTTATGACTTACCAAAACTATTGGTCAATTGTCGAATAGTTCATTTGGATTTTAGGTTTTTTCTCTATTTTGGAGCTTTTATTGTTAAAGAATTGGTCTTGGACCAAATTCTTGGTAAATGGCCTCAAATGAGAATTTTGAAAGCACTATCATCTTTGGAATGTTGATCTTAGGCTAAGGGGACCCTTAGTTCAGGCCAAGGATTCCAGACTCATTTTAGGTTATTGGGTAGAATTTGGTTAAAATGGAACTAGGTATGTGACCTATATTTAAACAAAAAAATCTCAGGTGAAAGTATTAATGGTTTTGTTGAGCTTGAAATGTCAAATTTGGTATGGTAGAATAGTTTGTTTATGCTCACGGGGTTCCGAACAAATCTCGAGCACCTGGTCAAATTCTATTTGGACTTGGGAAAAATCTTATACAACAACATCTGGTGTGTCCAACGTTATCATTCGTGATCGCGAGGTCAGTATTGTGCTCTCTAAGGGTCAACCTTTTGCTTTTCTCAATCGTGATCATTCCCCCGCATATTCATAATGAAGGGTCTACCCGATAGTTCTTCTTTCATTCTTTGGGATCACAACCCTCATCATCGTTCTCGGGATGGTTTAGCCTATTTGCCTTCATGTTCATAAAGGCTGACTTTACCAGGCATTGTGATTGTAAAACTTTGCCTCTGTGATTATGAAGGCCAGGTGCCAGGCAGTATACATTTTCCCCTTCTATGATTTCCATCATTTTTCAACCTTTTTTCTACCATTAATGGTCCTAAGAGCTCAAGAACTCTTAGGAAATTAGGAATTGGAGTTACTGAGTATAGGTAATGGAGGTGATCATCCCCTATTAATTTCTTTGTACGTTTTCAGCCTAAATCCTCCATTAAGTCTTACTTTTCCCTATTTTTCGATTATCTTATTGGTTGTTTTTAACCCTAATATACACTTCATTTGTGCTCAACTTTTAAGAACACATTCTTTGTCCTTTGAGAGACCTGGAGATAGATTCAAATGTGGGATTTCATTAGCGGGCCTTATGGACTCATTATTGACCAAATTTTAAGCTCAAAGTTTTATATAGCAATGTGGGTGTAACAACCTGAATTGGATGAAATATGTGTTTTTAGGTGATTTGACTATTTTACCCCTCCCTGAGGTTGCATTTTTGGGGTGTGGGGATGATTGGCATATTTTTCAATATATTTTGGTGCCATTTATGTGATATTATGATTTTTGATGGGTTTAAGGTCCTTATAGTTAAGTTCATTTGTTATCTTTTGATCCGTGCAACAAACGGAAAAACAAACAAGGCCATCAGATCCAAAACATAGATTTTAGGGTGGTAACATGGTTGGTGTGATTGTATGACTTTTAAATATCATTTTGACCCTCAGTTTAGAAAGTTGCGACTTTGGATTTTAGGGGTCAACTTTGTGAAAATGGTGTCTTTTCAAAATTTTGATATCGTCATTGAGTTTGGAGCATCAAATTTGATAAGGTAGCAGATTTTGTTTGCATTCACGAGATTCTGGATGAATCTCGAGGGGCTCCACGAGACTCGAATTAAACTACGTACCCAGTTGGTGCACCTGTGATCGTGGAGCTATTGGCGTGATCCCGATAGAGCGTGCAGGGTAAGTGTCATTATTATGACCTTGGCTCGCAATTATAATTTCCCTAACAGTCGAGGTGCTACAATTGCGACCCATGATCTGCGATCGCGATGCCTCTGTACATAAGTACATATTTTCTCCATTTTTCACCAATTTTTTAAACATGGAGCTTAAGGTTTCATGGTTTTGAGTAACATTCTCCATTTCTAAGCTTGGGTAAGCTTCATTACACTCATTTCAACTAATTTCTTCCATCTTTTACATTAATTTCTTATTTTAAACACGAATTAAACTATGAAATTTGGGGATTTGGGCCCCTAAGGCCTAAAAATGGTATTCCTCCAATTAAAACCCAAATTTCACTCCTTTTCCACTTAAATGAGTTTCTAATCCTATAATTATCAGTTTCACCTTAATTTCATCTTCAAAACAACTTCAATTCTTGATTTTTAAATGGATTTTGAAGATTTTACCCGGTAAAGTTTATAAATTATTTTTTTGATTTGGACCTCGTTTTAAACTTATTTTCACTTGGGTTTTTAGTTGTAGACTCCTAAAAACTTGCAAACACACATTTTTGAAACAAAGTTATGATTTTGCCCTTCTTTTTTTAAAATCTATTTTGGGGGTCTATTTTGATCTCGACTTGAAACTAGGCAATATAGGTCTCGTTGGCTTCCTTTTGATGTGTAGATTCTATTATTTGATGTTTTAGTTGATTTCGGGTCCGTTAATGAAAAATAGGCTTTGGGATTGAAGTATTACAGACTGATTTTTGTCCTTTTAGGTTGGTTATCGCTTAACTTCTTTCAGACTAGGCTAGGTAGTTAATATTAATACAAAATTCATGTTAAGGGTGTGGGCACTAATTATGGAAAAAGTCTATCTTATTATACTGTGCCCGCGTGGGGGCCTATATGTGATGTAATTAGTGGATTAGGTATATTATGTGTTATTTATGACAGTATGGAGTCCTATGTAATATTGATAGCATGTGAACATAATAATAATTGTGTTTTGTTTGATGAAAAGTATTTTGTGGTACCAATTGTGTATAGTGGTGTATTCATACTTTATTAGCATGTGAATCATGTGGGATTTCATGAATGGTTGGAAATAATGAGTGGATATCTGGCTCACATGATGGTATATTGGTTGGTTGTGGAAATACTCTTTGTGGTTGGTTATGGAAATACTCATTGAGGTTGGTTGTGAGCACTGCATCGTCATACTCATTCATGAAACAATGGTACCACCGTGGAAATACTAAGAAACATTGGCAACACCTTTTTATGATAGAAAATATAACATCTTATAAAACCCATATATGGATTGTATATACGTTGAAGAACCCACCATGGGTCTTATGTTGGAAGCTTTAGCTCCATAGGAGTATACGAAGGTTGTGTGATAGTCTCAGAGGTTGTGCGACGACCTTGTGCATTACATCATTATTATCATCATACTCATCATTTTCATTGTATTTACTTTATTATGCTTGTGATAGGATTTTATTTCTGTCATGAATTATCACTTATACATTTGTTATATCTTTCGTTACTTGTACTTGATGGTCTTATCTATGTTGTCCTTATGTTTTCTACTTATATATGGTATAAATGTATACTTGTACCCCTTTCTGGTGCTTTGTTGTATTATATGTGGATATTATAGAACTGTTAATGTAAGCAGTGTGGGATACCGTTGTGGGATATTTTCTGATTGTAGGTGATGTGCCCTTAGTGTGTATTTTGCATGCTTTATTTTCTACTTTGCTCGATCGGCCTATGATACCTATTGAGTACAAGTGGACCATACTCATCCCTACTGTGCCCCTTTTCAGTGTAGATTTTGGTAAGGGTGTATCTCACATGGCTAGATTTTAGGTGCCTTTAGAGTTGTTCAAGGTAGTCGGTTGACTTTTATGTGTTTGGGGTCCACTTCTCTCTTTTTGTATTAGTTTATGTCTCTAGTAGTATTCGAAAAGAAGTATTGTTCCTGTTGGATATTATGATAGATTTGACTCATGGATTGTATTAGTAGTTCTTACACTATGGACACCAAGTTTTGGGAGTTAGTTTAATATCTTTAGTTGCGTGTTCCGCTTTCATATTATGTTATATGGTTCGGCTTCATTCTAGAAGCCTTGCCTTGGAGTTATTTCTATCTTTTTCCCTTTTTGTACCAGATTGTGTGATAGGCTTAATTGTCAAGAATCATTACGACAAGTGCCATCATGACCTTTGTTTTTTGGGTTATGACAAATTGGTATCAGAGCATCAATGTTCATTGGTCGCAATGGTGTAAGAACGGGATATCTAATGGAGTCTCACAGATCGGTATGTGGACATCCATATCTATCTCGGGAGGCTATAAGATGTCTTTAGGAAACTATCCTTATTTTATTCCTTATCGGGGGTATTTCTTTCATACCTTGTATTCTAAGTTATGTTTCACTTTTTCTGCACAAATAGCGTTAACTAGATCCCATGAGATTAGAGATATGGAGCCTACTTCTAAAGTGAGATCCAGTCAATAGGGCGAGCCTCGTGTCGTGGATGAGCTTGGGGGAGTGAATGGGTGCGTGGATCTACCCCATCTAGGATTAGTGCTAGGGGAACCTCCTTTGAGCCTTGTGTTATGCATGTTGGAGGTGTGGGTCCTACTTCAGTTCATCGAGTTCTTCTACCCCTATCTTGGAGGGGCTTTTAGAGCATTTGGTGACCTATTTAGAGGGTTCTCCTTAGGTTATGTCGTGTGTTCCTCCAGTCACGAGAATGGATCCTCTAGTTGTACTTGCTTCTATTCTTTGTACTCCTCATACCCCAAGTACTATTCCTATTTCAGTGATGGTATCTGAGTGTAACAGTCTGAGGTCAAGAATTTAGCCTTTATCTATGTTACCTCCTCAGATGGGATCTCAGCCTTCTAGATTCACTATGTCTCCTCTTGCTGCGAGTTCAATTATGTCTTTTAAGGATCAAAAGAGGTTTAAGAGATTTACATATTTGGGTGCAAAATTTGATGTTGGAGATGAAATAAAAAAATTAACTATGTTCTGTGGGTGGAATTGTTGAATTTGAACCTGAATTTGAAATTTGTACCCATTCTTCAGGCGGGCTCCTGACTTATAATTTCTTCACCCTATTGCTTGGCTTTCGATTTCTTCACCTTGTTTCTTGACTTTCAATTTATTCACACCGTTATTCAGGCAGTTTGCTGACTTGCAGTTTCATTACCCTGTCCTTCAGCCAGGCTCCAGACTTATAATTTCATCACCCTGTTCTTCAGATGGGCTTCTGACTTGCAATTTCATCACCCTATTTTTCAAGCGGGCTCCTGATTTATAATTTCATCACCCTGTTCTTCAGGCGGACTCCTGACTTTCAATTTCATCACCCTATTCTCCAGGCGGCCTCCTGACTTTTAATTTCATCACCCTATTCTCCAAGTGGGCTCGTAACTTGCTATTTCATCATTCTGTTCTCCAGGTGGGCTCCTGACATGTAATTTCATCACCCTATTCTTCAGGCGAGCTCCTGACTTTCAATTTTATCACCTTGTTCTCCAGACAGTCTCCTGACTTGTAATTTTATCACCCTGTTCTTCAGGCGGGCTCCTGACTTTCAATTTCATTACCATGTTCTTCAGGCGGGCTTCTAATTTTCAATTTCATCACCCTGTTCTTTAGGTGGACTCCTGACTTTTAATTTGATCACCTTATTCTTTAGGCGGGCTCCTGACTTGCAATTTCATCACCCTATTCTTTAGGCGGGCTCCTGACTTTCAATTTCATCACCCTGTTCTCCAGGAAGGCTCCTGACTTGCAATTGCATCACCCTCTTCTTCAGGCGGGCTCTTGACTTGAAATTTCTTCACCCTGTTATCTAGGTGGGATCCTGACTTACAATTTTCATCACCCTATTCTTCAGGCGGGTTCCTGACTTTCAATTTCATCACTCTGTTCTTCAAGCAGACTCTTGACTTTTAATTTCATCACCCTGTTCTCCAGGTGGGCTCCTGACTTTCAATTTCATCACCCTGTTCTTCAGACAGGCTCCTGACTTACAACTTTATCACCCTATTCTTCAGGCGGGCTCCTGACTTTCAATTTCATCACCCTGTTCTTCAGGCGGGCTCCTGACTGGCAATTTCATCACCCTATTTTTCAGGAGGGCTCTTGACTTGCAATTTCATCACCCTGTTCTCCAGGCGGGCTCCTGACTTATAATTTTCATCACCCTATTCTTCAGGCGGGCTCCTGACTTTTAATTTTATCACCCTGTTGTTCAGGCAGGCTCCTAACTTTCTATTTCATCACCCTGTTCTCCAGGCGAGTTCCTACAATCAAAGTCAAAACTAGACAAAAATTATCTCAAACAAAGATTATGATAGAGAAATACTCCAATTTTTTTTGAAAAATAAAATCTCATTTTTCCGGAGGGTCCTGAGTAAAGTTCCAAATAATAGGAATTAAATTTTTATTTTTCCCTAGTTTATTATCAAAAACTTTTGCGGGTGTCAAACCCAATCACAACTACTTGCAACAATGCATAATTAAAAAATGAATCAAAATTCTAATTAACAAATGCACCTTTTGAGGGTAAAGTTGAATGACTAAGAACAACAAGTCTCTCTCTTAAGAGTGAAAGTGAAAGATTCTTACTAAAAATGAATCTTTTAGGATTAACGGCTTAAATTAGGAAGTGAACCTCCTAGCCATAAGACATGAAAGACCCAAATTAGAGAATGTGTCTCTTAGGGGTACAAGATGATGAGTTTTACCATAATTATGATTACCAAACCTGTACAACAACACTGCTCTTGTATTTACAGAAATGAGGAATCGCACCTCTAGATATTTGTGCTTTGATGCCTTTGATTAGAAGGTAGAAACTGTTCCTGTTTCATACAAAGAAAACTTGTGAGTAAAACAGGGTGGTTGGCTTGCGGCTTTGGCTTTTGAGGCAATTTCTCTTGCTCTTGTAACATTCAATCTTTTCTTTAATTATTGACCTATGTCATTGTCTTGTTGCACCATTGACCCAAATTCAGGTCATTAAAAGTGACTCTGAAACAAACACAATATCTCCATTTCTCTATGTCTCTCAGACGAATCCTTCGAACCTTGGTATTTCCATAAATTGGCAAACTTATTTTCCAATAAAACTTTCTGTTTGTCTTATTTCGACTTACAATCATGTTTTTTTCATGTGCTACCTTTTTGTCTTGCTTTGTGCAATTAAAGAAGTTGGTAGCATGTTTTGAGATTCTTTCTCACTTGTTTTGGCATGGACACGACTCAAAGACACGGAAAAATGATTTTTTTGAATGATAGACTCAAAAAGACAAAATAGAATAATAGAGAAGAAAGAAAAGACAATGTATGCACATTTTTTTAAAATAAAGAAAAGAAAAATTTATCTAAAAATGACAATCAATTCTAATGATTATGCCATGGATTTTTGAATTAAGCTGCCTGATCTTTTCATCCAAACTTTCCACCAATTTTTGTTGAGTTAATAGCCCAAAAACTGAGTTGTTTCCTTAGGTCAATTGCACTTATAGACCTCATTTGGCTAGTGACACCTTGAAGGGTTTTCGCCAACAAGCCTCTCTTATTTTTTTTCCCTCACCTCACGATTATCTTATGGTGTCCATGAGGGTTTTCACCAATGAGACTCTCTTATTTTTATTTCTCTCAATCTCAGTTCCAGTGAGGATTTTTATCAATGTCTCTCTCATTTTCATTTCTCGTCTTGCGGGGTTCATGAGAAGTTTCACCAATAACACCCTATGAGCCTTTCTCATTTTCATTTCTCATTTTCATTTCTCTTAACTCGTAATCATCTTACGGTGCCCTTGGGGGTTTTCACCGATAAAAATCTCTCATTTTATCTCTCTCAACTTACCATCGCCCTATGGATCCCATGAGGGTTTTCACCGATAAGCCTCTCTTATTTTTATTCTCTCTTGATTCCTTATGCTGAGGAAGACAAGTAGTTACGAAAATGCATCATCATAAAATGCATCACCATATGCATTGCATGCTTAGCCTTATCATTCTTAAAGATAGATCTGAAGGTCTCTTTGGTTGTAACTTAGTTATTGGATAGAGTTATAAAGAAAGGATGGTAGGAGGCCCGAATGACAATTGAAGTGGGGTGGAACTTACAACTTTTGGAATTGACTCAAACAATAAAAATTAACTCATGCCCCAATTTCTTTTGACTGGGTGATCCTAAATTTTTTATTTGGTTGGATTGAGCCCAGAGTAGAGCAGCCTACGATCTCACCCCCGAGAGAGGAGAATTAGGTTACACATAGTTCCGATAGTTTATTCTTTTTCTTGATTATGATTTTGATTTTTTTCGTTTTTTATTGACTCAATTTTCTTTTTGGGACCTTTTCTGACTCCATTTTTCTTAACACTTTTCTTTTGAGCTTTGCTGACTCTATCTTGATTCCAAAAGAGGAAAAGGAAGGAAAATAGAACTAAAGCTCAAATGGGGTAAACAAAGGATGACACAATGTTTGAATAATAGAATGAAATGCCTTCGTCATATCAATCCTTGAAAACGCAATTACACATCATGAAATATAAAGTGAAAGATGAAGATCATTTGTGACACTTTAACAATACTAACTTCAACTGAGCATGTGTGTCACTTCTTCTTCTACATTTGTCAAACATATAACTCTACCTTTATTGTAAATCCCTCGCATCGAATGACCTATGCTTTTGTGGAGATGATTATCTTTCTGTTTCTCTTGATATAGGAATCACGCGGCCACTATTTGACCTAATTGAGATATGCTTTTTAACTGTTGACCAAGTTATTCTTGTGATTCTCAAAATAATTGCCTTAATGTTGAAAGAAGGCTTCAACGTGGTCACAAATGTCTCAACACTCTATCAATTTCTCAGATGCCGTTTTTAACTTTAGCCTTTTGATTCAATGTGTTATGATTAAACTGAATTTTAAGATCTGGTTCAAAATTCCGCGAGCATGTCATAACACTAGAACTGACATAAAATGCATTGTGTAAAGAAGACAAACAAATAACTTAAAATAAGACAAAATGACAAGGGACACCACATCTCATTGAAAATAAGTATAGAAGGGTTTAACATAGACGACAGAGAAACAAAACAAGACATATTTCGAACTACAACCCTAAAGTAATTTGAAAAACAGAAAGGAAAACAAAACAAACTACCAATAATCCTTCCAAGTAAGGAGAAGAGTGACTTCCCAATTGCTATGCTTGACATCTTAGCCATTGATTTGCACAAAATCATGACTAGAGATTTCACCACTATCAGACGCATTTCGTGTAAAATTATCCTTTGACTTCCTCCTTTTTGCAAATTTTGGCCTCGGTTGAAACTTGGACTTAGAAGTTCCTTGGTAAATATGTGGGGGTAGAGGATGAAGTTGAGGGACCGGTGTACGCCATTGTGGATAAAATAATGGATGAGTATATGGTTGGGTGCTATATATTGGATATGGAGGTGGTGGAATGGAATATAATGGGCTTTGGGAGTGATTATGTAGAGCTTGGCTACGAACTTGGGCTTGAGACTGAGGGTAACAGGGACGTGGCCTTCTTGGACGTGCATGTTGTCCAACTATAATATCATCTACATCTTCCTTATTCTTCTTCTCTCCAGCATTTCCTAAACCCTTTTGAATTGCTTAAGTAGTTGTTTTCAATGTTTTAAAACTCAATGCAACCAATTTTAATTCCATCATCCATAATCTCCACCATTTTGAGGACCTCAATTAATGGCTTGCCTAATATAGGTAACAAGTGTTGATAATATGTTTCAACCTATGCTTGAATAAATACCTCCACTATCTTGCTTTCTTTCATTGACGATTTCACCCTAGCAGCTCTTTCACGCCATCTAATTGCATATTCCCTGAAATTTTCAGTACTCTTCTTCTTCATATTAGTTAGGGATTTCTCATTAGGAATCAATTCCACATTGTATTAGAATTGTTGCATGAATTCATTAGCTAGTTGATCCTAACTATTCCACTTGTCGATGTTGGTCAACAAACCATTTCGAAGATAGACCTAAAAGACTCTCACCAAAATAAGCCATGGGTAATTTTTCCTTCCCTCCAGTGCCCCTTAGATGGTTATAATAACGCCTCAAATATACCACTGGGTCACCGTGCCGGTCTTATTTCTCAAAATTTGATGTTTTAAAACCATAAGGGAGATTAATATCTGGAAACATGCACATATCTTTATATGATACATTTATATAACCCCCGAGTCCCTGCATTATGGCTTGTTCTAAACTCTTCAATTTTTGGGTCATGCCCTCCTGTTCTTCTATCACAACAGGCTTCTCCGTGTTAATAGAAAATTCAAGAGGTTGAGTGTAGCCATAAGGACTAGTTAACTTAAATGTGGGTACGGGTGCATAATATTGATAACCAAAAATATTCAATACAGGCTCTCTCATTGTGTAGGGAGGCAACCGGTGGCTGAACATCAAAAGTAGGAGCTTCAGGTGAGAATGGTGTTGCAAAAACATGAACAGTAGGTGGATCCAAGCATGTAGTATTTTTATGTTGAGGAGTGAGGAAGTGAATATCGGAAGTGTTTGGATAGTGTTTCCCAGAGTAGACCCTGATGTAGGTTGTGGCGTGTTAACAAAAAATGGGAAATAGTGCATATGACACGGGAAGCAAGCTAGAAAGTTATTCCAGATTATCATTGGGAAAAGGAGGAGGCAGCAACCCATTAGCCCAAGCTCGATGCATTTCTATCATTTCCTACCTTAATTTTTGAATCTCTTCATTAACTTCTAAATTCTCATTCCCCAAACTCCCTATATGATTAGTGACAACAACCTCGGTATCCTTGTTGGCCATAACTTTCTCTTCGACTTGGTGTAATATGGAGGACCAGCCAAAATGTCACAGACCAACCACCTTAAACTAACTGAACAAGAGTTAACAAATGCATCAGAGTTCAACACTTCCTCAAAATCTTTTTATCTTTTTCTTTTGAAAAGATCACTGAACCCATGAAGGACGCCTACATATCTCACTCCTTAGAGAGGAGAATCAGGTGTGCGTAGTTTGTAAAGTCTTGCCAAAATGGCCAGTCAAACTCTTTCTGTTTCTTGGAACTTTAGAAAATGACCAATTGTCAAAAGAATTAATGAAAATCTTTTTGAATTTTTCAGCTTAAAAATCCCTATAAAAAATGAAACATATGATTACCAAAGAAAAGTCTTTTTGGGTTTTCGATTTTGAATTTCATACAAACTTGAAACTTAAAGCCATTAAAGAAAACTCTTTTTGTAGTTTTATTTTAAAGATGTATATGAAACACCTACTCTAAATGAAGAACGAAGAAAATCTTTTTGAATTTTTTAATAAGATCACCGAACCCACGAAGAGCTGCCTACGTATCTCACTTTCGAAAGAGGAGAATCAAGTGTGTGTAGTTTATCAGATTGGGCAATTAAGGATTAAATGACAAACTAAACCTTGACTTAAGAGACACGACCAAAGACAAATGATGAAAAACGTAAATAAAAACTTTTTTGGATTTTTAACTTGACACTTCACATAAAATCGACACCAACAACTACGAAAGAAAAATCTTTTTGGTATTTTTGTTATAAGAAATGTAAAAACTTCTATCATTTTTTTTAGAATATTTCTTTTATTAAAAAAATCTCCAAAAGAAAACAAAATCTTTTTGAAAATTTTGAATTATGGATGCTTGCTAAAGGAAACAAAGGGAAATGTTTTTTGATGTTTTTATTTTTTTGAGAAAATGAGTGCAAAGGGTAAAATATCTTTTTGAATTTTTGGATTGTGAAAAACAAAAACCATAAAGAACTCTAAAAACTATGAAATTCTCTTTTTTTTTACTTACTTTTATTTTTTTCTTTTCGAACTTTTCCTTGTCTAAACACGCACTTCTTTAATTCTAGCATATGCTTTTCCCCAAATCAGTCCGTCAAATGACCCTGTTACCCTCAAAGACGTAACAATTAGCACGTAAGAATGCTTTTAAGGTGATTCTCCTATAACGGACCAAGTGGATCCCACTAGGTCTCAATATAATGTAGATAATCATGACCTAAAAGCTGACCTAGGTTGGGGTCCACTAACAAGGCTATTCGGGGGAGCATATGGTCGATAGTGGCTGCGATTGCTTTCCACCTACTCCATACATCCGACGGCTCCCCCTTCTAAAATAAGAGAGACTCAACTAGAGTTCGTGTACACGACGTGTTGCGAAAGAATTGGTTCAGGGTAATGCACATTATGTCGAATACAAAGAGGTAACAGATAAGAAAAAAACTGTAAACACGTAGCACGTAGGCACTCAACAATGATAAAACAATACAAACGATAACACAAACATGGAGTCTATACACATATAGTGTCACACTAAGAAGACACACCTCAAGATTGAAGCTCAAATTCTGAAATATCCCCAGTAGAGTCGCCAGACCTTTCACACCCCCCTTTCACCAAAAAGATTCATTTTAAGTTTGAAAGGGTTTTATTATTAAGTGACAAAAGAAAATAATTTATTTCGCAAAGGACTTTTAACAATCAAAACTTAGAGTCTCTCCTTGGCATAAATAAGGTATGACAAGTCACCTTTGGAAATTCTTTTTCAAAATAGTTTGACTTTTTAAAAATTGGTCCACGAACAGAGATTCCGGCTAAAGAATTCTATTGACCGAGGGAAGTGTTAGGCACCTCTCGATCCCGTGGTTCGACCACGGTCGCTTCGTGGAGTATATCAGTTAGTATGACACTATGAAATGTATAAACCAACAAAATACATAAAACACAAACAAAGAACCAAATAATTCAAAACTCATAAAAACAGTGTCTAGTCCAATTTATTACAGACCCTAAATAAAAAGGTACAAAAATGTAAACCTACGTTAACTTACACTAATCCTAAACTATGTTCCACCCGGTGCCTCGGGCCTTCATCACAAACGTCCTTCGCATACAAGATACTTTGGGGCATTCCCGAGCTAAATAAATACAAATGGCCTTAGGCATTCCCCGGCTAAATAAATACATTTTCCAATGCGAGAAAACCAAAACCATTCAACAATCATTTCAAGCATTCAACTATCTACAATCTCTAAATTTGCCTACCCCCTATAGTTTGTCTATCCTTTTGACAGCCTAACACATAATACTATCGGGTTCAACAAGATTAATATTCATTTTAAATCAACTAAATCAATGAACCAATCCGAGCCAATATTCATTTTCATCACTTTCAATCCCCACCACCAACTTTATCCTTAATCAATGATTAACTTAATCCACAACCATCAATTCGAATCTTCAAAACTCCAAATCCCACATCAACCACCATTCATGATTCAAACATCACAAAATCACACAAAATAAACTTCACGTAACATGAATTCATCACACAAAATATCCAAAACTTAAAATTAATCGAGAATAGGAAGAGAAATGTACCTTAACATCGCTTTCAATTTTGTATTACTGAATAAAACGAGATAGAATCCGCATTGAGAACCTCGGATCGCAACCTCAATAACAACCCAAACTCAAGTATCAAATCCCTAGCTTTTGAACCCAAATTCCCACCTAAATTACCCCAGAAGCTTATTTGAAACCAAAACCCACAAAAATAAGTATCTTATGATCTGTGAACATATCTACATAAACACCATATAGGTAATTTCTCTAAATTTTTAAGGAAAAGACTATGGCTGCTAACTCAAGATCATGATTCGGATAATTCATCTCATGGGCTTTAAGTTGTCTGGAGGCGTAGGCTATGACCTTACTATGTTGCATGAGGACACAACCCAAACCTATTCTGGATGCATCACAATACACTACAAACCCATCTGGACCATCTGGCAGAGCTAAGACTGGGGCTGAGGTGAGTCGATTCTTCAACTCCTAAAAACTCTTCTCGCAAGGATCTAACCACAGAAACTTGACTTTTTTCTGAGTCAATCTAGACATAGGAGATTCAATAAAAGAAAATCCTTCAACAAACCGTCTGTAATAGCTAGCCAAACCCAAGAAACTCCTGATATTTGATGGAGAGACAGGGCGAGGCCAGTTTTTTACTTTTTTAGTCTTTTGAGGATCTACTCTAATGCCATCATAGAAAACTATATGGCCAAGCAATTCTACGAACTTAGCCAAAATTCACACTTACTGAATTTGGCAAACAGGTGATGATTTCTAAGAGTCTAAAGTACAATTTTGAGATAGTCTGTATGATTACGCTCACTGTAGGAATAAACTAGAATATCATCTATGAAGACTATAACGAACATGTCCAAGTACTGCTTGAACACCCGATTCAACAAGTCCATGAAAGCTGTTGGGGCATTAATAATACCAAAGGACATGACTAGGAATTCAAAGTGACCATACCGAGTACAAAAGGTTGTCTTCGTAATGTCATATTCTCTGACTTTGAGCTGATGGTAGCCTGCTCTAAGGTCTATCTTAGAGAAATAACTGGCACCCTGAAGTTGGTCAAACAAGTCATCGATTCTAGGAAGTGGATACTTGTTCTTGATCGTGACTTTATAGAGTTGACGCTAGTTTATGCACATCCTGAGAGAACCATCTTTCTTTTGCACAAATAATACTAGTGCACCCCATGAGGACATACTGGGCCTGATGAATCCCTTATATAAGAGATCCTTCAACTATTTTTTCAGTTCTTTGAGTTCTGCTGGTGCCATTCTATATGGCAGAATTGATATAGGCTGATTATCTGGAAGAAGATCGATGCCGAAGTCTATTTCCCTTTTGGGAGAAATTCCTAGAAGATCTTCGGGAAAGACATCTGACTATTCATTCACGACTAGGACTGATTCAAGATTGGGTGTTCCAGAGCTAGAGTCCTTAACATGAACAAGATGATAGACATATCCCTTAAATAATATTTTCCATGCTCGAAAGTAGGAAATAAGCTGACCTCTGAAAGCAGATACACTACCCTTTCACTCTAGGATGGGTTCATTCGGAAATTGAAACTGGACTATTCTATTTCTGCATTCGACTGTGGTATAGCAGGAATGAAGCCAATACATGCTGAGAATGATATCAAAATCAATCATCTCTAATTTGACTAAGTTTGCTGAGGTGACTTTCTAAAATATCATAACCAGGAAGTTCCTATATACCCGCCGAGCTATGATGGTTTTACCCACTAGGGTAGAGACTAAAAAGGGATCTGCTAGAATTTCAGGACGGACTCCGAAATGAACTGCTATATAAGGAGTAACAAAAGACAAGGAAGCTCCTGGAACTAGCAAAGCGTAAACATGCAAGTGAAAGATCTGTAATGTACTAGTTACCATATCAGGAGAATTTTTCTGATCAAGTCGGGACTGGAGAGCATAATGTCTGTTTGGGCGTTGTCCACTTATAGCACTAGAAGTGGCACCTTACTGATTTGGGCAACCAAACTGAGTTGAGGAACGGTTCTGCTGACCCTGAGGATCTGGATGAGGACAGTCTTTGACTCTGTGGCCTATCTTTCCATATTTGAAACAAATACCACTACCATCTCTGTAAATACCCTAATGGTGCTTGCTGCAAGTTTGGCAAAGAGGATAGGTGCGAGAACTACTAATTCTGTTCTTAGACTTAGAGCCTGGTGCCCTATCTTTATTACCATCCCTGAACTTAGGAGATGGAGCACTAGATGAAGAAGGATCTAGAACGGATGACTTAGGATGAAACTGAGAACGGTTTCCTCCTTCTGATTTGGGCTGAGCAAAGTTGAAACTACCTGTCTTTACTCTCTCATTCTGCTTTTCGCTCATCTTAATCTTTTGCTCCTCTATCTGCTGAGCATGAGTCATAATCCTGGCTAAAGTCATGTCACTTTTCAACATTGTAGACCTACACTCGTTGACCACACTTTTATTCACCCCAGAAATAAACTTACCCATCTTGGCCCTGCTATATGCAACCTCATGAGGGGCATATATGGCTAATTGAATAAACTTAAGTGAATACTCTTTCACCGTCATGTTGCCCTGCTTGAGGTTGATGAATTCCAACACCTTAGCCTCTCTCAGCTCTAGGGGAAAGAATCTCTCTAAGAATGCAGTGACAAACTCCTCCCATTCAATAGGCCCTGCATTATCTGACCTTTCTGACTTCTACTGTTTAAACCAAGTGTGGGAAACATCCTGCAACTAGTATACATCTAGATCAACACTCTCACTAGGACTAACCCCCATGATGTCTTTAACCTTCTTAACCTGATTGATGAATTCCTGAGGGTACTCATCTGACTTAGACCCAAGAAAAAATGGAAGATTCATTCGAGTGAAGTCCCGAATCCTGGCTGCAGATGAATTGGCCACTAGGTTAGTTGGAATGATAGCTGTTTATTCATTCTGAGAAGTAACTAACTAAGCAAGAGTGGAAAATGCAGCTCTAAAATCTGCATGAGAAACATGTTCGCCCAAAGGTTCTTCGGGCTGAGGGGCTGACTGGTTCCCATTTCTTCTTTTAGGAGGCATGTTCTGTAGAAGAAAGGGAGAAATGGATTAGACTGAGAGATTGACTTGAGATTATGCTCACTGGCATGACATGAATACTGAAAGAAGAGAAACTATTCCTAAAATATCTTATAGCCTCCTGCACATAAATATGGCGTGCAATACACCCATGTACAAGACTCTACTAAATGCGGCTTTTAGACTTCCTAGGAAACTATTGAACCTTAGGCTCTGATACCAAGTTTGTAATGCCCCGAATCTGGAACCCGGAATGTAACACGATGCTCATGACTCCAAAGGACCATAAGCTAACCCATGACTGATATTTGTACCCATTTACTGCATAATATACTGTATAAATGCAGAAACATGAACTGAAAGGTCATAAGGTTCAAATATGTAACATAACTGATAAATCATAACATATGGATGGGGTATAAATACCCAAAACAAAACTGTCTAAACATACTGTAGTGTGAAAAGCCTCTAAAACATGACTGTCTGAATTGGGAGTTGATGGGACATGTCCCCTACTAACTCCGACTGCTGAAATAACCAAGTACTAAAATAATGAAATAACTAATCATATCATCCTCGAAGTATGAGGACTTACTACTGACTGACTGCTGATATCTGGAATCTACTGATGCTCTGGAGCTTGTATTTTTGAACCTATGGTATAAGACACCATAGCGCAAATACGTCAGTACTTTGAATATACTGGAATGCATGTGAGGTAGGATGAATGCATGGGGTTCATATACATGAACAATACTAGCTAACTGACTAATATGAATGTGAGAATACATGCATGAATACATAGTAACTATATTTGATATCGTAATAACATAAATTTATTGATAACTAACCTAACTGATAACTGAGTTCTGATGGCTGATATAACTGAGAATATAAGTGACTGTATCTGACAGTCCTGAATCTGATGGAACTAGCTGAGTTCTGTACTGTTCTGAGTTGATTGTATCTGACAGTCCTGAATTCTATAACTGAAACTGTGGGAAGTAGTTATCTAACTTATATGTCCATAAGATGCCATTATGGTTGAGTTGGGGTCAAATCCGTAATCCCAATTGGAAGGGTGTCAATACCGTGCCACTGGTAAGGATAATCTATGAATAACCCTCATATAATAGGTAACTCTAGTGAGAATGGTGGGAACCCTCATATAGCAGGCTATGATATCTCAACCTACGTTGGCTATGTAGTTCTGGAATGCAAGGATTGCTTTTAAGAATCATACCCTTATATAACAGCTGAGTTCCCATCATTGGGTTCACTCGGTTCTAATTCCTACTTCCTTCAGAATAGACACTGAACATGATTAACTGAACTGGACTATACTGAATTCATGGAGTTTCGTTAGCTGATGGAATACTATTGAGATTATTAAATTACTGAGCTTTCCTGAGTCACATGACTGACTGGGTTCTATGAACCATGGCTTGACTGAGGATATCGTGAAAATATGACTCTAAATCTAGGTACACAGCTATATTTTTTGGGTTTGAGTACCCCCGGGACTCGATGGAAGGAAACTGACAAGGCATGATATTCTTGAATACATGACTAACATCAACAATTCATAATACAATAATTGAATATATTTCATGGGCATTTGATTATCATAGCTTGGTACGTTAATAAGATAGAATGTATATATAGCATAATTTCATATGGCTAACTCATGAGCAATCCAACAAACAATTTCAATACATAAGAATAGCATGGAAGTCATTTTGGATCACAATTAAGCTATAGTGCATAATTTCTATCCTCCTAGGCATTTTATCAAACACCTTGCATACACCCTTAGGGCATAGGCATAATCATCAAATTGACACATTATAAATAACTCAATTTATGGATTTCACTCACTTTCTAATGTAGTTTCATGAAAAATACATAAATATGCCAACTTGGGAATCATATAACAAGATAAACATGATTACAACCAACCCACAACATATATATAATGATTTATAATTTAAAATAGGGTTCTTGAGATTTATGGATAAAATAAATCCATAAATCAGCACAACACATACCTTAGTTCTTGATTTAGCAATGATTGACGAAGAGACTTTCTTGAAATTGAATCCCCAATTAAAACCCTAGCTTGTTCTTAAGGGAAAATTGAGAGAAACTAGTATATTTTGGGTGAAGAATGGCTAAATCACGTGTTATTAGGTTTAAATAGGGGTGGAAAATTAACCCTTTTAACCCTGGACACGTCTTTTAATTTCAGTGAAATTTTTCCGAATTGGATCCCTGGCGCAATGCGGTGCTATCGCGTCGTGTCACTGAAATTTGACTACTGGGAATTTGAGGGATGGCGCGACGCAGAGTCATCGCATTGCTACTTCATTTGCGAGTTGGAATTTTGGTACAACATGGAGAAATTGCATTGAGACACTTAAAAAAAGGACAATTTCCATTTTAGCTTGTGGCGCGGCACGCCACTGACCAATTTAGCACTGTTTTACGAAAGGAACTTGAAACAGTCATAACTTCTTACCCGGTTATCGGATTTGGGAGAATCTTATATTGATGGAAAGGTTATTGAATTTTCCACATGACAAAAAGTGAAAATATTAAAAATTCCTCATGGAATAAATATCATTCAATTTAGAAGATAATACTAGATATTCTTGAGACAAAATTAGTTAGGAAACTTCGGGGTATTATATTAGTCTAGTAGCATAGATGGTTTGTGTTCACTAGGTTCTGAATAAATTTTGAAGGTCCATGTGGAAATGTTCTCTCTTTTCTTTGCTTTCAGCTAGCACAACTAACTCCTTCATTGTATTTGCAAATACTTAATTGATCATTAGTGCATCGCAATCTGGAGTGGTTTGACATAATCATAAAAGGTATTGATAGGTTGATCTGGTCCTGAGTCTAGTTTTCCATAGAAACTATGGGTGGAACATTGTGATCTAAATGAACCAGGTAGGGTCCATGTTGCAATTGTGCCTGACCCATTTCCTACACATAGAAGGGCACACCTGGGACAGATTTAAATGGCCAGTTTTTATCCAAAATCCCATAACTTGATATTTGAAGCTTGGGAACTCAACTTTTGGAGACTCAAAAGGTGTATTTTGATTTATTTTTTTATTAGGTAAGTTTCTAAATCAATATCTTAACATTCCACAATGATTATTTCATGATTATTCTATTTCTGCAGGCGACTGTGGTATAGAAGGAATGACGACAATCATGCCGAGAATGATATCAAAATCAGTCATCTCTAATTCGACTAAGTCTGCTGAAGTAACTTTCTAAAATATCATAATCGGGTAGTTCCTGTATACCCATTGGGCTATGATGGTTTTTCCCTCTGAGGTAGAGACTGAGAAGGGATCTGCTAGAATTTCGGGACTGATTCCAAAATTAACTGCTATATAGGGAGTAACAAAAGATAAAGAAGCTCCTTGATCTAGCAAAGTGTAAACATGCACATGAAAGATCTGTAACATACCAGTAACTACATCAGGAGAATTTTCCTGATCTTGTCGGGTCTGAAGAGTATATAGTCTATTTGGGTGTTGCCCGCTAGTAGCAATGGTGGTGGCACCCTGCTGATTCGAGCGATTGGACTGAGCTGGGGAGCGGAGATAACTCTAATAACCTGACTGGGGGTAGTCTCTGACTCAGTGTCTTGTCTTACCACAACCGAAATAGACTTTACTGCCAGCTCTGCAAGCACCCTTGTGGTTCTTACCACAAGTCTGACAAATGGGATTAGTTCGGGCATTGCTGACAATGTCCTGAGACTTAGATCCTGGCAATCTATCTCTGAACTTAGGAGTTGGATCACTGGATGAAGAAGGAGATGGAACTGATGACTTAGGAAAAAACTGAGAACGGTTTCCTCCTTCTGATTTAGGCTGACTAAAATTAAAGCTACGTATCCTAGCTTTCTTATTCTGCTTTTCCCTCTGCTTAATCTTCAGCTCCTCTATCTTCTAAGCATGGGTCATAAGTCTAGCTAAAGTTATGTCACTATTTAGCATGGCAGATCTGCACTCATTAACCACGCTATCATATACCCCTGAAGCGAACTTACTCATTTTGGCTCTGCCATCTGCAACCACATCAGGGTCATATCTAGCTAATTGAGTAAACTTTAGAGAATACTCTTTCACAGTCATATTACCCTACCTGAGGTTGATGAATTCTAGCACCTTAGCCTCTCTATGCTCTTGGGGAAAGAATCTGTCTAAGAATGCAGTGACAAACTCCTCCCACTCTATAGGACCTGCATCATCTGACCTTTCGGACTTCCACTGTTTGAACCAAGTATGAACCACATCCTGCAACTGATATACAGCTAGCTCAACACTCTCAAAAGTAGTTACCCCATGATGTCTGTCACCTTATGCACCTGATCTAGGAATTCCTAAGGGTCCTCATCTACTTTAGACCCGTAGAAGGATGGAGGATTCATTCGGGTGAAGTCTCGAATCCTAGATGCAGTTGAGTTGGCCACTGGGTTGGCTGGAACGACAGCTGGTCACTCATTATGGGCAGCTACTAACTAAGCAAGAGTGGTAAATGCAGTCCTAAACTCTGCATGAGAAACATGATCGCCCAAAGGTTCTCCAGGTTGAGGGGCTGACTGATTTCTTCTCTTAGGAGGCATATTCTGAAATAAAGAGAAGAAGCGGATTAGACTGAGAGATTGACTTGTGATTATGCTCACTGGCACGACATGAATACTAAAAGAAGGAAAACTGTTCCTACACATCTCATAGCCTCTTGCACATAAATGTGGCGCGCAATACACCCATGCACAAGACTCTACTAGATGTGGCTTTCAGACTTTCTAGGACTCTATTGAAACTTAGGCTCTGATACAAAGTTTGTAATGCCCTGATTTGCTGAACCGAAATGCTACACGGTGCTCATGACCCCGAATGACCACAATCTAACCCATGACTGATATTTGTACCTGTATACTGTATAAAATACTGAATAATGCAGAAACATGCACTGAAATGTCATAAGGTTCAATACTGAACATAACATGGATGAGATAACATCTATGGGGTAATACAATACCCAAAACAAAACTATAAACACTGAAGTCTGAAACATAATAGTCTGCATCTAGTCTGAAAGCCTCTACTATCTGAATAATCTGAATAAGGAGTTGATGGGACATGTCCCCAACTAACTCTAACTAATAACTAATTAATGAAATAGTGGAGAAATAATCATGTCCTCGAAGGATGAGGACTCACTTCTATTCTGACTGCTGAGACTGGAATCTACTGTTGATCTGGAACTCGTGTCTCTGAACCTATGGTGTAAAATAAAAGAAAGCACCATAGCGAAAATGCGTCAGTACAAAGGAATGTACTGAGTATACATGTGAGGTAGGCTAATACAAGAGTTAACATGCATGAATAATGCTAGCTGACTGTCTAACATGAATGTGAGAATACATACATAAATACGTAACTGTAACTGACACTGTAATATCATGATTACTGAAACTGAATACTGATGACATGACGTACTAAAAATTGATATATCTGATAGCATAAATAGTTGTATATAAATGTAACTGATAACATGGGTGACTGTATCTGACAATCCTGAATCTGATGGAACTATTTGAGTTCCTTACTGTATCTGAGTCGACTGTATCTGATAGTCTTAAATCTCATGAACTATCTGAGTTCTTTTACTGATACTAGTACTAAAATTGTGGGAGGTAGTATTTAATCGACATGCCCCTGATACGCCATTATGGTTGAGATGGGGTCCAATTTGTAACCCCAATTGGAAGGGTGTCAATACCGCACCACTGGTAAGGACAAATTGTAGGCGACCCTCATCTAATAGTGTCCCCTGTACGAGAACGATGGGGCCCTTATCTGACAGTGCTTATCTACCTCATCAACTCTCATCAACAGTGTTGATATCTCAACCTATGCTGGCTATATAGTTTTGGAATGCAAGGATGACTGCTAAGGATCACACCCTCATCTGATAGTGTGTGTCCCTATCCTTGGATTCACTCGATGCTAATTTCTAATCCCATCTGAATGGAAACTGAACATAATTTACTGAACTGAACATGGACTGAGTTACTGAATTTCGTTGACTGACGGAATATTACTGATATCTGACAACTGACTGAGTTCATAAGATCATGGAGATTTCCTAAGTCATAAGACTTTATGAAGTCTAAGGATCATGGATTGACTAAGAGTATCGTGAAACCATGACATGCTCTAGGTACACAACTAATGTTTCGGGTACAAGTACCCCCAGGACTCGATGGAAGAAAACTGACCAAGCATAACTTTCTTGAACATATAACTAACATCATAATCCATAATACATTTATAGAAGCATTCCATCAAAACATATGATAGGCACAACTTGTACATACATGGGGATTTGATGATATCATACTAGTTGGGCATTGTTCCTTCATCTTGGCATTCAATCAAACACATGGTAGGGATAGCACATATAGACAACATTATACAATAATTAATCATCATGATTCATCTTTAATTTCATCATCCTAGGGTTTATTCATAGGTTTACATGAATATACATCTATACAAATCAATTCCACATAAAATTGATCACACAACATGGATTTGAATTCAATTGATCATTCTCAACAAAAACAAAACTAACTCAACATAAAATTCATAAAGAAATCCATAACTTGAATTTAGAAAAGGGATTCTTGGGCTTCATGGACGAAAGGAGTCAATGAATGAACACTATGCATACCTTAGTTCGTGATTTCGTGAAGATTGATGGTGAAACCTTCTTGAAATTGGATCTTCTATGAAAACTCTACCTTGTTCTTGAGAGAAACTTGAGAGAAGAGAGTGTATTTTGGGTGAAAAGTGGATGAATCACGTGTTAAAGGGCTTAAATATGGGTGGGAAATTAAACCTTTTAACCTTGGACGTGTCTTGTAATTTCAGTAAAAATTTACCAAATTGAACCCCTGGTGAGATGCGGCGCTATCGTGTCGTGTCACTGGAATTTGAAAATTGGTAAACTGAGGGATAGCGCGACGCGGAGCCATCGCATTGCCCCTTCCTTCGTGACCTGGAACTTTGGTGCGACGCAGGGGAAATCGCGCTGAGACACTGGAAAAAGGGGAACTTTGAGTGCTGGCGCGACGCGCCATAATCGCGGGAACCTATTGGAAATTTCCAAATGCCATTTCCTCTTGTGGTGCGGCGCGCCAATGACTAATATGGTGTTGTTTTACGATGGGAACTTGAAATAGTCATAACTTCTTACCCGGTTATCGGATTTAAGTGAATCATATATCGATGGAAAGCTTATTGCATTTTTCCCATGACAAAAAGTAAAATTCTTAAAAATTCCTCATGTAATAATTATCATTCACTTTAGAAGCTAATACTAGGCATTCTTGGAATAAAATTGGCTAGAAATCTTCGGAGTATTACACAAGCGGCAATAGGTAGGGCAGAGAGCATGATATACAACGGCAAATATCGTCACATAAGACAGAGACATAATACCTTTAGAGAAATTCTCTCTAGTGGAATTATCACTGTTGACTATGTGAGGTCAAAGAATAATATGTCGGATCCACTTACAAAAGGCCTATCTAGAGAAGGAGTTAAGAGAACATCCAAGGAAATGGGTTTAAGGCCTGGGACAAGTCAGCATGGTGATAAATCTACCTAGAAGACTGGAGATCCCAAGAGCTAGGTTCAAGAAAATCAAACAAAGTTGTGTCTGACAGGTTCAACATTGTCAAATACCCAACCCATTCTCATGATGTAGACAATGTTTAGTAAAGAGGATAGGACTTATGGTGTGAAGTCTTTTAATGATTATCTAAATTTGGCATATTTGATCAAATAGTTTAATCTATAGGATTGAACATTTAAAAATCACCTATGTGAGGGCAAAGTGGAAGCCGCTTCAAGGAGAATGTTAGTAAAGGCCTATTCTCTAAGATCTCATGAAACCGGAATGTGTTCATGGCTGAAAAGAACAAAACCGTGAGAACCATAAACGGTAAAAGGTTGGTTGTGTGACATGTGTTGTCTAGGTGTATATTAAAGATCGACGGTTCAAAGATATCAAATCTACCAATTGATCGAGTGCATCCGATGCATGTTCACTACGAAATTTCAAAGGGAAACCCACTTATCCAAATGCAATCAGTCTTTGCTTGATGATCACATACTTATCCGTAAAATTTTATGAAAAAAGTAGTCATTCCCCATTCATGTGGGGGATTGTTGAGTTCAATATGTATGAAAAGTATGAATGGAAATGAAGGGAAAATGGTGGAGAGAAAAAGAGACACATTTTCTTCCAGTTCTCAATCCATTCCTATATCTACTTTACTATCTCCCATTCCTCTCCAAATTAGTGATCGAGATGATGTCCCAATTGCAAGTTTGATTCCAAGAAAATCAAGATCTCACTCTAAGAGAAAGAATTCCCCCTCTCCTATTATTATTGAAGATCAAAATCCTATTGAGCCTAGTCACTCTATAGACATTCTTAGAACTCCTCACACTCGTGGGAAAAAGCAATGAGAAGAATATTCCTTAGCTGAATCTTTTAAGAAAGTAAGAGAAAATGTGTTGCAAAATCTGCTTCTCCTTCTCCTCCTTCCTCTTCTCCAGATATACTTCTTCGTTCAGTGCAAAAAGGCAAGACGATGGAACACATAATTCTAAAACCCTCTGCCTTTCATACACCTTCCTCTAAGACAAAATCCACATCTACTTCCAAGACTACATCCTCTTCCAAGTCCACTGCTAAAAGAGCCTCTTAACACTAATAAAAATAGGTTAAGATACCTATTCCCTCTGACTCCTCTGCATCTGAGTCACTTTCTGATAACCCTCTTGCTCCCTCTATTGAGCTAGATCCCAATTTTAAGTTTGATGAGGATACTTCTAATAATCGTGCCTCTCATTCCACTCATATTATACACTTTCAAAAATGCAAGTTATCTAGAGGACGCGTTGTTACTGGTTTTGGGGGCCTTGAGATGGCTATTCTGCTTTCAAAATTAGAGGCTTAAGGGTGTTCACAGTTGGCCCTTTAAGGTGATCACCAACGTAAGTTTGGGAAAGATGAAGTTTATGAGTTTTATACAAATGGGGTAGCTCTTGGGAATATATTTTCTACCACTGTTTGATAGATCACTATAAATCTTATTGTATCTGACCTTGCTCACATTTTGCGCATTCCTACTAGAGGTTGGGGTCATTATGTCAAGGTCACATGGCCTTCGCTTGATAATCTGGAATTTGCCCTTGACATATCTCGCAAGTTTTCTGGAAATCCCCATCTTACAAATCATCAAATATTCTTTAAACGTAAGGATAACTCTACTCCATCATCTTTACTTTGATATTGTTCATAAGATGCTCATTTCGCTGCAAGAAAGAAAGACTGTGGAAAATTTCCTTGACCTCACTCTCATCGAACTGCTTGACTCTGAAGTTCAGATTGATCTACCTTGACTTATGATCCAGCACATGTAATGGGTAATACTTCAAGATATGAATGGCCATGCCTTGCCATATCAATTTTGGCTCACTCCCATTTTTTAGCACTTCAACGTGCCTATTAAAGTGTGGTCTTTGAAAACCACTAAGGATGTCATTAGGACTGTGAACCATATGGAGTTACCTATTTCCATGAGGAGTGCTGATAACCCTGTGCAAAGGTTATGTACTACCCTTGCTGCTAAAACTGCCGAATTGAAAGTAGCTTAAGCTGCACTGGATATTGCTCAGGTTGCTCATGCTTCTGATAAGATGGATCTTCTTGATCAAATTGACTCACTTAAGACTTCTATGGAATGTGAACGATCCAAAAATACAGAGATTGTTTGAAAATTGACCACCATTATCCCCTCTTCTTCTTCTACCTCCCCCTCTTAGTGCCTTAGGAATAATTCTTTTGTTTTCCTTCACTGGCTAGCTTGTTATCTCTTTAGCTATTTCTGGGTAATTTTTATTGTATCTTTCTCTTAAATGAAATGGACCCATTTTCTGAATTGTGTTCTGCTTCTATTTTTCATAATGCATAAGTGTTCTTTTTTCTCTGAATCTTGATTGTTTTAGTGATAGCCCCAGTGTACATGGATTGTTAAATAATATTTTTCTGACTTTGGGCCTTGCTTTTCGATTATGTCAAAAGGGGGGAAGTATTAGATTGTGCAATGTTATAACTCAATGACTAACCTATTTTCTAGTGTTCTTGTGTCTTATTCCTTTAATGAGTATGTCAGGATGTTGTGAAATATGTGTTGAGTGGTTTGTCATGATAAAAAAAGGGAGAATTTATTAGAGCAAACAAGTTTTGATGATTGACATATGTTAATGAAACGTGTTAGTCGTCCTCACATATAAGAAATATTGAACTAGAGGCAAGGCTGATAATGCATAAAGTCGGGAGTGGATAAGCAAGGTAATTCAAATATGCTTTCAGCACATATCACATGCATAAAAGATATTGAAAGAAAGATAAACACAATACTTCAAGATTGATCAAATAAAAGAGTCTTACTCATTCAAGGAGACATAATGCAACAAGGAGTGAAACTACCAGGTAGAGTCCTATCGAAGAAAGAAGATTAGATGATCTGCAGGACTACATGGGAGTTGGCTTAAATAGAAGAAATCATCAAATAAAGTTTTACCCACGCACTGATAAGAAAAGCTTCAATCAGCAAATCAGTTTACTAGCTTGAAGAAGAACCTGGTCCTTTACTTAGAGAGTCATAGACTTTGTGTAATAGGTTGGTTCTTTGAGTTGTAATGAGTCTTAATTATAGTCTCAATGAAATATAAACTGAGTTAGAACTTGTGTCTTCAAGTTACGGAACTCGAAGACTTGGGAACACTTATCTTAGAAAGATTTGTGTTATTGTAGAAATAGGAGTTAGAAGTTTAATTCCTAGTTTACATGAGTTTTGTAATTTGTTGATTGTTGAGGGTCAAGAGTTTTAGTGAAGTTGGGGTTAAATCCTGTAGAGGTACAGGTCATATTTTTTTACACCTTTTTAAGACGGGCGTTTTCCATGCAAAAATAGTCTTCATATTTACTCTACTTAAGTGAACCATGTTAGCTTACTTGTTCCACTGATAGACAACTAATAGAGTAAAATATTAAAATCAGTAGGTACACATTCCGATAAGAAGAAATTTACAAATATGAGGTATGATCACTTTTTCTTTGTAACACATCATGGTTAGGAAACTCTATCGACATAGAGGCTAATATTTCTACTTTTATTCTGCTTCATTACAAAAAGAAGGTTGATTTTTATACCCCAAGTCTTCTTTAGATATAGATATCAACGTATATATATGTGCTATGAGTCGTAGTAATTTTTAATGTAGCACAAAATTTTCCCTCTTGCGGCGACCATAATATGAGTGTTATTTGTCAATCTTTTCTCTTCTTCACTTTACATTGTTATGGTTATTAATTAATTTGATGTTTGATCTTCATCGTGGAACATAAATTAAACGATTTAAATAGCATATTGATGTTCATATTACATTGAAAACCAAACTCCTTATTTTTAGGATGACATGTGTACATCCATTATTATACAACTGTTATGAGCAAAACGTTTTGATATTTTTGGCGCTTCTAAATCATCAGTATAACTGAAATCATACCCTTAACTTGGTGGAAGTCACGTTTACACAATTTTATGTCCTTGTATTTAATGAAGTAGGGAACATATTTACTGTATTCAAATTGTATATACTCATCATTGTGTAAAAGTAACTGCTCATCTCTGTTAAAATAATGCAAAGGTTTTCAAGAATTAATAGCAAAATACTTGCTCATTGTAACTTTTCTCTACAATTATACCATTGTCATGCAGGGGATAAAACAAAGAAGCCACTTTGAATCTCAACTCCATATACAAGGATATTCTCCCTAGTATTGCAGAGCATAGGCCGGACAACCAAGATAATATGCCCACCAGTGTTACTGAGAAGTGGATTGAGGTAAAATACTCAAAATACAAAGTAGATATTGATCTTTACTTTTTTGTGATCAAGGTTATGCTGTGCACTCTTGCAGCAACCGACGCCCCCGCAGCAGGACCTTCTGAAGGAAGAACCGAACCTTAAACAACCAATGTAGAAGTAACACCTTCTGAAGGGGGAACAAAACTACAAACAGAAAATGCTAAAGTCATGATTTCTAAAGGGAAAGCCAAACCTCAAACAGCCAATGCAAAAGTCAGGCCCTCCAAGGGAGAACCGATCCTCAAACAGACAATGCTGAAGTCATGCCTACGAAAGGAGGAGCTGAGTGAAGCATTTGGAAAATAAATGACTTTATATCTAGTATTTAATACCGTTATTCTTGAAAAATAGTTTGAAAAATTTCTGTTGTTAGTTAAGTCAGATGTAAAAACTTTTGATTTTTTAAACGAGATTTTGGTTGCTTTTCTTGCTATCTTTGCTCAGAGTTTGAATACTGAACTATTGGTTAGTTGTGTCATTACAATACTTCTAATTGATCTCAATACTTCCCAAACACCTTCATGTTTCATGATAGCAACTTTACTGCTATATATGGGTCTCTGCATATACACATCATAAACATATTTAAAACCATTTATGATAGGATTCATGCCTAACTAGTACACCATTTTTAGATTTTATTCATAGCCAGGAAAGTTACTTGTTTGTTTTATCCATTGTTACTGTCCTTAAAAAAGCAAACGCGTGCACATTTGGTATTTAATCCAACCAATGGATACATGACTTCATATTTCATATGCATTCAATAACTAACTCTACCAAAAGCAATTGTCTGGTTGTAAGATAGTTCACTATAATTCAGTCATATCGTTTTTCATCATCCAAAGCCGTACCCCCAAAATTTGCCTAAGGAACAGGTTATTCGATCTATTCCATTGCTGTGTACTTTAACTGTGTAGATTAAAGTATGTAAAGTAACAATACAAAAATTTATCAAAAAATATCCTGATTTACAAATGGTTAAAAAAACACGACCTACACCCCTGCAGGATTTACCCTAAACTCCACTAAAATAATCATCCGTAATTGAAATCTCGGACTACAACTCTTATAACCTAGGAAATAACTCTAATCCCTAATTTCAAAAATCTTCCTAGACTATTGAATCCCATGACAAGTTATCCCAACTTTAAATTTAGATTATGAAGCTATAGCAACCTAGAAACTAAGCACTAATTCCCAAAAATTCAACAATCACCTGGCCCTTGAACCCTGGTTGTTTAACCGCTTCATGTTATCCCAACATGAAACCCAAATTACAATATTCTTGTAACCCTAGGAAATAACAACAATTCCTAGAACATAATCCTTCCTACGTTTATGTTTCAATTCTTCAAGTAGATCCCCAACTTGAAGGTAAAGTCCTAAGACTTTTTATAACACACTGAATCTAACAAAATAGGAAAGTTACAACTCAATAAACAATACTCATAATTCAACTCAAGAACTGTAAAGTATATTCTTAAGGAACAGGTTCATCAATCTAATCGTTCATACTGATGCACTTTGATCTCTAGTCAGGACTCTCTCAAATATGAGCTCCCTCAATTTGATTGTGTTCTTCCCTTTTCTCTCAACCTAGGAGCATGGGGTTCTGTTATTAAGATATACTATTAATCATGTGGTTTATCTTATATTTTTATGTTTTCATCTCATCTAAAGACAATTTATTTTATTTACTTAAGTTAATAAAGTCTTTAATTGAATAGATTATGGTGATAACATGTGTGTCATTTACTTATATAGTAGACAATTTTATGTATAAGTTATTTAACTCATGCATGAAAGACTAAAATTATCAGTTCTTATAAGTTTTAACTTAATGTACACAGTAAAAGAAAAAGTAGGACACACATCTTGATAATTGTAGTACAAGATTAAATATAATTTAATCATAATTATAAAAGTTGTAATACTTCAACTTCTTGAGCTGGTACATTTTGTATATAATGAACGGACCAAATATAAATGCTCATTTATGTTTAGAAGGTTAATAAACAATATCTCTAGTCCATTACATGTACATATACTCTTAATCACTTCATATAATTATTATGTTCATTGCAGTTTCATCTATAATTTTAATTTATTCAATAGTGATAATCTATTATAAGTCAATTCATTTCTAATATATTGGATGATAACAAATCACACTAGTAAAATAATAGTTAGCTGATAGAACCATGTATCGAAATTAAAATAGAAGCCACATTTGTATGATTGCTTATATGTTTTCATAAGAAACTCTTATAGGTGGCTTTAATATCCATCATGTGAAATAAGATGAGCATAATTATAAAGGATTAAGCTAATCAATAAATTAAATTTTAAAAGAATTTAATTTAACTGATTGCTGTCAATAATTCTAATAAGGAGAGTTAAATAAGGTGTAATGTTGGATTTCATAATTAAATCGAGGAGTGCAAATTGTTGTTTTTTTAAAAACAAAAGATGAGCAAGCAAAAAGGGGGTTAAATGACACTCTTTGGATTAAAATGACTTTCAAGCTTTCAATATGTTTTCAATAATTTTATTAAGCATTAGGGGGCTTTAAATAGCCAACATACAATAAAAAAATCTGCATAATTTAAAATTCAAAAATCTAAATTATCTCAACAAACTAAACAAACTAACAAACATTAAGAATTCAAATTCATCCTAAAACTAAATAATTTATTAGACTAAAGATTAATTCAGTGACTAAATGCAAAACTCAACACTCTTCCTTTACTTTAGTAACTGCAACTTAAATAGTTGCTACTCTTCAATTTGTGCTCTTGCAATAGATCTAATTTTTTCTTGATTTTTTTTTAGAATTTGGTCTTTCTTTTATATATTTTTTTGTTTTGTGCTTAAAGAACAATATCAACACTCTTGTCTTGTTTGAAAGAGATTTCATAGGCTTCTTATAATATTGTAAGATTTTTTCTTTCATCACAACATCACAACATCACATAAAGCATAGGTTTCAAAATATGATTTCTTCCCAAAACAAATTTTATAAATTTTATCGGTGAAAAAATTTGGGACATTCAAATAGAGACTGCTGTGTCAAATCTTTTATAGGTTAGAAATAACCCTACGCTTTAAAAATAAGCACATGTTAAAAATGGTAGCCCTACTGGGTTAAAATGGGTAGCTTTGACTTGTTAAAAAGGCAGCTCTTACGTGTTAAAAATGGTAAAGTAGTGCTTTGGAAAAATCACATATCTCGTAAGATCAATGAAGCTCTAATACCACTGTTGGTTTTTTAAAAAATAATGAGGCAATGAAAAGGAGTTTAAAATAACTCTCTTTGGATTGAAATAACTTTCAAACTTTCAATAAGCTTTCAATAGCTTTCAATAAATTTATTAAGCATTAAGGGGCTTTAAATAGCCAACATATAATTCAAAAATCTGCATATTTTAATATTCAACAATCTAAACTATCTCAAAATACTAAACAAATTAACAAATATTTTGAATTCAAATTCATCCTAAAACTAAATAATTTACTAGATTAAAAATTACTACTGTAACTAAATGCAAAACTCAACACAAATTAGAGTTTTTTAATGAAATAATTTATAATTTTTTTGTGATATGATAATTCATATATTTGCGAATCAATATCATAATTGAAAGCCTTTGTTAGTAAATTTGTGATCCCAAATATGCCTAATTAACTAATCAAATTTGAAAAAGGAGAGGTTTATTATAGAAGAAGTAGTATATATTATTTACTGATCATCTTTAATATGGAATAAAATGAATGAAGTCTGACTTTAATAGTAAAAGAAGGTTTTGCTCCATAAAATGATGTTTTAAGAGTAAAAAAAGTTTTTTTGTCTTAAAGGGGCTTAAAGGAAAGAAAATATTTACCTCCTCTCGTTATATAGTAAAATGGGGATAAAAAAGGCTGATTTTTTTCATTAACAATCTTTCTTTTTCTCGATGAAAATAAGTTATCCGCACAAGTATTGGCTGAAAAGTTAACGAGGAACTAGTAAAAGGCTGTAATTCTTGATTTTATTGCATTGAGCAAAGAATTGTGAATGCTTGAAAAGATTAATGCTTTCTGAATTTTTATTTTATTTTATATTACATAACAATAATGTTGTTAGAATTATCCATGAGAATTGATTTCGCTATGCATGTTCTATCATCTTTGTGAAACTCGATCTCTATTAATAGGTATGAGTCTTCTATATTAGAGTATGTGCCCTACTGATTACTTATTTTAGTGTAAAAGTTGTCTATAAATGAAATAGTGTAACGCCCCGAAATCGGGTCCCGAGACGTCACACTGTGCTTAGGGTCACAAGTGACCCCAAGCTAACCCTTCTACTGGCATAACTCATAAGCAACTGAATAAAAATACAAATCCATAAAAATCAGTAGAAATTAACTCTTTTCTGAATCTGATCGATACAAAAATGAAATTTTACAGGATTACAATTCTGCCTTTACAACCAAAATTGAAACAAAATACATCAACTTCTACTGACTGTCTATGAAGCCTCTACTAGTACTGACTGTAGGTAGCTGGGTCATGACTCCTGACTACCCCAACTCAATATGACTGAATAAAGAAAATACAACACTATAAACTCTGCATAACTAACCCAAGCTCTTGCATCAAAAGGACTCATCACCTGCTGACTGGATACCACGAACTGACTGGATCCAAAGGTGCAACTATACCTTGTACCTATATTCCGAGAAAATATAGCCCACATACGAATATGTGGGTCAGTACCATGGAAAAATACCAAGCATATGGGGGTGCAATGCATATATAAAATAATATCTTAATATCATCATAGTTTATAAAATTATGCATGCTGATATAGATGACTCACTTAACTCGAATTAAATCATCAAAATCATGGATGAATAATACATGTAAAGTAAAACAAGTGAGTCATTACAATACGTTCTCAATTCACTTTCATCTCAATTTCAAATCATCAAAACAATCAAATCTCATGTCAATTCTCATTAGAATATATTCCTTAAATCTTTTAAGAATAATGACTTTCTCAAACTCAACCTTTTAAGCAAATATATTTTCATCTCAGATAGAAGAGTACACACACACATTGTGAGATCCTATAACCGACATAAACCATGTGAGCTACATGGAGTCCAACGTACAACCCACGTTGGGGAGAGCCATCCTATCCTTGCCATCGGAGTAGGACGATCGATTTCAAATCCACACAAACTAGTGATCACTATATAAATCAGTCTCAGGCTCACTCCTATAGGGGCACGTAGTTGTAGGGAAGTAAGGTTACTTTATACCTCCCACTCGGTGCTAAAGATTTCTCCCGGACTTAGCTCAGATCATTTCGAAGAAAATCCACAACAAAATAATTTCAGTAATATATAAATATACATCAGGAGTCATCATGCTTCACATTTATCAAAATCAACCACGTTGTGGATTTCTTTCACACTCGAGTTCAAAACAACTCCATTAAGACCAAAAGGTCAAATCATTCAAAACATCTCAAATTATTTAAACTCAAGGTGTTTATAACATATGATTTTCTCAAAATAAAAATCTCAAATAGGGTTCCAAAAACCCATACATCAATATCACCACAAAACCTTCCAAAGTTTCATACTTTATGACATAAGCACAAAAATAATCACTTAAAACTTAAAATTTCAGCTTTATAATCATACATCTTGGTAAAGAAAATTATCTTTAGGATTCAAATATCATTGTGCTTATAGCACATAATTTCTCAAAGTACAATTCCAATTAGGACTCAAGGTCTCATACATCAAAGTCATATCAAATTTTCTCAAGATTCATGCTTTTCATCATAAATATTTATAACTTACTTTAAAATCTGGAAAATTCAGCTTTATGCACAAAAATGTCATCATTCTCATTCAATTCAACTTTCAAAACATAGAGAGTACCATAATCTCATGTAAAATTATGTAGGGTATAAATTCATGCTTCAAATTCATATCAAAACATGTAAAATCATGTATATTCATAAAAAAAAAATCAATTTGTGCACAAGAACGAAAGAGAGTTGTTGTTGAAAACCCCCACATACCTTGAATGATGAACTTTAGATCGATACTCGTTTTTGAGATGTTAATCTTGCCTTTGAATGATGGGTCTTGGAGTTCTTGGACTAGAAACTTGGAATCTTGAATAAATTTGCAGAATTAATGGTGAACTTTGGAGGTTCTTGAAGTTGGATGTTGGAGCTTAGGGTTTTCTTTTTGAGGAAATTTGATGAAATATAACATATAATGCTTCTAATAGGCTTTAATATAGGGTTTGGACGGATTTTGGGTGAGGGGGAATGACCAAAACGCCCCTAAACCCATAAAAAAACTGAAATTCGAATCTGAAACAGTGTTGGCGCGTGATCTGCGCGCGGCGCGGGCCTAATCGCCCTGGCCTACAGCTCTTCACTAAAAGGGTTGTAACTTTTCGCTCGAGTATCGTATTTTTACGAAATTGGTATCGTTGGAAATCTAATTCAATTATCTACAATTTTCTAGGTATTATTATGCAAAATTATATGTATATAAAGAGTTATAATCGTTTGAAATAGACCCTTGTAGGATCGAATGTCAAACTTTGGATTAATCAATTGGTCTTAGCTCAACTTTGTTCTAAGTCATTGCTATGAACATTTTTCACCTCAAAGGTACTTCATAGACTAGGATAATGATCTCGAAAACTATATTCATATGAGAGTCACTTGGATTAGTGTTTAGACGCGTAGAAACGACGGTTCGAATCCTAGCACGAAAATACGGGGTATTACATTATCTCCCTCTTGGGAACATTCATCCTCGAATGTGAATAATTAAACTCAAACACAGAGGAATCTTGGTCTTTGAGATATCATGTACAACTGATATAAACTGAATCACTGAATCTCAAACATAATGAGCCACTGAACTGATCCGCAAGTGCACGAATTCTTATGAAAATAGCTATATGGGTAAGATAGGAATGGGAGTGTCAACTTATGAGTCACCATTACTTTGCACTGGACCTGATCTCATGAGAAAAGATGAGATTTTTATAAAAATGAAAACTTAGGGTATTACAATAACCCCCTCTTTGGGATCGTTCGTCCCCGAATGATTTTGATTTGGTTGAAATACTAAAGAAGATCGAGATGATACACAGGATACTCACGAACTGAATCATGGCTCAATATCTGAATCTGAAATTGATGCTATTAGGGAGTAAAGAGCTTTGAGAAAAATCTGAATAAAACATCTGAATAAGGAATTACAACATTGCTATCCCTATGTGACCCGAAACATCGGACCATAAATCATAAGCTAGGATAAAATTACTAGGCCTTAAGAAATGCGACTTCTTACTTTCAAGCTTAGCAACACTGATCAAATTCTTCTTCGACTAGGCTATTCCCTTCAAATATCACACTCGCTTGATTCAACTTAAAGTTTTCATATGGCATTGATGAATTCGTCTGTTAAAGTCTAAAATGAACTAGTTCACTTTATTATGGTAAGGCCTAACTCGAAACCACAAGATGCTACATGTAACTCCACACCATAATACAAATCTGGGCCATGAATTCAACACTCTGAGCACTATCATAACTACTCACTCTAGGATGATTTTCCTTATCACTTCAACCATTAAATTCAACTTCTTACATGCCGACATGACTTTCAAGCCTATTTTCATATCAACATCTACACCATTCAATTTTTCGGAAGACACACATAAACTATTCTCAACTAAACAAATCATACACAGGACTTTACTTCAATATTCTCCACTCATGGACTTACATAAAACAACCATACAACAATCTCTCCCAACATGGGACAACTACTTATTTCTATCTGCACAATCATTCATCATTACTATCTTGATCTAAGGGAAGGTCACTGAAAGGTTGGAATATTGGGATTCGAAACATGAAGGGATACTAAGCATAACTTAACACCTTACTGAGGCCCGAGGAATAGAGGATTCACGGCATGGATTCATTAAAGAGATCTAATCTGAAGACGTATCCGATATAAATCTGAATTTCACTGATCGTTAAAAGTGTTGCATGGGTACATGAGTCAGAAGATACATGACATAAATTTTTGGAATTTATAACTTACGAAAGGTGATTCCGACTTCTGAATGATCTAGAACTCCCCATATTAAGAATTGGAAAGATACATGATTCTCTATTATGCACGCGAATATGAACTATGATCATTGAACTGACACATAAGGCATAAGTAGATATTGGAATAACTGAAATACCCACACTAAAATAAAAATGGGTTAAGACCCATCCTCACTCTCTCGATGTTTCTACACTACACTGGCATCACTACTAAAATTGGGAAGTCTAACTTTGTTACTTATTCTATCATCTCTCCCTTATCTTGAAGCCATCCTTATAAAACTACGGAACCCCTTACTACAAAGCTTTCTTGGAGTAACAATGGAGGATCTGGACTTCTTTGAAGAAGAGCTTTGGAGTTCTTAGGGCATTGCTTGGGAGAAAAATAATGAAAACATGTCTAATGTGTTTAGAATAGGCTTAAATCTTATGTTTATATGGATTAGGGATGGGAAAAAGACTCATTTTCCCTTAATGAAATGAAAAAAAAATAGAAGCTGAAATTTGGCCTGGCGCGATCCAGCAGGCGGCGCCCGTTCTAGAGCGGTGCACTACCCCAGGTGGTGCCTGCTAATCGCGGGGTGCTACTGGAATGAAAACCAAACGTGGTCTTAGGCTCGTCCAAAAATTCCAAAACTCACCCAGAACATGCTACAACCTTTCCCCATCGCATCACAACAAAAATTTCAAGAAACAAATGTCGGGAAGGTCACCAAAAAAAATCAACAAAGATAAAGGGTTCAAAATAAAACTAAGTGTTGAAACTCTTAGCTAAAAATTCTAAGTGTTAAGCTCAACTTGACTCATTTTGAAGGCTTTAACAACGACGAAATTTATGGGGTCATACATTACACGTAAATAGTAGAAATTATCCCAAAGAACTACACCTGAAAATGTAAAAATCTCTGCTAATGCTTCCTTCGTAGTCAACTAATATCACATCCCTAAACTTACACCAGTATACCCAACATCATCAACCTATAACCCATAAGCTAATTGAGAAGAACCTCGTATACCACATCGCCTCATTCATACTTATCAACTCAAGGGTACAACTAACCACACAATACTTAACAAATTTCGAAAATAAGGAAGCCCCATATTACCTTGGGCACACCTCTACATCATACCTGCAACATCATACTAATTTTTGATAAATAAACTCTTACATACACTGTTCAAGCCCACTAGATTACTTTCATACAACTAGATGCACTATCTTTACATCTACCTTGATGACCATCCACCGATCAAACTTAATGTCTAGTGCTAAGCATGATTTAACAACCCACCATACACACAATTCTCACTTAGAAACTATAGAACACAACATTAGAAAACACTAGTACACTAGAACCCCCATAAAATGACAATTGATTATAATCATATGGCCTATCTTATGCACAATCCGTTAACACATCCTCCTTCTACACATCATTACTATTTATCCATCTATACACCTAAACTTCTTTCATAGCTCTATAAGTTTCAACTAAACTCCCTCTTTCCACCTCAGGAAACCCTAAATTAACAACACTCATCCACCAAGTACTTTCATCAATAACCTATACTTTTCTAACACCACAAATACCATCAATAACTCTTTCCTTACCCTAAGCAAACAACAATCCACCTTAACTAATAACTCCTCCTCTAACTTTCACTAAACTAACAAACAAGGGTATATCACTTCATTACTAATTCAATCATAAGCAAAAATTCAGATATACATATTCAATAAATCGCCCTTACCACCTTTCTTATCACTACACTTCTAAACCCACACTTGCAACTAACACAGGAACAACAAGATAAATAACAAGTTGCTAGTGAATCAAAATAGGCCTCACACGGCTTCACTGGACTTTGGTATTGTGTTTTGATCAAGAAAGTTATATGAATAACAAAGTAACTATGCTAGTGAATAGAAATAGGCCCCACACGGCTTCACCAGACTTTGATTTTTCACAAACATAATGATAACAAGATTACATAATACAAGAGATAGAAACTTGACACACAACATTCAACGATCTAAGAATACACCTTACTCTGTCTTAATTAAATAACTCATAAGAATAAGGGCATAACTTTTAACTTAAGGAACTTAACACACTAGAGAGATCCTCTCAAGCCCTTTGTGTAACTTTTGAAATTTATTTTAGAAAATATAGAAGCATTACTTGGGGAAGAACTGGAGCTTTCGAATCATGTTATCTCAAAAATAATACATAGAGGGAGAAGTATAGATTAACATTGTAGATTCTGAGGAGGAATCTGAAAGCACACCTAACCTAGGCTTAGTTAACGACTTTTATGAACATGAATAAAGTACTTCAATCTTTGGAACTCAAAAGCACTGACAGGATACTTTCTAGATCTCTTACAATCCCATAACTATCTACGGAGAATTGAGCTTAACTGTTTCTCATACCTTGAAAATGAGGCAGAGTTGGCCCGAATAGAGTAAGATGAGAATCTATATAAGCTTCTTGGAGAACCTTTTTATAGCACGATCATAGACTTGAAAGAAGGGAAACATTTCCTAAATGCCCTGTAGCCTCTCGAAGAAAAGTGAAGACGTCTCCGTACCGTTCCGCAAAAATCTACTAGACATGACTTCATAGACACCCTAGGACACTTGAACTCTGTGCTTTGATACCAAGTTTGTAATGCCCCGAAATTGGGTCCCGAGACGTCACACGGTGCTTAGGGTCACAAGTGACCCCAAGCTAACCCTTCTACTGGCATAACTCATCAGCAACTGAATAAAAATACAAATCCATACAAATTAGTAGAAATTAACTCTTATCTGAATCTGATCGATACAAAAATAGAATTTTATAGGATTATAATTCTTCATTTACAACCAAAATTAAAACAAAATACATAAACTTTTAGTGACTGTCTATGAAGCCTCTACTAGTACTGATTGTAGGTAGCCGGGTCATGACTCCCGACTACCCCAACTCAATACGACTAAATAAAGAAAATACAACACTATAAACACTGCATAACTAACCCAAGTCCTTTAATCAAAAAGACTCATCACCTGCTGACTGGATACCACGAACAGACTGGATCCGAAGGTGCAACTATACCTTGTACCTACATTCCAAGAAAATGTAGCCCACATATGAATATGTGGGTCAGTACCATGGATAAATACCGAGCATATGGGGGTGCAATGCATATATAAAATAATATCTTAATATCATCACAGTTTATAAAATTATGCATGCTAATATAGATGACTCACTTAGCTAGAATTAAATCATCAAAATCAAGAATGAATAATACATGTAAAGTAAAACAAGTGAGTCATTACAATACGTTCTCAATTCACTTTCATCTCAATTTCAAATCATCAAAACAATCAAATCTCATGTCAATTCTCATTAGAATATATTCCTTAAATCTTTTAAGAATAATGACTTTCTCAAACTCAGCCTTTTAAGAAAATATGTTTTCATCTCAGATAGAAGAGTACACACACACATTGTGAGATCCTATAACCGACATAAACCATGTGAGCTACATGGAGTCCAACGTACAACCCACGTTGGGGAGAGACGTCCTATCCTTGCCATCGGAGTAGGACTATCGATTTCAAATCCACACAAACTAGTGATCACTATATAAATCAGTCTCAGGCTCACGCCTACGGGGACACGTAGTTCTAGGGAAGTAAGGTCACTTTATACGTCCCACTCGGTGCTAAAGATTTCTCCCAGACTTAGCTTAGATCATTTCAAAGACAATCCACAACAAAATAATTTCAGTAATATATAAATATATATCGGGAGTCATCATGCTTCCCATTTATCAAAATCAACCATGTAGTGGATTTCTTTCACACTCGAGTTTAAAACAAATCCATTAAGACCAAAAGGTCAAATCATTCTAAACATCTCAAATTATTTAAACTCAAGGTGTTTATAACATATGATTTTCTCAAAATAAAAATCTCAAATAGGGTTCCAAAAACCCATACATCAATATCACCACAAAACCTTCCAAAGTTTCATACTTTATGACATAAGCACAAAAATAATCACTTAAAACTTAAAATTTCAGCTTTATAATCATACATCTTGGTAAAGAAAATTAGCTTTGGGATTCAAATCTCATTGTGCTTATAACACATAATTTCTCAAAGTACAATTCCAATTAGGACTCAAGGTCTCATACATCAAAATCATATTAAATTTTCTCAAGATTCATGCTTTTCATCATAAATATATATAACTTACTTTAAAATCAGGAAAATTCATCTTTATGTACAAAAATGTCATCATTCTCATTCAATTCAACTTTCAAAACATAGAGAATATCATAATCTCATGTAAAATCATATAGGGTATAAATTCATCCTCCAAATTCATATCAAAACATGTAAAATCATGTATATTCATAAAACAAAAATCAATTTGTGCACAAGAACGAAAGAGAGTTCTTGTTGAAAACCCCCCACATACCTTGAATGCTGAACTTTAGATCGATACTCGTTTTTGATATGTTAATCTTGCCTTTGAATGATGGTTATTGGAGCTCTCGAACTAGGAACTTGGAATCTTGAATAAATTTGCAGAATTAAGGGTGAACTTTGGAGGTTCTTGAAGTTGGATGTAGGAGCTTAGGGTTTTCTTTTTGAGGGAATTTGATGAAATATGACATATAATGCTTCTAATAGGCTTTAATATAGGGTTTGAACGGATTTTGGGTGAGGGGGAATGACTAAAACGCCCCTAAACCCTTAAAAAATAGAAATTCGCCTCTAAAACAGTGTTGGCGCGTGATCTGCGCGCGGCGCGGGCCTAATCGCCTTGGCTTATAGCTCTTCACTAAAAGGGTTGTAACTTTTCGCTCGGGTATCGTATTTTTACTAAATTGGTATCGTTGGAAAGCTAATTCAATTATCTACAATTTGATAGGTCAAACTTGTACGATCGAATGTCAAACTTGTACGATCGAATGTCAATCTTTGGATGAATCAATTGGTCTTTGCACAACTTTATTCTAAGTCATTACTATGAACATTTTTCACCTCAAAGCTACTTCATAGACTAGTATAATGATCAGGAAAACTATATTCACTTGAGAGTCACTTGGATTAGAGTTTAGACGCGTAGAAACGACGGATAAATCAGTAAGTAAATTGCACTTATGTGGAAAACACTCGACTCAAAAAGGTATAAAAAACCATGACTTGTACCTCTACATAATTTAACCCCAACTCTACTAAAACAATTGAGCCTCAACCTACGAAAAATTACAATACTCTTTGTAATCTAGGAATTAAACTGTAACTCCTAATTCAACAAAAACACAAACCTTTCCAAGGTAAGTGTTCCCAAGTCTTCGAGTTCCCAAACTTCTAGACAAAGATCCCAACTCAGTTTATACTTAACTGAGACTAAAATATATTACAACTCGAGAACCAACCTAATAAATAAATTCTAAGACTCCTTAACTCTAAGTAATAGGGACATGTTTAACTCAGGCTACTTCAAGCTTTGTGACTTCACACATAATTTGTTGATATGCTTTTTCTATCTTTGTCAGTGCATGAGTGAAGAAGTGAGTTACTCCCTTGATAAATAATGACTCTTCAAAGAGTGTTTCACCATCTGCTTTCTTTTACTTTTCTTCAAACTCTTTAACTCAACAGACTTCTTTGTTAAGTCAAAGTACATACTTCTTTGTTAAGTCGAAGTCCTTCTTTAAGTGAAACTCTTGTATTTGTGAATCTCATTCTTCAACTCAATCTTCTTGTTTGAGTGCAACACTTCCTCTTTATCTTATCAACAAAGTTTTGCGTTCAATTTCAACCACAACGTCTTCTTTATCACACGTGATTCATCATTATGATTTTATCAAGTCCTGGTCTTAAGCATTCTTATTCTGTCTTCATTTTCCAGTAACAACCTTATGTTACTTTTATTTTGCAGTTCAATCTAGTGGATCACTTCATCTAACATGTTTCATTTTTCATGTCAATCACCAAAACCATCCCAACAAATTCCCTATTTTTAGTGATGACAAATTTCTGTCGTCATGCAACTGCTGACTTTTCCTGTAGGAACTAAGTCATGAACTTTTTAAAAAGAAACAGGTTACATATGAGTTATAAAAATTGCACACCCCAATACTTCCCTCTTTTGGCATCATCGAAAATAAACCAACCCCAAAAGTAATAAATGCAGCATTACACAATTCATAGCCATTAGAGTTAACACCGATACAATACGAACAAATTAAGTAAGCAATGTAGTAGTCAAGACATTAAAAGATTAAGCACAGAAAAAGGAGATTGCATATGAATAGCATGAAAATATGTACAATCAAACACCTAATAAGAAAGCAAAAATAAAATCTAGGCACTGTATACAAAAGAACTACAAAATAGATAAAATTCTACGGCTCTAGAGAACAAGACTGAAGGGGTAGATGGAACATTCCAGATTAGCTTAGTGGGTTTGCAAATGCTCTCTTTATTCTCAGCCCTTTCCCTGCAAAGATTAGCTTCCAGTGCCTATATTCGAGCTTGAAGTCCTTCTCATTCAGCAGCATGGGTTGCCTTAATTTTTTCCAACTCAACAAAAGCATCAAACAACTAATTTCTTAACCATTGCATTAGTGTGTTTGCCTACCTCATGGAAACAGGTAGAGTAGTATGGTTCAATATCACAAGAATGTCCTTTGTGGTTTGGAGAGACCAAACCTGAATAGGCACTTCAAAATCCTCAAAGAAGGATGCCAATCAAAATCCATAAGCCAGTGCATGTGCCTTCTTGTCATCCTTCAGGAGGATCCTCTGCATATGCTTTATGATGAGGCTTGGAAGATTTATTTTCACCTTTGTATCAATTAAATCCATTATAGTTAAATCAATATAGTAAGCCTTAGTTCTCCTCTCCTTTTGAGGTATTATAATGTTGTGAACTACATCAAAGTAGAGCTTATGGATATCAGACATCTCTATTTTAAGAACACGTATGTGTTGGACCAAATTAGGATTCCCTCAAAATTTTCTAACGATGGCTAAAGAAGATGCTAAGTTATCTAGAGGAGGCCAACCAAATTTTATATAGTGATCCCTCCCCCTATAGGAATGTTAAGATTATGAGCAACATCCTCAGCAGCCAAATGCTTTGAAACACCACGAATAGTTATGAGGAAGAGGTTTCCTTGCACAGACCTATTTGTATAGAACTCATATACTTCTGGGCGGCCAAACTTGTGTTGTGTCTCTCCTTGAAGAATTAAGGAGGACCAACCTTTAAATTGAATTTTATCTAAAATAATGCTCATTTCAGGACCACCATAACTAGTGATAACCCGACCACGAATAAATTGCTGCTTTTAAAATGTAAAACATGGTCCAAATGGGTATCCATATTTTCAAAGGAGTGAATATCAATGTTAGAAGGAATATCAAGTTCAATATCTGGAGACGAAGGCTTGGTATGCTCAGTAGCTTTAGAATCACAGGAAGGAACAGGTTGTCTAGCCTATTCTAGGATCTAATTTTTGAAGTAGCTTTGGAAGTGGAAGTAGACTAAGGATGATTTTTAGGAGTGGGTTTTATTGAGAAAGAAGAAGGTGTAGCAGATCTGGGAGGCTTATATGTGGAGGGATTAGGGATAGAGTGGTTATAAGTCTTTCCTTTACGAATGGTTCCTATAAAAATATCAAAATCAGAGGGAGGAGTCATAGGACATGACGAAGTTCTCTTCTTTTTTACTTTCTTGAAGAGCATCTTCATGAGAAGCTTCTTCTTGCCTCTTATGATTTATTGTATGAGTAGTGCGAACAAGGGTAGGGTTAGAGAAAGACTTAAATTGTTCATCACCAAGAATAGGGATACGATCCCTAGATGCTTTGACTAAATGAGAACGACGCCTTTTAGGAGTTCCTTTTGGAACAAAATTGGGAATGAGGGAGGAAGAAGGTTCAATTTTAGGTGGAAGTATTTATAGTGGAGCAACATTCTCAATAAAGTCTGAGGAGTAAAACTTATCACAAGATGGGTTTTAGGAAAAAGGATTAACCATGTATTTAAAGTCATACCAGGCCCTAAAATCAAACAACTTAATTAGAATAGAGGGGGAAATTTTTGGAACTGGGTAAAAGTCAGGGTGGATAATGAGGGGCGGTGCTAGAAGAGAAGAATGTGATGGAGTCATTTTTAGGAACAGATGAGGATTTTTAAGAAGCCATTATTGTGAATATTGAGATTTTCAAGGATGAAACATATAAGAGAAGTGGTTTTAGAAAGAGAAAGATAATTTTAGAGAATGAGTGAATGGGGTATTATAGCGTGAGGGTTGAATTGAATTTTGAAAGAGAATCGGGAAGATGAAGCGTGTAGATGTAAGTGAGTTTTTCAGATGTATTTAAGTGGGAAAAAGAGATGTGACCCCTTGCAGAGGTGACAATAGTTTTTTAGGGAAGAGAGACGTCTGATATTAGTGGTTACAAGTCTCCCTATTTTGAAAGAAATAATAGTAAGTAGATGTTCCTTAATACTTACTTAAAAGGTGACTGAAGCAAACCATACCTTGCCACTTCCATGAACTCTGACACCTTTGATATCTCTGAATCTGTAAGACTAAAAGCATGACTTAATTAAATTTATTATTATACTAGAATTGGGACATACAACGAAATGTGCAAGACTGAAAAGAGTAGCTAAGATTTCATGAATAGGTTAATTTTTCTAGCCAATCATTGAGGGTAGGTTGCGGAATCTTAATCATCCCAATTTCACAAAGACTGAAAAAAAACTTTTGTTTTTGGTTCTTCTCAATATGTGTCTTCTTGTTAGAAACAAATCAACCCCCTCAATGAAAGGAACTTTGGTCTCTTCCAGTCTTATGCCATAAGCAAGCTATAACGTGTGCTAATTTTTCTTACCTTCTGTCACTCTTACCTGTAAAATAATTTAGGGGTTAACTTTAAGAACCCAGAAGAGCTTGGGTCCATTCTTGTGAGTAAAAGGATGAATCATATTTCTTTTGTCCCAATGAGGCAACACGTTATGTGACCTTATTCTCTGACTTGTTTTATGATTCACTTTATTTTTCTGAGATCTTAAGAAATCTAATTTCTTTACCAGATTTGTGCTTTCGGATCTGCCTTTATTAGCAATTGGACACTCGATAGTGGAATGTCCAAGATTGCAACAAATGTAGCATAAATCATTAGTGACAGTGTGACTCTTGAAAAATCCTAATCTAGCCTTTTCACTGTTAGTTCTTTTACCCAATTGATGAACAATTCTTGAGGAATTGGTCCATCTATTTGCCCTTTCAAGATCAAGTTTCAACCTAGATATTTCTTAGCTTAACCTATCAACCTTTTCCTTTTCATTGTTACATTCATATTTAACCTTGGTCAATTTAAGATCAAACCTTTTCTGATCATCACTTTCTATCTGTTTACCTTTTTCAGAAAGAGTTAGTTTTAAGATCTTATATTGTGGAATCAATTTAAAGAGTCAAGTTGACTGACTTGTTCCTTGAGAGCGTCGTTTTTTTTTCAACAATATTTTTTCAAGTTTCCAGATCAATAAGATCAAACTTGAGACTTGCAAGAAAGTTGAATAGTTCATCCCTATTAGAAGATAATTCTTGGAAATCATCTATTAATCCATTCGTCAATGAAACAAGCTTTTTTTTTTTAAAAAAATATAAATTCTTTTTAAGTTTAGGAATACTTACCTCAACAGTGTTATCATCAACATCCATGTTTGAATCTCCAATTTCCATAGGAGAAGTTTTATCTACCTCCTCCTCATCTGATCCTTCAGAGTCAGATCCCCAAGCAGCTACCATGGCAAATTTCTCCTTCTCTGTTTTCTTAGCCTTTTCCTTTAATTCTTTCTCAGCTTTTTATTTTCTCCATTCAATTTCCCAAATAGGACAATCTCTGACTTGATGATCAGTTTTACCACACTTAAAGCACCCTGTGGGATTATAATTGGAATGCCTTTTGTTGCATGTTCCATTCTTCCTTTTGAAGACTTTGCTGAAATTTTTTGTTAAAAAATCCACCTAATCGTTAGTCAGTTCCACTTCCCCATCACTGTCAGAAGCCTTTAGGGCCAAGGTTTTCTCAGGAGCTGCCTTTTTATTCTTGTCTTCATCAATTTGCATCTCATAAGTATTTAAGTTACCTACTAATTCATCCAAAGTCATACTGGTTAGATCCTTTGTCTCCCTAATCGCACTAACCTTGACATCCCATTTAGATTTTAGCAAGACCCTAAACACTTTCTCAACTTGTTCCTCAGTAGTGATGACTTTTCCCAAAAAGGTTAACTCATTTGTCAAAGCAGTAAATCTTGACATTATCTGCTAAAGGGATTTATTGTCCTTCACTTTAAAAGCTTCATATTCAGTAAAGAAAAGAGCAACTATGAATTTTCTCACTTGAGTGGTCCCCTCATGTGCATTCACCAAGTCATCCCATATTTGCTTGGTAGTGGTGTATGTAGACACTCTACTGTACTTATTTGGACCTATTACACACACTAATATGTTCTTTTCCCTTACATTTTCTTTAGTGCCACCAAATTGTTAGCAGTAAATTTAGTTCTCACCTTTTTATCTTGTTCTCCATCTTCTGTAACACTCTGCACTTACTGACTAAAGTTGAATCATCTTTTCAATGTATATGGAACCTAATCTAATGATTTATACATAGATATAAGTGTGAAGGACACTTTATTAGTGTGTAAATATCCTTGGAAATGAAAATACACCATAAGAATCCCCAAGCTCAAGAGTTAAGTTAAGCACTTCCCTATCGTGAATTTTTAGTTGACGATTTTGCATAGGTCAAATTCCAGATATTGTTTCTCCTAGTATATAATGATTTTTATGGCCTACTATATATCAAGTTAAATACCTTCAAGTCTTCTTTTCAATGCCTCCAACCGTTTGTCAATCCAAGTCCAGAGTAAGAAAATATGAGTGTTTGAATGAGGCACCATCCAGGCTGTATGATTGTGATACCTCGTAGTTGTAACACTCTTTTGATGCTTCTAAAATGATCTTTAGGACTCTGGTAGTGATGGTAGATCATGTATTGACGTTGTGGTGGGTGTTGGGGGTATTTAAGGACCTCAAAACTAAGTAGACATCGCAAACTATTGCTTAGGCGATGGCTAGGCATCGCCTTACCATCGCCAACACTCATTGGAAAAGGTTGGCCATAAAGTTGGAGACACAACACATAATTTTTTCCATGGACTTGGTACCACAAACTTCAATGTTTGCCAAAGACTTGGCACCGCAAAATTCAATGTTTGCCATGGAGATAGCACTGCAAACCCTATGGTCAAGTGGTGCTGAAACTCCATTTTTGAGTGTCTTTTGTCACCCAATACCATCCCTAAACATCTTAACACGTATGTCAGACCATAAAATATGTTTTAACCCTAGAAAATCATTAGTTCATCATCTAAAACACAAGAAGAGAAAAACAACTTAAGGTTTGGGCAATCAAGCTTAAAGGTTTAATCTTTTCACAATTTCTTCATCATTAAGGTATGTAGGGATGTCCTAAAATGCCATGGTCTTAAGTTATTACTTTACTAAGCTTTTGAAAGAATACTATGATGTTTGTAACAAAAGTTTGAACAATTGTTTTGAATAATCAAATCATGAAAACCTATACAATGATATTTATGATTTTGGTCTTGAGGCCTTCCCCTAAATTTGATTTGTACTCGTATATAAGTATGTATACATTTTTATTTTGAATGTTGAATAAAGAGAATGAACAATTATAATCCCTCTCGTTATAAAGCCTCTTATTTTCATATGTTATGAATTATTCGATTGCATATTGAGAAGCATGATACAAATGTTTTTACTATTGTTTGAGACATGATGTTGGTTATAAAGTGAACAGAGGGTGTTTTCTTGTTTATAAATGTTCATGGTGATAATTGAAAGAGTTTCATGGATTGTTATAAAGAAATGGACCATCATGTGTTGAAATATTGAAAAGGGAGAATCTTTGAATATGTTTTGAAATAAGGACTCCCTTGCATTGTTTAAATATTTTTGGAGGTCAAATGACTGAGTTGATTAAAAAATCTAAAGAAGAACATTATATGGCTTAGACATATGACTTGCAATGATACCAAATAGATGAATGCCATAATGGAACCAGATTTTCAGATTTTGAATTTTAAAAGATGCATGTTTTAAAGAATATATAAAAAATTAGGCTTAAAGAGAGCAAGTTGGTTACTTGAAGAAGGCTTGACTTCAGATAACTCTTACCCCAAAATTGTGTTTTGTCGATATTGGTCTTTATGTGTTATTCGGCGGTGGGATAGCATGGTATGTCGGCAAGTGGGCATACTTTTTCATGATATTCCCATCCTCGCGGCAAACTTAGATTGGGAGCTTGGCTTCTAGTTTATGGGTGGGATCCATATAGCCCGTGGATTACCATGTATGTAGGGTGATCCATCTAGCTCAGAAATAAAATAAAGAGTGAGTTATGGTTTCAAAGAAATGTTTCAAACTCTTTTAAGTATGACCATGTGTTTTCCTATATTGTGTGCCATCTATTTTATGAATTGCTCTAACTTATGTTGTATAAAAGTACATTATCTTTTATTGGTCTGCGTACCGGTACATCTGTATTCACCCTCTATATTTTAGGTCCTGAGGCCCAATCTAGTGGTCCTGCTAAATAATAGATTGTTGTCAAACATTCAGAGTTGGTGAGCCTACCGTACATCGGAAGGCGTCCTATTTACTTGTGTTGATCTCATTTGGTTTTGGTTCATGGTCCGACCGGGGGCCTTGTCCCGGTCTTCAAATAGATATTGTTTTCCTTCAGTTAGTAGAGATTTTGCAGATAGGTGTTAGATGGATTTGAGTCTTGTTGAGCTTATGTCGTGTTGTTTTGTTGATATAATCAGATGACCATGCTTCCATTTTGTTTCTGCATTTTATAGTTATGAATTATGCATATGATTGCCAGTTAGAAGGGATCTTGAGCCTTCATGGTTTGGGATGCCCATCGTGGACAGGGCCTCAGTTTGGGTCTTGACATCTTCCAACTTCATTAGAATGGTTGGAATATCAATAATTTTATCCCACAATTCATAGCCATCTCCTTGAATGAACATTTTTATTCTAGCTTTTCACCAAGAGAAATGAGTACAATTTCAAAGAGGAGACCTAGTAGTGGATTGTCCTTCACTGTGACCAGTAGGAGGTACGAAATTCATCATTGTGATCTTTTCTTAGGTGTTAACCTTATGCAAGTTAACCTACTCTGATACAACTTGATAGAGTATGTACTCTATTGATTACTTATTTTAGCCTAGCATTTGCCTATCAATGGAACAGATTGACTAATGTGTTCCTGTCTAGTTAAACTAGTAAGAAAATTGTACAGTAATATTTACGTGGAAAACACCAGGCTCAAAGGAGTGTAAAAAACCACGACCTGTACCTCTTTAGGATTTAACTCCAACTCCACCAAAACAATTGTGCCTCAACCAATAACAAATTACAAAACTCTTTGTAATTTAGGAATTAAACTCTAACTCCTAATTCGACAAAAACAGAAACCTTCCCAAGGTAAGTGTTCCTAAGTCTTTGAGCTCCCTAACTTGAAGATAGAGATCCTAATTCAGTTTATACATCATTGAGACTACAAAATATTACAACTTGAGAACCAACGTAATACATAAAGTCTAAGACTCTTTAACTCTAAGTAATAGGAACAAGTTCAACTCAGGCTTCTTCAAGCTTTGGGACTTCACACACAATTTGTCGATATGTTTCTATCATTGTCAGTGTATGAATAACAAAGTGAGTTACTCCCTCTATATATAATGACTCTTTAAAGAGTCCTTCACTTTCTACTTTTTTTTATTTTGCTTCGGACTCTTGAACTCAACAGACTTCTTTATTAAGTTGAAGTCCTTCTTCAAGTGAAACTCTTGTATTTGTGAAACTCCTTCTTTAACTCAATATCCTTATTTGAGTCTGAAACTTCCTCTTCAACTTATCAACAAAGTGTTGTATTCAATTTCAACTACAACGTCATCTTTATCACATATGATTCATCATTATGTTTTTATCAAGTCCTTGTCCTAACCATTCTTATCCTTTCTTCATTTTCCAGTAACAACCTCATGTTAATTTGATTCTACAGTTCAGTCTAGTGGACTGCTTAATCTAACATGTTTCATTGGTTATGTCAATCACTAAAACTATCCCAACATTCTCCTTCCTCAAGCAAACTTCTTTTTTCTTGTAAGGAATCTCATTCATTATTTGACTGTATTTGACATGATTCATTGTGATTCCTTTTCATAAATAATTTCCTACGAGAGGAAACCTTATGCAAGCTGAATTCTTGAATTAAACACGCTCCGTCCACATACTTTAGTGGTTTTACTATTTAGACCTTCACTTAGAGGATCTTTTCGTTATCCTAGTTGGATTCAGACTAAAAGGAAAATTTGTAGCAACTTGTTTCTTCCATATGTCCTCAGCTTTGTCAGTCATAAAAATAATCATGTATCCAACAAAAACCCATTCTAGCTGTGTAACACCAGACATTTTATCACTCAAATATTGCATGAAACGGGACTTTAGGACCCAAATATCGATGATAAATCATATCAAGTTGGGATTAAAAGGGTTGGGGGTGGTTATATTCTTAGAAAAAGGGTTTGCATCATGAAATGGGCACCCCGCAATGGCTTCACATGACAGATAATATGACGATACCTATTATGCAATACCTTTAACATGAAATATGTGAATGTTTATAAGCATATACCATGATTTTACAAGGCTAAATATGGGTGCTAAGAGAGTTAGATGGTCAACCGAAGAAGGCAAGAATTCAGATAACTCATTGTCTGAAACTGTGTTTTGTCGATGTATGAGTCATTTTGTCCTGAAATAAGGATTATCATTGTATACTTGCTTCATGAAATTGTATACTCCGACTAGACACTCCTATCCTTGTAACAAACTCGGATAAGGGGCTTGGCCGGGGAGATAATAGAAGATCCCGTATAGCTTGTGATATAATAGACTTGTAGGGTGTACCATCTAGCTTAGAATTAAAAAAATAATATGAGTATATGTTTTACAAGAATGACTTGAAGCTCATTAAGTATTCTCATATGTTTTGGATTATATTATGTTAAGTTGTTTTTCAAAATGCTCTTAATTATTTTAAATGAATTATATGTTGTTTTTTGATAGTTCTGCCTACCAATACATTTTAAGTATTGACCATCTATCTTTGTGGAGGTTGCATTGTCTCATAATGTAGGTTTTGAGGTATAGTCCTATGGTCCATCTCATCAGTAGATTATCCTTAAGAAATTTAGATTTGGTGAGCCTTCCTTACATCAGAAGGCGCTTTATCCATATGTTGTTTCCTTTAAGTTTTAAGGTCGGACTGGGCCCTTGTCCCTGCTTAGACAAATAAATATTTCAACAGAGGCTTCGTAGACTGGTTAGACTGGATTTGGGTTTTTATGGATTCATGTCTTGACTTACTAAATTTGATTATGAACCCTTTTCATGTTCAGTTTATCTTTCACATTTCTTGTGGTATGAATAATGCTTATGATAATATGCTAAGGGGTCTCCTGAGTCTTCATGGTTTGGAATTCCCATTGTGGATAGGGCCTTTACTTTAGTCGTGGTAAGGTTGAATTAAGAACGTGAGAGAACAATGAATCAAAGATCAGAAGCTTGAAATTTGCAGCTTTACAAGATGTGAATTCTGAGCATATGGCCTATAATACATTCTTCTCATTAATTACTAAATATTCGACTACAAGTTTTGAATTATAGAAAAACATCAAATTAATGGCGAATTATTACTATTACTAGACCTCTTATTTTTGCTCTACTGATTATACACATAATTGGGTGTGGTTAGTAATCAAATGATTGTAGTAATGATGCTGCATGGAAGAACATTTCCTTTGTCCTATATGTTAGTCTTAATCTTCTTCATTCTTTTCAAATATACGTATAGGTTAATCAAATAATTTTCTCTAAGCAACTTCGAATAAGACATTTTTATATTCCTACAAATGTTATGACATATTTAAGATAAAAAATTTAAATTTTTTCTTTTTTGTCTTTTATTAAAATTTTTGCCAAGTCAAACAAAATAAAATGGGGATATTTGTTACAAGTAACATGGATTATTCCTATAAGTATGTTCAATTAAATCCTTTTTGAAGACTATTACAAAAATGTTAATATGATTCAAAATTTAGAAGCTCAAAATTTTATGCAAGGGTTTAGAAAAAAACTAAAACAAAGCAATAGAATATAGAGAAGTAAATTCACGAAGAATCCAAGAAGTGTCAATATATATATATATATATATATACTTACATATATATACACATTCATATATACACACACAGATACACACCTAGCTACATTGTGTAATTTTTTGACAAAAACCTGTTGGTTGATAAAATTTATTACATCTTGCTCTGCCAGAACCAAAATATTTCACGCTATTTTAGTGTTAATATTTTTTTTAGATAATTTAATTTTGTTGTTTTTTTGAATAAACTTTGGGCCCGGAGACTTTTTTTTCAAAGAAATAAGCCCAAGTTCAGAAAAGTGGGAAAAAACAGAAAAACCTGAGTGCAACAAGTGGCCCAGGTTCAAAAATTCCCTACTATATATTCCCCTATAATCAATGATAAGTTTTCTCCCTTACAATTCCCAAAATGTCCCCGTACCTTAAGCATATTGACAAATTATGATTGGAAAAACTCTGAGGTGGTCAGTATGATCCTTTGGGTCATTTTACTACTTGTGCCAGGGATTTGTATCTTTTTACTCAATATGTCTACTTCACTCATGTTAATTGGTAATTCTCCCTCTACTTCTTTGCTCATCCTCTTCATCCTCTATTCATTTCTAATCATGGTTTTCTATTGTTGAATCTAAGGTTGTCGAGGCTTTACCCAAAGGGACCAACACAACACTCCATCTTTAATAGCATTCCTAACTCTTGTAAGCTTTATTACCTCACATAGATTACTGTGTCTTTTCCTCTTCTCATCTCTCAATCCTCCTATCCAGTGATTTAGGTCTGCCTCCTCTCCAAGCTCGTAAATTTAATTATTGCACCATCCTTTGGCTGTAGGATCCTCTTACACTTGTTTTTTGGTGAAGTTTTTTTTATAGATAGAGCATTTTATCTTGGATTGTAAATTCACTGTGTGATGTCTTGTTCCGATCAGACATTATAAACTTGTAGTTTGTGTGCCAAATTTCTTTTCAACATTGATAGGTTGTTAATGGTTTAGCTTCTTCTCTACTTGACCGTTTGATGGTTTGTGACTGTTATGCATGCTGATGATTTTCATGAATCTTGGTTACTTAGCTTTTTATCCTCATATTTGGGGTTTTTTCCTTAAACATGTTTATTAGCCCTTTAGCTTCGCTTGATAGCTGTGAATAGCTGTTATATTCCTACAACTACTGATTCTCTATAGTTTTATTAGCTAATTGGTTTGTTACCATATTTCCTTACCTAAAAGTGTGAAAAATTATAGATCTTATTTGTGCATGATCTAACATATGTACTCAACTATTTCCACAAGCTCCCATGGAACCCTTAGTTGACTTGTAATCATTTCAGTTTGAATAAGAGATTTTGTTTCCACTATAACCTCATTTAACTCTTTCTCCTCACAATACCTTAAAGCCTTTTGAATTGCTCTAATCTACGTCTCAATATTTCTGGCCCAACCTATTCCCATGGACTTCGCATAGACTAAATCTCCCTCTCTATTCTTGATAAAATAACTTATATAGCTCCATCCCAGATTTCTCCTACATGCTCCATCAGTGTTAGATTTGTGCTTAATTTCTTGGAAAAGTCCAAGTTAACCTTATGATAATGTAACTGAGGAATGTAGGTTCTTAATTTCTCAACTGCCTTAGGACAAATCCACTAGTATGACTTGATCCATGGATGCAAATACTTCACTAGTTTCATAACCAAATCTTGTATTTGCCGCACTATTCCTAGAAAAGTAGTATTTCCTCTATGCTTCCAAGTGTTCCTTTTTTTTCATAGGGTCCACTTTGTGATTGCGGTTATGCTCCTATAGATCAGCTGAATTTTATGAGGTGCCTTTTTCTTCTACCTGGCAATGATTAATTGATGTAGGTGAATATGCTCCATATTTATCCATTTAAATATGTCAAATTGCTTCCACAGCCTAACAGCTATTGGATCTGTTAGAAAAATATGGGACATACTCTCTTCCTTCTTTTCACTACAAGAACAACATCTTTGTAATATGTTAATCTTCATTCTTTTAATATTATCATCAGTAGAAATCCTTTTACCCCAAATTCTCCACTGAAAAAATAGATCTCACATGGTTATCCCTTTGATCAAATATATGCAAAATCTCCTTATTCCTCCTGTTTCTTCCTCGGTAAATTCCAGGCTGATTGGACTATGAATCTCCTTGATAATTTCCCATCCACCATGGTATATAATTATCACCTTCTCTAGGAGGTGTAATTCCTCCTAGAATGCACTTTAAAGTTTCCTCAGATAACTTCTCCTACAGTTTAGGCTTATCCTATTCTTAATTCTTCACAAAAAATCTGACTTCTTATTCCTCCTCCATTGCATTTTTTCCATCAATATAGTATAGTCCACCTTGTTTTCTTCAATTTTCATAACAAAAACTTGAGTTACCTCTTTTTATTTACCATCAAATTTTATGATCCACCTCTTACCTAACCTATGTCATCTTTCTCAACACATATGAAGTAACATACCCCTGAGCCAATATAATACCCCACAAGCTCCTTAAACAAATTCCAACTATTCGTCATATGAATAAAGGCCCCAAAGCAATTATGTAAATCATAATAAAGTTTCATGACCATTCACCTTGTGTGTGAAATATTTTCGATGCGATTATGATCATAGGAAGCATTTTGAGCAAAGTTGAGTTAAGAACATTGGTAATGCTTGAGTTTTAGTATTAGGTACTTCAAGGATCAACTTTAAACAAGTGTAACTTCTATAATATATAGAGTTCATGAGATTAAGACTCATTAAATGAAATACCTTTGGGTTTTCTTTACAACAGATCTAATTTTACCTTAATCCAATATTGGAGTAGAATGTTATGCTTATTTTACCTGGGAGTGTATGTATAAGTAAAGGTGATGACTTGAGTTGATGAGATGTCAACTAAATGAGAACTCTCTTGTGATTTTTAAATTTTTTTAGTGGTAGTTAACATGATTTTGAATAAAATGTGCTATGGACATGGTTTGATATGATATGGCTTGGAAGTCTAGGTATGACGATACCTATTATGGAATGCCCTTAAAATGAAAAATGTGAATGTTTATAAGAATAAAACATGATTTCAAAAGGCTAAAAATAGGCGCTAAGAGATTTAGATGGTTAACCAAATAAGGCACTAGTTCAGATAACTCATTGCCTGAAACTGTGTTTTTCTGATGCAGGAGTCATTTTGTCCTGAAATATGGATTGTCACTGTATACTTGATTCGTGTAGTTGTATACTCAGACCAGACACTTCTATCCTTGTAGTAAACTTGGATAGGGGGCTTGGCCGGTGAGTTATGGCGGATCCCATATAGCCTGTGGGATACTATACCTGTAGGGCATACATCTAGCTCAGAATTAAAGAAAATATTTGAGTCTATGTTTTATAGGAATGACTTGAAGCTCTTTAAGTATGCCCATGTGCTTTGAATTATATTATGTTAAGTTGTTTTTTGCAATGCTCTTGATTATTTTATATGAATTATATGTTTTTTTTGGTTAGTTTTGAATACCAATATGTTCTAAGTATTGACCGTCCTCCTGGCGGCTGTATTATCTCCTAATATTGGTTCTGAGGCACAGTCCCGTGGTCCATCTCAATAGTATATTATCCTTTAGAAATTCAAACTTGGTGAGCCTTCCATACATCCAAAGGCACTTTATCCATATGTTGTTTCCATTAAGTTTTATGGTCCGACGAGGGCCTTGTTCCGAATTAGACAAACTAATATTTCAGTAGAGGCTTTGCAGACTGGTTAGACTAGATTTAGGTTTTCCTGGATTAATACCTTGACATACTAAATTTGTTTATGAACCCTTTTCATGTTCAGTTTATCTTCCGTATTTCTTTTGGTATGAATATTTCTTATGATAATATGCTAAGGGATCTCTCAAGCCTTCATGGATCGGGATGCCCGTCGCAGCTAAGGGCTCCACTCAGGTTGTGACAAGCTCAAATTAAGAACATCAGAGAAAAATGAATCAGAGATCAGAAGTTTGAATTTTACAGCATTACAAGATTTGAATTCTGAGTATATGGTCTCAAATACATTCTTCTCATTAATTACTAAATCTTCGACTGCAAGTGTTTGATTGTAGAAAATCATACAAATTAATGGTGAATTATTACTAGATCTCTTATATTTTCTCTAGTGATTGTATGCAAAATTGGGTGTGGTTCAATAATCAAATGATTGTAGTAATAATGATGCTTATTTGAATAACATTTCCTTTGTCATATATGTTTGTCTTGATCTTTTTAGTTCTTTACAAATGTACATATATGTTGGTAAAATAACGAGTCCAATAATAATTTAAAAATTAGATTTGAAATTGAAAGGTGCAAATCTAGAATTTTAGCTACATATTTTTCATTTATATAGGATTTTACAACTCAAAACTCACATGAAAATGACATAAATCGTTGTAAAACTAATATGATAGTTTATCGGAGAATCCCCAAATTCTAAAATTAAAACAAGATTACAAGGCATGTTAGAAGTTATAATTAATATGAATTAATGGAAATAAGAATTTAGAGCATACCTAAAGACAAATGATTAAGAAAACCATAAAAAATGCACTTTTCTAAAGCTCTCAATTTAAAAAAATGGTGGAAATTGGGTGAATGGAGTATGATACTATGTTGCGAATAGTACCTCAAAAATGTTATCAATCTTTTGCCTTCGTAAGGGTCAACAATGATTAGGCCAATTAAATTTGACTTCGTATTCACGGTCATCCTCTCATATTCGCAAAGGATGATGACCTGGCTCATCGCATTTACTAACGTTTTATTGCATTCACGATATAGTAAATAACTGACTCAATCTCGATATTCCTTCGCTGATAGATCCACCACCACACATTACGATGAAGGATATTTTTCTTTCTTTGCCTTTGCAACCAAAAAATCTATAATACCCTGTAATAGCCTGTATTAGTCTTAGCTCAGTTTAGCTTATAACGCATGCATAAGAGGCTTAGAACCTGAAAATTTAGCTAAGTGTTGGTGACTTAGTTTTATTTTTATCCTATTAACTTTGATGATTTTTAAAGTGACCTTCCCGACCCCTAGACATAAGTTTTTGAGTTAATTCATGTTCAGGGGTTTAAGGAGCATGTCTCGAGGAAGTTTCGGATTTTTTGGACGAGGTTTGGGTTGTGTTTGGATTTCAATTCCAGCAGCTCAACGCAATTTCACCACGTCGCGGTGGAATAGCAATGGCATCACTGACGCATCATGGTGAAGGCCTAATCGGCGTCCAAGTTACAAATTTAAATTGCAGAAGGGCAGTCTTGTCTTTTTCCTTCGCCCCAATTCGTATTAACACAGAATTTGACTTCTATTAAGGCATATTATGCCAAAAATCCCCAATTTTACACTCTAATAAACCCTAAGATCTTCCTTATTTCATCAAATTAAACTTATTTCCTTTCAAGAACAATCAAGAAAACAAGTTCCCAAATTCTAGAATCTCTAAGGAAGCTTAAGGAATTGTGTTTCTTTTCAAGGATTTAAATTTTAAGGTATGTGTGATGTTCATCCATTGTCGCATTCCACCCATGGAGTCCAAGAATCTACTTTTGGGTTTTAAATTAAAAATTTCCATGTTTATTATGAATTATCTTCATAAAGTTCTTTCGAATTTGATTAGAAATTATGTTTTCAAGTGTTATTCGATGGAATGAACATCTTACACGTTTGAATGATGATACTTTCATATCAAATCCCTAACTCATGAATTTAGTATTGTATCTATGTTATTTTCATATGTTTTAAACTATTCCCATACTTTAAATTCATGACTCTCATGTGTTTGATGAAATGTCTAAGAGATGAGTTCTTGAAAATTGGTTCCTATCATGGTTTTAAAGTGTCTATCTATTCCTATTGTTATTGCTATCGAGTCCTGGGGATTTTGAGTACCCGAAAACTTAGCTATTTACTTAATCTTTGTAGTTTCAGAATGGTTCCAGATATGTAAAGAACATTAAAAGTCAACCAACTATTATATTTAGTTAAACTTAGAACAATTCAGAAGTCAGTGTCTTTCAGTTAAGAGTAAAACTTAGCACCGAGTGAAGGTAGAAATAGTGTGTCCCTTGTCAGTATGCATTTGGCATTTGTCTCCCCCGTCAGTAGGCATGAGACATTAGTAGCATTCCTTGTGTTCCAGAACTACATATCCAACATAGGATATGAGGGGTCCCCCGTCAGTTAGGCATGACACCCTAGTCCTTCAGGACATCATATTAATGGATCCACATAGCCAATTTGAGTACTCGTGGCACGGTACTGATACCCTTACAGCTGGGTTACAGGTTGGACCCTGAGGGTACATTGGGGCATGTCTATTATAGCTATCTCCCACAGTCTCAGTCTAGTGTCCGTTAGGTATTCAATATACTTCAGTTCAGGTTTACATTGACCATAGCATGCAGTTATCAGTTATTTAGTTACCAGACTTCAGTGTTTTAGTTTATAGACTACTTCAGTATCATGTTATATGCTTGGTCATGCATTCACAAATTTTATAGCTTTTACGCATACTATGCATCAGTTATTTCTTGCTATTCATTTAGCCAGTTATTATTTATGTACATGAGACCATGCATATCAGCCTAACCCCATCTAGCATATCAGTACTTTTAAAGTAGTGACCACATACTTGTTTCTTATGCTATGATGTCTCATATCGTAGGTTTGGACGCTCAGGTTCCCGACTGCACTAAGATATTCTAGCGCATCAGCAGCAACAATAATAGTGATGAGTCCTCTTATTTTGAGGATCGATTATGCTTATTTTAGTGTTTTTAGTTTAGTAGTCAGTTGGAGTTAGCTAGGGCCTATCCCACCAACTCTTATTCATTCAATTTTAGAGGTTTTCGAACACTTCAAACACTCAGTCCATTTGTCATTTCCTTTATCAGTTTTTAGACAGTTGTTTTCAGACTTATGATTTACAAATATTTTAGTACTTAAAATCTTATGGAGTATTCAATTATTCCCCACATGTGTGTTTTATTATAATTATTTAGTGCTCACAGTAGGTACCAACTCATGGGTTAGCTTGTGGTCTTTCGGGACCGTAAGTATCGTGTGGTGTCCAGGTTGTAATCTTGGGGTATTACAAACTTAGTATCAGAGCCTAATGTTAAAGTTTCCTAGGGAGTTTGAAAGCTGCGTTGAGTAGAGTCTTGTGCATAGGTATGATGTGCGCCACACTTATGGGAAAGAGGCAACAAGACGTTTTAGGAAAAGTTTCACTTCTTTCAGTATTCTTTTCATGCGAATGAGCATGAGCTCAATTTAAACTCTCTTTCTAATTCAATCCTTTTTTCATTTACAAAACATTCCTCCCATAAAGAATAACGAAAGGAGAAATAGAAATCAGCCTGCATCTTCGCCTGTTCAGGAAGATCCCCTGAATGAGCATGTCTCTCATGCTAAATTCAGAGCTGCATTCACTACTTTAGCTCACTCAGTAGCATCTCAGAATAATCAGAAGGCTACTGCCCAACTATTCCAGTGGCTAATACTGCTGCAGCTAGGACTCGAGACTTCACCCAAATGAATCCTCCATTGTTTATGGGATCCTAGTCTGATGATAATCCACAGAAGTTCCTTGACATGATTCAAAAGGTAACTGACATTATGGGTGTGACTTCCGGTGAGAGTGCAGTGTTGGGTGCTTACCAGTTACATGATGTAGCTCACACCTGGTATAAGTAGTGGAAGGGAGACAGAGGAGCAGATGCAGGGCATATTGAATGGGAGGAGTTTTCTATAATCTTTTTAGATAGATTTTTTCCTTTAGAGTTAAGAAAATCTAAGATGCTAGAGTTTATTAACTTAAAGCAGTAAAATATGAGTGTGAAAGAGTATTCTCTTAATTTTACTCAGCTAGCAAGGTGTGCTCCTCATGTGGTATCTGATAAATGGTCTAGGATGAGTAAGTTTGTCCCTGGTATAGCTGATAGTGTGGTCAAGGAGTGGAGGACTGCAATGTTGATTAAGGAGATGGACTTTTCTAGGGTTATGTTCCATGCTTAATATATTGAGGAGCATAAGTTAAAGGAAAGAAAAAAAGGAGTATAAGAGGGCTAGGACAGGTAGCTTTAATTTTACTAAGGCAAGGTTGGAATGTGGCATGCCAGGCCACAGATTGAGGAAATGTCCGATAGGTATGTGTAAAGGTATAAATGATCACCAGCAAGGTCTGACTAACTCTTTAGCGGAATCTGCAAGTCATCCAACTCAGTAGGGCAATACTTCCAGTGCCAACAGCGGTCAGTGCTAGAACAAATTGTATGCACTTTAGTCCCGACAGGATTAGGAAAGTTCTCCTGATATGGTTATAGGTATGTTATAAGTCTTTAATTTACATGTTTATTCTTTGTTAGATCCCAAAGCTTCTCTTTCTTTGTAACCCACTTTATAGCTATAATATCCAGTAATTTCCTAGCTCAGTTTACCTCTCAGTACATGAGAATTCCTATATATACTTTCAAAAATATTCAGAATTTCCATCTTAAGAACCATCATCATGTAGGAAATTCAGCTAGCTTTCCAACTATATAAATTTCTCCCAAATTCAATATCTGGGTGAGAAGCTATGGAACTTTTAGTGAAATAGTATATCAAATTAAGCAGCGTCGTATCATGGTGAGGGTCAAAATGGCATTCGTCTGATTCCAGTGAAACACCGCTAATTCTAGTGCATTGTGGTGAAGCTCTAATTTCCAATTGTTATTTTTTAGTGAGGTACCGCGATTGGCCCGCGTTGCTCCATGGTACCATTTCAGAATTGTCAATTTCCAGTAGCCCGATGCAATACCACTAGGTCGCGCCAAAAGGTACTTCCGCAAATTGTCTATTTTTAAATAGTTTCAGCCAACTTCCAGTGGCTCACCGCGATGCCACCGCGTTACGGTGAAAGAAAAAAATTTGAGATTTTTATTGACGGAAATTTAATTCTTTTCAGGGATAATTTGGTCTTTTCCACGACCCTAATCAATCTAAACATGTGATTTAACCCCTCATAACTTCGTTAAGTCATTATTCTATTCAATTTCCCCCAAAATCAAGAACATTCTCTCAATTAGCAAAACTCTAACCTCCAAGAATCAAGATCAATACTCAAGAATTCCACCAAGAACTCATCCTTCTAGGTATGTTAGGTGTTCATCCATGGGCCCTCACAACCTATGGAGTCCAAGAGCCCTTTTTCAAAAATACAAGTTTTCAGATTTATGATTTCCATTCTTGAATTAGAATTTATACATGTTCATGATGTTGTTTGGGTTTCAATCCATGATTAATTACATGTTTCATGAAATTAAGGTAGCAGGTGTGATGAATTATGTTATATCCTTGAATTTATATGTTGAATGCGGTAGCCATGATTTTTATATTTGTTTATTATTATGTGAAATAATCATGCTCCCCAAGTGTTTGTTGAAATGCCTATGTGAGTTGAATACTGAAATCATGACATGTTAGTATGTGTTACCATTCATGTACAAGTTCATGTCTTGCAAGTTTTTGACAAAATGTCTCAATGAATGAATCATGACTAAGTAACTAGCTAGTATGCTTTTAAGATTGTGCCATGTTTTACTATTGATGCTATCGAGTCCTGGGGGTATTCAATACCCAAAAAATCTAAATTTTTACCTAGATCACAGTAGCTATAGAATAGTCTCAGTAATGTTACAAATAGTAGTACTCAGTTACAGAACATAGTGAAACTCAGTCCAGCTTAATAATCAGTGTCATTCAGTTGGGAGTAGGATTCAACATCGAGCGAACCCAAGGATAGGGGTTCACCTATCAAAAAAGGGTGAAATCCCTAGTGGCAGTCCTTGCATTCCAGAACTACGTAGCCAACGTAGGTTGAGATATCAACCTACCAGTTGAGGATTGATAAGGTGTTTACCTGCCAGTTGAGGGTAATAATGTTCTCATCAGGGAACCTGCCAGTAGAGGGTGACCCTTAGTCCTTCAACATAACATTTCAGTGGATCCACATAGCCAGTGTCTGTACCCATTGCACGGTATTGACACCCTTCCAATTGGGGTTACAGATTGGACCCCAATCAGTTTAGATAGGGAAATGTCGCTTAGATGATTACTTCCCACAGTTTCTGTATCAATCTTTAGTATAAAACTCAGTTCAGTTCTACAGACCAAGACTGTCAATAACAGTCACCCAGTTATCAATAATTCAACTATCAGTAATCTTAGATAACTGTTACATAGTTATCAGAACTAAGTACTCAATTTAGTATAAATCTTAGACGCAATATATATGTATATGCATAGTATTGTATAATCAGTGTTTACAGTACTTTCAGTTATCTATGTACTCTTATTTAGTTATATTCATATCACTCAGTCAGTTATTGTTCATTCATATGAACCCATGAATTTCAGACTTACCTCATCTGGCATACCAGTACATTCCACAGACTGATTGCATACTCTTTTCTTGAGTTATGATGTCTCGTATCAAAGGTTCAAATGCTCAGGTTCCTGACCGTGCTTAGCTAGATTCAGTTAGCAGCAAAAGATTCAGTAGTGAGTCCTCATCCATCGAGGATATTTTTTTTAGCATTACAGTAGATTTAGTATTTTATTAGTCGTAGTTAGTTGGGGTCTTGTCCCATAAACTCCATATTTAGATAGTTTAGTAAAGGTTTTTCAGACTAGAATAGTTCAGACAGTATTCAGTTTTCAGGTGTTTATCAATTGCTATATTTATCAGTATTCAGATTATGAACCTTATGGCATTTCAGTCTAACTTTCGTATTATTTAAGTATTATTATTCAATACTTACAATAGGTACTAGTCATGGGTTAGCTTGTGGTCCTTCGGGATTGTAAGCACCGTGTGGCGTTTGGGGTGAAGACTCGAGGAATTAAAATCTTGGTAACCGAGCCTAAGGTTCAACAGAGTACTAGGTAGTCTAAAAGTCGCATCAAGTAGAGTCTTGTGGATGGGTGTGTAATGCGCCACACTTGTGGGCAAGAGTCTACGAGGCATTTTTAGGAAATTTTCCCTTCTTTCAGTATTTTTATCGTGCGAGTAAGCATGAACTCAAGTTAAAATATCAATCTAATTCATTTCTTTCTTCTATTTACAGAAGATGCCTCCTAAAAAGACCAACGGAAAAAGAATTAGACACCAGCCAGCACCTCCACCCATTCATGCAGATCCCGTGGATGAGAATGTCTCCCATGCAGAATTCAGAGTTGTGTTCACCAATCTAGACCATTTTGTAGCAGCTAAGAATAAACAACCAACTACTATTTAGGCCAACCCAGTGGCCAATACTGCTGCAGCAAGGATTCTGTACTTCACCCGAATGAATCCTCCCCTATTTTCAGGATCTAAGTCTAAAGAGGATCCATAGGAGTTCCTCAATCAGGTGCAGAAATTCACAGATATTATTAGAGTGACTTCTAGTGAGAATGCTGAGTAAGCTGCCTATCAGCTACAAGATATAGCTCACACATGGTTTAAGCAGTGGAAGGTAGACAGGGGCACAGATGTAGTGCCCATAGAATAGGAAAATTTGCTACTATTTTTCTAGATAGATTCTTTCCCTTAGAGTTGAGAGAATCCAAGGTGTTAGAGTTCATCAATCTTAGTCAAGGCAACGTGAGTGTGAAAGAGTATTCCCTTAAGTTTACTCAGTTAGCCAGGTATGCTCCCCATGTAGTAGTAGACAATAGGTCCATGATGAGCAAGTTCGTGTCTGGGGTATCAAAGAGTGTGGTTAAGGTGTGCAGAACTACAATGTTAATTAAAGAGATGGACATATCTAGGCTAAAGGTCTATACTCAGCAAATACTAGAGGCTAAGAATAAGGAGAGAGAGAGAGGGAAAACAAGAAAGCTAGAACAGGTAGCTTCAATTTCACTCAGATTAAGTCAGAGGGTAGTAACCGTTCCCATTTTTGCCTAAAAACTTCATTTCCATCTTTTTCCTCAGCCAGTGCTCCAGTACCTAAGTTCTTAAATGGTAGGTCACCAAACTCTAAATCTCAGGGTAGTGTCAACAGTGCTCGAATAAATTTTCTTTGCCAAAAATATGGCAAAAACCATCAGGGTGTCTGCAGAGCTGTAAGAAATAAATGTTTTGTGTTTAGCAAGCCAGGCCATAGAATAAAAGATTGTCCTCAGTCAGGCTTACAGGGTTAGTATAATCGTCCCCAGCTCAATCTGGTAACCCGAATCAGCAGGGTGTCGTTCCAGTTCCACCAGTGGCTAGCGCACAAATAGGCTCTATGAACTTCAGTCCCGACAAGATCAGGAAAGTTCTCCTGATGTAGTCACTGGTACGTTACAGATCTTCCATTTACATATTTATACCTTATTAGATCAAGGAGCTTCTTTATTTTTTTTAATTCTTTACATAGCAGTCAACTTTAAAGTCAGACCAGAAATCTTAACAAAATCTTTCTAAGTCTCTACCCCAGTGGGTTAGTCTATCATAGCCCGACAGGTATACATAAACTGTCCGGTTATGATATCTTAGAGATTCACTTCAGCAGACTTAGTAGAGTTAGAGATGACAAATTTTGATGTCATTCTCAGCATAGATTGGATCCATTCATGTTAAGCCTCAGTTGATTATAGAAATAGAATTGTGTATTTTTAGTTTCAAAATTAACCATTCCTTGAATTAATGGGTAGTACTATAGCACTTAAGGGTCAGTTGATTTCATACCTTAAAGTGAGAAAAATGATATCCAAGGGATGTGTCTGTCATCTTATGCGAGTCAAATACTCTAGTTCATAGACTCCTATTCTTGAGTCAATTCTAGTAGTAAATGAATTCTCAGATGTGTTTCCCAAGGATCTTCCTGGAGTTCCTCCCGAAAAGGAAATCGACTTCAGAATAGACCTTCTTCCAGACACTCAGCCTATATCTATTCTGCTATACAAAATGGCTCCAGCTGAACTCACAGTGTTAAAAGAACAATTAAATTACCTTTTAGACAAGGGGTTCATCAGACCCAGCATTTCACCGTAGGGCGCACCAGTCTTATTCGTATTTAAGAAAGATGGTTCGCTCAGAATGTGTATAGACTACCGCCAGTTGAATAAAGTTACAGTCAAGAAAAAATATCCACTTCCTAGAATCGATAACTTTTTTGACAAATTTCAGGGTGCCAATTATTTTTCTAAGATAGACCTTAGATCAGGCTATCATCAACTTAGAGTCAGAGAATGTGACATTCCTAAAATAGCTTTCCGAACCTGATATGGTCACTTTGAGTTTCTAGTCATGTCCTACAGTCTCACAAATTCCCCAGTAGCCTTCATGGACTTAATGAATCGCGTGTTCAAGTAGTACTTAGAAATGTTTGTTATAGTCTTTGTCAATGACATTCTTGTTTATTCTTGTAGTAAGAATGATCATGTAGATTTCCTCAAAATCGTACTTCAGACTCTCAGAGACCATCAATTTTTTGCCAAATTTAGTAAGTATGAATTTGTCTAAGTTCAGTAGCATTCCTTGGTCATATTATTTCCGGTGATGACATTAGAGTTGATCCTCAAAAGATCAAGGTGGTGAGAAACTGGCCTAGACCAATCTCTCCATACGATATTAAGATTTTCTTGGGTTTGGCTGGCTATTACCGTTGATTTCTTGAAAGGTTTTCATTTATTGCATCCCTCCTGTCCAGATTGACTCAGAATAAATTTATGTTTTAGTGGTCAGATTCTTGTGAGAATAGTTTTCAGTAGTTAAAGACTCAACTCACTACAACCCTAATTTTGACATATTACTAGATGGTTCAGATGGGTTTGTTGTATACTATGATGCATCCAGAGTTGGTTTGGGTTGTATCCTAATGCAGAGAGGTAAGGTCATAGCCTATGCCTCTAGATAGATTAATCCCCATGAAAGGAATTACCCTAACCATGATCTTTAATTAGTAGTTTTTGTGATTGCCTTACAGATTTGGAGGCATTATTTGTATGGGGTTGATTTATTCACAAATCACAAAAGCTTACAGCATGTGTTCTCTCAGAAAGATTTAAACTTGCGTCAGAGAAGGTGGTTGGAGTTGTTAAAAGATTATGATATAAGTGTTCTATTTCATCTGGGTAAGGCCAATATAGTGGCAGATACTCTCAGTGGGTTGTCTATGGGTAGTGTTGCTTATGTTGAGAATAGTAAGAAGAAGTTAGTTCAGGAAGTTCATAATCTTACCCGACTAGGTGTTTGCCTAGTCGATTCAGTAGATGGTAGTGTGTGGGTACAAAATAGTTCAGAATCATCTCTATTTTTTGAAATAAAGGAAAAGTAGGACAAATATCCCAGTCTAGTTTAGTTGAAAGAGTCAATCAGAGATTAAAAAGTTGAGGTTTTCTCCCAAGGGGAAGATGGTGTATTGCGTTGCCAGGGTAGACTATGTGTGTCGTGTGTTTATCAGTTGAGGCAAAAAATTCTCGCAGAAGCGCACGGTGCATGTTACTCGATTCATCCAGGGGCCACTAAGATATACCGTAATTTGTGGGATATCTATTGGTGGAGTGGTATAAAGAGGGATAATGCAGAGTTTGTAGCTAAGTTCTCTACGTGTCAGCAGGTTAAGATTGAGCACCTAAATCCTAGTGGGTCCATACAGGAGTTCAGTACTCCCACGTGGAAATGGGAAGAAGTAAACATGGACTTTGTTATGGGTTTGCTTCGTACTCATCATCAACATGATTTGATTTATGTTATCGTAGACATGATGAACAAATCAGCTCATTTCTTGCCAATACATACTTCCTATCAGCCGAGGACTATGCCAAACTCTATATCAAAGATTTGGTCAGGTTACACGGAGTCTCTGTATCCATCATTTTAGATAGGGGTACCTAGTTTACCTCTCATTTTTGGAAAGCCTTCAAAAAGGGTCTTGGTACCCAATTTCACCTCAGTACAACTTTTCACCCTTAGATCGATGGTCAGGAAGAAAGGACCATTCAGACTCTAGAAGATATGTTAAGGGCATGCGATGTTGATTTTAAAGGTAGTTGGGATAACCACTTTCCTTTGATCGAATTCACATATAATAATAACCATCATTCTAGTATTCAGATGGCTCAGTTTGAGGCTCTTTATGGTAGGAGACTTACATTTCTAATTGATTGGTTTGAGGTAGGTGAGGCCACAGTAGTTGGGCCAGACTTGGTGTTTGATGCCTTAGAGAAAGTTTAGTTGATCAGGGAAAATATTAGGGTATCCCAGAGCCGACAGAAATCGTATACAGATGTGAGGAGAAATAATCTCAAGATTGAGATTGGTGATTTTGTGTACTTGAAAATCTCTCCCATGAAGGGAGTGAAGAGGTTTAGCAAGAAGGGGAAGCTCAGTCCCTAATATGTTAGTCCTTACAGAATTCTCAGCCGTTTTAAAAAGATAGCTTTCGAGCTTGAGTTGCCTTCAGACTTAGCTTCAGTGCACCCAGTATTCCACATCTCTTTTCTAAATAAATGCACCCAATAGTTTTAGTTCCCTTAGAGGGCATATATATTCAGAATGATCTCTCTTTTGGAGAGGTTCCAATCCAAATCCTTGATCGTCAGATTCACAGACTAAGGGACAAAGAAGTTCCCTTGGTCAAAGTTCTTTGGCGAAACTAGTCTGTTGAGGGAGATGCTTGGGAAGAAGAAGCAGATATGCAGATCAAGTATCCTCACCTCTTTTCTGCAAACTCATACTCATCTTGAGGTAACAGTTTTTCTTAGATTTACTCAGTTCCATGTTCAGTTACAGTTACAAACTTGGTATCAGTTACCATTGCATATCACCTTCATGACAATCATGCATTCATGAATCAGATTTAGTCATGTATTTTATGCCTCGGTTATGCATGTTCAGTATGTAAACTCAGTCTATCAGTATTTCTTAGCTTAATCAGTCTCATTCGTGGATGAATGTTCCCATGGGGAAGAAATTGTAATACACCATATTTTCCTAGCTCAATTTAGCTCTTAATACATGAGAATTCCTATATATACTTTCAAAAAACTTAGAATTTTCCATCTTAAGACCCATCATTGTGTAGGAAATTCAGTCAGCTTTCAAACGATATAAATTTCGACTAAATTCGATATCCGGGTGAGAAGCTATGGATCTTTTAGTGAAACAGTATGTCAAATTAAGTTGCATCACATCGCGGTGAGGGTCAAAATGGCATTCTTCAGTTTCCAACAAGAAACCACGATTCCAATATGCCGCAGTGAAGTTCCAATTCCCAATTGGTAATTTCCAGTAAGGTACCATGATTGACCCGCTTCACGCCGAGGTGCCATTTCAGAATTGTCAATTTCTAGTAGCCCGACGTGATACCACCGCGTCGTGCCAAAAGGTAATTTCATAATTGTCTATTTCTAAATAGTTTTCAGCCAACTTTCAGTGCCTCATCGCGATGCCACCGCGTCGCGGTGAAATAAAAAAATTAGGATTTTCAGTGATGAAAATTTAATTCTTTCCAGTGGTAATTTGGTCTTTTCCATGGCCCCAATCAGTCTAAACACATGATTTAACCCCTAATAACCTAGTTAAGTCAACATTCTATTCAATTTCCCCCAAAATCAAGAGCATTCTCTTAATTAGCAAAACACTAACCTCTAAGAATCAAGAGCAATCCTCAAGAATTTCACCAAGAAAATTCAAGAACTCATCCTCCCAGGTATGTTATGTGTTCATCCATGGGCCCTTACCACCCATGGAGTCCAAGAACCCTTTTTCAAAAATATAAGTTTTCAGATTTATGATTTCCATGCTTGAATTAGATTTTATGCATGTTCATGATTTTGTTTGGGTTTTAATCCATGATTAATTACAAGTTTCGTGAAATTAAGGTTGCAGGTGTGATGAATTATGTGATTCTCATGTTAAATCCTTGAATTTATAACTTGAATGTTGTAGCCATGATTTTTATAAATGTTTATTATTAAGTAAAATAATCATGCTCCCCAAGTATTTGTTGGAATGCCTATGTGAGTTGAATAGTGAAATCATGACATGTTAGCATGTGTTCCCATTCATGTACAAGTTCATGCCTTGCAAGTGTTTGTCAAAATATCTCAATGAATGAATCATGACTTAGTGACTAGCTAGTAAGCTTTCAAGATTGTGCCATGTTTTACTATTGATGCTATTGAGTCTTGGGGGTATTCAATACAAAAAAAATCTAGTTGTTTACCTAGATCACAGTAGCTATAGAATAGTCTCAGTAATGTCATGAACAGTTATACATAGTTAGTTACAGAACACAGTAACACTCAGCACAGTTCAATCTAGCTAAATAATTAGTGTTATTTAGTTGGGAGTAGGATTCATCGCCGAGTGAACCCAAGGATGGGGGCTCACCTGTCAGTAGAGGGTGAAATCCTTGGTACAAGTCCTTGCATTCAATAACTACGTATCCAACGTAGGTTGAGATATCAACTTTCCAATTGAGGGTTGATAAGGTATTACCTGCCAGTTGAGGGTAATACTGCTCTCATCAGGGAACCTGCAAGTATAGGATGACCCTTATTCCTTTGGTATGACATTTCAGTAGATCCACATAGCTAGTTTATGTACCCATGGCACGGTACTGACAACCTTCTAATTAGGGTTACAGGTTAGACCCCAATCAGTCCAGAGAGGGGCATGTCAGTTAGATGATTACCTCTCACTTTTAGTTTCAGTCTTTAGTATAGAACTCAGTTAAGTTCTACAAGACCAGTACTGTTAGTAATAGTCACCTAGTTATCAGTAATTCAGTTATCAGTAATCTCATATATCAATTACTCAGTTATCAGAACTCAATACTCAGTTTCAGTATAAATCTCAGACACAGTATAAATGTATATGCATAGTATTGCATAATAAGTGTTTACAGTAGTTGTAGTTATCCATGTACTCTCATTCAATTATATTCATATCACCCAGTCAGTTATTGTTCATGCATATAAACCCATGCATTTCAGCCTTACCTCATCCAGCATACCAGTACATTCCACGTACTAATCACATATTCTTTTATTGTGCTATGATGTCTCATATTATAGGTTCGGACACTCAGGTTCCTAACCACTCTTAGCCAAATTCAGTTAGCAGTATCAGATTCAGTAGTGAGTCCTTATTCATCAAGGATATTATTATTTTTCAGTATTATAGTAGATTTAGTATTTTATTAGTCAGAGTTAGTTGAGGGGTTGTCCCATCAACTCCATATTCAGACATTTCAGTAGAGGCTTTTCTAACTAGGCTAGTTCAGACAGTATTTAGTTTTTAGGTGTAATTATCAGTTTCTATATTTATCAGTATTCAGATTATGAACCTTATGGCATTTTAGCCTAACTTCCGTATTATTTCAGTATTATTATTCAGTGCTCACAAAAGAAACCAGTCATGGGTTAGCTTGTGGTCCTTTGGGGTTGTATGCACAGTATGTCATCCGATGTGGGTACTCGAGGCGTTATAATAGCTATCAACTTTGAAGTCAGTCTCGAAACCTTAGCAAAACCCTTTTCAGTGTCCACTCTAATAGATGTCTCTATTGTAGCTAGGCTGGTATAAATGAACTATTCGATCACAATATCCCAGAAAGTCACTTTAACTATCTCGTAGAGTTAGAGATGATGGATTTTGATGTTATTCTCAACATAGATTGGCTCCGCTCATGATATGCTTCAGTTGATTGTAGAAACACAGTTGTCCAACTTCAGTTTCTAAATGAACCTGTTATTGAATGAAAGGGTAGTACTTCCGCATTTAGGGGTTAAATTATTTCATACCTTAAGGTAATATAAATAATTTCCAAGGGTTGTGTTTACCATATTGTGTGAGTCAAAGACTCTAATTCTGAGGCCCCAAGTCTCGAGTTAGTTTTAGTAGTAAGGGAAATTTCTAGATATGTTTTCTAAAGACCTTCCTGGAGTTCTTCCTAAAAGGGAAATTGACATCAAAATAGACCTTCCAGATACCCATTCTATCTCTATTCTGCCCTATAGAATGGCTCCAGTTGAGGTTAGGGAGTTAAAAGAAAAGTTGAAAGATCTCTTAGATAAGGGATTCATCAAGCCCAATCTTTCCCTATATGGTGCTCATTCCTTTTCATGCGAAAGAAAGATGGTTCTCTTAGAATGTGCCTCGATTACCGTCAGTTTAACAAAGTCACAATCAAGAATAATTATCCACTTCCTAGAATTAATGACTTGTTCGACCAACTTTAGGGTGCTAGTTATTTCTCTAAGATAAACCTCAGATCCAGCTATCATCTGCTCAGAGTCAATGAATGTGATATTCTAAAAATAGCTTTCAGAACTCGATATGGTCTCTTCGAATTCCTAGTCATGTCTTTTGATCTAACAAATGCCCCAGCAGAATTCATAGACTTGATGAATGATAACGCTCAATCTACAGCTCTTGTAGGAGTGTAAAACGGTCGTTAGCAAATATAGAACCCAACAGGGTTGGGTGTCGATCCCACAGGGAATAGCTTGGACAACAAGTAAGAAAAATTAATAAACTTTTGGTGCAAGTCTCGTAAAAAGGGGGGATTTGTAATGTGTCACCAAAATAATTAAATAAAAGCTGAAAATAGCAAAGTAAAGGAGAAAGATTGTTACGTATGTTGTAAATATTGAGAATTGAGGCGTTGGGGTTATGTCCACCTTCTGAGGTATACGTCTCTATTGTCTATGAGTGTGTAGAATTCTGACATGCAACTGCGTATAGAGAATTGTATTCGATGGTAAATCCAGGTGTCTTTCGACCTATTCGAGGATTATTTCACTTTAACTCTTTCGAGATTAAAGCGTGTCTAATGGTACGAATTCTCCAAGAGGTTAGTCCAGTTACGGCACTAGCTTTTTAGTAGGGAATTTTAGGGGGTGACCCTACCACCTTGACCTTATATCTTTTCCAGACAGATAACCTTTCTTTCGAATAAGTTAAATGTTATACTGGCGTATTCTTGCATTTGCAACCAAAAAGAATGTAGACTAAGATGAAGAGAATAATGATATAAGCAGTATACGTGTCGCGAACTCACAAACTCACAGCAATAGATAGTATCTCATACGGCTTCCATAACCCCAACAGAGAAGTTAGTTACCCATGAATGCGAAGGAGATCATGATCGACATTGTTGTTATACCACAAGATTGAGTAATTTCGTGTAGCTTAGGTGGTAGGCGTGAAGCATGAATTCCTAGGCAAAGTAACGATTCTCTTGTTGTGGAATTTAAGAATAGAAGAGTAGAAGAAGAAAAATAGAATTAATGGAAAGATTAGAAGAGTTGTAGAATTGTTTGTAGTGGAAGATGAGAGGGATGGAAGAAAGTATTGTGGTCCCCCCCCCCCCCCAAATTCCTTGCAAATCTCTAGCATGATAGGGTATTTATAATACCCATATCCTAATCCTACTAGATAAATAAAATATCTAACCAAATCCTACTAGGCTAATGTAATACTTAACCCAATTATACTAGGTTAATGTAACATTATCATAATCCAAATAAACTAATGAAATACATAACCCAATTGTACTAGGTTAATGTATCATTGTCCAAATCCAACTAAGTTACTGCAAATCCCCAAAGTCTTCAGAAATGTTGTTTTATCCCGGGATAGATTTTCCATGCAGCAGTTTTGGTCCTTAGGCGTGTAAACTCCCTTCCCTTCCTTCGTGAGCTTTCTTTTGCGTCAAGTAAGCCATAAAATGCTGAATTCTGCATCATTTATACCTGAAACTTTACTAATCATGTTCGTTAGCTCATTTACAGGAAAAAGGATTAAAAGTGCATAAAATATATACTTTGTTCTCAAAACTAGGCTAAAATATGGGCAAAATATATTGATATAGGCGTGTAAATTCGCCTATCATCAACACCCCACACTTAAAGCTTTGTTCGTCCTCGAACAAAATATCATGTCCCTCCAAACATCAACTTAGGGTTTCACAGAAACAACACAAAATATTCGTCAAGACAAGCACAACAATTATCAACAAAGAGTAGTTTTTCGATCATTAGTAGAAACAGTTTAACCTCTAGCATAGACTCGTGATGGTGGTCAACTCATATTCAAAAGTTAAGGCACAAAGAATCATACACAACTACCCAAAACTCATCAACCATGTGTGTCTCACAATATATTAACCATAATCACTCACAAGTATAGCATATTTTTCAAACATGGGTATCAAAATATCCTTGCTCTCACTCTCACAAAGAATTCATATGTAGCAACTGATGACCATAGGCTTGCCCTTAATGTAATACTCTACTAAATGTCAGAATGCTAAGCTTAGGATCAAGTAGGTCTTTTGATGGTTGTAATGTAGGCTAAGGGACGAGTAGGACTATTTTGGCCAGAAATAGTGACTATGTTCCTAAGCGCTTTAATACATCACATTGTATTATTAACACTTTTCTTTCAAACAACCTTTCTACTTTCTTTTATTCTACCACCCTTTTTCTCCTCTTTTGTTTTTCAATTTTAAACATGACTAACTTTTCAGTTTTTTCTTCCTTTTTCTTTTCATAACATACCTCTTATGATAGCACTTCTTTTTCATAGCAATTTCAAGCACCAATGCATTCTAAAGCATCATACTCACCCAATTTCCTCTTATTTTGTCACATGACTTTACACTTTAAAGCACTTAGGAATTTGGATCAAATTATGGTCTTGAAAAAAAATGGATTAGGCTTACATATGAGGTTGTCAAAGAAAATAGGCTAAAGGCTCAAAAGGGTTAACTAGGATAATGTCCATGGGTAGGTAAAAATGAATGTAAACAAATATAGGTTGCCAAAGAAATGCCTAAATCATATCCTAAACTTACACTCCTTATTTTCGCTTTGCATACATACCAGGCAAGTTCTAGCATCAGCCACACACATAGAATATACGATTATCTCACACACACAAGGCACATGGTCGACTTGCTTGGAAGTAATATAGACTCTCGACCCAACAAGTGAAGGAATCGTACCACACAATATCACATAATGAGTCACAACTAGAGCCTAAACGTCTCAATAGTCACAATTATAGCACATACTCTTGTTATAATCTCATGCTGCCTATCAAAATAATTTCATGCGAAGCTAGAAAAAACAACAAAAACAAAAAAAACTGAAACACGAAAAAAAACAACAAAAAAAAACAACAAAATAAACAAACATAGATGCGATAGAGAAGTATAGCATACGATACCGCCACCCCACACTTAAACGGGACACTGCCCTCAGTGGAAAATAAATACGAGGAACCTGGTTAGTCGGACTCTTCCTCAATGTCGGGGGTCATACCCCCTTCTTTGGAATCATCATAAGAGTCGTCGTCAGAGTTCTCCTCCTCGTCAGAGTCTGGCATTTGTCGATCATCATCGATCGGGACGTCGTCATCGAGAGGTTCCTCAAAGTATGTACCTACTCCACACATCTCCCGTACATGAATATTCATTGGATAGTCATGGTCCAGCTGTTGGAGCTCAGCAGCAGTGGGAACACGACCTCCGCTCATCATTGTAAACCTCATCATGCCATACATATGGCGGGAGAAACTCTCATCCCGAGCATGTCTCTCTGCCGTAGTAAGGTTGATTCCATGTGTTGATTCAGCATCTTTGACCTTTGTGAGGTCAACCTTCTTCGGATTGTGTGGGAGTTTATGATCAGCTGGTTCCTCTTTGATATCCTCCTTCCGCAAGATTGCTGTCAACAGATTTCCAAACGTGAAGTGGGACCTTTTGTGGAGTCTGGCCTTCCTCATGGTAGAGAGAATGATTTCCCCAAAGTTGATAGGGACATTCGTCATCAAAGCATAGACCAAACACACTCTATCTCTTGATATATTGGTGTATTGAGTCCCAGGAATAAGGCATGAGTTGACAATACGCATCCAGATTCTTGCTTCCCTATTCAGTGAAGCATAGGGGAAGGTGTTGTGTCGCCCTGCGTCTTTATGTATGCCCCACCTTTCCATCGATCTACTTCCACAAAGTGTGTGTCTAATTGCTCTATAAGGAGGCCTGCTGTACAGCTCTTTGAATGGTGCTGGGTCGACAGAAGGTAAGCCAAGAAAAGAGTTGATCCATTCCGCATTGAGCTGTAACACTTGGCCCCAAATTTTGACTTCATTGCCTATTGTTTTCGGTGACCAGTTGGCGTAAAACTCTCTTGTCAAATCAAGATTACATTCTCCCATATCGCGGAAGATGAAATCCAGCTTCAATGCCATGATTTTCGCCAACATACGCGGCTCCTTCTTCGCTAAGGTGTCCTTGTTGATCAGGTTGACGTGAACATATCTTCTTTCTTTGTTGTTCCTGTACCATTCTTTGGCTTCCTTCTCAAGAACCCATTTTATTCGAAATATTCTTCGGGGTAGTTGTGTTGAGGATGATTCTCCTTGGTCCTTTCTACCTCTCTTCTTGCCCTTTTGGGAAGTGGTAGCCTTCTCCTTGCCTTGCCTCGCTTTAGGTGCCATTGTAACTGAGACTAGAAATAGTGTTAATGGCAGCACAATCTCAGTTGATACAATCTATAACAAGCAGTAGGGGTACCACCCCACACTTAGTTTTGTTGACACAAATCAGTGAAGTGAAAGTGGTCGATTACTCAGATTTCGTCAACATACGTTTAAGGATTATATTACGACAAGAAAATCAGTAATGTATTACTAATTGTAGCCATTGCACTACTTTCATGTTAGATATAACAACACTACTACATAGGGGTTGTAACATGGTATGGATGTTTTCAATAATCGCAACCTCCTAAGTCGGTAGGCAACTATAAGGCTTATCCCGATGAATGGGATAGTCTAGCATGTAAGTATCCAAGTAACAAGATAATAACATGATAGTCAATGTTCATCACCATAGAAATTCCACAAATCGTATAACAATGCTATTAAAACCAAATTCAAGTCGGAAACAAGTCAAGATTTTCCTACGTATATGTTTACTCACATGATTTTGTATCAACGATCAAAACACATGAACATCACCAATCAATCTTATATGATGTAGCAATTTATAATAGACATAGCAACGTAGTACTTACGAGAAATAAATGAAGAATAAGAGAGTACTTACTTGCTTGAAGCTTTTGGAGATGGTTTTGTGAATTGGAAGAGCAAAAAGAAAATTTTTGGGATGGTTTGGAGAGGGAATGCGGCGCCTTTAGGTTAATTTCTAGTGTGGTTATGTTTCAAGACTAAGTCCCCTTTATATAGGAAGAGAATGGGTCGGGTTTTGACCCATTTACAATCGGTTTTGGAGACAAAAATGCTACATATGCGGCGCATAATGCTTGGCATAGTCATGGTATATGCGGCGCATAGTCTATGGCATTTAGGGACATATGCGCCACATAGTCTATGGAATATGAGATCCTGAGACCTAATGCTATAGCATAGGCGGCGCATAGTCAAAAGCACACTTAGGACTGGGCGGCGCATAGTGTATAGCACACTAGATTCCGAGACCTTAGGCTATAGGATAGGTTATGCATCATTCGTGGCCCAGTTTTACCTAGGCCTAGCCTTCCTCGATGCCTAGTTTGGCATGAGAAATGCTCAATCCATATCCTTATGCATCACTATTCCTAACTTACCAACTTTACCATACAATGCGTCCAAATCGTCAATTGAAATCAATCTCCTCGTTGAATACCTCTTGCACCTATTTTTGCTTAAAACCAAATGAAAACGATTAGTACAATGGGTTGCCTCCCACCAAGCGCCTTAGTTTTGGTCGTGGCACGACTCTTATTTTTGGATTTTCATTATCAAAAGCAAAACAAGTAAAAAAAAAGAATGATAAAATGATAAAACGATGGGTTGCCTCCCATCTAGCGCCTTTTTTATTGTCGTGGCTCGACATAGTTACCTCGAGTACTTAGACTTCATCGAGATAAATGATGGCCATAGAATTCATCGAGTCAAGAGGACCGATATAAGGCTTAACACGTTGGTCATTCACCTTGAAGTCAACACCATTATTGTCTTCCAATTCGACTACTCCAGACGAGTAGACTTGGATAACTTTGTATGGACCAGACCACTTAGACTTTAACTTACCTGGGAAGAGCTTCAATCTAAAGTTGAAGAGAAGTACCATATCACCCCTTTGGAAGTTTCGTCGAACAATCCGCTGATCATGATACTTTTTCATCCGCTCCTTGTATAGGTCTGACCTTTCATATGCATGGAGACGGAATTCATCCATCTCGTTCAGTTGCTCCATCCTCAGCTTCATTGCATCATCCCAATTCAAATTCAATCGCTTCAGCACCCATAATGCCTTGTGTTCGAGCTCGATGGGTAGATGACAAGCCTTCCCATAGACTAGTTGATAAGGAGACATACCAATGGGTGTCTTGAATGCAGTCCTATACGCCCATAGTGCCTCATCTAGCTTTCGAGACCAATCCTTTCTATTCGCATTAACCGTCTTTGCAAGGATTTGCTTGATCTCGCGATTGGAAACTTCTACTTGTCCACTAGTTTGGGGATGATAAGGCGTAGCTACCTTATGTTGCTTGACACCATACTTGGCCAAAACTGATTTGAATAGCTTGTTGCAGAAGTGAGATCCTCCATCACTTATGATAGTACGTGGTACTCCAAAGCGAGAGAAGATATTATTCTTTAAGAATGCTACAACACTCTTTCCTTCGTTGTCGGCCAATGCTACAGATTCTACCCATTTCGAAACATAATCCACATCAACTAAGATGTACTTCATTCCAAACGAATTCACGAATGGACCCATGAAATCAATACCCCACACATCAAAGAGTTCTACTTCAAGAATTTTGGTCATGGGCATTTCATGGTGTTTTGAAATCACACCTTGACGCTGGCATTGGTCACACCTTCTAACATAGTCGTAGGCATCTCTGAATATCGAAGGCCAATAATAACCACTTTCCAATACTTTTCTGGCCGTCCGATTGCCTGCGTGATGTCCTCCAACTTGCGAAGTGTGGCATGCTTCCAAGATAGTAGGCACCTCTTCATGGGATATACATCGTCGAATGATACCATCCGCACATCGTCAAAACAAATAAGGCTCATCCCAATAGTAGTGCTGTACGTCATGCATAAACTTCTTCCTTTGGTGGTAAGATAAATTGGCAGGTATCACATTACTCACCATGAAATTTGCAAAGTCGGCATACCATGGTAATTTCTCCATTGTTGTCACTAATATCTTTTCGTTCGGGAATGTATCATCAATCTGAATTTCAGGTTGCGCCACATGCTCATTCTCAAGTCGAGATAGGTGATCAACCACTTGGTTCTCGCAACCTCGTCTATCTTTGACTTCGAAATCAAACTCTTGCAGCAGCAATACCCATCTAATCAACCTTGGTTTTGCATCCTTCTTTGTCATTAGATACCTAAGAGCTGCATGGTCTGTATGAATGATCACCTTAGTACCCAATAGATAGGCACGAAACTTCTAAAATGCATACATAACCGCTAGGAGCTCTTGTTCAGTAACAGTGTAGTTCCTTTGGGCTTCATTTAGGACCTTACTCGCATAGTAGATAGGATGACATAATTTCTCCTTTCTCTGACCAAGAACAGCACCAACGGCTACACCACTAGCATCACACATGACTTCAAACGGGAGAGTCCAATCTGGTGCTACCATAATAGGGGCTTCAATGAGTTTTCCTTTAAGGCATTCGAATGCCTTTAAGCAATTGTCGTTGAAGTCAAACTTTGCATCTTTCTCCAATAGTTTGCACAATGGACTCGCAATTTTGGAGAAGTCTTTGATGAACCTACGATAGAAACCAACATGACCAAGAAAACTACGAACTCCCTTCACCGAAATTGGAGGCGGTAGCTTCTCAATAACCTCAAGTTTGCCAGGCATGCTTCAAAAGACTCACCAACAACTGAAAATTCATCCATAAATACCTCCAAAGTGTCTTCAACCATATCAGAGAAAATAGACATCATACAATGTTGAAAGGTGGCTGGTGCGTTACATAACCCGAATGGCATATGTTTGAAGGCAAACGTACCATATGGGCATGTAAATGTTGTCTTCTCTTGGTCTTCGGGTGCAATACAAATCTGATTATAGCCTGAATAACCATCCAAGAAGCAAAAACATCCTTTCCCCGCTAATCGATCTAGCATTTGGTCCATAAATGGCATTGGGAAGTGATCCTTGAGTGTCCAAGAATTCAGCTTGCGGTAGTCCATGCATACTCTCCATCCAGTGACGGGCCTGAGTGGAATAAGTTCATTCTTTGCATTCGCGACCACCGTCATACCTCCTTTCTTGGGAACACATTGTACAGGGCTTACCTATGTACTATCAGAAATAGGATACACAACTCCTGCGTCTAACCACTTGATGATCTCTTTCTTCACCACTTCTTGCATAGGTGGGTTTAGACGCCTTTGATGCTCAATGGTGGGTGTGCAATTTTCTTGAAGCTGAATTTTATGTGTACAAATCCCAGGTGGAATACCAATAATATCCGCAATGGTCCATCCAATAGCTCTAATATACTTGCGTAGAATAGCAATAAGAGTTGCAACTTGTCGCTCACCCAAATCGGCTGCCATAATGACTGGAAGAGTGTTTCCGCTTCCTAAGAATGCGTACTTCAAATGACTTGGCAGCTTCTTCAATTCTAACGTGGGTGGCTCTTCAATAGATGGCTTAGCTGGTGGTGTAGGCCGATTCTTGAGATCAAGATCCAGCTTCTTGGGAGTATAGCGATATGTTCCTAATCCCGATAGAGCACAAATGGCTTCTTCAGAATTTTTAGTATCTTCACTCTCTCCATTCATGAGCATAACCTCCAAGGGTTCATCAATAATTTGCTCTTCTTCAAGTAGTTCTTTCGGATCATCAAGGAAAACACCAGCCACCGAGAATACACTAAGATCTTTAGGTTGCTTCATTGTTTTGCAAACATCAAAACGAACCACTTCGTTATTTATTCGGAATGAAAGTTCATTAGCTCTCAAATCAATGAGCACACTTCCTGTAGCAAGAAAGGGCGCCCCAAGATTATGGGAACCTTAGAATCTGCTTCACAATCCAAGATGACAAAGTCTGCTGGAAAGATAAATGAAGAAACTTTTACCAAGACATCGCATAGAATACCAACAGGTCGTTTTATCGACCTATCTGCCATGACGAACCTCATATTGGTTGGAGTAGGATCTCCTAACCCCAACTTCTTGTAGATCGATAATGGCATCAAATTGATGCTGGCTCCTAAGTCACATAATGCTTTGGCAAGGTTCAAAGATCCGACGGTGCAAGGAATAGTGAAAGCTCCGGGGTCGGCCTTCTTCTGAACTATCGATTGGGTAGCAATTGCACTACAATGATGCACATCGTCTTTCAGCTCTTAACTTGCTTCCCTCTTCTTTGTCAAAAGATCCTTCATAAACTTCGCATACCCAGGCATTTGTTCAAGTGCCTCCACCAATGGAACATTAATGGTCAGCTGCTTTAACATAGTCATGAATTTGCTGAACTTAGTGTCATCCGCCACCTTCTTCAGTCTTTGGGTAAAAGGTGGTGGTGGGTATGGAAGTGTTTTCTCCACGGTTTTATTCTCCTCTTGCTTCCGTTTTTCCATTTTTTCAGGCTGCACGTCACTGGGCGTGACGTCCTTGACGTCAGGACTGGTTGTTGCGGCATCTTCTCCTTTTGCATTATCATCCCTGTCCGCAACTTCGTCAACCACTTGCTTGCCTTTTGCTGAAGGTTCCAGCGCCTTACCACTTCGGGTAGTGATGGCCATGCATGACCCATCATTCCTTGGGTTTTGCACAGTATCGCTAGGTAAAGTGCCAGCCTTTCTTTGATTGAGTGCTGCTGAAAGTTGGCTCAATTGCTGCTCTATTTGCTTGATTGAAGTGGAATGAGAATCAACTAGTTGTTTCATGGGGGACCAATCATTAATTACCTCAGTAACTCCCGTGCTCGTTGCTTCCACTCCTTTCAATAATTTAGCCATCATGTCGTCCATACTTCCATAATTAGATGTGGTGGTATCATGTCTACTAGGGGGAACGTACAAACCACTCTTTTCATTGTTTTTCTTCCAACTACCTTGGTATTTGCTTCCAGATTTATCATAATAGTTCCGACCTTGGTTTCCTTGGGTATTCCCACGGAAACCCCCCTGATTGTTCAAGTAGTTGGCCTCCTCTTCCGAATCAGATTCGTCTCTTCCTTTTAGCGCAACAGCTTTCACTTTTTCGATCTTCCCTGATAATAAATGCTTTGTCAGAAGATCCACTTGCGTTTTCATGTGCGCTAAATCTTGATCACGTTCTTCTTGTCTTCTTCTTTGGTCTGCAGTCATGCCAATAGATAAAGTGGGGCTTGCTACCTCGGAATCCCTGGTATGCCAAGCTCTACTTTGTTTCGTCATGCAATCTAGCATATTGCTTGCTTGACCAACGGTGAGGTCCATAAAAGATCCTCCAGCTGTGTTATCCACCACTGGCTTAGTTATTGAATTCAAGGCTCTATACAATATCTCCATGAGGTGAACATTAGTCATGTGATGGTTTGGGCATCTCGCTAGCTTTATCTTGAACCTCTCCCATGTTTCATGAAGAGCTTCAGTGGGAAGCTGACAAAAGTTGCTGATTTCATCTCTCAATTGTGCCCTTTTGGAAGGCGGAAAGAATCTTTCTAGGAAAGCGTCTCTCAATTGCCTCCAATTTGTAATTGAATCAGGAGTCAGCCCATTCAACCATAGTGTTGCCTCCCCAGACAGAGACAATGGAAATAGACGTAATCGAATTGTATTCTGACCAACATCAGGACTGTCAAAAGACTTGCATGTAGAAATAAAGTTGATGAGATGCATATTCGGATCATCGCCTGCTAGTCCACCAAACAATCCCTTGAGTTGCAATAACTGAATCATGGTGCTTGTGATGTTGAACTTGGCTCCGGGCGCTAATGGTGGTGGAATTATAGCTCCAGTGGCTCCGGCACCATCAAGATCATCATCATCATCGTCGAAAGCTGGCTGCATAGGTTGGCGATCATGTCTATACCGAGCTTGTCGACCTCTTCTGTTGGCAGGTGTTGTGATTTCAGCATCATGCCTTGGGTTTAGTAATTCTTCATCACCTACATCCTCATCGTCAGGATTTATTGCTCGTGCAGGGTTATCAATGTTCTGCTGTTGAACCTGGGCTGCGGCAAGGGTAGCCAATCTTGCTTGTTCCTGTTGAGCAGCCATCCTTGCGGTTTCAACTTGTGCTTCCATTCTACCAATGCGTTGTGGTTCAGGATTGATTGGTAATAACGGTTGACCAGAACTTCGAGTATGGGGCATGCACTAAAATAAAAACCTGCAGTAGACAAAAACAAAAACTAAAAGTAAAAGTACTAGAATCTTTGACCAAAGGGTCTATTAATTATTACGAACTTAATTGACACTTGTATTCCCCGGCAACGGCGCCAATTTTTGATAACGCTCAATCTACAGCTCTCGTAGGAGTGTAAAGCGGTCGTTAGCAAATATAGAACCCAACAGGGTTGGGTGTCGATCCCACAGGGAATAGCAAGGCCAACAAGTAAGCAAAATTAATAAACTTTTGGTGCAAGTCTCGTAAAAAGGGGGGATTTGTAATGTGTCACCAAAATAATTAAATAAAAGCTGAAAATAGCAAAGTAAAAGAGAAAGATTGTTACGTAAGTTGTAAATAATGAGAATTGAGGCGTTGGGGTTATGTCCACCTTCTGAGGTATACGTCTCTATTGGCTATGAGTGTGTAGAATTCTGACATGCAACTGCGTATAGAGAATTGTATTCGATGGTAAATCCAGGTGTCTTTCGACCTATTCGAGGATTATTTCACTTTAACTCTTTCAAGCTTAAAGTGTGTCTAATGGTACGAATTCTCCAAGAGGTTAGTCCAGTTACGGCACTAGCTTTTTAGTAGGGAATTTTAGGGGGTGACCCTACTACCTTGACCTTATCTCTTTTCTAGACAGATAACCTTTCTTTCGAACAAGTTAAATGTTATACTGGCGTATTCTTGCGTTTGCAACCACAAAGAATGTAGACTAAGATGAAGAGAATAATGATATAAGTAGTATACGTGTCGCGAACTCACAAACTCACAGCAATAGATAGTATCTCATACGGCTTCCATAACCCCAATAGAGAAGTTAGTTACCCATGAATGCGAAGGAGATCATGATTGACATTGTTGTTATACCACAAGATTGAGTAATTTCGTGTAGCTTAGGTGATAGGAATGAAGCGTGAATTCCTAGGCAAAGTAACGATTCTCTTGTTGTGGAATTTAAGAATAGAAGAGTAGAAGAAGAAAAATAGAATTAATGGAAAGATTAAAAGAGTTGAAGAATTGTTTGTAGTGGAAGATGAGAGGGATGGAAAAAAGTATTGTGGTCTCCCCCCCCCCCCAAATTCCTTGCAAATCTCTAGCATGATAAGGTATTTATAATACCCATATCCTAATCCTACTAGATAAATAAAATATCTAACCAAATCCTACTAGGCTAATGTAATACTTAACCCAATTATACTAGGTTAATGTAACATTATCATAATCCAAATAAACTAATGAAATACATAACCCAATTGTACTAGGTTAATGTATCATTGTCCAAATCCAACTAAGTTACTGCAAATCCTCAAAGTCTTCAGAAATGTTGTTTTAGCCCGGGACAGATTTTCCATGCAGCAGTTTTGGTCCTTAGGCGTGTAAACTCCCTTCCCTTCCTTCGTGAGCTTTCTTTTGCATCAAGTAAGCCATAAAATGCTGAATTCTACATCATTTATAACTGAAACTTTACTAATCATGTTCGTTAGCTCATTTACAGGAAAAAGGATTAAAAGTGCATGAAATATATACTTTGTTCTCAAAACTAGGCTAAAATATGGGCAAAATATATTGATATAGGCGTGTAAATTCGCCTATCATCAATGAACAGAGTGTTCAAGCAGTACTTGGACATGTTTGTCAAAGTCTTCATTGATTATATTCTTGTCTACTCTTGTAGTGAAAATGATCATGCAGACCACCTCAGAATAGTATTCTAGACTCTTAGAGCCCATCAGTTGTTCGCCAAATTCAGTATGTGTGAGTTTTGTCTAAGATCAGTAGCTTTCCTTGGCCATATTATTTTTGATGATAGAATTAGAGTTGACCCTCAAAAGACTGAAGCAGTGAGAAATTATCTCTCCATCTGTTATCAGGAGTTAGGTTTAACTGGCTATTACCAATGGTTTTTTGAAGGGTTTTCATCTATTGCATCCCTCATGTCTTGATTGATTCAAAAGAAAGTTATGTTTCAGTGGTCAGATTCTTGTGAGAAGAGTTTTCAGGAGTTGAAGACTTGACTCACCTCAACCCCAGTTTTTACCTTTCCAGATGGTTTAGATGGGTTTGTTGTTTACTGTGATGCTTCTAAAGTTGGTTTGGGTTGTGTTTTGATGCAAAGAGGTAAGGTCATAGCCTATGCATCTAGATAACTTAAACCCCATGAGAAAAATTACCCTACACATGATTTTGAGTTAGTAGCTGTTGTGTTTTCCATAAAGATTTGGAGGCATTATTTGTATGCGGTGTATGTTGATATGTTCATGGATCAAAAAGTTTGTAGTATGTATTTTTGTAGAGAGATTTAAATCTCTGTTAGAGAAGGTGGTTAGAATTATTGAAACATTATTACATGAGCGTGTTGTATCATTCGGACAAGGACAATGCAGTGGCAAATGCCCTTAGTAAGTTTCTATGGGTTAGAGTTGCTCATGTTGAAGATGATAAGAAGAAGCTAGTTCAGGAGGTTCATCATCTTGCTAGACTAGGTGTTCATTTGGTTGATTCAGCTGAGGGTAGTTCATGGGTGCAAAATAGTTTGGAGTCTTCTTTGGTTGCCGAAGTGAAAGAAAAGAAAGATAGGGATCTCCATCTAGCTAAGTTGAATGCGTCAGTCAGAGATTAGAAAGTAGAGGTTTTCTCGCAAGGGGGAGATAGCATATTGTGGTGGCAGGGTAAGTTATGTGTGCCGGGTGTTGATGGGTTGAGACAACGGATTTTAGGAAAAGCACATAGTGCACGTTATTCTATTCACCTAGTGGACACTATGATGTTCTATAATTTGTGAGAAATCTATTGGTAGAGTGGTATGAAGAGAGATATTATAGAGTTTATAGCTAAGTTCCCTAATTGTCAGCAGGTTAAGGTGGAGCACCAGAGGCCTAGTGGAACCTTAAAGGATTTTAGTATCCCCACTTGGTAGTGGGAAGAGGTAAACATGGACATTGTGATGGATTTTCCCCATTTGCGTCATAAGTAAGACTCGATATGGGTTATCATAGACAGAATGACCAATTCAGCACATTTCTTGCCAGTTCATACTTCCTATACAACCAAGGACTATGTCAGGCTCTATATTAGAGTATTAGTTATGTTGCAAGGAGTTCTATTTTCTATCATTTTAGATAGAGGTACTCAGTTTACTTCTCACTTTTGGAAAACTTTTTAGAAGGGTCTTGGTACCCAAGTCTATCTCAATACAACCTTTCACCCTCCGATAGATGGTCAGGAAGAGAGGACCATTCAGAATCTAGAGGATATTTTCAGAGCATGTGATATCGACTTTAAGGGTAGTTGGGATGATCACTTGTCATTGATTGAGTTTTCCTATAATAACAGTTATCACTCCAGTAATTAGATGGATCTGTTTGAGGGTCTCTATGGGAGGTGATGTAGATCTCCTATTGGTTAGTTTGAAGTAGGTGAGACTGCATTGATAGGGCATGATTCAGTATTTGATGCCTTGGAGAAAGTTTAGTTGATCAAAGAGAGGCTTAAGATAGACCAAAGTCAACAGAAATCCTACATAGATGTGAGGAGATGAGATCTTGAGTTTGAGGTTAGAGATTGGTTTATTTAAAGATCTCTCCCATGAAGAGAGTGAAAAGATTTGGTAAAAAGGGGAAACGCAGTCCCCGATATATTGTCCCTTATAGGATCTTTAGTCATTGTGGGAAGGTGGCGTATGAGCTTGAGTTGCCTGTAGATTTGGCATCAGTACACCCAGTGTTCCATGTCTTCTTATTGAAGAAGTGTATTGGTGACCCAACTGTAGTTGATTCTTTAAAAAGCGTAGATATTCAGAACATCCTTTCCTATGAAGAAATTCTAATCGAGATCCTTGATCGCTAGATTCGTAGACTAAGGAACAAAGAAGTTCCCTTGGTCAAAGTTCTTTGGCGAAATCAGTCCGTTGAGGGATCCACTTGGAAAGAAGAAGCAGACATGCGTACCAAGTACCCTCATATTTTTTCCACAAACTTAGACTCAATTTAAGGTAATAGTTTTTTGTAGATTATCTCTTTTCCATTCTTAGTTCCAGCGATATAATCATTTTCTTGTCATTTCATGTATTCAGAAATCAGTTCGGTCATGTATCATATTTCAGACTCAATTATTTAACCATGTTTTCAGTTATGTATGTTCAGTATGTGATTTCAGTTTCCTCAACATTTTTAGTTTAATTAGTCTCATTCGAGGATGAATGTTCCGAAGTAGGAGATATTGTAATACCTCGTATTAGTCTTAGCTCAGTTTAGCTCATAACGCATGCATAAGAGGCTTAGAACTTGAAAATTTAGCTAAGTATTTGGAACTTAGTTTAATTTTTAGACTCTTAACTTTGATGATTTTTAAAGTGACCTTCCCGACCCCGAGACGTAATATTTTAAGTTAATTCATGTTCATGGGTGTAAGGATCATGTCTTGGGGAAGTTTTAGATTTTTCGCACAAGGTTTGGGTCGTGTTTGGATTTCAATTCCAGCAGATCAATGCAATTACAGCGCATCATAGTGGAATAGTGATGGCATCACTAGAGCATTACGGTGAAGGCCTAATCGGTGTCCCAGTTATGAATTTAAATTGCAGAAGGGAAATCTTGTCTATTTACATCGCCTCAATCCTTATTAACACGGGATTTCTCTTCAGTTAAGGTATATTATGCCAAAAAAACCCAATTTTACTCTCTAATAAACCCTAAGCCTTTCCCTAGTTCACCAAATTAAACTCTTTTCCTTTCAAGAACAATCAAGCAAACAAGTTCCCAAATTCAAGAATCTCTAAGAAAGCTTAAGGAATTGTATTTCATTCAAGGATTTAATCTTTTAAGGTATGTGTGATGCTCATCCATGGGCCTTTTTGATACAAGTATGATCATGAACATGACACTTTTGAGTAATTTTGAAGACTATTCAGTAAAGGGCCCTTTTGTTATTTTGTCTATTATTGTAATGTAGTATAAATAGAAATTATAGGGTTTATTTATTTGGTTGTTTTAAGATATTGAATAACACTTCTCTTGTGAGAGAGAGAGCTCCCAAACCAAAACTAGGGCTTAGACAAGTGAGGTTTCATTTCTGTTTGCATTTGGTTGAAAACTTGGGTGCTTGAGAGGTGATCCCTTCTCTTGTGTCTTTGTAAGATTTAGGTGATTAAAATGTGTAGTGTTAAGGTTCCAATATCTTAACATGTTCTTGGATTCTTAAGATTATATCTTTATTTGTCTGTTTATCTATCTTTATCTTATTATAATCTTGTGTTTCGTGTAGTTCTTGTTTCTTGTAAACTAAAGTTGTGTCTCTTGTGGTTGTTATCATATTGTGTTGTTCATCTCCTTATTGGTTCTACAATAGTTTGGTTGGCTGATTTGGTGTGATAAACACCTTGAAACCCCTTATTTCTTGTTCTATTTGGTGAATCCGAGAGTGGTCTCCTAAAGGGTCCTTGACTCATTGAGTTTTTGGACTATTTTGGGAGTGTGTTTATGTCTTCCCTGGTTTATTCTTGTATCATATGGTATCATATCAAGGTTTGATTTTGTTCAAACAAAAATAATCTTGGGATTGTTATCTTGAAAATAAAAAAAAAGTGAGAAAGAAAAAAAGAAGAAAAAAAGTTATTGTTCACGTTTTTAGGGTTTTTCAAAAAACTTAATTTTTGTATGTTTCTAGTGTTAGATCCTTGTTCCCTAACAATATTAGAGTCTATAAATTGAAAATCCCAATAAAAAAAAGGTGTCAAAATAGAAAATCCACCAAAAAATACTAAACCTATTTTTGACCCTAGGTCAAATTTTGAGTTTTTGATTTTGTGTTTTTCTTGTGTTTTTAGTGTTAGATTTGTGTTCTCAAACACTATAGGAGAATAGGGTTCGAATTTAAGCTAAATTGGAGGTTATTTGAGCCATCCACCATTGTTGAGCTTGAGTTTGAAGAAACTTGAAGGTGGGATCTCATTGTGGGAAGTTGTTTTGAACTCATGTGTGTTTTGTTTTGTAGGATTTGTATTGTATTATTGTGTCTGATGTTGTGGACTGAGTGGGTGACTTGATTGGACTATAACTTGAAGGGTTAAGTTTCGGTACCACCACAATGAAACCCTGTAAGACCCCACAAAATTCTCTCGTAGTCTGAGCCTTAGAGCATGTTAAGTAAAGTGTAAATTTGTCCCTATAAGATTGAGAAGTTCCTTCTCAAGTGAGAAATATTTTAAACCATGTAGAATTTCCCTAATATCTACTTTTTCTCATGTAGAGAATTGAATAAGCTTTCCGTCGATACCAAATTCGCCCAAATTCGACACTCGAGCGAAGAGTTAGAGCCATTTTAGTGAGACAGTGTGCCACCTGGAACTTTAGCGCATCACGGAGCCAGCCAAAATGGCAATCGTCAAAATCCAGTGGGCCTCCGCGATTATGGTACGTCGCTCCAAGGCTTAATTTCAGAGTTGTCAATTTCCAGTGCACCAACGCGATTCCACCGTGTCGTGGTGCCTTTCCAGTTCGCAACCAAGGTGGCAACACGATTTCCACTGCGTCGCACCACCAACCAGTTTCCCAATTGTCTAGTTTCCACTAAGCTGATGTGATTATGGTGCGTCGCGCCAACATGTAAAATTGAGATTTTTCAGGTTAATTCCAAGGACGAAAAGGGTCTTTTCCCAACCCCTATATATACTCCTTAACACGGGATTTAGCCTCATTTGACCCAAAAATACTAGTTTTCTCTCAAAGTTGTTCAAGAACAAGAGCTAGGGTTCCCAAATCAAGACCCCAATCATTAATATTCCTCCGTTAACTTTTCAAGAATCAAGAAACTAATGTATGCAAATGTTGATTCTTGGGCCCTTTCATCCAAGAAGCTCAAGAACACTTTTCTAAATTTCAAAGATCTTATGTTTATTAGTTTTCATGATTCATGTGAATTGAAATTGTAGTTCATGGTATTATTGAGTTTTTAATTCATGTTTTGTTTATGAAGTTTCAATCTTTGACCTTAGTATATGATATCATATGATGTTCATGATAAACCCTCTTCAAGTTTCTTGTTAAGTGATGTGTTCATGTCAATTAAGTGTAGAAATTGTTGAATAAGCAAAGCATGCTCCCCATATGTTTGATAAAATGCTTATGTGAAAGAATTAGAGCCATTATAGCATCTGGACTAGAAATCCCCAATTGTGTTCAAACCTATGCATGCCAAGTGTTTGTTGAAAAGCCTTAGTGAATGAATTGTGATATGATAGCATGAAATTCTCTAATTATGTGCTCTTTGATACATGCTAAGACTTTAATACATGCTAAGTGTTTGATGCAAGATCTTATTGAATGGAGTATGAGCCAATAGAATGTATCCCTATCCTATCATATGTTTATGATTTCTAAATGCTTGAAGAGATGCTGTAGTGATTGTGATAGTGAATGAATGTCCATGGTTTTGATAATTCAAGAATGGTTATTCTTTACTTTTATGTTATCGGGTCCTGGGGGTATTTATACCCGACAAATTAGCTGCATTCTAGAGCCAGTGTCAGCTTTCTCGATAATCTCAGTCAAGCCATGATTATCAGAACTCAGTGAGTTATATAACCTTGTACTCTCAGATAGATACAGAACTTAAGAAATATCAGTAATCTCCGTAATATCAGTATCGCTAGTAATCTAGCCTCAGTTTTGTACTCTGCTTAGATCTAGTAGTATTCAGGTGTTCAGTTTAGTACTCAGTAGTATTCAAGTAATCTATCCCGATCTCAGTATCATGTAGTCAGATAACGAGATTCAGTAGTATTCCGTTAGATACGGAACCAAGTGAATTCATTATAACTCAGTCAGATCATTCGAGAAAAATCATCAATAACAGATTCAGCTCAGTTTAAGTTCAGTTAAGAATCAGTTTAGAGTCTTACAGTTGGGATTAGGAGCTAGCACCGAGCGAGTGCAGGGATAACGGCTTTTCCGTTAGAGAGGAAGAGTCGTTAGGAGCAATCCCTGAAATCCAGAACTACATAGCCAGCGGGAGTCACCCGTTAGAAAAGTCTTGTCACCCGCTAGATAAGCTTGACTATTATAATACCTTAGGCTTGACTTTCTTAGAAAGTCACCCGTTAGAGAGGCTTGACCAGAGAGGTATTTACCCGTGGCTCGGTATTGACACCCTTCTAGTTGAGGTTACAGGTTGGACCCTACCAGTTCAGATTTGAGGCATGTCGGTTAAGTGAGAACTCCCACAATTCCAGTTTCAATATCAATCTTCATAGTAGAACTCAGAAATCAGGACTATTATATACAGTCATCTATCTCACTAAGAAACTCAGATAGTTCCATTGACTCATGGACCACCCACTAGATACACATGGTCCCACATAAAGTTATTGAGTAATCTCATTATCTGATCCAGAGATCACCCGTTAGATAGGCTTGATCTCAGTCTCAGATTCAGTTGAGTAATCTTATTATCAGATCCAGATATCACCCATTAGATAGGCTTGATCTCAGTCTCAGATTCAATTATGTAATCTCATTATCTGATCCAGATATCACCCATTAGATAGGCTTGATCTCAGTCTCAGATTTAGTTGAGTATTCTCTTTATCAGATTCATAGATCTTCTGGTAAATAGGTTTGATCTCAGACATAATCCTTTCTTATCATTGATAGTAGATTCCAGAATCATCCGTTAGAGAGGTTTGGTCTCTGATACAGTCAATCGAGAGTAGAAAGCTTAGAATTCATTTATTGATATGAGTAGATTCAGTTAATCAGTTTTAGTATCATTAGTTTTTGAGATCACTCGCTAGATAAGACTGATCTCAACTCCAGTACTCAGTTATCAGGATCAGATGATTCAGTGTTCAGTATCTCAGTCATTAGTAGTGAGTTTAGATGGCAGTAAAGTAGTATCCGAGTTTCAGTATTTTGAGTCACGATGATTTCAGTTATGGTTCGTGTATTCATGCATGTGTTATCATTCAGTACTCTCATGATTATTCAGTTAAGTAATTGTTCCTGCATGAGCCCTTGTATTTAGCCTTACCTCATCTTCATACTCGGTACATTCCTGTACTGACATATTTGCGCTATGGTGTTTTATTTGACACCATAGTTTCAGAGGCATGAGATCCAGAGTACCCTTAGCAGCTCAATCCCAGTCAGCAGCAGTAGACATAAAAGTGAGTCCTCTTCAGTCGAGGATGGTCCTTATTTTTATTATTATCGTATCAAACTTAGTCTATTTTCAGTAGACGGAATTAGTTGGGGACATATCCCATTAACTCCATAGTTCAGATAGTTTAAAGGCTTTTTAGATAGATGTATCAGTATTAAGCTTTCAATTTTGAGTATTTTTAGATGTTTTGAACCTTATGGCCAGTTTTTGCATTTATTATCTACATTATGCAGTGTTCAGGTACAGATATCAGTAGAGGGTTAGCTTGTGGTCCTTCGGGATCATGAGCACCGTGTGACATTCTGGTTCCAGAAAATTGGGTTGTTACAAACCTGAGGCTTCAAATGCTCATATAATGGACAATAATGCCATCAATCCCATTTTGGCTCGCCTTGAAACTATGTCCCGAGATGTGGTTAGGTTGAATGTGGGTCTTGAGATATTAGATACGGATGTGGCATCAATAAGCGGGAGAATAGAATATGTGGAAATCCAAAGGAGTTGACCTTCAACCCCTCAAAATATTTCCCCAACTAATAATCCCGAGACCTTGCACCAAATGCTATATCCACCAATTGTTACAAATAAAACCAATCTTTACTCCCAAAGCCAAAAAACAGATAGACCAAGCCATTCTCCACTCCTCCAAGTCCAACAAGAAGGGATTGGAACCCAAATACCACCACCAAACCCGAATCCTCCCATCCAAACTCAAGTTGACCAAATACCACACTATCTAAATCTAATTCCTCTACTACAAGATCCCACTTAACCCAAATAGACCTATCCATGTTGAGGGCTATGGTAGGGGAGGACAACATGATGATTATGATGATCTTTACTTGAGGGAAGAAAGAATAAAAGGTAGACATGGGGAGTTAGGCTGAGAGGTGAGAGATGGCTACCCAAACTAAGATGTAGGTCTTAATTCCATCAAAGTGAGCCTTCCCATTTTCAAATGTGAGAGTGATCCCAAAGACTACCTTACATAGGAGTCATCTAATGGAAAGATCATGCAACTTAATGATCTCACCAAAAAAAATAAAAGTTGATATGCTATAGCTCAATTTGAAGGGTATGCTAATACATGGTGGGAGTATGTTAAACTGTTTAGGAATGAGATGATTGAGGGACAACCTCCTCCTTGTTTTAGGTTGAAGAACCTTATACGGCTAAGGTACTTTCTTGAGACTTATAGGCATGAGCTCCTTGCCAAATTGTACAATTTGAGGCAAGGGAGAAAGAGTGTCATGGCTTACTATGATGAATTTCAACAATTGATGTTCAAACTTGACCACCGAGGTAAGCAAGTAAGTCATGACATTGTACTTTTCAAGGTTGGGTTAAACAAGGGCATCTCCACTCTCATGATACTTCTTAAATTTGACACTATAGATGGAATCTTCCATGCGGCTTTTGAGGTTGAGACAAAGCTCAAAGAGAAATCATTCATGGCTTCCCAACCCGAGGCCCCCAAGGATGTCCAAAAACATCCTTCAAGGTATGAAGGTAAATTGAATTCTACTTCCAATCCCAAGGGGTTTCAATGCTTCTAGTGTCGGAAGGGGGCACAAGGCTAGTGAGTGCCCAAATTAGAGGAATATGATCCTAAGGTAGGGTAGATTGTACTATCTTAGAAAATAGGTGGGCATTGAATCGGTTAAGAATGATAGAAAACTAAAAGATGGAGAGCAAAAGGAAGCCAAAGTGCAAAATAAAGAGTATGTAGAAGATGTGTAGCCGCAAGAAGGAGATTGTGAAGTGCCTTTGTATAAGAGGTGAGCCCGTGAATTTATGGTCAAATTACTCTCAATATGGAGAGGACGATACAAGTATGATCATGATCTTGATACTTTTGAGTATTTTTGAAGACTAGTCACTAAAGGGCCCTTTTGTCATTTTATCTATTATTGTAACGTAGTATAAATAGAACATTATAGGGTTTATTTCTTTGGTTGTTTTAAGATATTGAAGAACATTTCTCTAGTGAGAGAGAGAGATCCCAAACCAAAACTAGGGCTTAGAAAAGTAAGGTTTCACTTGTGTTTGCAGTTGATTGGAAACTTGGGTGCTTAAGAGGTGATCCCTTCTCTTGTGTCTTTGTAAGAGTTAGGTGATTGAAGTTTTTGGTGTTAAGGGTCCAAGATCCTAACTTTTTCTTGTGTTCATAAGATTATATCTTTATTTGTCTATCTATCTATCTTTATCTTATTGTAATCTGGTATTTCATGTAGTTCTTGTTTCTTGTAAACTCAAGCCATGTCTCTTGTGGTTGTTATCATATTGTGTTGTTCATATTATTATTGTTGCTATAATAGTTTTGTTGGCTTATTTGGTGTGATTAACACCTTGAAATCCCTTCTTTATTGTTCTATTTAGTGAATCCAAGAGTGGTCTCCTAAAGGGTACTCGGCTCATTGAGTTTGTGGACTATTTTGAGAGTGTGTTTGTGTCTTCCTTGGTTTATTCTTGTATCACTTTTAACTCATGGAGACCAAGAATCTACTTTTGGGTTTTAAATTGCAAATTTCCATGTTTATTATGAATTATCTTCATAAAGCTCTTATAAATTTGATTATCAGCTATGTTTTCAAGTGTTATTTGATGGAATGAACATATTACACATTTGAATGATGATAATTTCACATCAAATCCCTAACTCATAAATGTAGTATTGTATCTATGTTATTTTCACATGTTTTAAACTATTCCTATGCTTTAAATTAATGACCCTGATGTGTTTGATGAAATATCTAAGAGATGTATTTTTGCAAAATAGTTCCTATCATGGTTTTAAAGTGTTCATGTGTTCCTATTGTTATTGATATCGAGTATTGGGGGTTATGAATACCCAAAAACTTAGCTGTTTACTTAGTATTAGTAGTTTCAGAATGGTTTTGAATATGTAAAGGACATTAACAGTTAGTTTGTTATTATATTCAGTTATACTTAGAACAGTTTAGAAGTCAGTGTCTTTCAGTTAGGAGTAAAACTTAGCACCGAGTGAACGTAGGGATGGCGTCTCCCACTTCATTAGCATGAGGCATTTTTCTCCCCCGTCAATAGGCATCAGACATTAATAGCAGTCCCTGTGTTCCAGAACTACGTAGCCAGCATAGGATATTAGGGGTCCCCTGCCAGTTAGGAATGACACCCTAGTCCTGCGGAACATCAAATTTGTGGATCCACAAAGCCAATGTTAGTACCCATGGAACGGTACTGACACTCTTCTAGCTGGGGTTACAGGTTAAATCCTAATGGTACATTGGGGCATGTCGATTATAGCTAGCTCCCACAGTCTCAGTTCAGTTTCCGTTTAGTATTCAGTATACTTCAGTTCAGGTTTGCATTGACTATAGCATGCAGTTATCTGTTATTCTATTATCAGACTTCAGTATTACAGTTTACAAACTGCTTTAGTATCATGTCATATTCTTGTTCATATATTCACTAATTTTACAGCATTTATGCATACTATGCATCAATTATTTAATGCTATTCATTCAGTCAGTTATTATTCATACACATGAGCCTATGTATATCTGCCTAACCCTATCTAGCATACCAGTACATTAAAAGTACAGACAGCATACTTGTTTCTTGAACTATGATGTCTCATATCATAGTTTTAGACGCTCCGGTTCCCAACCGCACTTAGATATTCCAGTGCATCAGTAGCAGCAGTAGTGGTGAGTCCTCATATTTCGAGGACCTATTAAGTTTTTTTAGTGTTTTCAGTTTAGTATTCAGCTGGAGTTAGTTGGGGCCTATCCCATCAACTCTTATTCAGTCAATTTTAGAGGGTTTCAGATACTTCAGATAGTCAGTCAGTTTGTGATTTCCTTTATCAGTTTTTAGATAGTTGTTTACTGGCCGTTGTTTTCATACTTATGATTTAGAAATGTTTTAGTACTTAAAACCTTATAGCGTATTCAGTTATTCTGCACATGTGTATTTTAATATAATTATTTATTGATCACAGCATGTACCAGCTCATGGGTTAGCTTGTGATCTTTCGGGATCGTAAGCACCGTATGACGTCCAGGGTGTATGCCTGGGGTGTTACATACCCCATATTATTCTTGTCTTGATTCAGCTCTTATTTGCATGCATTGGGAGTTAAAGGCCCTAAAATTTTTCTATGTGTTGGGGACTTATTCAGATTTTAAGTATCTAAACTTCGAGGACTTTTAAGTCTGTTTTCCTGACCCTGAGACGTAGGTTTTTGAGTTAATTCATGTTCAGGGGTGTAAGGGGCATATCTCGGGGAAGTTTTAGATTTTTTAAATGAGGATTGGGTCGTGTTTGGTTTTTGGTTCCAGAACCTCACTGCGATAGCAGTGCATCGCGGTGGAATAGCGGTGAGACCTTTAGCGTGTTGCATTCACCTTGTCATCGGTGTTCCAATCATGAATTTAATTGCCAGAAGGGCAATATAGTCTTTTCCTCTCATTTCAATTCGTAAACTGCTGGATTATATCATCACTTAGGGCAAATATTTCCCATTCTCATCAATTATACTCTCAAGCAAATCATTCCCTTTTCCCTAAAAACAATAATTCAATCCTCTCAAGTTCAAGAATCGCAAGAAAAGAGAAATATTAGGGTTTGATTCTTCAAACTAAGAAACTTAGGGTATATGGGACTATCCTAAACTCCATGGGCATAAAATTTTATTGGTTTTTATCTATGTTTAGGGATTTATAATCATGTTACAAAGACTGGTTTTGATATTGTTTCGAAAAGCATGTCATGGAATCGTTTTTAATGAAAGTATATATATTGTATTTAATTCTTTTTTTGTGGAATTGGCTTGCAAGTCTAGGTATGACGATACCTACTATGGATAGCCCTTAACATAAAAGAAACAAATGTTTTAAAATTATGATGCATGGATATAAAGAACCAAGAACTGGGCTTAAAGAGAGCTGGTTAGTTAGCCGAATAAGGCTTGAGTTTAGATGAACCCTATCCCAAAATAGTTTTTTCCCTATATGGGTTTTACGTGCTATTCATCAGGTGGGATAGCATGGTATATCGGTAAGTTGGGCATACATATTCATGATTACACAATCTTTGTGTCAAACTTAGATTGGGGGCCTAGCCACCGGGTTATGGGCGGGATCCACATAGCCCGTGGATTACCATGTTTGTAGGGTGATCCATCTAGATCAGAAGTAAAATAAAAGTGAGTCATGGTTCCCAATACTTGATTCGGAGTTCATAAAAGTATGTCCATATGTTTTCACTTATGCATTATGTTCATTTTTTTATCCAATGCTCTCACTATGTTGTATAAAAATATGTTATATTGGATTGTTTCACATACTAGTACATTCGTATTAACCCCATACATTTTAGGATCTGAGGATCAGTCCTGGGGTCCCGATATGTAGTAGATTGTTGTCAGATGTTTGGAGTTGGTGAGCCTTCCTTATTTCGAAAGGCCTTGTTTCATGTGATGTTTTTCATTTCGTTTTAGTTCATGTTCCGACCGAGGACCTCGTCCCGATTTCAAAACAATGTTGTTTCAGTTTAGTAGAGATTTCACAGACTCGTGTTAGATGGTTTTGGATCCTTATAAGTGTAACGCCCCGATTCCCGAGAGCCAGAACGCCACACGATGATTATGATCCCGAAGGACCACAAGCTAACCCTTTTTCTGATATCTGTACCTGTTCACTGCAAATATAATAAAATACATGCGAAAACTGGCTAACACTTGCCATAAGGTTCAAACATCTAGAAATATACAATACCTTAAACCACACACTAATACATCTGTCTGAAAAGACTCTACACTGCCTGAACTGTGGAGTTGAAGGGACAATTCACCAACTAACTCCGTCTACTAAAATCAAATACTGTAATAACAACATCCTCGGATGATGAGGACTCACTGCTGCACCAACTGCTGCTATACAAGTGACTTCTAAGATGCTCCAAGTTTCACTCCTCTGAACCTATGGTGCCCCAAAATAAAAGAACACCATAGCGCGAATGCGTCAGTACTAAGATGTACTGAGTATGCAAGCAGGGAAGGCTAAATGCAAGGGCTTATGCATGAACATTTAATCAATAGAATAATAATGAGAATAACGAACGAGTACACATATATGAATGCACAGTTCACAACCACTATAACAATTATAACGACTCCAGATACCACAGCTTGGATACCATTTTACTGTCCTCGGAACTCGCTACTGTACTGGGATACTGCATTACTGAATCACAGGATACCAACACTAATCAATCGAATCAACTCACACCCCTGACTCATGAAGATTTATACTGACACAGAAACCGTGGGAAGTAGTTACATAACTCACCATGACTCCTCATAAGCAACTGAATATGTGGGGGTGCACGCAATCATTTGAATAATATCTTTGATTTCGTAAAACATGCATACGGAAAATGAAGACTCACATGGCTTAAATTTCATTATCCATACTTCTCATAATATTATAGAGAGGAAAACATAAGTAAAATCCCATAAATCATCATAAAATCATCAATATTCATCATAAATTCTCATGACTCATCATGGACAACCAAACTCATCAACTCAAGACTCGGAGCGACTCGATAATTCAAGAAACATACTCTTATGGACAAGGGAGTTTCCTATAACCGACAACCCCACGTGAGCCGCGTGGAATACCAACATTTTCCATCCTAGGGAGAGCACTCCCATTGGCGGGAGTGTTGTACTCTTGCTAGGGAGTACAACCTTAAAGCTTTAATAATCACAATTCGGCTCTCTGTCCAACAATATCATCATCAACAACCCTACGGTGGCACATAGGTTTGGGAAAATACCAAATTTCCCTCTCGGTGCTAAGTAATACTCCCCGACTAGCTCAGAACGCGTTAGGAAATCCACCACAACATCACAAGGGTCTATCATAAAGATCAAATCAAATCTCTTTCTCGTTTATCAAATCATATCAATTTATGGATTACTAACTCAACACATTTTAGCTCAAAACATTTAAATTTTTCTCAACATCAACATATTATCAATAACAAAAGCATTTCATCTCTGCGAGCTTAAAATCAATATAAATCATCCCGACTCTGCGGATGCAAATCAATATTCTCAAATGATCATTCTTTCATTTCAATATTCAAATCATAACTTGGGAATAATAAAGTAATCATGTACATTAAAGCTTAAACAATTTATATTTTCATAACCTCATAATTCGTCATTAAAACATCTTGGGTATTTACCCACTTTACCAAATCATGAAATTCCAATGATAAAATTAATTCTTTGGGCACAAGAATGAAAAGATATTCTTGTTCAAAACCCCACATACTAAGCTCTCACGAAATTCATTTTAAGTTCTCAAATCATCGGAAATTCATCGATCGTAGCACGACTAAGATTATCACGGAACTGACTCAGCTCTAGACCAGTAGACTATTTCGGGCATACGTACCCCCAACAATCAATAACATAAGTAATACGTAGTATACAACAACGCATCCTTATATGCCCACAGGCCATCATGCACTATGCATTCATTAACACCTCACACCAATCATTTGAAGATCATATTCATATACAAGTATTGGGATCTCATGCCATTACATCGTAGATCATTCAACAAGGATGCATATGGTTAGAGAAGAATACAACATAACATAGTTCATCCAATCGGGATACACACAAATAACATACATTCAACACATCATGGTTCAATTCTCAAGGTTCTTTCCTTTAAGATCTCGATATATGCAATTCGACCCATAATTAGACATTTCACACTTAGTGTGGCCTAATGGCCTTATCATTTACCTTAAGCATTATTGTAAACACGTATCATGCAAGTATGGTATGAACTCATCACTTCGATCACAAGGGGTCATACGATCCATTCTTCTTCAACTAGGCATTTCTACAATTACCTTGTATGCACCATTTAGGGCATAGGTCAGTATGAACAATTACATGTGGTACAACACCATCATTCATCTTAATTACACCAACTAAATCCCTCGCCCGCACTTACAACCATATCATAAACCTTCCACACAACATCACCAATTTTAGATAATAACATGGAAAACACAATTACCTCAATATCACTCATCTTGGCGTCACAACAATTCGCTACTCTAATTAGCATGATCTCATAAATTCAACACAATTCCTCCAATCCATAAAAAAACATGCTCCAATCATCCTTCTACATCAAGCACATCGAATTAAATCCACAACACGTGCTAACAATATTCAAGACCTTAACTTGAAGGTCACAACACATATTCGCATCATGAACATAATTTCTATTCAACCATGCCACAATATTAAGATCAACTTAATTCTACGCAAAGCATGAAAATCACAAACTTATATATATTTTCGAATCACTCAACACAATCTCTCCATTTCATAAACAACATACTCAACATTTCATTCACATCATATGCATCAACTTCCCCATTTCATAACAATTATGTCCCAATATCTCATCCACAATAAGAACATAAATCCCAATCACACACACAACAATAATATTCATGCTATCAATTTAGAAGTCACAATACAATATTATCATCAATTAAATTCAATCAACACATAGAAACCACAAGTTCATATTTTGAAAAAAATAGGATTCTTGGGCTTTATGGACGGAAGGGATCCATAAGTAAACACTTGCATACCTTAGACTCCATAGCCGGAAGATATTGACGGAAGGAATTCTTGAATCAAATCCTCCAATTAATTTTCCCCAATTCAAAACCCTAACCCTAACTTGATAATATATATATATATATACATATAAGAGAAATGAGAGGAAAATAATACAAGTTCTCAGCTGAATGGGCTATTTATAGAGGTTTAAAAGAGTGGTGAAAGACCAAAATGCCCCTAAGAAACAAATAAAACCCGAATCTGTCCACGGGGGACTGCTTTGATAGGCTGAAGTAGATCGACCATAACGTTTTACTCCAATATCCAAATTGAATGAAACCAATTTCATTATAAAGAGGACTCTCAGATCTTGTTGTTGGTATATAGTATCTCACTCAGATCATTATGTACAAGGAGTAATGGTCATTTGAAGTTGACCCCAAAAATTGCTTTTGATAGGCTGAAGTAGATTGACCATAACTTTTTGCTCCGATAGACAAATTGGATGAAACCAAGTTCATTGGAAATAGGTCTCGCAGATATTTCCGTTAATATATAGTAGATCACCCAGATAATTATGTACAAGGAGTTATGATCATTTAAAGTTGGACCAAAAATACGCCTGGCCTCAGTACTTTTTCCTGCACGTTTTACTGTTCATCACTATTCACCGTTCGATCGGAATGTTAGTAACTCATCGCTCGGGTGTCTGTTTTGGGTGATCCACATATCGTTGGAAAGCTTATTCGATGCTCTACGAAATGGTGGGTCGAAATACAAGAAATGATACACAAAAAAATTATAAATCATTCTCGAAGATAGGATCCCGACACGTTTATGCATAAAATTCCAACGAATTATTTTTTTGAGGTATTACAATAAGCTTATGTCTGTATTATTTAGTTGAATTAATAAGATGATGATGATTTCAGTTTACTTATGCATTTTTATTATCTAGTGAATTATGCATATGAGTACAAGTTAAGAGAGCTCTCAAGCCTTTACGGTTTTAGATACCATTGTAGATAAGGCCCCGAATTGGGTCATCAAAAACTTGGTATTAGATCACGATTCATAGTTCTAGGGTGTCTTCTAAGTCGCGTTGGTTAGAGTTCTTTTTATGGGTGTGTAGTGCACCATACTTATAAGTAGGAAGTTACTAGGCATTTAAGAATGTCTCTCTTTATTCATGTTCTAGTTCATGTTATAGAGTCTAAATGATCACTAACTCGTGATTTCCAATATTTCAGATATTGATCAAGACTACCCGTAGATCCAATGAACTGAATACCCAAGCTGATGATGTCCGCCCTACTCATAGGATGTGGACCTGTAAAAGAGCTCGTACTTTAGAGTTTGTTTCTACTCAAGGAGTTCCTCCATTCCAAACTAGTCCACCTCGGGCTCCTAGGTCCGGTGTTAACTGTACCCAACCTTCTCAGAGAAAAGTCTCGAATGCTAAGTTATGACAGTCCATCCATATGATTTCTTAGCTTGTGGCTTCTTAGGCCCGTCGGTCTGAAGATGTGGGCTCTATGTATGGTTTGTCTAAAATTACATCGGTTGGCCATTCCTATCTGTTGAAGGACATAGCTAACAAGTGGTACAACGAGTGAGAAGATTTGAAGGGTAGAGATGTTGAACCTTCTGTGTGGGGTAAAAAATTATGGAGGCATTCCTAGATCATTTCTTTCCTTAGGAACTGAGGTAAGCAAAATCCAAATAATTTGTGAACGAAAAACAAGGAAAGATGAGTGTCAAAGAATACACATTAAAGTTCACCCAACTGTCTCGTTATGCTCCAGAGTTGGTGGGCAACACGAGGGATGGTATTAGAATGTAAGAGAGTAATGTTGAACAACGATATGGACTTTTCCAGGTTATCAGTGCATATGCAGCAGGTAGAAAAAAAGATGAAGAGACAAGTAGAGGTAAGGGAGAATGAAAGGCAGAGAAAGAGAGCTAGGTTTGTAGATCAACAATAGCAGTCAACATTAAGGTAGTAATTGGGGTAATAGGTGGTCTAAGAAGAAATTTTGGAGTTATTCTCATTCTTCAGCAAGTGCACCTGTGCCTAGTCCTTTGGGAGAGTAGCGATTCCAGTCAAGAGATAGGCCTAGAACTCAAGGTACTCAGTCCCAGAAGAGTGTGGCTCAGCCTGCCATGTCATACCCTCACTGTAATTCATGTGGAAAGATTCACCCTAGGAGATGCTATTTCGGGAGTAATGTATGCTATAATTGTGTTCAAACAGGGCATATCCACATATTTTATCACATGAATAGAGGGAACTCCAGAGGGCCAAAAGCCTATACTACTGCAGCAGCTCCTTCATCCAAGGGAACTACTTCAGCTACGGAAGGTGTTCGCAACTGGTTATATGCTTTGTCTAACCGCCAAGAAGCCGAGGCTTCACCAAATTTGGTCACGGCTACATTACAAATTTTCTCCCATGATGTTTATGTGTTACTCGATCGCAAGTCTACCTTGTCCTATGTGACCCCTTACGTGGAAGTTAGTTTTGGTTTTGAGCCTGAAAATATTTTGGAACCCTTTTCTATTTCTACTCCTGTTGGTGATTCTATTATGGCTAGGAGAGTTTATAGAAATTGTGTATTGTCTATTTATCGTCATGATACTGTGGCTGACCTTATAGAGCTAGATATGATTGATTTTGATTATATCTTGAGGATGGATTGAATTCATTCATGTTATGAGACATTAGATTGTAGAACCAAGAGAGTCACCTTCTCTTTTCCTAATAAGACAGTGATGGAGTTGGGAGGGATATTCTCCAGCACCCAAGGGGAAATTCATATCTTATGTTAGAGCCCGTAAGGTTATACCAAAGGGTTATCTGTATCATCTTGTCTAGGTCAAGGATTGGAGTACCAAAAGTCCTTTCCTCCAGTCTATCCCAGTAGTTAATGAATTCCCAGAAATTTTTCCTGATGACCTTCCTAAGATATACCAGACAGGGAGATAGATTTTGGAATTTACATTTTGCCAGATACTTGGCCTATTTCTATTATGCCATACAGAATGGCTCCTGCAGAATTGAAAGAGTTCAAAGAACAGTTAAAATACATTCTTGACAAAGGCTTTACATATCCTAGTATCTTTCTCTGGGGTGCACCGGTACTCTTCGTGCATAAGAAAAATTGCTCCTCTGTATGTGTATAGATTACCATCATCTAAATAAGGTCACAGGTAAAAAATACCCTCTTCTTAGAATCGATGATATCTTTGATCAAATCCAAGGTGCTAAATATTTTTCCAAAATAGACCTTTGTTTGGATTACCATCAGCTGAGGGTTAGAGAGGCTGACATTCCCAAAATGGCTTTCTGAACCCGATATGGTCACTATGAGTTCTTAGTGATGTCCTTCAGACTGACTAATGCTCGTGAAACTTTTATGGACCTAGTGAATAGGGTGTTTCATCAGTATCTTGATTTGTTTTCATAGTCTTTATTGATGACATCTTAGTCTATTCTAAGAGTTAGGAGGATCATGCAAATCACCTCCAAATCATCCTTCAAACCCTCAAAGATCATAAATTCTATGCAAAATTTTCCAAGTGTGAATTCTTTATAAGTGCTATTACTTTCCTAGGGCACATTATTTCTATTGAGGGAATTAAAGTTGACCCCCAATAGGTTGAGGTAGTAAGAAAATAGCCTAGACACATGACTCTTATCTATATTTGGAGCTTCTTGGGGTTGATAGGGTATTACAGAAGGTTTGTAGAGAGTTTTTCCTCCATAGTTTCTCCACTTACAAGATTGACTCAGAAGAAGGTAAAGTTCTTATGGTCTGACTATTGTGAGAGTAGTTTTGAGAAACTAAAAGACAAGTTGTCTACTACACTAGTTTTGACCTTTCCTGAGGGTTCAGATGGCTTTGTTGTGTATTGTGATGCATCCCGGGTGGGGATTGGGTGTGTACTTATGCAACATGGTAAGGAGGTGGCCTATGCATCTAGATAGTTAAAAATGCATGAAAAGAACTATCATACCCATGAATTGGAGTTAGCGATGGTGGTATTCGCACTAAAGATATGGAGTCATTATCTTTATGGGATGCATGTTGATATATTTACTGGTCACAAAAGTTTGCAGCGTGTTTTCATGCAGAAATAACTAAACCTCAGGCAGAGGTGGTGGCTGGAATTATTGAAATATTAGGTTATGAGCCTCCATTATCATCTGGGCAAGTCCAATGTAGTGGCTAACGCCCTTAGCAAATTATCAATGGGCAGTCTTTCTTACCTGGAGAAAGAAAGGAGAAATATGGTAAACGATATTCACTGGCTTGCAAATTTAGGATTTCGACTCCTATATTTTGAAGATAGAGGAGTATTTGTTCACGAGGTAGAGAAATTCTCCATTTGTGCAGAAGTTAAGGAAAAGCAGGACGGGGACTCTATCTTAATGCAGATTAAGAAAGATGTTGGTCAACAGAAGGTAATGGCTTTCAAAATTAGGGGTGATGGAATTTTGAGGTATCAAGATAGGCTATGTTTGCCGAATATGGATGAGTTATGAGAAATAATTCTTGATGAAGCTCACATATCTAGGTATGTGGTTCACCCCGACTCTACTAAAATGTATTATGATCTTAAGGAGATTTACTAGTGGAATAATATGAAAAAAGATATTTCTGAATTTGTGTCTAAGTGTTTGAGTTGTCAGCACGTTAAGGTAGAACATTTGATACCAGGTGGTACTTCCCAAGAGATAGCTTTACCTGTGTGGAAATAGGAAATGATCAATTTGGACTTTATTACAGGACTTCCAAAGTCCCGAAACCAACATGACTCCATTTGGGTGATTGTAGATAGGATGACCAAGTCTGCTTATTTTATTCTAGTACGAATGAATTACTCGGGGGATGACTACGCTAAGCTTTATATTCGGGATATAGTTTGTTTACATGGGGCTCCTGTGTCTATTATATCTAACCGAGGTATGCAATTCTCTTTATACTTTTGGCAGTCATTTCAAAGGGGTTTAGGTACCCAAGTAAATCTTAGTACCGCCTTCCACTCTCAGACAGATGGGCAAGAAAAATGCACCGTTCAGATGTTAGAAGATATGTTGAGAGCTTGCCTCATAGACTTTAAAGGTAGTGGGTATATCACTTACCGTTGATAAAATTTGCATATAACTATAGCTACCACTCTAGCATCCATATGGCTCTGTTTGAAGCTCTTTATGAGAGAAGATGTAGGTCACCGATTGGGTGGTATGAAGTGGGTGAAACTAGGTTTTTTGGGTCTGACCTTGTTCATCAGGCGATGGTCAAAGTTAAAATCATTAGAGTGCGGCTTAAGACTTCTTAGAGTCACCAAAAGTCTTATGCTGATGTTAGAAGGAGAGAGTTAGAGTTTGATATTAATGATTGGGTATATCTAAAAGTCTCCCCTATAAAGGGAGTCATACGATTCAGAAAAAAAGGGAAGCCCAATCCTCATTATATAGGACCATATCAGATTTTGAGAAGAATTAATGGAGTTGCTTATGAGTTAGTTTTTCCCGCGAGTCTGGATTCTGTACATCCTGTGTTTCATGTGTCCATGTTGAAGAAATGTATTGAATATTATTCTCTTGTATTTCCTATGGACGAGATCAATGTAAAAGACTCATTGTCATATGAAGAAGAACCCATTGCTATTTTAGATCGCTAAGTTCAAAAGTTATGAATTAAGGAGATAGTTTCATTTAAGGTGTTGTCAAAGAATCATAAAGTTAAGGAAGCTACTTGGGAATCGGAGGATGACATACGTACGAAATACCCGACTCTCATTGAAACTGTGGATGATGACATGGAAGGTACAAATCTTTTACTACTCTTCCATTTCTTATTGTGCTTAAAATCATGTTTATTGCATCCTGAGTCATCATTCGGGGATGAATAATTCCAAGGGGGGGATAATTTAACACCTCGTATTATTCTTGTCTTGATTCAACTCTTAATTGCATGTATAGGGAGTTTAAGGACTAAAAATTTTCTAAGTGTTCGGGGCATAGTCATATTTTAAGCCTCTTAAGTTTGAGGATTTTTAAATTGGTCTTCCCGACCATGAGATGTAGATTTTTGAGTTAATTCATGTTCAGAGGTGTAAGAGGCATATCTCGGGGAAGTTTTGGATTTTTCGAAGAGGGATTGGGTCGTGTTTGGTTTTCGGTTCCAGAACCTCAGCGTGATAGCGGTGTGTCGCGGTAGAATAACGATGAGACCTTCATCACATCACGGTAACCTTGTCATCAATGTTCCAGTCGTGAATTTAATTGCCAGAAGGTCAATGTGGTCTTTTCCTCTCATTCCAATTCATAAACTGCCGGATTATATTGTCGGGCATATATTTCCTATTCTCATCAATTCTACTCTCAAGCAAACCCTTCCTTCTTCCCCAATCCTCTCAAGTTCAAGAATCGCAAGAAAAGAGCAAGATTAGGGTTTCATTCTTCAAACTAAGAAACTTAAGGTATGTGGGTCTATCCTAAACTCCATGGGCATAAAATTTTATTGTTTTTTATCAATGTTTAGGGATTTATAATCATGTTACAAAGAAGGGTTTTGATATTGTTTCGAAAAGCATGTCATGAAATCATTTTTTATGAAAGTATATATAGTGTATTGAATTATTTTTCATGATATTGAATTATAGCGCCATATGTGTATACGTTTTCAATTTTGGAAAGTTTAATTAAGAGCATGAACAATGAATTCCCTCTCTTGATATGAAATATATTGTCTATTTGTATTGTGGGTTATTTCGAATGCATAAAGTAGGGTTTTGAAAGAAAGTTCCTTAACATTATGGTGGTTGACATGGTTTATGAAATGATGAGAGGAAATAATCTTCTTATTTACAAGAGTCCATTATGTTGAAAGAAAGAAAAACATGTGTTTAAAAGAATGATTGGCCTCCATATGATAATGTGTTTGAAAAGAAGTGTTTTGCATACGTATGTATGTGTTTTAAATTATGTATGTCCTCATGAAATATTTAAATCATTGGAGGTGGCGGTCTATATGAATTCTTTTATAAAAAGGGCTATGACTTATGACATGATACGATATGGCTTGCAAGTCTAGGTATGACGATACCTATTTTGGATTGTCCTAAACATGAAAGAAACAAACGTTTTAAAAGTATGAAGCATGGATATAAAGAACTAAAAACTGAGCTTAAAGAGAGCTAGTTGGTTACCCGAATAAGGCTTGAGTTCAGATAAATCCTATCCCAAAATTGTGTTTTTCCATATAGGTTTTATGTGTTATTCGGCAAGTGAGATAGCATGGTATGTTGGCAAATTGGGCATACATATTCATGATTATCCAATCCTTCGACAAACTTGAATTGGGGTATTGACCGCCGGATTATAGGCGGGATCCACATAGATCGTGGATTACCATGTTTGTAGGGTGATCCATCTAGCTCAGAAGTAAAATAAAGAGTGAGTCATGGTTTCCAATACTGGAGTCGGAGTTCATAAAAGTATGCCCATGTGTTTTCACTTATGCATTATATTTATTGTTTTATGAAATGCTCTCATTATGTTGTATAAAAACATGTTATTTTGGGTTGTTTCACATACCAGTACATTCGTATTGACCTTCTATATTTCAAGATCTGAGGCTCAGTCACGAGGACCCGCTAAGTTGTAGATTGTTGTCAGACGGTTGGAGTTGGCGAGCCTCTCTATTATTTCGGAAGGCCTTGTTTCATGTGATGTTTTTCGTTTGATTTTAGTTCATGGTCCGATAGGGGTCCTTGTCCTAGTTTTAGACATATGTTGTTTCAGTTGTGTAGAGATTTTGCAGACTTGTGTTAGACGGTTTTGGGTATTTATGAGCTTATGTCCGTATTGTTTAGTTGAATTAATAAGATGGCCATGATTTTAGTTTACTTCCGCATTTTTATTATCTGATGAATTATGCATATGAGTACAACTTATGAGAGATCTCGAGCCTTCGCGGGTTGAGATGCCGTTGCGGCCCGAGCCCCGGCTTGGGTCGTGACAGGCTCTCATTCGCTAAGAAGGACTTTGAACCAGATATCAGTTATTGCGCCAACTGAATTCGACAACATCAATGTGACTATTTGATGCTTTTAAAAGTTATAAGTTGTCTTTGATCAACATTTCATGTTTTAAGCATCTATTGATGATTTGGACAGTTTCATTAGGTTCGAATGATTATTTTTTATTATTATGTGGTTTGATCGGGTCTGGGGCTTTTATTTCCCATTTTGACCCTTTTTATGAAAACTTGTTAAATATGCCTAAAAGGGGTCTCGTGGACAAATATATTATAAACGATCTCTTTTAAAAAAATCCAACGGTTTGAAACGTCAGTCATAGCCTAGTAGTATATTGGGTTTCCTTTGGTGGGCTCCTGAATGTATCTCAAGTGTCTCAAACTCACCCGAATAAATCCTGAACGCTTAGTGGACCAAGACAACTAACCCCACAACTCACAAATAGCATTATTAACTATGAGGAAGGACCAAATGTTGTCTTTGTGAGGAGAACCAGATGAAAGATGCACGACATTTTTTTTAGATTGAGCTAGTCTAATGATCTGTGGACCAGAGATTAGTTGCAGGTAACTCTAATACAAATCAGAAGCAAGTATCTGAAAAAAGCTAAGAAGGAGATCATGGCCACAGTATATAAAGCTACTATATATTATATTTGGATAGCTAGGAATATGAAGAATTCTAGAATTCAGAATATTCCTCATGCACTTGCAGTACAACAGGCACAGTACAGAACTGGGAGAGACTTAACATCTACAGGGAGTTGAAAAGAGATAGATCTAACAGGTATAAGATAGACAAGCTTGGTACTTAGATTTCTGGAGGCTCACTCGTCGTGGTCCTACTTGAAGGAACTTAGACTATGGTTGCTCATTAGGTGTAATTGTGTTTTTTGTTGGTATGGAATACTTCGCAATGTACTATAAAAAGAACTATGAAAAAGAATAAAATAGTCAAAATAAAGAAGAAATTCATAATCAAGGTTGTTCCAGTTTTAAACTTTTGTTCCTTATTCTAACTCATTAATTCCTTATCTTTTCATTTTTAACTAATTTGAAAAATCAAGTGTTTTTTAAATAAAAAGAAAATAATAAAAAGTTTCATTTGTTTTAACATTTTATTTGTTACTCGATTCGCTTCACATTCTTTTGGTATTCATCCGAAGATACTTTATATTATTTACAAAGCATTATAATTAAATTTAAAATCAAATTCAAAGAAAAGGTAAATAATATAAAAAGAATAAAAATAGTAATAAAAATAATGAATGAAGGTTAAAAAATAAAAAAAGTTACGTGTATTTGAGAAAACTTTAAATACAAGTAAAAATAAGAAGGGAAGTGAAAATTAAAAAAATTACATGTACTTTGAAAATATTCTTTATACAAGGAACAGAATAGGATGACAAGAAAAGATAAAAGAAAAACTATTTGTCTTTTTGAAAATATTAAATATATGGCAAAAGAAAATAAAAAAAAATTACATTTATTTGTGAAAGTTTTAAAGAAAAGGCAAAGATGAATAAAAAATATTTACGTGGGTTGACTTATTTTAAATATAAGATAAAGAAAATAAGAATATATAAGTAAAAATATTTCAAAAAATATTTATTCAAGTGACGACACGTCCATATCACCACAGCTTATAGAATTGGATTGTGGTGCTAAGTCAACACTAAAGGATGTATCTAATACACTATAAAATAGCTTATGGGGTAATAGAACCACCATAAAGTTTAGGTATGTCATAACAACTTTAAACCAACTCAAATGAATTAAAAGGCATATTACATGCAAAATAAATCTAGATAAAACAATTAAATTTAACAATTAATTTAACTAAAATAAGAAACAATTAATTTTAATATTTAATCTTCCTTCTCTTCTCAAGATTTTTGTGAGTCTATCTCATTGGCTTAATGCAAGGAATTCTCGTGTTATCAATCTTTTTTAGAAAACTTTATCGGTGTTGGAGAAATTTATTTGAGAGATTGAATGAAGCTGCTTTTGATAAATTTTTAACTGTTTTAAAAATAAAATTTTTATGGGTTTTATTTTTTTAAAAAAAATATTTTTTTAGTTGTACGGTTAACACACATTAAAATAATTTTCTTATTAGCAAATATTATTTTACCTTTTTGGCCTTAAATCTTTTGTGTTTGAGTGAGAATTCTGATGTTACGCAATTTTTTTAAAACATTTAACATTGTTGATGTTATCCAATTTTTTAAAACATTTTCTACTGTATAACAAATTGAACACAAAAGAAATCGAATAAACTTGTCTTTTTTTTCAGAATTTTTTTTATTTTAAAAAATATTTATGGGTCAAGGTTACTTACTTTTTTGTTGAAAGGGTATTTCTGATTTTATAATTTAATGTATAATAGCATTGGTAATTTTTTTTGTAAGATTTTATTTATGAATATATTTTATATATTTATCTTTAATAGCAAGAAGTCATGTTGTTGTATATGTAATAGTTAGAAAATGAACATTTTCATGTTGGCGATCACACTCGGACTTCCTTAATAGGGAGCCCAAATTGATAAAGACCATAACTTTGTTAAGTTTTTGGTGTTGGCAGATTTGTGGCAGAGGGTGCATAGTGTTGGTGTTTGTCCTGACTTTCTTATCATAATTGGGTATTCCTTTAGGTACCATAATTGAGTTTCCTTTTAGGAAAAAGGAAAACATATTCTCCATAGTTGGTTAATCCTTATTCTTGTATAAAAAGGTTATAGACTCTATAAATAGAGGCTCCTTTCTTCTAGTTTTTTAGCATCCACAATGTAGTCCTAGGGGTTTGAGAGTTTTGTTTGGGGGGGAGACTTTGTGAGACACAAGTGTTGTGGGATCACTTGTGTGAGCCTCTTTTATTCTGAGTGAATTGTGTGTGGTTGTCTCTCTTGACAGTTTGTACTCTCTTTTATATAGTGAATTGCTCATCTCCATTTGTGAATGTAGCTCGATTGACTGAACCACATTAAATTATTGTGTCTCTTTTGATGTATTTCTCATTTGTTTCTTATTTGGCATTTTTCGAGGTCTGCTTTACTAGCTTTCGTATGACACCTTATTGTTTCAGTCCCAATAAAGTGGTATCAAAGTCGGGTTGTTATTGATTGTTGATTTGAATGATGGAGACAACTATGAGCAAGATGGTGCATTTGAATGGTAGTAACTATCATACTTGGAAAGGTAGGATGAAAGATCTTCTATTTGTCAAGAAAATGCATCTACCTATGTTTACGTCTACTAAACCTCAATCCATGACAGATGAGGATTGGGAATTTGAGCACTTACAGGTTTGTGGTTATATCAAACAATGGGTTGAAGATAATGTTAGAAATCATATTGTGAATGAGACACATTCCAGAAGTTTGTGGGACAAGCTCGAGGCACTTTATGCTTCGAAGACTGGCAATAACAAGTTGTTCCTACTTAAGCAATTGATGAATATCAGGTATAAGGAGGGCAGTCCTATTTCTGATCATATAAATGATTTTCAGGGTGTCGTTGACCAGCTGTCCAGAATGGGTGTAAAGTTCGATGAAGAAATTCAGGGACTTTGGTTTCTTAATACTCTACCAGACTCTTGGGAGACTCTTCGAGTTTCTTTGACAAATTCTGCTTCCGATGGTGTTGTAACTATGGAATAGGTTAAGAGTGGTATCTTGAATAAATAGATTAGAAGAAGATCTCAGGCCTCATCTTCTTCATCTTCACACGTTGATGTTTTGGTTATTGAAGAGAGGGAGAAATAAGTCCAGAGGTCCGAATGATAGAAATAAAACTAGAAGCAAGTCGAGGTCCAAATTAAAGAATGTAACATGTGAATATTTTAACAAAAAAGGGCATATCATGAAATATTATTACAAGCATAAAAGAGATATGAGACGGCAAAAGAACGAAGGAGATAATAAAAATTGTGTTGCAGTTGTTGCTAATGATAATCTTCTTGTTGCTTGTGCTGAGAATGACATCAATCTTGTTCATGATGAGTCTAGCTAGTTTGTGGATTCTGGTGCTACTTCTCATGTTACGCCAAAGAAGGAATTATTTTCTTCTTATACTCCAGGTAATTTTAAAATGTTGAAAATGGGCAATAATGATGAAGTTAAAGTACTTGCCATTGACACTGTTTATTTGGAAAGTAACAATGGTTCCAAACTAGTTCTCAATAATGTCAAGCATGCTCAGATGTTCACTTGAATTTGATTTCTGTAGGGAACCTTGATAATGAGGGTTATGTTAACACTCTTGGTGCTGGACAGTGGAAGCTTACTAGAGGTTCGATGATTGTGGCTCGAGGTGACAAGTTGTCTAACTTGTACATATTTTAGGGCTCTACTTCTAGAGGCTTGATAAACTTAGTGGAGAATGATACTTCATCAGAGTTGTGGCATAGAAGGCTGAGTCATATAAGTGAGAAGGGGATTGATAGTTTGGCTAAGAAAAATTTACTTTCTGGAGTGAAACAAGAAAAGTTGAAGAAGTGTGTTCATTGCTTAGCCGGTAAACAAAAAATGGTTTCTTTTCAGAGTCATCTGCCTTCAAGAAAGCTTGATTTGCTGGAGTTGGTGCATTCTGATTTGTGTCGTCCTTTTAAAGTAAGGTCTCATGGTGGTGCACTTTACTTTGTGACTTTTATTGATAATGATTCTCACAAACTCTGGGTATTTCCTTTAAAGTCCAAGGATCAAGTACTTGATGTGTTCAAAGATTTTCAGGCCTTGGTTGAGAGACAGACAGGGAAGAAATTGAAATGCATCCGTTCAGCTAATGGTGGTGAGTATATTGGTCATTTCGATAGATATTGCAAAGAGAAGGTTATTTGGCATAAAAAAACTCCTCCAAAAACTCCTCAGTTGAATGGTTTAGCAGAGAGGATGAATAAAACTCTAGTCAAGTAGGTTAGATGTATGCTTTCAGATGCTAAGCTGCCAGATTCCTTTTGGGAAGAAGCACTTAATACTGTTTCTTATGTTATCAATTTATCTCCTACTGTTGCTTTGGATGGTGATGTCCCTAATAGAGTTTGTTCTGGTAAGAATGTTTCTTATGATCATCTTAGAGTCTTTGGGTGTAAAGCTTTTGTGCATGTTTCTAAGGAAGAAAGGTCAAAGTTTGATGTTAAAACTAGGCAGTGTATCTTCATTGGTTATGGTTAAGATGAATTTGGCTTTCGTTTCTATAATCCAGTTGAGAAGAAACTTCTTAGAAGCCGTGATATTGTGTTCTTTGAAGACCAAATAATTGAAGATTTTGACAAAGCTGAAAAGGTTGATTCTCAGAGTAGTGAGAGTCTAGTTGATGTTGATCCAGTTTCTTTGACTACTACGCCCGAAGAAAATCTTCATGATGATGAAAATTAAGTAGATAATGAAGATTATGATCATATTTATAATGACCAGCATGATGTTGTTGATGCTCCAGTGCAAGTTGATATGGTTGATCAGCAACCAGTTGTTGATGTTCTAGAGAGTTCTCTCAGACGATCTACTAGAGAGAGAATACCTTCATATCATTATTCTCCCAATGAGTATGTACTCTTGACTGGTGGGGGAGAACCTGAGATTCTTGATGAGGCCATGGAAAGTGAAGAAAAAGAAAAGTTGTTTGATGCTATGGAAGATGAAATTAAATCTTTACATGATAATCATACCTTTGATTTGGTTAAGCTGCCTAAAGACAGAAAAGCTTTGAAAAACAGGTGGTTTTTTTGGGTGAAGCATGAAGAGGGTAACGCAGTTCCACAGTACAAGGCTAGATTGGTTGTGAAGGAATTTAACTAGAAAAAGGGAGTTGATTTTGATGAGATGTTCTCTCCAGTTGTAAAGATGTCATCCATTCATGTGGTTCTAGGCTTAGTTGCAAGTCTAGATTTAGAGGTTGAGCAAATGGATGTTAAAACTGCTTTTCTCTATGGTGACTTAGATGAAGAAATTTATATGGAGCAACCAAAAGGTTTTGAAGTAAAGGGAAAAGAGAATTATGTTTGCAAATTGAAGAAGAGCTTGTATGGTTTGAAACAAGATCCTAGGCAGTGGTACAGGAAGTTTGGTTCTTTTATGAGTCAGCAGGGCTTCAAGAAGACTACTTCAGACCATTGTGTTTTTGTACAAAAATTCTCTGATGGTGACTTTATTATTCTGTTGATTTATGTTGATGACATTCTTGTTGTAGGTCATAATGCTTGCAGGATTCAAAGTTGAAGCAAGAGTTGAGTAAGTCTTTTTCTATGAAAGACTTTGGACCAGCAAAACAGATTTTTGGCATGCAGATTGTTCGTGATAGAAAGGATGAGAATTTGTGGTTATCACAAGAGAAGTACATTCAGAAAGTACTTTGAAGGTTTAGCATGGACAAGGCTAAGGATGTCAGTACACCTTTAGCTATACACTTCAAGTTGAGCACGAAGCAGTGTCCATCAAGTGATGATGAGAAGGAAGATATGAAGAAAGTTCCTTATACTTTAGTTGGTATTTTGATATATGCAATGGTTTGACAAGATCGGATATTGCTCATGTTGTTGGTGTTGTTAGTTGTTTTCTTTCTAATCCGGGAAGAAAACATTGGAATGCTGTGAAGTGGATTATGAGATTTCTTTGTGGCACTTCAAGTCTGAGTTCGTGTTTTGGTATAGGGAAGCCTATTCTTTGTGGTTATACTAATTCAGATATGGTTGGTGATGTTGATACTCGCAAGTCTACTTCAGGGTATTTGGTTACTTTTGCAGGGGGAGCTGTGTCTTAGCAATCTAGGTTGCAAAAATGTGTTACTCTATCTACTATAGAAGCTGAGATTATTGTTGTCGTTGAAGCTTGTAAAGAATGTTTTTGGATGAAGAGATTCTTGAAGGAACTTGGTTGTGCTCAAGAGAGGTATGTGCTTCATTGCTACAGTCAAAGTGCCATACATCTTAGCAAGAATTCTACATTTCATGGTCGGTCTAAACATATTGTTGTGAGATACCATTGGATTCGGGATGTGTTGGATTCTAAGTTTCTTGAACTTGAGAAGATTCATACGGATGATAATGGTTCCAATATGATGACTAAAGCTTTGCCAAGAGGAAAGTTTGAAGATTGTTGCATGATCGCTGGGATGGCGGTCTCCTCCACCACATAGTTGGGAGGGAGAGAATTGTTGGGTTATTGGGTATTTTTCCCTTCCTATGTGGATAAATGAAGCCCAATTTGGACCAACCCACTTTTACCCATAGGCCCATTACTATAGAGCATATATATTAATCTTTTTAGGTCTTATTCACTATCACAAAAAGAGAGTTTTCAGCAGCCAAAGAGAGACAAACAAAGCTGATTTTCGCACCTAAATTCCAGCCACAGCTGTCAACTTCAAATTGTGATTCCCTCTTTGTTTCTTGTCTGATTGAGCTAAGTTTTTTACTTCTTGTTCCTATCATCTCAATCATTGATTAGAAAATGACGGTTCTTGATTTGGTAGCCTGTATCTCCTGTTCTTTATTCCCGAATAGTAGCTGCATTTTTTGTGCTTTCACTCCTTTATTTCTCTAGTGTTTGGTGCTGTGGTTTATGAATTGTTGTTTGTTGTTTGGCACTTATTTTGTGTCCATTTTAGAGAACAATATTGTAAATATTCGGTGATTATAGTGGAGGTTTGGTCCCATGTTATTTTACTCTTCACAACGAAGGGTTTTCCACGTAAATTGGTGTCTTGTGCGATTGCCTTTATTTTTTCCCTATCGCATTTGTGTGGTAATTCATTTTCTGCCATATTACTTTTTTTTGATTGATTTTCTTGTCTCCTCTTAGTTCAAATTGGAAGGAAAAGTTTAGACTTGGGTATTCTTCTGCTGCTACCCTGTCGGGCTCTTTCATAGTGTCCCTGTTTTTCCCAACACATAGATGATGCATTCAGGTGAAGATAAAAGCAATGTGGTATGCATAATATCATGTTATTTACAACTGTTTGTCAAGCCTATTGTAAATTTTTACAGTAATGTTGCATGGACACACTGTAAGTTCTTGCGGAACTATAGTATTTCTATGCAACACGCTTTAAGCAACAATAAGATTACGAAGGTAAGGGAAGTAAAGAAAAGTCCATTCAAGGAGATCCTATAATTACAAAGAAAGATTTAACACAAGACAATATTGAAATCAGTACTTGATACATTTATTGGAACAAAAAACATGCTTTTATATTTCACTCTTCCATGTTAGAAAATTACTAAAAGCTACCACAAACATTATCTTCCTGTGAGCGCTAATAATTTTTGTAAGTATCATTCTCACCGAATGAAAGATTTAATTTTTATATTTGGATTACACTTATTTTTGGATTACATGTATGGTTTCTTTGAGATATTCAAACAAAATATGGTAGAATACTCATATTTGTTTTCCATTATGCTAAAATAGACACTATTGTGGAAGAGAGTTGTTATTCTAACGTGCATATAAGATGGTTTTATCAAAGTCAAAAGAGCAAACAGGTAATGAGGTGTATTAAATATTTAAGAGCAAATAAGGAAAAACTAAGGATAAAATACAAATAATCACGGAAGGGTGTGACCTTGTGGTCAACTGAAGTGGATTTAGAACCATGAGGTCTCATATTTAAATTCTGGTAAATACAAAAGCAATAGGTTATTTCTTCATATATGTCTTAGCCTTGGGTCGCCAAAACTATCTGGTACTTGTCCCTGACAGGAGGTGATTGGTACTACTTGGAATCAATTGAGGTGGGCACGAGCAAGTCTTGGAATAATATTCAAATTAAATTAGAGAATAATACTTATATCTACAAAAGAATTAATTTATTCACATTTAGAGAGAACGTTATCATTAATGTTGCCTCATAATCAGGACCACTCCCTTTTGCATTAAGGTATACACCTTGTGTCACGACCCGACCTGAGGCCCTGGCCGCGACGGGCATTCTGAACCGTGAAGGATCGAGCGCCCTTCTCTATCTGGAAATCATACACACATTCATATAATATGAAGGAAAAATGCAGAATATAAAACAATACAGAATCATGGTCTACTTTTATTTCAAACTGCTCAACACTAAAATGAGTTTAGAAAGATCAACAACATTTAACACTAGTCTGCGAAATCTCTACTGACTGAAAATAACCTCTCTCTGAAGACTAGGACAAGACCCCTAGTCGGACCATAAATCAAAATAAAATAACAATGACTTATACATTAGGCCTTCCAGAATAAGGGAGGCTCACCAACTGCCAATCTCTGACCAATTAATCTACAGCTTAACGGGACCCCGGGATTGTGTCTCAGGTTTTGAAATATAGGGGGTCAATATAGATGTACTGGTATGTGAAACAACTCAAAATAACATGTTTTTAAACATAATAGATGAGAGCATTTCATAAAACATTAGACATAAGTTAAATAATACACATGGGCATAATCTAGAGTTTCAAAAAAACTCTCTTGAAATCATAACTCAAAACTTTGTTATTTTTGAGCTAATTGGTACACCCTACAGTATGTAATTCCATGGGCTATATGGAATCCGCCCTTGACTCGCCGGCCAAGCCTCCAATCCAAGTATACCGCAAGGATTGGAGTTATAATAAATTGGTATACCCCCTAACTAGTATACTTTGTTATCACTCTTACATGACATCCACATTATCCCCCTTTAGGGATAATACCCGTATCGGCAACTACGGTTTACAACGATGAGCCCTTACACTCAAACTGTAACATCTCACAGCCTTTCTTTGTGAGATCCTTCAAGGACAATTTTGTCTTTTTGTTTAAACATTATCCCAATTAATTAAAAACTCTTTTTATTCATTGGATCTAGAAATTTATTTGCAAATACATTACTTTTTTTTTCTAGCAAATAACACGTTACTTTTATTTCCCTGCAAATAAATATCTTTTATAACCCATCAGTTTTATGTGTTTAGCTGTCTCTTTTTTTCCTCAATTTCTTATATTAAACCCCCCTCTTCATCCACCAGTTTCACAACTTAGTATAACCCCCAACAGTCTTAATCTCTCTCTCAAACTCAACTTCTAAGAAGCTCCATAGGTTGGCTCAAGTGATCAAGCTTATCCTTGCAATCTAAAGTCCTTTAAACATTTTGAGGCATGTAAAATTATCTATTGCTCACTTTTCTGGATGTTCTCTTTTATGTTTTGTAACCTGCTTCTCTCCACATGGTCTGGTATTATTAACTTGGTGTGTGGATTAGGAACTTGGTGTTTGTATATATTAAAGAATTTTCCCTGGTTGCCTAAGTTATTTTGTGAACTTCTGAAAAACTTGAGTCTGGCAGTAGAGTCAAAGACCTTGTTAGGCATCCTTGCAATACCTAGTTTCTGTAATTGCTATGATTTCAAAGGTCCTTAATTGTCGCAAACTAACTACCTTGGTGCTAACGGATTTTGTCTTATGTTGGGTCTCTCTTTAATGTATGTGTAATCTATTTAAGGCTACTGAACTAATAAATATTGACTTTAGGTTGCGCTGTTTTTATTTCATGTCCTAAACTAGTGATATGTTGTTTGGTTAACGCTCTACAGTAAACTATGTTGGCTTATTGTTCTTGCCTGTGATATGTGCCTGTTGGTTATAGTGGTCCAATTAGGATTAATGTTTGCAAGCATGATTCCCTTTGTAAATGTGTTTTAGTTGATTATGACAAAGTTGTGAAGCACTCATTATAGCTTCAGCAGTTACATCGATGCTCCAAGGATTTTCCAGACTTACAGTTAGAATCCTATTTAATACTTAAGAATTATTTCTGGATAGATTTAGTTATCCCAACGATTACACCATGTATAAATTACTATCTTTCTAGTTAACCCCTACACATAATCTCTCAAAAGTTGTGGAAATCGTGTTGATGAATCCTTAACAAAATATTTTAGCTATTCTGAATGTTATGAAAAGGTATCAATCTCATGAATACAAAATAATTGAATTCCCAACTTGAGGCCAAAAAGGGCCAAATTATGTACATGAGCCTAAAAAGGCTAAATCACGAGTATAGGCCTAATATGGCCAACACTTTGAATATAATAATATCTTGAGCAAAAGAGAGTTAGTTAGCTGTCCATGAAGGCATAGGTTTTAAAAAAATAAATGCCTGAAACTATGTTTTCCGACATAGGATAGAGATTATTTTGTAAATCAGATGACTCTATGTTTTCATGTGTCCCGAAAAAGGGCTAACCATGGTTACTTTCTAGCAAATCATGTCATGTCACGTCCTATTCCCGGCAAGGTATAGGACGACTTAGCTGATCGGGATGTGATCAGACTCCATGCCCTCATATGGTGGTTTATGATGGTTCACTACTTTCTCCCACAAATAATCAAAGGAAATAAATTTACCTTAGTTAATTATATGTTCAGTTTATGTTCTTGATATTTTCACTGATCATAAAATCCTCCAATATGGCGTCACTATGATTTAAGTTTGCTCTTTCATCTTGGTAAGGCAAACGTGGTTGCAGATGCTCTTAGTAGATTGTCCATGAGGAGTCTTTCACATGTGGAGGAAGAGAAGAAAGGACTCACAAAAGATATTCATTATCTTACTAATTTAGGAGTCCTAATCCTAGACTCTGAGGACAGTGGAGTGGTTGTACAGAATATGTCGGAATCATCCCTGGTGTCAGAATTTAAAGAAAACAAGAATAATGATCCCATTTTTTTGCAATTGAAGGAAGAAGTTCTACAATAAAAGATTATGGCTTCTGAGCAAGGGGGAGATGGTGTTCTGAGGTACCAGGGAAGACTTTGTGTCCCAGGTGTTGATAGATTATGAGAAAGGATCATGGCAGAAGCACATTATTCAAGGTACTCCATTCACCCGGGATCCACCAAAATGTATCATGATTTGAGGGAAATTTACTGGTGGAACAACATGAAGTGAAATATTGCTGACTTTGTACTCAAGTGCCAAAATTGTCAGCAGGTTAAGGTCGAGCATAAAAAACCTGGTGGATTTGCTCAAGATATAGCTCTTCCAGTATGGAAGTGGGAATGATAAATATGGATTTTGTGACTGGGTTACCACGTTCTCGGCATCAACATGACTCGATTTGGGTGATTATGGATCGGATGACTAAGTCTGCTCATTTCTTGCCTGTTAAGATGACATACTCAACTGAAGATTATGCCCGATTGTATATTCAAGAAATTGTCAGGTTGCACGGAACACCCATGTCTATCATTTCAGAAAGAGGCCCCCAGTTTACTACTAAATTTTAGAGGTCCTTCCAGAGAGGTTTGGGTATGTAGGTGAACTTTAGTAATGCTTTCCACCCTCAGATGAATAGTCAAGAAGAACACACTATTCAGACGCTAGAGGATATGTTGAGGGTGTGTGTACTTGACTTCAAAGGAAATTGGGAAGAGCACCTACCTCTTATTGAGTTTGCATACAATAATAGTTACCACACAAGTATTCGGATGGCTCCTTTCAAAGCACTATATGGGAGAAGATGTAGATCTCCTATTGGGTGGTTTGAGATTGGTGAAACTAAGTTATTAGGCCCAGATTTGGTTTATCAAGATGTCGAGAAGGTTAAGGTTATTCGAGAGAGGTTTAAAACTGCTCAAAGTTTCCAAAAATCCTACTCAGATAGGAGGCATAGGGACTTGGATTTTGAGGTAAATGATTGGGTATTCTTGAAGGTGTCACCAATGAAGGGTGTCATGCATTTCGGAAAGAAGGGAAAACTTAGTCCCCGTTATATTGGTCCTTACCAGATTTTGAGAAAGGTTGGAAAGGTTGCCTATGAGTTAGATTTGCCTATGGAACTGGCCTCGGTCCATCCAGTATTTCATATATCCTTACTTAGGAAGTGTGTAGGTGACCCTACTCTTATAGTCCCGACGGAGAGTATTGGTATAAAAGATTCATTGAATTATGAAGAAGTTCCCAATGAGATATTGGATCATCAAGTTTGCAAGTTGAGAAAAAAAGAAATTATTTCGGTAAAGGTCTTGTGGAGAAATCAAAAGTTTAGGGAAGCTACATAGGAATCTGAGGAAGATATGAAGGCAAGATATCCTCACCTATTCACTTCTTAAGGGGAAGGCAATGAAGGTAATAATGCAAATCCTTACTCATGATATTCCATAAATTCTTGCTTTATTCTTTTTAAAATCAAGCCACATGGTATTCCTGTCTTAAATCGTGCTTATGTCTAGTGTCGTTTGTTCATAATTTGTGTTTATAATTTGTTTTGCTAAGTCTCTTTGGAGTTTCTGCCTTATAGTGAGAAATATAATCATAAGTAAAGTTCATTAGTAGAAGTTTCATCCCCTAATTCTGTGCATTGAGTTTTATACGAATATATAACCTTTATTTGAGGACGAATGATCCCAAGGGGGAGATATTGTAACATCTCACAGCCTATCTTTGTGAGATCCTTTAAGGACAATTTTGTCTTTTTCTTTTAACATTATCCCAATTACTTAAAAACTCTTTTTATTCATTGGATCCAGAAATTTATTTGCAAATACGTTACTTTTTTTTTGTTTCCAGCAAATAACACATTACTTTTATTTCCCTGCAAATAAATATCTTGTATAGCCCATTAGTTTTATGTGTTTAGCTGTATCTTTATTTTCCTCAATTTCTTATATTAAACCCCCCTCTTCATCCACCAGTTTCACGACTTAATATCACCCCCCACCAGTCTTAATCTCTCTCTCAAACTCAACTTCTAAGAAGCACCATAGGTTGGCTCAAGTGATCAAGCTTATCCTTGCAATCTAAATTCCTTTAAATATTTTGAGGTATGTAAAATTGTCTCTTGCTCACTTTCCTGGATGTTCTCTTTTATATTTTGTAACCTGCTTCCCTCCACATGGTCTGGTATTGTTAACTTGGTACGTGGATTAGGAACTTGGTGTTTGTATATATTAAAGAATTTTCCCTGGTATCCTAAGTTGTTTTGTGAAGTTCTAAAAAACTTGAGTCTGGCAGTAGAGTCAAAGCCTATGTTAGGCATCCCTATAAAATCGAGTTTTTGTAATTTCTACTATTTCAAAGGTCCTTAATTATTGCAAACTAACTACCTTGGTGCTAACGGATTTTTTCTTATGTTGGGTATCTCTCTAATGTATGTGTAATATATTTAAGGCTAATGAACTAATATATATTGACTTTAGGTTGCCTTGTTTTTATTTCATATCGTAAACTAGTGATATGATGTTTGGTTGACGCTCTACAGTAAACTATGTTGGCTTATTGTTCTTGCCTGTGATATGTGCCTGTTGGTTATAGTGGTCCAATTAGGATTAATGTTTGCAATCATGATTCTCTTTATAAATGTGTTTTAGTTGATTAGGACAAAGTTGCGAAGCACTCATTATAGCTTCAGAAGTTACAGCGATGGTCCAATGATTTTCCCAGACTTACAGTTAGAATCCTATTTAATACTTAAGAATTATTTTTGGACAGATTTAGTTAACCTAGCGATTACACCATGTATAAATTACCATCTTTCCAGTTAACCCCTAACCATAATCTCTCAAAAGTTGTAGAAATCGTGTTGATGAATCCTTAATAGAATGTTTTTAGCTATTCTAAATGTTATGAAAAGGTATCAATCTCATGAATACAGAATAATTGGATTCCCAACTTGAGGCCAAAAAGGGCCAAATTATGTACATGAGCCTAAAATGGCTAAATCACGAGCATAGGCCTAATATGGCCAACACTTTGAATATAATAATCTCATGAGCAAAAGGGAGTTAGTTATCTGATCATGAAGGCATAGGTTTAAAAAAACAAATGCCCAAAACTATGTTTGCCGACATAGGATAGAGATTATTCTGTAAATCGGATGACTCTTTTTTCATGTGTCCCGGAAAGGGGCTAACCATGGTTACTTGCTTGTAAATCATGTCATATCACGTCCTATTCCTGGCAAGGTATAGGACGGCTTAGCTGATCGGGACAAGATCAGACTCCATGCTCTCACATGGTGGTTTATGATGGTTCACTACTTTCTCCCACAAATAATCAAAGGAAATAAATTTACCTTAGTCAATTATATGTTCAGTTTATGTTCTTCTTTCCCTCCCGATTGTCTCCACTTACTTTTAATTTGAATTTTGTTGTCATTTATTGTCTCTTACTATACTATCCTCTTGAAATAATTTTACATACCAATACATTCCACGTATTCACTGCCTTTGGCGCTACATCATTTCATGATGTAGGTTCTAGAGCTCAAGTTCGTGGTCAGGCATCTCATTAGGATCTCTATGTTCTACTATTGGTGAGACTCTTTCCCACCAGGAAGACGAACGAGATATGGTGATTATTATTATATATTTTCTTTCCTTTCAATATTGGTAATTATTAGAGGCTTCACAAGCTAGCATAGTTTTCAAGAAAACTTTGTAATTTCCGGTCTTCATTTATCATAACTATTGGTTTTGTTGGACATAATGCGTTATTAATAAACTTGGGTGAAGTTTTATCTCTTGAGAAAATCATAATTGAATTCTATATTACTTCCGTTTTATCCATTTGCAATAGAAGTATGCTCGGGTGATATGCCAGAATGTTCGCTCGTACTAGCTATAGTATCGGGTGCGTGCCACGTCCAGGGCCCCGGCCCGATCGTGACACAAACGCCTTCTTCGGGTAACCAATTAGCTCTCTTAAGTCCAAATTTTAATTCTTCAAAATCATGCTTTATACTTTTAAAATGATCAATACTAATTTTATTGAGGGCATGTCATCACCGGGTATCATCATACCCTAACTTGCAAGTCAATATTATATCGTATTCCCAGCCTGTCATATTCAAAACATGCACATGACCATCCAAGATTCATAATATCACAATAGATTCATCACTTTGAAATTTCAAGAAAGCTTATGCAAACAAACTCATTTGCAAGACTTAAAAACATGCGGTGGTCATGCCAATTTATTCAATCACATACAATGTTAGGGTTTTTGCCCTGATTTTCTTACTATATTTAAGTTTTATTTTTTCTTAGAAGGAAAATAAAAGTTACCATAATTACTTTTACTTTTCTTGAAAGAAAAAAATATAATTCTTTTCCATAATCGGCTAACCTCTTTCTTGGAGGAAAGGTTTTGGATATCTATAAATAGAAGACTCCCCTTCTCATGCCATAACACAATAGCATCCACAATGTAGTCGTTTAAAGAGTTTTGTTTAGGGGGGATTTTTTCTCTAATAGTTTTATGTTTTCTTTTATATTAGGTTTTTATATTTAGGCCAATTGGCCAAACTATATAATAATCATGTTTTTAGTATATTTTTCTTTTCGTCTGATTTATCGTCTCAATAGTTTGTAACTAATAGCTTCCGCATGACGCCCTCTCGATTTCGAACCTAACAAGTGATATCAGAGCTTACGGTTCAATTGTCCCATGGATTGGTGAGACGAGATTAAACAGGTTGAAAGCGGTTTCAAAATCAAGCTGCAACAATTTGGACGATAATAAAGATTTTTGTTGAACTACATGTGGAGAACAAGTTTCAACAATATTTTCAACATGCCTGCCGTTGCATCTTTAAAAATAAAAATAAAATATTACTTTTAAACAAATTTTTAATCATGATATTTTAAACCTTATTTTTAACCATGACAAGCAGCAGTTATAAAGAATATATCAAGAACGAAGTTCATGCACGTGATATGAAGAGAAAACAGATCAAGTGAAGAAAATCAAGCCAAAAAGGGGAGATTTGTTAGGGTTTTTGCCCAGATTTTCTTACTATATTTAAGTTTTATTTTTTCTTAGAAGGAAAATAAAATTTACCATAATTACTTTTACTTTTCCTGAAAGAAAAAAATATAATTCTTTTCCATATTTGGCTAACCTCTTTCTTGGAGGAAAGGTTTTGGACATCCATAAATAGAAGAACCCCCTTCTCATACCATAACACAATAGCATCCATAATGTAGTCGTTTAAAGAGTTTTGTTTAGGGGGAGATTTTATCTCTAATAATTTTATTTTTTATTTTATATTAGGTTTTTATATGTAGGCCAATTGGCCAAACTATATAATCATCATGTTTTTAGTATGTTTTTTTTCGTCTGATTTATCGTCTCAATAGTTTGCAACTAATAGCTTCCGCATGACACCCTCTCGATTTCGAACCCAACATACAATTCTTTCCCTTTAAATCAAGAACGTAGTTATAGAAAGAAACTCCCTCTCATCATATATAAACCATGTCAAATACCTTAATATTGAGAATATCACTTTTGAATCTTAATGCATGCATTCCAAATCATTCAGAATGAAAATATAAACTTTAGTTCGCAATAAGAAAGGGAATCCATACTCATGCTCTCAATCAACATTACAAAATACATAAAATCAGATATATACATATATATAGTTATATAGTTATAATTTAATTTTCATGAAAAGTGATTCATGACAACATATAATTTAATCAAAACAATCCCATGATGCATACTTTTCGAAAGCAATGTCGAATACTTCGTTATAAAACATAATTAGGGATCTTTAATCTCGATAAAATATTTAAAATTATGTCCAAGATTTTTAGAGTGGTACCACATATCTTAGGTTGTTTTTTTTGAAAAATGGAACCTTAATCATGAAAACTTTCTTGAGAATGTTACACTGAAAGGATTAGCTTCTTGATTTCTTGTTCTTGGAGAAAATCCTAATTTTCCTTATTTTTTAGAGTAGAGAGGATTGAGATGTTGTAAAACTGATTAAAGATAGATTATAACGCTTAGGATACAATTTATATTCGTGGAGTAGATTTTAGGGTGAGAAAAAGACCAAAATACCCCTAAAGAAACCAAAGAAGTCGCAGAATTTCATCAGTTGAGGACCATGGTTGATAACCCGTCACTCAGGTGATAGGTCGTGACCTACGTCGTCACTTTTTGGCTGATTTTTACCATTCACTGCCTTAGGATGACAACTAGGGTTGATGGGCCGTCACCTTGCTGATAGGTCGTCAGCTTCATCATTACATATTGGCAGACAGACACTTTGAAGTAAAATGAGCATAACTTTCTACTCCGATATCGGATTAAGGTGAAACCAATTGCGTTGGAAAGAAGACTCGAAGACCTTTCATTTCATATATAGTATCCCCTCTAATTATTTAAATACAAGAAGTTATGATTGATGGATTTTGACCCAAGTTTAGACATTCACCAAAACTTAATCGATAGAAGAGTTTCCAACTCGTCTTTAAGTTCTAGGATTTTGTGACCTCAATTCTTATTCAAAGGTATTAAAACACTATGTAATTAATCATCAAACATATTTTAACTAAGAATCATTAGGTTCGGGTGTATATGTGTAGAAAGAATGGTTCAAACTTTAGTCCAAAAGTGCGAGGTGTTACATTATCTCCCCCTTGGGATCATTCATCCCCGAATGATGACTAGGGACTTTTTGAATCTCTAAAAGTGTAGAATAAAGAACGTAACATCGCATTAAATATTTTTCCTCAACAAAATATACAAAGGTAGCGAACAAGCTTCATGAAAACCCTTAGGGAAACGTGTAACCACGAAACATGAGGTAACGAAACTTGACATTGACATGATCTTGGCATGTGTTTTATAGCACATGATCAAAACATTGGAAGACGAGAATTTTCCTAAGAATTCTCCGCCTGATTAAGATTGGTACAATACATGAGATGAGATTCTCGTAGGACATATGTAACGCCCCGTAAAAATTCTCCATCTGTTATCTCGTAGTAGCTTGCTTATAGAATTGAAGACTCAAAAAAAAAAATCTAAGTGTCAAAGAGACTTATTCTCATTTTGAATTCCCTATCTTTGAGGATTTTATTTTTGACCTTTCCGACCTTCTTTTCTTGATTTCTTTTTGTTGATATACGATGGGGCAAGTCAATAGTACGTCTTGGATGCATTTTAGGGGAAAAACATACTGGTTTGAAATTCCTTTGAAATGCTCTAGCATTTTGGGCGCAGTTTGGGTGCATTTCAGGTGCAGATTTAGGGTTAATTTCAAACAATCATAACTTCCTGTATATAATGAAATGGAAGAGATTCTATATATCTAATGAATGATCTTTGAGTCTTATTTCCAATGCCACTGATTTCATCCAAATTCAACATCTCACTCAAAATTTATTCCCGTTTTACTTCAACATATCAGCCTGTCAACTGGCAGAAATTTCTGCGATATTTTTTATTTCTTTAGGGGTAAAATGGACATTTCCCATCCCCTATCATATACTAACACGATATTTAAGACTCAATTGACCAAAAGATGGTCATTTTCTTCTAATTGGTCAAGAACCAAACCCCTTAGTCCCAAAATATAAGTCAAGATCCCTCAAAATTCAACAGTAAAATTTTAAAATTTACTTAAGATTCGAAATCCCCATTGCGAGGGATACAAGAAGCACCCATCAATTATTCGTATAGAATTCCTAACGCGAGAGTTCATTCGAAAGATTCTAATTTAATGTACGCGGGGTTTTCCTAAAAATCTCATGGGCATAGAAATCATGATTTTAAGAAAAGGGTTTCGGATTTATGAATATATTCATGTTTTAGAAACATTGATGATATTGTTTTGGTCTTTAGGCCTTCCCCAAATTGATTTGAATTGATTTATGTATATATGTAAATGTTAATGATTGAATTGAGAGCATGATTCATGTAAAAATCCCTCTTTTGTTATGATTTTCTTTACTTATCATATGCTATGAATTATCTTGAATGCATCATTGAAAAACATGATATGAAATGCCATAAGTATTGTTATAATAGGATTATGATTTTGATTTCAAAAGAGAGGGTAGTTATGTTGATAAATTTTGAAAATATTCATATAACGAAAGAGTGCATGATTTTTCCAAAAGCACATGACCACCATATGTTTGAAGGATTCTTGCATTGTTTTGACTTATGTTTCGGAACATGAAATCTCTTAAACTATTTCCATGTTTGGGTGGTCTGAATTGAGTTTTCATGAAATAATCATGCACGGTACAATGTGGCTCAGAATTAGGACTTTCAAGTCTTGGTGTGACGATACCAACTCAGTTAAAGCCATAGTAATTCAGAGCAGAATAGAACACATGTTTGAAATCAGATTTTCAGATGTTGAAACCAGAAATATGCATGATTCAAAACAGGATAAAATTGGGCATAAAGAGAGCTTAGGTGGTTCCCCGAAGAAGGCATTAGTTCAGATAACTCATTGCCCAAAACTGCGATTTGCCGATCCAGGTATATTATTATACGCTGGCCTAGTGCCCTATGGCGTATCAGACTCAGACACTCCAACCCTTGCGGCACACTTAGGTTGGGGGCTTCTCCGCCGAGTCAATGGTGTATTCTATATAGCCCATGAAATATCATACTTGTAAGGGAGTTCCACCAACTCAGAAGTAATACAAAGATCAAAAACGGTATTGTCAAGAATGGTTTATGATTTTCAAAAAAGTGCCCATGTGTTTTGAAATAATTTTATGCATGATGTTTTGTAAACCACTCTCAACTATTTTATATTTATGTAAACTTGTTATTTTGGATTTTTCCGCGTACCAGTACATTTGTATTGACCCCCACACCCTACCTCTCAGGTTCTGAGGCTCAGTCTAGGGTTCTAGATAAGCAGTAGATTTCATTAGACGGAGTTGCAGTGTTCAGTTGGTGAGCCTTCTATATTTCAGAAGGCCTATTTACTTTCCGACAATTATTATTAGTTATGGTTTTGGTCTACTGAGGGCCTTGTCCCAATTTTTAGATTATGTTAGTGATCATGTAGTAGATATTTCACAAACTGTTTGCAGATGTTGTTAGATGGTTTTGGATTTCATTCTCCATTGCTAACTTTATATCAGATTTATGACCATGATTTTTTTGTAATAATTTCTACATTTCCTTATTTGTCTATGAATGGTGTATATGATTTCAAGTTAGAAGGGTGTCCGGGCCTTTATGGTTCGGGATGCTCGTCACGGCCAGGGGCTAGGTTTGGGTCGTGACAACATAAAAATAGAAACATTCTCCATCTTACAAGATACAACGAAAAGACTTAAACTTAAAGGCATTACTTGTCTGTGCCTCAAACAATAAATTACATGCCTCATCATTTCCAACTTACAATTCTCCCAATACACATCTAACCACACTATTTTGAGTCCCACTATACAATACTCCTATGTTGAAGCCTAACTCGGAGAAAAGAGGTGCTAGTTTAAGCTATAGGACTCCAGATTCCATATCGTTTTATGAAGATTTACTTCACCTTACCACTACATTCAAACACACTCAAGTTTTAAATAAAGGAGTACTAACCATACAGTGCATTAGTTTGTATTTTCAACAATCAGAACATTCAAGCCTATCATTACTACACCCACTTCAAGGATCTCCCCGCTAAGACCAACCAATTTAATCATTTTCACTAAGGTTTTCTCCACCTAACTCCTTTTTATCTATCACACGTAACGAAAATTGATTTCCTTCTTCCTCCTTCTCCTATAGAATTAGCACAAGAAATCACATAAAAAAAAATTCATCTTCAAGAACATCTACTCCCCTACCTAACACATTACTACTCTTCCACAACCACTATTATACCAACATACGGAGGGTCATTGAGGGATCCGATCATAGACATCATGAATGGAAGTAACGCTTGTCATACCACAACTTATACTTATTACACTACTCAAGGAGTGGCATGAGGTAAAGATACGATAAAATAGGTACTAAGTGATTCATATATCCAGTTTTCCAGATCATAAGCAAGGAGTCGCTCGGCATAAACACAACACAACATAGTTTCTTAGGATAGACAACAATGAGAAACATAGGTGCACATATCATGAGCTTTATGCCATAAAGCCAAAATTTATGTAGTTAGAAACTAAGACAAGGATTTCAACAAGAAGCGATTGATCCTCATTTAAAGAACTAAAATTTCCCACGAGTTAGCATAAACTTTATCACTTTGGATAATTCCAGCATAGAATGAATCAGTGACATATAGAAATATATTCTCTTAGGACCAAGCATATTTTGAGACATAGATCTTTATGGATCATGAACCATAGATCTTTAGGGATCATGATCAACATAACATATGGCTTGAATACTTGAAGGATTGGGTCATTGAAAGACATTATTTCTTCTACTTTGGAGGTTAGAACATGACATGAGTTACATAGAGAGCTCAAACCTTAGATATAGGCAAGACTTGATCACATAAGACATTGGTAGATGTCCATTCAAATCAAAGTAGGAGGAGCTTGGTTGAGTAGGAATTAGTTTATCATGATTCTTACTTGAAAATTAACACCACAAGAAAATTTGGAAACTACTTTAATCCATCATATCCCCCTTAGGCCAAAGTCACACCCCTAGACTTGCAAACATAACCTCACATCAAAATCTATAGCCACAACTCTCAATGCAAATGAGACATCATCATAAACTTAAACTCTAAACTCTCCCTGATGAACTATACTTTAAAGGCCTTGCTTTCGAAAAAATGCAACTCTTAAATTTTGCTAACCACTATAGCCATCACTCTACAACTCCCACTCTCATGAGAATACGCATCCACACTCCTTATCATAAAGGGGTATCAATATACACATGAACACAAGCTCCCCTTAATAAATATATAAAGATACTAAATTCATTCTAGAACCTCCCCCTTCCAGGGAGACTAAATCATAATTTCCTCTAACCCCTAAGGTCATTAACTTATGACTACCATCCTCATAGGCATAGACACCCACATTTCTAAACACTTAACACTCCATCATCAATTCCTTAGAATGCTAGCTTTACACTTCTAATCACACAACTTACAACTTAACAAAATTTGCAAAACTATACAAAAGGCACATATTGCCTACCTATATTTTCTAAAAATTTCAATAACACAGACTAGGTAAACCAAATACTTATACACATAAAACTTTATCTAACAACCTGCTACCTGGGGTTCATCTTATTCTTTTTATACTCACGTTCTTATCCACTTAACAACTCAACCACAATTCGTCATTTTAACACTAATCCCATGTATATAAATATATCATAATTGTCCATTCCTTTTTCTGTGAGTTTCCAACCTGGGTTATTGCACACCTCTTATCAAGCCTAAAAGTTCATTCCCTCGAAATACACATCATTTGTGTTAATCTACTATTATCACCACACGTCACTTCTAAAGTTCAAGACTATTGTCTATTAACGACAATCATATGGAGCATGACATATACTATACCAACCAATCGAATAGAAATATCAACCTAAATCTCATAGTTCATTTAAATATGGCCCATAAGTTCATCCTCTCTACGACATCATTTGTACCCCTTAAAATCTTCTACATATCTTCTCACAAGCAGTAGTAGTTTACAACTACTAGAGAAAATACAATTAAGGGACTTACGTCACATAATAGGGATAGTCGATCTTAATCTTATATTAAAACCCATTACGATCTTATCTACTTATTACACTCCCTCACATCATATTAACTTACCCACGCATACATCACCACTACCTTCAAAATTCCATGTACAACAATAAATTTCTACCCATAACTTATTGACTAATCTACCCTTTTCCATTCACAACCTATGAATGATTTTTACAACCACCATAACTATCCATTCTGAGATCCTTCCTTATTTTGAATAAATAATAATCATATATTGTCACTTCCTTCACAGACTACCATACAATCTACAAATATTGCTACCACATTAGTCTATCACTATAATATGGAAAACCATCCCCCAATCAATGGTTATACAACTAAAATTATTTATTTATACAAAAGTTACCCTCACTCTGACTTCTAACTTTGTGACTTCATAACATCAACTTCTTGGCCTATTTCACTACCAATAGGTCTTGATACTTTAACATACACTACTACTCGGATGGAAATATAGTTCCAATATCCTTCTACATCTCCTTACCATTATGCATGACATCCGCAACAAGAATTTTGAAAGGGGACTGAATACACTTCTTACCTCAGGCAGAAAAGCACGATTTCATCAAGATAAAGGTATACTCTCAAATCAATACACCTTGAAGCACTAATGGCCTACTCTCAAGTCCTAGTGATATCTCACAACTCTTTATGGATAACTCAATCAGAGAGAACCACATGGCTGGAGAACTAGACTCTTAGACTTGTATCGCCTTAATAATGAGGCATGACCCATGAAATTAGAACAGGGAAGGAATTTTGGACTACTTTCTTATGGATGGATCTATATCATGAACTAGAGTATGAATGAATATGAAACAACTTCTAAATGCCTGGTAGTCTCCTGATTATAAGTGTGGTGCACAACACACCCATAAGCAAGACTCTACTAGACACGATTTCATAAACACCCTGGGACCATGAACCGTGCTCTGATACCAAGTTTGTCATGACTCGAGTCGAGTCCCTGGCCGCGACAAGCATCCCAAATCATGAAAGCCCCAGCGTCTTTCTCTATCTGACAATCATACACATATTAATATAATATGAAGGAAAAATGCATAATATAAAATAATACAGAATCATGGTCAACTTTTATTTCAAAGTGGTCAACACTGAAATGAGTTCATAAAGATCAACAACATCTAACAATAGTCTGTGAAATCTCTACTGACTGAAAATAACCTCTCTCTGAAGACTGGGACAAAGCCCCCAGTCGGACCATAAATCAAAATAAAATAACAATGACTTATATATTAGGCCTTCTAAAATAAGGGAGGCTCACCAACTGCCAATCTCTGACCAATAAATCTATGGCTCAGCGGGACCCTGGGATTGTGTCTCAGGTCCTGAAATATAGAGGGCCAATACAGATGTGCTGGTATATGAAACAACTCAAAATAACATGTTTTTAAACAAAATAGATGAGAGCATTTCATAAAACATTACACAAAAGTTAAATAAAACACATGGGAATAATCTAGAGTTTCAAAAAAGCTTTCTTGCAATCATAACTCAACACTTTATTACTCTTCCGATCTAATTGGTACACTCTACAGTATGTAATTCCATGGGCTATATGGAATCCGCCCTTGACTCGGGGCCTAAGCTTCCAATCCAATTATGACGCAAGGATTGGAGTTTTAATAAATTGGTATACCCCCTTACAAGTATACTGTGGCATCACCCTTACATGACGTCCACATTATCCTGATTATCCCCCTTTCGGGATAATACCCGTATTGGTAACTACGATTTCCAACGATGAGCTCTTACACTCAAACGCCTTCTTCGAGTAACCGATTAGCACTCTTAAGACCAAATTTAATTCTTAGAAATCATGCTTTATACTTTCAAAATGATCAATACTAATTTTATTGAGGGTATGCCATCATCGGGTTCATCATACCCTGACTTTCAAGTCAATATTATATCAAATTCCCAGCCCATTAAATTCAAAACATGCAAATTACCACCCAAGATTCATAATATCACAATAGAGTCATCACTTTAAAATCTTAAGAAAGCTTATGCAAACAATCTCTTTTGCAAGACTTAAAACATGCGGTGGTCATGTCAATTAATTCAATCACATACAATTCTTTCCCTTTAAAGAAAGAACGTAGCTATAGAAAGAAAATCCCTCTCGTCATATATAAACCATGTAAAACACCATGATATTGAGAAGATCACTTTTGAATCTTAATGCATGCATTCCAAATCATTCACAATGAAAATATAAACGTTTGTTCACAACAAGAGAGGGGATTCATACTCATGCTCTCAATCAACATTACAAAATACACGAAATAATATATATATATATATATATATATATATAGTTATTGTTATAATTCCATTTTCATGAAAAGTGATTCATGACAACATATAATTTCATCAAAACAATCCTATGATGCATTCTTTTCAAAAGCAATGTCGAATACTTCATTATAAAATATAATTGGGGATCTTTCATCTTGATAAAATATTTAAACTTATGCCCAAGATTTTTAGAGTGGTCCCACATACCTTAGGTTTTTTAATTTGAAAAATGGAACCTTAATCTTGAAAACTTTCTTGAGAATCTTGAATTGAAAGGATTAGCTTCTTGATTTCTTATTCTTGGAGAAAACCCTAATTTCCCTTGTTCTTGAGAGTAGAGAGGATTGAGATGTTTTAAAAGTGATAAAAGATAGATTATAACACTTAGGATACAATTTATATTCGTGGGGTAGGCTTCAGGGTGAGGAACAGACCAAAATACCCCTAAAGAAACCAAAGAAGTCACAGAATTTCATCAGTTGACGACCATGGTTGATAACCCATCACTCAGGTGATAGGTCGTTACCTAGATTGTCATTTTTGGGCTGGATTTTATCACTCACTTCCTTAGGTTGACGACTAGGGATGATGGGCCATCACCTAGCAGATAGGTCGTCAACTTCGTCGTCACATTTTGGCAGATAGAAACTTCAAAGTAAAATGAGCATAACTTTCTACTCCGGTATTGGATTAAGGTGAAACCAGTTGTGTTGGAAAGAAGACTCGAAGACATTTAATTTGATATATAATATCCCCTATAATTCTTTAAATAAAAGAAGTTATTGTTGATGGAAGTTGACCCAAGTTTAGACGTTCACCAAAACTTAATCGATAGATTGAGTTCGGGGATTTTTGTGACCTCAATTCTTATTCAAAGGTATTAACACACTATATAATTGATCATCACACATATATTAACTAAGAATCATTGGGTTCGGGTCTATACACATAGAAAAGATGGTTCAAACTTTATTCCGAAAGTGCTGGGTGTTACAATTTGGAGACTACACTGAAGCATTGGCTTAGCCAGATGCGGTGCTTAACCTATTTTTAAGCTAATTTCAGAGATTAAATGCAACTTAAACAAATCCTTGTTGACATAGATGCATACAAATTTGATTTCACAAATGCTTAAAGTAATTATTGGCCCTTCATGGTAAACTTGATGATTATCTTACTTGAATCAGATGTTTATCTTTATTGATGGAGAGACAAATTGAATTGCAAGTCATACGATCTTTTAAGAATCTTAGCACAATACTTTACTTGTGATGGCTCTGAAATTGTTCAAACGTTCAAGTAATCTTCAATATCATGGAAAATCACTCTTACAAATTTCCATGCATAATAAACCATCCATACTTAATATCGGTAAAAAATGACATCTAGACCTAAATTAAATACAAAATACGGTTCATGAGAAAAGGATTACCCAAAATCTATATAACCACTTAAGCTCCATATATAATCAAGCTTATTAGGAGAGGATCCAAATCCTAGAAATCGTATTTCATTTATAAAGGAGTTGAATTGATATACATGCATTAAATTCTGTACCTAGTGGCGTAACTAAGATTGAGGGGTCGTGGGTGCTCGTGAGGTTCGAACTTACTAATTGATGCCTAGAGCTTGAAGGTTCCGCATTGAAAACGAAATCACTTAGCTATCTTCTTGTTTTTGGGGTGCTTTTTCTAAATCTTATATTAATTTTTAAACATTTTTTATATAATTATGTCTAGACTGTATTAGGTTAATAAAAAATTGCACATAAGTCGGCTTCTGGTTGCACTAATCATAGCATCAGTTCTGATGCATTGAAATTAAAAATTCTTACCAACATGGGTTGTGGTATAGTGGATGGGATACTCCACCCTTAACTAGAGGTCGAGGGTTCGATCCTGGGTATGGAGAAAACTCTGTTGGGAGCGCTGCCACCTTAATAAGCATTGCAATGCACGATATGGATTAGTCGGGGCTCCAATGCGGGCACTGAACACCGGATGAGAAACCAAAAAAAAAATAAAATTAAAAATTCTTATTGTCAGTTCTCTGGGTGAGTCGTAATTTCAGCAAGTCCACAGTGTCACACTAAATTATATCTACATTGTTACATGACATCATCACTTCATGTGTTAGTCATAAAATAAAAAAAAATTCATCAGTTCATGTATGAATAGTTAAATCATACAAGAACAGTAGGCTTTAGATCCGAACACTTCAATATTTTCTCATTTCATCCAAAGGAAGTGTCCCGAGACTTAGACGACGTAAACGGAAAAATAATCTATAAACCAAGCAAAAAAACCATAATAAAAAGGAGATGCATGGATCTAACTCATTAATAGATATCCAGATATATCAAATGCAAAAAGGAGTATGATCTCAAGATAAAAAATCAAACAAGTAAAATCAAATCAAAATCGTTGTCTGAACTTACTTCCCTCATGTGGAAGACCTGATTTTGATAACACATAAAACTCTTTCTTTTGATTTTCGATCTTCTCTCTGTGATCTTCGCCATCCCCTTAGTCATTGTTCTTCTCTTTCACCTATGCTAAAGAGACTAGCAGAATTAATAGAACAATTTTATAACTCTTTTTTTCTTGTGTTTATATACAAACAACGTTTGATCGTGAAATAGTGCATCTATTTGACTGAAAATCAAAGTGAACTGTTACTTTTTGAAATAAGAGTTCTACTTTGATAATACAATTTACACTATCTTAAATTGACACAATATGGCTAGACAATGCAAAGATACATTATTTTAAAATTTCACAAGTTGCATTGTCTTTACTGTAGTATAATTTGCCAATTTTTTTGTCCATCTAAAAATAGCTTTCCTTGAATGGAATATTGTGAATTTCTTTTGTTAGAACAATGATAGTGCAGGTTGTGAATGTTAATGATGTAACTTTTCATTGTTTAGCCTTAAACGGGGCCTATTGTTGATATTTAATGAAATTTCATAACCCCAAGAACAACAATTTTTAAAAGGAACAATTTACTTCGACACCTAGTAACTAGATGCACTGTTTTACTGTCAAAACATTTTGTCTATATGAACACGACAAAAATAATGAGGGAAAGGTGAAGATTGGGGAGAAACATTTGAGGAAGAATGTGTTAGAATTTTTGTTAGAATTTTATAAATTATCTTGTTCAAGAAAATCTAATGAAAATTAGATGTGCAACAGGACAACATTAAGCATTACTACTTTGGCCTGATTTTACTCTTTCGATTTTGGATTGTAAAAACATACTTTATTTGGCATTTGACGTATCTGGATACCTATTGATGACTATGATTCACCCACTTATCTTGTTAGCTTTATTTAATATTTTCTTATTTGGTTTACATATTATTTTTCTATGTAAGTCGATCTTTTAAGTCTCGGCGACACTTTCCATGGGTGAAAGAGGAGAGGATTGAAGAATTTAGATGTAAGCTTACTATTCCTGTATGATGCAATTATTTATTCAATATTTTCTCTATATCATATATGTGATACGTGAAGTGATGATCTGTTAGAGTACGTGCCCTACTAATTACTTATTTAGCCTAACAGTTGCCTATTAATGGAACAGGTTAACTAATGTGTACCTACATAGCTAAAATAGTAAGTAAATTGCACAGTGATGTTTACGTGGAAAACACCCGGCTCAAAGAGTTGTAAAAACTCTGACCAGTACCTTTATAGGATTTAACCCCAATTCCACTAAAAAAACTAAGCCTCAACAATCAACAAATTACAAGACTCTTGTAAACTAGGAATTAAACTCTATCTGCTATTTCTACAAAACACAAACCTTCCCAAGGTAAGTGTTCCCAAGTCTTCGAGTTTCCCAAATTAAAGACAATACTCCTAACTCAGTTTATACTTCACTGAAACTTGAAAACAATACAACTCGAGAACCAACCTAATACATAAATTCTAAGACTCCTTAACTCTAAGTAATAAGAACAAGTTCATCTACGACTCCGTTAAGCTTTGGAACTTCTCAGATAATTTGTCGATATGTTGCTATCTTTGTAAGTGCATGAGTAAATAAATGAGTTACTCCGTCGATATATAAACAACTCTCCAAAGAGACCTTCAAAGTCATCAGTCTTCTATCTTGTGTTGGACTCTTTAACTCAACAAAGTTTGTTATTTATTCAAAGTCCTCTTTCATCTCAAACTCCTTAACTGAGTGAAACTCTTTCTTGAGTTTATCTTCCAGTGTTTTACTCAATAACCACTTCTTCTTTCACACGTGATCAATCAAGAGAATTTATCTATTCTTGTCTTCAAACGATCTTATTTGTGTCCTCTTAGTGAGGTCTGACCCCTGTCTTCATGTGGTTGGACCAATTTGAGTAACATGTTTTATTTACATGTCAATCATCAAAACTTCATTGATCCAGCAAATTCCTCCTTTTGGTGATGACAAACTATTCCCTAAAACACTTAGTCAAGGGAAGGCACTAAAAAAAATGAAACAGATTAGTTATTAGGTTATAAAACATTTGCATAACTCATCTTCCCCCTTTTGACATCATAGAAAAGTTGGTTCATGATAAGCCAAGACCAAAAAAATATTTAATAATTCATGTCCACTAGAGCTATCACTAAAACTAGTAGAACCAGAAAGAAAAGACAAATAATGCATAAAAGTATTCAAGAAATAAGTTTAACGAGCAAAACAAGACATATTATTAAAACGCCAACACGTGATAGCTTATAATCAATCCTAAAACAACTAGATGAAACGAAAAAAAAATCCTAGGACTCTAAGAGTTGATGAAGGTAGAAGGAACAAAAAGGTAGCAATTAGGGCAGTTGGTGGACATTGTCACCACATGCACTAGCAAGAGAATACTGAAGGGAATTGATTTTTGCAAGAAGCATTATTCTCTCAACTTCATGATTAGCCTGAGTTGATGCCAGTGCATGATTCTTCTTAGCAAGAACACTTTGGAGAGCATCAATTCGAGCAAGGGGCTCCAAATTTTCATAATTATAAATAGCTCGAGCCATTACCAATTCAGTTTTAGCAACTTCCCAATTAGTGGGCTGAGCATATTTAGATGTTTCTCGTTCCAATTCCTCCTCTAGTTCCAATTCAACAAGTATATTTCTTAACCTTTGCATAGGATTAGCATAATGCCTTATTGACCCAGGATTTTCCTCGGTCTTAAAGTTTGGATCTTGCTTAATAAAGGCATCCTAAGTATCTTCGAAATCGAAGGAATCAAAAGGAAAAAGTTTTGCAACCTATTTCTTAACAGGAGAGAGGGATTTTGACTGAACTGATTTTTGAGAAGATTTAATAATAAAATGTTCCACTAATTTTCCCATTCTCATTAAACAATGCAACACATCTCGAGAAAAACAGGTAGGGGTAGTAGCAGGTGTTCCAACATGCCTCTTTTTGCTAACATGAAGAAGATTTGGAGAGAAATCTGAATACATGCTGGGGATTGTTGGATGAATGTGACTGATGATGTTGGGATGATCATGAGGCACCGATTGGGTGGGGTGAGAATCACTGGATAGTTTGGAATTGGTTGTATCAGAAGAAGATGAAGAGAAAGTCGTGCATAAAGTAGGGAGAAACACACTTTTTATGAAAGAGGAGATATCAGTGTGAAATTGATTGTTTGGTGAGGTAATATGTGATATATAAGGTTTGATAATGGAATTATAGTAGAAGCAAATTTCTAATGGGAGTGTGTATGAAGTGTTTTGAAAAACAATGAACTCTTGGGTCTTGGCTGTTACAGACTCAAATAGTTTAGGGATCAAATGTGTTTAGCTATTTCATCAAGCTCAATCTAGAAATGATTAATGAAGATCATACCTGGTGGATTTCAAAACCCAGCTAAAATCACTTATATGAACTAATATTTTTGCACAACTAAATATACATTTTAGTAAGGTTATTTAAAATTCTGGAATTAGGACACATAACTAAATGTGCAAGAGTGAATTACTCAATATTTTAGTTAGGACATAAACAAAATTGAGATTTCTAGTCAATCATCGAGGGGAGTTTATACAATCTTAATAATCCTTAATTTGAATCTGTTCTTTTTAAAAGTGCTCCCTGCTCAATGCCTTAGTAAAAATTTCAGCTATTTGCTCCTCAGTAGAATAGAACATGATTGATATAAGACATTTTTCAATGTTATCTTTAAGAAAATGGTGTCAAATATCTATACGTTTAGTTCTTTTATGTTGCACAGGATTCTTTGCAATATTTATGGAACTTGTATTATCACAAAAGATAGGAACACATCCTATACCATAATAAAATCCATGAGTTATTGCTTGATCAATAAAAATTGAGCAGAACATGAACCAGCAGTAACATACTTAGCCTCAGCAGTGAACAAGGCTACTGATTTTTGTTTCTTAGTAGACCAGGTAATTAGACATGATACATGGAAGTAAGCCATACGTGTAGTGCTTTTCCTATCCACTAAATACCCTGCATAATAAACATCAGAGTAACCTACCAACTTCAAATTACTCCCTTTAGGGTACCACAATTTAAGATCAGTGGTTCCCTTAAGATATCTGAAGATCCTCTTCACCTCATTTAAATGAGACCCCTTGGGATTTGCTTAAAACATTACACATATTCCTACACTAAACACAATATCAGGTCTGCTTACCGTGAGATATAGCAATCACCCAATCATCCCTCCAAAAAACTTCTTATCCATAGATGGACCTATTTCATCTATATCTGTCTTAGTAGTATTGGTAATTGGAGCAATGATTTCCTTGGCTTCTCCCATGGAGATTTTTTTGAGAAGTTCTCTCACATACTTTTGTTGATGAATCAAGGTTCCAGAAGGTTATTTTTGGATTTTCAGGCCTAAGAAAAAGGTTATCTCTCCCATCATACTCATCTCAAATTCACAACTTATCAGTTTGTCAGAGTCATGAGTCATGCTGATGTTTATTGAGCCAAATATGATGTCATTAACATATACCTGCACTATCAACAAATCTTTTCTATTAGTTTTTAAAAATAGAGAGTTGTCAATTTTACCTCTAGTATGTCCATACTCCAAAAGGAATTTTGACAACCTCTCAGACCAAGCTCTTGGAGCTTGTTTTAGTCCATACAATACCTTATCGATCTTGTACACATAGTCAAAAAAATCCTTACTTTAAAATCTAGGAGGTTGTTTCACATACACTTCCTCCTTAGGAATACCATTAAGGAATGTACTCTTGATATTCATTTTGTAAAGTATGAATTCCTTGTAAGCAACAAAGGCTACAAGAAGTCTGATAGCCTCAAGTCTTGCCATAGGTACAAAAGTCTCATCAAAATCTATGCCTTCTTCCAGATTTTAACCTTGGACCACCAATCTGGCCTTGTTCCTTATAACTATTCCATGTTCATCAAATTTGTTTTTGTATACCCACTAAGTCCCAACCACTATTTTGTCTTTTCGAGGTTCAACTAAGTGCCAAACCTTGATTCTTTCAAACTGATTGATCTCTTCTTGCATGGATATGATCCAATCAGTATCAAGGAGTTCTTGATTTACCTTTTTTGGTTCAATCACAAATAAGAAGTCTTAGAAGGCACATAGGCTCCTCAGTCTTAATCTTGTGGTGATTTTTGTAGTAAGATCTGTGAGAATATTTTTCTGCAGGATAAGATCCTTGATACTTGAATATTTTTTAGATCAATTCTTGAGAGATTATAGGATCAACATGACTAATTTGAGAAGGAGTAAATAGTGGTTCAATTCCCCCTGTCTGAATGCCTTCAGATCCAGTTACCCCTATTGAGGTGCCTTCAGATTCAGTTTCTCCAGTCGATGGACTAGATTGTGCAACCTGTTTCATTGACTGTTCTTCAGAGTCACTTTCTTCTTGAATGTTAGTCTAAGAAAAATATTCATTAAATACTCGATGCACATTTTCTTCAATATAGTTTATTCTATTATTTAGACTTTATAAGCTTTGCTATGATGTGAATATCCTGGGAGGATTCCCTCATGACTTCTAGCATTAAATTTTTCTAAATTATCTTTTCCATTATTATGAATAAAACACTTTCATATTAGGATTTTTTCATTATAATAATTCATAGGGAGTCTTCTCTAGTAGGCCTGATCATGAATCTATTTATGATACATGCAACACTACTGATTTCTTCAGCCCAAAGATTTTTAGCAAAATTTCCTACAAGCATCATTGTTTTCGCCATTTCTTCTAATGTCATATTTTTCCTTTCTACTACTCCATTTTGCTAAGGTGTTTTGGGAGTAGAGAAATTGTGATCTATACCATTTGTGGAACAAAAATCTATGAATTTTGCATTTTCAAATTTTGTACCATGATTAGATCTTATGGAAAGTAGGGAATGCCTAGATTCTTTTCCATTCTGTTAATGATTATGGAAAAGACATCAAAAGCATCTTCTTTAGAAGCTAAAAAGAGTGTCTAGGTAAACCTGGAATAACCATCAACAATCACGAAGACATAAAAATTTTCACCTCTGCTTTGAATTCTTATTGGTCCACAAAGATCAATATAGACCAGGTCATGGTACTTAACTATACTGACATGGTTCTTTGATTGAAATGAGGGCCTTACCTACTTCACCCTTACACATGCACTGTAAAAATTCTCATCCTTTAACTTAGTTTTGGGTAAGCCCAGCACCGTGTCTGTAACGCCCCGAGATCCCATCCCAAGACATCACACAGTACTTATGACCCCGACAGACCACAAGCTAACCTTTTTATGATATTTGTACCTGTACACTGCTTAATATCTGAAATAAATACAGAAACTAACCATAAGGTTCAACACATCTATACATACTCAAAACTAAAAACTGAATACTAATAGATTTGTCTGAAAAGCCTCTAAACTCTCTGAACTATAGACTTGATGGGACATGTCCCCAACTAACTCCGTCTACTGAAAATAAACAAAATCTGATGCAATAATAGTAAACTGAGATTCGTCCTCAAAAGAAGAGGACTCACGACTATGGCTACTACTGCTGGCTGGGACTGAACTGCTGAGGAAACTCTGGGTCCCGTGCCTCTGAACCTATGGTCCCAAATAAAACACCATAGCGCAAATGCGTTAGTACAGGAAACTGACGGGGTAAGGCTAAATGCAAGTGCTCATGCAAACACAATATCTAAACTGAATAATCATAAAAATGTCGCACGAGAACACATACATGAATGCACAGACCATAATCACAATCATCACAACTCTAAATACTGAAACTCGAATACTGCCTTATTGCAGACTGAACTCACTACTGACACTAAGATACTAAGATACTGACTCATCTGATACTGATGATTGAGAAACTGGATGTACTTACATCGATGACTGAATTTTGAGCTTACTGCTCTCGACTGACAAAATTAAAGATCAACCACTCTAACGGATGATTAAGGAAGCTATTATCAATGGTAAGGAAATGATCATATCTAAATCTGACAACAAGAATACTCAATAGAATATGAGACTGTGACCAAGCCTGTCTGGTGGCATATCTCTAAATATGGTATCAAATAACTGTATATGAGACCAAGCCTATCTGACGGGATGGTCCATGAATCAATGAAACTATCTGAGTTCCTTATAATGATAGATGATTGTATCTGACAGTCCTAATTTCTGAAGATTGATACTGAAACTGAGATTGTAACTAAAACTGTGGTAAATAGTTACTTAACCGACATGACCCAACCTACCACATGTGGGATCCAACCTGTAACCCCATCTGTAAGGGTGTCAATACCGTGCCATGGGTAAAGACCTCTCTCTGGTCAATCCTCTCTAGCAGATGACCCTTACCAGGAAGTCAACCTAAGGTAATATAATAGTCAAACACTCTCTCTATAGAGGTGACAGCCTTTTCCTGATGGTGACTCGTGTATCCTGCACTGGATATACAGTTAAGGAGGTCAGGGATTGCTACTAAAGACTCTGGCCTCTCTCTCTCTGATGGGAGGAGCCACCATCCTTTCCCTCGCTTGGTGATAGTTTCTAATCCTAACTGAAAGACTCTGATTGAATTCTTAACTGAACACAACTGAACTGAATCTGATACTGATCATGTTTATCAAAAGATCTGACTAAGCTACGCTGAGATCACTTAGTTTCGTATCTGATGGAAATGGTATTGAATCAGGGTAACTGACTGATGATATAGAGCTTGAATAGATTATTCGGTCACTAACAAGATTAGAACTGAACACTTGCATACTGTTAGATCTGAGCTGAGTATAGAGTTGAGGTTAAATTACTAGAGATACATAGATTACAGAGATTACTGTGATTACTGAGATTTCTTTAGTTCTGTAACTGTCTGAGGATACAACATTCTATGATTAACTGAGTTCTGAGAGTCATGGCTCGACTGTAAATATCGTGAAACTGACACAGGCTCTAGACAGCAGGTAAACTGTCGGGTATAAATACCCCCAGTACTCGATAACATAAAATAAAGCATAATCATTCCTCCATCATCACAACTATTCATTCATCATCAGCATCACAATTATTCATTCATCATCACAGTCATTCATTCATTAAAGCATATCTTCAAGTATTTGGGAAACATAACATACCTTCACTTTTACAATCATTAAAGCATCGCGTATAGCATTTAGGAAACATAAACATAGACTAGAGTAGGGGAAACATTCTACTAAATTATACTTCCTTCAACAAGGTCTTACTTCAAGTACTTCACACCTAAATCAGTCTTGACATGTATTTGAACATCACTTGATTTGGGGAAAACTTCATACTATCATGCCTCAACTTACTTGCTAACCACTTGGCATGTATTAAAATCTTATCATATATCAAAGAGCACATAATTAGGGAATTTACTACTATCACATCTCCACTTATTCACTAAGGTCCTTCAACAAACACTAGACATGCACGGGTTCATACTTATTTGGGGATTTCCCACTATCATGGAAGAATTCATCCACTTGGGCATTTTATCAAACACTAGGCATGCATAAACTAACTCACAATTTGGGGTTTCATCTTTAACATACTATAATGGCCCTTTTATACTTCACCTATGATTTTTATCAAACCTATGGGAAACATGCTCCTCTTATTCAACCATTTCTACACCCAAATGTCATGAACACATCACATAAAAAACAACATAAGGAAGATTCATCACAAATATCACATGGATTCCACATACAAGGGTCAAAGCTCATGAATCTTGTAAATAAACATGAATCAAAACTCAACAACACATGGAACATCAATTTCAACTCACATGAATCATTAACAACTTATAAACATAAAATCTTTGAGTTTTAGAAAAGGTTACTTGAGCTTCTTGGATGAAAGGGAACCAAGAATCAACATTTACATACCTTGGGGAAACTCTTTTCTTGAAAGCCTTTGGAAGATTTCTTGATTTCTTTAGATCTTTCTTGATCTTTGTTGAAGAAGAAGAGAGGATTTTGTTTTTTGGAAACCCTAGTTCTTGGTCGAATAAGAGAAAAATGAGGCTAAAATCCCTTATCCGGGTATTTATAGAGGTTGGGAATAAAGGGAAAAGACCAAAAAGCCCTTAGAATTAAACTAAAAATTCCTCGATTTTACGTGCTGGCGCAACGCACCATAATCGCGCCAGTTCACTGGAATTTGGACAATTGGAAAACTGCATGACGGCGCGATGCGGTGGAAATCGTGTTGCCATCTTTGGTTGCACACTGTAACTATACCGCAATGCTGTGGAATCATAGAGTTTTACTGGATTTTGATAATTGCCATTTTGGCTGGCTCCGCGATGCACTAAGGTGCCAGGTGGCACATTGTCTCACTAAAATAGCTCTGACTCTTCACCCGAGTGTCGAATTTTGGCAAATTTGGTATCGATGGAAAGATTATTCGATTATATACATGAAAAAAAGTAGAAATTAGAGAAATTCCACACGATTCAAAGTATTTCATACTTGGGAAGATACTTCTAAAACTTTTGAACTCAGATTTTTGCTTTACTGAATACGCTCTAAGGCTCAGACTGTAAGAGGACTTTGCGGGGTATTACAATATCTTTGGAAGAGATTTTCTTTAATTGCTTTAGACTTGCATGTGTAAGTCTTTTTTCCATAGGAGGGGATTATTTTCTATTGCACTCAAAAAAGTCAGCCTTGTTGCTGGACTGTTTATTATATCATCTTTGTACATGTTCTTGTGTCTTCTTGAAGTAAGTATCACCTACGTGACCTCAACACCTACAAAAGTAAAAATAAATATGTTAACCTTTATCACAGAGTTGTGATATGCTAAGAAGATTGTGCTCCAGTCTTTCACAAGGTAGACATCTTCTAGTGCCCTTGATTCAGAGTTCCCAATCTGCCAAACTCTTGTAATGGTTCCCTTTTTTTCCATTACCAAAAGACACTCCCCCTCTGCTTATTTTGGAGAGAGAAAGGAATTTTTTCTTATTACCAGTCATCCTAGCCTTCCACCAACTAAAGTGAGTTCCATCACAAAGTGGAATCCTAGCAGTGGATTGGCCTTCACTGTGACCAGTAGGAGATGTAGTATTCATCATAGTGATCTTTTCTTAGGTGCTAGCCTTATGTAAGACAACCCAATTTGATTCCACTTATTAGAGTATGTGCCCTACAGATTACTTAATTTAGCCTAACAGTTTCCTATTAATGGAATAAGTTAACTAACTTGTTCCTATCTAGCTAAAACAATAAATAAATTGCATAGTGAAGTTTATGGGGAAAACAACCAACTCAAAGAGGTGTAAAAAGCCACGACTTGTACCTCTACAAGACTTAACGCCAACTCCAACAAAATGACTAAGCCTCAACAATCAACTAATTACAAAACTCTTGTAAACTAGGAATTAAACTCTAACTCCTATTTTAGCAAAATACAAACCTTCTTAAAGTGAGTATTCTTAAGTCTTAAAGTTACCCAATTTGAAGAAAATGCTCCTAACTCAGTTTATACTTCACTGATACTAGAAAACAATACAATTCAAGAACCAACCTAATACATAAAGTCTAACACTCCTTAACTCTAAGTAATAGAAATAGGTTCAACTAAGACTCCTTCAAGCTTTGGAAAATCTCAGATACTTTGTCAATGCGTTGCTATCATTATAATTACACGAGTAACTAAATGAGTTAATCCATCGATATATAAATAACTCTCCAAAGAGTCTTTCAAAGTCAGCAATCTTCTATCTTGCTTTGGACTCTTCAACTCAATAGAGTTTGTTGTTTATTCAAAGTCCTTTTTCAACTCAAACTCTGTAACTGATTGAAACTCTTTAATGATTGTATCCTCCAGTGTCTTACTCAATCACCACTTCTTCTTTTAGACATGATCAATCAAGAGAGATTATCTATTCCTATCTTCAAGCGATCTTATTTGTCTCCTCTTAGTATGGTTTGACCCCTTGTCTTCTTGTGATTGGACCAGATTGAGTAATATGTTTCATTTATATGTCAATCATAAAAAATTATTGATCCAATATGATCGTTTTAATGCTTAACACATAAAGTGATGATGTAATTTATAAATGTAGTCTTGATTATTTGTGGCAGTGTGGACATGCTGGAGTCATGAGAAAGCAGTACCTAGGAAATTATGATAAACTTTTTTCTTACATAGTGTGAAAGTAGGACTTACATATGGTGCTCATCGACCTGGAGATGTCTATGAAAAAGTTTCTAGGGAATTTATTTGGATGTGCTTGGAGACTAGAGATGTCTTGTAGTATACAATAGGTAAATTAAGGATATGTACAACAATGACAAGACTCATGTAAGAACCTAAGCAGGAGACTCAAAGCATTTTCCATGTTGATGGAGTTATATCAAGGATCGACTCTTAATCCCTTTTTATCAGCCTTGGTGATGGATGTATTGATGTAAAAAATTCAAGGTGAGATGCCGTGGTGTATGTTATTTTGCAAATGACATAGTTCTGATTGATGAGACCCATGGAGGAGTCATTACTAAGTTGGAAGTTTTTAGAGTAACTCTTGAGTGTAAAGGGATTATGTTGAGCAAAACTAAGACATAATATATGAAGTGTATATTCAGAGAGGGGATGCGAGAGGTTTACATGGTAGTGAATCTTGAAAATTAGGTCATTCCAAAGAGATGGTTTCAAGTATCTTGGGTCGATCACCCTAGGAAATAGAAAGATCGATGAGGATGTCACTCACAGGGTTGGTGTACAATGGATTAATGTAGGATCACTTCGGAATCTTGTGTGAAAAAAAGGTACCTCTTAAACTTAAAGGTATGTTTTATAAAATAGTAGTAAAACCAGTAACTATAATGTATGGGATAAATTGTTTGAAACTTGAGAACTCTCACATCCAAAAGATGAAGATGGCGGAGTTTCTATTATTGCAATGAATGTGTGGGATTTACTAGGAGAGATCGGATTAGGAATGAGTTTATGTGTGAAAAGGTGAGAGTTACTTCGATAGAAGTCAAAATGTAGAAAGTGAGATTGAGATGGTTCGGGCATGTGATGGGGTGGTGCACGGAGATGTGAGAGATTGGCTATGAATGGATTGCAATGAGGTAGAGGTAAATTAAAGAAATATTTAAGGGAGCTGATTTAACATGACATGTAGAAGCTATAACTTAACAAAGGCATGACCCTAGATAGGAAGGTATAGAGGACACAAAGTAAGGTAGAAGGTTAGTAGGTAGGAGAGTGTTTGTTCTAGTAGGTAGAAGTGCTTTATTTAGTTATTTGTAACAATTGTTGTAAAGCTATTGTTGTAGGGTCTTGCTGTTGATGATTCTTATTGATAGTTTGAGAGTAGTATTACTTTGTGGCAGTCTTATTTCTGTTGTTATCTATTGATTGGTTACTACCTACCTATTATTTCATGTTCTTATATTATCAATTTATTCTAGACTGGGTTATTACTATCTAATTTTTTTTTCTTAAGCCAGGGGGTGTATTGAAAATAACCTCTCTATCAATGTGAGGTAGTGGTATAAACTACATATACTTTACACTCCCTAGACCCGATTTTATGGGAAGATACTGGGCATGTTGTAGTTGTTGTTCTATGACATCATAACTAATGATAAGATTAGTTCAATATTCAAGCTTTCATACACCTCATTTCTAATCCATTACAAATAAAGAAAGCTATCTAGGATTTGGATCCTCCTGAACTAGCTTAATGGAACTTGAAGATTAAACTGGTGGTCTACTTAAATGGACTGCCCAACTCTTTTCTCATGAGCTGACTTTTGGTATTGAGTTAGGCCTAAGTGTTAAGGATGGATGGTTTTGTATGTATGTAAATTTGTTAAAATGTTGTTCCATAACAAAGAAGGGACTTCAAAAATTTAAGAGCCATCACCAATAAAGGTATTTTTACTTTATATTCTTAATAAATCCTATGACTTCCTATCCAATTTGATTCTCCATCAATGAAAATAAACACTTGATCTCGAGTTGGATAATCGCCAAATTCACATTGATGGGTGAATGACTGTTGATAATATTAGTGTAGCATTTTGAGCATGTATGCAACTGATTGAGTAATGATGCGTCGGCTCGACTGAATTTTTACTAAACTCTGTTGTTATAGATTATAAACTATTTAAACAGGAGATATCGATTAAGCACCTATTTTGATTACTTTGCTTCGTTCTTTCCCTGTGTAACTAACTAGTTGGAAGCTGTAGTTCGTGAACAGCTGATCTTCCTCCAAGAAGTCACGTTTGTCATAACTGTGCTAACTAAAAATGTAAATCAGTTCGCCACTCCTTTGGACTATATTAACAGTTGGAAAGAGCTATAGTCATATGTGTTCTACGGTTCAAGCATCGTCTTTGTGCCGTTGTTTTTGTCAATAAAAATTACTTAAAAAAAAAGTGGAGTTTATTGAATATCCTAGTGGTTGGGCTGGTTGATGATATGGGGTGTATTCCTTATTATCGAGTAGCTTCATCTTCCATTGCATTGAAAAATGGCTGCGCAGATCACTGACATGGTTTATGTAATCAATTTGTTATATGATATTTAATTTACTTACTGTCAGTTATATATTTGATTTACATGGATAACATTGTCTAGAAATGTTTATGGATCCAGTATAATAAATGCAGCTCCTTTTCTTAAACATATGTAATTTTCTATTACGGTATGCCTCTTTTTATATCAAGAAATGAGGTGAATTATTTTCTTTGTCATTTTTGAAGGTCCAACGGCCGGATGGAGTAACAACATCTGTTCGTAGTACTGTAAATGATTTTGAAGAGCGAAAGTGAGCTCAAATCCTTTCTTTTCTTCTTTTGATGAATTTAACTGCATTCTTTCTCTTAATACTATAACTATGCCAAGAAGATTGGTTATTGCTACTATTTTCACCGGTGTGATATATCTTCCATAAACTACTAATAATTAAAAAGAGAAACTTTGATAAACTCACAGTCTATAAAATGAGTAAATAAGAAATTTTTACGCCAACGTATGATGGTCAAGCATAAAAAGAAGTATTTTCGGTGTGTGGAAACTTATAGATTTGTAAAGCTTTCGTTTATCCATTTTTTCTCGTCTAGTAAAATGGGAAAATAGAGAATTAGTTCTTTCTACGATGGAGAAGTTTGTGCTTCATTCTTACAAGATTCTATTCTTTCAAGATCGAAGCTTCTGATTTCTTAAATCGAATACCAAAAAAGAGCCCATACCCTGGTTTACACGATAGATAGACCGAAAATGACATTTCTAGACAAAATAAACAAATGCTTCCTTATGTGACTTGACAACAAACTACTCAAACCAGTAACGAGGTTCATTTGTCAGTACCCATCTAGGATCTTAGGAAAGGGAAAATTCAAATGATGAGTGTGCTCCTCACTGCCCTATGATTTATTATAGTCATACCTAGTTGCATGCTTCTTACCTAGTACCTGACCTTTCGTTTCCTCCTTTAAGAAACATTATGTTGTACGGAGAAAAGCACCGAAGGGTGTGACCTAGTGGTCAATGATTTGGTGATAGTCATGAAATCTCAGGTTCAAATCCTAAGGGAGACTAAAAACAGTAGGTGATTTCTTCCAGTTTGTCCAGACTTGGTGGGCAGAGTTACCCAGTACTTGTGTTGATTGAAGGTAGTAGGTACCCCGTGGAATTAGTTGAGTTGAGGATAAGCTGACCCAGACACCACCGTCAAAATTTTTTAAAAAATATAACAAAGTACTATTTTCTGAAGTATTAAATGTTTAGTTAATTAGGGACCGATCAACTAATATATAAATATATATATATATACAAAGCAAAGGTGAATCTTGATTCGTTTTGGTTCTATCTAAACGATTTAATTAAGGTAGTTCGCTAATTTGTCAACAGTAATAAGAGAAAAATCTCAGGTAGTGCTTTAGCCATTTATGAGATTCACCGGAGAAAATCGCCTATGATAGTATAGTTTGGATGATACAACTTTTACTCATTTCATTCAAATTTATGAGATATTTATTTCAATCTAACTTTCTTTCTGCAGATATACAGCGGAGGAAGTTCCACTTGATGACTCGAGTGAGGATGAGTATTTTCCAGTGATCTGTGGAACTAATGGAGGAAATGAGCACACTAAGATATCGAAAGATCATGAGCTAAGAAATACTGGATCTGGTTGAACTCAGACAAAGAAGTCTTAGCGCAAGCAGAAGAGACGTAGGTTTTCTGAAATGTTTGCATCAATGGAAGTACGAGAAGAAATTTCCAAGTACGAGGTATGGTTACTTTTTCTTTGTAACACACCATGGTTAGGCAACTCTATCGACACAGAGGCTAATATTTCTTCTTTTATTTTGTTTCATTATAAAAAGGAGGTTGATGTTTCTATTCTGTCTTTTTTAGATAAATATATCAATGTATATATATGTGCTCTAAGTCGTAGTAATTTTTAATGTAGCTCAAAACTTGCCCTCTTGCGGCGACCATTATATGAGTCTTATTGCTCAATCTTTTTCTCTTCTTAATTTTATAGTGTTACGGTTATTAATTAATTTGATGTTTGAGCTTCAGCGTGGAACACAAATTAAATGATTTACATAGCATATTGATGTTCATTTACATTGAAAAACAAACTTCATATTTTTAGGATGACATGTGTACTTCCATTATTATACAAATGTTTTGAGCAGAATGTTTTGATTTTTTTGGCGATTCTGAATCATCAGTAGATCTGAAATCATACCTTTAACTTGGTAGAAGTCTCGTTAACACAATTTTATATCCTTTTATTTAATGAAGTAGGGAACATGTTTACTGTATTCAAATTGTATATACTCATCATTGCAAAAAAGTAAGTGCTCATCTCTGTTAAAATAATGCAAAGGTCTTCAAGAATTAATAGTGAAATACTCGCTCATTGTAATTCTTCTCTACAATTATGCCATTGTCATGCAGGGGATAAAAAAAGAAGCCACTTCGAAGCTCAACTCTTTATATAAAGATATTCTCCCTATCATTACAGAGCATGGCTGGACAACCAGGATAATGTGCCCACCAGTGTTACTGAGAAGTGGATCGAGGCAAAATGCTCAAAATACAAAGCAGATATTGATCTTTACTTTTTTGTGTTCAAGAATGTGAAGTGCACTCTTCCAGCAACCGACGCCCCTGCAGCAGGGCCTTCTGAAGAAGGAACCAAACCTCAAACAAACAATGCAGAAGTCACCCCTTCTAAAGGGGGAACCAAACCACAAACAAAAAATGTTGAAGTCATGCTTTCTGAAGGAAAAGTTGAACCTCAAACAAACAATGCAGAAGTCAAGCCCTCCGAAGGGGGAACCGAACCTAAAACAAACAATTCTGAAGTCATGCCTACTGAAGGAGGCGCTGAGTGAAGCATTTGGAAAATAAATGACTTTATATCTGGTATTTAATACCGTTTACTATTGAAAATAAGTGTAAAAATTTTATGTTGTTAGTTAAGTCAGATGTGAAAACTTTGGATTTTTCAAACTAGATTTTGGTTGCTTTTCTTGTTGTCTTTGCTCAGAGTTTGAACACTGCACTATTGGTTGGGTGTGTCATTACAATACTTCTAATTGATCTCTATACTTCCAAAACACTTTCATGTTTCATGATAGCAACTTTACTGCTAGATATGGGACTCTGCATATACACATTACAAAAAAAATTAAACTATTTATGATAGGATTCATGCCTAACTAGTACACCATTTTTAGATTTTGTTCATAGCCAGGAAAGTTACTTGCCTATTTTATCCATTGTTGTTGTCCTCAGAAAAGAAAACTTGTGCACATTTGGTATTTAAGCCAACTATTGGATACACGACTGCATATATCATATGCATTTAATAACTAAATATACCAAAACCAATTGTCTGGTTGTAAGATAGTTCACTATAGTTCAGTCATATCGTTTCTCATCATCCAAAGCCATACCTCCAAAATTTTCCTAAGAAACTGGTTATTCGATCTATTCCATTGTTGTGTACTTTAACTGTGTGGATTAAAGCATGTAATGTAACAATACAACAGTTTATCAAAAAATTCCTTGACTCACAAATGGTTAAAAAAACTACGACCTGCATCCTTGCAGAATTTAACCCAAACTCCACTAAAATAATTAGCCATAATCGACATCTCGGATTACAACTCTGATAACCTAGGAAATAACTCTAATCCCTAATTTCAACAATCTTCCTAGACTATTGAATCCCACGACAAGTTATACCAACTTTAAATTTAGATTATAACGCAATTGCAACCTATAAAGTAAGAACTAATTCCCAAAAATTCAACAATCACCTGACCCCTTTCAAGTTTTCCCAACTTGAAACCCAAATTACAAAAATCTTGTAACCCTAGGAAATAACAATAATTCCTAACACATAATCCTTCCTAGGTTTATGAATCAGATCTTCAAGTCGATCCCCAACTTGAAGGTAAAATCCTAAGCCTTTTTATAACACACTGAATCTAAGAATACAAGAAAGTTACAACTCAATAAACAATACTCATAATTCAGCTCAAGAACTGTAAAGTACATTCATAAGGAACATGTTCTTCAATCTAATTGTTCATACTGATGCACTTTAATCTCTAGTCAAGACTCTCTCAACTATGAACTCCCTTAATTTGATTGTGTTCTTACCTTTTCTCTTACGTTCATATCAGTCAGTCAGTAGTATTATTCATGCACGTAAACCCTTGCATTAGCCTACCTCACTCTTATACTCAGTACAACTCAGTACTCCAGTTGTACTGACGCATTTGCGCTATGGTGCTTTCTTTTCATGTTACATCATAGGTTCAGAGGCATGAGTCCCAGACCAGCAGTAGCAGTCGCATTCAACATACAGAGTTTCAGTGAGTCCTCTTCATTCGAGGACGACATTATTTGATTTATTCTTTTATTTCTTCAGTTCAGTTTTACGGATTTAGTTGGAGACATGTTCCTTCAACTCCTTATTTCAGACAGTACTTAGAGGCTTTTGGATTTACGCTCAAATTTAGCTTTTAGATTCAGTTTTTAGTTGTTTTGGGTATCTTTTACCCACATGGATGTTACTATTTTACAGATTCTTTATTCAGTTGAACCTTACGGCCTACATGTTCATGTTTTCCATATTATTATATTATATATTATCGTGCACAGGTACAAATATCATTCATGGGTTAGCTTATGGTCCTTCAGGGTCATAAGCATCGTGTAGCATTTCGGTTCAGAAAATTGGGGTGTTACAAACTTGGTATCAGAGCCTAAGGTTCAATAGAGTCCTAGGAAGTCTGAAAGCCGCATCTAGTAGTGTCTTGTACATGGGTGTGTTGCGCGCCACATTTATGTACAGGAGGCTATAAGATGTTTTAGGAATAGCTTCCCTTCTTTCAGTATTCATGTCGTGCTAGTCAGCATAATTTCAAGTTAAACTTACAGTCTAATCCGTTCTTCTCTTGTTCCAGAATATGGCCTCAAATAGAAGAAACCAGCCAGCTCCTCAACCCGAAGATCCTTTGGGTGAACATGTTTCCCATGCGGAGTTTAGAGCCGCATTCACCACACTTGCTCAATCTGTGGCTACCCAAAATGAAAGGCCACCAGCTATTCCGGCCAATCCAGTGGCAAATTCAGCAGTAGCTAGGATTTGGGACTTCACCTGAATGAACCCTCCATCCTTCTTTGGGTCTAAGCCATATGAGGATCCTCAGGAATTCATTGAACAAGTCCAGAAGGTCATTGATATCATGGGAGTCACTTCTTCCTAGAGTGCCGAGTTAGCCGCATACCAATTGCAGGATATCGCTCACACTTGGTACAAACAGTGGTTAGCAGAAAGGTTAGAGGATGCAGGTCCTGTTGAGTGGGAAGAATTTGTCACGGCTTTCTTGGATAGATTCTTTCCCCAAGAGCTGAGAGAGGCCAAAGTTCTTGAATTCATCAATCTCAGGTAGGGAAATATGATAGTTAGAGAGTATTCTCTTAGATTTACTCAGCTAGACAGATATGCCCCTCATGTGGTTGCAGACAACAGGGCTAAGATGAGCAATTTCGTGTTAGGGGTGAATGATAGCATGGTAAATGAGTGGAGTTCTGCGATGCTGAACAGTGATATGACTTTAGCCAGGCTCATGACCCACACTCAACGGATAGAGAAGAAGAAGGTTATGACTAGGGAGAGGTAAAATAAGAGAGCAAGAGCAGGCAGTTTCAGTTTTGGACATCCAAATCAGAGGGAGGAAATTGTTCGTAGTTTCATCCTAAGTCAGTAGTTCCAGCCCCTTCCTACGCTAGTGCCCCAGTGCCGAAGTTTAGGGACGGCAACAGAGACAGAGCACCAGGCTCTAAATCTCAGAGTACTGTTAGCAGTGCCCGTAATTATCCTCAGTGTCAGACCTGCGGTAAGCACCATCAGGGTGTGTGTAGAGCGGGTCAAGGCATTTGTTTTGGTTGTGGCAAGCCAGTCCACAGAGTTAGGGATTGTACTAATCCAGGTCCTCAGGGTCAGCAGAATCATTCCACAGCTCAGTTCGATCGCCCAAACCTGCAGGGTGCCATTTTCAGTGCTACTAGTGGGCAACGCCCAAACAGACTCTATGCTCTTCAGACCCGACAGGATCAGGAAAATTCTCCTGATGTCGTTACTGGTATGTTACAAATTTTCCATGTTCATGTTTATGCTTTGCTAGACCCAGGTGCATCCTTGTCTTTTGTCACTCCATACATAGCAGACAATTTTAGAATCAGTCCCGAAATTTTAGCAGAGCCCTTTTCAATCTCTACCCTAGTGGGTAAAACCATCATAGCTCGGTGGGTATACAGGAACTACCCGGTTATGATATTTCAGAAATCCACGTCAGCAAATTTAGCCGAGCTAGAGATGACTAATTTTGATGTCATTCTCGGCATAGATTGGATTTATTCCTTCTATGCCATAGTCGAATTCAGGAATAGGATAGTTCAGTTTTAGTTCCCGAATGAGCCCATCCTAGAGTGAAAGGGTAGCACTTCGTCTTTCAGGGGTCAGCTTGTTTCCTACCTTCAGGCAAGGAAAATGATTTCTAAGGGGTGTGTGTATCATCTCATGCATGTTAAGGATTCCAGTTTCGAATCTTCCAGTCTCAAATCAGTCCCAATGGTTAGTAAATATTCATACATCTTTCCCAAAGATCTTCCAGGCATTCCTCCCGAAAGGGAAATAGACTTCGGCATAGACCTTCTCCCAGATACTTAGCCTATTTCTATTTCGCTATACAGAATGGCACTAGCAAAACTCAAGGAACTGAAAGATCAATTGAAGGATCTCTTAGATAAAGGATTCATCAGGACAAGTGTATCCCCATGGGGTGCATCAATCTTATTCATGCGCAAGAAAGACGGTTCTCTTAGAATGCGTATTGATTACCGTCAGCTCAACAAAGTCACGGTCAAGAATAGGTATCCGCTGCCTAGGATAGATGACTTGTTTGACCAACTTCAGGGTGCCAGTTATTTCTCCAAGATAGACCTCAGATTAGGCTATCATCAGCTCAGAGTTAGAGAATGTGACATTCCAAAGATAGCTTTTCGTACTCGGTATGGTCACTTTGAATTTCTAGTCATGTCTTTTGGTCTTACCAATGCCCCTGCAGCTTTCATGGACTTGATGAACCGAGTGTTCAAGCAGTACTTGGACACATTCATCATAGTCTTCATAGATGATATTCTAGTCTATTCTCGCACAGAGCTTGATCATTCAGACTATCTCATAATTGTTCTTCAGACTCTCAGGGATCACCAGTTATTTGCCAAGTTCAGTAAGTGAGAACTTTGGCTAACATCAGTAGTGTTCCTTGGCCACATTGTTTCCGGTGATAGAATTAGAGTAGATCCTCAGAAAACCAAAGTGGTAAGAAACTGGCCTCGCTCTATCTCTCCATAAAATATCAGGAGTTTCTTGGGTTTGGCTGGCTATTACCGGTGGTTTGTCAAGGTATTTTTTTCTATTGCATCTCCTATGTCCAGATTGACTCAGAAGAAGGTCAATTTTCAATGGTCAGAACCTTGCGAGAAGAGTTCTTAGGAGTTGAAGACTCGACTCACCTCAGCTCAAGTTTTAGCACTTCCCGATGGTTCCAATGGATTTGTAGTATATTGTGATACATCTAGAGTAGGTTTAGGTTGTGTCCTCATGCAGCATGGTAGAGTCATAGCCTACGCCTCCAGACAGTTAAAGCTTCATGAGAAAAATTATCCTACTCGTGACCTTGAGTTAGCAGTAGTTGTCTTTGCCTTCAAGATTTGGAGGCATTATCTATATAGTGTTCATGTAGACGTCTTCACAGATCATAAGATCCTTCAGTATATCTTTTCCCAGAAAGATCTCAATCTTCGTCAGAGAAGGTGGTTAGAGCTCTTGAAGAATTATGACATGAGTTTCCTTTATCATCTTGGAAAGGCCAATGTAGTGGCCGACGCATTCAGTAGACTGTCCATGGGTAGTGTTTCCCATGTGGAGGATGGTAAGAAAAAATTAGCTCAGGAGATTCATCAGCTTGTCAGACTAGGCGTTCGCTTAGATGACTCTTCAGAGGGTGGTATATGTGTTCAGAGTAGTTAAGAGTCATCTCTAGTTTTCAAGGTGAAAGAGAAGCAAGACAGGGATCCTAGCCTTGTCAAGATAAAATAGTTAGTTCAGAGTTAGGAAGTAGAGGTTTTCTCCCAAGGGGTAGATGGTGTTCTTCGTTGTCAGGGTTGTCTATGTGTTCCCGGTGTAGATGACTTAAGGAAGAGAATTCTTGTAGAAGCGCATGGTGTGTGATACTCTATTCATCCAGGGGAAACTAAGATGTACCGTGACTTGAGAGAGATCTATTGGTGGAGTGGGATGAAGAGGGATGTTGCAGAGTTTGTGGCTAAGTGCTCCACATGTCAGCAGGTTAAGATAGAACATCAGAAACCTAGTGGTTCCATGAAAGAGTTCACTATTCCTACTTGGAAGTGGGAAGAAGTGAATATTGACTTTGTGACGGGTTTGCCTAGAACACGTCATCAGCATGATTCAGTTTGGGTCATTGTAGATAGAATGACCAAGTCAGCTCATTTCCTTCCAGTTCGTACCTCTAACTCAGCCGACGATTATGCCAAACTCTATATTAGGGATTTGGTCAGATTACACGGTGTTCCACTATCTATCATCTCAAACAAAGGTACCTAGTTCACCTCTCACTTTTGGAAAGCGTTCCAAAAGGGTCTTGGTACCCAAGTTCATCTCAGTATAACGTTTCATCCTCATACAGATGGTCAAGCAGAAAGGACCATTCAGACTCTAGAAGATATGCTAAGGGCATGTGCAATTGATTTCAAGGGAAGATGGGATAACCACTTACCTTTGATTGAGTTTGCATACAACAATAGCTATCACTCAAGTATTCAGATGGCTCCATTCGAAGCTCTCTATGGTAGGAGATGTAGGTCTCCGATCGGTTGGTTCGAAGTTAGTGAGACCGTATTCATAGGGCCTGACTTAGTATTCGATGCCTTAGAGAAAGTTCAGTTGATCAGAGAAATACTCTGTGCTGCTCAGAGCTGACAGAAGTCTTATGCGGATGTTCGTAGAAAGGATCTCGAATTCGAGGTCGATGACTATGTCTATCTCAAGATCTCTTCCATGAAGAGAGTGAAGAGATTTGAAAAGAAGGGAAAGATCAGTCCCCTATATGTCGGTCCCTTCAGGATTCTCAGTCGTTTCGGCAAGGTAGCCTATGAGCCCGAATTGCCTTCAGATGTAGCCTCAGTTCATCCAGTCTTACATGTCTCTTTGTTCAAGAAGTGCATAGGTGACCCAGCAGTTGTAGTCCCTATTCAGAGCATTGATATTCAAAATAGCCTCTCTTATGAAGAAATTCTAGTTGAAATCCTCGACTATCAGACTCGTAGGCTGAGGAACAATGAAGTTCCTCTAGTCAAGGTTCTTTGGCGGAATCAGTCCATGGAGGGAGCTACTTGGGAAGCAGAAGCAGACATGCGAACCAAGTACCCTCATATTTTCTTGGATAATTCAGGCTTAACTCGAGGTAACCATTTTCCTTAAGCTTATTCAGTTACATGTTCAAAATTCCAGTATAAAATTGGTATCAAGTATCAGTGCATAGCTTATTATGCATTCATGAGTTCAGCTTATCAATCATGCATCAGATATGCATGTTCAGTTGGGATATATTCATTTAGAATTCAATTCATTCCTAAAATCATGTGTCAGTTGAGCATGATCAGTGTATGCGTCGTTTTATTTTTTCTCCCCTCTCAAGCAGTCATTATTCGAGGATGAATATTTCCAAGGGGGAGATATTGTAATACCCTAAAAAATTCAAACCAATATTAGAGCCATGTACCAAGCTCATGCATAGTACATCATGGTTATATTATAGTTTTATGAGTAAGTTAGATGTATATTAAGGCTTCAAATAAATACCAGCTATTAGACGAATCAAAACATTCCTTACCGATTGAATTCTTGAGAAGGATAGTTGTATAGTCAACTTCAAACGAGCATATCTCTCATTATACTTGGAATTTTTGAGCTCATGACATATCAACAGATAGATAATTTAATTAGATTTCTAACGATACCAATTTTGCCTAAATCTTTTATCGGAACAAAGAGTTATTCCAATTTTACTGCAGCATGTCAGGCTGGAAACTATGTGACGACATTCGTGGTAGCTTACCACATTTGTGACGCCCTACCACGAAGGTCGTCATCCTTAGGAAGAATCCAACTCCTGTGTAACGACATTTGTGGTAGCTTACCACATTTGTGATGCCCTACGATGAAGGTCATCAACCTTAGGCAGAATCCAACTCCTGTGTGATGAAATTCGTGGTAGCTTACCACATTTGTGATGCCCTACCACGAAGGTCATCATCCTTAGGCAGAAACTAGCTCCTAAGTGACAAAATTTGTGGTAGATTAACAAATTTGTGATGACCTACCATGAAGTTCGTCATACTTAGGTAGAAACCATCAATTCCATCTCCTGTGTGATGATATTTTTTACGGCTAACCACACTTTTGACGCCTTGTCACAAATGTCCTCAGCTATAATTTTCAAAAACTAGGAATTTATTTCATAAGGGTATTTTGATCTTTTCCCTTCACTTCCCACGACTTATAACCCTCAAGGAACGTATTATATTCCATTCTCTTTAGTTAAAACATCTCAGAAAGCTCTCTTATACACTTTCAACCACAAGATTAGGGTTTCCTCTCAAGATCATCTCCTTAGGAACAAGAACATTCTTTCCCAAAGGGGTTAAACCCTAGTCAATAAAAATCAAGGGCAATCCTAAGGATTTCTTCAGGAACCTTCAAAAACCTTAGATCTCTTTCAAGATCAAGCTTTAAGGTATGCGTAGTGTTCATCTATGGATTCAATTCGTTCATATAGTTCAAGAACCATGCTTTTAAATGTTATTTTGTAAACTTTTGTGGTGATATAAGCATGTACACGTTGATGATTGTTGTTCAAGTTTCAAGATGATATCTAAGGATGTTTTTCATGGAATATATGTGATTGTTGATCGAAAATCATGAACTTTGGGTAGGTTGAACTAATGCAAGTATAAAATACACCTATGCCTTAAAGAATGCATGTAATGTGTTTGATAAAATTCCTAGGATGTTAGAAGTACATATTTACATGATTTCATGATATCTAAATGACAAGTCCATGTTATCGATACACTTCAATATAAATGCCCATGCTATTTATGTATTTTTATGGTGATAGCATGAAGTATGTATTATGATGGAAATATGAATTTTGTGTGTGAATTCTATCCATGCTTTCCCTACCATGTTTGAGGTGTTGATTAAATGCATGAAGTATACTATCCCCTACTTATGATATAGCGAATTGTGGACTCCAATCTTGTGATCAAGTTATGTCATGTGTGTCAGTTTTCTTCTATCGAGTCCTGGGGGTATTCGTACCCTAAAAACATAGTTGTGTGCCTAGAGCCATGTCATGTTATCAAGATAATCTCAGTCAAGCTATAATCTATAGAACTCAATCAGTCATGTGCCTCAGAAAACCTCAGAAATCTCATGATCCCAGTTAACTGTCAGATATTAGTACTACTCCGTTAGTCAATGGAAGCCAGTTAATCTGTCCATGTACAGTTAGTTGAATCATGTTTAGTCTCTTCAGATGGGAGTAGGAGTTAGCATTGAGTGAACCCAAGGATGGGAACTCACCTGTATATGAGGGTATGATTCTTAGCAGTCATCCTTGCATTCAAGAACTATGTAGCCAGCATAGGTTGAGACATCGCAGCCTGTTATATGAGGGTAGATAAGGTGGCTTAACCTATTATATGAGGTTTCCTACCGTTCTCACTAGAGTTACCTATTATATGAGGGTTTCTCACATGTTGTCCTTACCAGTGGCGCGGTATTAACACCCTTCCAGTCAGGGCAGAGATTGGACCCCATCTTAGCCATAATGGCACTTATGGGGAATGTCGGTTAAACAACTACCTCCCACAGTTTCAGTATCAGTCTCAGTAAAAGAACTCAGACAGTTCTTCAGATATCAGTATACCAGGACTGCTAGATATGGTCAAATTTAGTTATAGCACAGAACTCAGAGAGTTCAACCAGATTCAGGGCTGTTAGATACAGTCATCCATGCTATCAGAACTACGGTTCCAACCATGTATTAGCGTACATATTTATCCATCACGTACTCACGATCTTAGTTACTATGTATGTATGTTTTTACTCTTACGTTCATATCAGTTAGTTAGTAGTATTATTCATGCAACTAAACCCTTGCATTAGCCTACCTCACTCGTATACTCAGTACTCCAGTTGTACTGAAGCATTTGCGCTATGGTGCTTTATTTTCATGTTACACCATAGTATTAGAGGCACGAGTCCCAAACTAGCAGTACTAGTCGCATTCAACATACAGAGTTGTAGTGAGTCCTCTTCATTCAAGGACGACATTATTTGATTTATTCATTTATTTCTTCAGTTCAGTTTTACGAAGTTAGTTGGAGACATGTTCCTTTACCTTCTTATTTCAGACAGTACTTAGAAGCTTTCGGATTTATGCTCAGATTTAGCGTTCAGATTCAATTTTCAGTTGTTTTGGGTATCTTTCACCCACACAAATGTTACTATTTTATAGATTCTTTATTCAATTGAACCTTATGGCCTACATGTTCATGTTTTCCGCATTATTACATTATATATTGTAGTGCACAGGTACAAATATCAGTCATGGGTTAGCTTGTGGTCCTTCGAGGTCATAAGCACCGTGTAGCATTCCTGTTTAGAAAATCGAGCTGTTACAGTATTTCTTCTAACAAATCATTATTCCAGTAGGAGTTTGCTTAATTTACAGCCCAATTAAAAAGCTTAGTCCACCCATCATACTAATCTCAAATTCACTTCTCATGAATTTGGCAAATTCATCCCGTAGTGAATCAGAATTTTCTCCAAAAATGATGTCATCCACATACACTTGCACAATTCGCAGATTTTTTCCTCTTGTTTTATTCTAGTTATATAATTACTTATCTTAGTTAGTATTTCTACTCATGGATATCCTTAGAATATATTATAGATAGATAACTTGGTGACCTTGGATATTTGATAGAGATTACGTTTATTATGTGCTTATCTCTAACCTAGTGATCTTCTAAAAGATAATTATGTTATTATTACTTTTTAGGGAATGGTTGGGGTTTAGTAAATACTTAAAATTTTTATGGACTAGTAAAGTTTGACATTACTATTGGGGTTTAGTATTTCTTGTTAGAGCATGTTGTTAACTAGTGTAGAGAGATCGGCCTATTTAAGGAACAAAAGCTAAGTTTGGGTAGTTTTGCAATATCTTGTTGTTTGGATCTTTTATCATATTTGGGTTTCCAAGTGGAGCTTAGGTGCATATTATTACTTATTTAAGAGCATATATGGTGGTGATGCCTGAGTGGGGGCTTTAATTTATATTGTTGGCTATAATTGTGCATTAAATAGCCATATTTATGTCACGACCCAACACACTGGATCATGTCAGACACCTACCTACACCTATCGTAGATAGGAGAACCCTAAATATCCAACCATTCAACCAAAGTAGTTACTACAATATTTACATAATCAAGGTTGTATATCGTATTAATAACAACTCAATAATTAAAAATGATTATTAAATCAATTTTTTCCATAATTCATTTTAATACATTTGGCATACAAAGTAAATGCAAAAAATATATACAAATGAATCCCTAAAAAGTAGCCTAAACAAGTACAAGAGCATTAGACAAGGAGTATGAACATCCACGACACAGAATCCGTGCAGAATAGAGATGACAAATGTTGTTATTGATGAGTGATGCACATCGCCGTAATAGAAACTTCAACTAACCTGTACCATGACTATACTCCCGAATGGAGGCATAGTAAGTGTAGCATCAGTACAATTACACGTAAAGGTAAGAATTATCGGTCGACCAGGATTAGAAATTGATAACATCAATAATAATGTAGGGAGCATTCATAACATCAAGTATGGTTCTATTTCTAAGCCCCCAATTGAAAAATCCCTAACACCCTACTTTAGCATTCCTATGACCTCCCTATCATTTAACATTATCATGTATCTTTGTCATTTGACTAGCCATTCTAGCATATTCCTCTTCCTCTCCTACCAACTCATTCTTATGGTACATATAATTCTTAAGCTATATCTGCCCCAAACTCTCTCAGTACTTACTATCTCAAACATCACTATGCCACATCTCTATGAAATTAAAATTCTACCAAATCAAATTCTACAATAACTGGTCCTCTCAGGAAACCATACATTCTCATCTCTAACCCAGTCTGCACAAGGGACCTAACGTACATCCATGAATCGCCTTACATTACATACCATAATAGGAACATGTATAAGAACACATATAAAACATATTTACATTCAAAACACATGAATAAATGCATGTATGTAAGATGTGTGCATTATCTCTCCTTATTCCTTCTCAATAACCTCATCAACATTGTCAACGTCATATTATACCAGGGTGATGTCCGACTCATATCACAACAAAACCTTTTTAAACAACTTTATTACCATTTTTAATGTCATATCATACCGAATTATATCACAATATATCATATCGACACCAGCATGGTACCCGACCTGTATCACAATATATCATATACGTTTAGGCATGATACCTGACCCATATCATAACAAATCATATTCATACTGGTGTGGTACCTGATCTACTATGTATATACATCAATAAAGTGTAAATGAAATGCAATGTAGTCAATAAATCATAATTAATGCTAGAGGGAACCATAAATGTCAAGTTCACAATAAGCATAAATTTAAGAAAGTCTAAGTGCTACAATAAAATCTTAAATCATTTTAATTGGAGATATTAATTTATTCATAGGTATTCACAACCATCATATACCATACACTCCTGCAGAGTTGCCATAATCAAAATTCACGCTATTCCTACTTTCTTTTTGTCCACATCAAAACTCACATTTTCACATTATCCTTTATGCTTCCCTAATCACTTCTAATTGGGAAAGCTTATTATTTACTTTACAATATTTACTCATTTATGTGCAGTCCTCAGTCATAAGATTTAATTTTATAATTACTAATATTGTCTTACTTTTCCCCACCTATTATCCACTTCTCTTAATGCAATTCAAGCATTTATGTTTAAAATGAGTTACCTAAACTTCCTCCTACTATCTTTCACTATATCGCCTAACTTTCCACTAATATGAAAGGGCCTGAAGGTATTAATCTCCATACATTCACTCCCCAATCTATCGATTATCTACCATAATAAAATATTATAATAAATATTGTAACACAATATATTAGAGCCTAACCAGATTTTAAATGTGTTCATTCCATCCAATTATGTTCCTAGGGCCTAATGCATGATACTCTCGACATCATTATTATTGTTAAATTTATCTAGCCCAAGTCTAGTTGCTAGAAAGTAAACTATAACGTACTTCTTAGGCAAAACATACTTCTACAGAGAGGAGTAAATTGTCCCACCCGTGCTAAGTCTATTCACATGTAGGATTCTTTTCGAGTGTGTCACAAAAATACCCTTATGAATATTGACCTTTGAAATCTTATGGTTGGGAAGATAAGGGTTTTCATAGTGTTTTGGAGAAAGGGGCGACCTCAGAAAATAAAAAGGAAAAGGTTCTTAAAAATCCCTTGGTTGGGCTAGTGCTTCTTACCACTAAAGTGATTTTTTAATCGTTGTAGTAGTTACCCAACCATTTTAGTGGTTACCAGCAGTCAAGCCAAGTCCATTATTTAGCCTCTTGGACCAATTTCCTTAGGCTCCAATTTTTCTCCCCGATTTACTTTTTCTTGGGTCTATTTTAGCCTATTATTTATCGTAAATTATTATTGATGTATTTTCTCACATAATGATAGTTTGGGTTGTAATATTAGATACCAATTTACCCATCGTTCATAACTGAATAGACCTAAGGGTATGGTTTGGACATCTTCACGAGCGGTTGATGGATTTTAACAATAATAAGCTATTAGGAGAATTTTTTTATCATAGTCAAGCTCCATACACATCCTTGATCCCAAAGGAGCAGCTGACCAAGTACTACCTAATCTAGGCCTGATGATTATTTCCATATTTAACCTGAGTCGATGTACACAATTAGTTCACGAGATTACTTGACACTATAATTACCTCAAGACAGTACATCCCGACAATACATGAATAGTCTAGATAAAATTATCTTTGAAAAAGTTTTACTATTGAATCTATGGCCAACCGTAGTAGCGGTTCACTTCAGTTATGTAATGGGTATTTCATTTTTCCCCATTCACTCTATTCTCTCATAATTCTCTCAACTCCCTCTGTGAAATCCATAATTGATGATGAATTCAAGGTATTTTCTTTATCTCTTCTACTTACTCTATGTATTTCTTGTTGTAGATTATAGAAATTTATTAAAAAAAAAGGATTTTTGATAAGTATGTTGATGCAACTTTGAACTTGATTTTGGTGGTGCTTTTGAATATATTGGTTGATATGCTAAGTTCTCAAACATTTTCAATGCTCCTACAAAATTTTAGGCGTAAGATTAATGTAGTTCATGATGGATTTTAACTATAGAGGGGTAAAAAATGAAGGGTCTTCTTCTCCAACCATTTTTCTTCAATTTGGGTTGGATTTTGCATGTTCCACATCCCTATTTTAGTATAAAAATGTTTGCACACACTTCTCTAGGCTCGATCTATACTAAACTTTCAAAATTATGAAGAAAACCAAAAATCTTTCAAAGGAAGGAAGGTTGACAAGTTGAAGATAATGAACTGCTGAAATGGTAAGTTCCACCATTGCGGTACCGCTACAGCCGTTAATTATCCTTGCAGCGGTACAAGGAAGTAACTTCACAGTTTTTAACTTTTTTAAAATTTTGAGTTCTCTTCCCCCTCGGGGGGTATCCCTATATAGTTATAAATATTTTTTTGTGGAATTTATAGGATCATCATGTAACAACATCCTACCCACCATAGGTTTCCCAACGTCAAATTTAATGACCGTTATGACAAAGGTTTGCATAATTAGGGTTTCTTTCTCAAGCGAGGCATGGTGATGACAAATGTAGAGGAGGAGTTACTGATTCTACAACCAGCTGAATGACTTTGTTTAGGCAATACTAACCAAGACTATATCTCAACACAATAAGGAGGTAATTCATGAGTTTTATGCCAACCTCTCGACCGTAGACTGGTTGATACCTCTTTTCACTTTTTGTACTCAAGGCAAGAAGATACTGATAGATACGTGCACCATCAATGATAATTTGTGTATCCTAAAACCTTCTAATACTACCTTTAAGGTGAAACTTCGGCATCGAACTTAGAGTGGGTGGTCGGGATTTTGGCACCAAAAGGATGAGCTACTGACGTGAAATGGTCCAGTGCCAAAGGGATGAAGAGCACCTATTTCTCGACCGAGAATCCCATAGGAAATGTCCCTTATTAAATATTACAAATGTGTCCTTCCATCAAGCCATGATGGTGTTTTGTGCTCCTATAAGTATTTGAGTGTCGATTGTGGATGAGTGGCGATACTTTTATTCTCGAGCAGGGTCGACACAAGATCTCTTCCTATCTTCCTTAGTTAAAGAAGTTTGTTATAAGGTTAAAGTTCCTTTGGAGATTTAAGACACTATGGACGATTGTGAGGTGGCGTATAATACATTGCAGGGTAGAGCCATATAGGAAAAAAGTAAGAAAAAGAGGAAGATGGGGGAAAAGGGTAAGAGTTATTTAGATGGTAGGGTTGGGGGGTTGAGTGCCCCATCTACTCAGGCTCCCGCATCTTTGGTGGTTGGGAGGATGATCTTATTGCACTTTGAGGCTATCTAGAGAGGTCTCACCAACCTACCCCCTCAGATTGGCTCCTCCGAGCTCTACTATGCCAATAAGAACCGACTCGAGCTTATGCAAAGCTTTAAGGCTAGATGAATGAAGAAAACAAAATTTATTTCTATTTTGAACACATGTGTAATACCCCAATTTTTATGTTCTAAACCTCCCAAGAAATAGCCCATGAGGTAATTTTTTCAATGCATCAAGCCTCATCTCAATCCGAGGTCATGGAAAGAAGTAGTGGAAAATTCTTACTTTGAGCCTAGAAAGACTGCCATAGTTACGACTCAATGTAATGAATTATTACCACTCGTGATGAGTTATCATGAGTAAGTAGTAACCACATTAGTTAATCCGTTCTCCTTGACCCTAGTGACTACGATACCTCAACACAACTTAAAATTAATTCCTATGAGTCGTATGGAGGGACTCATAGTCACACCAATGTTGTGGCCAAAAACCCTCTCCAGTGGTTACAAGCCCAACATACGACTCGTAACCAAACCTTATGAGTCTTTTCATGGACCTATAACCTGACTAGTGTGTGGCCCAAAGCCTCAGCTTCTAACTATGACTCCATCCTATGACTCGTAATCAAACATAATGAGTAGTTAGGGGGTAAGTCTCTGCCAAACCAAAATATACCCAGAATCCCCAGCTATGACTCAGACCATGAGTCGTAACTAGTTGGTACGAGTCGCAGATGAGTCGTAACGACCGATGGTATATTTTCTTGCATATTTTTCCAAGGGCCTTTATGTCTTTTCCCACTCTCTTAAAATCCAAACCCATGTCGTTTTGGCTTCACAAGGTATAGTATAAAAGACCCCAAAAGCCCCAAATCGTGACATAATCCTATTTTTCACGAAAGAGAGTCAACAGGGACAATTTTCTTTTCTTCTTTAAACAATTAGTGTTTCTCAAGCACAAGATTAATTTCAAGGATTATCCCAAATCTTGTACTTCAGGAATGTGGGGGTATTCATCAGTGAGTTCCTTTCACCCATTGATCCCAAAAACCCTCTTTTTGGTTCAAGTATGAATTTTACTCTAGTTATGATCAAGTTAAATGTAAATTATGAAATTCATCCATGTTAATAATTTTACTCCATGAGAATCATGCTCTTACATGCTTGAATTTTCAAAACCCCATATCTTACACAACCAATACTATGTTGAGTACTCAAATTATGCTTTAATCTGTATAAACATAATATTTTTCAAAGGTTAACTCATTCCCATGTTTACATTCATGAAATTTATTGGACTATTGAAATGTCTCATATTTGGGTCTTTGAATTATGACTTTATTTTAGTACTGGTGGGTTATGAACACCTGTTACTTATATGTTTATTTAAGTTTTAGACTTTTCAAGTAATGAGTCAGTCAACTCATGATTTTATTATTTTACCCAGTATTTTTTATGTTAAATTATCAGTTTTACATGTTCATGATTTCTTTAGGTTATGTAACACCCCGAGTCTGTACCCTGAACGCTACACGGTGCTTATGACTCCGAAGGACCACAAGCTGACCCATGACTGGTACCTACTATGAGCACTGGATAATAATACTGAAAGTAATACAGAAAACAAGATGAAATGCCATAAGGTTCAAAATATGAAATACTGGTAAATAATAAAGTCTGATAAAATATCTAAAATCTGAATACTGTCTAAACTAGTCTAGTCTGAAATGCCTCCAACTGAACTGTCTGAAGGTGGAGTTGATGGGACAAGCCCCCAACTAACTCTGGCTACTGAAATACTAAAGCTACTAAAATACTGAAATAAAAGCATATCCTTGATAGATAAGGACTCATTACTAAATCTATTGTTGCTAACTGAATCTTTCTAAGCGTGACTAGGAACCTGATCATCCGAACCTATGATATGAGACATTATAGAGCAAAGAGAAAGTATGTGTTAGTACGTAGAATGTACTGGTATGCTAGATGATGTAAGGTTGAATGCAAGGGTTCATATGCATGAACAATAACTGACTGAATGACATAGAGTAACTGAATATAAGAGTACATGGATAACTGAAACTGCTGTAAATACTGAGTATGCAATACTGTGCATTTATGTATGTATATACTATATCTGAGATTTTACTAAAGCTGATTTCTGAGTTCTGATAACTAATTAACTGATATCTGATTTACTGAAACTAATTGACTACGTCTAAAATTCCTAATTCTGTAGAACTGAACTGAGTTCTATACTGAAACTGAAACTGTGGGAAGTATTCATCTAACCGACATGCCCCAAATAAGATAACTGGGGTCCAACCTGTAACCCCAGTTAGAAGAGTGTCAGTATCGTGCCATGGGTAAAGACAAACAGAATAGTTACCCTCATCTGGCAGGTACTCTAATAAGAACGGTGGTACCCTCAACTGGAAGGTTAAAACACCTAATCAACCTTCAACTGGCAGGTTGATGTCTCAACCTACACTGGTTACGTAGTTCTGGAATGCAAGAAATGCTTCTAAGGATCACACCCTCTCTGGAGGTGAGCCCCCATCTTTGGGTTTACTCGGTACCGAATCCTACTTCAAATTGAATAGACAATGAACTGATCGCTAAGCTATACTAGGATGGACTAAACCGTTACTGATCATGTTAACTGACTGAACTGGACTGAGATCACTGAGTTTTGTAACTGACTGAATACTACTGATCATGACATTACTGAGACTATTCTGTAACTATTATAGCTCTAGGTAAACAACTAGATTTTTGGGTATTGAATACCACCAGGACTCGATAGCATGAAAAGTAAGCATAGCATGATCTTAAAAAAACATAACAAGGTCCAATTGTTCAAGTTCATTCATAGAGATATATTATCAAACACTTATAGGGCATAAGCTTGTACATATACTAGCACGTCATGATTTCACCTTTTAATTCACATGGACATTCCATCAAACATATGGGAGCATAACTTAATGTATATAATCATGGACAACATGTAAACATTATAACTACAACACCCAAACTTGCTAATTCAAGGATTATAACATGGGAATTACACAATTCAATATACATGCTATTTATTTTCATAGAACTTATAATTTAACCATAGATGGAAACCCATATAACATCATGAACATGAGTACAATTAATTTTGGAACATGGAATTCATGAAAACTCAATCTTGTATTTTTAAAAGGGATTCTTGGGCTCTATGGGTGGAAGGAACCCATAGATGAACACCTAACATACCTGAGAAATTAATTCTTGAAGGTTCTTGATGGAGTTCCTGAGGATTGTTCTTGATTTCTTGAAGCTAGGGTTTTCTATTAGGGAGAGAATGCTTTTTGATTTGGGGAAAATTAATTAAAGAATGACTTAATAACTCTTTTAGGGATTAAATCCCGTACCTGGACTAATTAAATTTATGGGAAAAGACTTGTTTACCCCTGGATGACACTTTTAATTTCCATCAAAAAATTTTGATTTGGGCCTTTGGCGCGACACTAGCCCTTAGAGCGACGCGCCATGATCGCGGAGTCACATTGGAAAGTGACAATTGGGAAAATGGCTGGTGGCGCGATGTGGTGGGATCTTGATGGGTCACTGGATTTTGACAATTGCCATTTGCACTCTCTCCGCAATGCGATGATGTACTTGGTGGTACACTGTTTTACAAAAATGGCTATAACTCTTCACCCAGGTATCAGATTTGGGACAATTTTATATCGTTGGAAAACTAACTGAATTTCCTACTCATTGGTAAGCTCTAAACTGAAAAATCCTGAATATATTAAAATTTTATATCAGATTACTCATGTACTGATAGCTTAACTGAGTTAGAGAAATACGGGGTGCTACAATATCTCCCCCTTGGGAACATTCATCCTTGAATGAGACTATTTAGGCTGAGAAACAATGATAGACTGAGTTTAGATTTAGTAAACATGCATATATGATGCATGAGGGCTTAACTAAAACTATTAATGAGCTGATTTTTCATACTGAACATGCATATCTAATGCATGAGTACATGACTGAACCGATTCATGAATGTCTGACTGAATATGCAACGGTAATGAATACCAAATTTGTAACTGTAACTGAATAGGGAACTGAGCAAAGCTAAGGAAGACTGTTACCTTAAGTTGAGTCTTAGTTTGTGGAGAAGATGTGAGGATACTTGGTCCGCATATCTATTTATGCTTCCCAAGTAGCTTTCTCAATGGACTGATTCGGCCAAAGAACTTTGGCCAAGGGAACTTCTTTGTTCCTTAGTCTGCGAATCTGATGATCGAGAATTTAGACTGGGACCTCTTTGAAAAAGAGATCATTATGAATATCTACGCCCTCTAAGGGAACTATGACTGTTGGATCCAACACTAATGCATTTCATTAGAAAGGAGACATAGAATACTGGGTGCACTAAAGCTAGATCTGAAGGCAACTCAAGCTCGTAAGCTACCTTTCTGAAAGGATTGAAAATTTCGTAAGGACTAAAATATCGGGGACTGAGATTTCCCCTCTTGCCGAAACTCTTCACCCCCTTCATGGGTGATATTTTCAAGAACATAAAATCACCAATCTCAAACTAGATATATTTTCTCCTCATATCTGCATACGATTTTTGTTGGCTCTGGGCTGCCCTAAGCCTTTCTCTGATCAACTGAAACTTCTCTAAGGTATCAAACACTAAGTTAGTCCCTACTACTGTGACCTCACCTACCTCAAATCAACCAATTGGAGATGTATATATCCTACCATAAAGAGCCTCAAATGGAGCTATCTGAATACTAGAATGGTAGTTGTTATTATAAGCGAATTCGATCAAAGACAAGTGGTCATCCCAACTACCCTTAAAATCGACCACACATTCTCTTAACATATCTTCTAGAGTTTGAATAGTCCTTTCTTCTTGATCATCTGTCTAAGGGTGAAAAGTTATACTGAGGTGAACTTGGATACCAAGACCCTTTTAGAATGTTTTCCAAAAATAAGAGGTAAATTGGGTACCTCTATCTAAGATAATGGATACTGGACTCCGTGTAACCTGAACAACTCTCTAATATAGAGTTTGGTGTAGTCCTCAGCTGAATAAGAGGTATGGACTAGCAAGAAATGAGCAGATTTGGTCATCTTGTCTACGATAACCCAAATCGAATCATGTTGACGATGAGTACGAGGCAAGCCTATCACAAAGTCTATGTTCATTTATTCCCATTACCATGTGGGAATACTGAACTCCTGGATTCACCCACTAGGTTTCTGATGCTCAATCTTAACCTGTTGACATTTACATCACGTAGTTACAAACTCTATAATATCCCTTTTCATCCCACTTCACCAATAGATCTCCCATAAATCATGGTACATCTTAGTGGCCCCTGGATGAATAGAGTAACAAACATCATGCACTTCTGCAAGAATTTGTTGTCTCAAGTCATCTACGTCTGACACACATAGCCGAAATTAGCATCACAATACACCATCTCACCCTTGGGAGAAATCCTCTACTTTCTAATCTTTGACTGACTCTTTCAACTTAACTAGACTGGGATCTTTGTCCTACTTTTCCTTCACTTCTAAAACCAAAGATGATTTTGAGCTATTCTGCACCCACACACTACCCTTTGCTAAATCAACTAAGCGGATACCTAGTCGGGTAAGCTGATAAATTTCCTGAGCTAACTTCTTCTTACCATTCTCAACATGAGCAACACTACCCATATACAACCTACTGAGAGCATCAACCACTATATTTTCCTTGCTCTAAATATACAGAACACTCATGTCATAATCTTTTAACAACTTTAACCACCTTCTCTGATGCAACTTCAAATCTTTCTGAGAGAAAAATACTGCAAGCTTTTGTGATCTGTGAACACATCAACATGAACCCCATACAGATAATTCCTCCAAATCTATAAGGTAAACACTACTGTTGCTAACTCAAAATCATGGGTAGGGTAATTCTTCTCATGAGGCTTAAGTTATCTGGAGGCATAGGCTATGACCTTACCTCTATGAATGAGGACAAAATCCAAACCTACCATGGATGCATCATAGTACACAACAAACTCATCTGAACCATCTAGCAAGGTCAAAACTGGGGATGAGGTGAGTCGAGTCTTCAACTCCTGAAAACTCTTTTCGTAGGAATCTGACCACTAAAGCTTGACTTTCTTCTAAGTCAATATGGACATGGGAGACGCAATAGACAAAAACCCTTCAACAAACCAACGGTAATATCCAGTTATACCTAAGAAACTCCTGATATCTTTTAGATAAATGGGTCTAGTCCAGTTTCTCACCGCCTCAATCTTTTGAGGATAAACTCTAATGCCGTCACCGGAAATAATATGACCATGGAATACTACTGACCTTAACCAAAATTCACACTTACTAAATTTGGCGAACAACTGATGAGTTCTAAGAGTCTGAAGTACAATTCTGAGGTAATCTGCGTGATCATTCTCGCTACGGGAATAAACAAGAATATCATTGATGAAGACTATAATGAACATATCCAAGTACTGATTGAACACGCGATTCATTAATTCCATGAAGGCTGCTGGGGCATTTGTAAGACCAAAGGACATAACTAGAAATTTGAAGTGACCATACCGGGTTCAGATAGCTATTTTTAGAATGTCAGATTCTCTGACTCTGATCTGATGATAGCCTAATCTAAGGTATATCTTAGAAAAGTAACTAGCTCCTTGAAGCTAGTCAAATAAATCATCAATTCTAGGAAGTGGGTATTTAATCTTGACTATGACTTTGTTCAACTAACGGTAGTCTATACACATTTTAAGAGAACCGTCTTTCTTACACACAAATAAGACTGGTACACCCTATGGGGAAACGTTGGGTCTGATGAACCCTTTATCTAAAAGTTCTTTTAACTGTTCTTTCAATTTCTTAAGTTCTGTTGGTGCCATTCTATATATTGGAATAGATATAGGCTGAGTGTCTGGAAAAAGGTCTATTTCGAAGTCAATTTCCATTATGGGAGGAACTTCGGGAAACACATATAAGAATTCATTTACTACTGGAACTGACTCAAGACTAGGAGTCTATAAACTAGAGTCTTTAACTCGCACATGATGGTAGACACATCCCTTGTATATAAATTTTCTCGCTCTAAGGTATGAAGTCAACTGACCCTTAAGCGTTGTAGTACTACCTGTCCATTCAAGGACTGGTTTAGTTGGAAACTAAAAATGAATAATTCTATTTCTACAGTCAACTTAGGTATAACATTAATAGAGCCAATCCATGCTGAGAATGATGCAAAAATTCATCATCTCTAACTCTACTAAGTTTGTTGAAGTGAGTTTATGAGATATCATAACCGGACAGTTCCTGTATACCCACCGGGCTATGATAGACTGACCCACTAGAGTAGAGACTAAGAAAGGTTCTATTAAGGTTTCTGGTTTAACCTTAAAGTCGGCTGCTATATAAGGAGTTACAAAAGACAGAGAAGCCCCTGGATCTAATAAGGCATAAATATGTAAACGGAAGATCTATAACGTACCAGTGACCACATCAGGAGAATTTTCCTGATCTTGTCTAGACTGAAGTGGATAAATCCTATTTGGGCATTGCCTACTGGTGGCACTAGAGGTGGCACCCTACTGATTCAGACGACCGAACTGAGCTTGGGGACTACTATACTGACCTTGAAAACCTGATTGAGGACAATCTCTGATTCTGTGGCCTGGCTTGCCACACCTAAAAAAATATCACTGTCAGCTCTGCAGATACCCTAATAGTTTCTGTCGTATTTCTGACAAAGGGGATTTGTTTGAGCACTGCTGAGACTACTCTAAGGTTTAGATCATGGCGCCCTATCTTTGTTACATTTCTGAACTTAGAGGCTGGATCACTGGCTGAGGATGGAGCTAGAACTGAAGATTTCAGGAAAAATTGGGAACGGTTACCACCCTCTGACTTAGGTTGAGTAAAATTAAAGCTACCTATTCTAGCTCTCTTATTCTCCGTCTCTCTCTTTTTATTCTTTGCTTTTTCTATCTTCTGAGCCTGGACCATGATCCTAGATATGTCAATCTCTTTAATCAACATCGTAGTTCTACATACCTTAACCATACTCTCTGACACCCAGGATATGAACTTGCTTATTCTAGACCTATTGTCTGCTACTACATGGGAGCATACCTGGCTAACTGAGTAAACTTGAGGGAATACTCTTTCACACTCATACTGCCTTGACTGAGATTGATAAACTATAACACCTTGTCTTCTCTCATCTCTAAGGGAAAGAATCTATCTAGAAATACAGTAGCAAACTCTTCCCACACTATGGGCTCTACACCTGTATCCCTGCAACACCCCGCATTTCGAGCTAGAATAAAAATAGTTATTCCTTCGCGTAGTTGTTCCAAAATCCCTAAATTCGATGTACATATAGTATTTTAATCAATTATGTACTGTGTGAATTTATTTGAACATGATTCGAGATCATAGAGGTCCCTTAACTCAAGGACTAGTTGAAAGCTTTCCTATCGTTCAAGTTTTAGTGAGCATCAAAACTTGGATCAACTTTAATCAAACATAACTCCTTATGTATGATGAGATGGGTGGTCTAATATATTTCAAATGAAAGTTATTTGAGTCCTATTTCCAATGCCACCAATTTTGCCAAAATCCGATATCAGAGAAAAAAATTATGCTAATTTTACTCTAGCATATCAGCCTAGCAACTGAGTGAAGACAATTCTGACGTCTTGTCACAAATCTGATGACTTTTCAGAATATGTCATCAGCCTTAGGTATAAGCCCATCAATTTCAGCTCCCAGGTGACGACAAAAGTTGACGGCTTGTGACAGATCTGACGGCTTGTCAGCCTTGGTCGTCAGCTGAGAATTTCAGCAACTGGGAAGTGATTTCATAGGGATATTTTTGTCTTTCCCTCACTCCAAAACCTTTCACACGAATTAAATCACCCCTTAAGTGTTATTAATCAATCATTATCAATTTTACAACATCAAAAACTTCCTCTTCACTCTCAAAATAAGATTAAATTAGGGTTTTCTCCAAGAACAAGAAAATCAAGCCTTAAGTTCAAGATCTCCAAGAAGCAAATCAAGATCCAGGTTTCATCTATCAAGATCTAGACTCCATATTTTGGATCTTATAATTTAAGGTATGTGTGATTTATCCGAAAAACTACATGGGCTTAAAACCATTAGAGCATGATTTTAAGACTTTTATGCATGAATTTCAAAGGGGTTTTGGAATCTATGTTCTAAATTACATACTCTGAATTTTTTAATGTTACTATTGTTTTGACCTTGTAGTCCTATCCCCTAAATTGATTTACATGTATACGTATATGTATGGGATTTGAGATTTAAGATTATTTGAGGGCATAAATTATGAACTCCCTCTCTTGTATTAGATTAAAGTTTATGATTTTATTGGAAAAGAGTTGCAATGCATGTTTTATGATTTGAAAGATGTTTTCTCAATGTCCTTGTACTTGAATATGATTTTGAATTGTTGAGAGGATGTTTCTTCTTATAAATATGTGATGTTAAAGAGAAAGAATTGCATTAGATTGAGAGTTTAACATGACCACCTTTGTTTACTGAATCATTGATAAAGAGAATTAACTACATGGTTTTACATGAGTTTCTTGAAAGAATTGTTGATCTGGTGGTCCTGAATTTCATGATTTGAAAACAGAAATATAAATTGCTATAAATGGCTCAGAGAATGTGACTTGCAAGTCAATGGTATGATGATACCATATATGTGTATATGCCATGACAGAGTTAAAGATTTCATAGTATATTTTTAGAGCATATTTGTTTAAACAACTAAAAATAGGCATAAAGAGGGTTAGGTGGTTAACCAAAGAAGGCATGAGTTCAAGTAACTCTTAGCCTAAAACTATATTTGCCAATACGGGTAAATTATTATTTTATGCTGGTGACGGTCGTGTGGCATAGTAGATTCAGAGACTCTGACCCTTGTGGAATACTTAGGTTAGGGGCTTGGCTGCCGAGTTAATGGCAGATCCTATATAACCTGTGGGATTACAGATTGTAGGGTACACCACCTAGCGCAGAAGTAAGATAAAGAGTGTCACAAATTTTAGATATTTTCACATAGGCTTTTAAAATACCCATGTGATTTCTTACTATATGATATGTTTATGAACTTCTTTAAATTTCTCTCATATATGTTGAATATAAATGATTATTTTGAATTTTCTCTACATACCAGTACATCTGTATTGACCTTCCTCCCCTACCTCTCAGGTTCTGAGGCTCAGTCTAGGAGGTCCAGATAAGTAGTAGATAATTCAAATAATAGATCAGATTGTGCAGTGATGAGCCTTCTTTATTCCAGAAGGTCTGTCCTTTCAGATTATGTCATCTATTATAGTTTCAGACTACTGGGGTCTTATCTTAGTTTTCAGATCATTGTCAGATTTTCATGTAGTAGAGATTTCGCAGACTATTCCAGATGTTGTTTAGTTGATTTCGGATTTCATTCCTTATTATTAAATTTAATCCAGAGTATGACCATGTTTCCATATTAGATCAAAATTTTGCCTTTTTTTATTATATGAATGTTGGGCATGACTACCGGATATAGTAGGACGTTCGGGCCTTCATGGTTCAGGATGTCTATCACGGCCAGGCCCTAGTTTGGGTCGTGAAAAACTTGGTATCAGAGCATGGTTCATGGTCCTAGGGTGTCTGCGAAATCGCGTCGGGTAGAGTCTTATTTATGGGTGTGTAGAGCTCCACACTTATAAGCAGGAGGCTACAAGGTTTTAAGGAATGTCTCTCTTTCTTTATGTTTTAGTTCGTTCTATAGAGTCATAATGTTTCTCTTTTATACTCTAATTCATTCTATGGTGTCACCCATATGAAAGTAAAGTCATCTGAATTCTTTTCTTGCTTTGATGTGCTCAGATATGTCTCATGATTGGGGTGATTCAAGTGTAGAAGTTTAGATTCTAAATGGTATGGTCCTTGCCGATTGAGTCATATAAGATTTTTAAATTGTGTAAGGGCTTGAGAAGAGTCCGTTAGTGCCTCAGAGTGTATTGATTTTAGTGTGAACTTTGATTCCGATGAAATCATGCTTTTCGGCTTGTGGTATTAAGAGTATTCAGTCCTTTTCAAAATTTATGTTGTAGATGGTATGCTTAAGGGGGAATGATGTGTAGCAGAATGTTGGAACTATATTTCCACCCGAGTAGTAGTATAAGTTAAAGTGTTGGTGTCATGACCTATTGATAGTGAGATTAGACTAAGAGGTTGGTGATGTGAAGTCACAAGGTTAGAAGTTTGAGTGAAGGTGACTTTTGTGTAGATAAATATGTTTAGTTGAATAACCGATGTTTAAGGATGATTTACATCTTTATAGTGATAGACTAATATGGTAGCTAGTAGCATGTGTGGATTGTATGGTAGTCTGTAGGGGAAGTGTTTGACTCAAATTTTTATTTATACAGAGTAAGATGCATATTCTTAGATCATTGAATATTGTGTGTCAAGTTTCTATCTCTTATAATCTTGTTATCATTGTGTTGTTGTAACTAAAATTATAGTGAAGCCATGTGAGGCCTATTTCGATTCACTAGTAACTTGTTGTTCATCTTGTTGTTCTTGTGTTGGTTGGAACTAAAGTTTAGAGGTGTAGTGGCAAGAAAAGTGGTAAGGGCGATTTATTTAATATATGTATAGCTAAATCTTTTTGCATGATATTAAGTGGGTAATGAAGTGATACATCCTTGTGTGTTAGTTTAGTAGAAGGTAGAAAATGAGTTATTTGTTAAGGTAAATTGTTGTTTGCTTGAAGTATGAAAAGAGTTATTGACGGTGTTTATTGTGCAATAAGAGTAAAGGTTATTGATGAAGGTACTTTTTGTACGAGTGTTTTTAATTTAGGCATCCCTGAGATTGCAAGAAGGAGTTTAGTTGAAACTTATAGAGTTATGGACTAAGTTTAGCTACATAAAAAGGGTAGATAGTAATGGTGTGTAGAAAGAGGATGTGTTAATGGATTGTGAATAGGATAGGCCATATGATTATGATCGATTATTATTGTTATGGAGTTCTAGTGTACTAATGTTTCTTGATGTTTTACTTCATAGTTTCCAAGTGAGAATTCTGTGTAAAATTAGGTTGTAAATCATGTCTAGCACTAGACATTAAGTTTGAACAATTTATGGCCATGAAGGTGGATGTGATGATTTCTTGGTTAATGATACTAGTTATATGGAAGTGATCTAATAGGCTTGAATAGTGTATGCAAGAGCTTAAGTTTATTTGATTCATAATGAAGTATGATGTTGTAAGTATGATGTAGAAGTATGCCCAAGGTGATGTGAGGTTGCGGTATTTTTCTAAGGTTATTACATGTTGTGTGTGGATAGTGGTACTGTTGAGTTGCTAGGTGGAGTAATACTAGTTAGATGGTATATGGTGTTCTAAATAGAGAAGTTGAGGAATTTTGATTGATAGTGTTGAGCCTTTTGATATGATCTTGATTCTCATGGTAGAGAGATATAAGTTTAGAGTTGTGATATTGGTGTGCTATGACGGAAGTAGTATGGTTCATCAAAGTCTTGGTGATATCCATTTTAAGTGTTAGAATCTAAGATTGAGTTCATGAAGGTTGAGATCATAGAAATAAGAGTTGATGCGTTAGAGGGTGTGCACTCCGACTATGGGGATACTTATGAAGATCCGAAGTAAGTGTTCCAGTATTATGTGATGACTATTGGGGCTATAGAATGATAGAGTGTGTCTCAGAAGGTGGTATTAGCATTGGGTTTTGCACTTCCAGGTGTAGTCATTCGGGTTATGTTTTATTAATTATGTGTATTGTCGTATTCCAGACCCCAGGGTACAGTGAGTGTAGTTCATTTTAGAGTCTTGTAAGGGATCTCTTAAACTTAAGATGATGGCTTAAAGCTAAGGGGGAGATGATAAAACATGTAACCAAGCCAGGCTCTCAGATTCTAGTAGTGATGCCAGTATGATATGGAACACCAAAAAATGAGGGTGAGGCTCAACCCAATCTCATCCTAGTATTTTTTTCAGTTATCTCAATACCTACTCATGCCTTATGTTTCAGTTCCATGATCATGGTTCATGTTCATACATATGATAGAAAATCATATGCTCTTCCAGTTTCTAAATGAGAAATTCCAGTTCACTCAGCATTTGGAATTACATTTCATAAGTTATGAACTCCAAATTGAGGTCATGCAGCTCATGACTCATGTACTCACGCTTTACAGTGTGCTCAGTTCCCATAACTCATGCTACACGCCAAATGATTGGCGAGATTCATCTTATAGACAGATATGCCCTCAATTCAGATCACTTTGATAAATCCCTGATGTTGATTCGTTGTTCCTCAGGCCTCAGTTAAGTGTCGAGTCTCGTATAATATCCTTCCATGCTTTAAGGTCTTATTTTCTATCCTTTTAGTGACTCCTCTTTATGTAATGTTAGTGGTGAAGATTAGATGTTTCTTGTTGATGAAAGATCATTGTATGCTTGTCTTAGATAAAATCATAAGTGTAAAGTAAGATTTGGGGCCAAGTCTTTGATACATGTGATGGTTAGTGGAAATTTGTGTGTGTATGTTCTTAGGATAGCGCGTGGGTGTTATATTGACAATGGTTTAGAGACCGTGTGAAGTATGTATTTATGGGTGTTTTCCTTGAAGTTCATATGTGGTTATAAAGATAGGCTTGAATGACATATTGGGATTTAAGTGGAGGAACGTAATATATGCTAGTAAATCCATGGTAAGAGTTCAGAGTTAGTCATCATTAAAGTGGTAAGGCACGTTATGTTTAGGGTGTGACCTCTAAAAAGATATAAAAGACTGAATCATACGGTTTAGACTAGTATCGTTGTGCGGCATGTTGTATTTTTTGGTTTGGAGTTAGGCTTGATCGCGGTGAGAGGATTTAAGTCACTTTAGACATTAGTAGAAAGATTTGTCAATGCCCATATTAGAATTTTAAGTTGAATCGATTGAGCATGGTATTTAAGGGGAATAGTATAGTTAAGAGAGTATTCGGGAAGTGTGCTAAGCTGGAAAGTTAGAAGTTGCATTGCCTAAGGCCTAGTAATTCTACCCTAGTTTATGAGTTATATCTCTATATTCCATGCTATAGAGTAGTGTCAATGTTGTGATTCCTTAGTCAGATGTCTAGTGTAGATTGGGCGCAAGATTCTTTTGCTCTCTAATGTTACTAGAACTTCCTTAGAAAGAGTGTTGAAGAGATACTCCAGTTAAGCATAAGTTTCTAAGTATAATTCAGTCTGTATAGCCAGCAATTCAGTTTAACAGTCAGGAAGACAAGTTACTGTGGTTTTCCACCTTTTCGCCCAGCCCTACTATCCGAAGTCTCATGCGTATGACCATCCCTAAGAGATAATCTATTCCATCAATGTAAATTGTGAATTCAGTTCATTCCAAGCATCATGTTTCAGATTCAACTATCTATTCATGACTCAGTGCATAAGAGTTACGCGCATAATCTTAAAATTTTTCCAAGTATTTCAGCTCAGACAGTGTAATACCCATGTACGATCTAAGTCTTGTTGTCTCATGATTCATACTTGCATAAGTTATGACTCCTCAATTCAATATGTATGATTAGATTATGAACATACCCAGGAAATCCTCAACTCTCAGCATGATTCAACTCCTTGAAGCAAGTAAAGTCAAGTCAACTCAGAATACAGTTTCATGATAGAAGTTTAAATGTTTTAGATCAGTTATATCCTTTCTTAGAAGACACATCATGTCTGCGTTATTCCATACCTTTAAGCTTCAAAGTTCCTACCCATCATTCGGGGACGAATGATCCCAAAGGGGAGATAATATAACACCCCGCATTTTGGGCTAGAACAAAAATGGTCATTCCTTTTCGTAGATGATCCAAAAGCCATAAATTCAATGTACATATAGTGTTTTAATCAATTATGTAGTGTGTGAATTTAGTCGAGCATGAGTTGAAATCATAGAGGTCCCTTAACTCAAGAACTAGTTGAAAGCTTTCCTATCGTTCAAGTTTTAGTGAGCGTCAAAACTTGGATCAATTTCAATCGACCATAACTCCTTGTATATGATGAACTGGGTTCCCTAATATATATCAAATGAAAGGAATTTGAGTCCTCTTTCCAACACCACTAATTTTGCCAAAATCCAACAAAAGAGCAAAATGTTATTCTTAGTTTACTCCAGCATATCATCCTGGCAACTGAGTGACGACAATTCTGACGACTTGTCAGAATATGTCATCAGCCTTAGGAAGAAACCCATCAATTTCATCTCCCAGGTGACGATGAAAGATGATGACTTGTCACAGATCTGACGGCTTGTCAGCCTTGGTCGTCAGCTGAATATTTCAGCAACTTGGAAGTGATTTCGTAGGGGTATTTTGGTGTTTCCCTCACTCCAAAACATTTCACACGAATTAAATCACCTCTTAAGTGTTATTAATCAATCATTATCAGTTTTACAACATCAACAACTTCCTCTTCACTCTTAAAATAAGATCAAATTAGGGTTTTCTCCAAGAACAAGAAATTCAAGAAAATCAAGCCTTAAGTTCAAGATCTCCAAGAAACAAATCAAGATCTGGGTTTCATCTATCAAGATCTAGGTTCCATATTTCAGATCTTATAATTCAAGATACATGGGGTTTATCCTAAAAACTACATGAGCTTAAAACTATTAGAGCATGATTTTAAGTTTTATATGCATGAATTTCAAAGGGGTTTTAGAATCTATATTCTAAATTACGTACTTCGAATGTTTTAATGTTACTATTGTTTTGACCTTGTGGTCCTATCCCCTAAATTGATTTATATGTATATGTATATGTATGGGATTTGAGATTTAAGATTGTTTTAGAGCATAAATTATGAACTCCCTCTCTAGTATTGGATTAAAGCTTATGGTTTTGTTGGAAAAAAAGTGTAAATGCATGTTTTATGATTTGAAAGATGTTTTCTCAATGTCCTTGTACTTGAATATGATTTTGAATTGTTGAGCGGGTGTTTCTTCATATAACTATGTGATATTAAAGAGAAAGAATTGCATGAGATTGAGACTTTTAACATGACCACCTTTGTTTACTGAATCGTTGATAAAGAGAATTAACTGCATAGTTTTACATGAGTTTCTTGAAAGAATTGTTGATATGGTGGCCCTGAATTTAATTATTTGAAAATAGAGATATAAATTGCTATAAATGGCTCAGAGAATGTAACTTGCAAGCCAATGGTATGATGATACCATATATGTGTATATGCCATGACAGAGTTAAAGATTTCAGAGTATGTGTTTAGAGCATGCATGTTTAAAGAACTAAAAATGGGCATAAAGAGGGTTAGGCGGCTAACTGAAGAAGGCGTTCAAGTAACTCTTAGCCTGAAATCGTATTTGCTGATACGGGTAGATTATTATTGTACGTTGGCAAAGGTCGTGTGGAGTGGTAGATTCAGAGACTCTGACCCTTGCGGTACACTTAGGTTGGGGGCTTGGCTACCGAGTTAATGGCAGATCCCATATAACCCATGGAATTACAGATTGTAGGGTACACCACCTAGCATAGAAGTAAGACAAAGAGTATCACAGATTTCAGATGTTTTCACAGAGTCTTTTAAAATACCCATGTGATTTCTTACTATATGATATGTTTATGAACTTCTTTAAATTTCTCTCATATTTATTGAATATATATGATTGTTTTGGATTTTCTCTATGTACCAATACATTTGTATTGACCTCCCTCCTCTACCTCTCAAGTTTTGAGGCTCATTCTAGGGGTCTAGATAAGCAGTAGATAATTCAGACAGCAGATCAAATTGTGCAGTTGTGAGCCTTCTCTATTCTAGAAGACCTGTCCTTTCAGATTATATCATCTATTATAGTTTCGATCTACTGGGGGGCCTTGTCCCAGTTTTCAGATAGTTGTCAGATTTTCATGCAGTAGAGATTTTGCAAACTGTTCCCAATATTATTTAGTTGATTTCGGAATTCATTCCTTATTGTTAAACTTAATCATGAGTATGACCATGTTTCTGTATTAGATCAAAATTCCGTATTTTCTTTTATTATATGAATGATGTGCATGACTACTAGATAGAGTAGGATGTTTGGGCCTTCATGATTTGGGATGTCCGTCATGTCCAGACCCTAGTTCGAGTTGTGACAATCCCTGTCTACCTTCCACTTCTTAAGCTGGCTATGAGATATATCTTGTAGCTGGTAGGTGGCTAACTCATCACTCTCACTGGAAGTTACTCCTATAAATCTGTGACTTTCTGAACCTGATCAAGGAACTCCTGTGGATCTACTTCTAACTTAAATCCCATGAAAAGGGGAGGATTCACTCAGGTGAACTCCTAAATCCTGGATGAAGCAGTATTGGCCACTGGTTTAGCCTAAACAATAGTTGTCCGTTCATTCTGAGTTGCTATGAAATTTTCTAGAGTGGTGAATGCATCTCTAAATTCTGCATGAGAGACATGCTCACCCAAGGGATCTGATTGAACGGGCTGAGATGCTAACTGGTTTCCTATTTTTCTTCTATTATTCTTTTTGGGAGTCATGTTCTATAAATGGAAGGAAGAAAAGGATTAGACTGAGAGTTTAACTTGAGCTCATGCTCACTCGCACGACATGAATACTGAAAGAAGGGAAACTTTTCCTACAAACATCTCATAGCCTCTTTCCCATAAGTTTGGCGCAATACACACCCATTTACAAGACTCTACTAGACACGACTTTTAGACTCCCTAGGACTATGTTGAACCTGGATTTGATACAAAGTTTGTAACTGACTTAGTACTACTGATCGTGACATTACTGAGACTATTCTGTAACTACTGTAGCTCTAGGTAAACAACTAGATTTTTGAGTATTGAATACGCCCAAGAATCGATAGCATGGAAAGTAAAGCATAGCATGATCTTAAAAAAAATATAACAAGGTCCACTTATTCATAATTCATTCATAGAGACATATTTTCTAACACTTGTAGGGCATAAGTTTGTACATATATTAGCCTGTTATGATTTCACCATTTAATTCACATGGGCATTCCATCAAACACATGGGGGGCACAACTTAATGCATGTAATCATGGACAACATGTAAACATTGTAACTACAACACCCAAACTTGCTAATTCAAGTATTATAACATGGGAATTACATAATTCAATATACATGCTATTTCAATTTCATGGAACTTACTTTATTCATGGATGAAAACCCATATAACATCATGAACATGAATACAATTAATTTTAGAACATGGAATTCATGAGAACTCAACCTTGTATTTTTAAAAGGGATTCTTGGGCTCTATGGGTAGAAGGAACCCATAGATGAACACCTAACATACTTGAGAAATTAATTCTAGAAGGTTCTTGATGGAGTTCTAGAGGAATGTTCTTGATTTCTTGAAGCTAGAGTTTTCTATTAGGGAGAGAATGCTTTTTTATTTGGGGAAAATTGATTGAAGAATGACTTAATAACATTTTTAGGGATCAAATCCCATACCTGGACTGATTAAATTTATGGTAAAACACTTGTTTGCCTTTGGATGATACTTTTAATTTCCATCAAAATTTTTTGATTTGGGCCCTTGGCGCGATGCGGTGCTATCACGCCGTATCACTGGAAATTCACAATTGCAACCTGGGAGCTTAGCGCAATGCGATATATTCGCAGTACCCCACTATATGTGAATTTAACCCTTGGCGCGATGCGCCATGATCGCGGAGTGACACTGGAAAGTGACAATTGGGAAAATGGTTGGTGGCATAATGCGGTGGGATCACGATGGCTCACTGGATTTTAACAATTTCGATTTGCACTCTCTTCGCTATGCGATGATGTACCAGGTGGTACACTATTATACAAAAATGGCTATAACTCTTCACCCAGGTATCGAATTTGGGTAAATTTTATATCATTGGAAAGCTGACTGAATTTCCGATGTAATGGTAAGCTTTAAACTAAAAAATCCTAAATATTTTATAAATTTATATCATATTACTCATGTATTGAGAGCTAAATTGAGTTAGAGATATATGGGGTATTACATATTAGGCATGCACTGTCAATTTAAAAATACCTTATGAGAGCAAATCAGTTATCAGTACATATATATGTAGGTATTTCAGTGTATTTCAATTGGGAGTAGGACTTAGCACTAAGAGGGTAGTATGGGTTCAATGCATCCTTCTTACCAAAAACTATATGCCACCGTAGATTTAGGGGCCTCGCCAAAGAGTGTTTTCCCTTGCCCAATATGGGATCAGTTTAATGAACACTCCAGTTCAGTTCAGGTTTAACATCAATGGAAAGGATAGAACAACCCTCCTCAACGTGGGTCAAACATTAGACTCCATAATATCTCATATGGTTTATGTCGGTAATATGATAGCTCCTACAATTTTAGTCAGTACTCATTTAATCTCAGTTCAAGTTTGCTTGACCAAGTAGACAAATTTTAGTATTTATTCAGTTAGTTTTATAGATTATTTTAGATAACAATTATCCAGTTATTCAGATCATGTCAGTATATACTATACTTGGTCTTGCATTCTCAGTTTTACATGTTCATTCACCTATGTTCAGATTTCACATGTATTTCAGTAGTGCTTGCCTCATGTACCAGTATATTGAAAGTACTGATCATATACTTTTCTCTGTGCTATGCTATCTTATAACATAGGTTTGGATGCGGAGTTCACTGAGCATCCTTAGACAGATTAGCATTCTCCCAGAAACAAAAGTGGTGAGTCCTTATCCATCGAGGATGATATTTTTATTTCAATTATTTACTGCAGTTACTTTTATGTCAATCAGTTAGAGTTGGTTGGGGGCCTTTCCCATCAACTCCTCATGTTAGAGGCTTTCAGATTGTACGACTAGATATTTACATAGTCAATTTATCTTTTAGATCTTATTAGTTGTCTTTCAGAAATGTTATTTATATTCAAATCAGTATTTTATTTTTGGATCATATTTCATCGGTTTATCTTCCTCAAAATCTATTTTAGTATCCATTTTATTCAGTGCTCTTAGCAAGTACCAGTACATGGGTTAGCTTGGGATCACTGTGGCCTTTAACATTGTGTCGTGACTAGGTGGTAGCCTCAGGTTATGACAAAACATGGTATCTGATCCTAAGGTTTTAAAGTTCCCTAGGTATTCTGAAAGCTACGTTAAAAAAATTCTTGTGCATAGGTGTGAACCACGTCAATCTTATGGGAAAGATGCTATAAGACATTTTAGGAAAATTTCCTTTCTTTAATATTCATATCGTGTGAAAGAGCATGAGCTCTATTGAATTATTTCTTTTCTAAATTGTTTTTCATCTTATTTACTAACAATGCCTCCCAAAAAGAATAGTGGAAGAAGGAACATGGATCATCCCACACCACCTATTCAGGAAGATCCCCTGAATGACCATGTTTCTTATGCTGAGTTCAGGGCCACTTTCACATCCTTGGCCCACTCGGTAGCTTCCCAGAACAACTAGGAGGTTGTTTCTCTAGCCTATCCAATATTGAATACAACTGCAGCTAGAATTTGAGATTTCACTTGGATGAATCCCTCTATGTTTATTGGATCCAAGTCTGAGAAGGATCCGCAAAAGTTTTTGGATGCTATGTAGAAAGTGACAGATATCATGGGTGTCCCTTATAGTGAGAGTGAAGACTCATCTGCATATTTATTATAGAAAGTAGCTCATACCTGGTTCAAGCAGTGGAAAGAATATTGGGTTATTGATGCAGGGCGTATTGAGTGGGAGGAGTTTTCCATGACTTGCTTGGACCAGTTCTTCCCACTAGAGTTGAGGAAATTTAGGGTTCAAGAATTTATTAACTTGAAGCAGGGTAGCTTGAGTGTGAAGGAGTACTCGCTTATGTTCACTCAGTTGGCGAGGTATGCTCCTACTATGGTGGCTGACTCTAGGTCCAGGATGGGTAAGTTTGTATCTGGTGTATCTAATAGTATGGCCAAGGAGTATAGGACTGCTAAGTTGATTAAGGATATGGACCTTTCTAGGCTTATGGTTCATGCTAAATAGATTGAGGAAGAGCAGGAAATAGAGAATAAGATGACAAGAACCGATAACTTTAACTTCTCACAGCCGAAGTTAAAAGATGGTAACTATTTTTAGTTCTGCCAGAAATGTTTAGATCCAGCCCTATCTTAAGCTAGTGCACCAGTGCCTAAGTTCAGGAAGGACAGTAGGGATAGAACACCAAGATCTAAGTCCTAGGGTAGTGTAAACAGTATTGTACGAATCTTCTTTGTCGAAAGTATGGTAGGAATCATCAGGGTGAATATAGAACAGGCAGTAATATATGCTTTAGGTGTGTCAAGCCAGGCCACAGGATTAAGGAGTGTCCAATGATTGCTTAGAAGGGAAAGGATTCATGCCAATAGGGCCAATCTATTTTTTCATCCGCTCCAGCAGATCGTGCTACTCAGTAGGGTGCCACCTCAAGTGCCACCAGTGGGTACCTCTAGAATAGACTGTATGCTCTCTAGACTCGACATGATCAGGAAAGTTCTCCTGATGTAGTTATGAGTATGTTGTAAGTTTTTCATCTTCACATATATGCATTTTTAGACCCTGGAGCTTCACTTTCTTTTGCGAATCTTTATATGGCCGTAGACTTTGGTGTTAGTTCCAAAACATTAGTAGAGCCTTTCTTAGTGTTTACCCCAGTGGGTAAGTCTAATGTATCATGATAGGTATATAGAAATTGCTCGGTCATGGTATCTCAGAAAGTTACTTCAGTTGATCTGGTGGAGTTCGAGATGAATTATTTTGATGTCATTCTCAGCATGGATTAGCTCCACTCATTCTATACCTTAGTTGATTGTATAGATAGAATTTTCCAGTTCTATTTTCCCAATGAACCAGTTATCAAATGGAGGGGTAGTACTTCAATACTTAAGGGTTAGTTTGTTTCCTATCTCAAGGAAAGAAAACTGATATCCAAGGGATGTGTTTATCATCTCATCCTAGTCAACTACTCAAATTCTAAAACTCTAAGTCTTAAGTCAGTTCCAGTAGTAAAAGAATTCCCAGATTTATTCCTAAAAGATCTTCCCAAAGTTCCTCCCGAAAGGGAAATAGACTTCAAAATAGATCTCCTTCCAGATACCCATCCTATCTCTATTCCACCTTACAGAATGGCTCCAACTAAGCTTAAGGAATTAAAAGAGCAGTTGAAGGATCTCTTGGATAAAGGTTTCATCAGGTCTAATGTGTCCACATGGGGTGCTCCAGTTCTATTCAAGCACAAGAAAGACAGTTCCCTATGAATGTGCATAAACTACGATCAGTTGAACAAAGTCGCAAATAAAAAATAAGTATCCTCTCCCAAGGATTGGTGTTAGACCCATTTCTCTATCAGATATCAGGAGGTTTATGGGTTTAGCTAGCTATTACAGATGGTTTGTTGAAGGGTTTTCTTTTATTGCTTCTCCCATGTCCTGATGAAGGGTTTTCTTCTATTGCTTCTCCCATGTCCTAACTAACCCATAACAAAGTTAAATTTTAGTGGTCAAATTCCTGCGAGAGTTTTCAAGAGTTGAAGACTCGACTCACTTCATCTCCAGTATTGACTTTCCAAATGGAACAGATGAGTTCATAGTGTATTATGATTCTTCTAGAGTTAGTCTTGGTTGTGTCTTAATGCATAGATGTATGGTCATAGTCTATGACTCTAGACAACTTAAACCCCATGAAAATAATCATCCAACCCATGATCTTGAGTTGGCATCTGTCGTATTTTCCTTAAAGATTTTGAGGCATTACCTTTATGGGGTTCATGTTGATGTGTTCATGGATCATAAAAGTATACGATATGTGTTCATACAAAAAAACCTGAATCTTCATAAAAAAAGATGGCTTGACTTGTTGAAAGATTATGATATGAGTGTGTTATATCATTCGGGAAAGGCTAATGTACTGGCAGTTGCCCTTAGTAGATTGTCTATGGGTAGTGTTGATCATGTTAAGGATGATAAGAAGTTAATCCATAAGGTTTATCGTCTTGATATATTAGTAGTTTGATTAGTTGATTCAGCCGAAGGTAGTATATGGTTTCAAAATTGTTTGGAATCTTTATTGGTTGCCGAAGTAAAAGAAAAACAGGACAGTGATCCTAGTTTAGTCAAGTTTAAAGATACAATCAAGTATCAGAAGGTAGAGGTTTTCTCCCAAAAGGATATGTTGTGCTTCATTATCAGGGTAGATTGTGTGTCCCATGTATTGATGGTTTAAGTCAGTGTATATTAGGTTAGATGCATGGTGTGCGATACTCTTTCCACCTAGAAGCCACTAAGATGTACCAAGATTTATGTGAAATCTATTGGTGGAATGGTATAAAGAAAGATATTGCAGAGTTTATGGATAAGTATTCAAATTATAAGCTGGTTAAGGTTGAGAACCAAAGACCTAGTAGTACACTTCAGGAGTTTAGCATCCCCAATTGGAAATGGGAGGTGGTGAACATGAATTTTGTGATAGTATTGCCTCATACACATTTCCAGCATAACTTGACATGGGTCATTATAGATCGAATGACCAAGTTATCTCATTTATTGATAGTTCATACTTCGTATTCAACTGAGGATTATGCTATACTCTATCTCAGGGAGTTAGTGAAGTTTCATGGGGTTCCATTGTCTATCATTTTAGATAGAGGTACTCAATTTACCTCTCATTTTTGGAAGGCTTTTCAGAAGGGCCTCGGCCTCGGTAACCAAGTTTATCTCAATATGACTTTTCATCCTCAGAAAAATGGTCAGGCAAAGAGGACCATTCATACCTTAGAGGACATGTTGAGCTATTGTGTTATTGACTTTAAGGGCAGTTGGGATGACCACTTACCTTTGATTAAGTTTTCCTACAACAATAATTATCATTTTAGTATTCAGATGGCTCCGTTTGAAGCTATCTCTAGAAGATATTGTAATACCGCGAGTTTTCATATTCTAAACGTCCCAAGAAATAGCCCATGAGGTTATCTTTCCAATTAATCAAGCCGCATCTCAGTCCGAGGCTATGACAATAAGTAGTGAAAAACTATTACTTGAGAGCCTGCAAAGACTGCCATGGTTATGACTCAGGGTAACAAATCATTACCACTCGTGATGAGTCGTCAAGAGTAAGTTGTAACCACTTAAGTGAATCCCTTCACCTTGATCCCAGTAACTACGATAACTCAACATGACTCGTAATCAGTGCCTACAATTCATATGGAGGGACTCATATTCACACTAGTGTGCATGGCCAAAAACCCTCTCTAGTGGTTACGAGTCCAGCATACAACTCATAACCTGACCTTACCAGTGTATGACCCAAATCCTCAACTTCTAACTCCAACTCTATCCTATGACTCATAATCAGTCATGAAGAGTAGTTGGGTGGCAAGTTGTAGCAAATCCAGAATGTACCCAAAATCCCAGAATCCCAAGCTATGACTCAGACCACGAGTCATAACTAGTCGTTACGAGTCGCAAGATAAGTCGTAACTACTGGGGGTGTGTTTTCCTGCATGTTTTTCTAAGGGCCTTTATGTCTTTTCCCTCTCCCTTAACAAAGGGTGGTATAAAAGACTCCAAATGCCCCAAATCACGAAATAATCCTGAACTCCATCAAAAAGAGTCACGAAGGAAGATTTTCTCTTCTTTCTTAAGCAATTAGGGCTTCTCAAGAACAAGGTCAATTTCAAGGATTTACCTAAAGCTTCTACTTTAGGCATGTGGGGTATTCATCAATGGGTTCCTTTCACCCATTGAGACCCAAAACCCTCTTTTTGGTTCAAGTATGAATTTTACTCTAGTTATGATCAAGTTAAATGTAAATTATGAAATTCATCCATTTTTCCTCATTAGTTTTACATTCAAGCCACATTACTCATTTTACTCAATGAGAATAATGGTCTTACATGTTTGAAGTTACAAAACCCCATGTCATGTTCAACCAATACTATGTCTATGTCGAATTCTCAAATTATGTTTTAAACTATATAAACATGATATTTTCCATGGGTTAACTCACTCCCATGTTTATGTTCATGAAATTTATCAGACTATTGAAATGTCTCATGTGTGGGTCTTTGAATTATAACTTTATTTCAGTTCTGGCAGGTTATGAATAGCCGATACCTATGTATTTACTTATGTTTCAGACTTTTCAAGTAATGAGTCAGTCAACTCACGATTTTATTATCATACCCAATATTATTTCTTGTTAAATTATCAATTTATATGTTCATGATTTCGTCAAAATAGGCATGCACTGTCAGTTTTAAAATACCTAATGTAAGCCAATCAGTTATCAATGCATGCACCATTTAGTATTTAAGCATCTTTCAGTTGGGAGTAGGACTTAGTACCAAGAGGAAAGTGTGGTTTCAGCCCATCCTACTTCCCAGAAACTATGTGCCACTGTAGGTTTAGGGGCCTTGCCAAAGAGTGTTTTCCTTTGCCCAATATGGGCTCAGTTTAGTGATCACTCCTATTTAGTTCAGGTTTTACTCTGATGGAAAGGATAGAACAACCCTTCTCAATATGGGTCATACATTGGACTCTATGATAGATAACATGGTTTATGTCAGTTACATGATAGCTCCCACAGTTTCAGTCAGTACTCAATTTATCTCAATTCGGGTTTGCTTGACCAAGTAGAGAGATTTTAGTATTTCTTCAGTCAGTTTATAGATTATTTCAGTTATTTTGATAACATTTATCCTGTTATTCAGATCATATAAGTATATACTATACTTGGTCTTGCATTCTCAGTTTTACATGTTCATGCACCCATGTTCAGATTTTATACGTATTTTAGTAGTCCTTGCCTCATGTACAAGTACATTCGAAGTACTGATCACATATTTTTCTCTGTTCTATGTTGTCTTATAACATAGGTTTGGACTAGTTCACTGAGCATCCTTAGAAAGATTAGCATTCTCCCAGTAGCAATAGTGGTGATTCTTCATCCATCGAGGATGATATTTTTATTTTAGTCATTTATTGCAGTTACTTTTATGTCAGTCGGTCGAAGTTAGTTACGGGTCTATCTCATTAATTGCTCATGTTAGAGTCTATTACATGTTCACACAATCAGTTTATATTTTAGATGTTATCAGTTCTCTTTCAGACATGTTATTTATATTCAGATCTTTATTCCATTTTTGGATCATATTTCATTAGTTTATCTTCCTCACATGCTATTTCAGTATCCATTTTATTTAGTGCTCACAGTAGGTACTCGTGCATGGGTTAGCTTGTGGTCACTTGTGGCCTTAAACACCATATCACAATTAGGTGTTAACCTCAGGTTGTGACAACATGCTTGTAAAAATATGGAAGTCAATCCAAGTGATGTTGGGGTGCATCTCTCCCCAAAAAAGTTGCGAAAGATGACTAGAATGGATGAGAAGGGTTCAGATGACTTGATTCTAGGGGATAGTACCTCCAGATAGTATCATCTTTTTTATGTTTTAAGTATTTTGGAGTTGGGTTGCCCCATTGGGGTATTGTAACAAACAATTTCCCTTTTTATTTTCTCACACTTTTAAGACGTTAAACATTTATGCTCACTCTATAGAAATCAATATAGTTGATAATGCATGTCGAATTGATCAATGTCATTGTTTTACTTTGAAAGTAGAGTTTCATTGAAAAAATTGTAAAATCACAAAAATAGGGGAATACCTAGCGAAACATTTCCTGGAGTCGCCGCAACGATTAATCTTACCGCTATAGTGGTTGCCTTCAGTAGCTTTTGCTTTTGTTTTTCTTACTCAGTTTCAATTTCTTTTCTACACAATACTCTTTTGTGCAAGCCTTAGTGGCATAATAACCTCTTGTTTATACGAAATGTAAATTGAGTTTGCATTTTCCTTTCCCCTGGGCCACATCCAACAAAAAATTTTTTTATTAAACTATGTAGTGCTACACTTTCATCAATCACTTTTACTTAATCAATTCACTATCCTCAAAAGTTTTCCACCAATAGCCAGGCACCTAAGTGGTTAGTATAGAATCAGATAGAAGTCAAGTAGTACTCCAAGTCATGGAGAGATAAGTCGTAGCTTAAGTCATAGGTATGAAGACACTTTTGAGATGACACTTGTTCCTTACGTCCACCAGTCTGATTGGATACACATCATACAACTACGCAAACAATGTCAACTAATCATATCCGGATGTTTTAAGCATTTCAAGCAAGTTAATCATACATTAACAATAATAAACAAACACGTGATACATATCAATGCCTTATTGCATTATTACAAGTACCTAGCACCATTTTTAACAATTCATAACAATCTACTTCCTATGTTTTTTATTAGCCTCTATTCCTCTAATGTTTAGTTTTGACCTTTCCATGTTAAGAGCTACCAATTGGGGTCAATCAACCCCAATTATGATGGTTGAGATACTAATTGGAATCTAATTGATACCAGTTGGACTAAACTCAAGGATACAACATAGAGAGGGCACGAACTGAAATAGATCCCTATGTGCCTTATAGATTCCAAAAGATTTGATGTGAAGTCAACACACTAATATGCGGGACTCTCTCGACCGTTGCTATTATACTAGAAGGTCGGTAACCTGTGCTTTGATACCATCTTTTTCAAAAACCAGCCCGCTGATCATGTAGGGCACATACATATACCTACCTAGATAGGAAAAACCTAAATATCCCACCATTTAACCAATGCAGAAGTTACTATAATATTTACCTAATAAAGGTTATCAATCATATTAATAACATCTCAACAATTCAAAAATGATTATTGAATGAATTTGTTCCATACTTCATTTTAATACATTTGGCATATAAAGTAAATGGAACAAATACAAGTGATTCCCCAGAAACTAGCAAAAAATGGTACAAAAACACTAGAAAAAGAGTAGGGACATCCACAACATAATATCCGTGTAGAATTGAGATAATAGAAGTTGTTACTACAGGATCGACATCACTAATATAGAAACTCCAACTAACCTGCACCATGGCTATACCCCCCCCCCCCCAATAGGGGTATAATAAGTATAGCATTAGTACAACCACAATATTGTTATATTGTGTTATATTTTTGGTCAACCAAGGTTAGAAATAGATAACATAAATAATAAAATAGGTAGCAATCACAACATCAAGTAAGGTTCTAGTTCTGATTCTACCCCCCCCCCCCCCCCTCCCTCCCCCATTATAGAATCCTTAAAACCCCACTTTAGCATTTTTGTGATCTAATTATCATTTAACATCATATATATATATATATATATATATATATATATCCTTTGAAAAACTATTCTAGCCATTGCCTCTTCTTTCCCTACGACTTATTCTTATGATGCCGACAATTCTTAATCTACATCTACCCTTGAATTCTATTGGTACTCACTATAATAGACATCACTATACCACATCACTGTGAAATCATAATTTTACTAAATAAAATTATATAATAATCGGTCCTCAAAGGGAACCGTAGATTCTCATCTCCAACCTATTCCGTATAAGGGACATAACGTAAATCCTTGAATCATCTTCCATTACTTACAAAAATAGGAACATGTAAAAGAACATATATAAAATAGTTATATTCAAAACATATGGATAAATTGATGTATGCAGGATGTGTACATCATCTCTTCTTATCTCTTTTTAAAAGCCTCATCACCATTATCAACATCATATGATACTGGAATAATACCGACCCATATCACAACATATCATATCTGTACCACCATAGTATCCAATCCATATCACTACATATTATATATGTGCAAGTGTGGTACCTGACCTATATCAAAACAAATCATATATGTAATGGCGTGGTACTCGACCCATTATCTCAATACATCAACATCGTTAAAATAAAATTCAATGCAGTCAATAAATAATAAGTCGTTCTAGAGGGAAACTATAGATGTCAAGTTCACAACAAGCATAAAGCCAAGAAAGTCCAAGTTCCATAACAAATTATAACTCATTTTAATCAGGGGTCTTAATTTATACATAGATATTCACAACCCTCGTATACCATAAACCCTTGCAGGGCTTCCATAATACAAATTCATGCTAGAAACACTTTCTCTCTGTCCACATCACAACTTCACGTTTTTCACATTATCCACTATGCTTCCCTAATCACTTTTAATGGGGAAAACCTATTCTTTATTTTACAACATTTAATCATTTATATCCACTCGTTAGTGATGAGATTTGATTATGATAATTACTAATCTCTCTTATCACGTGTCACCCTATAGTCACTTTCCTTAATTCAATTTAAACATTTATGACATGTATGTTTAAAAGGAGTTATCCAAATTTCCTCCTACTATTCTTCACTGTCTCATCTAAATTTTCAATAATCTCAAATGGACTGGAAGGTATTAAACTCCATACATTTTCTCTACCTTCTATTTTTCCTTAATCATAATCCAACATTAATATAATACACGATAACACAACATATTTGGCCTAACTGGATTTTAAATGTGTCCATCCATCCAATTCTATGCCCGAAGGCCTAATCATGATACTCATTACACCACTATTAACATTAAATTCATCTAGCCCTAGTCTAGTTTCTACAAAGTAAATCATAACTTTTGTTCTTAGGAAAAATATACTACAATGGAGAGGAGTGAATTTTCCCACCCATCCTAAACTAACTTCATGAACCTTGGCCTTTGAAATCTCATAGTTGGGAAGATAGGATTTTTCAGAGTATTTTTGGAGGAAGGGGGGATTTGAGGAAATAAAAAGAAAAAGGGGTTTAAAAACTCCTTGTTTGGGCTACTATTTCTTACCACTGCAATAGTTATTTTATTGTTTTAGCAGTTACCGACAGTCCAATCTAGTTTATTATTGGGTCTCTTGGCCTAATTCCCTTAGTCACTGATATTTCTCCTTAATTTAATTTTTTTAGATCCATTTTAATCTTGTCACTTATCATAAATTATTTTGGGATGTTTTCACACGTAACGATGGTTCAGGTCGTTACAATTTATTATTTATCATCGAGTAAGGGTTTGACCTGTCATCATATATCATGATTGTGCATTAAATTTATTTATTTATTAGTTTACATTAAATTAACTTTATCATATTGATGATACATGAATCAAGGATTTTGTATGATAAAATTGATGTCATGCATAACTAGTTATACCAGTAGTGCCCTACGATGGCTTATATCCTGGAACATTATCATATGGAATTGATTTTGGGCTCATTCATACCTGTATTTAATTGATTTGTATTTACATGCTAATTGATGAGCATTATATCCTCACATCATTTAAATATATTCAAGAAATTAATACCACTGGGATTTTTCCCATTAGAAAGAAAATGATATCTTTATAAACCCTTGGCCAAAGGTTACTTGTCGGCATGGCTATTGAGAAATTTTATGAAATATTATGGAAACTGTGATACGTGAACAATAGCTAAAGAAGTGGATTAATATTAAAGAAAGTATATAGATTGTGAACCCCCTTGGGTCATGTCTGAAGCACTGAGGCTTGGAAGGTGTATACAAAGACATACAATGACTTATATCAGTAACATCATGTTATCATCACTACATTGCATTGCATTATTTGTATTATATTACAACCCTTGGTATATTTTGATATTGTGTTAGTGTTTACCCTTGTGTCATATTTCCACAATTAGAATCTTGTATGTGATATTGTGTTTGAGCATATATTTCACTTTATTAGATTATATTATATCATCTTTTATTGAATGGGAAGTTAAGATATTGTGAGATGTGTGATATGACTATGGCTTGATCGGAGACACGGATATGTAGCACCTTTTGGTAGCATAATAGAAATTTTTATTTGTACACTCTTCCTATTTTATCCCATATTGTTGGTTGACTATATTCGATTACGCCTAATAAATTATACTAGTGAGTCTTCATCATAAATGATTTTCCTTATATGTTGACCATAAAATGACTAGTGTTGACTCACCTAGACCAATGTGTCTACCCTGTAAAAGGTTATTCCATTTGTTGACTCACATAGACTAATGTGTGTCTACCCTGTATATGGTTATTCCATTATTGTTAGGCTAGGTTACACTAATAAGATAAAGTGACATATTGATTGGCTATAGTCTATTGGGAAATACCTTGGGAAATTAGGGTGATGGTTCTTGTCATTTGTCACTACCCAAACCAGGGCCTGGTAGTGACGGATATCTCAATCCCACCATGGACCGGAGACCATCCCCTATTGCCTAACTTTATGAGCACAACGATAATAATAGCAATAATGTGAAATCCAACTCAAAATAGAACAAAGAGATGAATAGATAACTCAAATTAACCAAGAGTAAAAACAATACTCAACCAACCTACATTTTTCCATAATAGCCACTAAAACCAAAATATTAAATCAATCGGGACATGCCCTCGACCATGACCAAAAGAATCCAAAGAGATAGTCTAAAACATAAGAAAAGACAAACTATGAAATGATGGGCCTTCCTAAGAATGGAAGCTCACTACTTCAAAGAAACTCGACAGACGTGCTAATCCACCTAACTCTACACAGTGGTAAAAGAGGTATCTTTGGACCCTACATTATGAAACAATGTAGCATCCTAGGACGGTTAGTGGGGTAAGTGTAGCATGGAACTTAGGTAAGTGATAAAATAATGGCATGTCCAAAATTAATCAAAACCACATGCACACATTCATATTTACATAAATAAGTTACCGGGATAGTAAAAAATGCTTAATCATAAGATTTAAAACTATTAACTTGGACTATGTATCTCTAACCATCCTAAAAACATCCACGAGCTATATGGGTCTATCTCTCCCATTAAAAGGGCCCCAGTGCATATTAGCTACACAAACCGGAGAAAATTCGAGGAAGGGATAAAGCCACCAAGGCTCCAACCATTCTGAAGTGTAAATATATAGTGTGATTCATGCACATGAAAATAAAGACCCCTATGCCGACAAATGTGGTTTCTAGTATCGGTCCTCCCGAGACCTCCACCTTCCACGACAAGCTACACAATCCCCTATAAGCCCAATTAAAACTATTTACACATATGACCATCCATTAACCAAGGAGTCTTTTAATTAGGTATTTTTTTACCATGGATCTTGTCATACAAAATAAAGATTATGCTTGCAAGCCAATTCTATTATTTCATTCCAAAACCAATTAGCTAAATTGACTCTAAAGTTTTCAATTAAAAACCATTTCATGGCCACCAAGGCCTTTCCAAAACTAATTAATGTTCCATTAACCTTTTATGCAATGCAAGGTATCAAAAGTGAAATAATTTATGCATATATCCATGTTTCAAATCAATTTCACAAGAGGGTTGAGGTTAAAGACAATTCCAAACCATTGCACCATCAAATTTAGGGAAACCCATGTCCCCCATTCCAATTCCCTCACCCATGTATTTATTTAGTTCAAAATAATGAGAATGTGGCATAAACAAACAATTCAAAACCATGGAAATTCAATTCATACAATAACCATTCCAAATCTTTCAACCCAGTATTCAAAAAATCAATAATTAAACCTCATGGATACCAATTAAATACATACTTTTATATAAAATCAATATAGGAAAGAGATACATTCCTTTTTTATGGAAGAAATTTGAAGAAAATCTTAAATCCATAACTTTGGAGCTTGAACCATAGCTTGAAATTTATATGAACACTTGAATTCGTTTTCCATACCCTTGATGATGAAATTGGTGAGTAAACATTGATAAGAAACTTAAATTTGAAGCCTTGGAAGTTGAATTTTTGGAGAAGAACGCTCATTTAGTGTTCTTAAGAATTTAGGAGGATATGAATGGTGTATTTGGGATTATGGGATGATGAAATCACATTAGTAATAGTTATAGGATGATTTAGGACGTAAATGACTAGTTTGTCCTTGAAAAACAAAAGAGAAATATGGGTTTTAGTGTCTCTGGGAACATGGGCATTCCACGCCATTAACACGGACCATACAGGGCATGCCACGCTCTTATCGTGGATCACAGAGGGCGTGCTATGCCCTTATCACGCACCCTCACAGGTTCCTCATGAAAATGCTCATAACTTTTCACTTAGGTATTAGATTAAGGAGAAATTAATAGTGGTTGGAAAAGAACTCAATTATTTTTCAGTTGGTGGTTCTTGGGATCCAAAATTTTATATATTCCATATGTCCTACACATTTAAAGTTTACCCTTATAGGATCGAATACCAAAATTTGGTCGATGACAAAAGTTCTTAACTCAACTTTGCTCTAAGTATTTCCTATGAAAATTCTTCACATTGAAGTCACTTTAAACACTAGGTAAATGATCATAAAACTTATATTAACATATAAATCATCGGGTTTGGGTTTACACACCTAGGAATGATGGTTTGAATGCTAGCTCAAAAATGTGGGGTGTTATACTATCTCCCTCTTCAAATCATTCATCCTCGAATGATGGGTAGGGTATTATTAAATATTTATAAGTATGGAATACAATATTTAACTTCACATTAGGAATTCTCCCTCAACAAGACACATGCATGCATCAAAAGAAAGGGGTTTCATGGTATTGCCAAGTAAATCATGTAAGCACGGATCATGAGATAACGAGACTTGGTATAGACATGATCTTGGGAATGAATTCTATGAAGCATATCAAAACAACGTAAGACATGAATTATTCTAGGAATCCTTGAATTTATTAAGATTGATACAAGACACAAAATAAGATTTAGCGGAACATAAGAATAGAAGCATTCTCCACCTCCAATGATATATCAAATTTCTCTCAAATATAGAAATACTTCTCAAATATGAATTCATCTATGAATACCATAATTCACCATTTCAATCATACAATTTCCCCATAAAACACATCATTACAAGAGACTAATCCGAAGTTAAAAGGTGCTAAGTTAAGTTGCAATGCTATATACCTTACATCCATCCAAGAATACTACTCCGTAATATTACTATAATCAAACAACATCATGTCTTAATAAATGAGTACTAGCCACATAACACAATGGTTTGTGTATCTATCAATCACAACATTCTAGTCTATCTTTACTACACCTACTTTTTGGATCTCCCCACTAAAAACCCAACTTCTATCACTTTCATAAAGATTTTCATCACATATTCCCCTCCTAACCATTTCACATAACAAAAGTTCATCTCACTCATCCCGCTTCATCTATAACCTTAATTTGAGTAGCCACACCAAATGTTTATAGTAAAGATCACCCACTCTATATATCTAAAATATTACTATGCTACCATAACCACTATTATCCTAGCACAAGAAGGGTAACTGAGGGACTAGATTACAAGCTTTGGAAATAGTAGGAATTTTCATGAGTAAGAATAGATTTACCATGACTTATCCCTAAAACTCACCACCATGAGAAAATTCAAGATCTATTTTAGTTCATAAACTCCCACTAGGATCAAAGGTCATTTTCCTAAACTTGCAAATATGTTCCCTCATTAGATCTATACGCACAACACACCGCACAATAGGGGGGATTTCTCTATGCATAAGAACATCAATCTCCCTTTTGAGAACTTTAATATAAAGATCCTAAATTCTTTCTAGGACATTGTAACGACTTGAGATCCTATCTCGAGATGTCACACGGTACTTATGGACCCGAAGGACCACAAGCTAACCCTTTACTGATATCTGTACCTGTATACTGAATAATATCTGAAATAAACGCGAAAACTGGCCATAAGGTTCAACACATCTATACATACTCAAAACTAAAAACTGAATACTAATACATCTGTCATCAGTCTGAAATGCCTCTAAACTATCTGAACTGTGGAGTTGATGGGACATGTCCCCAACTAACTCCGTCAACTGAGAATAAACAACATCTGACAGTAATAGTAAACTGAGATTCATCCTCAAAAAAAGAGGACTCACTGCTACTGCTGCTAACTGGAACTGAACTACTGAGGATACTCTGGATCCTATTCCTCTGAACCTATGGTGCCAAATAAAACACCATAGCACAAATGTGTCAGTACAAAGATGTACTGAGTATGTACATGGGGTAAGGCAAAATGCAAAGGCTCATGCGTGCACAATATCTAAACTGAATAATCATGAAAATGTCGCATGAGAACACATACATAAATGCACAGACCATAATCACAATCATCACAACTCTAGGTACTGAAACTCGGATATCGTGCCACGGGTAAAGACCTCTCTCTGGTCAATCCTCTCTGACAGATGATCCTACCAGGCAGTCGAACTAAGGCAATATAATAGTCAAATACTCTCTCTCTGGAGGTGACAGCCTTTTCTGATGGTGACTCCTGTATCCTGTGCTGGCTACGCAGTTCTGGAGGTCAAGCATTGCTACTAACGACTCTGGCCTCTCTCTCGCTGATGGGAGGAGCCACCATCCCCTTCCTACTCCCAACTGAAAGACTCAAAACTGAATTCTCAACTGAACACAACTGAACTGAATCTGATATAGATCATGTTTTTCAGAAAATCTGACTGAGTTACACTGAGATAACATGGTTCTATAACTGATAGAAATGGTATTAAATCACGGTATCTGACTAACGATACAGAGCTTGAATAGATTATTAGGTCACTTCTGAGATTAGAATTGAACGTTTGCATACTATTGGATCTGAGTTGATTACAGGACTGAGGCTAGATTACTGGCGATATGGAGATTACAGAGATTATTGAGCTTTCTTAAGTTATGCAATTTTCTGAGGATATAGAGTTCTATAGTTCACTGAGTTCTGAGAATCATGGATCGACTGGAATTATCGTGAAACTGACACAGGCTCTAGAAAGCAGCTAAATTATCGAGTGTAAATACCCCCAGGACTTGATAAAATAAAAGTAAAGCATAATCATTTATTCAGCATCACAAGCATTCGTGTATCATCACAATCATTAATGCATCATCGCAATCATTAAAGCATCTCTTCACAATCATTAAAGTATCTTCACAAGTAATTTAGTAACCATGTCATATATTCATTCCCACAATCATTAAGACTTCACCTCAAGCATTTAAGGACCACAACGTCTATTCATCATCATATTTGCCAAGGGGTCACTTTAAGCATTTCGAAATCATAATCATATAATAATGTAGGGGGAACATGCCACTAGACCATACCTAATTCAAGAAGGTTTTACCTCAACTATTTCATACTTATATCAGTCTTGACATGCGTTTGGATTTCACTTGATTTGGGAGAAACTTCATACTATCATGTCATAACTTACTTGCTAACCACTTGGCATGTATTAAAAGCTTAGCATATATCAAAGGGCACCCAATTGGGGAATTTACTACCATCATATCTCCACTTGTTCACTAAGGTCCTTCAATAAACACTAGACATGCATGGGTTCATACTTTTTTGGAGATTTCCCACTATCATGGAATAATTCATCAACTTGGGCATTTTATCAAGCACTAGGCATGCATAAACTAACTCCCAATTTGGGGTTTTATCTTCAACATACTACAATGGCCCTTATGCTTCACCTAAGCTCTCTATCAAACCTATGGGGGATATGCTTCGCTTATTCAACAGTTTCTACAACCAAATGCCATGAACACATCACATAAATTCCACATAGTAGTGTCAAAGCTCATAAATCTTGTACACAAACATGAATCAAAACTCAATATCACAATGAACATTAATTTCAACTCATACAAATCATGGAATCTCGTAAGCATAAAAATCTTGAAGTTTTAAAAAGGGTTTTTGAGCTTCTTGGATGAAAGGGACCCAAGAATCAACATCTTCATACCTTGGGGAAACTCTTTTCTTGAAAACCTTTGGAAGATTTCTTGATACGTCTTGATTCTCCCTTGATTTTTGGTTGAAGAAGAGAGGGGGATTTGATTTTTTGAAACCCTAGTTTTCTTGGGTGGAAGAAAGAGAAAATAAGGCTCAAAGCCCTTAAGTGGGTATTTATAGAGATTGGGAATGAGTGGAAAAGAACAAAATACCCTTGAGAAAATTAAATTCTAGACTAGAGCCCAATTTTTGGTCCTAGCGCGACGCGCCACAATCACGGACCTTCACTGGATTTTGACAATTGGGAAATTGCACAGTGGCGCGATGCGGTGAAGTCACTTTTGCCACCCTGGTCGTGACCTGGAAGGGCACCGCAATGTGGAGGAATCACATTGGTGCACTGGAATTTGACAACCCTGAAATTGAGCCTTGGACCAACGCGCTGAAGTGCCAATTGGCATACTGTCTCACTAAAATGGCTCTAACTCCTCACCCGAGTGTCGGATTTGGGTGAATTTGGTATCGATGGAAAGCTTATTCAATGCTCTACATGGAAAAAATTAGAAATTAGGGAAATTCCACACGATTCAAGGTATTCCATACTTGGGAAGACACTTCTGAAACTTTTAAACTCGGATTTCCACTTTACTGGATATGCTCTAAGGCTCAGACTGGAAGAGGACTTTGCAGGGTATTACAGACATCACCTTCAGGGATACTAACCATAACTTACTCCAACCTCCAAAGTCATTATCTTATAACTACCATTTTCATGGGCATAGACATCCATTCGTCTAAGCACATAACACTCCATTTTCAACTCCTTAGAATACTAGCATTACACCTCCAATATCCTAACCTCATAATTTAACAAAATTTTAAAACTATACCAAGGGTTCATATAGTCTGTCTATTTCTCCCTCAATTCATCTCTACATAACACCATACAACAACTCCCTAGAATTTTCGATACCAATAATTTAAGAACATAAACTAGGTATAAATGGCACTCATAATTCAAAACCGAGCACACTTTATGCTTATAACTTAAGTCTCTTTTCCATCTAATGATTTAGCCACTATTTCTACTTCAACACTAGACATCATGCATATATCACAATTACACACTCCAATATTTCATAAGTCATCAACCTAATCTCTTTCACACATTATAAAAAGCCTACTAATTCACTCCCATAAATCTAGCATCACAATTCTTGAGCTAACATTCTTAACACCACATTCAACATCAAAAGCTTAAACTTAGTGTCTAGAAACAATCATGTACCACCAAATAGAAAAATCAACCTAAATTCCTTATTTAACTTAACTATGGCCCACAAGCACATTCTTCTTCACAATGTTAATACTACACCTTAAAATTTACTACATACCTTCTCACCTATTAAACTAACTTGCAACTACTAGATAAAAATCAAGGTACCCCTAGTGTATTAAAACCACCTAATAAGTATAGTCGATCTTAATCTTATTACCTAACCCATTATGGTCTATAGAATATTCACCTCCCTCACATCACATCCACTTATCCGTTTATACATCCCAAGCACCTTCAAAATTTTATAAACATCATTGAGTCCCCATTTTTAAGACCTCCCCCAAGTAAACGCTAAATTCATAAATCATTAGCCGACCAATTATTCCATTCATAACCTATGATTCATTTTACTACTGCAATGTCTAGTTCTCATGAGCTCCTTTCTTATTTAAACTAAAGATGCAAATATTGTAACTAACCACTCTCTTTTACCGACTACCAAAAGTTTGCTAATTTGTGGCGGACCATAATCAACACCATAAGAGTAAACCAATCCAACACTCACTTAAAGGCCATGCAATTATAACTATCTCTTTTTACTGAAAAGATACCCTCACCCCGACTACCAAATATAAGACACCATATCACTAACCTCAGGATCATCTTACTACTTATAGGTCATAACACCCCAATTTATACTACCTCTAAGATATAGATACTATCCCAATATTCAGATACATATCCTCCCCTTAAGGGAGACGTTTGCATTAAAGATCTTGAAAGAGATAAATTACACATCTTACCTCAAGATGAAAAACATGATTCATGAAGTTAAAGGTATACACTTTAATAAATACACCTTGACGCTCTAATGGACTCCTTTTAAGTCCTTGCGCCATTTTATAACTTTTGATAAATCATTTAGAAAGGACCACACTATTAGGAAGCAAAGCCTTTGCACTTTTATCGCCTCGATGATGAGAATAATCAACAAAATTTGAGAAATAAAGGAATTTGGTAAATTTCATATGGACAACACAATTGTACAATCTAGAGTATGAAAGAATGAGAAACATTTCCTAAATACCTCATAGCTTCCTGATTATCAGTGTGGTGCACAACACACCCATAAGCAAGATTCTACTAAACACGAGTTTGTAGACACCCAATGACCCTGAACCATGCTTTGATACAAAGATTGTCACAATCCAAACTAGGGTCCGGCGTGATGGGTATCTCAAACCCACCATGGACCAGAGACCACACCTATTTCCTAACCTCATGAGTACAATAACAATAATAACAACAATGCAAAAGACAACTCAAAATAGAATAAAAAGATGAATAGATAACTCAAATGATCTAAGAGTTAAAACAATACTTAACCCACCCGCATTTGTCCATAATAGCCTCTAAAACCAAAATACCAGATCGATCGGGACATGCCCCTGACCATGACCAAAAGAGTCCAAAGAGATAGAAAATATAAGGAAAGACAAACTATAAAATGGCAGTCCTTTTGGAGAATGAAAGCTCACTACTTCAAACCAACTCGACAGATGCATTAATCTACCTAACATTGCACAGGGGTAAAAAGGTGTCTTCAAACCCTACATTATGAAATGAATATAGCTTTCTAGGATGGTTAGCGGGGTAAGATCTAGCATGTAACTTAGGAAAGTGATAAAATAATGCCATGTCCAAAATTAGTCAAAATCACATGCACATATTCATATTTACATATATAGGATATCGTGATATGTAACAAGGCTTAATCATGATATTAAAAATCATTAACCATCCTAAAAATACCCATGGGCCATATGGGTTTAGCTCCCCTCATTGGAAGGGACCCAATACATGTTAGCCGCATAAATTAGAGAAAATCCACGAAAGGGACAAAGCCACTGAGGCTCCAACCATTCCAAAATGTAAATATATAGTGTGATCCATGCACACAGTCAAAAAGACCCCCACACTGGCAAATGTGGTTTCCAATATCAATCCTTTCGGGATCTTCACCTTCTAAGATGAGCTACACAATCCCCTTTAAGCCCAATTAAAACTATTTACAGACATTCCTATCTATTAACCAAGGATTCTTAAAATAGGCATTTTTTTACTGTTGGTATCATCATATCAAATAAATATTATGCTTGTAAGTCATTTACATTATGCCATTCTAAAACCAATTAGCCAAATTAACTCCAAAGTTTTCAATTAAAAACCAATCCATGGCCACCAAGGCCTTACCAAAAACCAATTTATGATCCATTAAACTTTTATGCAATCTAAGGATTAACAAATGAAGTAATTTTTGTATATATCCATGTTTCAAACTAATTTCACAAGCTGGGTTGAGGTTAATGCCAATTCCAAACCATTAAACCATCAAATTTGGGGAAACCCATGCTCCATATTCCAATTTCCTCACCCATGCATCTGTTTAGTTTAAAATCATGAGAATAAGGTGTAGACAATCAATTCAAAACCATGGAAAATTAGTTCATTCAATAACCATTCCAAATCCTCAACCCATATTCAAAAACCAACAATTAAACCACATGGATAATAATTAAATACATGTTTTTATATAAAATTAATTTAGGAAAGAGATACATGCCTTTTTTATGGAAGGAATTCAGAGAAAAGCTTGAATCCTTAACTTTGGATCTTGAACCATAGCTTGTAATCAATATTGATGACAAAATTGGTGAGAAAACATTGAGAAGAAACTTAATTTGAATCCTTGGAATTTTAATTTTTGGAGAAGAGCCCTTACTTAGTGTACTTGAGAATTTAGAAGTAGAGGAATTGTGTATTTGGGGTTTTGGGATGATGAAATCACATTAGTATTAGTTATAAGATGATTTAGGATGTAAATGACTAGTTTACCCTCAAAATACTTAAGAGAAATACAGATTTTAGCATCTCTAGGAACAGGGAGTGCCATACTATTAACACGGATCATACAGGAAGTTCCACACTCTTATCATAGATCATAGAGGGTGTGCCATGCCTTTATCATGCACTGTCACTAGTTCCTACAAAAATTCTCATAACTTCTTACTCAGGTATCAGATTAAGGAAAAAATAGTGTTGTTGGAAAGAGGAATCAATATATTTATTTTGGTGGGTCTTTATCTCCAAAATATCATATATTCCAAAAGTTATACATGTTCAAAGTTGATCCTTGTAGGATCGAATACCAAAATTTGGTCGATAACAAAAGCTCTTAACTCAACTTTGCTCTAAGTGTTTCCTATGAACATTTTTCACATTGAAAGCACTTCAAACACTAGGTAAATGACGATGATATTATATTTACATAGAAATCACTGGCTTTGGGTTTACACATGTTGGAATGACTGTTTGAATTTTAGCCCAAAAATATGGGGTGTTACACATTTCTTTGGATTAAGGTCTGTTATCAATGATGTTTACTGAGTATATGTGGTTTCATACTTACCATTACTTTTCTTTTATTTTTATTGTTTCTTACACCCCGTGTGGGTATTGGACCAGGTAGGAATTTGTGGATTATTTTCTTCTAGTGTTGATATGGTGGAGATTGAGGTAGTGGCTGGTGGACTACATACTTACTCAGATCTATCTTCTTTTATCTTGTGCTTATTTTCGCATTTAACATATTTTGACCATTCAATATTATCCTATAATAGAGGTTTGTACTAATGACAACTCGACCCCAGATGTATCTATTGCAACCTGAGACTACCCCTTAGTTGTAAAATGGTGCTTAGAACCACACATGATCTCAAGCTAACCCATGTACTGGCATACTGCTTGAGCGACTAATTATTTTTATATATATATATATATATATAAAAATTCTAAATGACTGAGCAGAATCATAATCAACATGAGATAAATTGTTTTAATACATAAATAATTAAAGTTTACAACATTGAAATCTCAGAAAAAGTAAAGCTTAAATTTCAAATACTGACTTTGACTGACCATCTATGAAGCCTCTACTATACTGACTATAGGTAGTTGTGACATGCCTCTAAATATCCCAAATCAATACATAAGGATAAGACAAATACAATACAAGAACTTCAACTAACTTGAGTCCCCGAGATAAGAGAACTCAGCACCTGCTGGCTAAAAGCTTCAATCTGTTTGACCCTAGTTTGTGGACTACATCTGGTACCTACTACATGAACAAATGTAGCCATAAACACATAATGTACTGAGTATGTGATACATGAAGTAAATCATTGAAATACTTAATATATCCTTTAAAACTGAGGACATAAGCTATTTGCTGAAATATACATTTAAATCATGGTTGTACATAAAAATTGTAAGACATAGTGAAATTTCTAAATTATTAGCTAAAAACATTGTTGCGAGATGGAGGCGGTAGAATATGAATACTATATTTAAATCTCAAGCTAAAACTGAATAGACTGTGAAACCATACTAAGGATCAATTATAAATACTGAGCATGAATGCATGAACAGGTAAAACAAATGTAAGACCAAGTAAAGCATATACTAAAATAATATATAAAACTGACTGACTGAATAGATGGTAAACTGAACACTTGGTCATGCAAACCTAAACTGATATAACCTGAGTACTGAACTGAAACTATGGGAGCTATCATGTAACTGACATTCCCCAATCTGAGCTAATCGAGGTCCATTACATGACCCCAATTGGAAGGGTATTGGTACCTTGCCTGGGGTAAAAATACATGGAAGACAATGTGGATCCACAAAGATGATATCCCGAAGGACTAGGGTGTCACCCTCGAGTGGCAGGTGCCCCTAAGAGAGTGTCAACCCTCAACTAGTAGAAAGACCTCTCAAAACCTACGCTGGCTACGTAGTTCTAGAACTTAGGGACTGTTAATAAAGGTATCACCCTCGACTGGAAGGAAAGTTTTTATCCATAAATTCACTCAGTGCTAAATACTACTCCTAACTAAACTGGAACTAGTATTAATTAAAGATAACAGGACTCACAACTGATAATTGCTCAAAATGAATAATATAATCTGAATATGGTGATAAAATAATAATTTGACTGAGTTGTTGCTTGAAATCAGAAACATGCATAAACATATAGGTATCGAGTGTTCATAACCCTCCAGTACTGAATAATACTATAAAAACAATAACATTATTTAAAACACTACAAGGAAATTTATGATTTAGAGACCCAAAACATAGAATATATCACTAAGTTGATGAAATCCATGATTATGAGTATGGGAATATGTTAAACTTATAAGGACAACCTGCCCACATGGTTCAATTCATAAATTGATAGATTAACATAGTGTCAACTGAACATAATATGGATGACTAAAATTATAGAGCATGTAAGAGCATAATGCACATTAGGAAACACATTATCATGGGTTGTATTCAAAAATATTAAGAGAAAATTTATTAAATTCGCACTTGACATGGAAATTCATAAAAAGAAATATTGAGTTGGGAGCCCTAGTGGTTGAATTTCTGAGCGAACGCCTTGTTTTGGTATTGTTAAGAGTTTTAAGAGGAGATAAATCAATGATTTAGGGAATGAGGTAAAACGTGAGTTTATCAATTATAAGGTCATGTAGGACATAAATGACCATATTACCCTAAAAAAACTAAAGAGAAATGCGGGTTTAAGTGTTCCTAAATAAGGTCCATGCCACGCTACTTATCGCGGAGCGTAAGGTACATGCCATTCTTTTTATCGTGGAGCATAAGGTTTGCGCCATGCTTCTTATCGTGGAGCATAAGGTCCGTGCCACACAAAAATCGCTGACCCTCACTGGTTCCTCACGAAAATGGTCATAACTTTTCACTTGGGTATCAGATTAAGATGAAATTGGATGCATTGGAAAGAGGAATAAGTAATCTATAATTTGGTTGGTATTGATCTCCAAAATTCCATATATTCCAGAATTTATACACATTCAAAGTTTACCCTGGTAGGATCGAATACTAAAATTTGGTCGAATCGAAAACTCTTAATTCAACTTTGCTCTAAGTATTTTCAATGAACATTTTTAACCTCATAAGCACTCTTAACACTAGGATAATGATCATTAAACTTACACCCACATAGGAATCATTGGTTTTGAGTTAATGCACATAGGAACGATGGTTCGAATTCTAGCCCAGAATGCAAGATGTTACACTATATCTCTCTTGGAATCATTCGTCCTAGAATAATGGGTAGTAACTTATTGAAGATTTTGAAGTAGGTAATAAAGTATGTAACTTCACATTAGGAATTCTCCCTAAACAAAACACATTTAAGAATCTAAAGAAAAGGTCTTCATCGAATGACTAAATAAATTATGTAAGCATGAATCATAAGACAATGAGACTAAGGTCGTACAAGGGGTATTGAAATATCTGAGCTGGAATACTTAGAAAACTAGGATCATGAATAGAACACTTATGAACAGGATTATGACTAAATATGTGAATCGAATACATGATGCACATACCAAACTAAATTTGTAAGTTGCATGGATATGAATAAATTACCTCATGGAATAGCCATACTCATGAATCTTCAGATAGTAAGACTAGATGGAAAGATGGAAAACTATAGGAGATTATCTGTTTGATTGCTAAACTCAATTACTGGCTATACAGAGTTAACCATACTGACTTAACTGGTGTATTTCTTTAGCACTCTTTGTGAAAATTTCTAATAACATTAGGGAGCAAGGAATTTTGGGTAGAAGTTGAGTAAGAAATCCTAATAAAGAATCGCAACATGTCTACAAATCTATAACATGGAATATAGGCCTATAAAACATAAGCTAGGATAGAATTACGATGATTTAGGCAATCCAACTGCTAATTTTCAAGATTAGCCCCACTTCTCAAATACTCCCTCAACTATGATTTTCCTCTTAAATACTAATGTTCATTTGATGTCACTTATAATCTTCACATGTACATTGATAACTCCATCTACCAAATTCTGAACTGACCTAAATTCTCTCACAATGTTCAATCCTACTGAAAGTCACAAGGTACCACACATAACACCATAATACTAGTCTAAACCATAGATTCAATATCCTATGTGTTTTCACATCTCTCATCTCAAGAATGATACTCCTTACCATTTCAACAACTAACTTCAACCTCTTACTAGGAATTCACTAATGCACAATGCATTTATCTATATATATACCAACAAGGCATTTAAGCCTATCATTATAACTACATATGAACTTCTAGGCAACCAACCCACCTTGGAGTTTTTCCCATATTCTCTAATACCTCTATTAATAATAACTTTCATCCACTATCTCCAAGAAGACACATCTAGAATTTTCAACTAACTATGACATATACCAAAAGCTTTACCTCAATCTTTCTTCACACTTATAGCCTTAGATAAATTAAGCATACAACTATCTTTACCTAATAAGGAACATTTACTCTCTCTCATCTAAACAATTGTTCATCACCACTATCATTTCATAATGAGAGGTCACTGAAAGGTTAGAACACAAGGTCCAAAAGCATGAAAGAATACTATATATAAATTTGACACATAACTGATTCCTAAGAAATAGAGTATCAAAGGCATGGATTACTTAAAGAGATCAAAACTGAGGAAATACATGCCATAATCTGAATTCACTGGTCATTAAGGGTATACCATGAGTTCAAGGAACTGAGCATATTGTAAAACATAAGTAAATTAGTCATTAGCTTCATGACTTGAGTCTTGGGGTTCATAAATTCATACAATAGGAGTCATGCTTCTGAGTGAACCGGCACTCCTTATACTAGGAACTAAAAGCATACATATTTTTATAATAAAGTGCATGAATATGAGCTTTGATCATGGAGATGGCTTGTAAGGCGTGAGTGGATGTCATAATGACTGAAATAACAAAATTTAAACTGATATAATAATGGGTTTGGTACCTTCCTCCCCTACTATTATTCTAGAACTCACTAGCATCACTACTAGAATCTAAAAACCTGACTTGGTTCTTAGTTCTATCATCTCCCCTTAGATTTCATCCATTATTCTATGTTTATGGACACCTTTAATAAACTCTAAACTGAACTACAACTACTCTTCTCTAGAATCCGAGATATAACAATAAACATAAATAATAAACTCACCCTAAAAGACTATATCTTAAAGTATAAAACCCACTACTAGTTCTTCCTTCTGAGATAGAACTCTTAACTTTCTATAGCCCCAATAGTCATCAATAATAACTCAAATACTACTAACATAGAAACTTTAAACTCTTCTTTCTATTAGCACAATCATCCAAAATTCAAACTTAGATTCTAACACTTAACATAGATATCCCTAAATTTGTAATGAACTACACTAACTTAGTACTACTGGATAGGAATCATGAAATACTAATCCACGTAAAATTTTATGAAAATACTCAACCTTATCAAGCTCTTCTATCATTGTAGTCACTACCTAATCTCTATCCCGACTAAAGCATAATGTTACATCCTTGGTTTTGGCCTTAGAAATTTTTCCTTGAAATCCATTCTCCGGACCCAATATGACTCCAAGGTACAATCCATATGCTGGGGTACAAGTAGTATGGTCTTATCGTAAGCTGACCAGTGTTATTTGGTAGGATGGTTTTGATCACTGGAATGGTAACGAATTAAAGGTATGAGTCATAAGGCTTGGATACAAGTTTTTTTAGGGAATCATATGTTGGTTAGTGTTTGATCCTCTTGGTAATTCATTCTTCTAGAGATACAGATTATGGATAAGGATCTTATGTTGAGGTTACTCTTTGGTTGGATGAGTTATATACTTTACAGTTCTGATCTAAGGTTAAGGCTTGGGTATGACTAGTGGGAACTAGTCGTAAGGAAGGGTATGACTCGTAAGAGGGTCAGTCGTATCCCTGTGATGGGTTTTTAAGGGACATAAGAGGGGGTATTCTGGACATTTCCCTACTTACCCACATTATGATCCCACGACTTCTAATACACTTAGGAGATTATTTACCCTATTATTCTATTCATTAACACATAAAAAATTATTCCTAAATATTCAACAATTCTCTCAAGAGCTTTTGGGGTAAGAAATCTAGAGTTTCAACTTGGGGATTGCTTTGGTGATTTTTCTCCATAATATTTCTCGATTTAAGGCATGTGTCTCTTCCCTACTTCTTATTTCTATAAAGGCATGGATTTTATGGTTGTTTTCATGGTTTTAATGTTGCACGGTTTATAGTTTTCAACTATTAATTGGGGATTTTATTTATAATGGCTTGGTTATGTTTTCCTATGGTTTAATTATGCTTTTATATGCATAAATGATGGTTTTGGGAAATTTTATTGCATGGTAAAGGTTTAATAGTGTTTGGAATTATTTTTGGTTATATTATACCCCCAAGGTATTTGATAAAATGCTTATAAAGATATGTTCATTGCATTGACTTCTTTAAATGGAACTGTTGTTTGTTTTTAGCTTATGCATGAAACTATAAATGGTTTAAATGGTTTACAAAGGTTAAAGTCTTATTGGTTTTGCTTTTGGAGTACATGGAAGTCTCCCAAGAGGTTAATATAGTAAATGGAAAAGGCACTTGAGAGTCCCCTTAACCTAAATGGTTTGTCTATGGATAAATCTTGCAAGTTTGGTTTGTATGATGATACCACTAATAAATGTCCTTGGTTAGTAAATTGTAATTGGATTTGTTTGATATGGTTTTAATTTGGGCATTAATGGTAGTATGTGTAACTGAGCCATGGAAAGTGGAGGTTCTGGGGGAATTGAAATTGAAAGCTTATATTTTCTGATATGAGGGGTCTTTGATGGCCATATGTGAGTGTCATATTTTATATTGGAGGGATGTACTTGTCATCCCATAGAATATCTCCTGGTCATGCGGCTACATGCACTGGGATTCTTTCAGCAGGGGGAGCTGAACCCATATGGTCCATAGGTATGGTTAAACGGCAAGGTTACACAACCCAGGTAAAGGTTTTAAATGCATATTAAACACGGATTCCCTTTCCCGACACTTATATATATGTATATGTATGGTTATATGAATAATCGATGGTTTTATTTGGTTGTTTAAATTGCATTACTTTATCCTTATCCTGAGATACATGGTAGCGGTCGTTTGCTAACCTGTCTATTGGCGGCTATATACCCATGCTATGCAGGAACTTATCGTTCGACTACTCCAATATAGTGAATGACTCAATAACAACATTTGTATTGAAGTGGTGAGCTTTCATCTTTCCAGAAGGCTCTATTTCATGACATGTATACTCTTAGACATTTTGCTTTTATTTTCATCTTGGGCATTGGTTTTGGCCATGGTTGGGGGAATGTCCCAACTAGATATCTGTATTTTTTTGGATAGAGGCTTTATGGTACTTCTGGGGGTTGGTATGGGCGGGATCGGTATTGGTGTCGGCGTTGCATTGGAAAAAGATGGGAGGCTAGTATCATTGGACATAATTTCTTACTATTCCATCGTGTTACATTTTGGGTTTGATTATCATATTACGTTTTGATATTCTCTTTGGTTTGGTATGGTATTTATAATACCCCAAAAATCTAAACCAATGTTAGATCCATGTTTCATGCTCATTCAAAGTACCTTATAGTTGTTTGGTAGTTTTATGAGCGAGTTTGATGTGTATTAAGGCCACAAAAAACTCCCAGCTATAAGACAGATCAAAATATTCCTTACCAATTGAGTTTTCGGGAACAATGTTGCTTTAGTAAAATTCAAACGAGCATATATTTTGCTCTACAGAGAATTTTCCATCTCAAGACCTACCAAATTGTAGGAAATTGAATTAGCTTTCTAACGATACAAATTTCAGCTAAATTCATTTCTCGGGTAAGAAGTTATGGCACTTTTAGCGAAATACAATAGCCCAACGCGATAAGGACGCATCGCGGTGATGGCCAAAATCACGTTCTTCCTTTTCCAGTGGACTACTGTGATAATGCCGCATCGCACCAAGAGGCAATTTTGTATCAGTAGGGTACCACGATGGCGCTGCATCTCGCCAAGGTTCCAGTTCAAAATTGTCCATTTCTAGTGGCGCAACGCGATAGCACCATGTAGCGCCATTGGACAAAATGAGGATTGTATTTTTCTAGTGGCCCGACGCGATAATCACTGCGTCACGCCGTATCCAAAATTGGGAGTTTTCTAGCTTTGTGATTTCATTTTCAGGGATCGTTTGGTCTTTTCTCATGGCCCTAAATCTATCCAAAATATGTAATTACAACCCAAAAGAGTCATGATGTTCCCCATTACTCATAATTCCGCCTCAAAAAAATCTCATCTCTCAAGAACAAAACCTTAGCTTTCAAGATTCAAGATCAATTCTCAAGAAAAACCCCAAGAAATCTCACGAATTTATCAACCCAGGTATATTAAATATTCATCCATGGGTCCTTTTCACCCATGGAGTCCATATATCCAATTTTAAATTAAAAGTTGTGATCCTTACAAGTAATTGTAATTTTTACCATGATTTCCCATGAATTGAAACTCTATACCATGTTTACATCAAATTATTGTTGTTGTTATCAAACCCCACACATTTGGATAATGTTATTTGCTGATTTAAACCATAATTAGTGATGTTGATGTTGATGTTGAAATCATGTTATTACTACAAGCTTTAAACTATTCCCATTCTTAGCTTACATTATACATATCAAGTGTTTGATGAAATACCTACAGGAATGAATTTTGAATAAATCCTTTCATATCATGTCCCTAAAATTTTAGTACGATTTTGCTATCATTGTTGTCGAGTCCTGGGGGTTATGAATACCCAAAAACTTAGATGTTTACTTAGACTCAGTACCTTAAGATTAATTTCAGACATGTTATGAGAAATATCAGTTCAGCCAGTTATCATGATCAGTTAAACTTAGAACAGTTCAGTATTTTGAGTCAGTTCAGTTGGGAGTAGGATTTAGCACTGAGTGAGTATCGGGATGAAGACTTCCTCATCAGTTAGGTAGAGTCACTAGTAGTCATCCCTGTGCTCCAGAACTACATATCCAGCGTAGGATTTGAGGAGTCACCTATGAATTCAGGCTTGACTACCTTCCAGTGGTCACCCATCAGTTAGGCTTGACACCTTTAGTCCTTCAGGACAGTACATCAGTGGATCCACATAGCCAATGTTAGTACGCATGGCATGGTAATAACACCCTTCCAACTGGGGTCACAGGTTGGACCCCAATTTGCTTATTGGGGTATGTCGGTTAGATGATAGCTCCCACAGTCTTAGTTCAGTATTCAGTATACTTTAGTTCAGACTTGTATTGACCATAGCATACAGATATCAGTTATTTAGTTATCATATTTCAGTATTTTATTTTACAAATTATATTTAGAACATATTTTATACTTGGTCATTCATTCTCACTATTTACAGATTTTATGCATTCCATTCAGTACTTCATGGTATTCATCCAGTCAGTTATTACTCTTGTACATGAAACCTCACATATCATCCTACCTCATTAAGCATACTAGTACATTCAAAGTACTAATCGCATACTCATTTCTTATGCTATGATGTGTCACATCATAGGTTCAGACTCTCAATTCCTGGATCGTGCATAGACTCTCCAGCTTATCAGGCATAGCAGTGGTGAGTCCTCATATTTTGAGGACATAGTTTATTTGTCTTATCTAGTTCATTAGTTTTCATATTTTTCTATTTAGTCAGAGTTATTTACGAGTTTGTCCCATCAACTTCACAAACAGTCAGTAGAGGCTTTTCAGACTAGTACACACAGTCAGTCAGTGTTGTTATTATTTTATTAGTTTCAGACAATTGTTTCCATCAGTTATTTCCATATTTATGATCCAGTATTGATTTCAGTTTCTAAAACCTTATGGCTTTTGAGTTATTCCTCCGCATATGTTATTATATTATTCAGTGCTCATAACAGGTACCATCTCATAGGTTAGATTGTGGTCCTTCAAAACTGTAAGCACCGTGTGATGCCCAGGGTGTACTCTCGGGTTGTTACAAACTTGATATCAGAGCCTACGGTTTTAAAGTGTCCTAGGAAGTCTGAAAGTCGCGTCAAGTAGAGTCTTGTGCATGGGTGTGAAACATACCACACTTATGGACATGAGGCTACGAGGTGTTTTAAGAAAAGTTTCCTTTTTTTTAGTATTCATGTTATGCAATTAAGCATGAGCTAATTTTAAACTCTCTGTCTAATTTATTCTCTCTTTCATTTATAGAACATGCCTCACAGAAAGACAAACAGAAAAAAAAATGTGAACCAGCCAGCACCTCCGCCCATTTAGGAAGATCCCCTAACTAAGAATGTCTCTAATGCAGAGTTTGGAGTTGAATTCACTACTCTAGCTCACTCTATAGCTTCTCAGAACATTCATCCACCCGTTGTTCTGGCCAACCCAGTGGCTACTACTGTTGTTGCTAGGATTTAGGACTTTACCTAAATGAATCCTCCTCTATTTTTGGGATCTAAATATGAAAAAGATCTGTAGGAATTCTTAGACATGGTCCAAAAGGTAACAAACATTATGGGGTGACTTCTAATAAGAGTGCTGAATTGGCTACTTTCGAGTTGTAGGATGTAGCCCATACTTGGTTTAAGTTATGGAAAGGGGATAGAGGTGTAGACGTAGGGCCTATAGAATAGGAGGATTTTACTACAGCCTTCTTAAATAGATTCTTCCTATTGGATCCGAGGGAAGCCAAAGTGTTAGTGTTTATTAACTTGAGGTAGGGAAACACGAGTGTGAAGGAGTATTCCCTTAAGTTTACCCAGTTAACTAGGTTTGCTCCTCATGTGGTAGCTGATAGAAAGTCTAGGATGAGCAAGTTTGTGTCTGGGGTATCTGACTACGTGGTCAAGGAGTACAGGAATATGATGTTAATTAAGGATATGGACATATTTAGGATTATAGTCCATGCTCAATAGATCAAGGAGCAGAATAATAAGGATAAGGAGAGAGAGAAAGAGTAGGCTAGAATAGGTAGCTTTAATTTTACTCAGCTAAAGTTAGAAAGTAGTAGTCGTCCTCAATTCTATTAGAAATCCTTATTCCCACCTCCATCTTTAACTAGTGCCCTAGTACCTAAATTTAGAAATGATAATAGGCATAAAGCGCCAGGCTCTAAGTCCCAAGGTAGTGTAAACAGTGGTCATACAACTCTTCTTTACTAGAAATACGATAGAAACCATCATGGTGAGTGTAGAGCTGGAAATGATGTATGCTTTGGGTATGGCAAGCCAGGCCATCAGATCCGAGAGTGTCAGGTAGTTGCTAAAAAAGGAAGGGATTTGCACCAGCAGGGCCAGTCCTATCAGTCATCAGTTCTATCTAGTTGCCCGACTCAGCAGGGTGCCGCTTCCACTGCTACTAGTGGTCAACGTCAGAATAAGATCTATGCACTTCAGTACGGACAAGATCAGGAAAGTTCTCTTGATGTGGTTGTGCTGGTATGTTACAAGTCTTTTATTTACATGTTTATGCTTTACTAGATCCTGGAGCTTTTCTTTCTTTTGTAACCCTTTATATAGCTGTCAACTTCAGAGTCTGTCCTGAAATCATAGTAGAGCCTTTCTTAGTGTCTACCCCAGTAGGTATGCCTATTGTAGCCCAGCGGGTATACAGGAATTTCCTGGTTACAGTGTCTCATAAAGTCACCTCAGTTGATCTAGTGGCGTTAAAGATGATGGATTTTGACTTCATTCTCAGCATGGATTGGCTCCACTCATGCTATACTTTTGTTGATTGCAAAAATAGAATAGTTCATTTTTAGTTCCCAAATGAAACAATCCTTGAATAAAGGGGTAGTACTACAGCGCTTAGGGTTCAGCTTGTTACGTACCTTAGAACGAGGAAGATAATATCCAAGGGGTCTATTTATCTTCTTGTTCGAGTCAAGGACTTTAATTTTGAGACTCCAAATTTTGAGTCAGTTTCAGTAGTGAGGAAATTCTAGATGTGTTCCCTGAATATCTTCACGGAGTTCCTCCCTAAAGGGAGATTTACTTTGAAATAGACCTTCTTCCAGATACCCATCCTATCTCTATTCCACCATACAGAATAGCTCCATCCAAACTCAAAGAATTGAAAGAATAGTTGAAAGATCTCCTAGATAAAGGATTCATCAGGCCCAGCATTTCTTTGTGGGGCACAGCAGTTCTGTTCATGTGTAAGAAAGACTATTCTCTTAGAATGTGTATTAACTACTGTCAGTTAAAACAGTGGCAATCAAGAACAAATATCCACTCTGCAGAATTGATGACTTGTTCAACCAACTTCAGGGTGCCAGTTATTTTTCTAAGATAGACCTCAGATCCGTCTATCATCAGCTCAGAGTCAGAGAATGTAACATTTTGAAAACAACTTTCAGAACTCAGTATTGTTACTCTGAGTTTCTTGTCATGTCCTTTGGTCTCATAAATGCCCCAGCATCCTTCATGGACTTGATGAACTAAGTGTTCAAGCGGTACTTGGACATGTTCGTCATAGTTTTCATTGATGACATTCTTGTTTAGTCCCATAACAAAAATAATCATATAGTCCATCTCAGAATAGTATTGCAGACTCTTAGAGCCCATCAGTTGTTCACTAAATTCCGTAAGTGAAATTTTGGATAAGATCAGTATCTTTTCTTGGCCATACTATTTCCAGTGATGGCATTAGAGTTGATCCTCAAAAGACTAAAGCAATGAAAAACTGGCCCAGACCCATCTCTCCATCAGATATTAGGAGTTTTTTATTCTTGGCTAGCTATTACCGAAGGTTTGTTGAAGGGTTCTTGTCAATTGCATCCCCCATGTCCAGATTGACTTAGAAAAAAGTTAAGTTTTAGTGGTTAAATTCTTGTGAGAAAAGTTTTATGGAGGTGAAGACTCGACTCACCACAGCCCCAGTTTTGACATTGCCAGATGGTTTGGATAGGTTTGTTGTGTGCTATGATGCTTCCAGAGTTGGTTTAGGGTGTGTTTTGATGCAGAAGGGTAAGGCTATGTCCTATGCCTCTTGAAAACTTAAGCCCTATGAAAATAATTACCCTACCCATGATCTTGAGTTAGTAGGTGTTGTGTTTGCCGTAAAGATTTGGAGGCACTATTTGTATGGGGTGCATGTTGATATGATCATAGATCACAAAAGCTTGTAGTATGTGTTTTCACAGAAGGATTTGAATTTGCGTCAGAGGAGATGATTAGAATTGTTGAAAGATTATGATATAGGTATTTTGTACCACCCGAGTAAGGCAAATGTAATGGCAGATACCCTAAGTAGATTGTGTATGGGTAGTGTTGCTCATGCTGAGGATGATACGAAGAAGTTAGTTCAGGAAGTTCATCATCTTTCCAGGTTAGGTGTTTGTTTAGTTGATTCAGCTGAGGGTAGTATTTCGGTTCAGAATAGTTTGGAATCTTCTTTGGTTGCCAAAGTGAAAGAAAAGTAGGATAGGGATCCTAGTCTGGTGAAGTTGAAGGAGTCAGTCAAGATTAGAAAGTAGAGGTTTTATCCCAAGGAGGAGATAGTGTGTTGCGTTGCTAGGGTAGATTGTGTGTGGTGTGTTGATGAGTTGAGACAATGGATTCTTGCAAAAGCGCATTGTGTGCATTACTAGATTCATCTAGGGGCCATAAAAATATACTGTGATCTTCGAGAAATCTATTTGTGGAATGGGATGAAGAAGTGTAATGCCCCGCAAAATCCTCATCCATTCTGAGCCTTAGACCGTATTTGGTAAAGCAAAAATCAAAGTCTAAATGTTTTAGAAATATCTTCCCAAGTTTGAAATACTTGGAATCATGTGGTAATCTATTTGAGAATGAATTAAGATCATAGAGTTCCCCTAACTCAAGGACGAGTTGAATGTTTTCCTATCGCTCAAGTTTTAGTGAGCGTTAAAACATTGGTCAAATTCAATCGACCATAACTCTTTTTATACATCTAATTAGAGTACCTACTATATATCAAATGAAATCTCTTTGAATTATCTTTCCGAAAATACCAATTTCGTCAAAAACTAATATCGTAGCAAAGAGTTATGCCCATTTTACTCCAGCATGTCAGGCTGAGAAACTGAGTGACGACATTCATGATAAGCTGTCACGAGCATATTGACCATCACCAATGTCTTCATCCCTGGATAGATTGTTACCTCTGGTGATGACATTTTGTGACAAGCCATCATGCCCGTGATGGCCTATCACGAATGTCGTCAACCTTAACCAGAAACTCAAAATTTCACCCTTTTGTGATGACAATTCGTGATGACCCAGCACGGGCCTGACGGCTTGTCACGGATGTCGTAACCTAAAATTTTTCCAGTAACTTAAGGACGTTTTTCCAAGGGTATTTTGGTCTTTTCTCATATTTTGTAGTCCTCTATAAATATGAGCATCCACCTCTAAACCTTAATTTCTCCATTTTTTCTTTCAATTCTCTAAAGAGAATATATCTAGGGTTTCAATTCAAGAACCCTAATCATCCAAAAATTCATCCATAATTCTTCAAGATTTCTTCAAGAACCAGGTTCCTCATAGTGTGGGATTTGAGAATTATTTATTACAAGTGCGGATAGAGTCTTAAGCATTATAATTCATCCAATTTCAAAGATTAAGGTATGTAGATGTTGATTCTTGGGTCCCTTTCATCTAAGAAGCTCAAGATCCCTTTTCAAAACTCAAAGATTTTTATGTTTATAAGTTTTAAATGATTTGTATGAGTTGAAATTGATGTTACATGTGTTGTTGAGTTTTGATTCATGTTTGTTTACAAGATTCATGAGCCTTGACCCTAGTAGATGGAATCCATGTGATATTTGTGATGAATCATCCTTATGTTGCTTTCTATGTGATGTGTTCATGTCAAATAGGTGTAGAAATGGTTGAATAAGCGAAGCATGTCCCCCCTAGGTTTGATAAAGAGCTTAGGTGAAGCATAAGGGCCATTGTAGCATGTTGAAGATGAAACCCCAAATTGTGAGTTAGTTTATGCATGCCTAGTGTTTGATAAAATGCCTAAGTGAATGAATTATTCCGTGGTAGTAGGAAATCCCTAAATAAGTGTGAACCCGTGCATGTATAGTGTTTGTTGAAGGACCTTAGTGAATAAGTGGAGATGTGATAGTAGTAAATTCCCCAATTATGTCCTCTTAATATATGCTAAGTCAAGAATAATTATGCTTTACTTTTATGTTATCGAGTCCTGGGTATTTATACCTGACAATAGAGTTGTTGTCTAGAGCCCATGTTATTTTTTCAATAATTTCAGTTGAGCCATGATTCTCATAACTCAGTGAACTATAGAACTCTGTATCCTTAGACAAGTGCAGAACTTAAGAAAGCTCAGTAATCTTAGTTATCTCAGTAATCTTTGTATCACTAGTAATCTAGCCTCAGTCTGGTAATCAGCTTAGATCTAATAGTATTCAAGTGATTGAATTCTAATCTCAGAAGTGATTCGAGTAATCTATTCCAGCTCTTTATCGTCAGTCAGATACCATGATTCGATACCTTTTCCGTTAGATACGAAACTAAGTAATCTCAGTGTAACTCAATTAAATATTTTGAGAAACATGATAAGTATCAGATTCATTTCATTTGTGTTCAGTTAAGATTTCATTTCAGAGTCTTTCAGTTGGGAGTACAAACTAGCACTGAGCGAGGGAAGGGATGGCGACTCCCCGTCAGAGAGGCTGAGTCGTTAGGAGCAATCCCTAAAATCCAGAACTACATAGCCAGCACAGGATGTAGGATTCCCCATTAGTAGAGGTTGTCACCGTCAGATATGTTTGACTATTATATTACCTCAGGCTAACATCTTGCGAGGGTCATCCCGTTAAAGAGGCTTGACCAGAGAGGTCTTTACCCGTGGGACGGTATTGACACCCTTCCAGCTGGGGTTACAGGTTAGACCCCACCTATGGTAGGCTGGGGCATATCGATTAAGTAACTATATCCTATAGTTGCAGTTTCAGTATCAATCTTTAGAAATCAGGATGTGTGGTACAGTCGTCTATCTCAGTGAGGAGCTCAGATAGTTCCATTGATTTGTGGACTATCCCGTCAGATAGGCTTTGTCTCATATACATATACTTATTATCATATCTAGATATCTCCCATCAGAGAGGCTTGATCCCAGTCTCAGACTATGTTGAGTATTTTTGTTGTCAGATTTGGACATGATCATACTTCTTATCATTGATAATCGCTTTCAGAATAATCTGTTAGAAAAGTTGATCTCTAATTCTTTCAGTCGAAAGTAGTAAGATCAGAAATTAGTCCTTGATATAAGTACATCCATACTCTCAGTTATCAGTATCAGATAAGTCAGTGATTCAGTATCTTAGTGTCAGTAGTGAGTTTAGTCTGCAGTAAAGTGGTATTCGAGTTTTAGTATCTAGAGTTACGGTGATTGTGTTCATGGTCTGTGCATTCATGTACGTGTTCTCATGCGGCATCTTCATGATTATTCAATTTAGATATTATGCATGCATTAGCCTACCTCGTCTACATACTCGTTACATTCTTGTACTAACGCATTTGCGCTATGGTGTTTTATTTGACACCATAGGTTCATAGGAACAGGATCCAGAGTATCCTCAGCAGTTCAGTCCCAGTCAGCAACAGTAGCAGTGAGTCCTCTTCTTTCGAGGATGAATTTCAGTTTACTATTATTGCTTCAGTATTTGTTTATTTTCAGTTGATGGAGTTAGTTGGGGACCTGTCCCATCAACTCCGCAGTTTAGGTAGTTTAGAGGATTTTTAGATGGATGTATTAGTATTCAGTTTCCTGTATTATGAGTATTCATAGATGTGTTGAACCTTATGGCTAGTTTTCGTATTTATTTCAGATATTATGCAGTGTACAGGTACAGATATCAGTAAAGGGTTAGTTTGTGGTCCTTCAGGGTCATAAGCACCGTGTGATATCTCGGGATAGGATCTCCGGGTGTTACAAACTTGGTATCGGAGCCTAAAGTTCAAGAGTATCCTAGGGAGTCTGAAAAGCCGTAAATAGTAGATTCTTGTGCATGGGTGTGTAGCGCGCCACATTTATGTACAAGAGGTTACAAGATGTTCTTAGGAGAAGTTTTCCTTGTTTCAGTGATCATTTCATGCGAGTGAGCATGATATCAAGTTGGTTGTCAGTCTAATCCACTTGTTTCTTCCAATTACAGAGTATGCCTCCTCTTAGAGATTTTATCCGTGGGGTTGATGACCAGCCCCCACAGCCAGTAGATCCTAAGAATGAGAGTGTGTCACATACAGAGTTTTGGGTAGCTTTTTAGGTGCTATCCCAATCTATGACTAATTTTCAGGGCAATCGTCAGGCTGCAGCCCTACTTCAGCCAGATGGGGACTCAGCCACAGCCAGAATCAGAAGTTTCATGAAAATGAACCCGCTAGAATTCTTTGGGTCAGTAGTAGGTGAGGACCCGCAACTTTATCTAGAGGAGGTGAAGAAGATCACCCAGATTATGCATATTTATGAGAAGGAGATTTTGGAGTTAGTATCTTATAGGTTGAAGTATGTTGCTCATGATTGGGTAGTGATATGGGAAAAGAGTAGAGGAGAGAATGCAGCTCCCGTGACTTGGCTGGAGTTTTAGAGTACCTTTCTAGATAGGTTTTTCCCTCTAGAGATGAGAAAAACTAAGGTAGAAGAGTTTATGAACCTAAGACAAGGTTCTATTACCGTGAAAGAGTATTGTCTTAAGTTTAGCCAATTAGCTAAGTATGCTCCTGACTTGATAGCTGACCCTAGAGCGAGTATGAGTAAGTTTGTGACTGGTGTATCCGGGTTAGTGTTGAAAGAGTATAGGACTTCTATGCTTCATAGAGATATAGACATTGCTAGACTGATGATGCATGCGCAATAGATTGAGGAAGATAAGATGAAGGAGAAAGAGAGAGAGAGTAAGAGATCCAAGATAGGTAGTTGTTATTTCTCGCAGTCAGGGTCTCAAGGTGGTAGTAGTTCTCAGTATGGTCTGAGATTTTTAGTTCTAGCTCCATCTTTATCTAGTGTACCCGCACCTATGTTTGGGGGTGTCAGATCTGAGGGAGAGCCAAGCTCCAAAGCCCATAGTAGTGCTAGTGGTGTTTATTCCCATCCGCATTGTGGAGAGTGTGGCGGGCGCTACCAAGGTGTGTGTGGAGATGTTAGTGATGTATGCTTTAGGTGTGGTGATCCAGGCCATAGAATGCGAGAATGTAGGGTGCTGACTCAAAGGGGTAGACTCCATGCGTTTCAGGCTCGCCTTGATCGGGAAAGATCCCCTGAAATAGACCAGGGTATATTATAAGCCCTTCATCTTTATGACGTGCATTGATAGATCCCTTGCTCCCATTTTGATATTATACATTAGCATGAGTCATGCATGAGTTTTAGATATTGATCGGTCAATCATGACCCAGTCTGTAGGTGCCCCGCGCACCGCCCCAATATTTCAGCGAAGTGTGTTTAGAAGGACATAGAGTCCCAAGAGGGGGATATCCCATAGTAATATGATATTGCATGCCATTAGATTCATCCCGATGCATGTTCATATTTTCTTTATGAAGTTAGCATCAGTCGTTATTGCATTGTCAAGTCGTGCTTTTGAAAGTCAGCTTAGCCGGACATTCATGCATTAGATATGCGCATTTAGTAGAAATGAGTTCAGTTTGTCAGTGTGTGATCAGTCATGCATTTTTTAGATCAGCCCAGTTATGAGTCCATGCATCAGATATGTATGAGTGTTATGAGAATTCAGCTATGAGTAGATTCAGTCGAGTATTACATGCACCAGATATGAATCATGCCCAGTGTGAGAACTCTTTGTGTCAGTGGTTCCAGTTGTGTAAGCATGCCTTAAAATGTCTCCGTTTCTTGATTAGGTTCTGTTGATCCGTATTTTCAATCTATCAAGCGACATTCGAGGATGAATGTTCCCAAGGGGGAGATAATGTAATGCCCCATAAATTCCTCTTCCAGTCTGAGCCTTAGAGCTTATTTGGTAAAGCAAAAATCCAAGTCTAAATGTTTCAGAAATATCTTCCAAAGTATGAAATACTTGGAATCGTGTGGGAATCTATTTGAGCATGAATGAATATCATAGAGGTCCCCTAACTCAAGGACGAGTTGAAAGCTTTCCTATCGTTCAAGTTTTAGTGAGCGTCAAAACTTTGGTCAACTAAAATCAACCATAACTCTTTGTATATATGGAATTAGAGGACTCATAATATATCAAATTAAATATATTTGAATTATCTTTCCAACAATACTAATTTCATCAAAAACTGATATCGGAGTAAAGGGTTATGCCCATTTTACTCCAGCATGTCAGGCTGAGAAACTGAGTGACGACATTCGTGATAAGCTATCACGAGCGTGATGACCTATCACCAATGTCATCATCCCTGGGCAGATTTCTAACTCTGGAGATGACATTTTGTGACAATCCATCACGCCCGTGATGGCCTATCATCAATGTTGTCAACCTTAACCAGAAACTCAAAATTTCACCCTTTTGTGACGACAATTCATGACGACCTATCACAGGCCTGATGGCTTGTCACGGATGTCGCCAGCTAAATTTTTCCAGCAACTTAAGAACGTTTTTGCAAGGGTATTTTGGTCTTTTATCATCTTTTGGAGGCCTCTATAAATATGAGCATCTACCTCTAAACCCTAATTTCTCTATTTTCTCTTTCAATTCTCTAAACAGAGTATATCTAGGGTTTCAATTCAAGAACCCTAATCTTCCAAAAAATCATCCATAATTCTTTAAGATTTCTTCAAGAATCAAGTTCGTCATAGTCTGGGCTTCGAGAATTATTTATTACAAGTGCGGATAAAGTCTCAAGCATTAGAATTCATCCAATTTCAAAGATTAAGGTATATAGGTGTTGATTCTTGGGTCCCTTTCATCCAAGAAGTTCAAGAACCCATTTCAAAACTCAAAAATTTTTATTTTTATGAGTTGTTAATGATTTGCATGAGTTGAAATGGATGTTACATGTGTTGTTGAGTTTTGATTCATGTTTGTTTACAAGATTCATGAGCCTTGACCCTAGTAGGTGGAATCCATGTGATATTTGTGATGAATCTTCCTTATGTTGCTTTCTATGTGATGTGTTCATGTCAAATGGGTGTAGAAATGGTTGAATAAGCGAAGCATGTCCCCCCTAGGTTTGATAAAGATCTTAGGTAAAGCATAAGGGACATTGTAGCATGTTGAAGATAAAACCCCAAATTCTGAGTTAGTTTATGCATGCCCAGTGTTTGATAAAATGCCCAAGTGAATGAATTATTCCATGGTAGTAGGAAATCCCCAAATAAGTGTGAACCCGTGCATGTCTAGTGTTTTTTGAAGGACCTTAGTGAATAAGTGGAGATGTGATAGTAGTAAACTCCCCAATTATGTGCTCTTGATATATGCTAAGTTTTTAATACATGCCAAGTGATTAGCAAGTAAGTTATGTCATGATAGTATGAAGTTTCCCCAAGCTATGTGATATCCAAACACATGTCAAGACTGATTTGGGTATGAAATAGTTGAGGTAAAACCTTGTTGAATGGAGTACGATCTAGTAGCATGTTTCCCCTACGTTATTATATGATTGTTATTCAGAGATGCTTAAAGTGACCCATTGAATGCTTGTGATGATGAATGAATGATTGTTGTGATGACTAGTCAAGAATGATTATGCTTTACTTTTATGTTATTGAGTCCTGGTGGTATTTATACCCTATAATAGAGTTGTTGTCTAGAGCCCGTATTAGTTTCTCGATAATTTCAGTCGAGCCATGATTCTCATAACTCAGTGAACTATAGAACTGTGTATCCTTAGACAAGTGCAGAACTTAAGAAAGCTCAGTAATCTCAGTTATCTCTATAATCTCTGTATCGCTAGTAATCTAAACTTAATCCTGTAATCAGCTCAGATCTAATAGTATTCAAGTGATTCAATTCTAATGTCAGAAGCGTTTCATGTAATCTATTCTATCTCTATATCGTCGGTTAGATACCATGATTCGCTACCTTTTCCATCAGATACAGAACTAAGTAATCTCAGCATAACTCAGTCAGATCTTTTGAGAAATATGATCAGTATCAGATTCAGTTCAGTTGTGTTCAGTTAAGATTTCAGTTTAGAGTCTTTCAGTTGGGAGTAGAAACTATCACCGAGCGAGGGAAGGGATGACGGCTCCCCATTAGAGAGGCCGAGTTATTAGGATCAATCCCTAAACTCCATAACTGCATAGCCAGCACAGGATGCAGGAGTCCCCGTCAGAGAGGTTTCACTATTATATTGCCTCAGGCTGACTTCCTACGAGGGTTATCCCGTCAGAGAGGCTTGACCAGAGAGGTCTATACTCGTGGCACGGTATTGATACCCTTCTAGCTGGGGTTACAGGTTGGACCCCACCTATGGTAGGTTGGGGCATATCGGTTAAGTAACTACTTCCTACTATTGTAGTTCCATTGATTCATGCACCATCCCGTCAGATAGGCTTGGTCTCATATACAGATACTTATTATCATATCTATAGATCTCGCGATAGAGAGGCTTGATCTCAATCTCAAACCATGTTTAGTATTCTTATATCATAGCTAGAGATCTCTTGTCAGATTAGCTTGATCTCCATCTCAGATTCTATTGAGTATTCTTATTGTCAGATTTGAACATGATCATACTTTTTATCATTGATAATTGCTTCCAGAATAATCTATTAAAAAAGTTGATCTCTAATTATGTCAGCCAAAAGAAGTAAGCTCAGAATTCAGTCCTTGATTTAAGTACATCCAAACTCTCAGTTATCAGTATCATATGAGTTAGTGATTCAGTATCTCAGTGTTAGTAGTGAGTTCAGTCTGCAGTAAAGTGGTATCCGATTTTCAGTATCTAGAGTTGTGATGATTGTGTTCATGGTTTGTGCATTCATGTATGTGTTATCATACGGCATCTTCATGATTATTTAGTTTAGATATTGTGTATGCATGAGCCTTTGCATTAGCCTACCTCATCTACATACTCGATACATTTCTGTACTGACGCATTTCCGTTATGGTATTTTATTTGATACCATAGGTTCAGAGGCACAGGCTCTAGAGTATCCTTAGCAGTTCAGTCCCAGTCAGCAGCAGTAGGAGTGAGTCCTCTTCTTTTGAGGACGAATTTCAATTTACTATTATTGTTTCAGTTTTTATTTATTTTCAGTTGATGGAGTTAGTTGGGGACCTGTCCCATCAAATCCATAGTTCAGATAGTTTAGAGGTTTTTCATATGGATGTATTAGTATTTAGTTTTCTGTAATATGAGTATTCATAGATGTGTTGAACCTTATGGCTACTTTCCATATTTATTTCAAATATTATGCAGTGTACAGGTACAAATATCAGTAAAGGGTTAGCTTGTGGTCCTTCGGGGTCACAAGCACTGTGTGACGTCTCGAGATGGGATCTCGGGGCGTTACAAGAGGGATATTACAGAGTTTGTAGCTAAGTTCTCCACTTGCCAACAGGTTAAGATTTAGCATCATAAGCCTAGTAGGTCTATACAGGAGTTATGTATTCCCACTTAGAAGTGGAAATTAATGAACATAGATTTTGTGACAGGTTTTCCTCGTACTCATCCGCAACATGATTTAATTTGGGTCATTGTGGATAGGATGACCAAACCATCCCATTTCTTGACAGTCCATACTTCTTATTCAGTCAGGGACTATGCCATGCTCTATATTAGAGAGTTGGATTGGTTGCACGGTGTTTCATTGTCTATCATCTCAGACAGAGTTACTCAGTTCACCTCTCATTTTTTGAAAGTTTATCAGAAAGGTCTTGGTACCCAAGTTTACCTCAGTATAGCCTTTCACCCTCAGATAGATGGTCAGGCAGAGAGGACCATTCATACCCTTGAGGACATATTGAGCGCGTGTGTTGTTGACTTTAAAGGCATTTGGTATGACCATTTGCCTTTGATTGAATTTATGTATACTAATAGCTATCATTCCAGTATTCAGATGGCTCTATATAAAAGGAGATATAGGTCTTCAATTGGTTGGTTTAAAGTAGATTAAACCACTTTGCTAGGGCTTGATCTAGTGTTTGATGCTTTGGAGAAAGTTTAGTTAATCCGGGGGAGGCTTAAGGCAGCGCAAAGCCGACAGAAGTCTTATGTAGATGTGAGGAGAAAGGATCTTAAGTTTGATATTGGAGATTTGTTTATCTAAAGATCTCTCCCATGAAGGGAATGAAGAGTTTTGGTAATAAGGGAAAGCTTAGTACCCAATATGTTGTCCCTTACAGCATTTTGAACCATTTCGAAAGGTGGCTTATAAGCTTGAGTTACCTGAAGAATTAGCATCAGTGCACCCAGTATTCCATATCTCCTTGTTGAAGAAATGTATTAGTGACCCATCTGGAGTTGTTGCCTTATAAAGCGTAGATGTTTAGAATAACCTTTCTTATGAAGAAATTCTAGTCCAGATCCTTGATAGACAAATTCGTAGACTAAGAAACAAAAAAGTTCCCCTTGTCAAGGTTCTTTGGTGGAATTAGTCTGTTGAGGGAGCCACTTAGGAAGCAGAAGAAAATATACGAACCAAGTACCCTCGTCTTTTCTCCGCAAACTCAGATTCATCTTAAGGTGACAATTTTCTTAGAATTTCTCTTTTCCATGCTCAGTTTTTGTTGCATATCATTCTCATGTTAGTCATGTATTCACAAAACTAGTTCATTCATGTGTCATGTTTCAGACTCATTTATGTAATCACTATTTCATCACATATATTTTGCATGTAGTCTCAATTCCTCAGTGTTTTCAGCTTAACTAATCTCATTCGAGGATAAATATTCCTAGGGAGAGATATTGTAAGACCCCAAAAATCCAAACCAATCTTAGAGGCATGTTTCAATCTCATGCAAAGTACTTTGGTAGTTTTATGAGCTAGTTTGATGTGTATTAAGGCCTAAAATAACTCTCAGCTATTAGACGGATCAAAATATTCCTTACCGATTGAGTTTTTGGGAAGAATATTACTTTATTCAACTTCTAACGAGCATATATTTTACTATACTGAGAATTTTCCAGATCAAGACCCACTAAGTTATAGGAAATTGAATTATATTTCAAACGATACCAATTTTGCCCAAATCCGATACTTAGGTGAGAAGTTATGGTACTTTTAGTGAAAAATAGTATCCCAACGCGATAAGGTTGCATCATGGTGATGGAAAAAATCATGTTCGTCCTTTTCTAGTGGACCACTATGATAACGTCGTATTGCGCCAAGCGGCAATTTCACGTCAGTAGGGTACCGCAATGGAACCGTGTCGCGCAATGGTTCCATTTTGGAATTGTTCATTTCCTGTGGCGCAACGCGTTAGCACTGCATCACGCTGTTGGACAAAATAAAGATTGTCTTTTTGTCAGTGGCCCAATGCAATAAGAACTGTATCGCGCCGGAACCAAAAATTGGGATTTTTCTAGTTTGACAATTTATTGTACAGGGACCGTTTGGTCTTTTTCCATGGCCCCAAATCCATACAAAACACGTAATTACAACCCTAAAGAGGCATTATATGTCCCATTACTCATAATTCCTCTCCAAGAAACTCATCATCTCTCAAGAACAAAACCTTAGCCTTCAAGATTCAATATTAATTCTTAAGAAAAAACCCAAGAACTCCAACGAATTCATCAACCTGGGTATGTTAAATGTTCATCCATGGGTCCCTTTCACCCATGGAGTCCATGCATCTAATTTTAAATTCAAAGTTGTGATCTTTACAAGTAATTTTGATTTTTAGTTATGATTTTAACCATTAATTCCCATTAATTGAAACTTTATACCATGTTTACATAAAATTGTTGTTGTTATCAAATCCCACACATTTGGATAATGTTGTTTGATGATTTAAACCGTAATTAGTGATTTTGATATTGATGTTGAAATTATGCTATCACTATAAGCTTTAAACAATTCCCATTCTTAGTTTACATTATACATATAAAGTGTTTGATGAAATGCCTACAAAAATGAATTTTGAATAAATGCTTTCATATTATGTCCCCAAAGTTTTAGTACTATTTTGCTATCATTGCTATCGAATCCTGGGGCTTATGAATACCCAAAAACTTAGTTGTTTACTTAGCCTCAGTATCTTTAGATTAGTTTCATAAATGTTATGAGCAATATAAGTTCAGTCAGTTATCATGGTCAGTTAAACTTAGAACAGTTCATTATTCCAAGTCAGTTTAGTTGGGAGTATGATTTAGCACCGAGCGAGTGTCGGGATGACGACTTCCCCGTTAGTTAGGAAGAGTCGTTAGTATCCGTTCTTGTTATCCAGAACTATGTCGCCAGCATAGTATTTGAGGAATCACCCATCAGTTCAAGATTAACTACCTCCCAGGGGTTACCTATTAGTTTAGCATTGACACTTTTAGTCCATCGGGATAGTACATCAGTGGATCCATATAGCCAGTGTTAGTACCCGTGTCACGGTACTGGCACCCTTCTTACTGGGGTCATAAGTTAGACTAAAATTTGCTCATTGGGGCATGTCAGTTAGATGATAGCTCTCACAATCTTAGTTCAGTATTTGGTATACTTCAGTTCAGGCTTGTATTGACCATAGCATATAGATATCAGTTATTCAGTTATCAGATTTCAGTATTTCAGCTTACAGATTATATTTAGAACAAATTTTATGCTTGGTGTTACATTCTCAGTATTTACATGTTTCATATATTCCATTTAATACTTCATGCTATATATTCAGTCAGTTATTACTCTGATACATAAAACCATGCATATCAGCCTACCTCATTTATCATACCAATACATTCATAGACTAATCGTATACTTGTTTCTTGTACTATGATGTATCATATCATAGGTTTGAACACTCAGTTCCCGAATCACGCATAGACTCTCCAGATTATTAGGCATAGCAGTGGTGTGTCCTCATATTTTGAGGACATAGTTTATTTATCTCAGCTACTTCATCAGTTTTAGTATTTTTCTATTCATTCAGAGTTAGTCGGGGGTTTGTCCCATCAACTCCACAGTCAGTCAGTAGAGACTTTTCAGACTAGTACAGACAGTCAGTCAGTTTTGTTATTATTTTATTCATTTTAGACAGTTGTTTTCAGCAGTTATTTACAAATTTATGATCCATTATTGATTTTAGTTGCTAAAATATTATGGCTTATCAGTTGTTCTTCCTCATATGTTATTATATTATTCATTGTTCACAGCAGGTACCAGCTCATGGGTTAGCTTATGGTCCCTTGGGACTGTAAGCATCGTGTGACGCCCAGGATGTACTCTCAGGGTATTACAGTATGGATGGTTTTATTTGGTACGGTTAGACTCGGTTGGGTCGGTCACGGTCGTGATCCTATTCCAGAGTCTTGATGTAAACAATAATGCTATCTTGTTATATATTTAAAATTTAGCTTATCTAAGGTTGTTAAAGGTGGTTGGGTTAGGTTAGAGAGGTGGTCCCCTGTCCTAGTTGGACTTGGTATACCCATTATATCTAGGCCCTGATTTAGGTCATGACAAGTTGGTATCATAGCCTAGGTTCATGGTCGTTTAGGAAGTCCACAAAGTCGTGTCGAGTAGAGTCTCTTTTAGGTTTTTGTAGCACATCATACTCATAAGAGAGAGGCTGCAAGACATTTAGGAATGTTTTACTTTCTTGAAATTCTCAATCCTAGAATCGTCTCTAATCCTTAGTTATTTGTCTTTCAGATCATGCTTCCTAGATCTGGAGCGCAAAGGATTCCTTCTACCTCATCTGGGGATAATACTGAAGGGGTACCCCCTATGTCTTGAGTACATTTTAGATATCATCGTCCTATTTTTTATTGTACTGGAGTTCCTCTTATTCCTCCTACTGCTCCTCAGGTCCCTCAGGGTAACGTGACAAACTTAGAGTTTCATCAGTCTAGCCATGTTATTGCTCAGATGGTCATTTGTCAGGACGAGCAGGGTACGGCTAATGCTTTTTCTGCTGAGGCCATATGGGTTGGACAATTTATGAAGATAAGTCCTCCTACTTTTATGGGAGTAAAGGTAGAGAAAGACCCATAGGGCTTCTTGGATGATCTGGAGAAGATATTTTAGATTGTGCAGGCTTCTTATGTTGAGAGTGTTAACTTTGCAGATTATGAGCTCAAAGATATTGCTAATCAGTGATATGAGGAGTGGGATAGAGATAAGGGTAATATTGAAGAGGAAGGGTTGTGGGAGGCCTTTTTCCAATGCCTTCATAGATCGTTTTTTTCCTTAAGAGTTGAGGAAAGATAATATAGAGGAGTTTGTGAACCTCAGGCAAGGGAGGATGTCTATAAGGGAATTTTCCTTGAAGTTTCATTAGTTTTCAAGGTATGCTCCTGATTTGGTTGCTGATATGAGGTCAAGAATGAGGAAGTTCACTTTTGGGTTGAATAGAGCTCTAATTTTGAAGAGCAAGACTGCTTTTCTTATTAGGGATATAGATATCTCTAGGTTGACTATTCATATACAGCAGGTTGAGGATAAGAAAAAAAGCAGGTGGAATTTGGGATAGGCAAGGGAAGCGGGGTAAATTTTTTTATTAGGAAGGTGCGCAGTCTCAGGGTGGTAGAGATGGTGGCAAGTGCCATAAAAAGAAGTGGGGGAGTTCTGGTTCCTTCTCTGCTGCCAGTGCTCCTTACCCACAGCAGTCGAGCGACAGGCGTCACCAAGGTGGTGATAATTCTCGGGCTCAGGTTGCCCAATCTCAGGCTAGTGGAGGTCATTCTATTTCTTCTTTCCCTCTTTATTAGTTCTATGGTCATTTTTATCGAGGATTATGTAAGAAAGATAGAGATAAGTGCTTTAAGTACGGTTAGGTAGGCCATCATCTCAAAGATTGTCTAGTTAATAAGGTTTCTACAAGAGCGAATAAGATTTTGGTGGATTTATCTTCTGCTCCTACACCTGGTGGTGTGGTATCTTCTTCTGTTACTGGTCCTGGTTCTAGTGTTGGTCAAAATAAGTTGTATATTTTGGCATTTCGGCAGGAATCCGAGGTATCACCAGATGTTTTTATTGGTATGTTATAGCTCTTTTCTCATGACGTAATTGTTTGCTTGATTTGGGCTCTGCTTTTTCTTATATAACTCCTTATATAGATGTATTTTTTGGTTTTGATTCAGAAATTATTTCAGATCCTTTTTCTTTTTTTACCCAAGTAGGAGATTCGATCATTGCTGAACGGGTCTATTAGGGGTGGGTGGTATCTTTTGGTGACAACCATACCTTGGTAGATCTGTTTGTATTAAGAATGGTGGATTTTGATGTAATTTGGGTATGGATTGGTTAAATTTTTGTTATGCATCTTTAGACTGTCGGACTTGTAAGGTCATTTTTAGGTTCCCCGACGAGCTAACAATAGAATGGAAGGGTTGTTATTTAGCTCCTAAGGGAAGATTTATTTCTTATCTTAGAGATTAAAGGTTAATCTCTAAAAGGTGTCTTTATCACTTGGTTCGAGTTTAAAATTCTGACTTGGAAGGCCCTTCTTTGCAGTCAGTTCCAGTAGTTAATAAGTTTCCAGAAGTCTTTTTGGATGATCTTCATGGTGTTCCTCCATATAGGGGAATAGAGTTTGGTATTGACTTACTTCCAAACACTCGTCCAATATTTATTTCTCTCGTATAGAATGGCTCCAGCTGAGTTAAGGGAACCCAAGGAGCAAATTAAGGATCTTCTGAATAAGGGGTTTATTCATCCTAGTATTTCTCCGTGGGGTGAACTGGTGTTGTTCGTGTGCAAGAAGGATGGTTTTCTTCGGACGTGCATTGACTACAGGCCGTTGAACAAGGTAATGGTCAAGAACAAGTATTCTCTCCCAAGGATAGATAATCTGTTTGATTAGTTGTAGGGTGCTAAGTTCTTTTCCAAGATAGATCCTCGATCTGGGTACCACCAGTTTAATATTAGGAAGGTGGATATCTCTAAGATAGTTTTTTGTACTCAATATAAGCACTTTGAGTTCTTGGTGATGTCATTTCGATTGACAAATGCGCTGATGGCATTTATGAATTTAATGAATAGGGTGTTTAGGCAGTATTTGGATCTCTTTGTCATTATATTTATTGATGACATTCTTGTGTATTCGAGGAGTGAGGCGTATCATGCTAATTACCTCCTTGTGGTGTTGCAGACCTTAAAGGAACAATGGTTGTTTGCCAAGTTCTCTAAGTGTAAGTTTTGGTTGAATGTTGTGACTTTCTTGGGTTTCATTATTTTTAGTGAGGGGATAATGGTTGATCCTCAAGAGGTTGCTGTCGTGAAGAGGTAGCCTAGGCCCACGACACCATCTGATGTTTGAAGCTTCTTGGTTTTAGCCGGGTATTATAGGAGGTTCGTGGAAAGTTTCTCATTGATAGATGTTTCTTTGACTAAGTTAACTCAGAAAAAGGTTAAGTTTTCTTGGTCGGATGCTTGTGAGGGGAGTTTTTAGAAATTGAAGTATAGGTTGACGTCAGCTCCAATTTTGACTCTACCGAAAGGTAGTGATGGGTTTATGGTTTATTATGATGCATCCCAAGTAGGGCTTGGTTGTGTTTTGATGTAGCATGGGAAGGTGATTGCCTATGCTCCCAGGCAGTTGAAGGTGCATAAGAGAAATTATCCTACTTATGATTTGGACCTATTGGTGGTTGTGTTTGCTTTGAAAATATGGCAACATTATCTATATGGTGTTCATGTGGATATCTTTTCTGGTCAAAAGATTCTTCAGTACGTATTCACACAGAAAGAGCTTAATCTCAAGCAAAAAATATGGCTTGATCTTTTCAAGGACTATGATATGAATCTTCACTACCACCCAGGCAAGGGTAATGTGGTTGTCGATGCTCTTAGTAGGTTGTCTATAGGAAGTTTGGCTCATGTGGAGGAAGGAAAGTGGGAATTCATGAAGGATATTCACCGCTTGGTCAATCTTGGACGTTGTCTCTTAGATTCCAAAGATGATGGTGTGATGATACAAGAAGTGGTTCGATCATCTCTTAGTGCAGAGATTAAGGAGAAGCAAGTGTTAGATTCGGTCTTGATGAAAATCAAAAGTGATGTTGGTGGGCAAAAGGTGGCGGTGTTTGAGATTAGTGGTGATGGTACTTTGCGGGACTAAGGGAGGTTGTGTGTTCTAAATGTCAACAGGTTGCGACAAAGCATTTTTTCTAAGGTGAATGAGTCACGCAATATTGTCCATCCTGGTTCAACTAAGATGTATCATGATCTCAAGGAAATCTATTGGTGGAATGGTATCAAAAGAGATATGGTTGACTTCATGGCCAAGTGAATGGTGTGTCAACTGGTTAAGGTTGAGCACATTAGGCTTGGTGGATTGCATCAAGAAATAGAGTTGCCTGAATGGAAGTGGGAGATGATCAATATGGATTCGTTACCGGTCTTCCTCAATCTCAGAATCATTTTGATTCGATTTGGGTCACATGTATAGGATGACCAAGTCTGCTCACTTTTTGACGATAAGGACTACCTTTTCGAAGGAGGATTATGCGAAGTTGTATATTCAAGAGATTATGAGTCTACATGGGGTGCCTGTTTTAATTATTTATGATTGTGGTACACAGTTTACCTCACATTTTTATTGGTCTTTCCAGAATTGATTTGGGACTAAGGTTCGTCTGAGTACTCCTTTTCATCCCCAATTTGATGGGCAAGCAGAGAGAACTATTCAGACATTAGAGGACATGCTTCGGGCATGCGTGATTGATTATGGTGGTAGTTGGGTTGAGCATCTAACTTTGGTAGAGTTTGCTTACAACAATAGCTATCATTCTAGTATTGGTATGGCTCTTTTTAAGGCATTGTATGGTAGAAGGTGTAGATCTCCTATTGGATGGTTTGAGCTTAGCGAAGCGGATATGTTTGGTCCCAAATCGGTTTATCAAGATATGGAGAAGGTGATGGTGATTCAGGATAGGCTTAAGGTTATTTAGAGTCACCAAAAGTCCTATGCGGATATTAGGCGTAGAGACTTAGAGTTTGAGGTTAGGGTTAGGTTGTTCCTAAAGGTGTCTTCCATGAAGGGAGTAGTGTGGTTTAGTAAGAAGAGGAAGCTCAGTCCTCGGTATATTTGTCCTTATGGGATTATCTGGAGAGTGGGTAATGTTGCTTATGAGTAAGAGTTTCCTATGAGTTTGGGTTTGGTTCATCCGGTCTTTCATATTTCCATGTTGAGGAAGTGTGTTGGCGATCCTTATTTGGTTGTTCCTTTGGAAGGGTTGGATATCTTGGATTCTCTGTCTTATGAAGAGGTCTCAGTTGAGATATTAGATAGGAAAGTTCATTAGTTGCAAACCAAAGATGTGGCTTCGGTTAAGGTTCTATGGCGGAACCATAAGGTAGAAGAAGCTACGTGGGAAGCGAAAAAGGACATAAAGTCCAAGTATCCGCATTTGTTTTCAGCCCTTGGTATTCGTCCGGAATGTATGTATTCTTGAACACATCTTTATTTTTTGAGTTTGTTAAAGGGAAGATTAATATCTTTGCCTCTTTATTTTAAAATTTTGGTAAAGGGATGTTTGATAATTAAAATGACTCTACGTGTGGTTACCCTTACCTTATTCTTAATTGGAGGACGAATGTTCCTAGTGGGGGAGAATGTTACATCCTGAGTTTTGTCCTTAGAAATTTTTCCTTAAAATTTATTTTCTGAACCCAAAATGACTCCAGGGTATGAGCCGTATGTTGGGGTATGAGTGGTATGTTCCTGTCGCAAGCTGTCCAATGTTAGTTGGTGGGAAGTTTTTTATCATTGTAACGGTCACAACTTAAGGGTAAGAGTCGTAAGGCTTGGATACGAGTCATATCAGGGACTCGTACGATGGGTAGTGTTTGATCCTCTTGGTAATTTCTTCTGCCAGGTATACAGATCAAGGGTATGGATCGTATGCTGAGGTTATGACTTGGTTAGATAAATCATATATTGGACAGTGTCTGATCCAAGGTTAGAACCAAGCATAAGGAAGGGTACAACTCGTAAGAGGGTCAGTCCTATCCCTGTGATGGATTTTTAAAGCACTTAAGTAGGGGTATTCTAGACATTTACCTACTTACCCAAATTATGACCCACGACTTCTATTACACTTAGGAGGTTATTTACCCTATTATTCTATTCATTAACACAAATAAAACTATTCCTAAACATTCAACAATTCTCTCAAGAGCTTTTGGGGCAAAAAAGCAAGGTTTTCAACTTGGGGATTGCTTTGGGGCTTGCTTTGGTGATTTTCTTCCATCATCTTTCTCAGTTTAAGGAATATTTCTATTCTCTACTTCTTATTTCTAAAAAGTCATGGATTTTATGGTTGTTTTCATGGTTTCAATGGTGCATGGTTTATGGTTTTCAACTATTAACTAGGGTTTTGTTTATAGTGGCTTAGTTATGGTTTCCTATGTTTTATTTATGCTTTTATATGCATCAATGATGATTTTGGATAATTGTATTGCATGGTAATGGTTTAGTGGTCTTTGGAATTGGTTTTGGTTATATTATACCCCCAAGGTGTTTAATGAAATGCTTATAAATATATGTTCATTGCATTGACTTTTTTAAATGGAACTCTTGCTTGTTTTCTGCTTATTCATAAAACTATAAATGGTTAAATGGTTTACAAAGTTTAAAGGCTTATTGGTTTTGCTTGTGGAGTACATAAAAGTCTCCCAAGAGGTTAATATGGTAAACAGAAAGGTCACTTGAGAGTCCCCTTAACCTAAATAGTTTTGCTATGGATAAATCTTACAAGTATGGTTGATATGACAATACCACTTATAAATGGCCTTGGTTAATAAATGGTAATTGAATTTGTTTGGATATGGTTTTAATTTGGACATAAATGGCGGGATGTGTAACTGAGTCGTGGAAGGTGGAGGTTCCGGGGGAACCAAAACTGGAAACTCATATTTGCCGATATGAGGGTTCTTTGATGGCCACGTGCGAGTGTCACATTTTATACTAGAGGGATGTACTAGTCATCCCATGGAATATCTCCTAGTTGTGAAGCTACACGCACTAGGACTCTTTCAGCAGAGGGAGCTGAACCCATACGGCCCATGGGTATGTTTAAACGGCAAGGTTACATAGCCCAGGTAAACATTTTAAATGCATGTTAAAAACGGATTCCCTTTCCCGGCACTTATATATATATATATATGTATGATTTTATTTATAATGGATGGTTTTACTTTGTTGTTTAAATGGCATTATTTTATCCTTATCCTAAGATATATGCTAGAGGTCATTCGCTAACCCGTCTACTGGCAGTTGTAAACCCATGCTATGCAGGAACCGACCGTTTGACTCCTCCTACATAGTGATTGACTCGGGAATAGCATTTGGATTGAAGTGGTGAGATTCCATCTTTCCAGATGGCTCTATTTCATGATAAGGATACTCTTATACATTTTGCTTTTGTTTTCATTTTGGACATTGGTTTTATCCATGGTTGGGGGCATGTCCCAACCAGATATCTTTATTCTTTAGGATAGAGGCTTTGTGGTACTTCTAGGGGTTGGTATGGGCGGGATCGCTATTGGTGTCGGCCCTGGCACTAGAACAAGATGGGAGGCTTGCAGCATCAGATATAATTTCTCACTTTTCCATCTTATTACATTTTGGGTTTGATTATCATATTACGTTTTGATATTCTCTTTGGTTTAGTATGGTATGTATGGTTGGGTTTGGTATGGTTAGATTCGGTTGGGTCGGTCACGTTTGTTATCCTATCCCAGAGTCTTGATGTTAAAAATAAAGCTATCTTGTTATATGTTTGAAATTCAGCTCATCTAAGGCTGTGAAAGGTAGTTGGGTTGGGTTAAGGGTGGTCCCCTCTCCTGGTTGGACTTGGGGCCAATTATGTGTAGGACCTGGTTCGGGTCATGACACATAACATACTCTAAGTATCCCTAAACTGAGAAATCTCTCTCAAAGTGTTATTCAACCAACTACACAACTCCTTTTTTGGCTCGATGGATACATAATTGACATAACCCAAACTAAGGCCTAGTCTTGTCGGGCATCTCAAGTCCAACCAGTATGAAGACCGCCCCCGATACCCAACCATAACTACCCTTCACTCTATGTTGGATGAATTTCAAACATATAACAAGATGAAACAATAATAATCTAAAGATATTAAATAAAGTCTATAAGCATAATCCAACAACCTCAATCAAATATCCAACCAATGCCAACCCCAATGCCAATACCAATACAATGGTTGACACCAATACCGACACCGCCCATGCCCATAGTTGTATGACAAAGCCTCTATGAAGAATCAAAAACATCTGGTCAGGATATGCCCTCGACCATAGCCAAAATCAAACCAAAGAAATAACAAAAATAAAATAAGACCATAGCAATGGAGCCTTCTGGAGTATGGAAGATCACCACTTTGGTATGACTCAAGCCTATCCCCAAATCCAAGTCACTAAGCAGGAGGTATGGTAGTATGGCCGATTCCTGCATCGCATGGGGATACAACACCCGAAGACATTTAGCAGAGTGACCTCTAGCATGTACTCAGGGATAAGATAAAATAATGCCAATAATTCAAAACCAAAGTAAATAACCATATGCAATCACCTACCTATATATATATATATATGTGTATATATCATGCCGGGAAAGGGAATGAGTTTAGCATGCATTTAAAACCTTAACCTGACTTGTGTAGCTTTATCGTCATAATCCACCCATGGACTATATGGGTCCAGTGTTACCCCTTGAAAGGGACCCAGAGCGTGTAGCCGCATGAACCGGAAATATCATAGGGGCCGAGGATTTCCATGTACCCTTTTCCCTCCATGATACATATATAAAAGTATAAAATTAAGCAATTCTTGTGTACCCTATAAGAATATGGTCACCAAGACCAAACCTCATATCAGCAAATATGAGTTTCCAGTGTCCGTCTATCGGACTCACACCTTCACGGTTAGATATCACAACCCGCCATTATTTTCCAATTAAAACATCCAGCACATAACCAAACCACCAATTCAAGGAGTTCATTATCAAGGCATTATGAAATGGTATCGTCATACCAACTATAGCTTACAAGCAATGTCACTAGCTGACACTTAGGAGATTCCCATGTACCCCACAAGATTTCCCATTAAACCAAAACCATGGCCATCAAGGCCTTTCCAAGACATTTAAATTCAGCCATACAAATTCAGGTTCCATTACCATTTATGCAATGCAAAGGTGTCAAGATTAGTCAAACTATGTGACAAAATCATTCTCATTGGCATTTTAACAAATATGTTGAGGCAATATAGTTCCCAAAAGCAAAACAAAGTATCAATTGACCATTCCCACACAACCACATGTTCCAATCATAATTATAACATGAAAAGCTATAAGTAAAGCGTGGGAAAAGATTATCCAACCACGGACAACCAAAACCCCTAACATCTATTTCAAAACCAAAATAAATCCACATTAATACCATGAAAACCATAGATTAAAACATGTTTTTAGTTGAACTAACAATGAGGGAGGAGTAACATGCCTTAAATACCAAGAAAGACAGAGTGATTCACTCTTGAGATCCCCTTATTGATTGAATTGTAGAAACCCTAGCCTTTTCTTTAACTAAGAGCTTGAGAGAGATTTTAAGAATGTTTGATTTAGAATATTAGGTCAATGAGGTCCTAAAAAGTGTTTTATGTCGTGGGATCAAAAGGAGTTAAGTGGAGAAATGTCCAGAATACCCCCAACTTAAAACTATAGAAAACTAACTGGTGGGTACGAGTGGACCCTCTAACACATCACCACAACATACGAGGGGTACCATCAAGTCATCACTAGGTCAGAAAGTTGGACATCATATTCTTATATACGAATAACATTGGTTCACCCCATAGGGACACACTAGGACAAATAAAACCCTTGTCTAAAAGATCCTTGAGTTGCTTCTTAAGCTCCTTCAACTCAGCCAGAGTCGTTCTATATTGGGGAATAGAAATTGGATGAGTGTCCGAAACCAGATCAATCCTAAACTCAATCTCCCTATCGGGAGAAAAAATAGTAATGTCATTAGGGAAGACCTTAGGAAATTCATTCACCACTGGGACAGAATGCAAAGAAGGACCCTCCGAGTTAGAATCTTTAACTCGAACCAGATGATAGAGGCACCCTTTTGAGATTAATCTCTGAGCTCTAAGATACGATATGAACTTCCCTTTTGGATCTAGGGAACCACCCTCCTATTCAATAACTGTCTCATTAGGTAATTTAAAGACAACCTTATGTGTTCGACAGTCTAAGGAAGTATAGCATTAGTGTAACTAATCCACCCCCAATATGACATCAACATCAACCATATCTAATTCAAATAGATCTACCAAAGTCTACCGACCCCCCACAGATACCACACAATCCCCATATACTCTTCTAGCCACCACAGAGTCACCCACTGAGGTATAAATAGAAAAAGGGTCCAAAACACACTCAGAATTGAAGCCAAAATGCACAACCATAAATAGGGTAACATAAGAAAGAGTGGAAACCAGATCAAGAAAATAATACAAATCACGGGAAAAGAGTTTCAACATACCAGACACGATATCAGGTGATGCCTCAAACTTCTGGAAGGTAGTGAGAACATAGAGACGATTTTGACCAGTGATGAAACTAGATGGTGCACCATTTGGTACCGAGGCTGAAGAATAGGAAAAAAGAACCTTGTTTACCCTAGTGGAAACCTTACCAACAAGATAGCTTCTAAGCATATGCCTTAACTGACTGCAGTTGAAGCATGTTGTGCCCAAGTACATACGCAAGTGTACGTGGTCCCACCAAGTAGTAAAGTGGCATTATAAAGCCAAGTATTGTTCCCACAGGGACTTATTTTAATAACTATCTAATTCTAGTTCACTATTTCAATTAAAGTGGTGTAAAAGTAACTGAAAGAGTTTTAAAAGTTATAACTAAATGTAAACTAAACAATGCGGTAAATTAAAGGTCTTAGAGAATCAATAAGGAGAAACCCAGAGTTAAGGCTCCGTAAACAATCATACTAAGATATTGAACTTCAAAAGTTAGATTACTTATCTTGTTTGTTGATTCACAAGGTTGATATTATGATCATGGTTTCCCGAGCCTCTAATCACCTATCTAACTTTTCCCCACAACTACATCATTGAGTGGGGATGTATGAACTAAGCTAAATGCATTTATATTTCATTCCGTAATGAACTAAATAGGTCATGTAGGTATATCTCTATCCTATATACAAATTACAATCTTTATTCTATAGAAGCTTATAATCCTACTTTATTTACCCTTACGTTCTATCCTCTTATTCCCTCTCCCGAGTTCACAAAAATGGATGTATTTTAAGGATCGTGAGTCCTTAAAATAGTTATAACAGGGATAAATAAACAGACAAACATGATAATCAATCAAAAACTAATCAATTCAAAGTAATAGTAATCACGTTCTTGGCCTTAACCCTGAAAAAGGGGCGTTTAGCTACTCATGGACATAGTCGTAATCACCATAGATAAATACAAGATAAAATCCATAAACTAAACTAAAGTAAAAGAATAAAAACCTTAATTTAAGTGTTTTTGTCCCCTCTCTAAGTTTCATATATTTCCAAGGTTTCTAACATCAAGTTCAAGTATCCTATTTAAAGGAGGACAATATAGCCATTTTTGGAGTAGGGTCCATGTCACCCCTCTTATTCCATAGGAATAGAGTGTGCGCCGACCCTTCTATTCCATGGAATAGGGTATGTGCCGCCCCTTCTATTCCATGGGGATAGGGTGTGCATCGTGGCCTCATCTTGGTGACACACTGGAAAGTCATCTTGTAAGCCATATCCATGTACTTCTATCCTAAGCCTTGTCGTGTTTTTTCCACTCGATTTCCAGCTTATGTAACATCGATAAATCATAACAATAAACTCACTAAGGATCATATAGAATCAAACACCATGGATTAGAGCTCAAAACAACACAATATCAATGAAAACGAATGAGAAACTTAAGCTAAGAACTAGTTTTTCCCTTTTTGATATTTAACTACTTGTTCGAATCTAGGCTTGATTCAATTGTACTTTTACACACTATAAACAAGTTGTTCCACAGATAATTATAAGATAATGAACTTAGGAATTCATTACATTCACTAGAATCCATAGAGATCAACTAGAACAACACCTAGCTCAAGCTAGTAAACTATTTTCTCATTTGAACTCTAAGTGACCAATTTTAGTCCAAACTTGTTTGACAAACACCTTAAACATTGGAATCAAGTAATTAAACACTTATATGATCACTTATATCATTATTGATTCATTAAGAACACCAGTAGTCCTAAAAAAAGGCTAAATAAACTAGAATAACAATTCTAAGGTGTATAAATTCACCTTAGATCATCACCCCCCACTTAAAGCCTTGGTCGTCCTCAAAAAACTCTTTACTCTAAGAATCATAAGTTGAGGTGACTCCACTATTCTACTATAAGTAATACACTCAATCTAATACAATGACTACACAAAATGCAAGTTCTTACATTAAGCATGTTATATGCACAATTGATAGTTCAAGAATACTACTCCAAAACATCCTATCCTCAAGAATTGACTCACCTAGTTGGCAAACTCACATATATTGTTTGATCAAAGACACGATACAAATGACCTAACTATCATCAAATATGTGCCCTCATAACAAGAGAATTACCCATAATCACTCACATAATTGCAGTTTATAATAGAATGGGTACAAAACTCAAATTACACTCAGTGTCACAAGGAATTCACAAATTACACAAGATGAACCAAAGGCTTGCCCTTAGTGTAGTACTCCGCTATTATCAAAATGTTAAATCTCAGGATCAAGTAGGTCTTAAGGGATATAATGTAGGTTAAGGGACAGGTAGGAAATATTTTGATCAAGAATAGTGACTATCTTCCATAAGAGCTTAATACATCACACTTTTCATTCTATTCACCTTTAACAACTAATTTCCACCACTTTTATCTACCCCTATCATTTATTTTGCCCCATCTCCTTAAAATTATTCACATACACAATAGTAGGAGTATCATCTATTAATTCATAATTTAATTTTACCCTTATTGACACCCACTTTACATTACACACCCCTATGATAGCCACCCTCAACTTAAGCGATTTGCCTTTGTTGAGGTGCATAATGTTCAAGGAGGACCAGGGCCAAAACAGGTTCATTGAAACCCAAATAGTCTAAAAATAGGCTAAAAATGAGAATTTCTTTAGCACAAATTTCTCTAACTCCCAACTACAACACACCAATTGTACACACCAATAACTATTACTTTGGGGCATTACTTTAACCTTTCTTCTACTTGAATTTCAAATTCCTTAACTCAATTAATTTTACACTAAAGTGCTTAGGAGCTTTGGATCAAATTAAGATCTATTAAAGAAGGGGATACAGGCCACATATAAGGCTGCCAAAGAAAATAAGCTAAAGGCTCAATGGGGTTAACTAGGATTATGCACAAGGGTAGGTAAAAGAGGTTATGAAACAAGGCTATAAAAGAATTGCCAATATTATCTCCTAAAATCACACTCTTTATTTCACTTTGCATACATACACCAGGAAAGTTCTAGACATCACATGCATCTAGGAATACACAAACCTCACATACACATGGTACATGCTCAACTCAAGTAGGATCATTATTGACTCTTAACTAAATAATCACATGAATTTAACATTAAGACAACAAGTACAAGAGTCATACTCTAGAGCCTAAGCATCTGAAAAGTAGTAATTCACACAATCAACATGTTTTTACAACTAAAACACTTGCATCATGCAGTCAAATATAGCAACAACAAGAATATCCCACACAAAAAAATTTAAAATTACTCCTAAAAATAGAATTTCCCACCCCATACTTAAAAATCTAATTTCTCCCAAAAGTATAATTAAAATTAGAGATAGAAATGCTCTCTGAGGACTCTAGGCCTAGCTAGTAGGATCTTTACATATCAAGGGGGTCTGGGGACCCCATACTTAGTCTTCGCCATGCTCCTTAGCTTAGGTTTTCTGGTACTCAGACTTCCCATCACCTTGTGACACAACAAAACAAAAGCTATGTGAATTAAAAACTAAAAATATTGAAAATAAAACCTACCTTAACTTAGGTTGCCTCCCAAGAAGTGCCTGATTTAGTGTCACGGCATGATCCAATCTTTGACTTATCTATTTTACTTCATCCTTTTCGTCTTACTTGGATACCATCTTCTTATTTATTTCTGACCTATTGAGTGTGAACTCTCAAGGTGAACAACTTTCTCCATAATAACCTTTTCAGGCTCATCAATCTGTATCAGTTTGGGCTAGGGCATTTATGGCTTGGGAAGCTCAATAAGGAAGTCTGAAGAGATCTTTAGTGGACTAAACTCCACCACCCCACACTTATTCCCTTCAATCAATGTAATCATGCACAAATCTTGGTAGTGGGATAGTGTGTTGAGTGGTTTAAAATATTAAAAACCACTTCTTCATTAACCAACCTCATTGTGAGTGTGTCGTCTCTCATATCTATTAATACTTCTCCTGTTGCTACAAATAGACATCCCAAGATGACTGGCACTCTTTCATCTGCCTGAAAATCTAAAACAATAAAATTAGCAGGAATAAAAAACTTACCAACCTTGATAAGAACATCATCTATGATTTCTTTAAGATGGGCTAGGGTCCGGTCAACCAATTAGAGTATCATAGAGCTCGATCTTGGATTCCCCTAGCCCAAAGTGTTGAACAAGGAGAGGGGCATAAAATTCATGCTTGCCCCCAAATCACTAAGTGCGTAGACCACTTCACTATTGATAATTTGAATGGGGAGCATGAAACTCCTAGGGTCTTTGAGCTTTTTGGGGATCTTCTGCATTACCACAGAACTACACTCAGTCAGTACTACTATCTCAACATCCTACAGCTTAACTTTGTTAGTGACCATGTTCTTCAAGTACTTAGCGTACTTGGGCATTCCCTGCAAAACATCTATAAGAGGAAGGTTAATGTGAAGCTCTCTAAACGTGTCAAAGAACTTCTTGAAGCATGCATCTATCTTTGATTTTCTAAGCCTCTGTGTAAAAGGAGGTGGTGTTCTCTCCTTTACCTGTTTAGCAACTTTTTTTTTCAAGTATTCAGACTTCCTCAAATTTTCAGCAACTTTTCCATCTATCTGTTGAGGAGCAAACTCTTTATCTCCCTCACTAGTTTTCTTTGGAGGTTCTTTATTGATATCTTTACCACTCCTCAAAGTGATTGCCATTTTGTTTAGGAGATTCAGTATCACTTGGCAAACCACCTTGAGGCCTGGTATTTTGCGCTCCTGCCATCTAACCTATGCGCATCTCCAAGTTCTTTGTAATAATCTGCTGGCTCTTCATATCTGCTACTAAATGTTCTTGAGTAGACATAATATTCTTTAAAAACTCTTCAATATTGCTAGTTTGAGCTGTTGTCTAATTCTCTTAAATCTGCTACTGTTGAAACTGTTGTTGCTGGTTGTTCCAGGATTAAATTGGTGGTTGAGTCTACCACTTTTGATTGTAGGTATTCCCATAATTCAACCTTTGAGCATTGCCCACAAACATCACTGACTCAGGATTTGCACCACATATGGATGCATAATGACCACTGTTGCCACAAACCACACACCAAGTATTTGCCTTATGAATTGCACTAGTTATTGTTGCAGGTTGTGTAACCCCTAATTTTATATTGTTGAGCTAAGTAGTTAACTAATTTTGTAGTGTAACAATCTGAGATGATATAGCAATTAACTGGTCCACCTCCAACATGTCTGCAACATTCTTTGGAGCACTTCTTAAGTTAGCATGCCACTTAGGATTCCCTTGTGCAATTTGGTTCAACAAGGTATATAGCTCATCATACATCAATTCCAATGCTTGATCACCTGTAGCTAAATTTAGCAAAAAAATTTTGTTGTGATCAAGTGCCTCAACAAAAGTGTGAGCTAGTACCTCATTAGACTACTGATGATATGGACAGTCCCGAAGAAGAGCTTTGAACCTCTTTCACGCATGATATAATTTCTCATCTAGCCTCTGTTTGAAGCTCACAATCTCACTATATAGTCTCGCAGTCTTGCCAGATGAAAAGAATTGGATGAGGAATTTCTGGGCTAAATCATCCCTGGTAGTGATTGAACTTTCCGGCTCAGCGTTCAACTACTTCTTCATTTCTTATAATAGTGAAAAGAGAAAAAGTGTCTGCCTAACATAGTCAGTTAACACACCCATAGGGATGAATGTGTCACTGATCTCCAAGAAGTTCTGCAGGTAGACTTATAGATCTTCACGTGAAAGCCCCATAAGCTGTCCACTGCTGATAAAAAGTTGCACCATATTATGTTTTAGCTCAAAGTTACCTCCAGCAACTGGTTTTTGAAAAGGGGAGGTCAAATTCATCGAAAGTGGGATTGCCACTTTATGAACTATTCTACGGGCTGGTGGCTCTTCATCCATGAAAGCAGGATTGTCTTGTTCCTCTTGAATTTGTGGAAAACGGTATAGAAGGATTGCTTCTATCCTTTGTTGTAGGAAGCATTGCTCGGGTTTAGGGTCTAGTTCAACCAATTCCCGATCCCTTTCCATCTTACTAATCTGTAAACTGATTTCCTATAAAGTCAATACCAAGACCAAGCGTAAACCACCAAAGAAATCTAAAAAGTAAAACTAAGACTAAAATAGTTGCCAATTTACAAGTCCAGGTCAACAGCGCCAAAAACTTGTGGCACCCAAGGTCACACGCAAGTGTATGTTGTCCCACCAAGTAGTAAAGTGGCCTTATATTGCCAAGTATCGATCCTATAGGGACTTTTTTAACAACTATCTAATTCGTTCACTATATTGATTAAAGTGGTGTAAAATTAAGCGAAAGAGTTTTGAAAGTTATAACTAAACGTAAACTAAACAATGCAGTAAATTAAAGGTCTTTTAAAATCAATAAGGAGAAACCCAGAGTTAAGGCTCTGCGAACAATCATAGTAAGCTATAGAACTTCATAAGTTAGATTACTTATCTTGGTTGTTGATTCACGGGGTTGCTAGTATGATCATGGTCTCTCGAGCCTCTAATCACCTATATAACTTAGCCCCACAACTACATCATTAAGAAGGGATGTAAGAACTAAGCTAAATGCATTTATATTTCATATATTGTGAACCAAATAGGTCAAGTACATATATCTCTATCCTACATGCAAATTACAATCTTCATTCTATAGAATCTTATAATCCTACTCTATTTACCCCCCTATTTTATCCTCTTATTCCCCTTCCCGAGTTAACAAAGACGACAAAGGATGTATTTTAACAAGGATAAATAAACAACTAAATATGATAAGCAATAAAAACCTAATCAATTCAAATCGATAGTAATCATGTTCTTGGCCTTAACCCCGGAAAGGGGGCATTTACCCACTCATGGACAGTCATAATAACCATAGATGAATACAAGATAAAATCCATAAAATGAACTAAAGTAAAAGAAGAAAAACCCTAATTTAAGTTTTTTCCAGCTCCTCTCCAAGGTTCATAGCTGTCCAAGGTGTCTAACACAAAGTTCAAGTGTCCTGTTTATGGGACAACAATTTGGCAATTTTATGATTAGGGTCTGTGTCGCCCCTCTTATTCCATAGGAATAACGTATGTTCCACCCTTTATATTCCATGGTACTAGGTTGTGAACCACCCCTTTTATTCCATGGAAATAGGGTGTGAGACGCAGCCTCATCGCGGTGAAACACTGGAAAGTCATCTTGTAAGCCATATCCATGTCCTTCCATCCCAAGCCTTGTGGTGTTGTTTCCACTCAATTTACAGCTTGTTTATCATCCATAAATCATTAAAATCAACTCACCAATGATCCTATAGAATCAAACACCCCAGATTAAAGCTCAAAACAACACAATATCAAGGACAATGAACTAGAAACTTAAGCTAAGAACTAGTTTTGCCCTTTTTGATCTTTAACTACTTATTCGGCTCTAGGATTGATTCAATTGCACTTTTAAACACTATAATCAAGTTGTTACACACATAATTATACAATAATAATCTTAGGAATTCATTACACTCACTAGAATCCATAGATATAAACTAGAACAACACCTGGCTTAAGCTAGTAACACTAGTTTTTTCATTTGAACTCTAAGTGACCAATTTTAGTCCAAACTTGTTTGACAAACACCTTAAACATTGGAATCAAGTAATAAAACACTTATATGATCACTTATATTATTATTGACTTGTTAAGCACACAAGTAGTCCTTAAAACAAGGCTAAATAAACTAGAATAACAATGCTAAGGTGCGTAAATTCACCTCAGATCAAAGCACTTGTCCCTTATCTCAGCATATAAACCGCCATGAAAACGACCATAAAATCTACAGGGAGGATATGATGGAGCTGATTGGGGCCCACTAGCCTGTGATTGGGCACCCTGCGCCTTATAGTTGTCGCCACTCTATAAACACCTGTCACACGAAGGCTTTTGTTAGGGAGAACTAGTTATTGAGTAAGACCTAGAATTTCCCCACTTCTTTTTGGGCCACTTTCCACTATCCCTGCCACCCTATTGTTGGCCACCACCCTTCTCCGTGTATCTAAACGTCTTATTTTGCTTCTCCCCAATCTCTACCAGCATCTTCTTCTCTTTCTCTACTTGCTGCATGTACACAACCAACCTGGAAATATCCATGTCCTTGTTAAACACGGCAGCCTTACTTTCCAATATCAAGTCTCAAGACAACCCAGAAGCAAACTTCCTCATTCTATCCCTCATGCTAGAAAACAACTCCAAAGTATACCGAGATAACTGTTGAAACTTCAAGTCATACTTTTTGACTGATATCTTACCTTGCTTCAGGTTATCAAACTTTTCCACCTTCACTTCCCTCAACTCCTGAGGAAAGAAGTGGACCAAAAAAGCACTAGAGAAACTATCCCATAAAGTTGATTCAGCATCGTCACCCCTTGACTGCTCCCATTCCTCATACCATTGGTATGATACATCTTTCAGTTGATAGGCTACAAATTCCCCACCCTCCATATTAGAAGCATGCATAACACAGAAGATTTTTTCCATCTCATCCATAAAAGCTTGAGGGTCCTCCTCCACCTAAACACCAGTGAACACAGGACGATTCAACCTAATGAACAGGCCAACCCTTATGGACTCAGAAGATGGAGTAACAGAAGCACCACGCTCGGACTGAGAAAATACCAACTATGCCAACATATGAATAGACAGATAAAACTCAGCATTTATCACGATAGCCTAAGGAGCTCGAGAAAGGTTGAAGGGAACCGATGGAACTCCAAGTTGACAATCAAGAACTGGACCCCTAGACTGGGTCTGGACACCAAAAGTAGAACGGGTCCCATCAACATTGTCCTCGAGTAGGAAATAGGAGTTTCCGTGAGCTTCAGATCATCGAGATGGCATGATTTAAAAATTGAACAAATAGGAATTAGAGAAGATTTTAGGACCTTAGACTCCATAGCTTGACAACAGAACATAAGAAGGAGAAACAATCCTAAATGCCTTGTAGCCTCTCCTTTATGAGTATGGCGTATTATACACCCTTAAAAGAGACTCTACTTGACACGGATTTGTCGAACACCCATTTGACCATGAACCTAGGGCTCTGATACCAATCTGACATGACCCAAACTAGGGCCTAGTCGTGTCGGGGATCTCAAGTCCAATCAAGACCGGAGACCGCCCTCGATACCCAACCATAATCTCCCTGCACCTTATGTTGGATGAATTCGAACATATAACAATATGAAACAATAATAACCTAAGGATATTAAATAAAGTCTATAAGCATAATCCAGCAACCTCAATCAAATATCCAACTGGTGCCAACCCCAATGCCAATATCAATACCAAGATTGATACCAATAGCGACACCGCCATGCCCATAGTTGTCTGACAAAGCCTCTATCCAGAATCAATAACATCCGATCGAGATATTCCCTCCACTATAGCCAAAATCAAACCAATAAAATAACAAAAAAAAGTCCATAGCAAATAATGGAGCCTTACAGAGTATGGAAACTCACCACTTTAGTCTGACTCAAAGTCGTCCCCAAATCCAAGTCACTGAGCAAGCGGAATGGTAGTATGGCCGATTCCTGAATCGCATGGGGATACAACGCTCGAAGATGATTAGCAAAGTGAATGCTAGCATATACTCAGGGATAAGATTAAATAATGCCAGTAATTTAAAACCAAAGTAAATAACCACATGCAATAATCTACGTACATATATATATCATGCCGGGAAAGAGAATCGGGTTTAGCATGCATTTAAAACCTTAACCTGGGTTGTGTAGCTTTACCATTATAATCCATCCACAGGCTATATGGATCCAGTATTACTCCATGAACTCCCCAATGCCTGTAGCCGCATGAACCAGAGATATCATACGGGTCAGGGATTCCCATGTACGTTTCACCCTCCATGATACATATATACAATTATAAATATCGGGGATTCCTGTGTACCCCACAAGCATATGATCACTAAGACCAACCCTCACGTTAGCAAACATGAGTTTCCAGTGTTCATCTATTGGAATCTCGCCTTTACGGTTAGCTATCACAACCCACCACTATTGCCCAATTAAAATATTCAGCACATAACCAAACTACCAATACAAGGAGTCTATTATCAAGTCATTGTGAAGTGGTATCGTCATACCGACTATAGCTTGCAAGTAATATCACTAGCCGACACTTAGTGGATTCCCATGTACCCCATAAGATTTCTAATTAAACCAAAACCATGACATCAAGTTCTTTCCAAGCCATTTAAAATCATCCATACCAATTTAGGTTCCATTACCATTTATGTAATGCAAAGGTGTCAAGATTAGTCAAACTATATGACAAAATCATTCTCATTGGCCTTTTAACAAACATGTTGAGGACATATAGTTCCCAAAAGAATAACCAATTATCAATTGACCAATCCCACGCAACCATATGTTACAATCATAATTGTAACATGAAAAACCATAAGTAAAGCATGGGAAAACATTATCCAACCATGGACAACCGAAACCCCCAACATATATTTCAAAACCAAAACAAATCCATATTAATACCATGAAAACCATACATTAAAACATGTTTTTAGTAGAACTAACAATGAGGGACGAGTAATATGATTTAAACACCAAGGAAGACGGGGAGATTCACTCTTGAGAGCCCCTAATTGATTGCCTTGTAGAAACCCTAGCCTTTTCTTGAACCAAGAGTTTGAGAGAGATTTTAAGAGATTTCAAGAGTGTTTGATTTAGAATATTAGGTCAATGAGGTACCGAAAGGTGTTTTATGTCGTGGGGTCAAAAGAAGTTAAGTGGAAAAATATCCAGAATACCCCTAATTTAAAACTATATAAAACTCGTCGGTGGGAATGAGTGGACCCTCTAACTCATCACCATAACATACGAGTGGTACCATCAAGTCATCACTAGGTTTGAAAGATGGACACCACGTTCTGTCCAACATACGACTCCCCTGACCAACCCATCACCATACCATATGACTAGTATAATCTAATCATAATTTAAGCAAAACATCAAGGGATAGACACTGGTAACATACGATTGGACCCTAAACCTCTCGTCACAAGACCATATAACTCGTTTGGAGTCTACCGTACCAAGGACAAAACTTGGTCAACAACTCACTAACGTACATATGACTAGGGTCCCTAGACCCATACCCATACCATATCGTATGGTGGGTCGTTACAAGGACAGTTAGTTCAAAACTCAGAAAATTTCCAAGGGGCAAAACCCAAGGTGTTTCAATAATCTACTAAATTCAGATAAACACTAACCCTACTTTATTGCTACTAAAATTTTGGGTTTATGCTTCAAACTTTAGATCGTATGTTGTCATAGAATTATGAGAAAGGATCTGAGAGCACATCTGGCTTTGACTTAGTGCATAATTTTCATGAATAAAAATAAATATTTTCAATGTTTGGAACATAAGAGAATTGATGGGATCCTTTTAAGCCCGCATGCAATCTCAAAAATGTCTGTGGAGATTGTCTGAAAAAACTCTATTAGTAAGAATTTAAACTTGACTATTTCTATTACCTCAAAAATAAGGCCGAGTTGGCATGAACAGAGCAATGTAAGAATCTATATAGATTTCTTAGAGAACATCTTTACTTCACGATCTCAGATATGAAAGAAGGGAAACATTTTTAAATGTCTCGTATCCTTTCAAAAAAAAAGTACAGATGTCCCTGTACCATTATACAAGACTCTACTAGACACGGCTTTATAGACACCCTAGGACACTTGAACCTTATGCTCTGATACCAAGTTTGTCACGATCCGAGACTACCCCCTAGTCGTAACACGGTGCTTAGAACCACAGGTGATCCCAAGCTAACCCATGTACTGGTATACTGCTTGAGAAGCTAAGCATAATCAACATGATATAAGTTGTTTCAATATCATGGTTGTACGTAAAAATTGTAAGACATAGTGAAATTTCTAAATTATGAGCTAAAAATATTATTGTAAGATGGAAGGTGGTAGAAGCATGAATATTATATGTAAATCTCAAGTTAAATCTAAACAAACTGTAAAACCGTACTGAGGGTCATGTATAAATACTGAGAATGAATGCATGAACATGTAAAACAAATGCAAGACTAAGTAAAGCATGTACTGAAATAATCTGTAAACTGACTAACTCAATAGCTGGTAAACTGAACACCTGGTCATGCAAACCTGAACTGATATAACCTGAGTACTAAACTGAAACTATGGGAGCTATCATGTAATCGGCATTCTCCAATTAGAGATAATCAGGGTCCAACCTATAACCCAGTTGGAAGGGTGTTGGTACCTTGACAGGGGTACCAACACATGGCTGATGATGTATATCCACAAAGTTGATGTCCCGAAGGACTGGGGTGTCACCCTCGACTGGCAGGTGCCCCTAACAGAGTTTCAACCCTCAAATGGCAGGAAGACCTCTCAAGACCAATGCTAGCTATATAGTTCTAGAACTTAGGGACTTCTACTAAAGGTCTCACCCTCGATTGGATGGAAAGGCTTCATTTCTAAATTCGCCCGGTGCTAAATCCAACTCCCAACTAAACTGACACTGGTACTAATTAAAGTTAATAGGACTCACAACTGATAATTGTTCAATATGAATATGATAATCTAAATATGGTGATAAAATAAAGATTTAACTGACTTGTTTCTTGAAATCAGAAATATGCATAAATATATAGGTATCAGGTGTTCATAACCTCTAGCACTGAATAATACTTTAAATACAATCATATCATTTAAATCACTATAAGGAAATTCATGATTCAAAGATCCAAAACATAGAATATATCATAATATTAATGAAATCCATGATTATGAGTATGGGAATATGTTAAGCTTATGAGGACAACATGCCCACATGGTTCAATTCATAAATTGATAGATTAGCATGGTGTCAACTGAACATGATGTGGATGGATAAAATTATAGAGCGTATTAGAGAATAATTCACATAGGGAAACACATTATCATGGGTTGTACTCAAAACTATTCAGAGAAAATTTAGTAAATTCATACTTGACATGGGAATTTCATAAAAAGAGAGAAAAGGATCTATACTTGAAAAACAAAGGATCCTAAAGACTCAATGGGTATAATATACCCATTGATGAAAATCCACATATCTGGACTTGTTGATTTATTAAAGGAACATTTGAGTTGGGATCCCTTGAGGTTGAATTTTTTAGAGAAACCATTGTTTTAGTGTACTGTAGAGTATTGAGAGGAGAGAAATCAATGATTAAAGTATAGGGAATGAGGTAAAATGTGACTTTATCAATTATAGTGTCATTTAGGATGTTAATTACCAAATTTCCCTCAAAAAATTGAAGAGAAACACAGGTTTCAGCTTTCCTGAACAAGGTCTGTGCCATGCTATTTATCGCGGAGCATAAGGTCCATGCCACGCTTCTTATCGCAGAGTAAAAGTCATGTACCACGATGCTTATCGCAAAGCATAAGGTCTTTGCCACACTGAAATCGCCGACCCTCACTGGTTTCTCATGAAAATGCTCATAACTTTTTACTCGGGTATCGAATTAAGTCTAATCAGATGCATTAGAAAGAGGATTCAATTACCTATAATTTGGTGGGTACTGAGCTCCGAAATTCCATATATTCTAGAATTTATACACGTTCAAAGTTGACCCTGGTAGGATCAAATACAAAAATTTGGTCGCATAAAAAATTCTCAATTCGACTTTGCTCCAAGTGTTTCCTATGAACATTTTTCACCTCGCACTCTTCACACTAGGCTAAGGATCATAACACTTAAATCCACATAGGAATCATTGGTTTTGAGTTAATACACATAGAAATGATGGTTCGAATTCTTTCCCAAAAATGCGGAGTGTTACAGTATCTTTGAGACATGTGTCTCGTATATATTCGGCATTACTTCTATTCTTTTGTTTTCGCTTTTGTGTTCTTTAATGACTGCTCTTTGGGTTGGGCTATGCTTACTTGTACGGAGGGTGTGACAAGTGCTATTACGTTCCTATTTTGGATCATAACATACAATATGTTTATTTGATTAAATTTGTGTATGTGAACTATAGACAACTATCTAACATATATTTAAAGTTGCTAGTTACAAGTTACTTTGATGAATGTAAAAGCTAGTTGATTGTATAATTTGATAATAATGGATCTTGGACCTAAATTAAACCCAAAGTTTGCTCATTAGAGAAGAATTCTCCAAGTCCTTGTGAGGGTCCAGTGAGCGGGGGGGCTCAAACACGTTTGTGGTCTAAAGCCAAAAAAACTGAATGGAAACCTTAAGTTTTTTAGAAAAATTGATAACTTTATTTCTATAAAGTATGTTTTTTCCGTTTCTTGAGATGTGAAGTTCTTAAGTAATACTTTTTCTATTATCAATTTATTCTAATAATACTTTATCAATTGATAATATAACCAATCAGTTTAATTTTATTTAGGACACAATGTTCCAGATATATTAAACTCTTTCTAATAATTCTTTTGGGATGAAAATCATTTTTTCCCTCAAACTTTGCTTTTAAAAATCAAACTCTCCCCTCAACATTGAACAATAATCATACTCTCCCCTATGTCCTATGAAATGTTAATTTTTCCCTTGTAATTTTAATACGATAGAACTAATAATATTTTCAATAAATAAGGAAGAAATGACCATTTGTATAATACCTCTTCATATTATATATAATATATATTTTTTAACCTAGATATTTATAGCACTTTATTTAAGTTTATTAATATTATAAGTAAAATAGTACTTTTTATAAATTTTGTCACAAAATTTTATTTTATTTTTTAAGATCACGATTTCAATATTTTATGTATTAAAGAGTCGTTTGGTGTGGGGTATAATTATAATAATTCAGGAATAAAATTCAAGATTATTTTATCCTATGCTTGATTAAAGGTATTAATTAGTTTCAAAATTATTTATCCCACTTTTTATACTACAATGATGGGATAAGTTATCACATGTACATGTTGGTACAACTTATTTCGGGATAACTAATTCCGAAATAATTTGTTCCCAACCAAGCCACCCCTAAGTGTGTATATATGTGTGTACATGCATGTGCGTATATTTTTTGTGTTTCACCATTCTCTTACTACATCCATCTCATATTACTTGACTTTTGTTGACATGACACAACCCTTAAGAAATTTTATTTAGAAATGTATTTTACTAAAGTAACCTTATTAACGATACTTTGAAACATTAAATTTGTCTACACTGCTACTTTATGTAGTTATTTAATACCAAGGGTTAAAAAACATAATACAATTCTTTTTATTTCATAAATTAAATTAAAACAACTATTTTAGTTTGAAAGTCAAGTGATATGAAATGATATTATCTATTGTCTATATAAATAAATAAGTTGTGGTTGTTATTAATAGAGTATTACATAAATTATAATTTAAAAAAATAAATATAATCTTTAAAAATTCGGCCATATTTATATTCATTATTTTGTATTTTCTACATTGAAATATGCTTATAAAGTTAATATTACTTATTATTTTCACTTGTAAAATAAATATTAGAGTTTTGATTATTAGTAATATAATTAATTTCATTATTATGCTAATTTACTTCATTATAGATCATCATTAGCTTATTTATAATCTATAATATATTAAAAGTGTGAAGGGTCTTAGAAATGTTATTCGAACTTTTTTTCCTTCATTAAAATTCATTGTTTTAGACAAAATCGTCTTTTCACTATTTTTTAATATTTAATAGTTAAAAATTAATTAAATATATTTATGATAAAATATTTTCTTATGAGAAGTCATAATAATTAATGACAACTAATACTTTTTCATTAGTTTAAGAATTTTAAATCAACTAAATTTGATTTTAAGGAGATATGAAAAATCGAGAAATAAATATAAAAGAGTTAGAATAAGAAAAATGCAAAAAAATGATCCACCAACTAATTGAAACTTTTGATGGTAAAATATATACGTGTTTACACTAAAATATATATTTATGTTTACATTATTATATTAAAGTGGGCAAAATGACCTTCTGGACCCTTGTACTATGTCGGTTTTATAAGTTGGACACTTCTACTTGCATGTTTGTCATCTGGACCCTTAAACCCATTAAAAATTAACATTTTGCACCCTTTGACCGTTGACCTTGCCTATGGGGCATTGAAATGGTGACTAGGACAAAGAGAGTCTAGCTACTCGCATGGGGGTGCGAGTGGGGGTCAATTTTTGGCCAATTTTACATTGAAATAATTAAAAAAATAAAAAATATATTAAAATTAAAAAAAAGATCTTTTTTCCCTCCATCTTTTTAAATTTAAAAATATTTTTAAAAATTTAAAAATATTTTAAAAAGTTTAATATAAAAAAAATCCCTCCCCACCCCACCCCCACACCCCACTCAGCCCCGTCCCACCCCAGCCCCAGCCTCCTACCCCACCCCAACACCCGTCCAGCCCTTCCCCACCCCCAGCCCATCCCCACCCCCCACACCCTACCAGCCCCACCCCACCCTCAGCCCCTCCACCCCACCTCAGCCCCGTCCCCACCCTTCATACCTCACCAACCCCTCCTACCCCAACCCCCACCTCTCCCAGCCATGTCCCCACCCCCAGCCCCCACACCCCACCCCAACACTCTTCCAGCCCCCCCCCCCACACCATCTTCACTTTTTATTTTTTTATTTTAATTTTCCCTCAATTCAATTCTTTTCATTTTTTTTGAATAAAAATTTAAATTTAAATTAAAATCTTTTTTTTTGGATTCAAATTTAAATTTGAATTGAAAGTGAGTGATAGTGAATATTGAAAAAAAATAGTGAATTTCTCTTGAAAAAAATTAAACCTTTGGTGAATTTTTTAAAGATATTCAAATTTAAAAATCAAAAATTTATTACGTTTGTATATATGAATTTATAGTTAAAAATTTAAATTAGTTGGAGAAGAATTTTAATTATTTGGAATGAATTTGATGTTTAATTTGTGAGCAAAAATAAAAACATGATTATTCAAATTTTTCTACAATTATAATTTTTTCTTATTTAATTAAATTAATTTTAATATTTAATTTGTTATTTAGTTTTAAAAATGACTTGGAATTTAATGTAATAAATTTTTAAATTTTTAAATTTTTAAATTTTTAAATTTTTAAATTTTTAAATTTTTAAATTTTTAAATTTTTAAATTTTTAAATTTTTAAATTTTTAAATTTTTAAATTTTTAAATTTTTAAATTTTTAAATTTTTAAATTTTTAAATTTTTAAATTTTTAAATTTTTAAATTTTTAAATTTTTAAATTTTTAAATTTTTTTTATTTTTTTTAAATGACGTGGCAGATGAGACAAACATGACAGCTGATGTGGCAGTGACGTGGGGAGAATGTGTTACACTCCCCAAAAAAGGGTTTAAGATATTGCTTTTTAGTGGGTTCAGAGGTCCAGATGGCAAACATGTAAGTAAAAGTATCCAACTTACAAAACCGACATAGTACACGGGTCCAAAAGGTCATTTTGCCTATTAAAGTGTGAAGAATCTTTGAAAAGTGCACTACTAGAAAAAATAGGAAAAGCAACCACAAAAATCGACCACACGTAGTCGTTTTTCCTATTTTTGCGACCACAAAAGCAACCACAACACGTGGTCGGAAAAAGAGTGGTAGCTTTTTTCAAACCGACAACATGTGGTCGCTTTTTAATATATATATATATATGTAAAACAAAATATCAATTTTTATTTTTAAACAAAAGCGACTACATGTGGTCGCTTTTGTATATTTTTATTAATTAATTTATATAAAAAGCGATCATGTGGTCGCTTTTCTGGAAAATTTTTATTTAATAAAATCATTGTTAATTAATTATAGTAAAGCGACTACATGTGGTTTGTTTTTAAAAAAAATCAGAATAGCAACAACATGTGGTCGCTTTTCTGGAAAATTTTTATGAAAGCAACCACTTGTGATCTAAAATTTTCCGGAATAGCGACCACATGTGATCGTTTTTTTAAAATTTTTCTAGGAAAACGACCACATGTGGTCGCTTTTTTTGAAAAATCTCCAAAAAAGCGACTACATGTGGTCGGTTTTTCTGGTAATTTTGTAAAAAAAATAATAGCATATATCTATGCTACATTCCATCAAACCTTCTATACAATACAACCCACCAATCAACATTTAATATGCAATCAACCACCATAAAATACAAAAATTAAAAATCAAATTATTTACAAAATTTATCAAGGTTCCAAATCCAAACTACAAAACATACAAAAGACTAAAAACTACAACTCATCATCCGCATCCTCATTCTCAGCCTCACCCATAGGATCTGATTCCTCCTTTGTGGTGTAATAATCATCCGGTGGGCTTAGGCCTTTTGCAACCCGAGCTGCATCACCAAGACAAGGAGGAAGAATCCATGCAGATTGAAGAAAAGAGTTGATTTGCTCCTTAATCATCTTCATTTGTGTTGTTGTTTCCTCCTCCTTCTTCTTCACCCTCTCAGTCTGTGCAACAAGCTCTTTATTGAGTTGAGAAACCGTATTTTTTTAGCAAATCAACGGTTTCTCTATCAATTGATGAGGGAAAGGATGAATCATTGGACTAAGACCTAATATTCTTGCTAAATCATTTCCTGTGATAGCCGTAGTATGCTCTTCTAACTGGAGAACCCACAGTTTGTTTCCAGTACTCCTCTTCAACATCTTCAGGTATTGTTTCACCCTGACTTTCAGGAGACTGAGTACTACAATACACATTAATGAACTGCATTTATTAGTCATATATTCAAAGTAAAGTAAAAATTAATAGTAAAAAAATATTAAACTAGTCATACATGAATAATATCAACTTTGAGAAAAAAAATTATAAATACAAAATGTGATTCGTACTTGGGTAGCTTTTGCACGAGGCTCAACCCAAACATCTTCATATGTTGGGTTCTTTTTCTTCTTTACATGGATCTCCTCAAATACCTCATGAAAAGCTACCTTCCTACCCAATTTTTTTTTCTGCATATGATAAAATTATTAATCTTCAGAAAATAAAAAAAAAAAATAGAAACAAATAATTAAACCTGTAAAAGTTACATACCATTTTTTGCTCTACAGTAATCCGACTAACAGCCCCCGCAGTATGTAGAGAGCCACCCTTGGCTGATGTCCTGGCTTTCTTTCCTTTTTCACTCAACTTTTGGTATTCTTTACTATTCCAATAGCGAAGATAATCTTGCTACATTCTTTTGTCTATAAAACTTGGTCTTACCCTTTTGTGTTTGGCATAATCAAACAGACCATTCATTCTGAGAGTCTTGCTCTTTTATAAAAATTCTTCCGTATAGCAAAGTAATTTATTGGATCCCACCAAAAATATTACTACAACAAAAATAAAAGCTTAATTTTCAATTTTTTGTTCTAACAATGTGTTAAGTAGTTGATAAGTTAAATCTTTACCTGAAATTCTTTAAACATTTCATTTCTATCAAATTCTGGAATCTTTTGCCAACTGGTCCAATAGCCTTTGAAGTGTCGACAAATGCATTTAGTCATAATTTTTGCAATTCTATCATCGGGCAAAAACCTACAATACTAAATCAAACATTAATATTATAGAGCCTAATAATATAGTAAATGAAAAATGAATAATGTTCTTATATTTAGAAATCTTACCCTACTCCATATGGAATAATATACTGCCTCTAATGATCATGTTTGTCTTCGGGCTACGGAACAAGTGTTGCTAGATGCACCGGCGTGGGTGGATCTGAAGACTGGATGGGGTGCCTCTATGATGAAGATTTATCAACCCAATAGATCCAGCAGAACCACTATGAGTACATGAGTGACTACTAGTAGAAAGTACTGCAGACGATGGTAGATAACTGTATGTTCCAGCGGTCCTCTGATAGTACTGTGATGGCGGAGGTATGGCGATGGGAGTAGAATGGTTCTCTGTAGATCCATAAAGTGGACTCACATGTGTAGGAGAAGGAACTAAATGATGCAACAAACTAGAATAAGAGGGTCGTGCTGGCACGTCATCTAATCAACCCTCAAATATATGAATGTCTGTCGGTCGTCATTAAGGCGGAGGGTGTTTTTTCTTTTTTGTCTTTGTAAGGTCAATTTTTTTCTTACCTATGTCACCTTTACCTCCCATCTAAATTATGTTAAGTTAACAAGTAGTTAGTCCTTACAAAATGAATATAAGAAAATGTCCCTATTAGAATATTATTAAAAATAAAAATTTTTTGTGAAAAGAACACACATCCATTTTCAAGTCATTAGTACATATTTCAAGTAACTAATTTAAAGTTCCTAATCACATTTCAAATCACTAAATCAGTATTAAAATACCAGTGAAATAGTTACATAACCATAACAAGTTTAGGCTCGCTCCAACAACACAAGAAAGACAAGAATATTTCTAATACTACATAAAAGATGAAAAAGTGACAACAGTAATCTTACTCAGGATATTACATATCAATCTTAAGAAAGAAACATAAAGGTAAATAGTACAAAGCATAAAGACATCAATACATAACAAATACAACCTACACAAACTAATTCTCCTCTCTTGAAGATTCTCCACTAAATCATTCACCCTCTTCGGAAGTTTTCTCATCTTCTACCCACTCAGCCTCTTCTTCTACAATATAAACTGCTTCAAATATATTTTTCGAGTGGTACAAACTATCCACTAAATCAATGTCCACTAACTAGTGATCAAACTGCATTTCATTTTGATACGCAGTCTCCAACACATTCTCAACTTTTAACCATCCTATAGGCTTTGTTTTTATTACAGCCTACCAATCAGACATATCTCTGCACAACGGATAAGGAGAATAGTACACTTGTTTAGTATTTTGCACGAGAACAAAGGGATCGTAAATGGGATACGTCCTATTGTGCTTAACTTCAATGATGTTATGCTCCTTAAGTACTCTTGTGCTTGGATCAAACCACTCACATCTAAAGAGTACAACTTTTTTTATTGGCAAACCAGCATACTATATTTCTAAGATCTCTTGTATGATGCCAAAGTAATCAACATCATCATCACCCTTAACCCAAACAACATTATTGTTTGTTTTTCTTGTTTTGGAGTGTTCTTCGGTGGAAAATTTAAATTTATTTACTATGTAATGGGACATTGTAAGAGTTTCAACCGATCCTAAAGAAATATCTTTCAAGAACTGATCGTATGCGGCCGCATTTAGTGAATGGTATACCTAAATATTATATATATATATATATATGTATATATATATATGTATATATATATATATATATTAGTTTAAAATTATGTAAATGTTTAAAATTTGTTGAAATATTAGTACACTTACATACCTCATATGTAAACCATGTTGCAAAGGATGCATACACTTGATTTTGGTGGAATTGAGTATTAAATGAACTGAAGATCCAACAAGTGAAACACAATTAGTTTCCTTAGTGAAATGAGTAAATAAATATGATATGTTAATATTTAATATCCTTACTTTAGACAGGGTTCAACTTCCGGGCAATTCAGCAAGACATATGAAGTTGCTGCTTTGTGCTCCATGGAAGTGAGCCGATGATTTATGATCTTTTTTGCCTTACTACTAGATTGATTGAAAATTGATATTGGTTGCAAATAAGGCTTATTCTCATCATCCTGATGTCGATTCGAACTGTTTCTTAAACAAGTAACTTGATCACCAATGTAGTATGAACAAAATTGAGATGTTTCTCTTGCCAGATATGCCTCAACTATAGAACCTTCCACCCTATATTTATTTTTAGGACCCTTTTTCAATTTTCCAATTGTCCTTCATAATATTAAGATTAGGTGTTTACTATATAAAAATAGATATGTATGAATTTGAAGAATTATTTAATAAATTAAACATGTTACAATTGCTTACCACACGTCTAGATACATTCACCTAGTTTGAACTAGAACGCCTAGCCGAGCTTCGTGGACAAGGTGAATGGGAAGATGTTCCATCACATCAAAGAACCCAGGTGGGAAAATCTTCTCCAACTTGTTGGTGATAACAATAATATTACTTTTCATTTTATCCAGATTTTCTTCTTTTAATGTGGTGAAACATAAGTCTTTGAAGAACAAACCAATATCTGCTATCGGTTTCCTTATGTTTTTAGGAAAACCAATAAAAACAATTTGAAGTAATTGTTCCATGAAAACATGACAATCATAGTTTTTCATTCCATGTAAGATTCTTTGTGTCATATAAACCCTCTTTCCCAAATTTGAGGCATATCCATCGGGCATCTTTAAACTTTGACCCACTCATATATTTTTCGCTTTTGGTCCAACTTGAATGTATAACCAGCCTTAGGCTTAAGAACATTGCCATTAGGCCCCTCCTACAAGTGTAATTCCCTAACGCTTGCAATATTCTGGTAAATCAAGTCTAGCCTTAGGATTATCCTTTGTCTTGCTGGTAACATCCATAAATGTGTTGAACAAGTTGTCAAAATAGTTCTTCTCGGTATGCATGACATCAATATTATGTCTAAGTAAATTATCTGTCCAATATTCTAACTCCCAAAATATTCTTTGCTTAGTCCAATTATGCGAAATGCCATATCTATCAAAACTATAAATTTTTTCCTCGCTAACTTTTGGAAAATACTAAACTATCTCCCAAATATCATGACCAGATAAACTTGGAGGTGAACCATCATGTTTAGTTTTATTCTTTATGAATGCATTCTTGAGTCTTCTAAACTCATGATTAGGTGGCAAGAAACAACAATGACAATCAAACCATGAATTTTTCCTGCTATGTCTCAATGTGAAAGATTTTGTATTTTCCATACAGTATGGACAAGCCAACTTTCCAGCTGTCATCCACCCAGACATATTCCATAAGTAGGGGAATCATTAATAGTCCACATTAGATATGCACGCAGATTGAAATTCTATTTAAGTAAAATGTCCCAAGTTTCAACCCCCTCGTGTCATAAAATTTATTGTTCATCAATAAAAAGTTGCAAGTAGACATCTATTCCGCTTTTTGGATTACGTGGGCCAGGAACAACACAATTCAGAAATGTATATAGAGTAGTCATCAACATTTTAAGAGGAAGATTATACAGGGTGATAAATACAGGCCAACATAAATATGGTGCAACACCACAAAGGTAAGAAACCATCCGCACACAATCTCAATCGAATATTTCATGGCTCAGCTGTAAAATCTAGATAAGTTGCATAAAAATGCTTCCAAGCCTCTCTATCAGATGGATGACACATAACACCAGTAGGCCTTCTATTTTCACTGTGCCATTTTATAAGAGGAGCTGAGTTGTTTGAAGAATACAACCTCTTCAACCTTGGTATTAGAGGTAAATAATGTATCGTCTTAATAGAAATTTTATTTCCACGACAACCACTCTTATAACGAGGGTGTTGTCAAAACTTACATGACTCTAAGTTAGCTTCTTCCTTAAAGTATAACATGCAACCATTTTCACAACAATCAATTCTAATCGAGGAGAGACCTAACTTTGACACCATTCTTTTTGCCTTATACAAAGAATCAGGAACCTCTAAAGCGGGGTCAACTAACTCTTTAATAAGGTCTATCATTGAGTACATTCCTCCTTCAACAATATTCCAATCAGATTTAATACTTAATATTCTAACAACAACAGATAATTGAGAGTGCGAGCACCCATCAAACAAAGGATAACTAGAAGCATTCAATTGTTCATAAAAATGGTGTGCTTCTCTATTAGGAACATCTTCGACATTTACCATAAATTCACCCCCGTGTTGCATCCAAAAGGCAACATGCACCATTTTTGTCATCTTAGTATCTTGATAGTTACTATGCCCTGCAGACCTACTACTTTCACCAACAACAAAGTTATTTTTCTCAACATCACCATGACTAGTACACAATCTTAAAAAGTCCTCATGAAACCTTTTTCTATAAAGATGATCCTTCATAACTTCTTCTTTTAGAATGCTTGTACCATCACATTTAACACAAGGACAACGAATTGCCCAAAAAAGTGACCAATCATCAAGTGTCTTGTCATGTTCAGTAAATCGATTGACACCTTCAACAAATTCCACCCTAAGACTCATTCTATTATCATTATTTCATTGATATATCCAGCAAAAATCAGGTTCCATCTACACAATCAATCACATTCAAGTAATTAGTTCAAGTCATAAAAGTTCACATTTAAAGTACCTACACGTAAACATTTTCATGTCAGTAATTCAATTCTCAAGTGACCACACTTTACTAAAATCAAAACACAAGTTCACCTTTCAAGTACAAACACTTAAACATTTTATGATCGCTAATTCAGTTCTCAAGTGACCATGTACTTTACTAAATTCAAAATAAAAGTACACCTTTCAAGTACCTACATTTAAAAATTTAAAGTCACTAATTCATTTCACAAGTGACCATGTAGTTCAATAAATTCAAAACAAAAGTTCACATTTCAAGTACCTACACTTAAACATTTTCAAGTCACTAATTCACTTCTCAAGTGACCATGTACTTTACTAAATACAAAACAAAAGTTCACATTTCAAGTACCTACACTTAAACATTTTCAAGTCACTAATTCACTTCACTAGTTACCAAACTAAACTAAATTCAAAATGAAAAGTTCACATTTCAAGTACCTACACATAAATATTTCAAGTCACTAATTCACTTCTAGAGTGACCATGTACTTTACTAAACTCAAAACAAAAGTTCACATTTCAAGCACCTACACTTAAACATTTTCAAGTCACTAATTAACTTCTCAAGTGACCACACTTTACAAAATTCAAAAAAAAAAATCACATTTCAAGTACTTACACTTAAACATTTTCAAGTCATTAATTCACATCGCAAGTGACCATGTACTTTACTAAATTCAAAACAAAAGTTCACCTTTCAAGTACCTACAAGTAAATATTTTCAAGTCACTAATTCACTTCTCAAGTGACCATGTACCTTACTAAATTCAAAACAAAAGTTCATATTTCAAGTACCTACACTTAATCATTTTAAGTCACTAATTCACTTCACACGTTACCAAACTAAACTAAATTCAAATAACAAGTTCACATTTCAAGTACCTACACTTAAACAAACCGAAGTCACTAATTCACGTCTCAAGTGACCATGTACCTTACTAAATTCAAAAAAAAAAATTCACCTTTCAAGTATCAACACTTAAACATTTTCAGGTCGCTAATTCAGTTCTCAAGTGACCATGTACTTTACTAAATTCAAAATAAAAGTTCACCTTTCAAATACCTATCTTTAAAAATTTCAAGTCACTAATTCACTTCACAAGTTACCATGTAATTTAATAAATTCAAAACAAAAGTTCACATTTCAAGTACCTACACTTAAACATTTTCAAGTCACTAATTCACTTCACTAATTACCAAACTAGACTAAATTCAAAATAAAAAGTTCACATTTCAAGTACCTACACTCAAACATTTTCAAGTCACTAATTCACTTCTCAAGTGACCACACTTTACTAAATTCAAAACACAAATTCACATTTCAAGTACTTACACTTAAACATTTAAAGTCATTAATTCACTTCTCAAGTGACCATGTACTTTACTAAATTCAAAACACAAGTTCACATTTCAAGCACCTACACTTAAACATTTTCAAGTCACTAATTCACTTCTCAAGTGACCACACTTTACTAAATTCAAAACACAAATTCACATTTCAAGTACTTACACTTAAACATTTTCAAGTCATTAATTCACTTCTCAAGTGACCATGTACTTTACTAAATTCAAAACAAAAGTTCACCTTTCAAGTACCTACAAGTAAATATTTTCAAGTCACTAATTCACTTCACAGGTGACCATGTACCTTACTAAATTCAAAACAAAAGTTCACCTTTCAAGTACCTACACTTAATCATTTAAAGTCACTAATTCACTTCACAAGTTACCAAACTAAACTAAATTCAAATCACAAGTTCACATTTGAAGTACCTACACTTAAACAAATCGAAGTCACTAATTCGCTTCTCAAGTGACCATGTACCTTAATAAATTCAAAAAAAAAGTTCACCTTCCAAGTACCAACACTTAAACATTTTCAGGTCGCTAATACAGTTCTCAAGTGACCATATACTTTACTAAATTCAAAATAACAGTTCACCTTTCAAGTACCTACCTTTAAAAATTTCAAGTCACTAATTCACTTCACAAGTGACCATGTAGTTTAATAAATTCAAAACAAAAGTTCACATTTCAAGTACCTACACTTAAACATTTTCAAGTCAATAATTCACTTCATTAGTTACCAAACTAAACTAAATTCAAAATGAAAAGTTCACATTTCAAATATCTACACATAAATATTTGAAGTCACTAACTCACTTCTCAAGTGACCATGTACTTTACTAAACTCAAAACAAAAGTTCACATTTCAAGCACCTAAACTTAAACATTTTCAAGTCACTAATTCACTTCTCAAATGACCACACTTTACTAAATTCAAAACACAAATTCACATTTCAAGTACTTACACTTAAACAATTTCAAGTCAATAATTCACTTCTCAAGTGACCATGTACTTTACTAAATTCAAAACAAAAGTTCACCTTTCAAGTACCTACAAGTAAATATTTTCAAGTCACTAATTCACTTCTCAAGTGACCATGTACCTTAATAAATTCAAAACAAAAGTTCACCTTTCAAGTACCTACACTTAATCATTTCAAGTGACTAATTCACTTCACAAGTTACCAAACTAAAAAAATTCAAATCAGAAGTTCACATTTCAAGTACCAACACTTAAATAAATCGAAGTCACTAATTCGCTTCTCAAGTGACCATGTCCCATACTAAATTCAAAAAAAAAGTTCACCTTTCAAGTACCAACACTTAAACATTTTCAGGTCGCTAATTCAGTTCTCAAATGACCATGTACTTTACTAAATTCAAAATAAAAGTTCACCTTTCAAGCACCTACCTTTAAAAATTTCAAGTCACTAATTCATTTCACAAGTGACCATGTAGTTTAATAAATTCAAAACAAAAGTTCACATTTCAAGTACCTACACTTAAAGATTTTCAAGTCACTAATTCACTTCACTAGTTACCAAACTAAACTAAATTCAAAATAAAAAGTTCACATTTCAAGTACCTACACTTAAACATTTTCAAGTCACTAATTCACTTGTCAAGTGACCATGTACTTTACTAAATTCAAAAAAAAAGTTCACATTTCAAGTACCTACACTTAAACATTTTCAAGTCACTAATTCACTTCACTAGTTACCAAACTAAACTAAATTCAAAATGAGAAGTTCACATTTCAAGTACCTACACATAAGTATTTCAAGTCACTAATTCACTTCTCAAGTGACCATGTACTTTACTAAACTCAAAACAAAAGTTCACATTTCAAGCACCTACACTTAAACATTTTAAAGTCACTAATTCACTTCTCAAGTGACCACACTTTACTAAAATCAAAACACAAATTCACATTTCAAGTACTTACACTTAAAGATTTTCAAGTCATTAATTCACTTCTCAAGTGACCATTTACTTTACTAAATTCAAAACAAAAGTTCACCTTTCAAGTACCTACAAGTAAACATTTTCAAGTTGCTAATTCACTTCTCAAGTGGCCATGTACCTTACTAAATTCAAAACAAAATTTCACCTTTTAAGTACCTACACTTAATCATTTCAAGTCACTGATTCACTTCACAAGTTACCAAACGAAACAAATTCAAATCATAAGTTCACATTTCAAGTATCTACACTTAAACAAATCGAAGTCACTAATTCGCTTCTCAAGTGACCATGTCCCTTACTAAATTCAAAATAAAAGTTCACCTTTCAAGTAACAACACTTAAACATTTTCAGGTATCTAATTCAGTTCTCAAGTGACCATGTACATTACTAAATTCAAAATAAAGAATCACTTTTCAAGTACCTACATTTAAAAATTTCAAGTCACTAATTCACTTCACAAGTGACTATGTACATTAATAAATTCAAAACAAAAGTTCACATTTCGAGTACCTACACTCAAACATTTCAAGTCAGTAATTCACTTCTCTAGCGACCACACTTTACTAAATTCAAAACACAAGTTCACATTTCAAGCACCTACACTTAAACATTTTCAAGTCACTAATTCACTTCTCAAGTGACCACACTTTACTAAATTCAAATGACAAGTTAACATTTCAAATACTTACACTTAAACATTTTCAAGTCATTAATTCACTTCGCAAGTGACCATGTACTTTACGTAATTCAAAAGAAAAGTTCACCTTTTAAGTACCTACAAGTAAATATTTTCATGTCACTAATTCACTTCTCAAGTGACCATGTACCTTACTAAATTCAAAACAAAAGTTCACCTTTCAAGTACCTACGCTTAATAATTTCAAGTCACTAATTCACTTCACAAGTTACCAAACTAAACTAAATTCAAATCACAAGTTCACATTTCAAGTACCTAAACTTAAACAAACCGAAGTCACTAATTCACTTCTCAAGTGACCATGTACTTTACTAAATTCAAAACAAAAGTTCACCTTTCAAGTACCTACAAGTAAATATTTTCAAGTCACTAATTCACTTCTCAAGTGACCATGTACCTTACTAAATTCAAAATAAAAGTTCACCTTTAAAGTACCTACCTTTAAAAATTTCAAGTCACTAATTCACTTCACAAGTGACCATGAAGTTTAATAAATTCAAAACAAAAGTTCACATTTCAAGTACCTACACTTAAACATTTTCAAGTCACTAATTCACTTCACTAGTTATCAAACTAAACTAAATTCAAAATGAAAAGTTCACATTTCTAGTACCTACACTTAAACATTTTAAAGTCACTAATTCACTTCTCAAGTGACCATGTACTTTACTAAATTCAAAACAAAAGTTCACATTTCAAGTACCTACACTTAAACATTTTCAAGTCACTAATACACTTCACTAGTTACAAAACTAAACTAAATTAAAAATAAAGAATCACCTTTCAAGTACCTACATTTAAAAATTTCAAGTCACTAATTCACTTCACAAGTGACCATGTACTTTAATAAATTCAAAACGAAAGTTCACAGTTCGAGTACCTACACTCAAACATTTCAAGTCACTAATTCACTTCTCAAGCGACCACACTTTACTAAATTCAAAACACAAAATCACAATTCAAGTACTTACACTTAAACATTTTCAATTCATCAATTCACTTCTCAAGTGACCATGTACTTTACTAAATTCAAAACAAAAGTTCACCTTTCAAGTACCTACAAGTAAATATTTTCAAGTCACTAATTCACTTCTAAAGTGACCATGTACCTTACTAAATTCAAAACAAAAGTTCACCTTTCAAGTACCTACACTTAAACATTTCAAGTAACTAATTCACTTCACAAGTTACCAAACTAAACTAAATTCAAATCACAAGTTCACATTTCAAGTACCTACACTTAAACAAATCGAAGTCACTAATTCGCTTCTCAAGTGACCATGTACCTTACTAAATTCAAAAAAAAAGTTCACCTTTCAAGTACCAACACTTAAACATTTTCAGGTCGCTAATTCAGTTCTCAAGTGACCATGTACTTTACTAAATTCAAAATAAAAGTTCACCTTTCAAGTACCTACCTTTAAAAATTTCAAGTCACTATTTCACTTCACAAGTGACCATGTAGTTTAATAAATTCAAAACAAAAGTTCACATTTCAAGTACCTACACTTAAACATTTTCATGTCACGAATTCATTTCACTAGTTACAAAACTAAACTAAATTTAAAATAAAAAGTTCACATTTCAAGTACCTACACTTAAACATTTTCAAGTCACTAATTCCCTTCTCATGTAACCATGTACTTTACTAAATTCAAAACAAAAGTTCACATTTCAATTACCTACACTTAAACATTTTCAAGTCACTAATTCACTTCACTAGTTACAAAACTAAACTAAATTAAAAATGAAAAGTTCACATTTCAAGTACCTACACATAATTATTTCAAGTCACTAACTCACTTCTCAAGTGACCATTTACTTTACTAAACTCAAAACAAAAGTTCACATTTCAAGCACCTACACTTAAAAATTTTCAAGTCACTAATTCACTTCTCAAGTGACCACACTTTACTAAATTCAAAACACAAATTCACATTTCAAGTACTTACACTTAAACATTTTCAAGTCATTAATTCACTTCTCAAGTGACCATGTACTTTACTAAATTCAAAACAAAAGTTCACCTTTCAAGTACCTACAAGTAAGCATTTTCAAGTTGCTAATTCACTTCTCAAGTAACCATGTACCTTACTAAATTCAAAACAAAAGTTCACCTTTTAAGTACCTACACTTAATCATTTCAAGTCACTGATTCACTTCACAAGTCACCAAACTAAACTAAATTCAAATAACAAGTTCACATTTCAAGTATCTACAATTAAACAAATCGAAGTCACTAATTCACTTCTCAAGTGACCATGTCCCTTACTAAATTCAAAACAAAAGTTCACCTTTCAAGTACCAACACTTAAACATTTTCAGGTCGCTAATTTAGTTCTCAAGTGACCATGTACTTTACTAAATTAAAAATAAAAAATCACCTTTCAAGTACCTACATTTAAAAGTTTCAAGTCACTAATTCACTTCACAAGTGACCATGTACTTTAATAAATTCAAAACGAAAGTTCACAGTTCGAGTACCTACACTCAAACATTTCAAGTAACTAATTCACTTCTCAAGCGACCACACTTTACTAAATTCAAAACACAAATTCACAATTCAAGTACTTACACTTAAACATTTTCAATTCATTAAATCACTTCTAAAGTGACCATGTACTTTACTAAATTCAAAACAAATGTTCACCTTTCAAGAACCTACAAGTAAATATTTTCAAGTCACTAATTCACTTCTCAAGTGACCATGTACCTTACTAAATTAAAAACAAAAAGTTCACCTTTCAAGTACCTACACTTAATCATTTCAAGTCACTAATTCCCTTCACAAGTTACAAAACTAAACTAAATTCAAATCACAAGTTCACATTTCAAGTACCTACACTTAAACAAATCGAAGTCACTAATTCGCTTCTCAAGTGACCATGTACCTTACTAAATTCAAAAAAAAAGTTCACCATTCAAGTACCAACATTTAAACATTTTCAGGTCGCTAATTCAGTTCTGAAGTGACCATGTACTTTACTAAATTCAAAATAAAAGTTCACCTTTCAAGTACCTACCTTTAAAAATTTCAAGTCACTAATTCACTTCACAAGTGACCATGTAGTTTAATAAATTCAAAACAAAAGTTCACATTTCAAGTACCTACACTTAAACATTTTCAAGTCACTAATTCACTTCACTTGTTACCAAACTAAACTAAATTCAAAATGAAAAGTTCACATTTCAAGTACCTACACATAAATATTTCAAAGTCACTAATTCACTTCTCAAGTGACCATGTACTTTACTAAACTCAAAACAAAAGTTCACATTTCAAGCACCTACACTTAATCATTTTCAAGTCACTAATTCACTTCTAAAGTGACCACACTTTACTAAATTCAAAACAAAAGTTCACCTTTTAAGTACCTACACTTAATCATTTCAAGTCACTGATTCACTTCACAAATTACAAAACTAAACTAAATTCAAATAACAAGTTCACATTTCAAGTATCTACTCTAGAACAAATCGAAGTCACTAATTCACTTCTCAATTGACCATGTCCCTTACTAAATTCACAACAAAAGTTCACCTTTCAAGTACCAACACTTAAACATTTTCAGGTCGCTAATTCAGCTCTCAAGTGACAATGTACTTAACTTAATTCAAAATAAAGAATCACCTTTCAAGTACCTACATTAAAAAATTTCAAGTCACTAATTCACTTCACAAGTGACCATGTACTTTACTAAATTCAAAACAAATGTTCACCTTCCAAGTACCTACAAGTAAATATTTTCAAGTCACTAATTCACTTCTCAAGTGACCATGTACCATACTAAATTCAAAATAAAAGTTCACCTTTCAAGTACCTACGCTTAATCATTTCAAGTCACTAATTCACTTCACAAGTTACCAAACTAAACTAAATTAAAATCACAAGTTCACATTTCAAGTACCAAAACTTAAACAAACCGAAGTCACTAATTCGCATCTCAAGTGACCATGTACCTTACTAAATTCAAAAAAAAAGTTCACCTTTCAAGTACCAACACTTAAAAATTTTCAGGTCGCTAATTCAGTTCTCAAGTGACCATGTACTTTACTAAATTCAAAATATAAGTTCACCTTTCAAGTACCTACCTTTAAAAATTTCAAGTCACTAATTCACTTCACAAGTGACCATGTAGTTTAATAAATTCGAAAAAAAAGTTCACATTTTGAGTACCTACACTCAAACATTTCAACTCACTAATTCACTTCTCAAGCGACCACACTTTACAAAATTCAAAACAAAAGTTCACCTTTCAAGTACCTACGCTTAATCATTTCAAGTCACTAATTCACTTAACAAGTTACCAAACTAAACTAAATTCAAATCACAAGTTCACATATCAAGTACCTAAACTTAAACAAACCGAAGTCACTAATTCACTTCTCAAGTGACCATGTACTTTACTAAATTCAAAACAAAAGTTCACCTTTCAAGTACCTACAAGTAAATATTTTAAAATCACTAATTCACTTCTCAAGTGACCATGTACCTTACTAAATTCAAAATAAAAGTTCACCTTTCAAGTACCTACGCTTAATCATTTCAAGTCACTAATTCACTTCACAAGTTACCAAACTAACCTAAATTCAAATCACAAGTTCACATTTCAAGTACCTAAACTTAAACAAACCGAAATCACTAATTCACTTCTCAAGTGACCATGTACCTTACTAAATTCAAAAAAAAAGTTCACCTTTCAAGTACCAACACTTAAACATTTTCAGAACGCTAATTCAGTTCTCAAGTGACCATGTACTTTACTAAATTCAAAATAAAAGTTCACCTTTCAAGTACCTACCTTTAAAAATTTCAAGTCACTAATTCACATCACAAGTGACCATGTAGTTTAATAAATTCGAAACAAAAGTTCACTTTTCGAGTACCTACACTCAAACATTTCAAGTCACTAATTCACTTCTCAAGCGACCACACTTTACTAAATTCAAAACACAAGTTCACATTTAAAGCACCTACACTTAAACATTTTCAAGTCACTAATTCACTTCTCAAGTGACCACACTTTACTAAATTCAAAACACAAATTCATATTTCAAATACTTACACTTAAACAATTTCGAGTCATTAATTTCACTTCTCAAGTGACCATGTACTTTACTAAATTCAAAACAAAAGTTCACCTTTCAAGTACCTACAAGTAAATATTTTCAAGTCACTAATTCACTTCTCAAGTGACCATATACCTTACTAAATTCAAAACAAAAGTTCACCTTTCAAGTACCTACGCTTAATCATTTCAAGTCACGAATTCACTTCACAAGTTACTAAACTAAACTAAATTCAAATCACAAGTTCAAATTTCAAGTACCTATACTTAAACAAACCGAAGTCACTAATTCGCTGCTCAAGTGACCATGTACCTTACTAAATTTAAAAAAATAGTTCACCTTTCAAATACCAACACTTAAGTGACCAAGTCCCTTACTAAATTCAAAACAAAAGTTCACCTTTCAAGTACCAACACTTAAATATTTTCAGGTCACTAATTCAGTTCCCAGTCGACCATGTACTTTACTAATTTCAAAATAAAGAATCACCATTCAAGTACCTACATTTAAAAATTTCAAGTCACTAATTCACTTCACAAGTGACCATGTACTTTAATAATTTCAAAACAAAAGTTCACAGTTCAGGTACCTACACTCAAACATTTCAAGTCACTAATTCACTTCTCATGCGACCACTCTTTACTAAATTCAAAACACAAGTTCACATTTCATGCACCTACACTTAAACATTTTAAAATCACTAATTCACTTCTCAAGTGACCACACTTTACTAAATTCATAACACAAATTCACAATTCAAGTACTTACACTTAAACATTTTCAATTCATTAATTCACATCTCAAGTGACCTTGTACTTTACTAAATTCAAAATAAAAGTTCACCTTTCAAGTACCTACAAGTAAATATTTCAAGTCACTAATTCATTTCTCAAGTGACCATGTACCTTACTAAATTCAAAACAAAAGTTCACCTTTCAAGTACCTACACTTAATCATTTCAAGTCACTAATTCACTTCACAAGATACCAAACTAAACTAAATTCAAATTACAAGTTCACATTTCAAGTACCTACACTTAAAAAAATCGAAGTCACTAATTCGTTTCTCAAGAGACCATGTACCTTACTAAATTCAAAAAAAAAGTTCACCTTTCAAGTACAAACACTTAAACATTTTCAGGTCGCTAATTCAGTTCTCAAGTGACCATGTACTTTACTAAATTCAAAATAAAAGTTCACCTTTCAAGTACCTACCTTTAAAAATTTAAAGTCACTCAATCACTTCACAAGTGACCATGTAGTTTAATAGATTCAAAACAAAAGTTCACATTTCAAGTACCTACACTTAAACATTTTCAAGTCACTAATTCACTTCACTAGTTACCAAACTAAACTAAATTCAAAATGAAAAGTTCACATTTCAAGTACCTACACATAAATATTTCAAGTCACTAATTCACTTCTCAAGTGACCATGTACTTTACTAAACTCAAAACAAAAGTTCACATTTCAAGCACCTACACATAAACATTTTCAAGTCACTAATTCACTTCTAAAGTGACCACACTTTACTAAATTCAAAACAAAAGTTCACCTTTTAAGTACCTACACTTAATCATTTCAAGTCACTGATTCACTTCACAAGTTACCAAACTAAACTAAATTCAAATAACAAGTTCACATTTCAAGTATCTACACTAAAACAAATCGAAGTCACTAATTCACTTCTCAATTGACCATGTCCCTTACTAAATTCAAAACAAAAGTTCACCTTTCAAGTACCAATACTTAAACATTTTCAGGTCGCTAATTCAGCTCTCAAGTGACCATGTACTTTACTAAATTCAAAATAACGAATCACCTTTAAAGTACCTACATTTAAAAATTTCAAGTCACTAATTCACTTCACAAGTGACCATGTACTTTACTAAATTCAAAACAAAAGTTCACCTTTCAAGTACCTACAAGTAAATATTTTCAAGTCTCTAATTCACTTCTCAAGTGACCATGTACCTTACTAAATTCAAAACAAAAGTTCACCTTTCAAGTACCTACGCTTAATAATTTCAAGTCACTAATTCACTTCACAAGTTACCAAACTAAACTAAATTCAAATCACAAGTTCACATTTCAAGTACCTAAACTTAAACAAACCGAAGTCACTAATTCACTTCTCAAGTGACCATGTACATTACTAAATTCAAAACAAAAGTTCACCTTTCAAGTACCTACAAGTAAATATTTTCAAGTCACTAATTCACTTCTCAAGTGACCATGTACCTTACTAAATTCAAAATCAAAGTTCACCTTTCAAGTACCTACGCTTAATCATTTCAAGTCACTAATTCACTTCACAAGTTACCAAACTAAACTAAATTCAAATCACAAGTTCACATTTCAAGTACCTAAACATAAACAAACCGAAGTCACTAATTCACTTCTCAAGTGACCATGTACCTTACTAAATTCAAAAAAAATGTTCACCTTTCAACTACCAACACTTAAACATTTTAAGGTCGCTAATTCAGTTCTCAAGTGACCATGTACTTTACTAAATTCAAAATAAAAGTTCACCTTTCAAGTACCAACACTTAAACATTTTCAGGTCGCTAATTCAGATCCCAAGTGACCATGTACTTTACTAAATTCAAAATAAAAGTTCACCTTTCAAGTACCTACCTTTAAAAACTTCAAGTCACTAATTCACTTCACAAGTGACCATGTAGTTTAATATATTTGAAACAAAAGTTCACATTTCGAGTACCTACACTCAAACATTTCAAGTCACTAATTCACTTCTCAAGCGACCACAGTTTACTAAATTCAAAACACAAGTTCACAATTCAAGCACCTACACTTAAACATTTTAACGTCACTAATTTACTTCTCAAGTGACCTCACTTTACTAAATTCAAAAATCAAATTCACTTTTCAAGTACTTACACTTAAGCATTTTCAAGTCATTAATTCACTTCTCAAGAGACCATGTACTTTACTAAATTCAAAACAAAAGTTCACCTTTCAAGTACCAACAAGTAAATATTTTCAAGTCACTAATTCACTTCTCAAGTGACCATGTACCTTACTAAATTCGAAACAAAAGTTCACCTTTCAAGTACCTACACTTAATCATTTCAAGTCACTAATTCACTTCACAAGTTACCAAACTAAACTAAATTCAAATTACAAGTTCACATTTCAAGTACCTACACTTAAACAAATCGATGTCACTAATTCGTTTCTCAAGAGACCATGTACCTTACTAAATTCAAAAAAAAAGTTCACCTTTCAAGTACCAACACTTAAACATTATTAGGTCGCTAATTCAGTTCTCAAGTGACCATGTCCTTTACAAAATTCCAAATAAAAGTTCACCTTTCAAGTACCTACCTTTAAAAATTTCAAGTCACTAATTCACTTCACAAGTGACCATGTAGTTTAATAAATTCAGAACAAAAGTTCACATTTCAAGTACCTACACTTAAACATTTTCAAGTCACTAATTCACTTCACTAGTTACCAAACTAAACTAAATTCAAAATGAAAAGTTCACATTTCAAGTACCTACACTTAAAAATTTTCAAGTCACAAATTCACTTCTCAAGTGACCATGTACTTTACTAAATTCAAAACAAAAGTTCACATTTCAAGTACTTACACTTAAATATTTTCAAGTCACTAATTCAATTCACTAGTTACCAAACTAAACTAAATTCAAAATGAAAAGTTCACATTTCAAGTACCTACACTCAAACATTTCAAGTCACTAATTTACTTCTCAAGCGACCACAATTTACTAAATTCAAAACACAAGTTCAGATTTCAAGAACCTACACTTAAACATTTTCAAGTCACTAATTCACTTCTCAAGTGACCACACTTTCCTAAATTCAAAACACAAATTCACATTTCAAGTACTTACACTTAAACATTTTAAATTCATTAATTCACTTCTCAAGTGACCATGTACTTTACTAAATTCAAAACAAAAGTTCACCTTTCAAGTACCTACAAGTAAATATTTTCAAGTCACTAATTCATTTCTCAAGTGACCATGTACCTTACTAAATTCAAAACAAAAGTTCACCTTTCAAGTACCTACGCTTAATTATTTCAAGTCACTAATTCACTTCACAAGTTACTAAACTAAACTAAATTCAAATCACTAGTTCACATTTCAAGTACCTACACTTAAACAATCCGAAGTCACTAATTCACTTCTCAACTGACCATCTACCTTACTAAATTCAAAAAAAAAGTTCACCTTTCAAGTAGCAACACTTAAACATTTTCAGGTCGCTAATTAAGTTCTCAAGTGACCATGTACTATAATAAATTCAAAATAAAAGTTCACCTTTCAGGTACCTACCTTTAAAAATTTCAAGTCACTAATTCACTTTACAAGTGACCATGTAGTTTCATAAATTCAAAACAAAAGTTCACATTTCGAGTACCTACACTCCAACATTTCAAGTCACTAATTCACTTCTCAAGCGACCACACTTTACTAAATTCAAAACACAAGTTCACATTTCAAGCACCTACACTTAAACATTTTCAAGTCACTAATTCACTTCTCAAGTGACCTTACTTTACTAAATTTAAAACACAAATTCACATTTCAAGTTCTTACACTTAAACATTTTCAAGTCATTAATTCACTTCTCAAGTGACCATGTACTTTACTAAATTCAACACAAAAGTTCACCTTTCAAGTACCTACAAGTAAATATTTTCAAGTCACTAATTCACTTATCAAGTGACCATGTACCTTACTAAATTCAAAACTAAAGTTCACCTTTCAAGTACCTACACTTAATCATTTCAAGTCACTAATTCACTTCATAAGTTACCAAACTAAACTTAATTCAAATCACAAGTTCACATTTCAAGTACCTACACTTAAACAAATCGAAGTCACTAATTTGCTTCTCAAGTGACCATGTACCTAACTAAATTCATAAAAAAAGTTCACCTTTCAAGTACCAACACTTAAAAAATTTCAGGTTGCTAATTCAGTTCTCAAGTGACCATGTACTTTACTACATTCAAAATAAAAGTTCACCTTTCAAGTACCTACCTTTAAAATTTCAAGTCACTAATTAACTTCACAAGTGACCATATAGTTTAATAAATTCAAAACAAAAGTTCACATTTCAAGTACCTACACTTAAACATTTTCAAGTCACTAATTCACTTCACTAGTTATCAAACTAAACTAAATTCAAAATGAAAAGTTCACATTTCAAGTACCTACACTTAAACATTTTCAAGTCACTAATTCACTTCTCAAATGACCATGTACTTTACTAAATTCAAAACAAAAGTTCACATTTTAAGTACCTACACTTAAATATTTTCAAGTCACTAATTCACTTCACTAGTTACCAAACTAAACTAAATTCAAAATGAAAAGTTCACATTTCAAGTACCTACACATAAATATTTCAAGTCACTAATTCACTTCTCAAGTGACCATGTACTTTACTAAACTCAAAACAAAAGTTCACATTTCAAGAACCTACACTTATACATTTTCAAGTCTCTAATTGACTTCTCAAGTGACCACACTTTACTAAATTCAAAACACAAATTCACATTTCAAGTTCTTACACTTAAACATTTTCAAGCCATTAATTCACTTCTCAAGTGACTATGTACTTTACTAAATTCAAAACAAAAGTTCACCTTTCAAGTACCTACACTTAATCATTTCAAGTCACTAATTCACTTCACAAGTTACCAAACTAAACTAAATTCAAATAACAAGTTCACATTTCAAGTATCTACACTTCAACAAATCGAAGTCACTAATTCACTTCTCAAGTGACCATGTCCCTTACTAAATTCAAAACAAAAGTTCACCTTTCAAGTACCAACACCTAAACATTTTCAGTTCGCTAATTAAGTTCTCAAGTGACCATGTACTTTACTAAATTCAAAATAAAGAATCACCTTTCAAGTACCTACATTTAAAAATTTCAAGTCACTAATTCACTTCACAAGTGACCATGTTCTTTAATAAATTCAAAACAAAAGTTCACAGTTCGAGTACCTACACTCAAACATTTCAAGTCACTAATTCACTTCTCAAGCGACCACACTTTACTAAATTCAAAACACAAGTTCACATTTCAAGCACCTACACTTAAACATTTTCAAGTCACTAATTCACTTCTAAAGTGACCACACTTTACTAAATTCAACACACAAATTCACATTTCAAGTACTTACACTTAAACATTTTCAAGTCATTAATTCACTTCTAAAGTGACCATGTACTTTACTAAATTTAAAACAAAAGTTCACCTTTCAAGTACCTACAAGTAAATATTTTCAAGTCACTAATTCACTTATCAAGTGACCATGTACCTTACTAAATTCAAAACAAAAGTTCACCTTTCTAGTACCTACACTTAATCATTTCAAGTCACTAATTCACTTCACAAGTTACCAAACTAAACTAAATTCAAATCACAAGTTCACATTTCAAGTACCTACACTTAAACAAATCGAAGTCACTAATTCACTTCTCAAGTGACCATGTACCTTACTAAATTCAAAAAAAAATGTTCACCTTTCAATTAACAATACTTAAATATTTTCAGGTCGCTAATTCAGTTCTCAAGTGACCATGTACTTTACTAAATTCAAAATAAAAGTTCACCTTTCATGTACCTACATTTAAAAATTTCGAGTCACTAATTCACTTCACAAGTGACCATGTACTTTAATAAATTCAAAACAAAAGTTCTCATTTCAAGTACCTACACTCAAACATTTTTAGTCACTAATTCACTTCTCAAGCGACCACACTTTACTAAATTTAAAACACAAGTTCACATTTCAAGTACCTACACTTAAACATTTTCAAGTCACTAATTCACTTCTCAAGTGACCACACTTTACTATATTCAAAACACAAGTTCACATTTCAAGTACCTACAGTTACAAATTTTGAAGTCTCTAATTCACTTATGAAGTGACCACACTTAACTAAACTCAAAATACAAGTTCATCTTTTAAGTTCCTACACTTAAACATTTTCAAGTCCCTAATTCACTTATCAAGTGACCACTCTTTAGTAAATTCAAAACACAAGTTCACATTTCAAATCACTACACTTAATCTCTTTCAAGTAACTGATTTATTTATAGTATAAGTAAAACAATTGAACAAGTTTAATAAAGCAAATAAGTAGAGGTGTGACATGTCCCTCTCACGCCATATAATCATCACAAAATTTCTAAGGCTTTCAAAGCCTTCTACAGCGAACAATTCCACCTTAACACTACATTTAAAGACTTCATTATAAGAAAATATACTGAAATCAACTTGCCTCTCTTTCGCCTAAATTTAAGAGAAAGAGACAAGCGATCACTGGAAAATAACAAAGCAATCCTTTTCCCGAATTTGGATTCTGTCAAACAACAACATTAAATTACTTGCGACTTCACATCAAGGGGCATAAATTAGGATAGACCATGTTTAAATAGCCAAGAAGCCATTCAAAATCCCCAACAATACAACCTATATAGTCAAATCCTCTTTGAACTTACTACTACATCACAACCTAAGCAATTCATATTCCTACAAATGCGATTATATGTTTAAGACCACGTATTTCAAAAGATATAATTTCTTTCCTAAATTATGGACCTATCAAAGAGATGTTGTAATGACCCGAGACTACCCCTTAGTCATTACACGGAGCTTACGATCCCAAAAGACCACAAGCTAACCCATGACTGATATCTGCTGTGAGAACTGGATAATAATACTGAAATAAATGCAGAATTAGGCTGAATAGTCATAAGGTCCAAAATTTAAATACTGATAAATATAACATCTATTAAAAATATCTAAAAATTCAACAGTGTCTTAACTGGTCTAATCTGAAAAGCCTCTAACTGAACTGCCTGAAAGTGAAGTTGATTGGACAAGCCCCCAACTAACTCCAACTACTGAACTACTAATAGACTAAAATACTAAAATAAAAGAGCATCCTTGATATATGAGGACTCAATACCAAATCTGCGACTACTGACTGGATCTGCCTAAGTGTGGTGGGATCCTGAGCATCCGAACCTATGATATGAGACATCATAGCGTAAAGAAAGAGTATGTGGTTAGTACATGGAATGTACTGGTACGCTAAATGAGGTAGGGCTGAATGCAAGGGTTCATATACATGAACAGTAGTTGCCTAAATAATATAGAGTAACTGAATATGAGAGTACATGGATGACTAAAACTAATGTAAATACTGAGTATGTAATACTGTGCATATATGTATACTTTAACTAAGCTTTTCTGAAGCTAAGTACTGAGTTTTAATAACTAAGTAACTGATATCTGAAGTTACTGATAACTGATTTACTGATATTGATTGACTGTGTCTGATAGTCCTAATTCTGTAAAATTAAACTAAATTCTAAATTGAGACTGTGGGAGGTAATCATCTAATCGACATGCCCTAAATAAGTTAAGATAACTGAGTCAGGGTCTAATTTGTAACCCCAATTGGAAGGGTGCTAATATCATGCCACAGGTACTAATAACTGTTGTAGAGTCAGTCCTAACTAACGGGTGACCCCTGAGATCAATCCTAAACTAGTGGGTGATCCCTGAGTATATCATTCCTATCTAATGGGTAACATCTCATAACCTACGCTGGTTAAGTAGATCTGGAACTTAGGGATTACTTCTAGGGACCCAGTCCTAACTAACGGGTGAGACCCCATCCCTAAACTCACTCGGTGCTAAATCCTACTCCCAACTGAAAGACACCGAACTGAGTATACTGAGCAGGACTGGACTGATATTTGAGATTACTGAGTTTTCCTGATTTTTATAACTGATTGAGTTCTACTGAGTTCTGTAACTAACTGAGAGTACTACTGATAGTGACATGACTGATACTGTTCTATAACTGACACAAGCTCTAGGTAAACAGCTAGATTGTTGGGTATTAAATACCCCCAGGACTCGATATCATAAAGAGAAAGGCATAGCACAATCATAAAGGCATAACAATACTTGTTTTCTAATAATGCACTCATTTAAACATTCTGTCAAACACTTGATATACATGAACTTATGCATGAATATGATCACATAATAACATGTCATGTCTTCACTAGTCAAATCACATAAGCATTTTATCAAATACTTGTAGGGCATAAGATTGTACATATACTAGCATGTCATGATCACATCATTCAATCCACATGAACATTCTATCAAACACTTGGGGAATGCAACTTAATTCACATAATCATGGATAACATATGAACATGGCCACTACAATGTCCAAACTTGCAATTTCATGGTTTTAACATTCAATTCATGTAATTCCCCCTAAATACTATTATATTTTCATGAATCGTATCACAATCATGGATTTGAAAACCAAAATAGCATCATAGACACATTAATCCCTTTGTATCAGGATGATCACATATTCACCACACAAGCTATTAAATTTCATGAATCTTGTACTTAAATCATGGAGTGAAACCCAACTAATATTATGAACATGAATTCAATCTAATTCAAACATGGAAATCATAAATCTGAGATCTTGTATATTTTAAAAAGGGGTTCTTGTACTCTATGGGTGGAAGTAACCCATAGATGAACACCTAACATACCTTGGAATATTAACTATTGAAGTTCTTAAAGGATTTCTTGAGCTTGACCTTAAATTTTGAAGCTAGGGTTTTGCCCCAGTAACACCCCGCATTTTGGGCTAGAACGAAAATCATCATTTCTATGCGTAGATGATCCAAAAACCATAAATCCTATGCAAATTTGGCATGTTAATCAATTATGTAATGTGAGAACCTATTTTATCATAAATTTATATCATAGAGGTCCCCAAACGCAAGGATGAGTTGAAAGCTTTCCTATCGTTCGAGTTTGAGTGAGTATCGAAACTTGGGTCAACTTCAATCGACCATAACTCCTTTTATAAAATGAAATGGGTGACCTACTATATATAAAATGAAAGGTCTTTGATTCATATTTTCAACGCCACCAATTTTTCCAAAATCTGATATTGGAGCAAAGATTTATTTCATTTTACTCTAGCATATCAGCCTGGCAACTGAGTGACGACAATTCTGATGGCTTGTCACAAATCTAACGACTTATCAGAATATGTGGTCAGCCTTAGGAAGAAACTCATAAAATTCAGCTCCTAGGTGACAACCTGGGCTGACGGCCTATCATAGATCTGACGGCTTATCAGCCTTGATCGTCAGCTGAAAATTTCAGCAACTAGGAAGTGATTTTGTAGGGGTATTTTGGTTTTTCCCTCACTCCAAAAACCTTTTCCACGAATATAAATTGAACCCTATGCATTATAATCCATATATTATCAGTTTTACAACATCTCAATCCTCTCTACTCTCAAGAACAAGATGGACACTAGGGTTTCCTCCAAGATCAAGAAATCAAGAAAATCAATCCTTAAGTTCAAGATCTCCAAGAAACAAATCAAGATTCAAGTTTCCTTCCCTTACATAGATCAAGAATTCATCTTCCTAAGTGAAGATACTAAAGAAATGGATCAAGATCCGGATTTCATCTATCTAGATCCAGGTTCCATCTTTCAGATCTTATAATTTAAGGTACGCGGGATTTATCCTAAAATTACATGGGCTTGTTGAAATATTCAAGTATGATTTAAAGATCTATCAAGCATGAATTTAGAAAAAGGTTTTGAAATCCATGATTTTACTATGCATTATGAATGTTAATGATATTGTTTTGGTCTTTAGGCCTTCCCCCAAATTGATTCGAAATTATATATATATATATATATATATATATATATATATATATTTATATGTAAGCAGGTGTTTAAGGATGAATATTCAATTGAGAGCATGAATAATAAAGAATCCCTCTCTTGTACAATTTTTTCCATCTTTCGTATAATATGAAATGTTTTGAAATGCATCTTGAAAAGCATGATATGAAATGTCTTGATTAATGCTATGACTTGAGTATAATTTTTGAATTCAAAAGAGAGAGTTATGTATGCTGAATATGCATATAACAAAGAGTACCATGGTTTTCCAAAAGAACACATGACCATCATATGTTCGAATAATCTCAGTATAGTTTTGACTTGTATTTTCGGAACATGAAATCTTTTATATTGTTTGCATGTTTGGGTGGTCTGAATTGTATTTTAATGAAAGAATTATGCATAATACATTATGGCTCAGAAAATAGGACATGCAAGTTTTGGTGTGACGACACCAATTCAGATTATGCCATGGTAATTCAGAACAGAATAGAATGCATGTTTGAAGTCAGAATTTTCAGATGTTGAAACTAGAATAATGCATGATTCAGAACAGAATAAAATTAGGCATAAAGAGATGTTAGGTGGTTCCCCGAAGAAGGCACGAGTTCAGACAACTCGTTGCCCAAAACCGTGATTTGTCGATCCGGGTATATTATATTACGCTGGCCTAGTGTCGTGTGGCGTATCAGAATTAGAAACTCCAACCCTTGCGGCATACTTAGGTTGGGGGCTTCCCCAGGCAATTTCATACCACCCATGGAATATCAAAATTGTAGGGGAGTGCCACCTAGCTCAGAAGTAATACAAAGATCAAACATTGCATTGACAAGAATGATTTATGATTTTCAGAAAGTGCCCATGTGTTTTAGAACTATTCCATGCATGATATTTTGACAAATTGCTCACCAACTATTTTATTTATATACAAGCTTTATTTTGGATTACTTTTCGGACCATTACATCTATATTGACCCCCCTCCCTCTAGGTTCTGAGGCACAGTCTAGGGGTCCTGATAGGCAGTAGATTTCATTAGACAGGAGTAAAGAGTACTAGTTGGTGAGCCTTCTATATTTCAGAAGGCCTAATTTCTCTCAGACAGTTATTATTTATTATAGTTTTGGTCTACTGGGGGCCTTGTCCCAGTTTTCAGACAGTTGTTATTTGATCATGTAGTAGAGATTTCGCAGACGGTTTTCAGACGGTGTTTAGTTGATATTGGATTTTATTCCTCATTGTTAAACTAAATTTAGAGTATGACCATGTTTCCATAGCAGATTTTATTTCCGCATTTCCTATTTATATATGAATGGTGTATATGATTACAAGTTAAAAGGTCTCTCGGGCCTTCATGGTTCGGGATGTCTATCACGGCCAGGGGCCCTGGTTCGGGTCGCGACAGCCCCTTTTGGAGAGAGTGTTTTAATCTTGAGAGAAAGTGAGAAAATAGTGGTAAAATAGGGTATTTAGGACATAATTTCATGTTTAAAGATTGATCTGGGTCATGGAAAAAGACCCTATTACCCCTGGAAGTTTTTAATTTTTGTCATTGAAAACCCAATTTGGGCACCTGGCGGACACGCCACTATTGCGTCATGCTACTGGAATACACTGGAAACTGTTTTAAAAAGGACGACTGGAAATTTGACCTGTGGCGTGATGCAGTACAATCGTGGTCCCTTACTGGAAACTGATAACTGGGAACTAGGACATCACCGCGACGCGCTATGATCATGTTACCTTACTGGAATTGGAAAATTATGAATTTAGACAGTGACGCGACGCGGTGTTATCGCGGAGTTTCACTGAAAATTTCCAAATGCCATTTGGCATAGCTCCGCGACGCGCCGGAGTGCCAGTTGGCACACTATTTTACTAAAATGGCTCTAACTCTTCGTCCGGGTGTCGAATTTGGGTGAACTTTATATCATTGGAAATCTAATTGAATTTCCTACGTAATGGCAGGCTCTAAACTGAAAAATACTGAGTATTTAGAAAATTTTATATTGGATCACTCATGTACTGAGAGTTAATCTAGGCTAGAAAAATACGGGGTATCACAGATGCACATAAATTAAAATGGAGAGACTAGTAATAGTAGTTTTAAGATATTTTTTAAGTAAAACATACCTATTATTTTTCAATCACAAAGCTAAGTTCATGTTTTAAACACAAACATCAATATCTACGAATACATTTTTATTCTTTAATCGTTTGTTTATATTTTCTAGTATTGATTTTTCTTTTGAGTGTTTTGAATAATTTGCACTACTACGTATAGAAAAACTCAAGAATCCAGGTACCAAAAAATTAAGCCAAAAATAATGCTACTGCGAAAACCATTGGTAAGACCTGTTATCGTCGGTGGGTTATTGTGGTCGCTGAGACAAGGTTATTGTTGTTGTGGTTGAGACGACATTGTTGATGCTGTGGCTGAGATGATGATGTCAATGTCGTCGGTGAGATGAGGTTGTTGTTGTCATCGGCGGGTGACTTACTGTCGTCGGTGACTGAACTCAGTGGCTAAGACGTTGTTGTTGTCGTCTATGGGAGATTGGGTCAGTAAACTGTGGGTGGGTAGTTGTGAGGGTGGTGCGATGAGATTAGGGTAACTAGAAAGGAATTTTGAAATTGGGTCGGGTCGGGTCAATAATTTGGTATTACAAAATTATTGACAAAATTAATTATAAGTTCTCGATTTATTTAAGAAAAAATTAATATCAAATAATTTAATGCAATATATATATAAATCAGATAATTAGTTATTTTATCATCACATTAACATAAGTAGCATATTTTCTCGATCGTATAATAATATCAATGTATTTCATAAATTAGGATGAATTTTTGATTAATTAGCTTTTAAATACGATATTATATATATATATATATACCTCGTACTACAGCGTGTTAATCTGTTGGATTATCGGTTAATTAGATTCATTTATCTAGATTTTAATTACTGTATACGTCATTACACGGGTTATACGGATATATACATATATTCGATTGGCTATCATGCTTCCAAATATGTACTATATACATCGATCACATACACAATTTTACTACCCCATAATACACATTGGTTAGTTTATCTTATGTTATTATACCTTCAACAGTATACTTTATGTCACCTTGATCGATCGATCGCATGATATCAGCATATTGAATATATAACTGGATATATTTTGTTAGCTTTAATTTTGACTACGTACTACGTACATCACTACACAAGAGATATGCATACATCTATATAAATGTAAGCTTCGAACTATGCACTATGTACATCACTGCATATTATATATATACACCTATACATACGCACTATCGAGTATCACATTCTAAATACGTACTATATACATCACATACGTACACGAGTATATTACCCAGCCCCGTAATACAATGTGGCATATTTCATATACATACTTTGATGAGTTATTGATTAATTTGATTAGCTTACATTAATATATCTTCAACATACATTACATTATTACTTCGATTATTTCAAATCAAGGTATCCAATATGTTTACATTGTTCATCGATCACTACATCATATATATATATATATATATATATATATATATATATATATCAACTCTTCAATACATACTATATACATCACATCCACAAGTATATTACCTCATAATATAACACATTCATTATATTCTGATGAATTATCGGTTATATATATCTGTACGTTACATAATCATAACCTCAATAGTAGCATAATATTATTACCTCAACTGTATGATATAGACATATTCATTATATAGAGATTATGCTTAATGTAATTTAATGTATATACAACGAAAAATATTATTTTATATATTGAAACATAAAAAGATAAAGATTATATTTAACATAATTTATTTATTTTATTTGATATATTTCTTAGTATAATTTTTTTACAAAATCTAAGTTTAATTGATTTTTTAATAGAAAATTGACCACAAGTGGTCGCTTTTACATAAATATTTTTATTTATTTTTAAATAAAACCTACCACAAGTGGGCTCAATTTATTTTTTCATCAAAAAGCGACCACTAGTTGTCGGTTTCTTAAATAATTTTCTTTTTTTAATTTTTTTAATTCCAAAAGTGACCACAACTGGTCTCTTTATAAAATATTTTTAATTTAATTTTAAAAATAAAAGTGAACTCAAGTGGTCGCTTTTTAAAAATAGTTTTTAATGAAAATTTTTAAATAAAAGCGATCACAAGTGGTCGCTTTTTAAAATTATTTTATTTTTTATTTTTTAATAGAAAACCGACCACAAGTGGTCTCAATTTATTTCTTTATTTTTTTTATCAAAAAGCGACCACTAGTGGTCGGTTTCTTAAATAATTTTATTTTTTATTTTTTTGAATTCCAAAAGCGACAGTGGTCGCTTTATAAAATATTTTTAATTTAATTTTGAAAATAAAAGCGACCACAAGTGGTCGCTTTTTAAAATTATTTTCTGGTGGAGTTTATTAAAATCAAAAAGCAACCACAAGTGGTCACTTTTTAAATTTTTTTATTTAAAGAAATAGTTGAAATAATTATTTTGGAAATTTAAAATATAAAAGCAACCACATGTAGTCATATTTTTAATATATTTTTTTAAAATTGAAAAACCGACCACATGTGGTCGCTTTTATTGCAACCACAAGTTGTGGTCGGTTTTTTGTGGTCGGAAAAAATATTTTTTTAGTAGTGGTGATTTAAACTTTTACACTTCATAAAAATTGTTGCAATAAATAGAATTATTTAATTTTAAATAATCAAACGTTACACGTACGAGGCACACGTAGTTAAAACTAGTATACTTAATAAGTATTTTGTCACTTTTTTGCTTAGAAGATAATGTTCATGTTTTTATGAAAAATTTGTCACGTGGATTTTAAAAAGATGAAAATATGATTATTTTAAGAAAAAAAGTTGGTGATTAGAGGGTAAAATAGACATTTTGAAAATCAATTATGATATAAGAAAGTATGATTATTGTTTAAAAATGAGAGCTATGATTATTGTTTAAAGTTGAGAAGTTTGATTTTTAAGACAAAACTAGGTAACTTGTCCGCGCTTCGCGTGGTCGTGAAATTGACTTATTTTTCACCATCTAAAGTGCATGAAATTTAAAATTATTTCTTAATCAGCTCTTGTCTTCAATTCTATTCAATCTACTATAATTAGAGTGTGAAAGGACACAAAAATAAATTAGCATTTTAGTTATTCATAAATTAGTATACATTAAAGTATTTTGCAGTTACAAATAAGGAATATGAAAGAAAGGATTAATGAGAGTCAAAAATAAATTAACAATGCAATAATTCAATGAGTAGTACAAAATTAAATACACTGAGGGTTATGATTGTGGAAGATGAAGGAACAGGTTAATGAGGGTGGACTCTTTGCAGTTTTGATGACCTGAATCACTCACCCTGTCACACCCTTTTTTCGCTCGAGGTGATCGGGTCGAAGAGTTTTTCCAATTAAAGTGACGGTATTGGATAGGGATTATTTTTTTTATCATTTTCAGAGTCGCCACTTGAAATTGAGTTATGGTGTTCCAAGTCACCTTATTGAATCCCTAATCAAAAGGAAATGACTCTTATTTGGTCTGCGAAAACAGAAAATGGGTAAGGAATTCTGTTGATCAAGGGGAAGGTGTGAGGCATCCCTCAATCCCGTGGTTCTATCACGGTCGCTTTTATTGACTTATACTTAACTAAAATTATTTCGACAAATTGCGTCAAGGCCAAAATTCGCTCTTTTTTTGATATACTAAAAACTTGTCTATTATCTTATATTAAATAAATCAGTGAAAACAAATTTTAGAAAAATATTTTATTTTATTTTTTTTATTATTAAGGTGCATTATTGCATCCTTGAAATTTTAAATGTCTCATAAAGATGTGTATGCCGCATTCTTAATATAGACAAATATTTAATTATTTGAAGTAATTAATCTTGACAAAAATCTTAAACAAAAATAAATTTAATAAATCAGTTAATTAATAATAAAATTATTAAAACTTTATCAATAACAATGGGAACAAGATAAAATAAAATAATTATAATGATATAATAATAAAAAATGATGCAGATACATAACTAACTATATTTTAATCATATATTCTGCTAATTTAAAAAATATGATATATTATTATTATTATTTAATTAATATAACCTATATAGTATACTATGAGATAATCTAAATTTCCCAAAATCTTATTCCAATACAAAGAAAGGAGATATGAGGAAAAAACAAGAAAAACGTAACCCATCAACGACAAAAACCTCACCGGAGTTAACTTTTGATTTTTCCTCTCTCCCTCTCGTTATCTTCTACTGTGTAAGTATGTGCAAGTATATGAGCGTCTACAAAGAGGACAATTATTGTATATGTAATAGTGTGCAGGTGAATTATATTCTATTTGTGTATTTGATGAATGAAAATATGAATATTGCTATAGTGTCTGAGTTGGTGAGGATTTGCGAGCGAAGATCTGGTCAGATCTGGTCAACGCGTCGTGGCCGAAGCAATGACTGCTGGCTGCGGCGGCAGATCTGGCTTTGCTTTCTTCTTCGGCCGATCGGCGGCGACAAGTTGCAGCGGAGACCTGATTGGATCAAACCGACGCGTCGCTGCCAGATCTGGTCGTGAGCCGGCGTCGCGGATCAGGCGGGTCTGGTCATGTTCTCAGGTTGGGAAGTCGGGTCGGGTTCGGTCACTGGATGACGTTGAGGGACGATTTTGTCGTTAGCGATCACCGATCGGCGGTGACGCGGTGGCGAGGGTGCATCTGAGTCACAGGAAAAGGGAAATGGACAGTGACATATCACCGGCATTGGTGGCGCAGATTCGATGAGGAATCGGCCGGAGAGAGAAACGGTGACTCCGCTGGTGGCAAGGAAATAGGGAAGAGGGAGGCGCTTGTGTGGGAGGAGAATGGCGACGATGGCGATGGGATGATGATTCCAGCAAAATATTTTACCGGAAAGATCTGTTTTCCTTTTTTCGTTTACTCCCTTCCATCGTCTCTCTCTCACAATCTTTCTATATCTCTCTGTTATGGTGTATGGGGTTGTTCTATTGTATGAAAATCTCTATGAGAGTATTTGTGAAGTGTGTGCAAGAAACTGTGTATAGATAAAAATAAATTAATATATCTGTGTATGAATATAGGTATCTGTGAACATAAATTGTGATATTTATTTATCTTTCCTGCTTTTCTATCCGTTTCAAATTTTAACCAAACAATGTTACATACGAAAAATAACATTCAATACATAATAATATATGAATTCATATAATAAATTAACAACATCTATTAAATAATACATGAAATTTGTTTATACAATTTCATTCATGCTTTTCATAATATAATTTACAACATGAAATGGTTCAGATTTAAAGAAAAACCTGTTTTTGATTCAAACGGAGTAAGAAGCAAGAAATAATGGTCACCGGAAATCTCAAACCGAAAACTCTTAAACTTCAAATTTTTTCTTTCTTTGTTTTCTTCTCTTTTCCTGATCTTTGTTTTTTACTCTGTGTTTTTTTTCTTTTTTTTTGGTTTCTGATCTTCTATTTTTTTTTTAGTCCTCCGTCGTCCTCTGTATGTTGTTTTTGTGTTGTGTATATAAAGATTAAGGAATTGTTGCAGTTGAGAAAGTTGAGTCAGTAGGTTTACGTGGGGAGGAAATTGAGGAAAATGTGGAATGTGGGGGACTTAGGATAAGATTCCTCTTTTTTTTTTTCTTTTTTTTTAAATAACAAAAAATAATAAATAAGTAAATAAGATAATAATAACAAATAAAGTAATAATAATAATAATATAATAATAATAATAATTAATTAATTTTTATATTTCAAAAATACAATAAAAGTCTAAAAATAGTCAAAAATAAATTATATAATTAAGATAGTACAAAAACTACTAACTTATTTATTTAAAAATATATATATAAATATTTTATTTTTTATTTTTTTTTAATTATTTTTTTTAAAAGGAATAAAACAGAATAATATTCTAAAATTAAATTCATTTAATTATTTATATTATATTAAAAATAAAATAATAGTCAAAATAATATATGATTAAATATAAATATAAATATTTAATATCGATAAACAAGTTAAAATTTAGGGAGGATAAAAAATCACGTGTCTACACACCCCTAACCCGACTTGTGAGATTACTTTGCGTACATACCACCCTCCCCTAACCCGACTTGTGAGATACTCTGCGTACACACCACCCTCCCCTAACCCGACTTGTGAGATTACACTGAGTATGTTGTTATTGAAGGTCCAGAAATGGTCTCACAATGATGTACTTCAGATCCCAGGCAGTGAGACATCATAATAAGCTCCCAATTATTCTTACTAACTTGGAATAAATAATCCCAACCAAAACATCAATTAAGTAACCAAACATATCCTAATAATAAGAATGGATTAGGCATACCTGAGCTACTTATGATAGCGACACAGAACTCCATATATAAAGAAAGTAATAATAGTGGCAAAGAAATCATGTAGCCCATAACTTCAAATTTCTATACCTATTGCCACTTTTAACATGCAGCAAGAGCAAGTTAGAAAAGCAGCAGTACAATTTAGTTTATGCACTTAAGACTTTACCAACAGACTTAGCCTAGACAGTATGATCAAGCTATTTGTTTGCGTTAGAAGCCTGTTACGGGTTCGTCATCACAGGGGAAGACATCTAGTCTAGTGATGATAGCAGATGGTGGACCGCTCCGGCACCTCTGTTCCATTTCTTGAACCTTTTCCGGGCTTCCAGAAAACAAAGCTTCCACTGTTCCATCCCTCCGATTTCAAACTCAACCTTTCAAGCTCAACTCCTTAGCATTCTCCACAGACCAGTCACTGTAGAACACCCCTTGTACTCTCCCTTTAATCACAGCTCTAACCTGCAGTCACAAACACATAAGCAAACAGAAAATTTTCAACACTCTTCTTAAAAAGCAACTTAAAGTCTCTTTTCAAAGAATCTTAACTACAAATCACAGCTAGCTTGCAGCCACAACACACAAATAGCCAAAACCGAAATAATCAAACAACCATAAATGACAAGTAGCTTAAAGTCTCGTCTTTTTAAGATTTTCGCCTGAAAACCACAACAAACTTGCAGCAACAATAAACAGTCAACAAAAAACAATTAGTTTCTGGTAACAAAGATATCAACATAAGCATAGATAGGCACTCCAGCAAATAAGGGGGAAAAACTTTAAATCAAAATATTGTGTATGTCAACAAAAACTCAAATTCACATGTGTGGCAAGCTATAATAAAAAATATACTTTGCCAACATAAAAGCGGAAAAGGGAGAACGAATCTCTTTGCACTTTGAAAAATGTAAAAAGACTAAATTAAACAATAACATCATAATGATGCTAACCCACAAACATGGATGGTGAAAGACAACAAATATTTGGAATAGAGGTTCTAGAATTCCTTAAAAGTAGAAAGAAGCAAAATTTCAGAAGAGTATGATATGTCGACAATAAAATCAAGAAAAGCTCATAGAAGTTACCATAACAAACTCGACAAAACCTATACGCGTGGAATGATGATAGTCATCAAGCAACCTCAAGTGCTTAAACTGAGTTAGAGAAGAAAATCACATAGAGTAAGGACCTTAAGCAGGACAGGCACTTTAGACAAGTCAGGTGAAAAGCTACAAACCTCTCCACAAAAGTACTTGAAAAAAGCTTGACATTTGCTTGAGTAACCTAAATCATACAAATGAATGTCATGAAGTATTATCTCCATAGATTCTCTTCAACTATGTGAGACAGGGATTACAAACTGAAAATTACCTTCTTATAAATGCTTGCACAGTATATAGTTCTTGCACACATCTCCCTTTCATCTTCCGACTACATATCAGTGCCAAAGAAAAAATATTTCAATATAAGCAATAGACACGTATCTATTCATCGCCTTCGACAATAATTTTGTTAAAGGTAAATTCCAAAAAATATACAAAATTTCTCACCCTTGGAAGAAATGTTGAATTAAGTGGCGCAATTTCAGTTTTGGAGGGAAGCACTTTCACGGGTAAAACTCAAGCATAGTTCCAGCAAGACTCAGAGCATTCCTTGCACCATCTGCAGACCGTACATGGGACAACGTGGTGTTAGATAACAATTTTAACCAAAAATAAAAATTATCAAAACAAAGCTTATGGTTCACCATACATGGGACAACATGGTGTTAGATGATAACTTTAACCAAAAATGAAAATTGTCAAAACAAAGCTTATAATTCAACATACCTTCATCAAAAATTCTATAAAGGCGAATCGGAGAACAAAATTGGGGTCTCCACATATGCGACAATCAACCACCTTTCGCACATTAAGATTAGTCAGATTATGGCAAAAAAAATACTTCATAAACATATTATTATAAAGTGCTATAAATTATGATTGAACGCGGAAGCATGACCAAACGGGAAACATAATCACCTGCCTGCAAGTAAGAAAGAGTGTAATAAGTTGCTCTTGAGTGACCTACACAAAATAAGAAAAATAATCCCCCCAAAAAAAATGAATATGAAATAATCAATAAATAATGAACAAATACTTTGTGCCCTCACTATCCCTCTTTTTAGTACCTGATGATCAATTTCAGACACATATCCTCCTTATAACCTCTTCATGTTGGGCCATGGTTGTCCGTACATTCTTCCGTCTCCTACCAAGATCATAGCCATCTCTCTTTTGCTAGTATATTTCAACCAAAATTGTTAGGCACGACTCCATTATAATGACTCATTAAAAATAAGCTTACAAAAGGTGAAAGACAATAAACCTGTCTTTTTTAGATAATAAGGATAGAGAGTTATTACCCAATAACTATTTATTTCTTAGTAAAGTTACCGCACCTAATCCGCACCCTCCTACAATTGGTATCAAAGCTTTGTTATTTAAAAAATACGGAAGCCGCATATATATGGATTTACTTGATTAATTTATTAATTATGATTCATTTGATAAAACTAGATTTAGATATTCCTCAAAATATTATTTAAATGAATAACGTACAAAAATATAAAGAATTAAAGAAAATAATATCTGAAAAGCGTAAAGAATTAAAAATAAGGATAGAAAGACTACAATATAACATAATTGTCGGAGTTAGTAAAAACTCAATAAATGCACAAAAGAAGAAATATCAAATTTAGAATCAACAATAAATAGTCTAGAATATACATACCAACATGATCTATTAACAATTAAATAAAAAATGAACAAAGAAGAATTTATAATAGACGAAAAAATATATGAAAATCACGAAGGATTAAAAATAAAAATAGTATTTTCTAATTTAGGTAGAAGGTATAAGAAAATAGGTAAACATTTATATTTAATGTTAGAAAAAAAAAAGAATTAAAATTAGAAGATAAATTGACAGCTATGGTAAGAATAGAAAAAGAAAACAAAGAAATAGATAGAAAAAAGGAAATAGAAAAAATAAAACAACAAACTACAGAAGAAATACGAAAAATAGAAGAAACTAAAAATAGTAGGATTGTTGAATTAGAAAAAGAACTACAAATGCTAAAAGATCTGTATGAAAAAAGACATAAAGAAAAAGAAGAAAAAGATAAAGAATAAAAATTATTAAATGAGATAAATCAATTTAAAGAAAAATTAGAAATAAGCAATAAAGAAATAGAAACAAAGGAATTAGAAATTAATACAATATATATTGAAGAAACAGATAATTATGATTCGGAAGATAGTGAAACATATACAGAAATCTTAACAAATACAAAAAAATTAGGAATCAATGGAAAACAAAAAGTAATTAATGAAGAAAATTTAGGAAATATAAACACGAAAATAAAACACTCTTGATAAAAAGAAGATGAAAATATAATACCTAGAACATCAGAAATAAGAAAACCTACATATTATAAGAATAAGTTTAAAAGATATAATCTAAAGAATGAATATGACAAATGGACACCAAAATAAATAGTTAATAAAAATTATAACTTTTTAGACTTAGATTGTGTAATAGATACAGAAAAAACAATACAATTATGGATAGGATATATGACAAAACAATTATTAGATAATAATATAAATGTAATAGATGCACCAGAATATATAGAAAGAACACTAATAGGAACAGTGAAATTATGGTTTTTAAATCTAACTGAAAATAGTAAAAGAGTATTAAGAACTGACAAACCCACAGAAGGAACATCATCAACAACTACAACTAAATTAACACCTATAGAATTATTAAAAAAATATGAAACAGCTATAAAAGACGAATTTAGCAGCATGACAACAACAGAAGAAGAACAAAATGAAGAGAAAGATACAAATAGGAATTTAATGTTAAAATTAGCAATATGTAATATGTGCTACATAGATGAATATACTTGCGCATTTAAAGAATATTATTATAAAGGAGCATATAATATAGAAGAAAGTAAAGAAATAAGAAAATTATATTTTAGTAAATTACCTGAACCATTTAGTTCAAAAATAATAAAGAGTTGGGATGAAGCAAAAATAGTAGATACTCTAGGAGCAAGAACAAAATTTTTACAACAATGGTATAGAAATCTATGTGAAAAATATAGAGAAGAAATAAAAATGGAAAAAACATTAATAAGAAATTTAGCACGTTGCAAAGATAAAATAGCTCCTCAATTTGGATGCGAAGAAAGATATTATAAGAAAAGAAAAAGACATAAGAAATATAAGAAATACAAAAAATCAAAATATAAGTATATGAAACCAAGAAAAAGATATTATGTAAAAAATTATAAACATAAAAGACTATATAGGAAAAAGAAATCTATAAAGGAATGTACTTGTTATAATTGCGGAAAATTAGGACATTTAGCTAGAGATTGTAAATTACCTAAAACTCCAAAAAATAAACAAATATCAGAAATAAAAATAGAAAATACAGAATATATGCAGATAGATTATATAGATTACGAATTAGAAAGTGAAGACAGTATATATGAAATTTCAGAGAATGAAACAGATAATGAAATAGAAGATAATGAAATAGATAGTGAACTAGACGAATTAAATGACTAAAGAAGATATACAAATAAACCAAATGACTAAAGAAGATATACAAATAAACCAAATGACTGAAGAAGATATAAAAATAATAACAAAAGAAGAATATTTAAATGACGAAGGAACAGATCAAAAAATAATATTTGATAACAATGTATTTGATGAAATAAAAGGAAAAGAGTTAGACTTAAGTGTAGAAAAAATATTTAAAATACCAACAATAAAAAATATATTTACTAGGAAAAAGGAAGAATATTATGTAGTAAGCCAAAAAGAGCATGTAATAGACTGCAAATATGCAAAAGGTAAAGCTAGTATACCACTAGTAACAAAAAGAATAATAAATAAAGAAATAAACTATATAAAAAGTAGAGACCCAATAAAATATGTACACCTTGGAGGTACAGAGATATTGATAAAAGCATGTTTTAGAGAAGGAATAGATACACCAATAGAACTATATTTAGCAGATGATAGGATTATAAGACCTATAGAAAAAAGTATAATAACTGCCATAAAAGGAAATTTAATATACCAAAAATTTTAATTTATAATAAGTGCAAATTATTCAGTAGCAATAACAGATAAAAATATAGATAAATCATTGGTATTATATTGGAAAATATCAGGAATAGAACTAACCCCAGGAAGTAAAATATTTACAGCAAGATGTAAAAATCTATATGTATTAACTACAAAACACAAAATAACAGGAAAAAATAAAATTAATAAAATACAAATAGAAAGTCCTTTTGAACAATTCGTAAAAACAATTGATAATAATGACTATAGTTACAAAAATATAGACATAGAAGAAGATTTAGAAATAATAAATGATAGAATAAGTACAACAAAAAGAATAGCTTATGAAAAACCAGAATCATCAAGTTCATCAAAAAGAACAAGTTATGAAACAAGTTCAATAGTTAATTTAAATCAATATAACATAACAGGAACAATAAATGAAAAGGAATATTTAATACTCTTAAATACAGGATAAGAAGAAAATTATATAGCAAAATATCTAGTAAAAAATGAGGAAATAAAATCTGATAATAATATATGCCCAGATCTACCAAGAAGCTTAATAAACACTAAAAATATAGCAGAAAAAGAAATAATAATAGGAGTTAGAAAAATGAAAATAGAATTTGAAATAAAGGAAAAAATGCAAAAAGCAGACATAATATTAGGAATTAATTGGCTAGAACAAGTAAAACCATACAATATAGTACATATACAATTATCTATAACATATAATAGAGAAAGATTATTCCTAAGAAGAGATTTAACATGATATGAAAATATATGTATTAATGAAGATAGTAGCAGAAGGATATTACAGTAGATATTATACGCCTATGATAGATACAGGAGCAGAAACTAATTTATGTAGATATAATTGTTTACCAGAAAGTAAATGGGATAAATTAAAAACACCAATAATAGTTAAAGGATTTAATAACGAAGGAAGCTTAATTACTTATAAAGCTAAGAATGTAAAAACACAAGTATGGGATAAAATATTAACAATAGAAGAAATCTATAATTATGAGCTAACATCAAAAGATATACTTTTAGGAATGCCGTTTTTAGACAAATTATACTCACATATAATAACTAGAACAGATTGGTGGTTTACAATACCATGTAAACAGAAAGTAAGAGCAAAAAGAGTTATTAATAAAATAAGAAAGAAAACTGATTGGATAAAAGGAAGTGAAAAAATTACACAAAAATTGGAAAATATAAAAAATACTGAAGATACAATAGAACTGGTCGTATTTTCAATTAAAAAAAAAGGAAATAACTATATTTTCAATAAATAAGATAGAAATAATTAAGAAAAAATTAGAACAATTATATAGTGAAGATCCATTAAAAGGATGGGAAAAACATAAAAGCACTATAAAAATTGAATTAATAGATAAAAATAGCATAATAACCCAGAAACTATTAACATATAATTTTGATGATTTAAAAGAATTTAAAATGCATATAGAAGAATTATTAGAAAAACAATATATACAAAAAAGTAATAGTAAACATAATAGTCCAGCATTTATAGTAAATAAACATAGTTAACAAAAAAGAGGAAAAAGTAGGATGGTTATTGATTACAGAAATTTAAATGCAAAAACAATGACTTATAATTACCCAATACCAAACAAGATATTAAAAATAAGGCAAATACAAGGATATAATTATTTTAGTAAATTTGATTGTAAATCAGGATTTTACCATTTAAAGTTAGAAGAAGAATCTAAGGAATTAACCGCATTTACGGTACCACAAGGATTTTATGAATGGAATGTACTACCATTTGGATATAAAAATGCACCAGGTAGATATCAACATTTTATGGATAGTTATTTTAAACAATTACCTAATTGTATAGTATACATAGATGATATACTATTATATACAAAAACTAAAGAAGAACATTTAAAATTATTAGAACAATTTACAGATATAATAGAAAAATCAGGAATAAGTTTAAGTGAGAAGAAAGCAGAAATTATGAAAAATCAGATAGAATTTTTAGGAATACAAATAGATAAAAGTGGAGTCAAAATGCAACAACACATAGTCCAAAAAATAATAAATTCAGAAGAAGAATTAGATACAAAAAAGAAATTACAATCATTTTTAGGATTAGTAAACCAAGTAAGAGAATATATTTCAAAATTAGCAGAAAGCTTAAAACCATTACAGAAAAAATTAAAAAAGGATGTCGAATATAGATATAATGAAGAAGACAAAAGACAGGTACAGAAAATAAAATTACTTTGTAAAGAGTTACCAAAATTACAATTTTCAAATGAAAATAAAAAATTTACATATATAGTAGAAGCTGATGCAAGTGAATATAGTTATGGAGGAGTACTCAAATATAGGTATGAAGAAGAAAAATTAGAACATCATTGTAGATATTATTCAGGAACGTTTAATGAGACAGAAATAAAATGGAAAATAAATAGAAAAGAATTATGTTCTTTATATAAATGTCTAATAGCATTTGAACCATATATCATATATAACAAGTTTATTGTTAGAACATATAATACATAGGTACGATGGTGGCTAACAAGAAAAATACAAAATTCAGTTACGACAAAGGAAATTCGGAGACTAGTATTAAATATATTAAATTTTACATTTACAATTGAAGTAATCAATACTAACAAAAATATCATTGCAAATTACTTATCAAGACAAAGCTACTCAAACTGATTTACCAATGGAAGAGGCTGATGCCAAAGATACCCAGACTGATTTATTGCTCCAAATGTTTAAACAAATGGAGTTATTACAAGAATGAGTTATTACACTAACTACTGAAGTTACAAATGTAAAAGTGCAAGTCGAGCACTATAAAAAACAATATACTGTGCAGGAAGAGCACATTAAAAAATTAGACCTAGAAGGTGACGATGAGAAACACCTTAAAACTCAAATTACTGCCGAAACTTCAATTACAGCTGCAGGAACATCTAAAGGGAAAAATATAGTCACTCAAAATAGACCTAAAATACCAAAGAAAAAGAATTATAACCTCAGCCAAATATTTTCAAAACCATATACACCAAATATACAAAATTTAGAAGCATTTGAACCTCCCCAGATACAGACCTATTCTGAATCACTTAACCAAGAAAAACAGACATACAATTATTCTTCTCGTAAATACATTAACAACATACACACTTTACAAACCTTATTAAATACCAAACCTATTCAAAGTGAAGAGCTAGCCGCACAACAAAAATGATATATTACCCAAAAATGCCAAAATTACAATAAACCTATTGCCTTACCAGGAACAAGCCCAAATTTTATTAAATCATGTTACTATTATGGATTATTATCTACGGTTTACACAACCAATGGAGAAGAGTTAGCAGGAATCCCAGAAATTCACAAAGAATTTATGACTTACAAGAGAATTACCAACGGACAATTATTCTATGTTCGATTTTATTCCGCACCAGCAGAAATATTATTTGACGAAATTAAACAGACTATTAATGTGGTCAAAATGGGTATGACCAGAGATTATATTATTCCAGAAGAAATATGTGAACAGACCGAGATACCAAAAACGCAGATACCAGCATTTTACCGCAACAAAAGAGTTATTGGAATAAGCAATATATTATCAGAGTTACTTAATAATTATTCAAATAAAAATCCAGTTTGGATATATAATTCAAGGAATCAAGCATCGATTTATTCAACTTGCAAAGAAGTTAGAGACCATGACATGGAAGAACTTAGAAAATGGGGATTAACACTCCTCAGACCAGAAGAACAACCATTAACGAGATCTATCAGTAAGGGAATTATTTCAGAAGAAGCTATGGATCAATTTTGCAAAAAAGTTGGCCAAAAATACAAAGACCACATATGCAACAGATGTAGTGGCAAGCACAAATTTATTCCAGATGTGATGCTACACTGATAAAAAATAAAAAAGATAACCAAAGCAGATACGGAAGAAAGGGATAAAAACAAAAGACATATGAATAAATTTACTTTACGTAAAAGATTTTGATGTAAAGTCTTAGGCATTTAAAGTTTTTTTTGTTATTTAGTGCTTTATGTCAAAGTCTTCTTTTAAAAAGATGAAGACTTTTTTGTAAGCATTAATTAGTCTAGCCTAGACTAGTATAGGGTTTGATTTTTCAAGTCATTTTTTAGGAAACATCATATGTAAATTTCAGTTATAAATAGAAGAACCGAAGGCAGTGCAAAAGCAAGCCTTCATGTGTTGAAGCAAAAACTCTCTCTCTTGTCCACAACAAATATGTTGCTTATTCATTTAAAAACAGGTATATTTCAATGGAAAAATCTATGGAGGAACAAAACTTAGGATTATCAAACTTACCAGAACAGGTATATTTATTGAGTATTATGAATAGCTAAATTCATAATTCCTAACAACCATGATATAATAAGATAAGTTCATGTTAGTTACTTTATAGTAGAATTATTCGAAGAATGACATGTTAAGAAGTTTATTAGCAAAGTGGAAACGGAGAAAAATCCCTAAGAACTATGTCATCCTAAAGGTGAAACGAATAAGGCAAGAAGCCGTGGTAGGGAGTAGCCAGAGTTGAGGCGCTATTTAAGGGAAGAGTATCTGGATTACCATGCTAATAGTGACCGACGAACATGTTATTTAAGAATGATCTAGTATATAGTAATCTAATATGATCATATTTTGTTATGTGTATGATTGAAGGGAATATTTTGAAAATAGCAATTTTATGAAAAATGAATAATTATTTATCTGACGAAATGGTAGATAAATTTAAAATACTTATTTTGTATTCACTTAAGGATGTAAAAGTAGTAGATATAAGAACAATCATATTAGAAAAAGCATTTGGTAAATATTATATGACTAGAATAAATTACATACCATGCCTACCTAACTACTCTTACAAATACTTACCATGATAAATTACATATATCTAGAATTTTGGGAAAAAAATATGAGAAACATCCAGTTAGTAGAAAAAACAGATGAAAGTAAATTTAGACAAATACATGAAAACTAAAGATATAAAATATATAGAATTTCTTAATGAAAATATGCAAGAACTACTTAGACTAAAACAAACAACTGAAAAATATTATGAAAAAGCGTTTAATCAAGCTTAAATGACAGATGATATTAAAATACTTGTTTTATATATACTTAGAGATATAGAAATCATAGACACAAAGAAAATAATATGGAAAAAATTACAAGATTATGAAGAGGAAGAATTATTAAAAAGTATAGAAAACTTACGCATATATTATGAACATCAATACTATTTAGATTCAGATGGATATTAAACAGACTAAAAATGTCAGAATATATTAAGAAAATTAGAGAAAACCAAGAAGACCTACATAAAGAAATTGATTATAGAAAACAAATTAGAGAAATAATGGAAAATCTAATAGAAAAATTAAAATGGATAGACGAAACCTTGAAAAATTTAGAAAAAAGCAAAGATAAAAGTTTAGATAGTTTAAAAAATTCATTAAGAAGAGAACAAGAAAAAATAGTTAGTAGTATTAATAACCTCAAACAAGATATTAAATATAGTACAAGTAGAATAGATTATTATACATTTACTTTAGAAGAATAAAATGATAAACTACAAATATCTAAAATACTGGGAACAAGAAATGGAAGAAATAAGATTAACAGAAAACCTTATAAAAATGAATTTAATTGAATATTTTAAAACAAAATATATAGAAAATTTAGAATATCTTAAAAATAATATAGAAGACTTACAAAAACTAAGAGAAAAAGCTTAAGAATATTATATCAAAGCATTTAATCAACTACCATTTAATCACCCCCCAAAATATGAATATCAGTAAAATTGAATATATTAATAAAATATATGAAAATAAAAAATACAAGAACGAAGAAAAACAGTTAATGAATATTACTACAAAGCATTTAACAATTACATAAATTAATGGATACATCGTACGAAAAGAATAAATCATTAAAAGAAATCGAAACTCAACTATATAATTTATACCAAGAATACAAAAGATTACATAGTACTAACGAGGATCCTAGAGCACTAGATAATTTAATTACGATAATATCTAATTTAGAATATGAATTAATAAAACATCTTAAGTCAAGAAGATAAAAATGAAAGATATTTCAATCGATAATATTCACAAAATACATTATATAAAAAATAAATACTTATTACCCAATAACTATTTATTTCTTAGTAAAGTTACTGCGCCTAATCCGTTGTCTTCCAGTAGCTACTAAATGAAAAATAGGAAAATATAGATACATTTCTGTTGAAATTTCCATCGGCGAGTCCATTTTGCATTACAAAATTGAAAGCATCAAAGCGAAATTGCTCTCCACTTGGAGATATTGGCACTACACCATGGTTATTTGAGAGTGGAGGAGGCGCAAACTCCTCAGCCTGGGGGTTCAATTTCAAAAATATTTCCACTAATTCTCTTATCTTTTTCTTAAACCCTTCTTCAATAACACCTTCATTCTCGATGCTAAGAATTTCAAAGGATGAACCTAGCAAGTTCAAATCTTGTATCTGCCTATGGTTCATAAAAATCAATAGAATTATAATTGAATACAACAACAATAACATACCCAATGTAACAGAGATTAATTCTTGCATTCCTCCATCAGAGTTTTATGAGCCAATAGCAAAAAGGTGTAATAAAAAAAGCCGAGTGAGGAGGGTAAAAGGAGGAAGACGGAGGGTGTTTATATCCTAAAATTAATTAATGGGTTTATTGATTATTAGAAAAATAGATGAGAATGAATTAAAATTAGAAAAAATAGCTCAAAAAAATCAGAAAAAAGATAAATATGTTTGCTGAATATTGAGGCATGCCACATCAGCATGCCTCTAATCTTCCTTTATATATATATATATTGATTGGTGAGGAAAAATGATTTTCACTCATTCTTTTGTTAATGAAACTTTTCACTTTTTCTATGAATAATGTGTGCTCTATCTATCTGTTTATCTATTTGTCTCTCTATATATATTTAAAATCTGGACTACCTAAAAAGTGTCAACTCAAAAAACATAAAGTGAAATTACTAAAAACAAACAAGTAATAACACCAAAATTAGATTCTCTCTCTATTTAAAAAAGAATGACCTAGTTTGACTTTACACAAAGTTGAAGAAAATAAAGAAGATTTTTAAATCTTATGGCCTTAAATTAAAGTTGTATCAAATATAGCAAAATGTCCTTTAATCTTGTGGACCTAAACATGTCATGTGGAAAGTTGAAATTAAAGTATTGTCAAAAAGGTAAAGGGATCATTCTTTTCTAAACTGACTAAAAAGGAAGTGTACGTCATTCTTTTTTAAATGGGGGAAGTAAAAGATAATTTTCCAGCCCTTTCGTATGGCATTCTAACGCTTTTAGCGAATTGCCTCTATCACAATCAGAATAGTCACCAACCTCCAAAATCCCAGATAGTTGCAACTTTATCACTTTTAGTCTCCTTAAAAGAATCAAACGTTGTTATGCTGAGATTCATTCACAAGAAGATCCCAACAGATGATAACATCACAATGAAATTTCATGTATATGGACCTTCCAGTTGTGTTTGTTGTAAACAACCCCAATCAGAAACCATGGAACATTTATTATTTACATGAAATATTACCTTAGTTTGAAAATATTTTTGTAACTCATGTTAAACTCCTTACCAAAAGGAGCCCTTATGAGTTATGTTGATCGAATAGTGGCTGACCAAACCTTCCAACAAGATTCATGAACTTCTTTAGCAATGTGTTCCATCAGTCATCTGTTGGCATATTTGGAAGATAGATACAATCAATTCAATATGGGATATACAGTCCCATCCCATGAAACAACAAAGGATGTGTTCTTTCGCAGCAAAAAAGTATAAGAGTGAGTAGAGTATGAAAGCTACAGTTTATTTACGATGTGCAGAGGCACTTTATTTACAAGCAAAGATTAACAGTATCTCTTATATTACAGGAGGAGTATTCATAGTGGACTATAAATACTAAACATGTAATCCTAATACTATGGTCAGTAGGTAACTAACTAGCAACATTATCTGCACAATCAAACAAAGTGCAGTAATAATACTGTACAATTACAGGGAGTAAGATGTATGCGCCAATACGCCCCCCTTAAGATAGGCAATATGTAGCAAAGCCTAGCTTAAATAGGTGTTTGACACAGTATCCTTATCTCTTTTCTTCCAACTCAGTTCCTACCGAAGGTAAATATGTATTTTTCAGCCAAAACTCTTTCTCTTTAAGTATGTTTAAGCATTCTTGAGTCATATCTTATATTGTGAGTAATTGAATCCTTGTGATAGATATAAGCTTGGTTATAAGTTTTGTATAGAGCGGTGATTCTTTTCCAAATACAAATCCTAGATGAATCACACTCGAGGATGAATATTTCCAAGGAGGAGATATTGTAAGACCCCACATTTTAAGATCACTGTGAAACCTACGACTCATTACCTCAAGTCATATAGACATCTTACGAGTTATAAGATGTGAGTCTTAGCCATGGCAGCGTGGGGTGATTTGAGTTCTGTTCAAGTTACGACTTGACCCTAAGAGTCATCATTTGAAGTTATGAGTCGTATGAAGAGAAGCTGTGAGGTCAGTATCCTAGGTTCTTTAAGTTTCTGTCCAAGTTACAAGTGAGGGGCTATAAGTGGTATTGAGAGATTACGAGTCGTAAGTTTAGACTCGTATGTTGACCAGTGTATACCATATTTTCCATACCAAGTTTACGAGTCATTAGGAAAACTCGTATCCTCACCATACAAGTCGTATGGTGGACTCGTGACGACTGGCGGTCAATTTTCTACTAAGTTAAGTTAAGGGGTCTCTTGGTCTTTTCCCCTCTTCTAACTCCCAACCCACGACCTATAACCCCAGAGAGGTGTTATTTTCCTCTATCATTCAATCAATTAACAACATGTTTTCTCCTCCTATCTTTAAGAACTAAAGATTAGGGTTTCTCTCACCAAGTCATCTCTCAAGTCTCAAAGTTCACAAGTCAAGAAATTCTAGGTATGTGGGGTTTGAACAATGTTAATTTGTCCATCCTTGTACCCAAAAAGCATGGTCTCAAGATTGAATTTACATGTCTTATATTAGGGTTCATCCCTCAAATTCTCGTGTATTGGTATCTACCCTTATTTTGTGATTTGAATGTTAAAGGTGCATAAAAGTTACATCCATTCATGTTTTGAACTTAAGATTGATATTGTGATTTGAATTTCATTACTTTGATTTGGATCTGATGAAAGATTTCTATATTGGTATTGAGCCTGATAGTTTGTTATAAGTGTTATTAAAGAAAGTAAGAGTTTCAACATTTAAAAGGAAGCATTAAGTTTATAAGAAAGTTTAAGCTTTGAAGTTCCATTCATATTCAATATAGCATGACTCAAGAAAGCCTGATCTTTTGATCTAAATATAAGACATGAAATACACAAGTGTTCATTTTGTTTATGATTTAAAGTAAAGAAAGCACAACTATTTTTCAGTATACTAACCCGGGTGCTATTTTAAGGTGGATTTCTTAAGTATGGGCATACATATATTCTGGAAATAGTATTTAGCACCGAGAAGGGAATGCGGATGAGCTTATCAAAAATTCTAGGAAACTACGAGCCACTGTAGGTTAAGTTTTTTCCCAATATGGATGAAGTATAGTGATCACTTAAGTTAAGGGTCTCTTTTGATGCCAAGGGTAGAACAGCTCTCCCTAACGTGGGTAAGACATTGTACTCCATGATAGCTCACATGTTTTATGTCAGTTAGAAGAATCTCCCATAAGAAAGAATAAAAGTAAAGATTTCAGAAACTAAGTGTTATGGCTCACTATGTTATTTCACATGTTTCATTATCCATGTTTTATGATTTTGCAGTCTTTAGCTTTACTCAAGTCTGAGGTGAGTCATTTACTCTTAACATGCATCATTTGAAAGTGTACACACATATATATATTTAGTTCTTGTTTTATTTATGTATTCACCCCTACATACTCAGTACATTCCAGAAGTACTAACCTATATATATGTCTATATGCTATATTGACTCATAATGTATAGGTTCGGGTGCTCGTTTTCAGCAGCACGGTTGACTACGGGCATTATCACCTGTATCCCAACTTTTGGTGAGTCCTCATAGCCTGAGGATCCAGCTTATCAGACTCATGTTCAGTGTTGAAAGTTATTTTAGATCTTTGATTTCCATTTAAATTTCAAGTCAGCTAGGGTTTGTCCCAGTTACTCTTTAATTAGCAGTAGAGGCTTGTCAGTCTGTATATGTTCTAAGTTCAAGGAATTAGTTTAAGATTTCCGGATTTAAAGACTTAAATTAAGATATGAAATTTTTTACCTGCAGTTTCTACATATGCTATTTCACTTTTCATGTGAGTTCTAAGTCAAAGAGATATCAGGGGTTAGGTTGGGGCTAGTCGTAGTCCTAAGCACTTTGTGACGTCCAGGGGGTGCTTCCGAGGCATTACAGTATTGCAGAGATTATCCTTCATGACAAGGAAATATCGCGGAGGCTCACTGCCTTCGTGATCCAAGACCACCCCAAACCTCATCCAAAAATTCTGAAACTCTCCAAGACACCCCATTCACATGCCTAAACACAATTTAACTCAAAAATAAATATTTTGAACACGGGAAGGCCAAAAATAAAATGCTCGAAATTTTGAGGGTGTTACATTATCCCCTCCTTAGGATCATTCGTCCTCGAAATATGAGCTAAGACACTCTTTGCATGAGAATAGCAATATTACACCAGAATCAAATGATAAAGCCGGATAATAACAAGGAAAACCAAATTCATACCTTAAGTTCCTCCGCCAGACACATGGAACAAAAGTGGGTACTTAGCCTTCATATCTCCTTCTGTTTCCCAAGTGGCTTCCTCCACCTTATGGTTCCTCCAAAGGACCTTTACTGAAGCTACATCCTTACTCCTTAATCTACGAACTTGTCTATCCAAGATCTCCACCAAGACCTCCACATATGGCAGAGAATCTAAAATACCAACACTCTCAATAGGCACCACCAGGGAAGGATTACCCATGCACTTCTTCAACATAGACACATGAAACACTGGGTGAATAGAACCTAAACTTACAGGAAATTCTAGCTCATAAGCAACATTCCCCACTCTCTTTAAAATCAAATAGTGGATAACATAATATGGACTGAGCTTTCCCTTCTTTCCAAATTGCATCACTCTCTTCATGGGAGACACCTTCATGAACACCCAATCACCTACATCGAACTTCAACTCTCTTTGCCTTACATCCACATAGGAATTTTGGCAACTTTGGGCAGTCCTAAGCCTATCTCGAATCACCTTCACCTTCTCTATAGCTTGATGAACTAAATCAGGATCGAACAACCTTGCCTCACTAACTTCGAACCACCCAATAAGAGATCTACACCTTCTACCATACAACGCCTCAAATGGGACCATACCAATGCTAGAGTGATAGTTGTTATTGTATGTGAACTCTACAAGAGGCAAATAGTCAACCCAACTACCACTAAAGTCAATTATACAAGCTCGATGAATATCCTCCAAGGTGTGGATGGTCTTTTCCGCTTGTCCATCTATCTGTGGGTGGAAAGTAGTGATAAGGTTCACCTTATCCCCAAAACATACTGGAACAACTGCCAAAAATGAGATGAGAACTAAGTACCATGATCTGAAATAATGGGAACTGGATCACCATGCAACTTTACAATCTCTTAAATAAACAACCTTGGATAGTCCTAGCAGAATAGTTAGTCCTCACCGGCAAGAAGTGAGCAAACTTAGTCATCCTATCCATGATGACCCAAATAGAATCAAATTGGTTTTGAGACCGTGGAAGATCGGTAACAAAATCCATATTAATCACTTCCCACTTCCACACAGGCAACACAATTTCTTGAGACAACCCACCAGGTATCAAGTGTTCCACCTTTACTTGTTGACACACCATGCACTTAGCTAAAAGATTAGCCACATCCCTCTTCATGTTATTCCACTAATAAATCCCCTGAAGGTAATGATAATTCTTCATCAAACCATGAAGAACCAAATAACGTGATTCATGAGCTTTGGCCAAAATTCTACCTCACAACTCATCCACATCGGGAACATACAACCTCCTTCGGTACCTCAAGATACCATCACCACCAATCTCAAAATCCATCACCTTATGCTTATCCACATCATCCTTGATTTGCATCAAGGTAGGATCCAACACCTGTTTCTCCTTACCTCAGTGCCAAGAGATGACTTCGCTGCCTCTTGTACAAATATAACACCATCCTCAGAATCTAAGAGACGAACTTTAAAACTAGACAAACGATGAATATCCTTCACCAAGTCCCTCTTATCTTCATCCACATGGGATAAAATCCCCATAAATAACCTGCTAAGAGCATCAGCAACCATGTTAGCCTTACCTAGGTGATAGTTAAGACTTATGTCATAGTCCTTGAGCAACTCAAGCTATCGCTTTTGCCTGAGATTCAACTCCTTCTAGGTGAATACGCATTGTAGGCTCTTATGATATGAATAAATGTCAACATGGATCCCATATAGATAATGACATCAAATCTTCAATACGAGCACCACACCAGCAACTCAAAATCATGAGTCAGATAATTCCTCTCATGAAATTTCAACTGTCTAGAAACATATGGTACCACCTTGCTATGCTACATTAACACATAACCAAGTCCCCAAGGGGACACATCACAATAACCATGAAGCCATCAGTACCCTTGGGCAGGGTCAAAATCAGAGCAGAACTCAATTTATCTTTCAGCTTCTTAAAAATCCCCTTACAAGCACCGGACCATAGAAACTTTACCTTCTTCTATTCATATTAGCCAAAGGTAAGGCAATCAATTAGAAGCTCTCCACAAACCTCTTATAATCACCAGCTAAACCCAAGAAGCTTCGAATATTGATTGGAGTCGTAGGTTTAGGCCACTTCTTAACCACCGCAACTTTATGTGGATCCACCTGATCCCTTCACTAGAAATAACATGACCCAGAAAAGTAACAACATTCAACCAAAAATTACACTTAAAAAACTTAGCATACAATCGCTGATCTTTTAGGGTCTACAACACGATAGGAGGTGATTGGCATGATCCACCTCACTCTTCGAATATACCAAAATATCATCTATAAATACAATCATGAATAAATCCAAAAAATGATAGAGTACACGGTTCATGAGATCCATAAATGCCGTTGAGGCATTGGTCAACCCAAAAGACATGACCAAGAACTCAAAATGTCGATACCGTGTACGAAAGGCAGTCTTAGGGATATCCTCCTCCCTAATCTTTAAATAATGATAACCGGACCGAAGGTCAATCTTAGAGAAATACTTAGCACCCTGAAGTTAGTCAAACAAGTCATCAATCCTAGGAAGAGGGTACTAATTCTTCACTGTCGCCTTATTCAACTGGCGGTAATCAATACACATCCAAACAAAACCATCCTTCTTACGCACAAAAAGAATGGGAGCACCCCACAGAGACACACTACGGATGATAAAACCCTTGTTAAGAATATCTTTCAACTTCTCTTTAAGTTCTTTCAACTCAACCGAAGCTATTCTATAAGGATGAATAGAGATAGGACAAGTGTCCGAAAGAAGATTGATCCAAAACATAATTTTTCTATCGAGAGGGACTCTTGGGAGATAATCTGGGAAAACCTCAGAAAATTCACTAACCATAGGAATGAATTGTTGAGAAGGACCCTCTGAGTTAGAATCTTTAACCCGGACCAAATGATAAAGACACCCCCTGAAAATTAATTTTTGGGCTCTAATATATGATATGAACCTTCCCTTAGGTGCTAGAGAACTCCCTTCCTACTCAATGACCTGCTTACTAGGGATTTTAAGAATAACCTTGTTGGTCCGACAGTCTAAAGAGACATAGCACTAATACAACCAATCCATCCCTAAGATGGCATCAAAATCTAGCATGTCTAATTCAATCAAATCCACCAAAATTTCCCTACAACAAACAGATACCACACAACCCATATAGACCCTCATAGCAACCACCGATTCACCCACCAGGGTAGAAATAAAAAGAGGTATGAAATACACTTAGGGTCGAAACTAAAATACATAGCCATAAATGGGGTCACAAATGAAAGTGTAGACCCTGGATCAAGTAAATAGTACATATCACGAGAGAAGAGTTTTAACATATCAGTGATGACATTAGGAGATGCCTCGAACTCATAACGAGTAGTAAGAGCGTATAGGCGATTTCGACCAATGTCGGTACTAGATGTGGCACCCCTTGGTGCAGGAGCTGATGACATGGAAATCGAAACCTTATTAGCCCACCTAGCGACCTTGCCCCCAGGGAAATCATTCGGTATATGTCCTGGCTAGCCATAATTAAAACACCGATTCCTTCCCTCATCACAGAAACCACTATGCAACCAACCACAAAGTTTGCAAGGAGAATATGATGGAGCTGACTAGGACTCATTTACCTGAGATTAGGAACCCTATGCCCTAGAACCATCACCATTCTAAAAACGATGATCTCTGGAAAGCTTCGAATAAGGTGCACTAGCCGTCAAATAGGAAGCAGAGTTTCCCCACTTCTTCTTAGACTACTTTTTGCCACTGTTGCTAACCTCCATCCTTATCCAAATACTAAAACTTCTTACTCTTCCTCTCTTTCACCTCTATTTGCTTTTTTTTTCTTCAACTTGTTGCATATACACCACCAGTCGAGAAATATCCATATCCTTATTTAACAAGGTAGCCTTGCTCTGTAAAATCATTCCACGAGACAAATTAAAAATGAATTTCATCACTCTAGTCCTCAAGCTAGATACTAGCTCAAGAGTATATCACAACAACTGGAGGAATTTCAAAGCATATTCCTTCACAGCCATCTTGCCTTGCTTCAAATTCACAAACTTTTCAACTTTAGCCTCTCTCAACTCTTGAGGAAAGAAGCGATCCAAAAAAGGAACTAGAAAAGTCATCCCACAATGCCACCTCCACATCATCATCCCTAAACTAATCCCACTCTTCATGTCATTGGTACACCACATCCTTCAGCTGATAAGAATTGAATTCCACACCCTCTACATCAGTAGCATGCATAAACTAAAAGGTTTTCTTTATCTCATCTATAAAACCTTAAGGATCCTCCTAAACCTTAGTACCAGTGAAAGTTGAAGGGCCTAACTCTAGTGGCCTCAGATAAACTTCCAGTAATACTAGCAGAACTCATTTGATATGATTGAGATATCACCAATTGGGTCAACGGATGAATGGATTGATGAAACTAAGCATTAGTAATATCCCTCTGAGGTGACTAAGTATGAGTGTCACCAGTAGGAGAAGGATCAGTGGAGATAAGTGGAACTCTATGGGAGTAATCAGAAGTAGTGACCCTTGACCGACTTTGCACCCTATAAGTAGGATAAGAACCTTCCACATTGTCCTCAGGTAAGATAGATGAGTTTTCATAAGCTTCAGATCATCTGGGAGGCATGATGTGAAAGAGAATAAATGAGAGTTAGAGGAATCCAAGATCTTAGACTCTATAACCTAAAAATAAGACAACAAGAAAGGGAAATATTCCTGAATGCCTCGTAGTCTCTCCCTTATAAGTGGGGTGCACTACACACCCATAAAAGAGACTCAACATGACACAGCTTTGTGGACACCTAATTGATCATGAACCTAGACTCTGATACCAACTTGCCTGGCCATAATAGTTATCTCAAGTCCACCAAGGATCGGAGACCACCCCCTTAGCCTAATCTAATAGAACCAAGTACACCTAGCAGCGGATGAATTCCAACACAAAATAATATATGATAAGAAAGCTCAAAGAATCTATGAAAGATCAATATCCAACAACCACCACCAATAATATCCATTTCCACATTAATGTCCAACAAAGCATCTAACAAAACCAAAGATAGTTTGGTTAGGACATGCCCCCGACCATAGTAAAAATAAATCCAAAAGAAAAAGTAAATACATATGGAAACCCAAAGCATGAAATATGGTCTTTCAAAAGATGGAAGCTCACCACTTCAGTCTGATTTATGAGTTTTGTCCTGATCACCAAGACACTGTGCAGAAGGAGTAGAAGTATGGCCAGTTCCTGCATCATATGGGGATACAGCATATGAGGATGGTTAGCAGTTAGAGTTCTAGCATATATCTCATGGATAAAGGATAAAATAATTCCATGATCCATAATACCGAAACCATTAAAACTAGTGCACCACATCATATACAAAACATATATATATATATATATCACATGTCGGAAAAGGGAACAGGTCTTATCATGAATATTAAAAACCTTATCCTAGACTGTGTAGCTTGATCGTCCTAAACTGGCACCGACGAGCTATATGAGTTCAGCTTCCCCTACTGGAAGGGCCCAGTGCGTGTTAGCCATACGAATCATAGAAACCTGAGAAAAATCTAAAGCCATCAAAGCAATTAGACATTCCAAAATATATCAAGTGTGACATGCACTCGGTCACAAGACCAACCCTTACATCGGCAAATGTGAGTTTCCAGTATCAGTCCCCCCGTGACATCCACCTTCACGAATTTTCTGCATAACCCCCTTTAAGCCCATATTAAAATATTTTACACATAACCCAACCATTACATTAAAGAGTCAACCATTAAGGGATCATTGAGTGGTCTCATCATATCGACTACATCTTGCAAGCAAATGTCATTAAGCCATTACCTTAGGAAATCCTTGTATCACAGACTTCATTATTAAAATCAACTTGGGGGATTCCATCATACCTCACAATGTTTTCAAAACCATCCTAAATTATTTTCCCATTTATGCAATGCTTTAGTTTCAAAGAGAATAGCCAAACCAAATGATAATTCATGTACCAAAACCAATTATGCAAGTGGGTCGAGGTTATTATCAATTTCCATACCAAACCAATTATTTGGGGAATCCAATGTACCCCTAAATTCATTCACCAATCTCATGTACCCAATGAGTGTACAAAATAACAATTCATGCATAACAAATCAATAGAAACCATGGAAAAACATTTAAACAATTTATATCCAAAACCCTTAACCCATAGTTCAAAACCCAACATCAAAACCATGAATAATAAACTAATTTTTATGCCATTAATAAAATACAAGTATAGGAAAAGAGGTACATACCTTAACATACAAGAATTGAAAAGTAATTCGGAGCTTGGTACCCGAAAGATGAACGTACGATGAAATACTTATGCTTTCTTAGGGTTTTGAGTTTGAGAGTGGAATTGGGAATTTTTAATCTCTTAAAATTGAATGGAGTAGGCTAGATAATGCTTAAGGACCGTACATAGGTGAAATGATCCCAATACCCCTCATCCCAAGTAAATAAAACAAAACTACACTGATTTTACATTGGGGCATGGCACAGACCTTATCGTGGAGGCTAACCTCTGTGCCATGGGCCCTATCATAGAGATTATCCTATGTGTCACGTACCCTATCGCGAAGATTATCCTCCATGACATGGGGATATTATGGAGGCTCACTACCTCTGGTCCAAAACAACCCCGAACCCCATTTAAAAATTTTTGAGACTCTCCCGAGACACCTCATTCATATGCCTAAACATAATTTATGTCAAAAATTAATGTTTCAAACACGAAAAGGCCAAAAATAAAATGCTCAAAATTTTTTAGGTGTTACAATGATGGTACTTGTCACGGCGAACCTTGACAAGTAAGTCTATCACACAAACTGATATAAAAGGGAAAATAATAGCAATAACCCAAGTAATCCTTCTAGAATGAAGTCAAACCACATAATATCGTAAAGTAGAAAGGCATAACCAACAATACCATAATCCCAAAATTTGGTGTCACAATTTAAGAATATCACTAGTACAACTCGATATCAAATACATAAGATATCTAAAATAGGAATGCTCTATCTCTAAATACGAATAAAAATATATTCTAAATAAATAAAGGTAGTAGTCAACTCTAGAAGTAAGAATCCAACCGCTACCTCGAATAGCTCTAAAAGTAGCCTGAATCAACCACTATGAAGCGCACTCGAACTAGGATATGCACCGAAAGGGCGTAGTAGGGGTGAGTACGACCCACTTGTACTTAGTAGGTATTATAGGCTGACAGAATAGACTAGAAAATAAAGAATAAAATACACACTAAGGGCATGTCACATGCAATCAAAAAATATCCCATAATGGTAGCCCACACCATTTTCACTAACAGTTCTATAATATTCATATACATCATAGCAAATACGAGAAAGGAATACAAGTAAACCAATATCACACATTCAAGTACTAGAAAGGGACTACACATAGACAAGTATACATCAAGAGAGATAATACAACATAAATAAAGGCACAATGTAACACAAATGCAATGAAGATGATGATGATGATAATGATGATGTGATGCACGAGGTTGTTGCACAACCTCTGTATGCACCTACAAAGCTAAAGCTTCTTGATGTAGGACCATGGAGGGTTCTTCAACCATATCCAATCCATATCCATGTCTCCTATTTGGCACATCCTTCGATTGAGGGTTGTAAAGAAATCACATTTTCTATCAGAAAAAGGCAGTGTTTCAAGTATTTCCAGTATTTTAACGGTGGTACAAATGTTTCATGAATGTATATGATATGAGGATGTAATGTTCACAACCAACCAGAATGAGTATTTTTATGTCCAACCAATATACCAACCAAGTGAGACAATAATCTACTCGATGTTTCCAACCTTCTATGAATTTCAACATAAATCATATGCCAACATTATGAAACATATAAAAAATACACCACTGATACCATATTAGGTTTTTTCATCAATCAATACACAACTAATTTTATGTATAAAAGGCCATCAATATCATGTAGAACCCCACACGATCACACATAGCAAATAGTAGACCAAGACCATCAAATAACATCATTATATAGGCCGCCACATGGGCACAATACGATAATAAATCCTTTTTTGACACGACCCGAACTCGGGATTAGCCGTGTCGGGTATCTTAAGTCCAACCAGGATCGATGACCACCTCCAATACCCATCACCCATCTTACACCCCATATAGGATAAATTCTGAACATATAACAAGATAAGAGAATATCAATTTTAAAATATTATTTAAGTCTATAACAAAAACCATCTATTCACAACCAAACATCCAACCAATACCAACACCAATGCCAATGACAACACCTATACCAACACCACTCATGCCCACAGTAGTCTGACAAAGCCTCTAATTAAAATAAAAGAATATTTAGTCGGGACATGCCCCCAACCATAGCCAAAACCAAGACCAAATAAATAGTAAATACGTAAAGAAACCCATAGCATAAAATGGGATTTTCCAAAGTATGAAAGCTCACCACTTTAGTTTAACTCAAAAGGTGTCCCCGAATTACCTCGTCACTGAATAGGAGGAGTCAAAGAATGGTCGGGTCCTACATTGTGTGGGGATACAGCGTTCGAAGATGGTTAGTGGGGTGAATGCTATCATGTAACTCAGGGATAAATATAAAGTAATGCCATCAATCCCAAACCAAGTCAAACCAGTGCACATAACCATATGCAAATACATATATACATATATACCATGTCGGGATAGGGAATAAGGTTTAGCATGAATTTCAAATCCTTAATCAAAGTTGTGTAGCTTTACCATAATAAGTCCACCAATGGGCTATATGGGTCCAGTGTTACCCCCTATACAGGCCCTAATACGTATTGGTCACTCGAACTAGAGATATCATAAATGGTTGGAGATTTTTTTGTACCCTTCGCCCTCCATGATACATAAATATGTGTATAGACTTAGGGGATTCCCTTTTACCCCACAACAAGGCGGTCATCAAGACTAACCTTTATGTCAGCAAACATGAGTTTCCAATATTTGTTTTTCAGACTCACACCTTTATAGCTAGCTTCACAACCCCTATTATGGCCCAAATAAAACATTTAACACATAGCCAAATCACCCATTACAGGAGCCAATTATTAAGGCATTATTAAGTGGTATCATTATACCAAATATAGCTTGCAAGAAATATCATTAAGCTAAGACTTAGGGGATTCTCATGTACCCCATAGACTCTATAAATAAATCACTTGGGAGATTCCCATGTACCCCACAAGGTTTTTAAAAATCATTCACTTAAGGGTTTCCCTTGTACCCATAAGATTTTTTTAAAACTATCCTTAACCATTTAACCATTTATACCATGCATTAGTTTAAAGAAACAAGTCAAGCCAAGTGGTGATGCATAAATCAAAGTTAATTATGCAAGTGAGTTGAGTTTATTACCAATTTCCATACCAAAACAATCAATTTGGGGATTCTCTTTTACCCCTTTTTCCATCCACCATTCCCATGCACCCCAATGCATTCACAAACTATCAATTTAAACACAATAGTTTCATAAATATCATGGAAGAAGCATTTAAATAATTTATATTAAAAACCCTCAACCCATAGTTCAAAATCCAACATCAATACTCCATGAATAATACTTTAAATCACGTGCTTTTACAAAATTGACAATGAGAAAAGAGTAACATACCTTAAACACCAAGAAGTACGGAGAGAAATCACCCTTGGAAGCCTCAATCAATATTTCTAGGAGCCTATAGTTGAAAATACAAGCAAAAACGAGTTAAAAGAGAGGTTCAAATTGAAGAAAAATCATGTTTAAGATTTATCGGCAAAATTTCTGAAAATCCTTTTTGAAATCAAGAATCTAAAGTTGTTTTGTAGATGAAATTGAGAGAAAACTGATAATTATAAAATTAGAAATTTACCCAAGTGAAAATGGGTTGAAAATGGGGTTTGAATTGAAGAAATACAAGTTTTAGGCCTTTCAGGCCAAAATTCTCAATTTTCTACTTTAATCTGTGTTAAATCAAGAATTAGATGATAAAATTAGAGTAAAGTAGTTGAAATAGGTGTTTAAAATCTTACCCAATCTTAGGAGTGGAAGAAATTGCTTAAAAGTGTGAACCCTAAGCTCTAAGTCTCAAAAATGAGAAAAAGGGTGAAACATAGGTATATATAGGGGCCAAGTCTCTGTGGACCTACCAAAATATGCTACCCTACTAAATTCGATGCTCTGGACTCAATGGTTGTATCAGATTATTTTTAAGAAAAATATTATTTTTACAAAATTGACCCCCGAAATCTAATTTCACAATGTTCCAAACCGAGGATCGAAATGAGATTTAAAAGACATAAAATCACACCAATCATATTACTAATATAAAATCAAAATTTTGGATCTGCTGGCACAGTCCATTTTGTCATTCGATGCATAGATAAATAAATGTTGATGGAAGTCAACTTTAAGGCTCTCAAAGTCACCAAAAATCAAAATTTCACATAAATCACGTCAAAATACATCGAGAACCATGTCAATCATCCCCACACTTCAGAAATACCACAAAGCACCTACGAAGAGGTATAAAATAATAAAATCACGGAAATGAATATTTCAAAAAAAACACCAAAAAATTAGGTCGTTACAGAAACCGTCCACAATTGCAAGTTTTACATTTAAGGTTGACAATGTACTTTCTACCAAAATCATGTACAGAGTAAACATAGTTTTAGAAATCCTTAACCAAACAAACATACAATCAGTAAAACAAATGATAAATTAAATAAAATCTAAATTTAAAATAAACTTACAAAATAAATAAATATTTAATATAGAAAAAAATACTATATGTATATTTCAGAACATATCATCGTCCAAGAAGCTTTTGCACTATTAAGAGTTAGAATTTCCTCAAACTTTCTTCCTAACATCATTTTGTATATAGTGTTATTTCTCTGTTTTTACAGTTTCAAGGCCCAAATAAAATTCCTGTTTCTTCTAGAAATCCTAAGATAGGCAGTATTTTTGCATCTTTACCACACAACCATTTATACATTCAGTAATATTAGATGTTACCATCTACCTTTGTTTATCGGTGTATGGGATCCATACTATTTCTTATAACCAACTTCATTTAGGTAATCCTTCACCCTATGATCCACCTTACAAACCTTTGCCATAATGTAATCAAAATCGTCTTTTCTATAAGCTTTCGCCTTAGAGTAATACAAGTCACTAAGTTCGTTCTTGCTTTTTCGAAAGTGAGTGCAAACATTCTTCCACATATGTCAAATGCATGCAAGATAGGAGGTACTAGGATACACAATACTTACTATTTTTATGATGTTTTTGTTGCAATCCAATACAGCACACATGTTGTTCCATTCACCAAATGCACATCTAAACTGCTGAAAAAATCATGTTCATGAATAGTCATTCTTGGTATCTACAACCCCATAAGCCATTGGTAAAATACAACCTAAGTCGGGAAAAGTCAAAATGGTTTGTGAGAATAATATTTTTCAATGATCTTAATGTATATGTAAAATATACAACACATAAAAAGAAAACAATATTGAATATTTTGAGAATATATCACTAAAACAATAATAACTCTAATACCTGCACCATCGAGTGTGCTCACCGAAAGAAATATTTCTTTATACTGTCCACTCAGATGAGCACCATTAACCACTGCTACAGGTCTATAAAACTCAAAAACCCTTATAATTGGATATAAGGAAATGAATAAATACATGAACTCATTATCAGCTGACTTATGCATCCTAATGTAAGAGTTATCATATACTGGATTTAGCATATGAATGTATCTCGATATTTTTTGATATTCATCCGTTGGTCCACCTCTAAGAATCTCTATATCACGCTCCTCAGTTTGATGTGCCTTCATATAATTGATATCCCATGCTCATCATCTCTCCATGCCTTCATATAATTAATATCAACTCCATAAATATCTTTTATTTCGTTAATTATATCTCCTGGTGTGTGTATTCTCTTATAATTAACTAACTTTGGTGTTGTAAAATCACTTGCAAAAGATGTTGTAGTCAATAATATTTTTAGAACACTATCACTCATTCAGCACGTATGTTCTGCATTAAACTTTTAAATCATAAAAACATCTAATTTGCTTAGACTAGATGCCTTCATGATCTATTTACAATCTTCATTACAACAATGCAGGACATAGCTGGAAAAAAGGAAATTGAATTAGACTATTGTATCAGAATAATAATTGATCTATATGGTTATAATTTCAATATAATTACTTAATAGTTTTTTTAAAGAAAGATATATAATGTATAGGTTATTGTTAAATAACATTATGACTGCATAGGCTAATACAACAATTACATAACAACTTTATGTATTAGATAGTTGAACTACAACAGTTAATTCATTTATATACATACCAAAGTTAGGTATCATGCTAAATGGTAATGTATATGGTGAATAAAATAAGCAAGTTGCAACTACTTTAACATTGTTTTGATACAAAAATATAGTGTATGTTTTCTCTAATAGTAGTACAGATACATTTAGAGATTATCACAGTGCATGACTAGTATTACTCTTATACATAAATATGTTTAAAATTGTTAAATCATATACATAAATAGAAATTTATCTGACACGAATAATAGACATGAGTAATCTTATACATAAAGAGATTATACACCATAAACCGTATACATAAATTGTAATATATCATAAAGATAAAATATTGAATAATTGTATGATATAGTGAAACATAAACATGTTGTAACCATACTTCTCTTTGTCGGATCATTTAGCTCTGAATTAAAGCTATACAGATACAAGCATCAATTTATCCTTATAAAGTTGTTTCATGTTCACTTCTCTATTTTTTCTATCACTAATGAAGTTATTAACTTCCAAATCATGTATGTATAACAAGTACTCATTTTGTGACTCAACAACAGAAAAAGAAAGATAATCCATTTTCATTCCTTCAACACAAACGACAGCTCCAGTTTCTCCATCGAACTCTAACTCATCTATTGAATTATGCATTGTCGTTATGTATAAAGGATACACTAAAAATGCAACAACACTTTTTTTAACTCCATATAAAGCTTCACTCCATTATAGTTCCTCATACCAATTGGTAAAGAATTAACTTCAACAACATATTGGACATCAATATTTTTCTAGATTCATCAATCTCTAATTCTGCAGCAATTGCCGAAATCTACCTCAAATACGATATACTTTCTTCAATAATAATTTTATCACTTTTGTATCGTTCATATTGTTTTTGATTACCAAACAAAAAAATACCTCAAGAGAATTGTAATGTTTATATTTTTGATAAATTTTGACCAAAAAAAGAGTTTCAAAAATTAAAAAACCAAAGCTTGGGAAAATAGAGCTTGAAGGATCCGAACTGAAATTTTTTGATCGTGCTAATAGATTTGGTGTTTTAAATTTTTAAAATTGAAAAGTTGTTACTGAATTTAAGAGATTTATTTATCACGCATTTATAGATATGGAGTTAATTGCATTCTTAATTAAAGAAAGACGTGTTATTTCTTTAAATATCGTTAAAACCATTAGTTGTGATGTATATAATACAGATATAACTCAACATTCAGTTATGTTTGAGAATAATTAAAATCCGAAAGAGAGAATATTTATTAAAAAATTTGGAAGAGAGGATAACTTAGGAGCAAACTAGTGGAATTTATGTTGTTTATACATAACTAGACAATTTATGTGTGCTTCGCGCGGCTTCAAAAATATTGCATTTTATTTTTTAAAAATTATTCTAATAACTAAATATTGAAAATATGTTAAACATTTTTTTTAGTCTCTAAATCCAAATAGATGAAATTTTAAGTTCTAATCCATTTCATTATTGTAAAATTTGAAATTTCTTGTAAACATGATATAAAATTCGAAATTCATGAAAGTTTCATTGACATAATTCATAAAAATATGTAAAGATCATACTTTTAAATTTGAAATTGGGTTCTTGGACTCCATGGGTGAAAAAGACCCATGGATGAACATCTAACATACCTTAGAGATTTAAATCTTAAAAGAGAATTGACTTTTCTTGAACGTTCTGGATTGGGAATCTTAAATTCTTAATTTTCTTGAAGGAGGGCTTGAATCTTGTTCATGGGGAATGATCTTGAAAGAAAACCCTAATCTTGATGTTGAGAGTGAATGAGGAATTTTTGGCATCTAAAACTGAAAAGTGATGACTAATAATGCATAATGATGCTTTAAGTCGTGGGAGGGGTAGGGTTTAATGCGAGGAAAAGACCAAAATACCCCTCTGAAGTTAAATTAGAATTGCTGAAATTTTTAGTTGATGACTTGAGTTGATAACTTATCAACTAGTTGATGACTTATCAACTTAAGTTGTCACCTCATTGTTGGATTTGGGCCCTTGCTGGTCATGGGTGATGACTTGAGTTGATAAGTCATCACTTAGGTGATGACTTATCACCTCGAGTCGTCACTTTGTGGCCGAAATTATCACATACTAATTATGGGTGATGACTTGGGCTGATAAGTCATCACTTTGTTGACGGCCTATCAACTAAGGTCGTCACTTGGAAGCTGAAGTTGATGGTTTTCTGGTTAGGCTGACGACTTGGGATGATAAGTCGTCACTTAGTTGACGGCTTATCAACTCAGGTCGTCACTTTGTTGACAGACGGACAGGCTGAAGTAAAATGAGTATAACTTTCAACTCCAATATCGTATTAAGGTGAAACCAAATGCGTTATAAAGAAGATTCAAAGATATTTCTTTTGGTATGTGGTAGGACACATAACTCATTATGTAAAAGGAGTAATGGTTGTTTAAACTTGACCTAATCTGGAACGTTCACTAAAACTTAGTTAATGGAAGCGTTCTCAAGTTGTCTTTGAGTTAGGAGATTTTTATGACCTCGACTGATATAAAAACATAGTTCCACACTATAGAATTGATCATCACACATAAATAGACATAGAATCATTGGGTTCAGGTCCGTATAATTAGGAACAACGATTTGAATCCTAGCCCAATACCGTGGGGTGTTACACCTTAATATACATCAAAATCACTCATAAACTTCCAAAGTACTTTAATTTATTTTGCATGATCTTGAAGCATGGTTCTAATATTGGTTTGGATTTTCGAGGTCTTATAATATCTCCCCCTTGGGAACATTCATTCTCGAATGAGGCTTGTTAAGCTGAGAGTACTGAAGAATCTGAGATAATATACTGAACATGCATGAATGGGAACATGAGAACATAGCTGGCTCTGAAACATGATACATGAACTGAATATCATGAACTAAATTGATTTTCATGAATACATGAGAATGGTTATAAGGCTGAGATTAGAACGAGCGAATCAACTTATAAGTATCCATTACTTCAAGCTGGATCTTGTTACATAAAGATAATATAAAAGATTTAGGACATGAAAGCTCAGGAGACTAAGTACATCTCCCCCTTAGGATATTATGTCCCCCAAAAGATACTGACTTGGCTGAAATACTGAGGAACGATTGAGATGATACACAGGGCACTAACGAACTGAATTATGGTTGAATATCTGAAATCTGAAACTGATGCATGATCTGAACTGAATTTACGACATGCATGGTCGTGAAGGAATTTCCTCATGAATAGGAGAGCTAAAAACCATAGGAACTTGTCTGCCTGACTATAAAACTGAATTTCTGGCTATACAAACTAACTCATACTGAAATCTTATACTTAACTGGAGTATTTCTTCGACACTCTTTTTATGAAGTTCTAATGGCATTAGGGAGCAAAGACTCTTAGGCATGGTCTGAATAAGACATCTGAATAAGAAATCACAACATGGCTAAAATTCTGTAAAATGGAACACTAGCCTATGAAACATCAGCTAGGATAGAGTTACTAAGCCTTATGCACTGCAACTACTAACTTTCAAGCGTAGCCACACTTCTCAAATACTCCCTCAACTATACTTTCTACTTCAACACCATACTTCACTTGAGGCTACTGAAAATATCCACATGGGCACTAATAACTCTACCTACTGAATTTTGAGCTAGACTGAATTCTCCCACTATGTTCAAGCCTACTCGAATCTACAAAATGCACACATAACACTGTAATACTAGTCAGGGTCATGAATTCAATACACTCTGCATTTTCATAACTTCCCATCTCCTAAATAATTCTTATTACCACTTCAACAACTACATTCAACCTTTTACTAGCCATTCACTTACGCGCAATACAGTTATCCACTTACACCAACCTGACATTCAAGCGTATCTTCATAACTACATATGAACTTCTAAACAAACACCCATAAAAACATCTTCCAAACCTCCATCATTAACAACTTCCATGCACTACCCCAAAAAAACACAAATAAAATTTCAACTAACCAGACATATATCAAAACTTAGCCTCAATCTCACTTCACACTTACAGCCTTAGATAAAACAAGCATACAATAATCTTTCATCAATAAGAAATATTTACTCTCTCCTATCTAAGCAATTGTTTATCAATACTATCATTTCATAAAGAGAGGTCACTGAAAGGTTAACACATGAGGACCTAAAGCATGAATGAACACTATACATAACTTGACACTTAACTGAGGCCTGAGGAATAGAATATCAACATCCTAGATTCATCAAGATATCTGAACTGAGGACATAAATGATATAAATCTAAATTTTTTTGGCTGATCATTAAGAGTATAGCATGAGTTATGGGAACTGAGCATACTGTAAAGCATAACCACATGATTCATGATTTGCATGACCTGAGTTTAAAGTTTCTGAATTCATGGAACATGATTCATACTACTGAGTGGACTGGAACTCCTCATACTAGGAACTGGAGGTTACATGATTCTCAATTATATGTATGATAATGAACTATGATCATGGATATGACGTGTAAGGCATGAGTAGATATAGTGATGACTAAAAACTTTGCACTGGGATAAGAATGGGTTAGGCATCTTCCTCCCCTACTGATGTTCTACAATACGCTGGCACCACTACTAGAATCTAAGAGCCTGACTTTGTTACTTATTCTATCATCTTCCCCTTTAGATTAAAGCCATCATTATAAGTCTGGGAACCACTTAATCAATATCTCTAAACTGAACTGCCACCACTTTACTCTAGAATCTGGGGTATAATAATAAGCATAATTGGTAAACTCACCCTGAATGACTATGCCCAATAATGTAAAACTTGTTGCTAGTACTTTTTTCTGAGATACAACTCTTAGCCCTCTATAGCCCCAACAATAATCATGTAACAACTTAAAATTGACTAACTTGAAATTTTCAACTCCTCTTTCTATTAGCTCAACCTTCAAAGATGCAAACTCAGATTCTAAACACATAACATGGATATCCCTAAATCTTTAATAACCATGCTACTTTTATCATAGCCTAAAATATCACATCTATAAATTTATATTTCTCCCTAAACCATAAGAACTACTATTACACATGAACACCCGACGCCAACATGTTATATCCCATAACTTAGTTGGTAAGAAATTCAATTACCTTATTACTATCCCCCTTCAAACTTAGCACTCAGGGATGATACATAAGCACAACCACGATGTCATACTTAGGTTAAATCCTTGCATACACTATTTCAAGCCTACTGATTCACCTTTTATACAACTAGCCTCATAGATATATAATCTGCTCAAATTCAGATAGCATTATCCCAACTCTATTAGTACAGCTAAACTCCTGATTTTGTGTTTCTAATTTTAGATCATATGTTATCATAGGATTCTGAGAAAGAATCTGATAATATGTCTGACTCCAAAGCACTGAGGTACCACCCCTTCATTCACTGACTGGTTTATCGAGAAGCTAAAACTGAACTACTCTATTTTTTAAATCAATTGAAGTGATTTACTGGGATATTGTAATCTAGCAATTTTTGTATACCTATCTGGCTAGGATAGATTTACCCACTGGGGTAGACATTGAGAAGGGCTCTGCTAAGGTTTCAGGACTGACACTGAACTCGACAACTATATAGGGGTTATAAAACAAAAAAAAGGTCCAAGGTCTAACAAGGCATAAACATGTAAATAAAAGGCCCGTAAAAATCCCGTAACCACATCAGGAGAACTTTTTTGATCCTGTCGAGACTGAAGTGCATATAGCTTGTCCTGACACCCACTGGTTACACTGGAAACGACACCCTGCTGAGTCAGGTGACCAAATAAAACTGAAGAACAGTTCGACCGATCCTACTGAGCACTCTTTAGATAATCTCTAACTCTATGGCCTAGGTTTCCACACCCAAAACACACATCACTGTCGGTTCTACACATGCCCTTATGATTCTTACCACATTCTTCATAAAGCAGATTAGTACGAACACTCTTCCTACTACCTTATGACTTAGAGCCTGGTGCTCTATCTCGATTATCATTCTTAAACTTAGGCACTGGCGCACTGGCTAAAAACGGAGATGGGGCTAAGAATTTTTTAGGGAATTAGGAGTGGTTACTACCCCTTGACCTTTCCTTAAAACTATTTGTTCTGGTCCTCTTATTATTTCTCTCTTTCTTCCTATGCTCCCCCCCTCACTCAGCTGAGCATGAATCAAAAGCCTAGATAGGACAACTGCCTACAAATTGTTTTGAGAAACTACTGAATAAGCTAAGGTAGTGAAAGCAACTCTAAATTCGGTGTGAGAGACTAGCTCAATCAAAGGATCTTCCTGAACAGGCGGAGGTGCGGGCTGATTCCTATTTATTCTTCCGTTGTTCTTTTTGGGAGGTATTTTTTGTACACGGAAAGATGGATGAGTTAGGAAGAGAGTTTAAATAGATCTCATGCTCTATCACACGACATAAACACTGAAAGAAAGGAAACTTTTCCTAAAATGCCTTGTAGCCTCTTAACCATAAGTGTGACGCTCTTCACACCCATGCACAAGACTCTACTCAATATGGCTTTCAGACTCCCTAGGACGCTTTAAAACCTTAGGCTCTGATACCAAATATGTAACACCCCGAGAGTATACCCTGGGCGCTACACGGTGCTTACGATCCTAAAAGACGACAAGCTAACCCATGATTGGTACCTACTATAAGCGCTAAGTATAACTGATATCAACAGATCATATGTAGAATTTAACTGAAAAATTCCATAATATTTTAAAATATATTTCTGATAATGTTTGTAAAACAATACTGATAAAATGACTGAAAACTGACTAACTGTCTATACTAGTCTGAAAAGCCTTTACTGACTGACTGTGGAGTTGTAGGACAAACCCCTAACTAACTTCGACTGAATAGAAAATACTGAACTAATAGGATAAAATGAGATAAATAAACCATGTCCTCAAAGTATGAGGACTCACCACTACTATAGTTGATAATCTGGTATACCTATGCGCGATCACAGAACTGAGTGTTCGAGCCTATGATATTAAACATCATAGTATAAGAAATGAGCATGTGAACAGTACTTTGAATGTACAAGTATGCTAAATGAGGTTAGGATAATATGCATGATTTCGTGTGCATGAGTAATAACATACTGAATGAATAACATGAAGTACTGAGTAAAAATCATGAAATTTGTAAAGACTGAGAATGCATGACCAAACATAAAATATGTTTTGAATATAGTCTGTAAACTGAAATATTGAATACTGATAAATGAATAAATAATATATGTATGCTATGGTCAAGCAAAACTGAAACTGAATTACTGAGCTGAATACTGGACTGAGACTGTGGGAGCTAGCTATAACTGACATGCCCTAATATACTAGCAGGGTCCAACCTGTAACCCTAGTTGGAAGGGTGTCAGTACCGTCCCACGGGTACTAATACTGATTGTGTGGATCCACTAATCTGAAGTCCCGAAGGACAAGGGTGTCATGCCTAACTGATGGGAGATCCCTCAAAATCTATGGTGGCGCCGTAGGTCTAGAACCTTTGGACTGATACTAGTGCCTCATTCCTAAAGGACGGGGGATACACCATTCTTACGCTCACTCGGTGCTAAGTGTTAGTCCCAACTGAATGGCACTGATTATTAGACTGAATCGAGTTTAACTGATTATGAAATTTGATAGTGCTCATTATGATAATAATAACTAGGAAATCAACTATGCTCATGGTTTAACTTAAATTATTCTAAAGATGCTGAAAGTATGTAAACAGCTAAATTTTGGGTATTCAAACCCCCAGGACTCGATAGCAATAACAACAAGATCATACCAAAACTTTGAGGACATGACATGTAGTCAATATTCAAAACTCATTCTTTGACGCATTTCATCAAACACTTGCAATGCATGGCTTAAGCATGAGAATAGTTTTAAGCATGTGGTAGCAGTATGATTTTGATACTAAATAACTAATTAAGGCTTAAATCAGTGAACAACGCCATTCAAATGTGTAGGGTTTAATAACAACAATAATTTCTTGTAAACATGATATAAAATTCAAAATTCATGAAAGTTCATGGACATAATTCATAAATATATGTAAAGATAATACTTTTAAACTTGAAATTAGGTTCTTGGACTCCATGGGTGAAAAAGGCCCATGGATGAACATCTAACATCCCTTAGAGATTTAAATCTTAAAAGAGAATTGACTTTTCTTGAACGTTCTTGGATTGGGAATCTTAAATTCTTGATTTTCTTGAAGGAGTGCTTGAATCTTGTTCATGGGGAATGATCTTGAAAGGAAACCCTAATCTTGATGTTGAGAGTGAATGAGGAATTTTCGGTATCTAAAACTGATAAGTGATGGCTAATAACGCATAATGATGCTTTAAGTCATGGGAGGGGTAGGGTTTACTGCAAGAAAAAGACCAAAATACCCCTCTGAAGTTAAATTAGAATTTTTGAAATTTTTAGTTGATAACTTATCAACTAGTTGATGACTTATCAACTTAAGTCGTCAACTCATTGTTGGATTTGGGCCCTTGCTGGTCATGGGTGATGACTTGAGTTGATAAGTCATCACTTAGGTGATGACTTATCACCTCGAGTCGTCACTTTGTGGCCGAAATTATCACATACTAATTATGGGTGATGACTTGGGCTGATAAGTCATCACTTTGTTGATGGCCTATCAACTCAGGTCGTCACTTGGAAGCTGAAGTTGATGGTTTTCTGGTTGGGCTGACGACTTGGGATGATAAATCGTCACTTAGTTGACGGCTTATCAACTCGGGTCGTCACTTTGTTGACAGACGAACAGGCTGAAATAAAATGAGTATAACTTTCAACTTCGATATCTGATTAAGGTGAAACCAAATGCGTTAGAAAGAAGATTCAAAGATATTTCTTTTGGTAAGTGGTAGGACACGTAACTCATTATGTAAAAGGAGTAATGGTTGTTTAAAATTTACCTAAGATGGAATGTTCACTAAAACTTAGTTAATGGAAGCGTTCTCAAGTTGTCTTTGAGTTAGGAGATTTTTATGACCCCGACTGATATAAAAAGATAGTTCCACACTATATAATTGATCATCACACATAAATAGACATAGAATCATTGGGTTCAGGTCTGTATAATTAGGTACAACGGTTTGAATCCTAGCCCAAAAACGTGGGGTGTTACATCTTAATATACATCAAAATCACTCATAAACTTCCAAAGTACTTTAATTTATTTTGCATGAGCTTGAAGCATGGTTCTAATATTGTTTTGAATTTTTGGGGCATTACAATTGTTAACACTTCCCATTATTTTATTCCAATAATTTTCATCACTTGGAGTTTTGAGCTAGTAACTATATCGATATATATGGGCAAAAATCTCATTTTTAGTAAAAAAAATGTCGCATGTCTTTAAAGTCAATAAAACTATTTTTCTAGAGATTCGATCCCATTTAATTCTCTACTAAATATTGATTTTGAAATTATGAATATCTTTCAATTTTCTATAAAGATAAACAATCAATCATTGTTTCTAAAACCCAAATTTATGAGAAAACCAGCTACTCTTGATATCAGAATATATAATCTGCTAATTGTAACCTTCTTCCTAATAGAGAATAGATAGTAATAAAGAGTAAAATCAAATTATCTAACTCGTGATTATATTAGAAATCTCACAATGCCTCTTTGAAATTATATTAAAAGGGTAGTCTGGTGCACTAAAACTTCCACTATGTGTGAGGTCCAGAGAAGGGCTGAACCCAGGGGCGGCTCTATCCCTTTGAAAAAAAAGCGACCACCTTAGGTCCCTAAATTTGAGGGTCCTCATTTTTTAAATAATAATATATATCATGTACAAAAAAAAAGAAAATTTATATATAATAAAAGTATTATTAGAAGAAGTTTGATATATGTGGAGTATCTTATCTCAATAATAATTAAATACATTGATTATATTACTAACTAAAAGAGAATTATTAAAAGAAATCTAGTAAATAATTTTTTAAAATAGACTTTGTTAAAAGAAATAACTTTTTTCCTAAAAATTTAAGGCCTCTTTTATTTTGGCCTTAGGCAACTATCTTACTTGAGTCGCCCCTGGCCGAACCATTAGGGTTTGTTGTACGTAACCTTACCTTATATTTTCACAAGAGACTGTTTTTATGGCTTTATACTGTGGCCTCCACTTTATCAGCTACTCCAAATTATATTAGGAAAAGAAAAAATAAAATACAAACATCCATCACCATATGATTGTGAATTCTCACTTCTTTTATCCTTAGATCAACCATAATCAGCAAGTTAAAATAAATTTGAAATAATAAAATGACATACAGAATCGTGTAGGCAATTTCCTTGTGAAGTAGAAAAAAATCTTTTCTTTTACACACCTTCATTTTTTCATTCTTATTCTTATTAGCACAATCACAATTCATACACCAACACAATTTCACTCCTTTAATTGTTTTGATCTATTTTTATAAATACATGTCTCTTTATAACTGTATATTAAAGGAGTGTAATCTATTTTTCCCTCACATTTGACACATTCTCATACAAAGTAAATAAAATACTCAATTATTGACAAACACGACACAGTACACTTGTCATATTCATACACTAAATTGAAACTCTTAAAAAGAACACAATTCACAAAAAAAGAGTAAAAAATAAATTCATTCACTTATACAAGCATGCAGTTAAATATTTTTACACGTTATAAGTAAAAACCTAATCAAAAATCATATCATGTAGACTGTCATGCCGCTTTTACTACCTCATAGAGTAAAGATTCTTTTTCTCACGCTGCAAATTTAAGTCGATACTATATTCTCTAATCCACCTTCTTTGCCATGTGACGAGCATGTAAATCTATTTAAATCTCAATTCTGTCTGCCAATACTACTTTGATACTTGTTATTTCACGGAGAAAATTATATAAAAAGTGATATAGAGCTTATGAATTATAAGTTATAATATGTAAATCAAACGTTATAATCTTTTGGTATGACAAATAATTGAGGAAGAAAATAATGTGACACATTTAAGAAATAGATATATAGAATATCTTTATTTCTTTTAGCAATTTGTTTAGGCAAAAATTGAGAGAATAATGACAGGGCCAAATTAAATCACTTTTTTATTCTCGGATTTATATGCATATATAAAGGCAAAATTACATATTATAGATAAAATACTATATTAATTACATGATATGGTTAATGTTTTAAAAAATTACAATTCATAGTCATTTGGTAATTAAAAGTCTGTTTTTTTTTTTTGTGGGCTCTATATACAAATGTATTAAGATTTGTATATATCAATTTTCTCTCTCATCTATTTATTTTTGGTATTTTCTTTCTATTCTCTCTCTATCCTATTGACTCAAAAAAAAGGCAACAATGGAATATCAAAATACAAGATTTTTTATGATATCTTCTTCAACTATTTTTTCCTTAATTTTCTCTCAAAATCACTCTAATATCCTTGATTTTAAATTAAAGAAACGACAACATTGGCAACATCATGATACATGATTATTCAAGAGATCTTCTTCAACTTTTTTCTCCTTATTTTTCTCTCAAAGTCACTCTAATATCACAAAATATAATCCTTGATTTTTCTGTAATAAATCGATTTTGCGGATTTTTCACCACAGAAAATCAGTTTAGGATATTTATTGACATTAGATTTAATTTTTTAATTTTTTTTATATATTATGTCAGTTAGTCGTTAAATTTCTTCGCTGTTCATTTATTTTACAAAAAAAAAATAGAAAAGGGGGAGCACTCCCCCATTTTTTATAATTTTTTTATTTTTGCGAATTTTTATTTTATAATATAAATTTTATATATTATGTAAGTCACTCCCCTTTTTTTTATGGATGATTTATCAAAAAAAAAGGGAAAGAATTATGCATCTTCTAGCAAGGCGGAAAGGAAAAAATATTTTAAGGTATCTAAATCTAAAAGGGGGAGCAATGAAGACAATGATTACGAGGTTTTTTTTGTATATATTCTCATGAAACAGAATTGTTGGTCAATATACATTTTTGTTTCAATATATGTAGATACGTATACTTTTTTTTGTAGAATAATACATGCATATATATACAGAGTTAGAGTGTATGTATGTATATACAGTTTGTATTTTTGATATATGTATATACAATTTAAATATATGTATATACAGTTAACTTTCACATATACATTTTGAAGAATAATGCATGTGCATGTATATACAGTTTTAGAGTGCATACATGTATATACATTCAAATTTGTTATTAGGTAAAACATTTAAATTTGTATATACAGATATACAAATAATAATCATATATGTATATGTTTATTTCGTTTGCATAAATGTATATACAGATATACAAACAACAGATATACAAATATGTATATTTCATTTGCATGTATATTTCGTTTACAAACAACATTCAAATTTGTATATACAGATATACAAATAACAGATATATAAATAATAAACAACAATTTTGATTTGAAACGAAACAACAATTTTGATTTGAATATATGTATATTTCGTTTGCAATATCGTTTAAAAACAACATTCAAATTTGTATATACAGATATACAAACAACAGATATACAAATAATAAACAACAGTTTTGATTTGAATATATGTATACGTTATTTGCATATATGTATATATAGATATACAAACAACAGATATACAAATATCAAATTTATGTAAACTAATATACAGATATACAAACAATAGATATACAAATAATAAAAACAATCTTTGTAACCTTTAAAATAGATATACAAATACAATTATACGTTTATGTTAACAGATATATAGAAATTCAAATATACCATTAATAAATATACATAAAAAAAATATTAAAAGACTGTCAATATGTATATTATGAAATATGCAGTAGAGTAATGAATGAATATATCACACAAATTGCAATTACAAATGGGATTTAAAAAAAAAAAAAACTAACGCAAACAAGGATTATAACCTTTTAACAACTTCTGTGAAAAAAAATTTCAAAATTACGAAAATAAAAATTGAAAACGAAAATTGAAACACAAAATTACAATTGAAGTTATTGTATACAAAAATAATAGTAATTACAAAATTGACAATTTGAAAGTGTTTGAAGTTTATATTGTGCATTCAATTTCAAAAATCTAATTCAAACCAATAATAAAATAGATTTTCATTATGTTGAAATTGAATCAATTTTATTGCGTATTAGATTCAAAAAAGGATTTCAGTAAATAAATTCAAGAAAAAAAATAATTTGCGTAAATCGTATATACCAGAATTTTGTATGCACGAATTACCAACTTTCTCTTGTAGATCACAATTTTTTAAAAAAAATTATCAACTTTTGAGGGAGTAATTAATGTATAAATTCATATTTATTGATATGTTATATCAGAGAAATAAATGGAAAGTTGGAGAAGATTAAGGACATTTATTACATTAAAATTTTCTTTTTTATCTCTTTTTGTTGTTATGGACTTTTTTTTTCGTATATATATACATAAAACTGTCATTTATTTTCTCTATGAATTGTAAATATGAAATTTATACTAGGAAGTTAGTTATATATACTCGAGAAAATGGTCATTTACCCCCCCCCCCCCCCAACCTTTAGTTGAAATCTCAACTACATACTTAACCTTTAAAGGAGACCTATTACCCCCTAAACTTTTTTTTACCGAATTTATTAACCCCCCAATTGCTGACCTGTCAACATAAACCACTTAATAACACATCAATGCATTTCACGAGCCTGGGCCCACGCTGATGTTCTCATTTTTCTTTACAAAAATTATCTCCTTTCTCTTTCAACCTTTCATTTTCAAGAAAAAGTTTTCATCTTCATCTCTCTACTCTCTCAACACCATGATTTGATCTTTTTTTTTTTTTTTGGAGATTGTTGTTGTAATTTAAAATTTTGGCTGTGAATTTTTAAACTTTTGGAGCTCCATCGGGTTGGGTATCCAAATCTTCAATTCTTGCACCAAGTTTTCTTTGATTTCTTGGCTCAGACTGAGAGCCGTTCTACGACCTCCCGATTTAGGACTTCTCCAATTAGAATCAGAGCTTCAAATGGTTCCAAGAATTCACCTTAATCTTAGCATTTGAGCTTCTTAATAACGCTAGTGTTGATCTCTGAGAACAATTAAAGGGGGAAATATTTTGTTTGTTAATGATAAAGGGAAGAGTTCTCTGCTTAAAAAAGACACATAGACAATTCATAGAGGAAAATATTTGTTTATGTGTTTGCTGCTTGGTACGTGGAAAGTTCAATTCTTGCTTCTTCTAATTTTGCTTTTCTGGACTCTGTTTCCCTTAGTCTTGTATAATTTGGAGTAATGAATCATGTATAATTTGCTCCATTTCACTTCATTGATGACTTTAGCCTTACGTTTTGAGCCCATTGTCAAGTTCTTGGATAAGAAAGATAATGAAATTGGAGATAAGGAAGATGAGAAAACACCATTAATGAGTTCAAGAAACATGAGAAAGTTAATGAAATTGGAGATGAGGAAGAAGTTGAAACAAAAGGTCTTTAACGATCCGAAGAAGTTGAAGCTCGTCAGTGATGATTGTAATTTTTTTATGGTGATAATGTTGTGTTGTAATTTTGATTGTGAATTTAGTGGTGGGTGAAATTTTTATGATGAGATATGGATTTAGTGATAGACTACAATGATGATGATTTAATGATAAATCTGATACTAACAAGTTGCAGTAAGATTCTAATAGTGTGTTTGATGATGGGTGGTGATGATTTTTTTCTGGTGGAGTTATGAATTTGGTGTAATGACGGTAAAATGATAGTTTAATGGTGGATGGTTTTATGGTGGATTTTGTGTTGCACAGTGAAGAAGAAATCATTAGAGTGGTATGGATTTTTTTTAGATTTTTCTGTTTTGAGAAAGAGAAGAAGATTAAAAAAAAGGTCTTTTATTAGTTGAAGAAGACAACATTATTTAATAATTAGAAATAATAAAATATATTATACATGTGGCACTTAAAAATACTGATTTTGAATGGTTGAAACCTCAACTGACGCACCTATTGGGGGTGTTCTCACCTCCCATGACGGCTCAGCAATTGGAGGGGTACTAAATACAGTAAAAAAATATTTAGAGGGGTAATGGGATTTTTTATAAAGGTTGAGTGTGTAGTTGGAATTTCGACTAAAAGTTAGGGGTGTAATAGACCATTTTCTCTATATACTCTAATGAGACTATATGTGAATTTTTGCCATAAATAAATATAGATATATGGATCGTTAGGTACCAAAAAAAAAATATTAAAGAAAGAAACAAAAAGAGCTAATGAATAAAAGAAAAATGATCACCTTCTTTCTTTTTTTTTTCTACGGTCGCTTTGTAGAATTTTATGGTTGACTAAAATTAATCAAAAGTTAAAAAATAATATAACAAAAAATAGAAAAAATTAATGAAATAGAAAAAATTAATTAAATACATTTATTATTAGTTGAACATATCCTCATATTATCATCATAGTGCCCTCCTTCCTCGCTAAAATTTTAGAACATGGAGCTTGCCATCATCGTCTTCCACAGATCAAATGCAAACTTTTTCATAACTTTGCACACACATCATAGGAAGAAATCACAAAAAGAAAAAAAGAGAGGATATATGAATTGTTAGAGACCAAAAAATAAAACAAAAAAGCTAATGAATAAATAGTAATTGTCACCTGCTTTCATTTCTTTTTCTATAGTCTATTTATAGTAATTTGTGGTTGACAATTTAAAAGTGTGAAACAAAAGTAGAAAAAATGAAATAGAAAAAAAAAGCAATTAAATAAATACATCCTTACTTGAAAATATTTTCCTGCTACCCTCCTCTTAAGACTTTGAAACATGGAACTTCTATTTCTTTGTCTATTTGTCTTTATCAATGCTTTAGCTCATATAGGATTGAACACTATGGCCATCGTCTTCTACAAAATCAAATGCAAAAATTTTCATAGCCTTATACATACATCATAAAAATCATAAAAGAAATCACAAATTCAAAAAGTAAAAAGAGATGAAGAACAAAATGAAAATAATAAATGGGCGAAAATGCTAACTCAAAAGTTTCAATAAGTTGGGTGGAAGTAATAGAGATGTTACCTTTTTTATTTTATTTTCCATATGCATTTTATACACAGTAAATAGATTTTTGAATTGCACTTACATTTTTTTTTTAATGTTCATAATGAATATTAATGGTGGTACATTAATAGGCATACTTGAAATGGTAGAATTGCATACGAAAGGGTGGGGTAGTAATAACTATTCTTGTGACATAGTTGTGCAATAAATCTTGCTATAACTTCATAAATTATTATTAGTTTTTTTAGGAAAAAAAGGGATTAGAATGAATAAAAAATGAGAAAAAAATAAATTAAAATTTTGGCTATAGAGAGGTGCCACGTAGGCATATTTTTAACTCTCTTTTTTATATATTGATTTTTTTTATAATTTAATACAATACAATATTATAATTTATGTCAGTGTTATGAAAATTGTAATTTATAAATTGTTCCGGTAACGACCATGTTGTAAGGAGTAAATCGTTAAAAATTGAAGTCTTAAACAAAACTTTTAGTTTGTAATTTATATTAAGTGGAAATAAAAGTGTAGAGTATGATTTTTTATATTAAAACCTCAAAGTTATTATTATAACGATCTGAATATTCAATAACAAATTGGTGCGACAATACCATGTTCAATCAATTCAGGGGTACCATTTGGGATGTTTTTGAACTGCAACAATCAAGTCGGGATGAGCTGTCCATCTAGCCCCAGCCCCTTTTATAGACAAGTTCAGTTTGATTCCAGATCGACCCCTAAACACTCTTTGACCGTGTACTACATTGTATGTCCAGTTCACCTAAAATGAGTAGTTAGGTGCAAGTACAAGCTCTTTATTTCTTTTCCTAATGTGTGGGTCCTATTCTACTCAGTCGGTACTTTTTTCTTTTTTTCTTTTCCTTCTCTATCTATGGGACTGCATTCAACTTTTAATCTGATTTTTTTATTTGAGTTTGAATTTTCCATTTTTTCAATTCAAATAAAAATAAGTTTGATATTTAATTCCATTATTTTGATTCAAATAAAAATAAGTTTGATATTTAATTATTTGAATTTTTATTTTATTGAATTTGTCTTTTTTATTTTAAATTCATCAGTGCTCATTTGGTGATAATTGGGTGTATTTGGCACAAAGAAAATTATTTTCTTGAAAAATAAGTCATTTTTTTAAAAAAAATCAATTATTTGTTAAGTAAACAAATAATATTATTACAAAAGTACTTATATATGAATGAGGATTTTGGAGGTGAAAATTGATGGGTAGGCAAGGGACAGGGACGAGCAGATGGTCAAGACACTAAAGTGGGGGGGGGGGGGGGGAGGGGGGAATTTTGGACCCAATTTTTTTTCATCCACTATTTTGTATGTATATACTAAATTTTCTGATCAATTTGATTTTGAGATGTGCAAAGCCGATTAAAGAGGAAAGCGCTCACTAGTAAGAATTTGTTTTCCTTTAGAGACTCAAAGCCAATATCTCTAGTTAAGGAAAATAAGGCTCACTTTTTACATATAGTTAGAAGTGTCAAAAAATATGAAAAATTGTCCGAATCACTCGACCTTAACCATACTGAACCGATTTATAGCATTTTTTTACTAAAACTATGGACTTTCATTTAAACTTATGATCATCCTAAACAATTAGGGTGCTCTTTTTTATTTATAAAAAAAAAAATTACAAAAATCCCGAGCTGAATAGCTTACATGTATGCAAATCTATTTTACATAGGAAAAAATATGTTAAATTTTAAATATTGGGCCCAATTTTTTTTCATCCACTATTTTGTATGTATATACTAAATTTTCTGATCAATTTGATTTTGAGATGTGCAAAGCCGATTAAAGAGGAAAGCGCTCACTAGTAAGAATTTGTTTTCCTTTAGAGACTCAAAGCCAATATCTCTAGTTAAGGAAAATAAGGCTCACTTTTTACATATAGTTAGAAGTGTCAAAAAATATGAAAAATTGTCCGAACCACTCGACCTTAACCATACTGAACCGATTTATAGCATTTTTTTACTAAAACTATGGACTTTCATTTAAACTTATGATCATCCTAAACAATTAGGGTGCACTTTTTTATTTATAAAAAAAAAATTACAAAAATCCCGAGCCGAATAGCTTACATGTATGCAAATCTATTTTACATAGGAAAAAATATGTTAAATTTTAAATATTGGGCCCAATTTTTTTTCATCCACTATTTTGTATGTATATACTAAATTTTCTGATCAATTTGATTTTGAGATGTGCAAAGCCGATTAAAGAGGAAAGCGCTCACTAGTAAGAATTTGTTTTCCTTTAGAGACTCAAAGCCAATATCTCTAGTTAAGGAAAATAAGGCTCACTTTTTACATATAGTTAGAAGTGTCAAAAAATATGAAAAATTGTCCGAACCACTCGACCTTAACCATACTGAACCGATTTATAGCATTTTTTTACTAAAACTATGGACTTTCATTTAAACTTATGATCATCCTAAACAATTAGGGTGCTCTTTTTTATTTATAAAAAAAAAATTACAAAAATCCCGAGCCGAATAGCTTACATGTATGCAAATCTATTTTACATAGGAAAAAATATGTTAAATTTTAAATATTGGGCCCAATTTTTTTTCATCCACTATTTTGTATGTATATACTAAATTTTCTGATCAATTTGATTTTGAGATGTGCAAAGCCGATTAAAGAGGAAAGCGCTCACTAGTAAGAATTTGTTTTCCTTTAGAGACTCAAAGCCAATATCTCTAGTTAAGAAAAATAAGGCTCACTTTTTACATATAGTTAGAAGTGTCAAAAAATATGAAAAATTGTCCAAACCACTCGACCTTAACCATACTGAACCGATTTATAGCATTTTTTTACTAAAACTATGGACTTTCATTTAAACTTATGATCATCCTAAACAATTAGGGTGCTCTTTTTTATTTATAAAAAAAAAATTACAAAAATCCCGAGCCGAATAGCTTACATGTATGCAAATCTATTTTACATAGGAAAAAATATGTTAAATTTTAAATATGTTATGAAATATAAATAAAGAACAAGAATAAATAAATAGAGAGAGAACAGAGGAGACTTCTTTGTTTCTCTTTAGGGATGAGAGATCATCAGAGATTGAGGATACAATGAACAAAATCTCTCTATTTATAGAAGAAAATACTCCCAGTTTCTAAATAAAAGACAGATACTTCAAATAATTCTGATGGATATCAACTAGATCTTGATAGATTTTATCTATATTCTTGATAGACATTTACTATAATGTAAATACATTCATAACACTCCCCCTTGAATGTCTAATTGATAGATAAAGTGTCTCGTTAAAACCTTACTATAAAAAATCCAGTAGGAAAAAAATATAGTGAAGAAAAAAGAGTACCATATCTAACAATACGCATATAGGTTGCTTCATTAAAAACCTTACAAGGAAAACCCAGTGGGATAAAACCTCATAAGGGAAAAAGAGTTTAGCGCGTATTAACTCTCCCTAATGAGAACATTCTTGAGCCTTTGCATCCCGATCTTGTGCACCATCTTCTTGAAAGTTGCAATTGGAGGAGACTTGATAAATAAATCAGCCGCATTGTCTCTTGAACGAATCTGTTGCATGTTAATATCACCATTCTTTTGTAGCTCATGTATCTAAAAAAAACTTTGGCAAAATGTGCTTCGTTCTATCTCTGTTTATGAATCCTTCATTAAGATGTGCTACGCATGTTGCATTATCTCTAGGTAAAATTGTGGGTACATTATCATATTTCAAACCACATTTTTCTCGGATGAGATGTATCATGAACCTCAACCACACACATCCTCGATTTGCTTCATGAGTAGTTATTATCTCAGTATGGTTCGATGAAGTGGCAAGATAGACTGCTTGTATATCTCCAAGATATGACAGTATCCGCACATGTGAACACATTGCATGCTTGAGACCAATATTTATACGAATTAAATAAATACTCAACATCACCGTAATCAACAAGATTGGGACTGCAATCTTTAGAATAAAATAAGTTCATATCTTTTATCACATTTTGATGTCTCCTAGTAGGAGCAAAAATATACCTTGCTAACAAAATAACCAAAAGGATATATAATGCCTTGTAGTATTTGCAAGATACATTAGTGCATCAATTGCACTAAGATATGATACTTCATAGCCAATTCAATTTGGTATATTTCTCATGTCAGCAAACAATCTATTGCTTTGAAAACTCTCCAAGAGTTCCAATGATTTTCAAGTTATAAACTTATGCAATATAAGGATTATAAATAAGTTTTCCAAAAACTTTTATATGCTTCAAACATTTTGATTCCTTAAAAGTTCTCATATAAATTTTGTCAAGTGATAATACTCAACATTTCATATGTGACATCTTCAAGTGCCTGGACTACTAATCAAATAAGTTTTACACTTACCAAGATGCATCCTTTCATGTCACTTGATAAATGTCTCTACGTCAGCATGCTTAAATAAACACAGAATTTGAATCCTCGTAATCTTTTATAATATTGCGTCAATATTGTATCAAAGATATCATCAATGATATATTATTTTATATCAGTTCACAATGTGACATAACATTTTGAGATCTCATCATTTCATTATTTTTAGGTACCTGAAACTCTCATAAAGTTTTATGAAGTGTTATGTCTTAGGATCTTCAAGAGCATATTGCCTTCTTATTATGATTATTTTCTCCTTATCCTTTTCAGGGATTATTTCATTTGAAACCGATTAGTCTACCACGTTTCACGCATGCATAGATTTTGTCCTTTAAGAATGTAAAATTGGAGCACTTGTAGCTTAAATATGATACTGAATTTGAGTCAACAGATGCTTCCAGCATTTGACTTGAATTATCTTTTGAATGAGGATTTGATAATAATTCCTAACAGATTTCATAGCCACTTATTATCTCCCCTTTATGTTAGGAAAACTAACATACATCCTCCATCTTCTTTGAGGAATCCATCTTTGTTCATCATGGTATATTCATTAATCGTATATCGTACATCAAAACTATTAGATGGAACAGTTGGTTCCTGACCTTGAACCAATTGAGAGGGAAGAAATAATCATAATTGATTGGTCTAATGCATACAAGTGCTATTGTAAGCAACATATCATATTTCAGACCAACACATGAAAATTATGTTCTCATTAGTAATGGTTCAATGATTTATTAAAGGCATTCAATGTCAAACCGGCATTATCAAGATGATTTATCTTGATTACACAATCTAAAAATTATGCTCTTGACTAAATTTTATTGAACAAACAACTTTATGAATGTCAAACTGCAGGTTGACAATAAAATCACATGTGATCATCTTAATAGATCATATGAAAGGTGAACGGGTCCATATTCACCTTTTATGCTTTTCAGAATTTAAGGGATCCAACCCCAACATTAGTTGGTCCAACCAACTTATCATGAGAACACACAATATTAAAAGTTCATGAAGAATTTTTTAATTCTTCAATATTTATTTAATACTCACTATGCACATCTTTGGGATGTCACATCGTTCATGTCAATTTATGACTTTAATACTAGTAAACACCAAATTCATGTACCTTTTTTGCTTTAGTAAATTTCAGATTTACTATTATATGAATAAATTTCAGATTTACTACTTTCGAAGTATATTTTAAAATAACTCTTCTCAGTTATTCTGCTTCTTTCGGGGGTGAGTTGTGATACCATCACAATCAAGTGCACGTTTGCATTAATAAGTTTCTTATTCCTCAGGAATGGAATATAATCGTGTCTTAAGCTTATCAAATTCTGATAGCTTATAACCTCTTTCATGATATTACTACTTCAGTAGCAAATCGAGGCATATATCATATATTGCTACCACATTCACTTCAAGAATGAAGCAAATCGTCTTTCAGACCTATCATATTTTACTACCACACTCAATTCATGGAATAGAGCATATTCAATGGACAGGTTTCTTGACTTATCATCAAAAACACATTATTTTGGCTTCCTCATCATAATATCATTAATATAGTGCGTTGAGATCCAAACTCAACGTTTGATCCATATAAAGGCGTCTTAGGCATAAATCGATGGGACTTGAACCCAATATCTTATCATCATAGTGTCACACCTCTTTTTTAACTCCAAAAAGATTGTAGTTTTAAGTTCGAAAGAGTTATTATTATTAAAGTGACAAAAAATAAAAATTTATTTCGAAAAGGACTTTTATTTACATTTTTATTCAAAGTCGCCACTTGGCATAATCTGGTGTGCCAAGTCACCTTTGAAAAATCCTTTTCAAAATGATTTGATTCTGTAAAATTGATTTGCGAACAGAGATTTCGGCTAAGGAATTCTGTTGACCGAGGGGAAGGTGTTAGGCACCCCTCGGTCCCGTGGTTCGACCACGGTCGCTTGACAGAGCATATCGACTAATTTGACACTACAAATGTACAAACCACAAAGAAGCACGTAAAGCAATCAAACAAACCAAACAAAACAAAACAAAACGAATAAAAGTATAGTGTTCAGTCCAATTATACAGTCCCAAAATAAATAAAAATGTAAAAATGTAAATCCTATCCTAAACTACGCTCCAACGCTTTACCCGATGCCTCGGGCCTTCATCACGAACCACCTTTGTGTACATGATACGTCGGGGAATTTCCCGGTAAAGAAGTACAAAAGACCTCGAGGCATTCCTCGGCGAAATGAATACAAATTTTCAATGCGAGAAAACCAAACCATTCAACAAAAATTCAAACAAAAATTATGAGTCCTAAATGTTGCCTACCCAGAACCTATGATTTGCCTACCAATCCTCGGTCTAAAATATGATACTATCGACGTTCAACATCAACAATGAATCAAAATACCACAATATTCACTTTATTCAATTCTCAATTCCTCCCCCCCAAATTCATTCTCAACCCCGATTTTGGCATTCAATTACCAATTTCAATTATTCAAGCAGATATCGTTTTCATCCAATTTGTGCCATTCAAAGTCAATCATTCAACATAACATATATCAAGCAACAAATCACCCGATAGAACAAACACATCAAAACACCTTCATAATCGTATAAAATTAAAGGAATAGAGATAAAGAGTAGACCTCAAAAGCTTTTCTGATTCAAATATTATTTGGATGAAAAGAATAAATTTGCATTCCGAATCCGCGAATTAAACCTCGACCAATGAGCAAAACCTCAACAACACCAAACTCGACCCCAAATCTCCCACTCTAGACGTCGACAAGCCACAATTCAATCGGCGAAGATCAAGACGAAGAGATGGGATTTTGGTCCCGAAAATAGAAGAAATAGGGGATGGGCTCGATTAATTAGCTTTTTTGTTGCTATTTCAGTGTTTTTAGGACGGGATGGGACTGTCAGCTTCATCGGAAGGGTCGATTTTGAGTTTTTTTTCGTCCGAAGAAGGCGTTTTCCGGTGAGAATTTTGCTAGAACAGTAGCTCCCCACCTCTTCTTTTCCTCTCTCGCGCAAATCTCCCTCAAATATCTCTAATTTTTTCTCATTCCAGCCAGTTCTCCTCTGTTTTCAATCCTAAATCTCTTGCCTGTCAATCTCCGATCAACTCTCATGCTCGTCTTATTTTGTTTCACTATGTGTGCAAGTCTATCGATGATGAAGGGAGATTCAAGGTGGGGCTGTGTGAACAATGATGAAGAGGAAGAAACCCGATCCTCGATTAACTCTCCTCTTCTCACTATTTCTCTCTCTGTCTCTCTCTCTCTTCGTTTCTCACACTCTTCTCACCATCTCTCTGTGTGTAGTGATGTGTGTGAATTTCAGTTTGGTTTGTGGAGAAGAAAGGGAATTTTTCCCCCCTTCAGGTGTGCTGTGAGTGTTCTCAGCCAAGATGATCCGTCCCCCTCTATCCCAAAACAAAATGCCCAAGAAAAAAAAACGTGAATGGGGTGAGGTCATGTAGGGTTAGGGGTTAGGTGGGTAGGTGGGGTAGTGAGGTAGTGGTGGGGGTAGGGTGTGATGTGGTTTATTTTGATTGGGTAGGTTGTTAGAATGAGATAAAATTAGCTAAGGGGTTGTTATTTTTGTCATTTTGTGGAGAGATTATTACATGGTTGAGAGTACACGGTAGGATAAGGTAAAAATGAGAAAGCTAATTTTTCGGAGGGATAAAATTAGGTGTCTACACATAGTGCATTGAGACTCTAACCCAATGTCTTACCCTTTTAGTACGATGACCCTCGGGCCTTTCAAACTCATACCACCTTTAGTGGTTACCAATGATCACCATATTTACTCAGACGAACAAATAAAAATATTTAAATATGTAATTTATGATAGTGATCGAAAATATAATTTAGCAGTTCATCCCTTTAAAACTGCACAAATTGTGTTCCTGTGCAAACAGAACACTCCAAAGTAAACATAAAGAAATATGTGTTAGTATGAATAAAATTAATAGTACCTCGTAAAATAAATACTTTTACCTTTAAAAGATCATATATGGATTATGAAGACAGAAAGAAAAAGGAATTTTCTCTCAATATGTATTGCCCTATTGAGACAGTAACCTTTTTCTTTTTTTCAATCAAAAATGTAACATCAAAGATCATTGACAGATGATCTCTCTAATTTGTACTTTCCCGTGGTGGAGTCTCGTGTCATCGAACCAATTAAAATATGTATCTTAATTAATTAGACACTCATGTTGATAATGTGTTATGAAATATAAATAAGGAACAAGAATAAATAAATAGAGAGAGAAGAAACTTCTTTATTTCTCTTTAGGGATGAGAGATCATCAGGTATTGAGGATACAATGAACAAAATCCCTCTAATTGTAGGAAAAAATACTCCTAGTTTCTAACTAAAAGATAAATACTTCAAATAATCCTGATAGATATCAACTAGATCTTGATAGATCTTATCTATATTCTTGATAGACATTCACTAAATACATTCATAACAAAATATATTTTATAAATCATTTTTCAAATTTAAAAAATAATTCAAGCCACCGACGGTTGGGCTTTTAGTTGATTGGATTTAGGTTTTAAAAGGATACTAGATAGTTTATGGCAATATCTACTCAATTGACACTTCTATTAAAAGTTTGAGACTACTTAAGTGATTAACAAGGTATGACATTCTTGCCTTCTAGCTGAAGCATTGTCGTTGTGATGTCTTCATTGTTGTGTTGCTACTTGATAGCGGGGTGACTAAGAACGTTTGGGGCTTAAAACTAAGCATTATTCACAGGATTTAAATTCAACTAATTAATGTTCCATATAAATTTGGATATTGAATCTTTAATTCTTGAAATAAATATTTAGAAACTACATAAAAACTAGAAGTCACAATAATCAACAATTTGAAATATATATTAAAAAAAAAAAAAATCATGCTCAACGAAAAATTTTGTTGATTTTTCAAATAGTAACTAAGACAAATAAATTAGATCGAAAAGAATATTACTCGAATATAAATTAATCATTCGTGACTATCAATCACATTGACTAAGTAATTTCTTTTATATAAAGATCGTATATTTGTTTACCATAAAAATTCTAAAAGCAAATGATACTTTTCAATCTTTTTAAAACTAATTTAAACATTAAATCTCATCTCATCTCTAATGAGATAATTTATAACCACACAAATATTTATGAATTAATTTTGATTTCAATTTCAAAAACAAATCTTTGTTTCTTAAATTCTGTAAAGTAAAAGAAAAACAAAAATTAACTGAATCGTATTGATACCAAAGAGAAATCTACATGGGATGGCTTTCAAAAATCTAATTTTGGTTATATGTTGGAAAATACCCAAAAGTTGAGATGGTATAACTTTTAAAAAATACCCGCCTGAACCGTCCCGTTGACACCCCTAACTATAGTGGATTTATACTTAATTTTTCTTTTAAAATATATTGAGCAAAAAAGATAATTAGGCCTCCCGTTAAAATTGACTTTAGGCCATCAATTTTATTGATCTCTTCCTGAAAAGGGTGATAATGTGGTGTTTTAATGTACGACTTCTTTGCAGGAACTTGAAAGGAAATGAATCAAAGATTTTTGGCTACAAATCAAAACGAAAGATCTCCAAGAATCAAGACAAAAAGGGAAAAAATATGTCTCCTCTTTCATTATTTATCACAGCCTGCTTCACAATGGAAAGCAGTATCAAGACCTTGATCACTCACTAATTGTGCAGCTATTTCTATGGAAGAGAATTTTGGGTAGCTTAGGATCAATAATATGATCCATTTTATTCTTGAAAATAGGATTCTCATTTCTCATTTTTAAGGAGAAAATCTCTTGGTTTGCATTTTATTTTTCAACGGCTAGTAGTAGTTCAATCACTACTATTAAAGCAATGAAAAATTATGAAAGAGATACGTTTATCTCAGCCTTCTCTAGTTCTTTGTTCTACTTTATTCAAACATTGTATTCTCTTAAAAGTTTACTGTCTACTTAAAAAGAGAGGAGAGAATAACATAGTTGGTGAGACATTATATCAAAGTGAGAAATATCGAGAAAAAAGTGAGTCATAGCCGAAAAGCTTGACTCAAGCCTTGTACTTTGATTTGATTTTACCAAGAACTAATAAAATCCCTTGCAACCCAAGGAACTGGAATAGGACCTATTAGAGATCCCAATCAGTATAAAAAATTGATGTTATTTCATTTCAGCACTTATATTCTCAACTTTATTTTTCTGCTTTGTAGTCGACTATCTGTCCAAGAGTGTCGACTGTCTATTCGAAAAAGAGTAATTCAGCTCTCTCTTACTATTTTTAATTCGTATTAGTGCAAGGACTCACAATTATTTGCTTAACAGAAAGTGAGAAAAGATCATGACATATATTATTGCTAGAGCTTTATTTTTGAAGGAACATCCCAAACTAGACCTCCTTATTTTAATGGAAAACACTTCTCTCATTGGAAAATAAGGATGGAGACTTTCATCAAGTCTTGTGATTTCAAAGTTTGGAAGGTGATCAAACTTAGTGATCTTCAACTTGCCTCTACAAATAAAAACAAAGATGAAAAGAAATCAGAAAATGGTGAAATATCTGTTGATCGTATTCCATCTTTAGAGGACTATACTGATGAACAAATAAAGATCATTTAGATTAATTCTAAGGCAAAGAATGTATTGTATAATATAATCAGTGGTGAAGAATATGAGAAGATCTCCTACTGTAAAACTGCAAAAGAAATATGGGATAAATTGAAAGTGACATATGAAGGAACTGAGAAAGTCAAACAAACTCTTGTAAGTTTATTAGTCTATGACTATGAACTTTTCGAGACGAATGATGGTGAATCCATTGAAGAAACAATAGTCAGGTTTGACAAAATTATTGGACAACTCAAATCTACGGAAAAAATATATCCTGTAGCAGATCAGATCACCAGGATTCTCAGAAATCTACTCCTTTGTAGATTCTTAAAGTTGTGGCTCTTCAAAGAATGAACTTGAATAAAATGACCTATGATAAAGTCAGAGAAAGTCTCATTGCATTTGAAAAGGCTCACTTGAATAAGAAGGATCAACATCAAGATGAAAAGAACAAAATTGTAGCCTTCAAAGCTAAAGATGAAAAAGATGATGATGCCTTCGATGCAGATGAACTCGCTCTCATCACAAGGATAGTTGTAGATAACTACAAAAGATTTGGAAATCAAACAAGGGGAAAAACAAACTACTCAAAAGAAAAACAAAATGCTGACTACAACAGGAATGAAGGTAAGTGTTATAACTGTGGTAGATAGGAATGTCAAAATGAATTTAAATTGAGTTGACCCGTTAAAAATTTAATGAGTTGGGTTCAAGGTGGCTAAATCTCAACTCATTAAGTCCCAAATCATTTTTAAACTACATTCAAATGAGCCCAATTCAATCTCTACTTCAACCCATTTAATAGAAAAATAATTTTCTTAATGAAAGCAGGGGAAAAAGTGACAGTGTGTCCTTTCACTCTCAAAATCACCAACCTCACCTCACCCTAACCCCACAATAACCCTAGCTTACCCTATCCCCACCGCGCCTCCCTTAAATAAATTATTTTTATTTCTTAAAAAAAAAAATTATAAATTTTTCTCTTACCTCCACCCTACCCCATCCCCGTTCCTCCCTCCCTATCTGAAACCCCCACCCCCTAAAAATTAATTTTTAAATTTTTTAAATAAAAATAAAAATCTTTTCTTACCCCCATGATCAAATTCCTACCTCTCCCCCCTTCCCCGCATCCCCTACCCATCTCAAAATTTTTATTTTAAAAAATAGTTTTTAAAAATAAATAAATAATTTCTTTTGAAAAAAAATAAATCTTACACCAACTCCCATCTCTCCTTCCCCATGAACCCCCCCCCCCCCCCCCAGCCTCTCCCCTATATGACATACCCCCTCACCCAAAAAATTATTTTCAAAAAAAAAATATTTTTTTAAAAAAAACTCTTACCTCAACCCTCACTCCTTCCCTACCCCCCACACCCTACATCTCACATCCACATCCCAACCGCTCCCAAATTTTCTTTTTTTTAAAAAAATAATTTTAAAAAAAATAATCTTACCCCCTCATCACCCCCTAGCCCCCCCCCCCCCCCGGCATACCCCTTCCCCAAAAAATTATTTTTTAAAATAATAAATTTCTTTTAAAAGAATATTCTTACCTCAACCCCATCCTTAACCCAAACCCCTACCCCACACTCTTCCCAAAAATATTAAATTTTTAGTCTTAAAAAAATTAAAAATTTAAAATATTCTTACCCTATCCCGCCCCACTTCATACCCACCCATCCAACTTTTCAATCCCATTCAGATTTGTTTTCTTGATTTGGTCTTACAAAGAGTAAATATCAATATGTTAATATTTATTAGACTAAGCGGGTCAGGACTCAATTTAATTTTTAGCCCATTTCAATCCAACTTTCAATGTAAAGTAAATTTGAGCAGGTTATGACCCAGCTCAATATCCAATTTAATCTATTTAGTATCTCTAATCTCGATTCAACCCGCTCATTTGGCACCCCTAGTGATAGATATGATATTGCTTATGATTATCCAAAAGCTAGAAGAGGATCTTTCAAAAGAAGTCAAAAGGATTTCTGTTGCAGGGGTAATGAAAAATAAACACATTGTTGTTTCATGGCAATTGTATAATCTAGTCAGATAAGAACTAACTCATGTAATGAATGTTTAAAATTACAAAATCTTCTAGATCTTGCCTTAGCTGATCTAAATATAGCTCATGAAGAAAAAAGAATTTTATTAAGAAAAAAAGAGACGGGAAACTTAAACTTGAAGAATGAGAAATTGAAAAAACATCATTTGTAAGAAAAAGTTGATTTAAAAGTCAAAAATAACAATTTTGAAAAATCTACCAGTCACTTTATTGTCAGATCAAATCAGTTAACTAATTCAACTAAGGCAGCTGACAAATCAAATAGTGATATCTGTGGTAATAGATTTTATAGATATGAAGGATCTCAACGGTCAACTAACTGTAATAAGTCCACCAAAAAGAGCCATCACGATCATAATAATATTTTAGCTGTGAAAATTCTCAACGGTCAACTAACTGTAATAAGTCCACCAAAAAGAGCCATCACGATCATAATAATATTTTAGCTGTGAAAATTCTCAACGGTCAACTAACTCACATCAGTCGTTAAAAAACTTAGTCACAGTTATAATACCTATTATACAGCCACTGAAAAACACTATACTTCTTGTTATCATTGCGATAAGCCTGGTCACAAATATTACAACAATAAATTTCGCTCAAGAAATCTCGACAAATGGATTTGGAGATCCAAAACTAAGTCAACAAATCCAAGAACTAATCATGAGGGACGTAAGAATACTTGGGTACCTACAACTAAGTGATGGATCTATTTTGCCGGAACTCTACTCAAAGGCTAAAGGAAAGTGGTATCTTGACAATGGATGTTTAAATTACATGACTGGAAATAAAAGTTTGTTTGAAATAGTGTCTAATTTTGATAGAGGTGACATCAACTTTGGAGATAACTCCAACGGCAAAGTAATAGATATTGGTACTATTTCTTTTAATGATTCATGTTATATTACTAATGTGTATTTGGTTAAAAGATTGAAGTACAATCTGCTAAACATTAGTCGATTGTGTGATGCTGGTGTAAAAGTAAGATTCAAAATGGATGATTGTATAATTAAAAAATTTGAAAGACAACTACTTGCTAAAAATAAACATAAAATTGTTTATGTCCTAGACTCTATCAAAAGGACAGAAGGGCATATATGTCTTGCCACTATCTCTGAAGATTCTTGAATTTGGCATAGAAAGCTTGGTCATGCAAGTATAAGACATATTGAGAAGTTAGCTAATCATGAACTTGTGACTGATCTTTCAAAGCTTGATTTTAAAAAGACTCGCATATATGATTCCTGTAAACTTGGTATGAAAACTAGATTTTTTTTCTTATCAGAGATATTGTATCTACTTCTAATCCATTGCAGCTACTTCATATGAATCTGTTTAGTCCTAGAACTGCTAGCATTGGTGAAAAAATGTATGCTTTTATAATTATTGATGGTTACTCTCGATTAACTTGGGTTATGTTTCTTTGAAACAAAGATGATAACTTATAGAATTTTAAAATATTTTGTGAAAATTTTGAAAGAGACAAAGATTACAATATTTCTGCCATTAGAAGCGATCATGAAGGAGAATTTGAGAACAAAGATTTTGAAATCTTTTGTAATAGTCAAGGTTACACTCATTACTTCTCTTCCCCAAGATCTCCTCAACAAAATGGTGTGGTTGAAAGAAAGCATAACACTCTTCAAGACAGGACTCGATACTCTTTACCCCATAAATTCTAGTAGAAGCTGTCAGTATTGCCTATTATATTTTGAACAGGTGTCTTATTAGATCAATTCTGGAAAAAAAAACTCCCTGCAAGCTTTGAAACAAAAAAAGGTTCAACATTGGGTACTTTCATGCATCGGATCCAAATACTCTGTTCATAACAATGGGAAGGACTACATTGGTAAGTTCAATAAAAGAAGTGATGAGGGTATTTTTATGGGATACTCCAACTATAGTAGAACTTATAGAATTTTTATAAACACACTCTTCGCATTAAAGAATATGTGCATGTTTTTTTTTATGATACTAATCATTTAGTGAAGAATATTAGCACGATAGATGATAAGATTGAACAGAAAAAAGAAAATAAAGCATCCTTCACTGAGGCTGTCTCTACTTCTAAGTCAATTGTCATTGAGTTTAATCAGCCAACTCTCTTTCTAATGATCAATTTGAACTTGGAGCAATTCCAAATGAATGAAGAAGCGAAATTGATTACCCAAAGAAGTTCATCATTGGTGATCCAAGTGGAGGTATGTAAACAAGGCCTTCCAGTAAAAAAATGCAAATATTGCCTTCATATCTCAACTTGAACCAAAAAAGGTGAATGAGAACTTAGAAAATGACAGTTGGGTTAAGGCAATAGAAGAAGAGCTCGAGTAATTTGATAAAAATAATGTGTGGACTCTTGTACCAAAGTTATAGAATGCCTCAATCATTGAAATCAAATGGGTCTTCAAAAATAAAATGAACAAATTAGATAAAGTTATGCGAAATAAATATCGCCTAGTCGCTCAAGGTTACTCACAATAAGAGGGGGTCAATTATGATGAAATTTCCTCACCAGTTTTAAGATTAGAATTTATTCAAAATTTACTTGCCTATGCTTCTTACGAAGGCTTTAAGTTATTTTAAATGGATGTGAAAAGTACATTTTTAAATGAATTTATTGATGAAATTTTTTTTGTAAAACAACCCCCAAGCTTTGAAAATCCAAAGTTTTCATATCATGTTTTTAAACTTTCAAAATCTCTCTACAGTTTAAAGCAAGCTCCTTGAGGTTGGTACGATAGATTGAGCAATTTTTTGATTAATCATAATTTTTTCAGAAAAAAATTGATACAACTCTTTTTATCAAAAGAACTTCCTCCAACAATCTGATTATTCAAATCTATATTGATGATATTATCTTTGGAAGTATTAATGTTGTCTTACGCAAGGAATTTTCTAAGCTAATACAAAGTGAATTTGAAACGAGCATGATGGGAGAATTAATATTTTTCTTGGAACTGCAAATACATCAGTCAATTGAATAAACTTTTATTTGTCAAAGTAAGTACACCAAAGAACTCATTGAGAAATTTGGTATGAAGGATGTTAAATTCACAAGTACTCCTATGAGCTCCACTTGTACGCTTGCATCTGATGATGATGGTAAAACTCTTGATGAAACTAAATATCGTGATATGATTGGCTCTCTCTTTTACCTTATATTCAGTCGACCAGATATCTTATTTAGCATTTGTAAGTATGCTGCATTCCAGTCGGCTCCAAGGAGTCTCATCTGAGTGCTGTTAAAAAAATTATTAAATATTTGATTGAAACCATATCCCTTGGAATTTAGTAGTCCAAATTAAATAATTTTGAGTTAAAAGGTTTTTCAGATGCAGATTATGCAGGAGACAAGGATAATAGAAAAAGCACTAGTGGCTCATGTAAGCTTATAGAAAATTCTCTCATATCGTAGAAAAGTAAGAAATAAAACTTTGTTTCTATCTCCACTACTGAGTCTGAGAATATATCTCTATTGGTTTATGTTGTGCATAAATTCTTTAGATAACTTATCAACTCAGTGATTATGATATTTCTGTTAAATTTATGAAAATTTTGTCTAACAATTCTAGTGTCATTTATTTATCTAAAAATCATGTACTTCACTCTAGGAAAAAAACATATTGACATTAAGCATCATTTTATAAGAGATCACGTTTCAAAAAGTGATATTGATATAACTTTTGTTAGTACTGAATTACAATTAACAAATATTTTTATCAAACATTTATTGGAAGAAAGTTTTACTTTTTAAGAAAATTCCTTCGTATCATTAAAACCTTTTTAGCTGATTTCCTTCCTTTTTTAATGGTGTGTTTTATCCCTTTTCGAATTTATCAAATGGGGGATAAATTATTTAAAGAAAAATAGTTTTTAACTTCTTAAATTATTTCGAAAACTTAGAAAAATGTCGAAACAACTTAAGAAAAATTACAGAGTTGCCACTTAATTTTTATAGAAAAATCAAGAAAACTTAAATGAATTCCAAAGGTATAAAAATATAAATAAATCTTTAAGATTAAAGAAAATAGGTAAGAGTTCAATTAACGTCCTAATAAGGGTTTTAAGGCATTTAAGAACGTCCGTTTTAAAATGGTTGACCAAAATATTTTGACTAACTTAAAAGGGTGGCTAACTTTACGATTTATTTATTTATCAAACTTGTATCGAGCGATTTTGAAAATCATTTTATCTCGTCAAATTTTTAAGCTAAAGAAAATTTAAAACAAAAGTCCATATTTTACCAATTTAATTTTAATGAAAATAATAATTTATTTTGTTTTAAGAAAAAATATTATTTTTTTAAGAAAAATCTATTTTTATGGTCAATGTCAATTTAAAATCTTGATTTTAACAATGATAGATTTTAAAAAAAAAAATATTAAGTAAGGAACATTTAATCAATAATGGGAGAGTTTAAACTTTTCAATTGAAGAAAATCTATTTCTTTTCATGCTTGAGAAAACTCTTTTTAACCTAAATAAGACTAATTATTACATGATTAAAAAAGTTATCTTAATGTAAAAGACTTGTTTTCAAAAAGGTTAACATAAAAAAGTATTCAAGCAAATTTATATCTATAATATATTAAAAGTGTGAAGGGTCTTAGAAATGTTGTTTGAACTTTTTGCCCTTCATTAAAACTCTTTGCTTTAGACAAAATCGGATTTTCACTATTTTTCCTAATATTTAAGAGTTGAAAATTAATTAAATATATTTATTGTAAAAAACTTTCCTTATTAGAAATCATCAGAATTTCAATATTTATTCCTAATTTAAGAATTGAAAATTAATTAAATATATTTATGATAAAACCTTTCCTTGTTACAAGTCATCAAAATTAATGACAACCAATACTTTTTCCATTAGTTTAAGAATTCTATGTTCTGATTTTTATTCTCTCTCATTTTTTCAACCATGTACACCCTTAACACCGGCCTGGATGAATAACTAAGATAAGCACGCAACCGAACCTGATCGGTTATCTTGAAAGGCAGTACCCTCTGATTTTCTAAGGAGCTGTGCATGTAGATGATGAAGAGTTCTTCCGGTTGATAATTCAGTCCACAATAGCTGATGATTAAGTTCACAAAATCATCATACGAAACACAACTTTGGACTGCCATAGCTATCGTCTCTAGCATTTCACTCTCTTTCCTATGACATACATATCGATTGCTTTTCTCGATCCATTGACCATGACAATCCACCCCTATTGTTATTGATCCCTCCATTAGTGGTACCTAAATAAAGTCATTTGTTAAAAAAAAATAATAGTGATTTCGTAGTGCCGTAAATGAATCCCAACAGATGTGTAATCAGTCGCAACAGATTACTTACCTATTGGGATTCATGTTACGCTCCTAGAGCTGATTTCAATAGACGAGTCATCTGTTGTAACAAGTGAATCATATGTTGCAACAGACTATATATCTGTTACAACAGATGAAGTGCTTGTTGGATAGATGTTACAGTATTGAGGCACCTTTGAAGCAAATTTCAATAGATGACACATTAAAAATCTGTCCAATTTTGGACCAATTCCATGGACTTTAGCCTATTCCCCCCCTGTATATCTGTGGTATATCAACAGCTTCTTTCTTGTATTTTTCTGTATACCCCTGCGTATACAGTGTATATCAGTGTGGATGCCTACGTATTTTGCTCCACTTTTTCATCATAAACCGCAGGATAGCATGCACCTTCTTCTTAAGACGTATATTCACCATATATCAGAGTATATGATTGTATACCAGCCTATTTTTCTTGCATATTAGTCCCTTTTCGGACTTGACATGGGTCTTGACTCGATGGACGTTGAGTTTAACTCAATCGAATGCAAGATATGGGATTCCGATGGACTCAAGGAGGGATTTCATGCATAGAAAAGAAGAGATAAATATTAGTATGAGTTCACACAAAACATAGTTTTGACACATAAACAAAAATGCTCTGTAGTTACCAACTAGAGATCAAGTCACACACCCAAATATGAAAGGGATTACCCAAGAAGTTCATGTTATTTTCCACAATACGGGTACGTAGAATCTATATAACAGAACAACAACTTCAACTCGAGTTCAAGTATGAACAAGAACACAATGAAGTATTAAATACCCTCAACACAAGATCAAAAAGACTTTTCCAAGAGGTGTATTTATTTTTCAGAAAATAAAGATGAAACAGAAATGATTAAGGCCAAGTCGTCTGAATTCACGGACTTTTCTTAAGGAATAATTTTTCTTACTGTACCAGAGGTTATGGAATCTTCCTCCTAGGATAAAATGGCCTTCAATCCGATTATAGCGGTACCTCAAATAGGCGGATTCTTCGAACACACTCACGGTTTGAATGATCGCACTTAGAGTATTTTTAAGACAAGAAGAAGTTTTTGTAATCTTAAAATTTGATTATTTTTCTATATCATAAACCTGTGGATGAAACCATATTTATATAGCCACTAGATGCCCCTTTGAAAATGTGGAATTGGTTCATATTAGAGGTGTGTGACTCTTCCTGAAAATGCATGTCTATTCACTTAAAATAATGCAGTAATTTTCTAAAACAGTGCACTGGTTCACTGAAACAGTGTGTATTTTCGTTGAAGAGTTGCAACTTTCAAAAATTGTGCAATCTTCTGTAACAGAAGCAACGGTCTGAAACAGTGCAACCTTCTATAATAGAAGCAACAATCTGAAATAGTGCAACCTTCTGTAACATTATTTCAAATAGACGCATCAGTTCTAAAACACTGTTACTGCGTGTATATATATAAATGGAGGCCGAAACAGTATAAATAAATTTTGTCTAAAAAAATAGATCTCATCGATCGATCATTTGCCAAATCCGAAGCCGAAGCCGAAGCCGAGCGACCGACGACGACGAATCCTACATATATATGTATACATCATGCTCCCTATCCTACCTATTGCTGCTTGGCTATCACAGTGTATACATACTGGTGCCACTGTCTTGGGCCAATACGGAATATATTCCAAAAAAATTTAGAGCCATTCTGCTTCTTCACCGGCTTTATCTAATACGATAAATTCAGATTCCATTGTAGAGCGAGCAACACACGTCTGTTTGGATGATTTCCAAGAGACTGATACTCCACTGATAGTAAATACATATCCACTTGTGAATTTTACTTCGTTCGATCCGGTGATCCAATTTGCATCACTATATCCTTCAAGTACCACAGGATATTTATTATAATGCAAAGCATAATTTTGAGTGTGTTTAAGATACCCCAAAACTCTTTTTATTGCCATCCAATGAGTTTTGTTGGGATTACTCGTGTACCCACTCAATTTACTGATAGTGCATGCTATGTCTGGTCGTGTACAATTCATTATATACATTAAACATTCCAATACTCTTGCGTACTCCAATTGTGAGTCACTTTCACCTTCATTCTTTCGAAGTGCAAAGCTCGCATCCAATGGAGTCTTGGTAATACCAAATTCCATATACTTGAACTTGTTAAGTACCTTTTCGATATAATGAGACTGTGACAATTCCAACCCTTGTGGAGTTCGATGGATTCTTATACCTAAGATCACATCTGCAACTCCAAGGTCTATCATATCAAACTTGCTCTCGAGCATTCATTTGGTTGCATTTATGTCATAAATATCTCTACTGATGATCAGCATATCATCCACATATAAGCAAACAATGACTTGATGATTTGGTGTGTCTTTAATATATACACATTTATCACATTCATTTATCTTGAATCTGTTTGCCAATATGGTTTGGTCAAACTTTGCATGCCATTGCTTAGGTACTTGTTTTAGTCCATAAAGTAACTTAACAAGTTTACACACCTTATTTTCTTTTCCTGAAAACACAAAACCCTCAAGTTGTTCCAAGTATATTTCTTCCTCCAAAACTCCATTTAGGAATGCGGTCTTCACATCCATTTGATGAATTTGAAGATCATATACCGCCGCCAAGGCAATTAACATTCGAATCGAGGTTATCCTTGTTACTGGCGAGTATGTATCAAAGTAATCAAGACCTTCCTTCTTTTGAAGCCTTTTACTACAAGTCTTGCCTTGTATTTGTCAATAGTACCATCCGTCTTCATTTTCCTTTTGAAGATCCATTTAGAACCTAAAGGTTTATTTTCGGGAGGAAGGTCAACCAATTCCCATGTATGGTTGCTTAAGATTGAATCTATCTCACTATTGACTGTCTCTTTCCAAAAGAATGAGTCTGAAGATGCCATCGCTTCCCTAAATGTTTGAGGCTCATTTTCTAAGAGAAATGTTATAAAATCCGACCCAAATGAAGTTGACTTTGACGTCTACTACGTATTGGATTTTCTTCATTATGTACATTCTCACTTGGTTCGTCTCGAGGTCGTTTAGATCCTCCACTAGACTGTTCATGTCTAATTTTATACGGGTAAATGTTTTCAAAGAATTCAGCATTGTCTGGTTCAATTACCGTATTTTCATTAATATCCGGATGTTCGGATTTATGAACCAAAAATCGACATGCTTTACTACTTTTAGCATACCCTATGAACACGCAGTCCACCGTTTTAGGTCCTATCATAACCCTTTTAGGTATAGGAACTTGAACCTTCGCTAGACACCCCCACACTTTGAAATATTTCAAGTTAGGTTTCCTTCTTTTCCATTTTTCGTAAGGAATTAATTGTGTCTTACTATGGGGAACTCTGTTGAGTATACGATTGGCCGTAAGGATAGCCTCCCCCCATAAGTTTTGCGGTAAACAAGAACTTATAAGTAAGGCATTCATCATTTCCTTCAAAGTTCGATTTTTCTTTTTCGTAATTCCATTAGATTGAGGTGAATACGGGGCCGTAGTTTGATGGATGATTCCATTCTCTACACATATTTGCGCAAAGGGAGATTCATATTCTCCGCCCCTATCACTTCTTATCATTTTGATCTTTTTGTCTAACTGATTTTCAACTTCAGTTTTATATTGCCTAAACACATTTATTGCTTCATCCTTACTATTTAGCAAGTAGACATAACAGTATCTAGTGCAATCATCAATAAAAGTTATGAAATACTTTTTCCCACCATGAGATGGTGTTGACTTTATATCACAAATGTCAGTGTGTATTAAGTCTAAGGGATTGGAATTCCTTTCAACGGACTTATAAGGATGCTTTGCATAGTTCGATTCTACACACGTTTGACACTTTGATTTATTGCACTCAAAGTTTGGCAAAACTTCTAAGTTAATCAGTTTTCGTAACGTTTTGTAATTAACATGGCCCAAACGTTCATGCCATAAATCATAAGACTCAAGTAAATAAGATGAATTCGAACTTTTATTCATTTCAACAGTCATTACATTCATCTTATAAAGGCCCTCCGTGAGATAGTCTTTTCCTACATACATTTCTCCTTTGCTAACTACAATTTTTCCAGAAATGGTTACATATTTGAATCCTTTCTTATCTAGGAGTGAAACAGAAATTAAGTTCCTATGCAACTCTGGAACATATAGCACATTGTTTAGTGTTAAGACCTTGCCGGAAGTCATCTTTAGGCAAATTTTTTCTGTTCTCTCCACCTTAGCAGTAGCGGAGTTAGCCATATAAAGCATTTCTTCTGCTTGAGACGGAGCAAATGACGAGAACAACTCTTTGTTTGCGCAAACATGGCGTGTGGCACCAGAATCCATCCACCATTCGCGAGGATTCCCCACCAAGTTGCATTCCGTGAACATTGCACACAAATTATCATATTCTTTGTTGGACTCAATCATATTTGCTTGGTCCTTTTTCTTGCCTTTCTTCGGGGCTCGACAATCTGTGGACTTGTGGCTAATTTTGCCACAATTGAAGCATTTTTCCTTGAGCTTTTTCTTGGGTTGATTGCTTCTATGTTCAACTTTCTTTCTTTTCTTCGAGTGATTTTGGACATCTTCTACAATATATGCTTCATTCATTGTAGAATTTCCCTTTGACCTTCTTTCGGCAGCTTTATTGTCCTCTTCAATACGAAGTCGGACAATAAGATCTTCAAAGGTCATCTCCTTGCGTTTATGCTTTAAGTAGTTTTTGAAGTCTTTCCACAAAGGTGATAGCTTCTCAACTATCGTTGCTACTTGGAAAGCATCATTCACAATTAAACCTATACGACAGTTTATGTGAGTATTAAGAACAGTTTTAATTTCTTCAACTAAGTTATTTTTCAAAGATATACCTTCTGCTAGGAGATCATGTATGATGACTTGCAACTCCTATACTTGAGAGACAACAGATTTGCTATCAATCAATTTGAAGTCCAGGAACTGTGCAACAAGGAATTTCTTAATTCCCGCATCCTCCATTTTATATTTCCGTTCAAGTGCCCCCACAGTTCTTTTGATGTCTTGGTTCCACTATAGACATTATAGAGGTCGTCTTGGAGACCACTCAGAATATAGTTCCTGCAAAGGAAATCCAAATGTTTCCAAGCTTATACAATAATGAAGCGGTCCTTGTCCGAGGTTCCCTCGGGAACCTCGGGAGCGTCTTCGCTAGTGAACCGTTGTAGACAAAGAGTGGTGAGATAAAAGAACATCTTTTGTTGCCACCGCTTGAAGTCAATGTCAAAAAAAATTTTGGGCTTCTCCGTCGGTGCCATCATTGGCGGAGCATTTGTGCGACTTGATGTGGCAATATTATTTTCCCCCACAGACGTTATCGCATCCATTATTTGACTTTCAGTTGTCATTTTTCCTATCACCACAAGACAGAAAACTTAGTATTTTTCAGAATACTATTTATAAAGTTAAATAACTTGAAATAATTCTTCTTGTTTTAGTTAACGATGAAGTTTTTATTACTTTAAATCGTCAACCGAATGAACCTTAACTTGTGATGAAGATTTTTTCTTCTAATCACTAGTTAAATTCAAGCGGAGTAGAAAGCCTAAGCTTTAATCTCGAAAAATAAGCAATACAGATTCTATAAAATTATTCCTTAAGATTGTTTTTTCCATAATACGGGTACGTAGAATCTGTATAACAGAACAACAACTTCAACTCGAGTTCAAGTATGAACAAGAACACAATGAAGTATTAAATACCCTCAACACAAGATCAAAAAGACTTTTCTAAGAGGTGTATTTATTTTTCAAAAAATAAAGATGAAACAGAAATGATTAAGGCCAAGTCGTCCGAATTCACAGACTTTCCTTAAGAAATAATTCTCCTCAATGTACCCGAGGTTATGGAATCTTCCTCCCAGGATAAAATGGCCTTCAATCCGACTATAGCGGTACCTCAAATAGGCGGATTCTTCGAACACACTCACGATTTGAATGATCACACTTAGAGTATTTTTAAGACAAGAAGAAGTTTTTGTAATCTTAAAATTTAATTATTTTTCTATATCATAAACCTGTGGATGAAACCAGGTTTATATAGCCACTAGATGCCCCTTTGAAAAGGTGGCATTGGTTCATATTAGAGGTGTGTGACTCTTCCTGAAAATGCATGTCTATTCACTTAAAATAATGCAGTAATTTTCTGAAACAGTGCACTGGTTCACTGAAATAGTGTGTATTTTCGTTGAAGAGTTGCAACTTTCAGAAACTGTGCAATCTTCTGTAACAGAAGCAACAGTCAGAAACTGTGCAATCTTCTGTAACAGAAGCAACAGAAACTGTGCAATCTTCTGTAACAGAAGCAACAGTCTGAAACAGTGCAACCTTCTGTAACAGAAGCAATAATTTGAAACAGTGCAACCTTCTGTAACATTATTTCAAATAGACGCATCAGTTCTGAAACACTGTTACTGCGTGTATATATATAAATGGAGGCCGAAACAGTATAAATAAATTTTGCCCAAAAAGATAGATCTCATCGATCTATCATTTGCCAAATCCAAAGCCGAAGCCGAGCGACCGACGATGACGACAGCGCAAGGCATCATCTATTTCTTACCTCACTTGCCATGTGGAGTAAGTGTTTCTCATTATAAACACTCTCAAGTTCTCTTCTTCCACCAATGTGGGAGAAAGAGTAAACTTGGCAAAATTGAGTACACTTTCCATTTTTGGTGTTAACTCAATTTTTCTCTTCCACTTGATTTCTCCATTTTAATTCAACACACTTTCATTGCTATGAACCCAACAGTTCATAGACCAAAAGCAGTTTGAATAAGGATTTATCCCTTAAAAAGGATATTTTTCGTCATTTTATGTTTTTCAACCTTTTTAAAGGTAACCAATGGCTCTATGTACGTTAAATAAATTGGGAACAAATGCACATATTGTCCTTTGCACAAAGAGATAGCAACATGGACCTCAACCAACCTCTTGGCATATTATTTACTTAACTATCAAAATGATTAAATGAGTATTTTAATAACTGAAAGCTTAAACAATAAAGTAATAAATCTCTTTATTATATTTTAGGCAATAGTAGCCACATAGAGAAGAGAAAACATACCCATTTTTGTACAAAAATGGAGTAGAGAACTTCAACTAATTTATACACTATGCTCGAAGAAAGAAAAAAGATCAACCATTTTGCCATGGATACGTCTTAACCCACGCTATTAAGGTGATAACCACGTCAGCTCAAATATATATATACAGACTTGCTTGACTAAAAGTGATGGTCATCAAAGTTTGTAACCAAAAGACAAATGAAAACATGCAAATTCATAGTATTAAAACTAATGCGTCAACATAGAAAATAGGCAATAACAAGCACATGTTTGTTACCAAGTCAGGCATTTAAAGGAGTCAAATTTCATGCTAAACAATTAAGAAGCTATGCCAATTTTGTCGCAAACACAAAATTTATTGTATAGATACGTTTAAAAGTTCATCAAACATAAATTGCTTAGATGACCAAAGCTTCATAAATAAGAATTTTGAAGGAGGAGGATTCACCTTTTGCGATGCAGGAACTAGTAACGATAATCAGAAAAATAAAGAAAAGGAAATAGAAACTTGGTGAATCAGGGAGTAAGACAAAAACACACAAAAAAAATTCTAATTTCTCTATTACCCTTATTTCTTCCTCGTTTTTTTCTTTTTTTTTTCCTCTCCTACAAGAGGGTGGAAAAAACCCTTTTTATAGGCAGTATTGAATTGAGTTTCTCGATTCAATAAAATCAAACAAGTATTTTTTCTAATAAATTATTTTTTTGAGAATAAATTATATTTAAATCATGATTTTGGTACTTGTGTCTACGGGTATGTATACTTCTTCAAGAACTTTCAACAAAGCTTGCTTATGATAATAAGAACTCATAAGCAATGCCTAAATAGAAATCTGAGCGGGGGTCTTCTCCAAATATTTCACAATGGAGTATTCTTTTGGCTGCATTTTTCTCTAAAATTCTTTAGCTTCTCCTTCAGTGATTTGTCTTTTTTTAGCACTCTTATTGTATGCATCATTAGCAAGCTCTTCTAGAGTATAGCATCTTCCTGATCTAGTCATTCCTTGTGCGGCGGTGGCTTCCACTGCAATTTTTTCTCTTGCAAGCACCAAGGCAAAGGCTTGATGAGGTGCGGTGAATGCAACAAATTTGGGCTTCCCAGTAACACTTAAGGTAGCCAGTGCCTTTTCTATCTCCTTCATTTTGTCCATTTCTTCAGGGTTGGTTTGCACTATATACACGCTCACCACTGACTCATCATCTATTTCTATCATACTGATGGTTTCTCTTTCATGGTTTGGGAGCAGGTTGGTAGTAACATTTGGCGGCGTTGTCTGAAGCAAAATCACCTTGTGATCAATCAAATCTTGAATCATGTGCTTTAAATAAATACAATCCTCAGTCTTGTGTCTAGCACCCCCTGAATGATATAAACAATACTGATCAGCATGGAAGAATCAGAAATCGGTATTGGCGGATTTGGGTGGGATAGGTTAGATGAGACCTACTACCTTTAACCTTTCGAACAATTGAGTCCCAGTTTTAGCTAAAGCAGTGAAACTCCTGGTGGCTTTCTTTTCTTAATGCGGGCGAGAAAGATTATGGTCATTTAGGTTGGTAAAAGGAGGGACTTAATGGTAATTTTGGTTAATTAGGGCTTTTTGGTAGGCTTGAAAATTTAGGAGTAGAGCTTAGTAAGTGGGCTGATAATTTGGCAATGGAGCTGGGTAATTTTGTTGATTGGTAGAGAAATTTATTTGTGAAACTTGGGGACTAGGTTGGATATAAAACACAGATTGAGAATTTTATAGAGTACGGGGGTATATAGACGGTGATGATGCTTTCTCAGAATTAGACCTAAAAAATTTCTTCAACTTTTGGTTTGGACTAGAGTATACGAAAGACACATCTTCTCTCTTTTTCTTTGGGAATCCTGAAGATCCAAGTTGGGAAGAGGCTTTGCTGATCTTTTCTGTCCTGAGTCCCTCCTCAACTGTTTCTCTGATCTTAACCAAACCTGCAAAAGTAGCACGAAGTGTTGATATCATTTTATCATAAAATTCCCCCTCCTGAGCTCCGGTATATATAACAACTATTTCTTCTTCTGCCATAGGAGGTCGTATCTTTGGTGTCTCTTTCCGCCAGCGATAGGCATATTCACGAAAGAATTCATTAGACTTTTGCTTGATACAGTTCAAAGAATATCGATCAGGAACCATCTCGACATTATAGGCAAATTTGTCGGCAAAGTCCTTAGCCAAAGCACTCCATTCAGGCCACTTTTTCAATTCTTGCGAAGAAAACCATTCTATCACATCTCCACTTAGGCTTTGACTGAAGAACCTCATCAACAATGTTTCATTTCTGCCAGCGCCTACCGTTTGGTTACAATATCCTCTCAAGTGGGTAGTAGAATTTCCAGTACCATTGAATGTTTCAACTTAGGAGTTTTAAAGCCCTAAGGCAAATTCAAATTAGGGTGAATACAAAGGTCATTATAACCAAACCCCGTTGCATCAGGCAAACTATGTGTTTTCTTCATCATGGTGATCCCTTCCTTTATCAACAGTAGCTCCCTAGCATGTTTGTCTTCAAGCACCTTACACTCTTTTTCCATCTCCTCATAGTGGCCGATTTCTGAGTTTTAGGGGAACATATGGTAAGATGCAAGTACTACAGTGGCATGAAAGGTAGCATGAGAGATATTTTGGGTTAGCAAAAGGTTTTGGCCAGTGTGAGCAGAGTTTTGATAGGTGGGAATTGGGTTTTGAGGAACATTGACATTTGATTTAAGGGTGTTTTGGGAAATGAAGGCATTTGGAGAGGTACTTTGGTAATTTTGAGTTTAGTTTTGAGGATGGTAAATATTTGGATTATTGTCGCGGTTGGTATTATAAGTTTGGCATGATGGATTGATGAGATCAACAGGAGGTATAGGCATGGAAGTGGAGGGTATGTTGTTTGGTTGGTTCTCATTGTTGGGAGAGCTAAAGGAAGGTCATCAGAGTGGAAGCACGCGGTTATCCAAGGCTGGCGTACTAGCAGAAATGGACAGATTAGCCATATCTTTTGCTTGTTGTACTTCCTCATGAAGTTCCTTCACTCTCCTAGTTAATTTAGCGATCATATCACCTTGAGTTGTTATCACACCATCCCTAACAGTAATTTTGGTAAGGGAATTTTCCTCGCTACTACCAGTCATTCTTTCCTTTTCAGTAACGAAGCAACAGTCAAAGGAGGAATCTTTATTTGCCTTAGATCTAATGAAGTATTGATGTTCCACCAGTTTTTAACACAAATCAGTTTCTATTTATTACCTGATAAAGAAAAATAACTCAAAGGGTAACTATGTTAGCTTTCGTTCATAACAAAAAATACAAGACATTTGACGAAAGATAAACACTTAAGAGTTGCTCTTCTCAAAGGTAAATTGATCCACTAATTAACTGTTGATTTGGATAGAACTTTGTGTATTCTCTTTTGGTTAATGATTATGACTGAAAGGTTGACTTTGCTGAACATAGATTCTTCTTCTCTTCAGCTTGTTGAATTCTGAAATCTTCACCATAAATGGAAAAATAAAATACTTAAAAGATAGGGGCCGAGACTTATGTAGGCTGCCTACGTATCCTGCCAGGGAATTCAAGCCCAATGTAGTTCAAATTACATAAAGATAATCCCAAAGTAGTTTGAATTACATCATAGTTCAAATTACATAAAGATAAAGTCCAACGTAGTTTGAATTACATAAAGACAATCTAACCATACCTTCTCCAAAGTAGATAAAGAGACTAGGCTCGAAAAGAGTTTCCTACGTGCCCCCATGGGCTCAAGTCTCACGTAGTTCTTGATTACAAGGGAATGAAAGCAAAGATGACATCATAAAGTGAAACATAAACCTAAGTTCTACCCGGGCTTCTCTTTTGTTTTCTTTTAGTAACCGAGTGATGATCCTAAGCTTTCGTCACCTGGACCTTCATCTAGTTTGATCTTTCCTTTTATGGAGAAATTATTCTTCAGGGTTGAGTTTGAAGCATTACTAAAAAACCCTCTTGTGTGATGCTCAAATTCTGAGGCCCTTGTAGACTCCTTAGAGACGTCCAGGATTTCTCGATTGACATCGACAATACACTTTTTCACCCAAGCTGTTTTTGCATCAACCTTGATGAACTTTTCACGTAATATCTTTTCTTCCTCTTTCAATTCTGCAAATTTCTTCTTTGATGCAACTATTTTTCTTCAGTATCAGCAATTTTCTTCAACAACAATTCTTTGATCTCCTCATTGCTCACCAAGTCGATTATTTTGATTGGTGAATTGATGCTTCTTTCTGATATCTTAGAAAGTCAACCTTCTTGTTTAATAGAAGTAAAGTTTAGAGGTTTTCTGAAAAGTTTTAGAATTTCTGACAAGTCTAAAAGACTTGAATTTTTTTTGTGGGACTTTCAGATAATGAGTTTATATTTCTGCCAAAAGGTTCTAGAAAAGATAGGAGTGGATCCATTTACCTTTTAATTATGGAAACACATAGAATATAAAATAATTATAACACATAATAACGAAATGATAACACGTAAATATTCGCGTCCTAAATTGGGTGACCCTTTTACGCCAGGATTGAGCCTAAACGTCAGATATTCATAATTATGGAGATTGTCTCGAGCCATTAACAAGGATTTGTCTGACATATCACGTCACACAAAATATGCCCGTTGATCGTTGGGTCGCGAAAACCCGTCGACACATAGATGGATATCCTAAATGCAGAGTCGTTATCAAGAATCGACTCGACTAATATATATGCATGCATGACTTAAATTGAAAGGGCGGCATGACTCTATCTTCTGTTTTTCTATGATTTGGGTAGCCATGGACTTGAATTTCCTATATGAGAAGGCACATGGTTCCCCAGCAGTAAGACTCCCGCTCACCCCACGCATGCGCCAACTCTCTAAAGTAAGGTGATTTGAAAGAACTTTGGGAAAGTACAATGTACAATCCGCGTGTACAATGTGTGTGAGTGTCAGTTTTTTAGAGTGGAGGAAATATGAACGGAATGACAATTTATATGAAATTTAAACAAATAAACACATAATAATTAGCCATAACAAATTAGAAAATTTATTTTGGTTAGAACCTAGATAAGTCCTCAGCAGAGTCGCCATTTCTATTTTATCCTTTTTCGAATTTATCAAAGGGGGGATAAATTATTTAAAGAAAAATGGTTTTTGACTTTTAAAATCATTTTGAAAACTTAGAAAAATGTCGAAACAACTTAAGAAAAATTACAGAGTCGCCACTTAATTTTAATAGAAAAATCAAGAAAACTTAAATGAATTTCAAAGGTTCAAAAACAGAAATAAACCTTTAAAATTAAAAAAAATAGGTAAGGGTTCAATTAACGTCCTAAGAAGGGTTTTAAGACATTTAGGAACGTCCGTTTTAAGATGGTTGACCAAAATATTTTGACTAACTTAAAAGGGTGGCTAACTTTACGATTTATTTATTTATCAAACTTGTAGAGATTTTGAAAGTTATTTTGTTTCGTCAAGTTTTTAAGCTAAAGAAAATTTTAAACAAAAGTCCATTTTTTAACGATATAATTTTAATAAAAATAATAATTTATTTTGTTTTAAGGGAAATTATTATTTTTTAAGGAAAATCTATTTCTATGGTCAATGTCAATATAAAATCTTGATTTTAACAATGATAAATTTTAAGAAAAAAAAAATATTAAGGAACATTTAATCGATTATGGGAGAATTTAAACCTTTCAATTGAAGAAAACCTATATCTTTTCTTGCTTGAGAAAACTCTTTTTAACCTAAATGAGACTAATTATTACATGATAAATAAAAGTTATCCTAATGTGAAAGACTTGTTTTCAAAAAGGTTAACATAAAATTCAATTTTTATCCTTTCATTTAAACAAGATAATAATTTTATTTTATTTTTATTTTTTTTAAAAAGGGAAGATTCAAATAAGTAAAGATAGGAAAAATGAAGATAAAATAGAAATGGCAACACCTTGAGGAATTTATCTTAGATTAATTAATTAAAGTGTTCAAGCAAATACAAATAAATAAATTAGAATGGATAATTAAATAGAGAAGAGTGAAAATTGGGTCCCTTTTAGCCTTAAAAATCTGTCCAATTTTTGACCAATTCCATGGACTTTAGCCCCCTTTTGTGCCCCTGTTTATCTGATGTTTATCAACGGCTTCTTTCCTGCATTTTTCTGTATACTCCCTGCGCAGACAGTGTATATCAGCGTGGATACCTACGTATTTTGCTCCACTTTTTCATCATAAACCACGGGATAGCATGCAGCTGCTGCTTACGACGTATATTCATTGTATATCAGAGTATACGATTGTATACCAGCTTGTTTTTCTTGCATATTAGTCCCTTTTCGAACTTGACACGGGTCTTGACTCGATGAACGTTTAGTTTAACTCAATCGAATGCAAGATATGGGAGTCCAATGGACTCCAAGAGGGATTTCATGCATAGAAAAGAAGAGAAAAATATTAGTATGAGCTCGCACAAAACATAGTTTTAACACAAACGAAAATGCTCTGTAGTTACCAACTAGAGATCAAGTCACACACTCAAATACAAAGGATTACCCCAAGCATTTCATAGACCAAAAGTGAATATATGAGCAAAGTGAACACAAGCAGTTTGAATAAGGATTTATCCCTTAAAAAGATATTTTTCATCATTTTATGTTTTCCAACTTTTTTAAAGGTAACCAAGGACTCTATGTACGTTAAATAAATTGGGAACAAATGCACATATTTTCCTTTGCACAAAGAGATAGCAACATGGACCTCAACCAGCCTCTTGGCATATTATTTACTTAAATATCAAAATTATTAAATGAGTATTTTAATAATTAAAAGCTTAAACAATAAAGTAATAAGTCTCTTTATTATATATTTTAGGCAACAATAGATAGCCACATAGAGAAGAGAAAACATACTGGTATTTGTACAAAAATGGGGTAAAGAACTTCAACTAATTTATACACTATGCTGGAAGAAGAAGAAAAAAAAGATCAACCATTCTGCTATGGATACTTCTTAATCCACGCTATTAAGGTGATGACCACGTCAGCTCAAATATATATATACGGACTAACTTGACTAAAAGTGATGGTCATCAATGCTGGTAGCCAGAAGACACGTGAAAACACGCCAAATTCATAGTATTAGAACTAATGCGTCAAAATAGAAAGGAAGCAACAACAAGCACACGTTTATTACCACGTCAGAAGTTTAAAGAAGTTAAATTTCACGCTAAACAATGAAGCAGCTATGCCAATTTTGTCGCAAACACAAAATCTATGGTATAGATACGTTTAAAAATTCATTAAACATAAATTGCTTTAACGACCAAATTAAAGCTTCATAAATAAGAATTTTGAAGGAGGAGGATTCACCTTTTGTGATGCAGGAACTAGGAAGACGAGCTCAATTAGTCTTCACACCACTTCGAGATGCGAGCGATATGGACAGAAAGAGGGATTAGTAATGATAATCGAAAAAATAAGGCAAAGGAAATAGAAACTTGGTTAATCGGAGAGTATGACAAAAACTCCAAAAAAAAAATCCAATTTCTCTATCACCCTTTTTTTCTTACTCGTTTTTTTTCTTTCTTTTTCCCCTCTCCTTCAAGGGGGTGGATAAAACTCCCTTTTTATAGGCAGTATTGGATTGCAATGGCTCCTTGAAGCTTCCAACAGTTCCCAAAAAACTAATTTAAGTTTTGAATTTATTGGGAAGGCAAATTCTTTGAGAAGTCAGTAAGATTAATGGATGAAAAGAAATAAATGGGAGAAAGGGGTCACCTCTTTCGGTCAATTTGAAGAAAAGTGACGGATTGGAGGTGGAGTGGCTTGGATCCACCGGTTTAAACTTTGATAACCGTCGAATTGAAGGTGTATCACCTTGAATCCAATGGTTCTTGAGATTTCCCCCGTTTTTCTTGAAATTGTAGAGCATTGGGCTTTGGTTTTCTTGAAAAAAAATTGATGAAAAGACAATTGATGTTGATGGAGATGGAAATAGAGTAGGGGGAGAGAGAAGAGGGGGAAAAATCACTGGATTTACTAATATCTGGTGGTCCGAATGCTGATCGGCATCGTGGATATTATTGTCGTTGTTTCGTTAGTTTTTGCTGTGTTGTTGCTGTGTAGCTACTGCTATTTTGTTGCTTTATGTGTATGTTGTTGTTACTGGTTTGCTGTATGGGTAAAAGGGGAAAGGAGGAGAAATAGGTTGGGTTTGGGCTGGCGTGTGACCTGGTGAAGGATTTGGTTGAAGGGAGAACCATTATTGTTTTGTATTTCTCCAGGTCGCCAACCATTCTTTTTTAATTTATTTAAAAAAACGACTACAAGTTGTCGATTTTTATAAAAAAAAATAATAAAAAAATACTTATAAAAACTGACCACAAGTGATCGTTTTTCTAATTAAAATAAAAAAATAATTTAAAAATACCGACCATTTGTGGTCGGTTTATGAAGTAAAAAAATTAAAAATTAAATAATTTTAAGTAACGCTTAATTATATATATAATCAAAACCTAATACATTAAGCTAATCAAATATAATTAATCGATCACTAATCTAAGTATGTATAAGAAACACATCACATTATATTATTGGATAATATACTTGTATACATATGTGATGTATATAGTATGTATTTTGAACTTGATATAGTCGATAGTGTGTATATGTGTGTGTATGTATATGTGTGTGTATGTATATGTGTGTGTATTATATAGCAACAGTATATTAATGACATAAGATAAATCAACCGATAATTTATTTGAGTCTATGTGAAATACAATGGGGTAGTAAAATCGGGTATGTGATGTATATAGTATGTATATGAAATACGTCGCATTATATTATTGGATAAGATACTCATGTACGTATGTGATGTATATAGTACGTATTGATATAGTCAATAATGTGTATATATATGTATGTGTATGTATAGGTATATATGTATATATATATAGTATATACATATTATATAGTGAAGGTATATATATTAATGACATAAGATAAACCAACCGATAATTAAACTGAGTTTCTGTGAAATACGTTGTATATTATTATGGGGTAGTAAAATCGGGTATGTGATGTATATAGTACGTATTTGAATGTTGATAGCCAATTGAATATATTTATATATAAGTATATCTCGTGTAGTGATGAAATAGATATACTATTTTGTGTCAATATAATGTAGACACACGTATATTGTTGAAGTTGTAATAACGTAAGGCAAGTATTACGAGGTATATGTGGGGGGGGGGGAGGAAGGAAGTAGGGGAGGGAGATAGAAAATTGAATCATGAAACTGGCATATACTTATCATTTGCTTTGAATTTTGAATTTTGAACGACCGCCAAATTTTGGCAGTGAATTTGAGGTTTTTCGCTTAAATTTTTTTTATATGAGTATATGTGAAATACGTTGAATATTATTATGGGGTAGAAAAATTGTGTATGTGATATTTATATTATGTATTTAAACGGTGATAGACAATTGAATATATGTATATATACATATATCTCATGTAGTGACATATGCAGTAAACGAAAGATCGATAACTGAATCTATATATCAAAATATTTTGAATAGTACATTGATATCATACTATTGAAGAAATAGATATACTATTTTGTGTCAATGTAGATACACGTATATTGTTGAAGTTGTAATAACGTAATACATCGATAATTTATCTGATTAACACGTATATATATATATAATATCGTAATTAAAAGCTAATGAACCAAAAAATTATTGTAATTTGCGAAATTCATTGATATTATTATAGGATGGAGGAAATATACTACTCATGTTAATGTGATGATAAAATAACTAATTATCTGATTTATATATATACACATTGTATTAAATTAATTGGATATTTTTATAAATATTATAGCATTTATTATAAATTTAATTAATTAAAAATAAATTTTAATTTATTAATTAATTTATTAATTGTAGTTTATTAAAATTTAATTTATCAAAAAATTTGTAAAAACCGACCACAAGTGGTCGGTTTTACTGTTAAATAAAAAAATAAAAAAAAATTATAACCCGACCCGACCCACCCAAATAATTAACTTTCCCAATTGATATACACAAAAACAAATGGGAAACAACATACACACACAAACACTCAACCCGCATACACACACAAACACATACTAAAACTCAAAATCAGTCGAAGAAGTGGGTTCTCATAGAAAATCTTAATTTTTTCAACTCAAGTAAGTAAGAACGTGAGATTTATTGACCTTATTTTGAGTTAACTTCACTTTTTTTTTTAATTTTGAAACCCTAGTTCTTATGTTTTGGTTGAAAATGGGGAAAAACTTGAATGTAGTGTGGATTGTGTGTGTTATGTGGATTGAAATGAGTAATATATTGCATAGAGTAGATGGGTATTTTGGAGAAAATTGCACTAGTCTATCTTTTAATTTGCTAAGCTCATTATTTTCGATATTGTGGCTTCCCGTGAGAGAATCTATAAGCAGATTGAAGAAGCCATTTTGAAATATCAAGATATTAAGGAAAATATCAAAGGTATGTTGACATAGTGAAGCCTTGTGGGGCCTTATGAGATTCACTATTGTTGTTATATCTTCCTTTCCTTGTTCATATTGAAGTCTAGTGAAGCCGTGTGTGGCCTTGTGCCATTCACTAGCATTGTTCTTAACATCTTGTTGGTTTTGTTGGTTTTGTTGGTCTTGTTGACATTTTATTTTGAATGTGGTTTTGTTTTGATACTTAGTTGGTTGAAAATGATTAAGTTTAGGGACTTTAAAAGGATTTTTTTTATTTTGAATGTGGTTTGGTAGGTGACTTAGTTGGTTGAAAATGGTTAATTCTAGGGACTTTGAAGGGGATTTTGTGTTTTGAATGTGGTTTTATTTTGATACTTAGTTGGTTGAAAATGGTTAAGTGTAGGGACTTTAAAGAGATTTTTTTTTGTTTTGAATGTGGTTTGGTAAGTGACTTAGTTGCTTGAAAATGGCTAAGTTTAGGGACTTTAAAGGGAATTTTTTTATTTTGAATGTGGTTTGGTAGATGACTTAGTCACTTGAATATGGTTAAGTTTAGGAACTTTAAAGAGGATTTTTTTGTTTTAAATGTGGTTTTGTTTTGATACTTAGTTGGTTGAAAATGGTTAAGTGTAGGAACTTTAAAGGGAATTTTTTTATTTTGAATGTGGTTTGGTAGGTGACTTAGTTTCTTGAAAATGGTTAAGTTTAGGGACTTTAAAGGGGACTTTTTTGTTCTAAATGTGTTTTGATAGGTGACTTAGTTGCTTGAAAATGGTTAAGTTTAGGGACTTTAAAAGGGATTTTTTTGTTCTGAATATGGTTTGGTAGGTGACTTAGGTTGTTGAAAATGGTTAAGTCTAGGGACTTTGAAGGGGATTTGTGTTTTGAATGTGGTTTTATTTTGATACTTAGTTGGTTGAAAATGGTTAAGTGTAGGGACTTTAAAGGGGATTTTTTTTGTTTTGAATGTGGTTTTGTTTTGATACTTAGTTGGTTGAAAATGATTAAGTGTAGGGACTTTAAAGAGGATTTTTTTGTTTTGAATGTGGTTTGGTAAGTGACTTAGTTGCTTGAAAATTGTTAAGTTTAGGGACTTTAAAGGGGATTTTTTTGTTTTGAATGTGGTTTGGTAGATGACTTAGTCACTTGAATATGGTTAAGTTTAGGAACTTTAAAGGAGATTTTTTTGTTTTGAATGTGGTTTTGTTTTGATACTTAGTTGGTTGAAAATGGTGAAGTGTAGGGACTTTAAAGGGGATTTTTTTTTGTTTTGAATGTGGTTTGGTAGGTTACTTAGTTGCTTGAAAATGGTTAAGTTTAGGGACTTTAAAGGGGAGTTTTCTATTTTGAATGTGGTTTAGTAGGTGACTTAGTTGCTTGAAAATGGTTAAGTTTAGGGACTTTAAAGGGGATTTTTTTGTTTTGAATGTGGTTTGGTAGGTGACTTAGTTGCTTGAAAATGGTTAAGTTTAGAAACTTTAAAGAGGATTTTTTTGTTTTGAATATGGTTTGGTAGGTGACTTAGGTTGTTGAAATGGTTAAGTCTAGGGACTTTGAAGGGAATTTTGTGTTTTGAATGTGGTTTTGTTTTGATACTTTGTTGATTGAAAATGGTTAAGTGTAGGGACTTTAAAGAGGATTTTTTTTGTTTTGAATGTGGTTTGGTAGGTGACTTAGTTGGTTGAAAATGGTTAAGTGTAGGAACTTTGAAGGGAATTTTGTGTTTTGAATGTAGTTTTGTTTTGTTACTTAGTTGGTTGAAAATGGTTAAGTGTAGGGACTTTAAAGAGGATTTTTTTTTGTTTTGAATGTGGTTTGGTAGGTGACTTAGTTGCTTGAAAATGGTTAAGTTTAGGGACTTTAAAGGAATTCTTTTTGTTTTGAATGTGGTTTGGTAAGTGACTTAGTTGCTTGAAAATGGTTAAGTTTAGGGACTTTAAAGGGGATTTTTTTATTTTGAATGTGGTTTGGTAGGTGACTTAGTTGCTTGAAAATGGTTAAGTTTAGGGACTTTAAAGGGGATTTTTTTTATTTTGAATGTGGTTAGGTAGGTGACTTAGTTGGTTGAAAATGGTTGAGTCTAGGGACTTTGAAGGGGATTTTGTGTTTTGAATGTGGTGTGTTTTGAATGTGGTTTTGTTTTGATACTTAGCTGGTTGAAAATGGTTAAGTGTAGGGACTTTAAAGGGAATTTTTTTGTTTTGAATGTGGTTTTGTTTTGATACTTAGTTGGTTGAAAATGGTTAAGTGTAGGGACTTTCAAGATGATTTTTTAGTTTTGAATGTGGTTTAGTAAGTGACTTAGTTGGTTGAAAATGGTTAAGTGTAGGGACTTTAAAGGGGATTTTGTCTTTTGAATGTGGTTTTATTTTGATACTTCATTGGTTGAAAATGGTTAAATCTATGGACTTTAAAGAGGATTTTTTTATTTCGAATGTGGCTTTGTTTTGATATTTAGTTGGTTGAAAATGGTTAAGTGTAGGGACTTTAAAGGGGATTTTTTGGTTTTGAATGTAGCTTTGTTTTGAATGTGCTTTGTTAGGTGACTTATTTCTTGAAAATGGTTAACTTTAGGGACTTTAAAGAGGATTTTTTTTTGAATGTGGTTTGTTAGGTTACTTAGTTACTTGAAAATGGTTAAATTTTTGTGACTTGATCTGATTAGTTGAATCTGATTGATTGCGTAGATGAAACTTTATTATAGCTGGATATATCAACGGAATAATGATAATAGAATGGGTATTAGGAGAAATTTATTGAAGGTGTCAAAAAATTTGTTGAACATGCTAAGACACTTGATGTGTGAACACGTTATCGGATTATTTGTTGTCTTTGTGTTAGATGTGATGGTATAAATCTTGTAAATGAAGAAGATGTAAAGGAACATCTTTATAGAAAGGGATTTCACGATGACTTTTTAAGATTGCGTGGTATTCATGGGGATGTTGCGCAAAATAACTTTGTTGTTGGAGAAAGTAGTAGGTCTGGAGGGCATAATAAATATCAAGACACTAGGATGACAGAAATGGTGCATGATGCTTTTAGGATACAACACGGGGTTGACTTTAGGGAAAATGTTGAAGATGTTCCTAATAGCGAAACGGGCAATTTCTACAAAGAATTGCATGCTACTAGTCATCCTTTGTTTGACGGGTGTTCGCACTATTATTTTTCTGTTACTGTTAGATTATTAAGTATTAAATCTGATTGGAATATTGCTGAAGGAGGAATGGACTCAATGATAGACCTTATTAAAGAGTTAGTTGACCCCGGCTTGAAGGTTCCTGATTCTTTCTATAAGGCAAAAATATTGGTGTCAAAGTTAGGTCTCTCATTGGTTAGAATTAATTATTGTGAAAATGGTTGCATGTTATACTTTAAGGAAGATGCTAAACTACAGTTCTGTAAGTTTTGTCAGCACTCTCGATATAAACGTGGTTCTACTGGAAATAAAATTGCTATTAAGGTGATGCATTATTTACCTCTTATACCAAGGTTGAAGAGGTTGTATGCTTCAAACAACTCAGCTCCTCATATGAGATGGCACACTGAAAATAGAGGCCCACTGGTGTTATATGTCATCCATATGATGGAGAGACTTGGAAGCATTTTGATACGACTTATCCAGATTTTGCAGCTGAGCCACGAAACATTCGATTGGGATTATGTGCGGATGGGTTCTTTCCTTTTTCAGTTGGTGGTGTGCCATATTCATGTTGGCCTGTATTTATCACTCCTTATAATCTTTCTCTTGAACTGTTGATGACTAGTCCTTATATATTTCTGAATTGTGTTATTCCTGGCCTGCATAATCCAAAAAGCAAAATAGATGTCTACTTGCAACCTTAGATTGATGAACTTCAAATTTTATGGCATGAAGGGGTTGAAACTTGGGACATCTCTCTTAAACAGAATTTCAACTTGTGTGCATATCTAATGTGGACTCTTAATGATTTTCCTACTTATGGAATGTTGTTTGGGTGGATGATAGCTGAAAAGTTGGCTTGTCCATACTGCATGGAAAAAAAATCTTTCACATTGAGACATGACAGGAAAAATTTTATGGTTTGATTGTCATCATTGTTTCTTGCCATCTGATCATGAATTTAGGAGACTCAAGAATGCATTCAGAAGGAATAGAATGGAACATGATGGTCCACCTCCAAGGCTGTCTGGTCATGACATCTGGGAAATAGTTCAGGATTTGCCTAAAGCCAGCGAGGAACGATTGTACAGGCTTGATGGATATGGAGTTTTGCATAATTGGACTAAGAAAAGTATATTTTGGGAGTTAGAATATTGGCCAGATAATTTACTACCAAATAATGTTGATGTCATGCATACTAAGAAGAACTATTTTGACAACTTGTTCAACACAGTTATGGATGTCACCGGCAAAACAAAGGATAATCCTAAGACCAGACTTGACTTACCAGAATATTACAACCGCAAAGAATTACACTTACAGCAGGGGCCCAACGGTAATGTTTTTAAGCCCAAGGCTAGTTTTACATTCAAGTTGGACCAAAATCATCAAATATATGAGTGGGTTCAAAGTTTGAAGATGCCCGATGGATATGCCTCAAATTTGGGAAAAAGGTTGATATGACACAAGGAATCTTGCATGGAATGAAAAGCCATGATTGTCATATTTTCATGGAATAATTACTTCCAATTGCTTTTATTGGTTTTCATGAAAAGCCATGTTTCCATATAATTTTAAGTAAACCAATAGCAGAGATCAGTTTGTTCTTCATTGACTTATGTACCACCACATTAAAAGAAGAAAATCTGGCGCGAATGGAAAGTAATATTGTTATTATCACCAACATGCTGGAGAAGATTTTTCTGCCAGAATTCTTCTATGTGATGGAACATTTTCCCATTCACCTTGTGCACGAAGCTCGGCTAGGTGGTTCAGTTCAAACTGGGTGGATGTATCCATTCGAACGGTGAGCATTTGCAACATATTTAAATTCATACGTATCTTTTTTAAATATAGTAAACATCTAACCTTAAGATTGTGTAGGGCAATTGGAAAATTGAAAAAGGGTCCCAAAAACAAACATAGGGTTAAAGGCTCTATAGTTGAGGCATATCTTGCGAGAGAAACTTCTCAATTTTGTTCATACTACTTTTGTGATGAAGTTGCTTGTTCAAGAAACCGACCAAATCGTCATCAGGACGATGTAAATGAGCCTCATTTGCAACCGATATTAATTTTCAATCAATCTAGTTGTAAGGCTAAAAAGACCATACCTCGCCGGCTCACTCCCACGGAGTGCAAATCAGCAACTTTGTATGTATTGCCCGAAAATTAAGCCCTTTCTGAAGTAAGAAGATTAAAATTTTAACATATCGTATTTGTTTACTCATTCCCTTGAAGAAACTAATTGTGTTTCCTATGTTGGATGTTTAGTTCATTTAAGACTCAATTTCACGAAAATCAAGTGTATGCATCCTTTGCAACATGATTTAAAAATAAGGTTCGTAAGTGTATTAATATTTCTACAAATTTTAAACATTTACACATTCCTCAACTAAAATATATATATGTATAATATTTTTAGGTACACCATTCACAAATACATCCGCATACGATCAACTCTTGAGAGATATTTCTTTTGGTCCAGTTGAAGCTAATGCAATGTCCCAATACAAAGTAAATGAGTTTAAATTTTGCACCGAACAACACTTTAAAACAAGAAAAACAAATAATAGTGGTGTTTGGATTAAGGGTGATGATGTTGTTGATTACTTTGGCATCATACACGAGATCTTAGAACTGGAGTATGCTGGTTTCCCAATAAAAAAAAAATCCTCTTTCTATGTAAGTGGTTTGATCCAAGCATAAGAGGCACAAGAGTACATAAGGAGCATAACATCATTGAAGTGAACCACAATAGCTCGTATCCTATTGATGATCCATTTGTTCTGGCGCAAAACGCTAAACAAGTAGATTATGCTCCTTATCCGTTGCGCAATGACAAGTTAGATTGGTAGGCTATAATAAAAACAAAGCCTATAGGTTAGGTGGTAGTTAAGAATGTGCTGGAGACTGTGTATCAAAATGAAATATAGATTGATCACCAGCTAGTGAACGTTGAATTAGTGGACGGTTTGAATCACCCACAAAATATATTTGAAGAAGTTAATATTGCGTAAGAAGAGGCTGAGTGGGTTGGAGATGAGTAAACCTCCGAAGAGGGTGAATGGTTTAGTGGAGAGTCTTCAAAAGAAGAAGATTGGTTATGTAGGTTGTATTTATTATGTATTGATGTCTTTATGCTTTGTACTATATATTTACCTTTATGTTTCTTGTTTAAGATTGATATGCAATATATTGTTTAAGTTTGTTGTTTCCACTTTTCCATGATTTATATAGTAATAAATTTTTTTTGTGTATATGTCGTGTTGTTGGAGCGATTTTAAATGTGAATTAGTAACTTGAAATTATTTACTTGGAATGTTTTCTTATACATTCATTTTGTAGGAACTAACTACTTGTTAACTTAATATAATTTAGATGTCAGGCAGAGGTGACAAAGGTAAAGGAAAAGTTAATACTACAAAACCAAAAAAGAATAGACAACCTCCGCCTTATAAACGATCGACAGGTATTCGTATATCTGAGGGTCGATTTGCTGACGCGACAGCACGACCCTTATATTCTAGGTCGTCCGAGGATTCGATACATACTCTTATGCATGTGGGGACACTACATGGGTCTACACCGACTCATTCTGCTCCTATGACCATGCCACCACCATCACAGTACTATCGAACGACTGCTGGCCCCTCTAGACATCTACCATCATCGATACCCTCCTGCAGCAGTCACGCAGCTTCGCACAGTGATTCAGCTGAATCAATTGGGTTGTCGGATCTTCAGCTTGGAGGTACTCCATTTGGTACTTCAGATCCGCCCACGCTAGTGCATCCACCATCACTTACTAGGTATCCAGGAGACAAAGATAATTATGGGAGGATTTATCTTATTTCAGTTACGAGAGGGTAAGATTTCTAAATATAATAATGTTACTCATTTTTCCATTACTATATTATTATGTTCTATGAAATTACTGTTTGATCTTGTGTTGTAGGTTTAGGCAGGATACTGGAGTTGGACAAAAGGTGCGAATACGCATTACTCGGCATTTCAACGACTACTGGACCAGCTAGCAAAAGGTTCCAGAATTTGACAGGGATAGAATGTTTGAAGAATTTAAGGTAAGGATTTAACTTATTGACTACTTATTAGCACTTTTTTAGAACAAGATTGAATATTATATTTTTGTTGTAGAAATTTTACTGGTGGGATGATGCAAATACATTTCTTATAAAGAAGAACTTTTTCATAAGATGTAGTTCCAGATTTAACGATCTCTTGGATTATGCCCGAAAGAAAGTGGTAAAACCTAAGTGGAATCTTGAAGTTGCATAGCAACTATACCTTCGCAATTGGAGTAGCACAGAATACCAATTGTTGAGTGAAAAGGAAAAGAAAGCCCGGGCATCATCCAAGGGTGTATCCCTACATACTGCGGGTGCCAGAAGTACTCTTGTTGTGAAGGAAAAAATGGTATGTAACTTTTACAGTTTTAATTGTTTGTTTCTATTTAAATTTTTTTATTATTTGAACATTGATAATTTTTTCATATGCAGAAAAAAAAGGTAGGAAAATACCAACTGATGAGCTATTCGAGCAGACTCATCTGAAAAAAAAAAAGAACCTGACTGATGAAGATGTCTAGGTTGAAGCTCGTGCAAAAGCTGTCCACGTAAGAAATAAATTTTGAATTTATGAATCTTTTTCTCAAAGTTGATATTATTCAATTATAACTACTTTAATATTTTTTGACTTTTAGTATTAAATTTATTTGAATATAGGATGAATATACGTGTCTTGTTGGTGAGTATCGTAGTAGTCAACCTCCTGAAAGTCAGGGTGACCCAATACCACAACATGTACAGGAGGAGTTATGGACAAAAGCTGCGGGTCCTGTAAATAGAGGGATTTCTATGGATACCACACAAAATTTTTTGGCGATAATCTTAGGTGTTCGTCCGGCGCTGTATACTCTAGCTCTTCAGTTGATAGAGAAACCATTGAAAGACTACAAAATACGATTTCTCAACTCACTGAAGAGCTTGCTGAACAGAGAGAGAGGTTTGCTGAACAGAGAGAGAGGCAGAAGAAGACGGAGAAGGCAACATCATCACAAATCAAGATGCTGCAGTAGCAGTTCAACTCTTTCATTCAGACTGCGGAGGTTATTTCTCTGTGTACTGGTGATGCAGTTCGGGCTGCAAAAGATCTAGGCCTCCTGGATGATTTCAGCACGGATGATGATATGGAAGACGAGGATGAAATCTATGATGATGACTTTTAGTTTTTATTTTTGTATGTGTTCTACTTTGAATTTAGACATTTTGTTGTTTGAAACTATTATTGTAGTTTTTTCATACTAACTTTTGCTGGACATTTTGTATGTGTTGAACACTTTTGAAAGTATTTACATTTGATTTTTGGTTGTTGTTCCTGCTGTATTTGATTTGGTTACTGTTGTATTGAATTATTGTTGTTGCATGCTATATTTGGGTTTTGATTTTTATTTATTTTTAAATTTCCTAGAAAAAACCGACCACAAGTAGTTGGTTTTTGAATTTTTTTTCCAGAAAATCGACCACAAGTGGTCGGTTTTATATTAAATTTAATTAATTAATTTAATAAAAACCGACTACTTGTGGTCGGTTTTTGTTTTCCTAAAATTATTTTTCCAATTTTAATAAAATAATAATGAATTTTAAAAATATATAGATATTTTTTTAAAAAAACTACCACTACTTTACCGACCACACATTTTGATCGGTTTTGTGGTAAAAAATTGAGAAAAATCGGCCACATGTGGTCGGGTTTTGTGGTCGGTTTTCCCCTTTTTTTAGTAGTGGTTGTTGTATCGCTTCACACGTCCCTTGCCTTGACATGATGATCATCAATAGCATTGGTCATATCAATAAAAAATTGTACCAATTTGTTAGCTCAGGGACATTCTCATTTGGCCTTTCATACTCCATAGTCCAACTCACTAAATCCTTTTCACCTTCTTCATCAACATGGAGACTTACCTTCCATTTTTCATATTCCTTCACTATATCTCCATCAAATTCCTTAAATGTAATTATCTTTTTCTCTTCATCTATAGCCTCAATTATCTGCTTCGAAATCTTCTCTTTTCCATGTGGGCGTATACAAAATTTAATCACGTTGAACTCACTAATAGTAAATTTAATACAATCGTCATTTCAAAGTAACACAAACCACGACAATCAATTTATACACATGCAGAATAGGCTTAATACATCATCCCTTATATTTGCCAGTAAATTTTTAATAAATCAAAATTCTTAATATTGCAACAAAATAGGTCTTACCGTGGGTATACTTCCAACAAATTTTGGATCCAACAATTCCAATGTCTCCTTCAATAGTCCCAACTTTGTACATGGACAGGGCACATGGTGGAGACATGGTGTGGTTTGTGTCTAAAGGCATCATCTAACACATCGTTTTTAGCCTTCACTTCGATCTGGGTAGACAATTTGGACTTTAGACCCATGTCTTTAGAACTAAATTTGTCTAATGAGGGACCAAGAGTACTTACTAGAGAAATAATGGAGAGCAAGGACTGGATCATTAGAGGCTATATATAGAGTATGTTTGGTATGAAGCAAATCATTTTCTCGAAAATATTTTTCAATTTTCTCATGTTTGGTTAGTTAAATGTAATTATTTTCCTCAAATTTAAGGAAAATGACTTTCTAAAAAAATAAGGAAAACAATTTTCAAAATTCTGTTTCAACCCCTCTCTCTCTCAAGCTGAAAAGTCCATGCAACTCACAAAATCACTCATTCCTACCCCAATCCCCAATCCCCTACCACCCCCATTCAAAAAAATATTTCAACTTTTTTCTTACCTCGTACCCCTACCCCTACCCCCACCCCTACCATTCCTTCTTCAAAAAAATATTTATTTATTTTTTTAAAATTCAAACTATTTTTTTACCCCACCCCACCTATACCAGCCCCCCTCTCCGAAAAGAGGAATTAAATTTTTCAAATTAGTCTTTAAAATTTTTTTATTTTTTTTTCTTACCCCACCTTTACTCCCAACCCCCCACCCCACCCCTACTAGCCCGTCCCCCTTCCAAATAAAAAAATCTTTTTATTTTATTTCATAAAAAAATTTAATTTTTTCCTTACCACACCCTAACTCCCCTACCCCTAACCCCACCCCTACTAGCGGCCCCCCTCCCCAAAAGAAATTAATTTTTTAAATTTAATTTTCAAAAAATATTCAGAACTTTTTTAACCCATCCCTACCACCTATTCTGCACCCCCCCCCCCCAAAACCAACCAGCCCCCCTCCCGAGAAAAAATATTTAAATTTTTTATATTTATTTTTAAAAAAGATAATTCAAAACTTTTTTCTTACCCCACCCTTCTTACCCTATTCGTTCTCATTGGTTTTTGTTAAATATATACAAATACTTTTAGAAAATTTTCTTACTTGTGTTATGAACACCAGAATATAAGTTAAAAAATAATTTATTTTTAAAACAAATATTTTCCTCCTCCATGCCGAACACACTATTAAAAAAATATTTCTTGGGGTCAAAAATTATTTTTCTAGAATGTACTTTCTACTCTTTAGCTAAATACTAAAATGTATTTTTTAAAAAGTATTTTTCAGTCACCAACCAAAATAAGAAAATAAGTAAGGAAACAATTTTTTTTTCATGAAAACATTTTCCTTCATACCAAACACACCCATAGTTAATTATTAATTGAGTTAGGATAGGTCCAATTTTGGCAACCTACTTCTTTATTACTCTCCATTACAAATTTATGTGACATTATTTAACTTGACACAAAGTTTGAGAAAGAAAAGAAGACTTTTGTGATCTAAAAAGATAGAAAAAATATAAAATACCACAACTTATCTTTACTATATACTACATATAATTCATTCTCTTTTGATTAATTACTTAAATTCCTCTTTTTCCTTTTTTCTCTTAAACTGAATGATACATACACTCAATTCCTAAATTCTCGGATACATAACTTACACCCCCCCCCCCTCTCCAAGAGTTTAGTCGGGTTTCAAGCTAGTGATGGAAGTGTGGTTACTCAGTTTGAAGCTTACTATTTTGAATTGAATTATTTTCCCATCTTCATCTTTAAATTCAAATTTTCAAGGTTCACACACTTCTCTCAAAACTTCATTTTTTTCATAATTTTTGTTGGAGTTTGCCTTTAAACATCAGTCGTTTTGAAATTTTTATCAAGCATCTATCTTATCAAAAATATGTTGATAAAATCTCTGTTTATTAAATCAAATTACATTTTAATGAATTTGGACTCACACCAATCTTTTAGTATTGGAATTACCTAATTAGATAATGTTAACCGAATGGTTGATGTTCCTAATTTTTTTCCTGGTGTTTTTTATACCGCTAATGATGATTTTGTTGAAAATAGATAAAAACACTGAAATTATTTGGTGATGATGAAGAAGTTGCGTGAAAAGGAGGTTTCTAAAGCAAACAAAATTTGAGTTATTGAGGAAGTGTTGTTGAAGACACAACGAGAGACATCCTACCAAAGATTTATCAATTTTTGTATCTGAATATTTTAATTCGAGATACATGCTTATAAACTGGAGATACATAATTTAGCTTAGTTTTATATACTTGTTTCATGTGCATATTCTTGTATCTATACACCTGATATATTTTTTTGATATGTATCTCTTTCATATATATGTATAAAGTTTAGGTCGTTGTGGATGATATATATGAAGATTTTTGTATATTTTGTTAATTGCTGTAAAATTACCTATGCAGTTTTCTTGTATATCTTGTTACATAAGGATAAGTTTGCATCTTTCAAATATTAAGTGCAGTTTTTTATATCTTTTTTTACCTTGAGACTGTTACATAAGGATAATTTTGTATTTTTTGTTTTTTAGTCTGTTACAAATGCATCATTATGTATCTGTTGCTATTTTTATTATGTTACATATGCATAATTTTGTATCTCTTGTTACTTTTAATTTGTTAATTAAGCAGAGTTATGTATCTCTTAGTAATTGTAGATATGTTAAATATGCTGAATTATGTTCTCTTCTAATTTTTACATTTGTTACATATGTTGTGTTTTCTATCTCTTATCATTTACTGACACTTGTATCTGATATGTTTTAATATTTTTTTATATTATGGTATATACTCATGTTCTTATATCTCATACATTTAATTATAACTTGTGCAACATCTGGATGTCATTTTCTACTATTTATGGAAGAAGTATAAGCACCAGAATTCTTCATTATACAAATACACCATTGTAGACTATTTTTTCAAAATCTACATTGATAAGACGTACAAGAATTACCATCAGAAAAAGATGACATGGTTAACATTGAATAGTTGTAGTTTTGTTAGTTATGTCCAACTTTAAAGTTATCTTTCTTTTCTTGTTAAATTTTAAAAAATCTTTGATGATGTTTTTGGGCCGTTGACAAAGACAAATACTTAGTGTTTTGATGATAAAGTATTTCTGATTCAGGAGTCCTATAAAAATGTTTTATTCCTTCGACTGATTATGCTTTATTTCAAATTTTTTGAGACAAAGGAATATTTAAACATTTGTCCAATACAAATGCACATTTTTTTTATTTCTTATATTTATATTTATTATAGGAAAAAGTATAATGTAATATATTTACGGTGAGATACATAATTATGTACTGCAGATACATATGATATCTTAGTTTTTGTGTCTGATACAAATAGATTTTTTGTATATCTTATATTTTTGTTTTTACAGTAAAAAGTATAATATAATGCATTTACACTAAGTTACATAAATAACAAATAACAAATGAAATTAAACATTAGTCTTGTATCATAGGTATTAACAAGGTTATGTATCTCTACAATTACATACATAAATAGCATTTTTAACAAATGTTTTTACCTAAATGTATTTGTTAGATGAGTATTATACCACAATTTCTAGTTATGTGTCAAATGTATTTTATCATATATAATAAGTATATCTAATATAACGTGTATTTACTGTTCTATTGAATTGATTAATCTAAATAACAATTGCATCCCTATACAAAAATAATGGCTAGTAACTGAATAAAACAATGTATCAGTTGATTAAGTTACGTTTCTATACAAGAACTTTAATGTTGAGAAAAAATATATATCTGATAAGAAAAAAAAATCTAAACTTCATTATATTCAGAAAAATATCTATCTCCTTTTTGGTCTAGCCAATGCATTATGGGTCTCTACCAAATAGTTTGGAAATGAATGTATTTCAGTAATCAAAATTATGTATCTCAACTTCAATATGATGTATCAAACGCGAGATACATATTTTTAGCTTAAACGTGAAAACAACTTTGGTTAAATTCATTCAAGAAGAGATACATATTTTTGTTCGCCAGAACATTTGGCTTTAAATTTGAAACAATGATTAATTGCATAATTTGACAGATTATAATACAACTTCAAATTTTAAGAAACAAGAATCCTAAAATTCAGATTATAAACGAGTTGACAAACAAATCATGAGTACATCTTTTGACTATAATCTAATTTTTTTAATTTGTATTCATGGCAAATGAATTGTATATAGTATGATATCCGACAGTAAAACAACTGGTATGAAAAAAAACTTCATTGGCTTCCCCTGACATAGCAATTGGAATCGACATTATTACATCTCCGACTACAATTTCATCAAACGCAAAAACAGATTGGTATATCTCCGACATTGGTACATCAAAGACAAAGAATTCAAAATATCAAAATTAACAACAACTAATGATAGTCCTTCCGAAATATTCATTAGAAATAGTTGGAAAAAAAAATAGCACCAAGAAAAAAAAGACAAAAGCAGAAGAAGAATGAATCTGCAAATTAAATATGGAGAAGAATATTTAAATTTTTTTTGTATTATTAGTAAATTGACGTTTTTTAGGAGATATTTTATTTTAATTAGAAGATTTGGAAAGTAAATTACTACTTAAATGCAGTATTTATCGTTACCTTCCATAATTTCAGCAAATTAGTTGATTCTTATGATGTATCGTCAATCTTATATCTCTTTTAATTATATGTATCTGAAAAATACAAAAATATTATTAGCAAATTGACGTTTTTTAGGAGATATTTTTTTTTAATTAGAAGATTTGGAAAGTAAATTACTCCGTAAATGTGATACTTATCGTTACCTTCCATAATTTAAGAAAATTAGTTGATTCTTAAGATGTATCGTCAATCTTATATCTCTTTTAATTATATGTATCTGAAAAACACAAAAATGAGAATTTTTTAAAATTTTGAAAAAGGTCAGGATAGAGTGTAAATATGGGTAAACTGGTCGATATTTATGTAAGTTTTACTAAAAGGAACCCTTAGACAATCATTTTATTAAGATAAAAAGAGGAATTTTAAAGTTAAATTATAGACATGTGACATTCATTTTGGGACGAACTAAAGTGAAAACCGTGTCATATATATTGAGATAGAGAGAGTAATTCTCGTTTTGACTATCATTTTAGTTTTTTCATGCTCATTAAGAAAAATAACAAATATAAGGTGTAGTTATTAAGTTATCCATATTTATTAGATGTAGTTGTGAAAATTGAACGATATTAAAAAAATATTTTTTTAACGTTATGAGTATAATTAGAAATAATAGTCAAGTTTAATCTCAAATTTCTAAAATGACAATTATTTTGGGGTGAATTTTTATACTATAGAGATAAATTTCTAAAATATTCCCTCTATCCGTTTTTACTTGTCCGATATTGACTTGATGCATCTCTTAAGGAGTTATAAATAGACTGATAATTTTATTACCAACTTTTCATTATGATAAATTCAATTCATTCAGAAATGACTATTGTAAATAATAAAGGTTAATTATGAATTAAGTAATAATTATCTCTTGGTTGTCTAAATTAAACAAACAAAAATAAATATCTGTTTTATTTGTACACAAATAGTCATCTGCCCGATATTAGTTTTTCACTTTTCTTTTACATGCTTCTTAAAAAATCATAATAAAAGAATAGCTTTACTAATTTACCCCTTAAGAAATTTTTTTGGAACCTTACAAATAACTTGTTTTCACTTTCTAAAAGAATTAATTGTAAGGGTGAAATGAGAAAATTGCAATTAATTTTATCTAAGTTTGGTAAATTAACAAGTACTTCCTCTATTTAAAACATAACTTTCTTTTGTTCCAAAAATACTCTCTATGAACAGTAACAATATCCTTCCGCGATAGTGGATAGAACTCTCCCCCCATACTGCACCCCCTGATCCCTCTGAACCACATGACCGTCATACCAACATGGAGGAAGACCAACCGAAAAGAGCCACATCCAAAGATACACTACTGAACAAAGAAGCGGATTTAAATAGGAACTATTCCCTCCAGGAAAGTAAGCAAGTAATCGAAGCTGATTCGGATCCAGACACCATACTCCTTTGTAATGAAGAAAAGAACAGGATCAACCACTCCTGGAGACACTCTATAATTCTCAAACTATTTGGGAAAAATTTAGCCCACCAATACCTAAAGAATAAATTGAATAATCTATGGAAACCCATAGAACCCCTCATTCTTATTGACCTAGGGTATGGCTACTATACGACAAAATTCGAACTGTTGTAAAATGCCCTGAAAGTCCTCCACGAGGGACCATTGTTTATAACGGAAGGCTTCCTATCAGTGAAAAAGTAATTTAATCCCAAAGAAGGCTAAGCTCACACGCAGAGCAATTTGAGTAAGGTTTTCTGTAACTCCCCGAAAACGGGTCCCGAGATGTCACACGGTACTCAAGACTATGGGTAGCCTTAATCCAATCCTGTCTGTCTTCTACTAAATCTGAAACTCATAATAGGCAAGTATAGAGTATTTTCAGATATTATATTCAGACAGTTTTTCAGATATATAATACTAAAACTGCCTTCTACTAAACCCTGTCTGCCTTCTACTAATTCTGTATGAGCTAAACTGAAACTGTCTGAATATAATATCTGAAAATACCAAACTCAAGAGTCTGATCAATCAATACTGAAAATCTGAATCATGTTTAGCAGTCTGACAAGACTCTACTACTAATGCTAGGGAGTCACGGGGACAAACCCCCACCTAACTCGAACTGTCTGAAAATACTGAATCATCTATGCTAATAAGCTAGAAAACTGAATGACTAAGTCCCCTAACTATGACGACTCACCAACTGTCGAAATGTAGATGGAGATGCTTGAAATCACTCATGCTACTGAAACTGAGCACCTGAACCTATATTATGAGACAATGTAACACATAGATGTATATGTGGATTGGTACTTCTGGATTGTACTGAGTATATGGGGGTGAATGCACAAGTAAGTCAATATCTCAATATTATTATAAATTTGTAAAAGAATGCATGCTAAATGTAGATGACTCACATAAGCTAGAATATCTGAAAACTGAAAATCATAATCATGAATAGCAAAACATGTTGCATAAATCTAGTGAGTCATAACATTTAGTTTCTAAAAGCTGTACTTGTACTCTATCTTTAAATCATGTTGTCTAAGTATAGAAAGGACTCACTTTTATATCTGAAATCTGAAGTCTAAAATCTAGTAGCTAATGGCTTACATAAAACAATATCTGAATAAAATCGTGAGCCTTTACACTTAGTTTCTGAAAGTTGTTCTGTTATGATTATTCTGTAGTCTTTTCTATTGGAGGTTCTTCTAACCAACATTAGGACTGTGTAAAAAATCAAACCGAACCGAAAAAAATGTTATTGAGTCAACAATTTTTTAATGATTTTATAAAAAAAAATTATTGGGTTATTGGTTCGGTTCGATTTTTTTTTATTGGATTATAGGGTAAACCGATAACCCAATAAGAATATATATATATATGACTTATTAGATATTTCTCTTAATTTCTCTTTAATCTCTACAAATTAACAAACCTATTATTTCAATTATACAAATTCTTAATTTCTCCTAACAACATTTAGTTCAAACTTGAAGATTCTTGTAAATTAAAACACATTATGTAGGATTTTTGTTTGCAACTAAGATTCGATTATTTTTCATGTTAGTTACTACTATTTCTATTTTATGAGTATTTTCTTATTGGTTAAACCGAAAACCAAACTGTTAAGGACGAAAAACTAATAAATCGATAAAAAATATCTTATTGGTTTGGTTATTGATTTAGCATATTTAAAAATTGAAAACCAATAAACCAAATCGGTAATATGTAAAACCAAACCGAACTGACTGATGCACATCCCTAACCGAAATACACTATGTGAGCTATCATAGTGTCCAACGTCTAGTTTCCTTATGGGAAAAGCTCGCATTGGAGAGAGGTGTCATACTCTTGGCAAGGAGTATAACCTAATCTAAGTGATCACATCTGTAACTATCATCCATATAGAAATAGGAATAATCTGATTATCTGTACCTACATTGACTCGTAGTTCTGGGACATGTAAAAATACCAAACTCGGTGCTAAATACTACTCCCTTTAATTTCTATACTTATTCTATAGGAAATCTACTTTTAAAAACTAATATAAGGATTTACAATGAAAACCTCTTGTAAATCTGTTTACTGTAACTGTAGCTAAATCTGTGAAGTGGACTTTATATCTAAGCTGAGATCAAAAGATCAAATCTTTATTAAAAATCTGACAATAACTAGACATGGGATGCTTAAAGCATAGTCATTCTTGAAATATCAACATTCAAACTAGGGCTAGTAACCCATGCATCAAATTCATGTCAAATCATCATAAAACTTCTGCTACGTAATGAAAATATTGATAATTCAAGTCTAAATATGGAAATTACTGTAATATGCATGAAAATACAATATTGGACATGCAATTCAACATCTAAATCACTTGAAATCTCATAATCTTGCAAATAACAATATTGGGTATGAACCCTAATTTGAAACTCATGTAAATTCATGTGACTTTGTAATTAAAAACTAGTTTTGGGCACAAGGATGAAAGAATTATCCTTGTTGAAAACCCCCACATACCTTGATTGATGATTAGATGAAGAAACTTGAATTTTGAATCCCTATTTGTGCTCTTCAAGATGGATTCTTGATTACCTTGAATTGAAAACCTTGAATTTTGAGCATCCTTGGAAAAAGAATGGTGGAATTTGGATTTCTTGGAAATTAAGTTTTGATGTTCTAGGATCTCTTTAAGAGAAAGTTGATGAAAATTGAGCATATAATGGTTGGAATAGGATTAATTCAGTGTTATTCACAAATTGGGGGCTGAGGAAAAAACTAGATTGCCCTTTAAAAAAATAAGTTCGGAAATTAAAATTCCGATTTTGGGCCCCACCGCGACGTAAGGCTATCGCGGTGGCTCACTGGTAAAGAACCATTGCCATTTTAGGTTGTAGCGCGACGCAGCGTCATCGCATTGCGTCACTAGAAAAGGACGAGTTCCATTTTGGCCTTTGGCGTGACACGGCGTAATCGCGTTGCGCCACTAGAAAAAGGAGGAGTGCTATTTTACACTCCACCGCGACACGGTGTCAGTCCATTTGGGAATTTTGGCGTGATACAGTCAAATTGTAATGAGCTATTGGAAAGGGATGAACGAGAACTGGAGTTTCACCACGATGCGGGCCAATCGCGGTGCCTCACTGGAACCAGGAAATTATGATTTGGTACTTCACCGCGACGCGGTGCCTGTTGAAATGCCCTACCGTTTTCACTAAAATTGCCATAACTTCTCAACCGAGTTTCTGATTAAGGCAAAATTACTATCATTGGAAAGTTGGTTTAATTATCTATACATTGGTGGGTCCAGAGATTGAAAATTCTACATGTATCAAGATTTATTCATTTTCAAAGCTAACAATTGACATTCTAGGAGCTAAATTGAGCTAGGAAAGGTACGGGGTATTACACTTTCTCAACTCTCCACTGAATTCTACGACAGATCAATCCTGGAAAAAGTAGGGGGAAAATTAGGACACCTCCTAAAGATCGACGCATGTACCTCCTCAACTTTAAGAGAAAGATATGCACAGATATGTATCCAAGTCTTAATCAAAATTCCAGTCAAGACAAAGGCCACTATTGGAACCTATATCCAAAAGGTGGTGTATGAAGAGAAAATGTTATGTGTACTACTTGTAGAAGAATTGGACACATATCCAAATACTACAGCTACTTATACAACAACCAACCCCAACAAGACATTTCGTCATCATCGTCAACAGTGACCATGGGCAACGACTAACAGCTGATGACCTTCCCCATTAATAAGAACATGAATAAATCAGCTAAAATAGAATCCAACGGGCAGAACGACCATCAACACTACTCACCACAACAGGTAAGGGCCCACTAAGGGGCACTAAATATGTCTCCGGAAATCCTACCATCCCAATTTATTGATGATCGCTGGATTACAACAACTAGTACTGACACCAAGAAAAACAAAAAAATTGATAAATATAAAATTATCAAAAAAGTAATTTAGGACTAATGAACAGTAGTCAAAAGGGACCCATTGGTCTCCACTTGAATAATCGGCAAATAAACAACCCCACTGCTAAAGCTAAACAAAAATCCCTCGATAATAAAGCTTTAATTAATGCCCCATTAATCTAAGTGGCCCTAATCGGAGCCATACTCTCTCATACACCCTGGGAGAGCCTATGGATATCTCCATCATAGGCTCTCTAAATCAGAGTAATTCCTCCATAACTGAGATTCATCATGATACTCGAGCTATTGATATGACTTAAAGGGTCAAATCAATTAACTCTTCTCCAAAAACCCCTTCTTTAATTTCCTCACCATGGCCAAAATAAGCCATAGATCCCAAAGAAACAGACCATAGACAACCAACTACTACAATCGTCTGCAAGAAACCAATCTCTGGAGTTACTTTACTTCACCATTATTTCGATGACGTCGGACCACCATCCGACATCGTGGATGGAATGAACCCTCAAAGGGAAGTGGCTCCAACTTAGGCTAATGATTGGCAATCAACTGATCGTCACCCTAATTCAGGACCTGACCTATATGGATAAGATCATGCAAGATATTATCGACCAAGTGATGGAGAACTTGGGCCAACAGATCTAGCAACAAGCTCTCACCACCACCAAAATAAAGGGCTACCAACATCTGATCTCAATGGAAGATCTCAGTGCATTCATAGGGTAAATTTTTTAGAGCCTACCATTTTCTTAAACCATTCCTTACCTCCGAGACAACCAATTCGTATCCTTCTTTTAATGTTCACCATCGTTGACCCTGTCGTCATCGAAACAGTCACCAGGGGTAGGAGACCAAGGCATAGGAAATCCAATATTGCTGGAGTCTCTCCGACAGAGCAATCTAGAGTTGGAATCGGTCTTAAACAATCTTGGAAACCCAATGCTAGAAACTTTATTACTCGAAAGAACACCTCACAAAATCTTCGGCGAGCCCTTTAGCTCAGATATTATAGCGTGCTCACCAAAGAAGATGAAGATCTTCTCACTAATGATGAGTAATGCAATAGAGACAACACCAGCGATGATAATTCTCATCCTACAAATAGCATTGAGGACTAATATGCCAAAAGAGAAAGGTGGTCCATGTTGATTCTTCTAGAAACTAAGTTGAAGGAGCACAATGACCTTAGTGATGCTCTAGGCTTTGATACCCATATCCAAGCTAGTGTCATTGGTTTGTCAGAGGGTATTGATGTTATGTGTAAAAGAATATTCTTTATCTTAACATCTTTTTTGCCTTGACCCAGGGTATTCATGTCATGATAAAGGTAAACCTGACCACAACCCTTGACTTTTTTCTTCTATTTATGCTAGTCCTGATTATCACATGTACACTTAGCTTTGGGATGAACTTTGTAATTGTAACACCCCAAATCTAGTACCCGGAATGCTACATGGTGCTCATGACCCTGAAGGACCACAAGCTAACCCATGACTGATATTTGTAATTGAGCACTGCATAATATACTGTATAAATGCAGAATAAAAGGTTGAAAGGCTATAAAGTTCAAAACTGAAGACTAAAAATAATATTGAATGTGGTATAACAATACCAAAACAACTGAAATAACTAAAAATACTGAAGTCTGAATATCTAGTCTGAAAGACTCTAAACTGTCTGAATAAAGAGTTGATGAGAAATATCCCCAACTAACTCCAACTATTGTAGTAAACTAAGTACTAAAATACTAAAATGATGAATCATCCTCGAATGATAAGGACTCACTGCTAATCTACTACTGCTGACTGAAACATGAGCTGCTAGGTGCGATCGGGAACCTGAGCATCCGAATCTATGGTATAAAATACCATAGCACAAAAGAAAAGTATGCTTTAGTACGTGAGAATGTACTGGTACGTAAGTGAGGTAGGCTGAATGCATGGGGTTCATATGCATAAGCTATAACTAATTGATAACATGAACATGACTGCTTGAGGATACATGCATGAAAACATAACTGCAACTGAAGCATAGGGATTCTGAATACTGAATATACTGATAACATAGATTATTGATAGCTAATATAACTAATACTGGGTGACTGTTGCTGACAGTATTGATTTTGATGGAACTAGCTGAGTTCCGTACTGAGCTGAGTGACTGTATCTGACAGTTCTGAAATCTGTAGAACTATCTGAGTTCTATTACTTAGACTGATACTGTGGGAGGTAGTCATCTAACTGATATACCCCTAATAAGTTGTTATAGCTGATTTGGGGTCTAATTTGTAACCCCAATTGGAAGGGTGTCAATACCGCACCACTGGTAAAGACAAGCTGTGAGTGACCCTTATCTGGCAGTGTCCCCAAAGGAGAATGGTGGAACCCTATCTGGCAGTGTTAATCCACCTCATTAACCCTCAACTATCAGTGTTAATATCTCAACCTATGTTGGATACATAGTTCTGGAACGTACGAATTACTTCTAAGGGTCACACCCTCTACCGTCAGTGTGTGCCCTCATCCTTGGGTTCGCTTGGTGCTAAATCCTACTCCCAACTGAATAGACACTGAACTGATTATACTGGGATGAACTGGACTGAGTTCACTGAGTTTCGTGGACTGACAGATTATTATTGAATTCTGTTAACTAATTGAATTCATGAGATTACTGAGTTTTTCTGAGTCATGTAACTGACTAAATTCTACTGATCATGGCGTGACTGAGATTATCATGAAGCTGACACTGGCTCTAGGCACACAACTAAATTGTCGGGTATAAAGACCCCCAAGACTCGATGGCATAAAAGTAAATCATGGAAAAAGTTTAAAAGCACAACAACAGCTATATATATATATACATCTATAATTCATTGACTAAGACATTTCATCAAACACTTGAATGCATTAACTTGTACATGAATGGGGATTGTACATTAACATGGAATAATGGCACTTTTTCCTTCACATAGGCATTTTATCAAACACATGGGGGCATATTTTGGTTATACCATCATAAATGCATCTAATTATCATGGTTGCATAAATCAATTTGCAATTTGAAGGGTTTATCATGAATATTATGCAAAACATCACATACTAGGATCAATCATTGGAACATGTAATTTAAAATATGAATCAAAACCCAACAACAACATGAACATGAAATTCAATTCAAATAAATCATGAACATTCATAAATACAAAATCTTTATATTTTGAAAAGAGATTCTTGAGCTTCATAGGTGAAAGGGACCCATGAATCAACACTTGGCATACCTTAAAATGTAATTCCTTAAAGGTTCTTGGAGAAATTATTGGAATTGACTTTGATTTCTTGAAAGCTAGGGTTTTGTTTCTTGGGAGAAAATATTCTTGATTTGGGGAAAAGGTGAGTAAATAATGATATGAATTTTTAGGGATTAAATCCTGCACCTGGACATTTTAAAACCTTAGGAAAAGATCAATTTATCCCTGGACGAAATATTTATTTTTCGTTAAAATTTACCAATTTGGCAGGTTGGCGTGATGCGGCGCTATCACGTCGTGTCACTGGAAATTGCCAACTGGGAACTGGGCGGACGACGCAACGTGGTGGAATCACGGATCAGAACTGGATACTAATTTTATCCATGGCGCGATGCGCTAAGATCGCATTGCCTTACTGGATTTAGATAATTGTGAACTTGGCTTTGGCGCGATGCACCACTATCATGGAGCAACACTAGAAATCGACAATTTCTATTTTGACACACTCCGCGATGCGCTACTGGCCTGAATGACGATGTTTAATGACTGAAACTTTAATTCGCCATAACTTCTTACCCGGTTATCGAATTTAGGCAAATTTGGTATCGATGGAAAGCTCATTCAATTTCCCATACAACAAAAAGTCAAAATCTTGAAATTCCACATGTACAAAAATGTATTCATCTTCAAAGAAAGTCTTTAACATTTTTAGGATGATCTTAAGCTAGGTAGAAGTACGGAGTATTACAATATCTCCCCCTTGGGAACATTCGTCCTCAAATGAGACTGATTGAGATGGGAGAAACGATAAGTGGAAGTATATACTAAAATTGAACAACTGAAACATGACTACATGACTGACATTACTGAGATTCATATAGAGCACGCATATCTGATGTATGATTTTATGACTGAGCTGATACATGAATACATGACTGAGAGTACTGATAAGCTGATCATGCATATCTGATGCGTGAATACATGACTGAGATTTTTGATAACTGAGTTTCTCACAAAGAGAATGCATGTTTGATGCATTAACATATGATTTAATATGCAATGGTAAATGGATACCGAGTTTAAAAAATAGGAATCTGAGCATGAAAATGGTTTGTAACTGGAATTAGAACATGAAACTGAATAAGCTTTAAGGAAAGCTATTACCTTGGGCTGAGTCTGAGTTTGTGGAGAAGAGGTGAGGATACTTGGTCCGCATGTCTGCTTCTGCTTCCCAAGTAGCTCCCTCAACAGACTGATTCCTCCAAAGAACTTTGACTAGAGGGACTTCTTTGTTCCTCAGTCTGCGGGTCTGATAGTCAAGGATTTCAACTGAAATCTCTTTGAAAGAGAGATTGTTCTGAATATCTATGCTCTGAATAGGGAATACAACTGTTGGGTCACCTATGCACTTCTTAAGAAAAAATACATGGAAGACTGGATACACTGAGGTTAGATCTTAAGGTAATTCGAGCTCATAAGCTACTTTGCCAAAACGACTGAGAATTTTGAAGGGACTAACATATCGGGTACTGAGCTTGCCCTTCTTGCCGAATCTCTTCACTCCCTTCATGGGCGAGATTTTCAAGTACACATGATCACCAATCTCAAACTCGAGATCTTTTCTACGAACATCTACCTACGATTTCTGTCAGCTTTGAGCTATCTTGAGCCTTTCTCTGATCAACTGAACTTTCTCTAAGGTATTGAATACTAAGTCAGGCCCTGCTACAGCAGCCTCACTAATTTCGAACCAACCGATCAGAGATCTGCATCTCCTACCGTAGAGAGCTTCGAATGGAGCCATCTGAATACTGGAATCATAGTTGTTGTTGTATGCAAACTCAATCAAAGGCAAGTGGTCATCCCAGCTACCCTTGAAATCAATTGCACACGCCCTTAGCATATTTTCTAAGGTCTGAATGGTCCTTTCTACTTGACCATCTGTCTGAAGATGAAAGACTGTACTGAGGTGGACTCGGGTACCAAGACCCTTTTAGAACGCTTTTAAAAAATAAGAGGTAAACTGAGTACCTCTGTATGAAACAATGGATAATGGAACACCGTGTAATCTAACCAACTCCCTGATATAGAGTTTGGTGTAATCCTTGGCTGAATAAGAGGTATGATCTGGAAGAAAATGAGTTGGTTTGGTCATTTTGTCTACAATGATCCAAACTGAATCATGCTGATGACGAGTACGAGGCAAACCCATCACAAAGTCTATGTTCACTTCTTCCCACTTCCAAGTAGTAATATTGAACTCTTGCATGGACCTACTATGCTTCTGATGCTCAATCTTAACCTATTGACATGTAGAGCACTTAGCCAAAAACTATGCCATATCTCTCTTCATCCCACTCCACCAATAGATCTCCCGCAAGTCGCGGTACATCTTTATAGACCCTGGATGAATAGAGTAGTGCACACCATGCGCTTCTGCAAGAATTCGCTGCCTCAAGTCATCTACACCTGGAACACACAGGCGACCCTGACAATGCAATACACCATCTCCCCCTTAGGAGAAAACCTTGAACTTCTTATCCTTGAATAACTCTTTCAACTTGACTAGACTAGGATCTCTATCTTGCTTTTCTTTCACCTCAGAAACTAGAGATAATTTTGAACTACTCTGAACCCATATATCACCCTCCTCTATATCAACTAAGAGAATACCTAGTCTAGAAAGCTGACGAACTTCCTGAGCTATCTTCTTCTTACTATCCTCAACATGAACAACACTACCCATGGACAGTCTACTGAGAGAGTCGGCCACTACATTGGCCTTGCTAGGATGATAAAGGACACTCATGTCATAATCTTTCAAGAGCTCTAACCACCTTCTCTGATAAAGATTGAGATATTTCTAAGAAAAGACATACTGAAGGCTGTTATGGTCTTTGAACACATCCACATGAACTCCGTATAGATAATGCCTCCAAATCTTTAAGGCAAATACTACGGGTGCTAACTCAAGATCATGAGTAGGATAATTCTTCTCATGGGGTTTAAGCTATATAGAGGTATAGGCTATGACCTTACCATGTTTCATGAGGAAACAACCCAAACCTACTCATGATGCATCACAATAAACTACGAAACCATCTGAACCATATGAAAGAGTCAAAACTGGAGTTGAGGTGAGTCAAATCTTCAACTCCTGAAAACTCTTCTTGCAAGGATATGACCACTGAAACTTGACTTTCTTCTGAGTCAATCTAGACATAGGGGATGCAATAGAAGAAAATCCCTCAACAAACCGTCTGTAATAGCCAGCCAAACATAAGAAACTCCTGATATCTGATAGAGAGAAAGGTTTGGGCCAGTTTCTTACTGCTTCAGTCTTTTGAGGATCTACTCTAATGCCATCACCGGAAATAATATGACCAAGGAATGCTATTGACCTTAGCCAAAATTCGCACTTACTGAATTTGGAGAATAACTATTATCTCTGAGAGTCTGAAGTATGATTCTGAGATAGTTTGTGTGATCACATTCATTGTGGGACTAGACAAGAATATCATCAAGTCCATGAAAGCTGCAGGGGCATTGGTAAGACCAAAGGACATGACTAGGAATTCGAAGTGACCATACCGAGTTTAGAAAGCTATTTTTGGAATGTCCGTTCCCTAACTTTGAGCTGATGATTGCCTGATCTGAGGTCTATCTTAGAGAAATAGCTGGCACCCTAAAGTTGGTCAAAAAAGTCATCGATTCTAGAAAGTGGATACTTATTCTTGACCGTGACTTTATTGAGCTGATGGTAATCTATACACATTCAGAGAGAACCATCTCTTTTTCGCACGAATAAGACTGGTGCGCCCCACGAGGACATACTGGGTCTGATGAATCCCTTATTTAGGAGATCCTTTAACTGTTCTTTCAATTCTCTGAGTTATGCTGGTGCCATTCTGTGTGGCAAAATAGATATAGGCTGAGTATCTGGAAGAAGATCAATGCCGAAGTTAATTTCCCTTTTGGGAGGAATTCCTGGAAGATCTTTGGGAAATATATCTGAATATTCGTTCACTACTAGGACTATTTCAAGACTGGGAGTTTCATTACTAGTGTCTTTAATTTGAACAAGATGATAGACACATCCCTTAGATATCATTTTCCGTGCCCGAAGGTAGGAAACAAGCTGACCTCTGAAAGCTGAAGTACTACCCCTCTACTCTAGGACAGGTTTATTCGGAAATTGGAACTGGACTATTCTGTTTCTGCAGTTGACTGTAGCATAGCAGGAATAAAGCCAATCTATGCCGAGAATGACATCAAAATCAGTCATGTCTAATTCTACTAAGTCTACTGAGGTGACTTTCTGAAATATCATAATCGGGAAGTTCCTGTATACCCTCCGGGCTATGATGGTTTTTCCCACTGGGGTAGATACTGAGAAGGGCTCTGCTAGAATTTTAGGACTAACTCCAATATCAACTTCTATATAAGGAGTAACAAAATATAAGGAAGCTCCTGGATCTAGAAAAGCGTAAACATGTACATTAATGATCTGCAACGTACCAGTGACCACATCAGGAGAATTTTCCTGATCTTGTTAGGACTGAAGATCATATAATATGTTTGGGCGTTTCCCATTAGTGGCACTGGAAGTAGCACCCTACTGGTTTGGGCGATCGGATGGAGCTGAGAAATGGTTATGCTGAACCTGAAAACCTGACTGGGGACAATCTCTGACTCTGTGGCCTGGCTTACAATATCCAAAATACACATCACTTCCACATGTGCAAATACCCTTGTGGTTCTTACCACAAGTCTGACAAAGAGGATTGGTTCGGGCACTGCTAACACTGCCCTGCGGTTTAGAGCATGGAGCCCTATCTTTGTTACCCTCCCTGAACTTAGGAATTGTAACACTGGTTGAGAAAGGAGCTGGAATGTATGGATTTGGGAAGAACTGAGAGTGTGGTTACCACCCTCTGACTTAGGCTGATTGAAATTAAAGCTACCTATTTTAGCTCTCTTATTCTGTTTTTACCTCTCTTTAATCTTCTGCTCTTCTATCTATTGAGCATGGATTATAAGCATGGCTATGTCTATCTCACTAATCAACAAGGCGGTCCTGCACTCCTTGACCACACTATCATTCACCCCAGAAACAAACTTGCTCATCTTAGCTCTACTATCTGCCATCACATGAGGACCGTATCTAGATAGTTGAGTAAACTTAAGAGAATACTCTTTCACCGTTATGTTGCCCTGCCTTAGGTTGATAAATTCTAAAACCTTAGCTTCTCTCAGATCTAGGAGAAATAATCTATCTAAGAAGGCAGTGGAAAACTCCTCCCACTTAATAGGCCCGGTATCTCTAGCCCTCTCTACTTTCCACTGTTTGAACCATGTGTGAGCCACATCTTGCAACTGATATGCATCTAGCTCAGCACTCTCACTAGCGGTAACCCCCATGATATTTGGAACCTTCTGAATCTGATCAAGGAATTCCTGAGGGTCCTCATCTGTCTTAGACCCAAACAGGGATAGAGGATTCATCCGGGTGAAGTCCTGAATCCTGGCTGCAGCAGTGTAGGCCACTGGATTGGCTTGAACGGTATCTGGCCGTTCATTCTGAAAAGTAACTGAATTAGTGAGAGTAGTGAATGCAGCTTTTAACTCTGCATGAGAGACATGTTCATCGAAGGGATATTCTTGGACGGGCTGAGAGGCTGATTGATTTCTATTTATTCTTTTGGGAGGCATGTTCTGTAAATGGAAAAGGAGAAACAGATTAGACTAAGAGTTAATTTTTGAGATCATGCTCACTGCCACGACATGAATACTGAAAGAAGAGAAACTGTTCCTAAAACACCTTATAGCCTCTTTTACATAAATATGGCGCGCAACACACCCATGCATAAAACTCTACTAGATGTGGATTTCAGACTTCCTAGGACACTGTTGAACCTTAGGCTCTGATACCAAGTTTGTAACACCCCGAATCTGGTACCCAGAATGCTACACGGTTCTCATGACCCCGAATGACCACAAGCTAACCCATGACTGATATCTGTAACTAAGAACTGCATAATATACTGTATAAATACAAAATAAAAGGATGAAAGGCCATAAGGTTCAAAACTGAAGACTAATAATAATACTGAATGTCGTATAACAATACCAGAATAACTGAAATAACTGAAAATACTAAAGTCTGAATATCTAGTCTGAAAGCCTCTAAACTGTCTGAATAAGGAGTCGATAGGATATGTCCCCAACTAACTCCAACCATTGTAGTAAACTAAGTACTGAAATACTGAAATGATGAGGACTCACTGCTAATCTACTACTGCTGACTGAAACCTGAGATGCTAGATGTGATCGGGAACTTGAGCGTCCGAACCTATGGTTTAAAACACCATAGCACAAAAGAAAAGTATTCATCAGTACGTGAGAATGTACTGGTACGCAAGTGAGGTAGGACGAATGCATGGTGTTCATATGCATGAACGATAAATGATTGATAACATGAACATGAACATGACTGCGTGAGGATACATGCTTGAAAACATAACTGCAACTGAAACATAGGGATTCTGAATATTGAATATACTAATAACATGGATTACTGATAGTTGATATAACTAATATTGGGTGACTATTGCTGATAGTCTTGATTCTGATAGAACTAGCTGAGTTCTAAACTGAGTTGAGTGACTGTATATGACAGTCCTGAAATCTGTAGAACTATCTGAGTTCTATTACTGAGACTGAGACAGAGACTGTGGGAGGTATTCATCTAACCGGCATGCCTCTAATAAGCTATTATAGATAAGTTGGAGTCCAATATGTAACCCCAATTGGAAGCGTGTCAATACTGAGCCACTGGTAAAGACAAGGTGTGAGTGACCCTGATCTCGTAGTGTCCCCAAAGGAGAACAGTGGAACCCTCATCTGGTAGTGTTAATTCACCTCATCAACTCTCAACTCTCAGTGTTGATGTCTAAACCTATGCTGGCTACATAGATCTGGAATGCAACGATTGTTTCTAAGGGTCACACCCTCTGCCGTCAGTGTGTGCCCTCATACTTGGGTTTGCTCGGTGCTAAATCCTACTCCCAACTGAATAGACATTGAACTGATTATACTGGGATGAACTGGACTGAGTTCACTGAGTTCCGTGGACTGATGGATTATTATTGAATTCTGTTAACTGATTGAATTCATGAGATTACTGAGTTTTTATGAGTCATGTAACTGACTGAATTCTACTGATCATGGCGTGACTGAGATTATCATGAAACTGACACTGGATTTAGGAGCACAGCTAAATTGTCGGGTATAAAGATCCCCAGTACTTGATGGTATAAAAGTAAATCATATCATAAGTTCGAAAGCACAACGACGGCTATAAATATATACATCTATAATTCATTGACTAAGACATTTCATCAAACACTTGACATGCATTAACTTGTACATAAATGGGGATTTCACATTAACATGCTATAATGGCACTTTTTCCTTCACATAGGCATTTTATCAAACACATGTGGGGCATATTATGGTCATACCATCATCAATGCATCTAATTATCATGGTTGCATAAATCAATTTTCAATTTGAAGGGTTTATCATGAATATTATGCAAAACATCACATACTAGGATCAATCATTGGAACATGTAATTTAAAACATGAATCAAAACCCAACAAAAACATGAACATGAATTTCAATTCAAATAAATCATGAACATTCATAAATACAAAATCTTTATGTTTTGAAAAGAGATTCTTGAGTTTCATGGGTGAAAGGGACCCATGAATCAACACTTGATGTACCTTAGAACGTAATTCCTTAAAGGTTCTTGGAGAAATTCTTGGAATTGGCTTTGATTTCTTGAAAGCTAGGGTTTTGTTTCTTGGGAGAGAATGTTCTTGATTTGGAGAAAAATGAGTAAATAATGATTTGAAACGTTTTTAGGGATTAAATCTTGCACCTAACATGTTAAAACCTTGGGAAAAGACCAATTTATCCCTGGAAGAAATATTTATTTTTTGTTAAAATTTCCCAATTTGGCAGGCTGGCGCGACACGGCGCTATTGCGTCGTGTCACTAGAAATTGCCAACTGGGAACTAGGCGGACGTCGCAATGCGGTGAAATCGCGGATCAGCACTGGATGTGAATTTTATCCATGGCGCAACGCGCTAGGATCACGTTGCCTTACTGGATTTAGACAATTGTGAACTAAGTCTTTGGCGCGACACGCCACTATCGCGGAGAAACACTAGAAATCAAAAATTGTTATTTTGACACACTCCGCGATGCGCTACTGGCCTGAATGACGGTGTTTAATGATTGAAACTTTAAATCGCCATAACTTCTTAACCGGTTATCAGATTTAGGTGAATTTGGTATCGATGCAAAGCTTATTCAATTTCCTACACAACAAAAAGTCAAAATCTTGAAAATTCCATATGTACAAAAATGTATTCACCTTCAAAGAAAGTCTTTAACATTTTTGGGATGATCTTAAGTTAGGTAGTAGTACGGGGTATTACAGTAATATATCCCATAGATATAATGGTGAATGGTTTATTGGAGACGATTTTAATGAAATCCTAGTGGCCAAAAAGAAAGTAGGTAGAGCCCCCACCAACTTTAATAGGGACAACTCCTTTAGACAGTGTCTTAATCAGTCTAATATAATTGATTTAGGTTTTAAGGGAAACAAGTACACATGGAACGATAAACAACATAGGAATAGGAGAAAACTCATCTTTGAAAGACTTGATAGATGCTTGGCAAATAACCTCTGGATAAATCACTACCCATAGAATATTGTCACCTAACTACCAAGAACCAAATCTGACCATTCCCCCATGATCATCAGTACTACGGGTAATAGGTATCACAAAATTTCTAAGCCATTTAGGTTTGAGACCATACGGGCAGTCACCAATCTTTCAAAACTCTAGTGGTTTCCCGCTTCACAAATGATCACAGTCTCCCCACTACCATTGATAACTTCCAAAAAAAGTCTTCCCATTGGAATTTAACTATTTTTGCTAACATTTTCCATAAACTGAAAAGAGTTTTAGCTAGACTCAATGGGATTCAAAAATCTGATAACTACCACCACAGTAGCTTTCTTCAAGAACTGGAAAGGCAACTGCTTAGCAAATATGATTCTCTCCTTCTTTGCGAAGAAGATTTTTGGAAAATGAAATCAAGAATCACCTGTCTTAGAGAGGGTGATGTGAACACTAAGTTTTTCCATGCATCTACCCTTAATAGAAGAAGAAGGAACAAAATTCTCTCTCTGAATGATGAAGCAGGGAAACCAAATTCAAGGGAATGAAGATATCACCAACCATATATTCAACTTTTTCACCACCATGTATACGTCTGACCATACTTGCTCCATTCTACCTATGCCCCTTAATAGGGATCAGGACCACATTTTACCGAATGAGGTCAATACCCTACTGGCTGGCCTGATTAGAGACAGTGATATCTTAATAACTATGAAATCCTTCCATCCTCTAAAGGCCCCTGGGTCGGATGGCTTGCATCCACTCTTTTTCCAAAAATTTTGGGACATCGTAGGGGACAAACAAAGGCTTTTTTCTATAAAGACTTCAGGAAAGGCAAAATTCCCAAAGAGTCCAACACCATTTTTCTTTGCCTCATTCCTAAATGTCCAAATGCAACCTCAATCAGGAACTACAAACCTATTAACCTGTGCAACTTTTCCTATAAGTTAATCACTAAAATCATAGTCCATAGGATCAAGCCCCATCTTGACAACATCATTGGCCCCACTCAAGAAAGATTCCTAGACAATAGAAGAGCTGCAAACCACACCATCATTATGTAAGAATACATACTCACTTCAGGAAGATGAAAGGGAAAAAATCTAACATGATCCTCAAAATAGACCTCAAAAACACTTTTGATAGAATAGAACGGTCTTTGATCCATGAAATCCTCATCTATTTTAACTTTATTGCTAAGTTGATCCGACTCATCATATCTTGTGTTACCACCTCCTCTATAGCTATCCTCATCAATGGTAAGCCTTCTCAATTCTTTGAGCCTAGTAGAGGTATAAGAAAAGGAGACCTAATCTTGCCCTACCTCTTCATTATCAGTATAGAAAGACTTTCCAAAAGAATCGCTGGGCTAGTCACCCTAAAGACATGGAACCCGATCACCATCACCCATATGGGACCCAAAATTTCTCACATATTCTTTGTAGATGACCTAACCCTCTTTTCCCAGGTTGACCAAAAGAATTGCAGAATCATCGTCTCTATCCTTAATAATTTCAGCAACCTTTTGGGTTAAAAGATCAACCATAATAAATCCAAAGTGATCTTTTCTAAAAATAGTAGTGATTTCAACGCCAGGGACTAATCTGACAACTATGAAATAAGGAAAAGTGAGTGTTCTGGAAAATACCTTGGCTTCCTCATTCTCAATCAAAGACCCTCCTATGCCGACTTTAAATATATCCTGGATAAAATAAATAAAAAACTGGACGAATGGAAAACTCATATGCTGAACATGGCGGGTAGATATGAACTATACAAGTCCACTTTGAACAGCATTCCGTCCCATGTTATGCAGCTTTTTACCCCCCCTCAGAAGACCATAAAGGCGATCAATAAGACCCAAAGGGACTTTTTATAGGGAACCACTGCCGACAAAAAAATCTCCACCTTATTGGTTGGGATACCATCACTAAATATAAGTCTGAAGGTGGCCTTAACCTCCACAAAGCCAAGCACATAAACAAGGTCGTTTATGCTAGCTTAGCTTGGAGATTGTTTAGGAACCAAATAATCTTTGTGCTAAATTTCTTGCAGCTAAGTATCAGAAAGAGGACCTTTATAACAATAATTAAAAAATAATTATTTCCAGAACTTGGAAAAACATCTGACAAGGGTGGAAAGAATGCACTAAAGGATTAGCCTGGTCCATTCTCAAGGGGAATAAAGCTTACTTTTCAAAGATTCTTGGATTCCTTATACTGATCCTATTAGAGCCTTATCCACGGTCCCCTATCACTTAAAGAAGAGAACCTGAAAGTTTGCCAAGTGACCTCCAATGGCCATTGGGACATGGCTAAAATCTACTTTTCTATGCCCTAAAACATCACTCAACTAGTACTCAGCCACACCCCTTTTCCTCTTACAGATAAGGATGATTACCTTTATTGGAAACTCTCTAAGTTTGGATGCTTCACCACTGGTAGCATCTGTGAGATCATCACTCATGACACGCCCTAAAATTTGGGCCATGTCGTATGGGCACCTCAAGATCACATGAACTGGAGGTTGCCCCAATAACCTAATATAAACACCTCACCAACATCACAGGAGTCAAAGGAACTATAATTTGCAAGTGGAATTAATATCATAAGTCAATAGTAGATTCATAGTAGTAATAACTATGCCCAGGTTCACAATTATTCATAATACCTCTATACACAACCAAAGTCAATAAATATATATGTCGGACAAGCCCCCGACTATAGCCAAACCAAGTATTAAAGAGACTAAGCCTAAGAATAAGGACTAAAAGATGAAGTTCTTCCAGGTGTAAGAAAGCTCACCCCTTCAAGTCAATGCATGAACTGCTTGATCGCCTAATCACTGGGCAGGAAAAGAAGAAGATGCTCCAGTTCCTACTTTGCATGGGAACGTAGCGTCGGAAGATGGTTAGATGTTGGAACGCTAGCATGTAACTCAAGGATAAGTGATAAGATACATCATCATTCAACAACAATTTAATATACCATATTTTATCATGTTCATACACTTGTCCATACATATGCATATACCATATACCAAACAATATATCAAAGCTCATCAACATTATCAAACATTCATTCATTAGACATAAAGTTGAGGACTATCATCTTCCACGCTTATCGATTCACCATGCTTAATACACCAAGGACTTTAGCCATATTCACATTATCATTAGACTGAGGACTTCACCCATGTACACACATTCATTATCCTAAGGACTGTAGCCATACATACCATTATTCAAACAAGGGACTTTATCCACACACACCCAATCATTTAACCAAGGGACTTTACCCATACACATTCATCTAGGAAAGGGACTCAAATCTCATACCCGTTTGTTATACAAGAGACTCTAACCACATGCCATATTTGGACTTTACCACAAGCCTCTTCATGAGGTGAGGTATTTGACCTCAAGAGCTCTTCTTAAGCAATGGAATTTACCATGCATTCACATTGGGCGAGGGACTTTAACTCCAAGTCATATCAGTAGGCAAGGGACTTTGACCTTAAACCATCACATAAGGCAACCGAATTTGACCTCAAGCCATCACAACCATTAATAATTAACATTTGGGACTTTACCCTCTTGTCTATGCATCAATACATATTCTATAACACATTTAGGGACTTTAGCCATTTAGCCAATTCAACACTATGCAAGACCTTATGGTCATTATAGGAGTCTTCATTGTTTAACCATCTCAATAGGCCAATGCCTTCATTAAATTCATCACACTATTCTTTTCATAGTCCTCGAGACCCTAACAAAATATTCATATTTTAATAGTATTCTCATACCACACTTTAGTAAATACATTATTTAAGTTCATCCTCATATTAAGGGACTTTAACTCCCTATTAGTCATTTAGCATAACAAGGTTATTGTCAAACCTCACATGATTCACCATACTCATATCATAACATCTATCAAACATTCATACTCATTGGGCCATTCCTTAGTTCAACACAACATCAATAATTTACTAGACAATTTACTTAGACATTTTCACAAATACCTTTTGTGCATACTTATATCAAGGTCATTTTCATGGTAGATATCATCAAGACTAGGGTTACTAAAGTTCCTAATGTTAGACAACATACAACAAGCATCAACATATACAATCTACCATCAATAACATGTATCAACACAAGTATAAACAAGAATCATCATTATTCATTAATAGGTAGTGAAATTCTTTTCATTTGATTCAAAAGCACCATGTACACTTACTAATTTAAGTGTGAAATACATGGGTTTAGAGTTTTTAAAGAGGGGAAGAGATACATGCCTTAAAAAACTTGAATCACCAACAAGCTTGACCTCTTCCTTGACACTAGATGAACACCTTCAAACCCTAGCCTCCAATCTTGCTTCCAAAAGACTTTAAAGTGTTTAGGATGTTTAAGTCTTGTAAAGTAAAGACTTAGGAGGATAGTACGCCTTATATAGTGAGAGGTTTTAGGCATGGGAAATGACCAAGAGGTCCTTGGTTAAAATCTGGAAAATCCACACGTACAGGGGTACGACTCTCCCTAATGGATAATTTGGCAATCGTGACCTAGGGTACAAGTGGTACCCTAACTCGTACCCTAGGCTCCTCCTTGGTCAACCATACTATTGTGGGTACGAAAGGGAACCTTTGAGTTGTAACCAAAGGGTACTACTCAACCCCTAACTCGTAAGCTCCATCTGTGACCAAAAATGGCCACTCCAGGTTAGGTTTTTACTCCATACGGTTGAGTAGTATATGACTCGTAAGCATGGTTACGACCAAGGGATGGTTTTGTCGTATGGAGGACAGTATACTACCCTAAAATACTGTCTAAGATATGAAAGGTAAGGGGGAAAGAGGTATGAGTCGTGACCTAGGGTACGACTCAAGCACCCCCAATCGTATCCACTCCAGAGACACAAAAAGGTGTTTGTTTTCTCAATGGTCCAAGGTCTAGGTGTTTCAACTCTCTTCCACTTTGATAGGTAAGTATAGATATAAGTTAACACCTCAATATACACCAAGGAAACCTTTACACGAGTTAGAAACAACAGACTACAAGGATGTAATACAACACACATATCATGATCACTACAAATCAACCAAAAAATTTGCAAGGTCATATTCTCGGGTGTTTCATTCTCCCCCACTTGGGATCATTCATCCGCGAATGAAGGGTAAAGTAATCATAAACACAAGTTACCACATCAACATGCATCAAAAAACCATTACACAAGTTAGAAAAAGCACCCAAAAAGGATACAACACAACACATATCGTGACCATCATCAACCAACCATTTCATTTCATTTCATTGGTCTTAGGACCTTAACCATTACTTATCCAACACTTTATCTTTCCATGACTTAGGGACTCTGACCCATCAATTTATCCAAGATATAGAGCATGTTAAAGCATTGGGGACTTTACCCCATCATCTATCAAGGACATGAATCAATTCAAAGTATTAGAGACTTAAACCCATCATAGCAAAGAACACATCATTTCATAGCATTAGGGACTTAAAACCCTTGTCTAGCAAGACAAAATTTAACTCACACATTGGGAACTCTGATCCATTATCTATCAAGACATACATCAAAGTAAGGAGATTAACACATACCTCCATCACAAGCTTCCGGGATGGGAAATAAATATGGGTACTTGGATTTCATGTCCTCTTCCTCCTCCCAAGTAGCTTCCTCGGACTTTTGGTTCCTTTACAGAACCTTCACCAAATCCACTTCTTTCATTTGCAATTGGAGAATTTTCCAATCCAAGATCCTTACCGGGATCACCTCATAGGACAAAGAGTTTGAGATACCAACATCTTCTGAGAGAACAACCAAGGAAGGGTCACCCACACATTTCTGCAACCTAGACACATGGAAAACCAGGTGAATGGAGCTCATGTTAGAAGGCAACTCCAACTCATAGGCAATATTGCCAACCCTCTTCACAATCAAGTAGGGACTAGCATATCGGGGACTAAGTTTCCCCTTTTTGTCAAACCACATTACACCCTTTATGGGAGACACTTTCAAGAATACCCAATCGCCCACATTAAACTCTAAGTCCCTACTCCTCACATCCGCATAGCAATTTTGGCAACTTTGAGCGGTTTTGAATCTATCATGAATCACATTCACCTTCTCTAAGGCTTGGCAAACTAAGTCAAGCCCAAGCATCTTATCCTCACCAACTTCGTACCACCCGATAGGAGATCGACATCTCCTACCATACATTGCTTTGAAAGGCTCCATGTCAATACTAGAGTGGTAAGTATTATTAAAGGTGAACTCAATCAAAGACAAGTGGTCATACCAACTACCACCATAATTAATTACATAAGCATGAAACATATACTCTAAAGTTTGGATAGTTGTCTCCTCTTGACCATCTGTTTGCGGGTGAAAAGTGGTACTAAGGCACACTCTAGTACCCAAACCCTTTTGAAATGACTTCCAAAAGTGGGATGAAAATAAAGGACCACGATCCGAGATAATAGACACCAGAGCACCATGCAACTTTATGATCTCCGCAAGATATAACTTATCATAGTCCTCCGCTGATAAATTAGTTCTCATGGGAAAGAAATGAATAGTCTTGGTCATTCTATCAATAATGACCTCACATTGGTTTTGAGATCTAGGAAGGCCGGTTACAAAATTCATATTAATCGATTCCCACTTCCCTCGGGCAACACAATCTCTTGGTATAGGCTACCGGGCCTTAAGTGCTCAACCTTTAGTTGTTGGCACACCATACACTTAGACACATGGATAGAAACATCACTCTTCATATTGTTTCACCAAGAGAACTCTCTAAGGTCATGATACATCTTGGTTGCACCGGGATGGATAGCATAATTGGCTCCATGAGCCTCATCCATGACCCTTTCCCTCAATCCATCAACGTCGGGAATGCATAGCCTACCTTGGTACCTCAAGATACCATCACCACCAATCACAAAGTCCGTAACTTTGTATTGACCCACATTACCCTTGATCTTCATCAAGTCAGGGTCCAATACTTGCTTTTTCTTTATCTCAACAATAAGAGACGATTGAGATATTGGATACACAAATACACCACCATCCTCGATGTCCGTAAGTCGAAGTCTAAGATTCGAAGAATGGTGAATATATTTCACCAACTCTCTCTTATCCTCATCAACATGGGCCAAACTCCCCATAGACAATCTACTAAGAGCATCGGCAACCATATTTGCCTTACCGGGATGGTAATGAAGACTCATATCATAGTTTTCCAATAGCTTAAGCCACCTCCTTTGCCGGAGATTCAACTCCCTTTGGTTAAATACATATTGAAGGATTTTATGATCGGAAAAGATATCAACATGAACACCATAGAGATAATGCCGCCAATTTTTCAAAGCGAAGACCAAGGCTAACAATTCCAAGTCATGGGTGGGGTAGTTATTTTTATGAACTTTCAATTGCCTAGAAGCATAGGAGACCACCCTACCATGTTGCATCACTACACAACTAAGACCGACACGAGAAGCATTACAATAAACCACAAAACCATCACTACCCTCGGGCAAGGTCAACACCATAGACGAGGTCAATTTATCTTTCAACTTCTCAAAACTACCCTCAGATACATTGGACCACCAAAACTTAACCTTCTTTTGAGTTAATTTGGTCAATGGGGCATCTATGGTGGAAAATCTCTCGATAAACCATCTATTTTAATCGGCTAGACCCAAGAAGATTCAAATATCGATTAGAGTAGTAGGTCTAGACCACTTCTTAACCACCAAAATCTTTTGGGGATCCACCATGATCCCTTCACTAGAGATGACATTACCAAGAAAAGCTATGACTTTCAACCAAAACTCACACTTAGAGAAATTGGCATACAAACAATGATCCTTCAAAGTTTGCAACACGGCACGAAAGTAATCTACATGATCCGCGTCACTCTTAGAATACACTAAGATGTCATCAATGGAGACAATGGAAAACATGTCCAAGAAAGGGCGGAAGACCCTATTCATCAAATCCATGAATGCCGCTGGGGCATTGGTCAACGCAAAGGACATGACAAGAAACTCATACTAACTATATCGAGTTTTAAAGAAAGTCTTAGGGATATCCGCATCCCTAATTTTAAGTTGATGATAACCCGATCTAAGATCTGTCTTAGAAAAACACTTCGTACCCTAAAATTGATCAAGCAAATCATCGATTCTAGGAAGAGGATATTTGTTCTTTACGACCACTTTGTTCAACTGACGATAATCAATGGAAATATGAAGAAAACCATACTTCTTTCACACAAACAACATGGGAGCACCCTAAGGAAACACACTAGGCCGGATAAAACCCTTAGCTAAGAGGTCTTTCAATTTCTCCTTAAGTTCTTTCAACTCCTCCGGAGCCATTCTATAAGGAGGGATAGAGATCGAACGAGTGTCCAGAACAAGATCAATCCTAAAATCAATTTCCCTATTAGGAGAAATACTAGGAAGATCATCGAGAAATACCTCGGGAAACTCATTTACCATAGGAACAGACTCTAGAGAAGGCTCTTTCGAGTTTGAATCCTTAACTTAGACCAAATGATACAAACACCCCTTTGAAATCAACCTTCGGGCTTTAAGATAAGAAATGAACCTCCCTTAGGCACTAAATGACCACCTTCCCATACAATGACTGGCTCATTAGGGAATTTAAACATAACCCTACGGGTCTGACAATTTAAGGAAATATAAAAAGAGTGCAACAAATTCATTCCCAAGATGACATCAAATCAACCATGTCGAACTCTACCAAGTCAACAAGGGTGTCTCTATTACCAACAGATATCACCCCTCCTATAAACCCTTCTAGCAATCACAGGGTCTCTAACTAGTGTAGAAACAGAAAAAAAAACTGACAAACTCTCGAGACCACAATCAAGACACATAGACACATACGGGGTCATATAAGAAAGAGTAGACCCGAGATCAAGCAAGCAATACACATAACGGGAGAAAAGTCTCAACATACTCGTGACAACATCGGGGGATGCCTTAGAATCTTTGTGAGTAGCAAGTTCATACAGGAGGTTTCGGCCAGCGTCGGTGCCAGAAATAGAAGCAGCAGCAGACATAACACCTTTTGGTGTGGGAGAAGAGGGAGTAGCAACAGAGGCCTGACAACACCCAAGCACATACGCAAGTGTACATGGTTTACTAAGTAATATAGTTGCCTTCAAGAAAGCTGAATATCGATCCCACGGGACTTGTGTCGACAACTATCCAATTTTAGTTTAGCAATTGAGATCAAGTAACCAAAAAGAGTGTTGAATAATTGTAAATTAAAAATAAAATAAACAGTGCATAAAAATAAAAATCTTGGGACAATCAATGGATTAAAGCCTAGGGTTAAAGCACTCCGAACAATCATACTATGTTATTGAACTTCATTCGTTAACTTGCTTATCTTGGTTGTTGATTCGTATGGTTAACTGCATGATCATGGTCTCCTGACCTCTAGCCATTTACCTAATTTAGACATTACAACTACATCATTGAGCGAGGATGTAATAATCCAATTAAGTTATTAAAGATATCATCCTACATTTGAATTAAGTAAGGCTCCTAAGTACATCCCTGTTCTAGGTGCTAAGTTCAATTCTTTATTTTATAAAAGAAAAAAACCCAAACTTTGTTTATTCCCATGTTGTATCTCCCTATTCCCTCTCTCGAGATCACAAGGTCGACAATGTATCTACTTTACGGGTGATCAATCCATAGAATAATTAAAACAAGAATAAACAAAAAACCCATAATGATAAGAAAATTAAATAAAATTAATCGAAAATAATAGTACTCATGTTCATGGCTTTAACCCCGGAAAGAGGGGTTTTAGCCGATAATATTCATAATCATGATCCAAATAATTGAATACATGGTATGAATAATTAATAGCTAATTAAAATAATTAAAAACTAATAATAGTAGTGGCAATCTCCAATATTTTTCTCTAAATACGTCTCAACGTGTATAGGTGTCCATGAATTGTAACCAAAATCGTCCAAGTTGTCCCCCTCATTGTCCAATGTAATATATATATATATATATATATATATATATATATATATATATATATATATATATATATATATAGTGGAACAATCCTTCACCTCCTAGGAATAGGACAATGTAGTATATTTAAAGTAGAAAAATACCTAACCTTTTAGGAATAGGATATTATGTGATCCAAAGATTCCCTTCAGCCCTTAAAATGTATGCCATGTTATTATATTAATAATGGGTCAAAGCCAATGTCGTGTCGACAAAGAATTTTATTTGGCAGTTCTTGAACATTCCATCGCAATGCGATGCTCATCTCTTTGGCTTCATCAACGCGGTGCATCGGTCATAGCATTTCTAGACCGATGCATCGCATTGCTATTGCGTTGTCTCACTGGAATTAGCCTCCAAAATTTTGGTTAAGTATTGAACGTCCCTCCTTTTTCCCATGCCTTTTGTAGTATATTTCCAATGATTTTCAAGCCTTTTATCACCAGTATATCACCATATTCAGCTCACAAAGCTTCCTACGTCATCACACACCACATATTAGAGATCAAAATAACACAATATCCTCAATGATGAATCAAAACAAAAGCTAAAATAAGGCTAATTTGTAATGATCTTCACTTTTATGTTCCGATTCTTAACTTATTCAAATTGCATTTTGCACATTACAAACAAGTTGTTCCATATATAATTACACATTTAAACCATTTGGAACTCATTAAACTCATTAGAATCCAACCAAACCAACTAGACACACACCTAGCTCAAGCTAGTTACACTAGTTTTCTGGATTGAACTCTAAATGACTCAATTAAATACAAACTTGTTTGGAAAACATGTTTAACCACTGTAATCGCACACTTGGACACTTATATTCTTATTTATATCATATTAACACATAAAGCACATGAATTATCTTCAAAACAAGGCTAAATAAGCTAGAATAGTAACACTAGAGTGCATAAATATACCCAACATCACCACCCCACACTTAAAGCCTTGTTCATCCTCGAACAACTCTTTACTCTAAGCATCATAAGTTGAGGAGACTCTAAACTTCTACTAAATACAAGACGCTCAAGCTAGTAATACAATGACTACTCGGAATGCAAGTTTCTACACAAAGCACGTTATTTACACAATTAATAGCTTATGAACACTACTCCCAAAACATCCTAGCCTCAAGAATCGACTTACCTAGTTGGAAAAATCATGCATATTATTCAATCAAGGACATCATACAAATCCCCCACATTCATCAAATATGTGGCCCTCACAACAAGAGAGTTACCCCTAATCACTCACATAAATGCAATTTATAACATAATAGGTACAAGAATCAAATTATGCTCACTCTCAAAAAGAATTCACAAGCTACACACAATGAACCATAAGCTTTCCCTTAGAGTAATGCTCCACTAATATCAGAATGATGAACTTAGGATCAAATAGGTTTTTTTCGGGTTGTAATGTAGGCAAAGAAAGGGGTAGAAACTATTTGGGAATAGTGACTAACCTCTCTAAGCGATTTAATACACTACATCATACATTTAAAACCTATATCTAACAACCAAATTACACCATTTTTCATCCACCCATCATCTTTATTTTGCCCCATCTCTTTTAAGCATTTTCACAAACACATGGTGAAAGTATTGTTTATTACCATATGAATCAATTTTTTTTTCCTTTTCTCAATCATGGGAATATTCCTAACACCATTTACATCATGTTCAACCACCACACATCAAATATAAATACCAATAACTATTACCTTGGGTCATCAATTTCACCTTTCTCCTACTTTTTGAATTTCACACTCCTTACTCAATTATTTTATAATTAAAGCACTTAGGAATTTTTTCTTAGATCAAATTAAGGTCTATCAACGAATGGGATTAGGCTACATATGAGGCTACCAAAGAAGATAAGCTAAAGTCTCAATGGGGTTTAACTAGGATTATGCACAAGGGTAGGTCAAAAGTAAGGTACAAAATAAGGCTATCAAAGAAATGCCTAAATCATCTCCTAAACCCACACTCTTTATTTCGCTTTGCACATACACTGGGACAGTTATAGACATCATATGCAACAAGGAATATGCAAAATACCTCACATCACACATGGCATATGCTTAAATCATATAGGATCATCATAGACTCTCAACCAAACAATAACATGAATTCAACATTAAGCCAACAAGTACAAGAGTCATAAACATGAGCCTAGGAGTCTCAAAAGTAGTAATTCACTCATTCATCATGCTTTTACAATTAAAACACTTGCACCATGTAATAAAAAAAATAGCACCAACAAGAATATCTTATACAAAAAATTTTTACTTGAGCCAAAAATTGGGAATTTCTCCACCCCCCACTTAAAAATCTACTTTTTCGCCAAAGTGAACTTAAAAGTGAGATAGAAATACTCTCTAAGGCCTCGAGGCCTAGCTAGTAGCAACTTTTTGCATAAAGTAGGTCCGGAAACCCCACACTCAATATTTACCTTGCTCCTTAGCTCAGGTTTCCGGTACTCAGACTTCCCATCAACCTGCGACTCAATCAAAAATAAAAAACTACATGAAGTAAAAACTAAAAACTAAAAATAAATCATACCTTAGCTTTGGTTGCCTCCCAAGAAGTGCCTGATTTAGTATCACGACATGACCCATACCAAATTTTCTCTCCATCTTGAGGATATAAATTTCACCCCCAATTTAGCATCCATCTTTTTGCCTCGCTCATAGAGAAGTGGTACAATGATTACAGAACAGAGTAATGGATGCTGCATGGTAAACCATTTGACCTTAAAGTGAGGTGTGTTTTTATATTGCATGTCTGGTGCAAAATTAAGAATATAGGATTCCTGTTCCTCATCTTCACGCTCTTTCACTATTTTAAATGATTCCATAGACAATATATCATCTAACCATAACGTAGAAAAGTGCTTTAAATGAGGCCCAACCAATCCTACTTCAAAATTTACACTATCCACTACACCTCACTTTTTTTACCTTCTCAATTTCACTCTAGAAAAAAAGATGACAACTGAATGGCTAAATTTTATATGATGATGGTAGTATCTCCTTAACCCATTCAACAATTTCAGTTTCTGAGTACTCAGACTTCCTTGAATTTTCAGGAACTTTGTCTTCAATAGGTTGGGAAGTCAACTCTGCATCTACCTCCTTAATTGTCTTTGGAGGTTCTTCATTAAGCTCTGTACCATTCCTCTAAGTGATTGCAATTACTTGTTCACTATCACTTGGAAAATTACCTTGAGGTCTGGTATTATGTACCTATTGGACTTGCCCTATCTACATCAACAAGTTCCTCATGACAATTTGCTGATGCTCTAAATTGGCCTAGTAACTCTTTATATCTGCTAACAACTATGCTTGATCAACTAAAATTTGTTTCAGCATCTCTTCTAAATTGCTCGTTTGAAATGGTGCCTGGTAATTCTGAGCCGCAGGCTGCTGAAACTGTTGTTGCTGATTGTAGGCGTTCACATAGTATTGCCTTTGATCATAGCCCACAAACATTACTGAATCGGGGTTAACAACACACATAGCTTTAGAATGACCACTATTGCCACAAACCATACACCAACAAGAATCTTCATCACTCAAAAACCATCTATCCAAGACTGACATATCAAGAAGATTATGATAAAAATAGAAATAAAAGAAAATAAAAAGAAACGGCAAAAAACAAAAACTTTTTACAACTCAATATAGAAAAATTAAAAATAAGATAGCTGCCAATTCAAGTCCCCGACAACGGTGCCAAACACTTGATAGAGCGCACACAATGTATGTGGTCTACCAAGTAATATAGTGGCCTTCAAGAAAGCCGAATATTGATCCCACAGGGACTTGTTTCGACAACTATCCAATTCTAGTTTAGAAATTAAGATCAAGTAACCAAAAAGAGTGTTGAATAATTGTAAACTAAAAATAAAATGACTAACGCATTAAAATAAAAGTCTTAGGATATTCAATGGATTAAAACCTAGGGTTAAAAAACTCCGAACAATCATACTATGTTATTGAACTTCATTCGTGAACTTTCTTATCATGGTTGTTGATTCATAGGGTTAATTGCCTGATCATGGTCTCCCGACCTCTAACCATTTACCTAATTTAGACATTACAACTACATCGTTGAGCGGAGATGTAATAATCCAATTAAGTTATAAAAGCTATCATCCTAGTTTGAATCAAGTAAGGCTCCTAAGTACATCCTTGTCCTAGGTGCTAAGTTCAATTCTTTCTTTTATAAAAGAATAAAAATCCAAACTTTGTTTATTCCCATGTTCTATCTCCTTATTTCCTCTCTCGAGATCACAAGGTTGACAATATATGTATTTTATGGGTGATCAATCCATAAAATAATTAAAATAAGAATAAACAAACAACCCATAATGATAAGCAAATTAAACAAAATTAATCCAAATAATAGTGCTCATGTTCTTGGCTTTAACCCCGAAAAGAGGGTTTTTAGATGATAATATTCATAATCATGATCCAAATAATTGAATACATTGTATGAATAGTTAATAGCTAATTAAAATAATTAAAAACCTAATAATAGTAGCGGTAGCCTCTAATGTTTTTCTTCAAATACGTCTCAACGTGTACATGTGTCCACAAACTGTAACAAAAATTGTCCAAGTTGTCCCCCTCATTGTCCAATGTAATATATATATATATATATGTATGTATATATATATACATATATATATATGTATATATCTATGTGTGTGTATATATATACATATATATATCTATAGATATAGTGGAACAATCCTTCGCTTCCTAGGAATAGGACAATGTAGTATATTTAAAGTTGATAAATACCTAACCTTTTAGGAGTAGGTATTATGTGATCCAAAGATTCCCTTCAGCCCTTAAAATGTGTGTCATGTTTTTATATTAATAATGGGTCAAAGCCAATGTCGTGTCGGCAAAGAATTTTATTTTGCAGTGCTTGAGCATTCCATCGTGACCCGATGCTCATCTCATTGGCTTCATCGATGTGGAGTGTCGGTCATAGCATTGCTATACTGATGCGTCGCATTGCTATTGCGTTGGCTCACTGGAATTAGCCTCCAAATTTTTGATTAAGTATTGAACGTCCCTCCTTTTTTTCATGCCTTTTGTAGTGTATTTCCAATGAATTTCAAGCTTTTTTATCATTAATATATCACCATATTCATCTCACAAATCTTCCTACATCATCACACACCATATATTAGAGATCAAAACAACACAATATCCTCAACAATGAATTAAAACAAGAGCTAAAATAAGGCTAATTCGCAATGATCTTCACTTTTATGTTCCGACTCTTAACTTAATCAAATTGCACTTTGCACATTACAAAAAAGTTGTTCCACATATAATTACATATTTAAACCATTTGGAACTCATTAAACACATTAGAATCCAACGAAACTAACTAGACACACACCTAGCTCAAGCTAGTAACATTAGTTTTCCGGGTTGAACTCTAAATGACTCAATTAAATACAAACTTGTTTGGAAAGCATGTTTAACCATTGTAATCGCACACTTGGACACTTATATGTTTTTTTATATCATATTAACACATAAATCATATGAATTATCCTTAAAACAAGGATACATAAGCTAGAATTGTAACACTAGAGTGCATAAATACACCCAACATCAATGCCCTATTGGCCCAAGAGGCTGCTAGAATGGGGCACTCACGCTGCATGTACCCAAGATGAACATAATGAAAATATCTTCCTCTCCCATTCTCACACTCACCATGATGACTCTGACTACAAAATATGCAAGGAGGGTGGGGTGGAGCCGACTGGGCCCCACTAATTTAAAATTGGTCACCTTGTGCCCGGGACCCACCACTGAACTGATATCGATGACCACCCGAGAACTTCGAGTAAGGAGAGATAATACTAGTCAAGGAGAACGAACATGAACTCCCCCACTTCATTCGTGGCCACTTGCCACTATTTCCACTAATACCCTCAGAAGGCTTAAACTTTTTTCCTTGTTTCTCACTAAGCTCAACTTGCTTTTTCTTCTTATCTTCCACTTGTTGCATATACACAATCAATCTAGAGATATCTATTCTCTCAATCAACAAGGTTGTCCTGGTTTTGCGAACTAACTCATGAGATAATCTCGACACAAACTTACTCATTCTAGCCCTCGTTCTAGAAACCATCTCGGGAGCATACCTTGACAATTGGTGGAATTTTAAGGAATACTCTTGAACGGACATCCTTCCTTAATTCAAGTTCACAAACTCTTCTGCATTGTCTTCACTCTACTCTTGAGGAAAAAAACGATCAAGGAAAGCCTTGTTGAAATCCACCCATAAAGACAAACTAGCATCAATACCCCTAAACAACTCCCACCCTTCATACCACTGATATTCTACATCTTTCAATTGGTAGGAAGCAGGCTTAACACCCTTAATTTCCGAAACATGCATGATTCAGAATATCTTCTCCATTTCATCAACAAAGCCTTGAGGATCTTCCTCAACCTTTATACCGGAGAACATAAGAGGGCTCAACCTTATAAATTGGACAACTCTAAGGGCCTCAGAAGAAACAGTAGTTGGAGCACCATGCTCCTCTTGAAAGGCTACTAATTGAGTCAAGAGATTAATAGAGTGACGAAACTCTACATTAGTAGCATCCCTTTGAGGAGACTGATGATAGGCGGAGTTACACGCCTATATCAATATATTTTGCCCATATTTTAGCCTAGTTTTGAGAACAAATTATATATTTCATGCACTTTTAGTCCTTTTTCCTGTAAATGAGCTAACGAACATGATTAGTAAAGTTTCAGGTATAAATGATGCATAATTCAGCATTTTATGGCTTACTTGACGCTAAAGAAAGCTCACGAAGGAAGGAAAGGGAGTTTACACGCCTAAGGACCAAAACTGCTGCAGGGAAAATCTGTCCCGGGCTAAAACAACATTTCTGAAGACTTTGGGGGACCAAAACTGCTGCATGGAAAATCTGTCCCGGGCTAAAACAGCAATTCTTAAGACTTTGGGGACTTACAGACACAAAGCTGGATTTTGACAATGATACATTAACCTAGTACAATTAGGTTATGTATTTCATTATTTTATGTGGATTATGATAATGTTACCTTAACCCAGTACATTTGGGTTAAGGATTTCATTAGTCTAGTAGGATTTGGTTATTTATTTCATTAGCTTAGTAGGATTAGGATATGGGTATTATAAATACCCTATCATGCTAGAGATTTAGAGACATCTTCTACTCCTCTATTATTCTACACTACAAACAATTCTACAACTCTTCTAATCTTTCCATCAATTCTATTTTCGTCTATTCTTCTATTCTTAAATTCTGCAACAAGAGAAACGTTACTCTGCAAGAAATCATACCTAACGCCTACCACTCTTGTGCTACACGAAATTGATCATTATTGTGGTATAATAACAATGACAATTGTGGTTTTCTTCGCATTCATGGGTAACTAAACTTCTCTGTTGGGGTTATGGAAGCCGAATGAGTTACTATCTATTGCTGTGAGTTTGTGAGTTCGAGGCACGTATATTGCTTATATCATTATTCTCTTCATCTTAATCTACATTCTTTGCGGTTGCAAACGCAAGAATACGCCAGTCTAACATTTAACTTGTTCGAGAGAAAAGTTATTTGTCTGGAAAAGAGATAATGTCAAGGTAGTAGGACACCCTTTCCTATTAAAAAGCTAGTGCCGTAACTGGACTAACCTCTTGGAGAATTCGTACCGTTAGATACGCTTTAAGCTCGAGAGAGTTAAAGTGAAATAGTCCTTGTTTAGGTCGAAAGACGCTTGGATTTACCATCGAATACAATTCTCTATAAGCAGTTGCATGTCAGAATTCTACACACTCATAGCCAATAGAGACGTATACCTCAGAAGGTGGACATAACCCCAACTTCTCAATTCTCATTGTTTACATCTCACTAAAACATTCTTTCTCTTTTTACTTTGCTATTGCCGTTTTTAGATCTTATTTTGGTTACATTACTTGCACGACAAGACTCCCCCCTTTTTACGAGACTTGCACTAAAAGTCTAGTAATCTTTACTTACTTGTTGACCAAGCTATTCCCTGTGGGATCGATACCCAACCCAGTTGGGTTCTATATTTGCTAACGACCGCTTTACACTCCTACGAGAGCTGTAGATTGAGCGTTATCAAAAATTGGCGCCGTTGCCGGGGAATACAAGTGTCAATTAAGTTCGTGAAAATTACTAGACCCTTTGGTCAAAGATTCTCGTACTTTTACTTTTAGTTTTTATTTTTGTCTACTGCAGGTTTTTATTTTAGTGCATGCCCCATACTCGAAGTTCTGGTCCACCATTATTACCAATCAATCCTGAACCCCAACGCATTGGTAGAATGGAAGCACAAGCTGAAATCGCAAGGATGGCTGCTCAACAGGAACAAGCAAGATTGGCTGCCCTTGCCGCAGCCCAGGTTCAACAGCAGAACATTGATAACCCTGCACGAGCACCAAATCCTGACGATGAGGATTTAGGTGATGACGAGTTACTAAACCCTAGGCGTGATGCTGAAATCATAACACCTGCCAACAGAAGAGGTCGACAAGCTCGGTATAGATATGATCACCAACCTATGCAACCAGCTTTTGACGATGATGATGATGATCTTGATGGTGCCGGAGCCACTGGAGCTATAATTCCACCACCATTAGCGCCCGGAGCCAAGTTCAACATCACAAGCACCATGATTCAGTTATTGCAACTCAAGGGATTGTTTGGTGGATTAGCAGGCGATGATCCGAATATGCATCTCATCAACTTTATTTCTACATGCAAGTCTTTTGACAATCCTGGTGTTGGTCAGAATGCAATTCGATTACGTCTATTTCCATTGTCTCTGTCTGGGGAGGCAACACTATGGTTGAATGGGCTGACTCCTGATTCAATTACAAATTGGAGGCAATTGAGAGACGCTTTCCTAGAAAGATTCTTTCCGCCTTCCAAAAGGGCACAATTGAGAGATGAAATCAGCAACTTTCGTCAGCTTCCCACTGAAGCTCTTCATGAAACATGGGAGAGGTTCAAGACAAAGCTAGCGAGATGCCCAAACCATCACATGACTAATGTTCACCTCATGGAGATACTGTATAGAGCCTTGAATTCAATAACTAAGCCAGTGGTGGATAACGCAGCTGGAGGATCTTTTATGGACCTCACATTTGGTCAAGCAAGCAATATGCTAGATCGCATGACGAAACAAAGTAGAGCTTGGCATACCAGGGATTCTGAGGTAGCAAGCCCCACTTTATCTATAGGCATGACTGCAGACCAAAGAAGAAGACAAGAAGAACGTGATCAAGATATGGCGCACATGAAAACACAAATGGATCTTCTTACAAAGCATTTATTATCAGGGAAGACCGAAAAAGTGAAAGCTGTGGCGCTAAAAGGAAGAGACGAATCTGATTCTGAAGAAGAAGCCAACTACTTGAACAATCAGGGGGGTTTCCGAGGGAATGCCCAAGGAAATCAAGGTCGGAACTATTATGATAATTCTGGAAACAAGGACCAAGGTAGTTGGAGAAAAAACAATGAAAAGAGTGGTGTTTATGTTCCCCCTGGTAGACGTGATACCACCACATCTAGTTCTGGAAGTATGGAAGACATGATGGCTAAATTATTGAAAGGAGTCGAAGCAACAAGCGCGGGAGTTACTGAGGTAATTAATGATTTGTCCTACATGAAACAACTAGTTGATTCTCATTCTACTTCAATCAAGCAAATAGAGCAGCAACTAAGCCAACTCTCAGCAGCACTCAATCAAAGAAAGGCTGGCACTTTACCTAGCGATACTGTGCAAAACCCAAGGAATGATGGGTCATGCATGGCCATCACTACCAGAAGTGGTAAGGTGCTGGAACCTTCATCAAAAGGCAAGCAAGTGGTTGAAGAAGTTGTGGACATGGATGATAACGCAAAAGGAGAAGATGCCGCAACAACCAGTCCTGACGTCAAGGACGTCACGCCCAGTGACGTGCAACCTGAAAAAATGGAAAAACGGAAGCAAGAGGAGAAGAAAGACATGGAGAGAACACTTCCATACCCACCACCACCTTTTCCCCAAAGATTGAAGAAGGTGGCTGAGGACACGAAGTTCAGCAAATTCATGACTATGTTAAAACAGCTGACCATTAATGTTCCATTGGTGGAGGCACTTGAACAAATGCCTGGGTATGCGAAGTTTATGAAAGATCTTTTGACTAAGAAGAGGGCAGCAAGTTATGAGCTGAAGGATGATGTGCATCATTGTAGTGCAATTGCTACCCGATCGATAGTTCAGAAGAAGGCCGACCCCGGAGCTTTCACTATTCCTTGCACTGTCGGATCTTTGAACTTTGCCAAAGCATTATGTGACTTAGGAGCCAGCATCAACTTGATGCCATTATCGATCTACAAGAAGTTGGGGTTAGGAGATCCTACACCAACTAACATGAGGCTTGTTATGGCAGATAGGTCGGTAAAACGACCGGTTGGTATTCTATGTGATGTCTTGGTAAAGGTTTCTTCATTTATCTTTCCAGCAGACTTTGTCATCTTGGATTGTGAAGCAGATTCAGAGGTTCCCATAATCTTGGGACGCCCTTTCCTTGCTACAGGAAGTGTGCTCATTGATTTGAGAGCTAATGAACTTTCATTCAGAATAAATGACGAAGTGGTTCGATTTGATGTTTGCAAATCAATGAAGCAACCCAAAGATCTGAGTGTATTTTCTGTGGCTGATGTTGTCTTTGACGATGAGAAAGAATGCCTTGAAGAAGAGCAAATTCTTGATGATCCTTTGGAGGTTTTGCTTATGAAAGGAGAGAACGAGGATGCTGAAATTTCTGAAGAAGCTGTTTGTGCGCTATCGGGATTAGGGACATATCGCTATACTCCCAAGAAGCTAGATCTTGATCTCAAGAATCGACCCACACCACCAGCCAAGCCATCTATTGAAGAACCACCCACACTAGAATTGAAGGAGCTGCCAAGTCATCTGAAGTACGCATTCTTAGGAAGCGGAAACACACTTCCAGTCATAGTGGCAGCCGATTTGGGTGAGCAACAAGTTGCAGCTCTTATTTCGATCTTACAAAAATATATTAGAGCCATTGGATGGACCATTGCGGATATTATTGGTATTCCACCTGGGATTTGCTCACATAAAATTCAGCTTCAAGAAAAGTGCACACCCACCATTGAACATCAAAGGCGTTTAAACCCACCTATGCAAGAAGTGGTGAAGAAGGAGATTATAAAGTGGTTAGACGCAGGAGTTGTATATCCTATCGCTGATAGTACGTGGGTAAGTCCTGTACAATGTGTTCCCAAGAAAGGAGGAATGACGGTGGTCGCAAATGCAAAGAATGAACTTATTCCAATCAGGCCCGTTACTGGATGGAGAGTATGCATGGACTACCGCAAGCTGAATTCGTGGACACTCAAGGATCACTTCCCCATGCCATTTATGGACCAAATGCTAGATCGATTAGTGGGGAAAGGATGGTTTTGCTTCTTGGATGGTTATTCAGGTTATAATCAGATTTGTATTGCTCCCGAAGATCAAGAGAAGACAACGTTCACATGCCCATATGGTACGTTTGCCTTCAAACGCATGCCATTCGGGTTGTGTAATGCACCAGCCACCTTTCAACGTTGTATGATGTCTATTTTCTCTGATATGGTTGAAGACACTTTGGAGGTATTTATGGATGACTTTTCAGTTGTCGGGGAGTCTTTTGAAGCATGTTTGGCAAACTTGAGCATGGCATTGCAAAGATGTGTAGAGTTCAACCTTGTGCTGAATTGGGAGAAGTGCCACTTCATGGTAAAAGAAGGAATCGTTCTTGGGCACAAGATCTCTGAAAAAGGAATAGAGGTTGATCGAGCAAAAATAGAGGTAATTGAGAAGCTACCGCCTCCAATTTCGGTGAAGGGAGTCCGTAGTTTTCTTGGCCATGCTGGTTTCTATCGTAGATTCATCAAAGACTTTTCCAAAATCTCTAGTCCATTGTGCAAACTACTGGAGAAAGATGTGAAGTTTGACTTCAATGACAATTGCTTAAAGGCATTCGAATGTCTTAAAGGAAAACTTATTGAAGCCCCTATCATGGTATCACCAGATTGGACGCTCCCGTTTGAAGTCATGTGCGATGCTAGTGGTGTAGCCGTTGGTGTTGTTCTTGGACAAAGAAAGGAGAAACTATTTCATCCTATCTACTATGCGAGTAAGGTCCTAAATGAAGCCCAAAGGAACTACACTGTTACTGAACAAGAGCTCCTAGCGGTTGTATATGCGTTTGAGAAGTTTCGTGCCTATCTATTGGGTACCAATGTGATCGTCCATACAGACCATGTAGCTCTTAAGTATCTAATGACGAAGAAGGATGCCAAACCAAGGTTAATTCGATGGGTACTGCTGCTGCAAGAGTTTGATTTCGAAGTCAAAGATAGAAGAGGTTGCGAGAACCAAGTGGCTGATCACCTGTCTAGACTTGAGAATGAACATGTGGCGCAACCTAAAATTCAGATTGATGATGCATTCCCTGACGAGGAGATATTGGCGACAAAAATGGAGAAAGTACCATGGTATGCCGACTTTGCAAATTTCGTAGAGAGTAATGTGATACCTGCCAACTTATCTTACCACCAAAGGAGGAAGTTTATGCATGACGTTCAGCACTACTATTGGGATGAACCTTATTTGTTTCGAAGATGCGTGGATGGGATCATTCGACGATGTATATCCCATGAAGAAGTACCTGCTATATTGGAAGCATGCCACACTTCGCAAGTTGGTGGACATCATGCAGGGAATTGAACCGCAAGAAAAGTATTGCAAAGTGGTTATTATTGGCCCTCGATATTCAGAGATACATACGACTATGTGAGAAGGTGTGACCAATGCCAACGTCAAGGTACTATTTCAAAACACCATGAAATGCCCATGTCTAAAATTATGGAGGTAGAACTTTTTGATGTGTGGGGTATTGATTTCATGGGACCATTCGTGAATTCGTTTGGAATGAAGTACATCTTGGTTGTTGTGGATTATGTTTCGAAATGGGTTGAAGCTGTAGCATTGGCCGACAACGAAGGAAAGCGTGTTGTAGCGTTCTTAAAGAAGAATATCTTCTCTCGCTTTGGGGTACCTCGTACTATCATAAGTGATGGAGGATCTCACTTTTGCAACAAGCTATTCAAATCTGTATTGGCCAAGTATGGTGTCAAGCAACACAAGGTAGCTACGCCTTATCATCCCCAAACTAGTGGACAAGTAGAGGTTTCCAATCGCGAGATTAAGCAAATCCTTGCAAAGACGGTTAATGCAAATAGGAAGGATTAGTCTCGAAAGCTAGATGATGCACTATGGGCATATAGGACTGCATTCAAGACACCCATTGGCATGTCTCCTTATCAACTAGTTTATGGGAAGGCTTGTCATCTACCCATCGAGCTTGAATACAAGGCATTGTGGGCATTGAAGCACTTGAATCTGAATTGGAATGATGTGAAGAATCTGAGGTTGGAGCAGCTGAACGAACTAGATGAGTTCCGTCTCCATGCATATGAAAGATCGGATTTATACAAGGAGCGGATGAAGAAGTATCATGATCAGCGGATTGTTCGACGAAACTTCCAAAAGGGTGATATGGTACTACTCTTCAACTCCAGATTTAAGCTCTTCCCAGGTAAGTTAAAATCTAAGTGGTCTGGTCCATTTAAAGTTATCCAAGTCTACTCATCTGGAGTAGTTGAATTGGAAGACAATAAGGGTGTTGTCTTCAAAGTGAACGGCCAACGTGTTAAGCCGTATATCGGCCCTCTTGACTCGATGAATAACATGGCCATCACTTATCTCGACGAAGTCTAAGTACTCGAGATTACTACGTCGAGCCACGACAATAAATAAGGCGCTAGATGGGAGGCAACCCATCGTTTATCGTTTATCGTTTATCATTTTTTATTTCAGTATGTGTTTTGCTTTTGATAAATAAAAATCCAAAAATAAGAGTCGTGCCACGACCAAAACTAAGGCGCTTGGTGGGAGGCAACCCATCGTACTAATCGTTTTCATTTGTTTGAGCGAATATAGGTGCAAGAAGTTTCCAACGAGGAGATTGATTTCAATTGACGATTTGGACGCATTGTATGGTAAAGTTGGTAAATTAGGAAGGGTGATGCATAAGGCTATGGATTGAGCCTTTCCCACGCCAAAATAGGCTTCGAGGAAGGCTAGGCCTTGGTAAAACTAGGCCACAAACGATGCACAACCTATCCTATAGCCTAAGGTCTCGGAATCTAGTGTGCTATACACTATGCGCCGCCTATTCCTAAGTATGCTTTTGACTATGCGCCGCCTATGCTATGGAATTTGGTCTCAGTATCTCATATGCCATAGACTATGCGGCGCATATGTCCCATTATGCCATAGACAATGCGCCGCATATGTCTACAAATGCCATAGACTATGCGGCGCATATGTCCCATTATGCCATAGACAATGCGCCGCATATGTAGGAATTTTGTCTCCAAAACCGATTGTAAATGGGTCATAACCCGACCCATACTCTTCCTATATAAAGGGGACTTAGTCTTATAACACAACCACAATAGAAACTACCCTAAAGGCGCCGCATACTCTTCCAAATCCTCTAAAAATTTTCTTCTTTTGCTCTTCCAATTCACAAAACCATCTCCACAAGCTTCAAGCAAGTAAGTGCTCTCTTATTCTTCATTTATTTCTCGTAAGTACTACGTTGCTATGGCTATTATTAACTGCTAAATTATATAAGATTGTTGGTGATGTTCATGTGTTTGGATTGTTGTTACAAAATCATGTGAGTGAACATATACGTAGGTAAATCTTGACTTGTTTCCGACTTGAATTTGGTTTCAATAGCATTATTATGATATTTGCGGAATTGCTATGGCTATGAATATTGCTTAACATTGTTGTGTGGATACTGACATGTTAGACTATCCCGGCCATCGGGATAAGACTTATAGTGCCTACCGACTTAGGAGGTTGTGATTGTTGTAAGAATAACGATAACCCCCATGTAGTAGTGTTGCTATATTTACCATGAAAGTAGCCCAATGGCTGCAAGTAAGTGATGCATTACTGATTTTCTTGCCGGAATGCAATCCTTAAACGTATGTCAATAAAATCTGAGTAAATCAACTACTTTCACCTCACTGATTTGTGATAACAAAACTAAGTGTGGGGTGGTACCCCTAATGCTTGCTTATAGATTGTATCAAGTGAGACTGTGCTGCAACTAACACTATTTCTAGTCTCAGGTACAATGGCACCTAAAGCGAGGCAAGGCAAGGAGAAGGCGACCACTTCCCAAAAGGGCAAGAAGAGAAGTCGAAAAGACCAAGGAGAATCATCCTCAGCACAACCACCACGCAGAATGTTCGGAATAAAATGGGTTCTTGAGGAAGAAGCCAAAGCATGGTACAGCAGCAACAAAGAAAGAAAATATGTGCACGTCGACTTGATCAACAAGGATACCTTAGCAAAGAAGGAGCCGCGTATGTTGGCAAAAATAATGGCTTTGAAGTTGGATTTCATCTTCCGCGACATGGGAGAGTGCAATCTGGATCTAACAAGAGAGTTTTATGCCAACTGGTCGCCAAACACAACAGGCAATGAAGTCAAAATTCGGGGCCAGGTGTTACAGCTCACCGCGGACTGGATCAACTCTTTTCTTGGCTTACCTTCAATCGACGCAGCACCATTCAAAGAGCTGTGCAGCAGGCCTCCTTATAGAGCAATACGACACACGCTTTGTGGAAGCAGATCAATGGCAAGGTGGGGCAGACATAAAGAAACAGGCCGACACAACACCTTTCCCTATGCTCCACTAAATAGGGAAGCAAGAATCTGGATGCGCATTGTCAACTCATGTCTTATTCCTGGGACTCAATACACCAAGATATCAAGAGATAGAGTGTGTTTGGTCTATGCTTTGATGACGAATGTCCCAATCAACTTTGGGGCAATCATTCGATCCACCATGAGGAAGGCCAGACTACACAAAAGGTCCCATTTCACATTTGGCAATTTGTTGACAGCAATATTGCGGAAGGAGGATATCGAAGAGGAACCAGCTGATCATAAACTCCCACACAATCCGAAGAAGGTTGACCTCACAAAGGTCAAAGATGCTGAATCAACACATGGCATCAACCTTACTACGGCAGAGAGACATGCTCGGGATGAGAGTTTCTCCCGCCATATGTACGGCATGATGAGGTTTACAATGATGAGAGGAGGTCGTATTCCAACTGCTGCAGAGCTCCAACAGCTGGACCACGATTATCCCATGAACATGCATGTACGGGAGATGTGTGGAGTGGGCGTATACTTTGAGGAACCTCTAGATGATGATGTGCCGACTGATGACGATCGACGCTTACCAGACTCTGACGAGGAGGAGAACTCTGACGACGACTCTTATGATGATTCCGACGAAGGGGGTATGACCCCCGACAATGAGGAAGAGTCCGACTAACCAGGTTCCTCGTATTTATTTCCACTGAGGGCAGTGTCCCGTTTAAGTGTGGGGTGGCAGTATCGTATGCTATACTTCTCTATTGCATCTATGTTTGTTTGCTTTGTTTTTGTTTCGTTTTTTTCATTTTTTTTAGTAGTAAATTTTTTCTAGCTTCGCATGAAATTATTGTGATAGGCAGCATGAGATTAGAACAAGAGTATGTGCTTCAATTGTGACTATTGAGACATTTAGGCTCTAGTTGTGACTCAATATGTGATATTGTGTGATTCAATTCCTTCACTTGTTGGGTCGAGAGTCTATATTACTTCCAATCAAGTCGACCATGTGCCTTGTGTGTGTGAGATAATAGTATATTCTATGTATGTGGCTGATGCTAGAACTTGCCTGGTATGTATACAAAGCGAAAATAAGGAGTGTAAGTTTAGGATATGATTTAGGCATTTCTTTGGCAACCTATACATGTTTACCTTCAGTTTTACCTACCCATGGACATCATCCTAGTTAACCCTTTTGAGCCTTTAGCCTATTTCTTTGACAACCTTGTATGTAAGCCTAATCTATTTCTTTCAAGACCGTAATTTGATCCCAAAATCCCTAAGTGCTTTAAAGTGAAAAAGTCATGTGACAACATAAAAGGAAATCGGGTGAGTATAATGCTATAAATTGGAATGGTTCTTGAATGTGTTATGAAAAAAAAAAAAAAAAAAAAAAAAAAAAAATGCTATCATAAGAGGTATGTTGTGAAAAGAAAAAGGAAAAGAATGCTGAGAAGTGAGTTGTGCTTAAAATTAAAAAAAAAAAAAAAAAAAAGGAGAACAAGGGTGGTAGAAAAAAAAAAAAGAGAAAGAAGAAAGGCTGAAAGAAAAAAAAAATGTCAATGATACAAAGTGATGTATTAAAGCGCTTAGGAACCTAGTCACTATTCTTGGCCAAAATAGTCCTACCCGTCCCTTAGCCTACATTACAACCATCAAAAGACCTATTTGATTCTAAGCTTAGCATTCTGACATTTAGTAGAGTATTACATTAAGGGCAAGCCTATGGTCATCAGTCGCTACATATGAACTCTTTGTGAGAGTGAGAGCAAGGACATTTTGATACCCATGTTTGAAAAATATGCTATATTTGTGAGTGATTATGGGTACTATATGGTGAGACACACATGGTTGATGAGTTTTGGATAGTTGTATATGATTCTATGCACTTTAACGTTTGCATGCGAGTTGATCACCATCACGAGTCTATACTTGAGGTTAAATTGTTTCTACTTATAATCGGAAAGCTACTCTTGGTTGATAATTGTTGTGCTTGTCTTGACGAATGTTTTGTGTTGTTGCTGTAGAACCTTAAGTTAATGCTTAGAAGGACATGATATGTTGTTCGAGGACGAACAAAGCTCTAAGTGTGGGGTGTTGATGATAGGCGGAGTTACACGCCTATATCAATATATTTTGCCCATATTTTAGCCTAGTTTTGAGAACAAATTATATATTTCATGCACTTTTAGTCCTTTTTCCTGTAAATGAGCTAACGAACATGATTAGTAAAGTTTCAGGTATAAATGATGCATAATTCAGCATTTTATGGCTTACTTGACGCTAAAGAAAGCTCACGAAGGAAGGAAAGGGAGTTTACACGCCTAAGGACCAAAACTGCTGCAGGGAAAATCTGTCCCGGGCTAAAACAGCATTTCTGAAGACTTTGGGGGACCAAAACTGCTGCATGGAAAATCTGTCCCGGGCTAAAACAGCAATTCTGAAGACTTTGGGGACTTACAGACACAAAGCTGGATTTTGACAATGATACATTAACCTAGTACAATTAGGTTATGTATTTCATTATTTTATGTGGATTATGATAATGTTACCTTAACCCAGTACATTTGGGTTAAGGATTTCATTAGTCTAGTAGGATTTGGTTATTTATTTCATTAGCTTAGTAGGATTAGGATATGGGTATTATAAATACCCTATCATGCTAGAGATTTAGAGACATCTTCTACTCCTCTATTATTCTACACTACAAACAATTCTACAACTCTTCTAATCTTTCCATCAATTCTATTTTCGTCTATTCTTCTATTCTTAAATTCTGCAACAAGAGAAACGTTACTCTGCAAGAAATCATACCTAACGCCTACCACTCTTGTGCTACACGAAATTGATCATTATTGTGGTATAATAACAATGACAATTGTGGTTTTCTTCGCATTCATGGGTAACTAAACTTCTCTGTTGGGGTTATGGAAGCCGAATGAGCTACTATCTATTGCTGTGAGTTTGTGAGTTCGAGGCACGTATATTGCTTATATCATTATTCTCTTCATCTTAATCTACATTCTTTGCGGTTGCAAACGCAAGAATACGCCAGTCTAACATTTAACTTGTTCGAGAGAAAAGTTATTTGTCTGGAAAAGAGATAATGTCAAGGTAGTAGGACACCCTTTCCTATTAAAAAGCTAGTGCCGTAACTGGACTAACCTCTTGGAGAATTCGTACCGTTAGATACGCTTTAAGCTCGAGAGAGTTAAAGTGAAATAGTCCTTGTTTAGGTCGAAAGACGCTTGGATTTACCATCGAATACAATTCTCTATAAGCAGTTGCATGTCAGAATTCTACACACTCATAGCCAATAGAGACGTATACCTCAGAAGGTGGACATAACCCCAACTTCTCAATTCTCATTGTTTACATCTCACTAAAACATTCTTTCTCTTTTTACTTTGCTATTGCCGTTTTTAGATCTTATTTTGGTTACATTACTTGCACGACAAGACTCCCCCCTTTTTACGAGACTTGCACTAAAAGTCTAGTAATCTTTACTTACTTGTTGACCAAGCTATTCCCTGTGGGATCGATACCCAACCCAGTTGGGTTCTATATTTGCTAACAACCGTTTTACACTCCTACGAGAGCTGTAGATTGAGCGTTATCAGAGACTAAGAAGAAAAGCCACTCTCATGAGTAGGGTTGGTGCATGGAACCCCACGAAGATGGCTAGATGCCGCGGTCTTAGCCCGAGTTTGAACTCCAAAAGTTGGATGAGCTTCGTCCATAGGACCCTCAGTGGTGTTTTCCTAAGTCTCAAATCTCCTTTGAGACATGATATGAAAGATAGCAAACAGAATCAGAGGAATTCAAGACCTTAGACTTTATAGCTTGAGATTGAAACACAAGAAAGGAAAACATTTTCTAATATGTCTCATAGCTTCCTTTTTATAAGTGTGGCGTGCTTCACACCCATAAAAGATACTCTACTTGTCATGGTATTGTGAACACCCAACTAACCATGAACCTAGGATCTGATACCAACTTGACACACCCTAAACTTTGGGTCATGTTGTATGGGCACCTCGAGATCACATGAACCGAAGGTTGCCTCGATAACCCAATCTAAACACCTCATCAATATCATAGGAGTCAAAGGAACTCCAATTCGCAAGCGGAATTAATATCATAAGTCAATATTAGATTCATAGTAGTAATAACTATGCCCAAGTTCACAGTTGTTCACAATACCTCTATACACAACCGAAGTCAATAAATGTATATATCAGGACAAACCCCCGATTATAGCTAAACTAAGTCTTAAAGAGACTAAGCCTAAGGATAAGGACTGAGAGATGAAGGTCTTTCAGATGTAAGGAAGATCACCTCTTCAAGTCAATGAATGAACCACTTGATTTCCTAATAACTATCCAGGAAAAGAAAAAGATGTTTCGGTGCCTACGTCGCATGGGGATGCAGCATTTGGAGACGGTTAGTGGTTGGAACACTAGTATGTAACTCAAGGATAAGTGATAAGATACATCATTATTCAACAACAATTCAATATAACATATTTTATCACGTTCATACACTTGTCCATACACATGCATATACCATAGACCAAACAAAATATCAAGGCTCATCAACACTCTCAAGTATTCATTCATTAGACATAAAGTGGAGGACTACCACCTTCCACGCTTATCGATTCACCATGATTAATACACCAAGGAATTTAGCCAGATTCACATTATCATTAGACCGGTGACCTTACCCATGTACACAGATTCATTATGCTAAGGACTTTTGGCACACGTACCATCATTCAAACAAGGGACTTTATCCATACACACACCATCATTCAACCAAGGGACTTTACCCATACATATACATCTAGGCGAGGGAATCCAACCTCATGCTCATTTATTACACAAGGGACTCTAACCACATGCCATATTTGGACTTTACCAAAAGTCTTTTCATAAGGCTAGGTACTTTGATCTCAAGAGCTCTTTTTAAGCAACAGACTTTACTTGTATTCACATTGGGCGAGGGACTTTAACTCTAAGTCATATAAAGGGGCAAGGGACTTTGACTTTAATCCATCACAACCATCATTAATTGATATTTGGGACTTTACCCTCTTGTCTATACATCAACATATATTTTATACAACATTTAGGGACTTTAGCCATTTAGCCAATTCAACACTATACAAGAACTCATGGTCATTAAAGGAGTCTTCATTGCTCAACCATCTCAATAGGTCAATGCCTTCATTCAATTCGTCACACCATTCTTTTCATGGTACTAGAGACCCTCACAAGACATTCACATTTTAATATCATTCTCATACCATACTTTAGTTCAATACAATATTCAAGTTCATCCTCATATTAAGGAACTTCAACTCCCTATTTGTCATTTAGCACAACAAGGTTATCGTCACACCTTACATGACTCAACATACTCATATCATAACATTTATCAAACATTCATACTTATTGGGACATTTCCCTAGTTTAACACATCATCAATAATTTACTAGACAATTCACTTAGGCATTTTCACAAATACCATTTGTGCATACTTATATCAAGGTCATTTTCATGGTAGATATCATCAAGACTAGGGTTACTCAAGTCCCTCATGTTAGACAACATACAAAAAGCATAGACATAAACAATCTACTATCAATAATATGTATCAATATAAGTATAAACAAAAATCATTATTATTCATTAATAGGTAGTGAAACTCTTTTCATTTGATTCAAAAGCACCATATACACTTACTAATTCAAGTGTGAAATACATGGGTATATATTTGTTTAAAGAGGGGAAGAGATACATGCCTTAAACAACTTGAATCACCAACAAGCTTGACCTCTTCCTTGACACTAGATGAATACTTTCAAACCCTAGCCTCCAATCTTGCTTCCAAGAGCCTTTAGAATGTTTAGGATGCTTAAGTCTTGTAAAATGAAGACTTAGGAGGCTACTATGCCTTATATAGTAAGAGGGTATAGGGTTTTAGTCATGGGAAATAACCAAAAGGTCCTTGGTTAAAAGATGGAAAATCCACACATGCAGGGGTACGACTCTCCTTTACGGATCACTTGGCAATCGTGACTTAAGGTATGAGTGGTACCTTAACTCTTACCCTAGGCTTCTCGTAGGTCAACCACACTGTTGTGGGTATGAAAGGGCACCTTTGATTCATAACCAAAGGGTACGACTCAATCCTAACTCATAAGCTCCATTCGTGACCAAAATAGTCCATTCTAGGTTAGGTTTTCACTCCATACGGTTGAGTAGTATACAACTCGTAAGCATGGTTACGACCAAGGGATGTCCTTATAGTATGGAGGATAGTATATTACCCTAACATACTATCTAGGATATGAAAAATAAGGTGGAAAGGGGTGCGAGTGATGACCTAGGGTACGACTCAAGCACCCTTAACCGTATCCACTCCAGAAAGACAAAAAGTTTGTTGTTTTCTCAATGGTCCAAGGTCTAGGTGTTTCAACTCTCTTCCACTTTGATAGGTATGTATAGATACAAGTTAACACCTCAACATACACCAAGGAAACATTTACAATATTTAGAAACAACACACTATAAGGATGCAACACAACACACGTATCATGATCACTACCAATCAACCAAAAATTTTACAAGGTCACATTCTCGGGTATTTCAGCTCATCCCCAACTAGATCGCATAAAGAGGATTCCTCCATCTTTAATGCCATCTGGAAATCCAAAGCTCCTAACAAGATAAAGTACTTTCTTTGGTTTCTTATCCACAACAGGCTGTCAACCAACAACCACCTCAATAAGATAGGTCTCAATATCATCTCTTTATGCAATTTTTGCAATTTGAGTTGAGAGACCGCAACTCACATATTTTTCCAATATCCAAATGCAGTCAATTTCTGGCATAGAATTCTCTCTCACGTGGGTAACAGGACCTTCCAGATATGCAAAACCAAAACTACTTAAAATGGGTCCAATATTGGGAAAACATGCGACCTCGGCTTTCAATGGAATCACCATATGGGGTGTCCTTATCCCCTAATGACTTTGGCTGATCTGGCTAACTAGAAATAGTAACCTTTTCAATAAAAAAAATGGAAACCATCAGTGTAGAAACCCCAATTAATCACAAAATAGAATACAACCTATGCCTGCACAAAAAAAAACAAGGTCTTTGCTAAGACTTATGTTAATATGGTCATTAAATGGGACCCCCCGCGTATGGGTGCTTTCAAACTCAACACAAATAGGGTTTGTAGTGGAACAGTTGGTAAGGTTGGACTAAGTGGTAAAATCTGAGACTATGCTAGGAACTGGGTGATGGGTTTCTATGCAACGACACCTCATACATTGCTTGTCCAAGATGATCTCCTAGCGCTCAAAATAGGCTTAGAAATAGCTTCCTCGAATAACCTCAAGCCAATTGAAATTGGTGTTGATGCAGTAGAAATAATTCACATGCTTAATGATGGAAATTGTCGTTATCACAAAATCTTATATGTGTGTAGGTCATTGATGAAGTCAACCTAGGCTGCTCCTCCAACGCACATCATTAGAGAGCAAAACAGAGTAGCGGATGCATTATCTAAAATTGGACTTGCTGCAATAGATTTTGGAACTACCTACATTTTGTCTTCCCCTCCCCCTACAGTTAAAGCTTTAGTCCAAGCGAATAAGTTAGGATTTTCTTTTTTGCACTCTAAGAATCTGAACTTTATTAACCTAGTATACTGGGATATGGCTACTGAAAACTTGATTGCTAACTCTATGCCTGTACTGGGGAACAACTATGCTGATCCCCGCAATTTTAACCCCTAATATTAATATTAAGTCCTGTTAATAAAAAAAAATGTACTTTCTCCATTTTATTTTATTTGACCCTCACTAAAATTAATTATTTCAACTTTTACTTGTTCAATTTGTGAAATCAACAGAAGTTCATAATTTTCTTCAAATACTACCCCTATTATTAAATGATGATGTAATATATTAGTAGTTAAAATTAGATATCCAAAACATAATTAATAAGGTTAGTTTATTAAAATAAATTCTTAATAATATTTCTCAAGAAACATGTCAAGTAAAAAATGAAAAGAAAAAAGTACTCCCACCATTTCTATTTATTTGTCACCTTTTTAAGTTGCACATCTATAAAAAAAAAAGCATTAAAGTAATTTAACTAAATTACCCTTATTTATTATTTTCTTTATTTATTACTTCTCTTTCTTACATTATATTGATATTTCTTCATAGTTATGACTAAGGATAAAAGTGAAAAAAATAAGTATTATACATTGATTTTGTGAAATAAAAAAATATGAAGAAATATCTAGCATAATAAGGCGAGCAACTAGTATCTAATGTTGCTGGTAGGGTTGGACATAAAATATTGAAAATCATTATCGAATCGAACTAAAAAATTGGTAATTGATATCGGTAACTCGGTATTTGGTATGGTATTTGAGAGTAAATTTTTTTAATATTTTGATATTTGAGATTATGTTTGGTACAACATATTAATACTGTTTTGTATTCGATATTTACAAAATATCAATATATATATATATATATATATATATATATATATATAGACACACACACATATATGTGTGTGTATGTGTCTTTGTATAATACGATATGTCTAACTGACCCAATAGGAAATAGCATTAGTTATTCCAATGAATCTTTTGAATCTTGCTAGGCATGGACATTCGACTTGGTTGTTTAATATCGGTTCGATTTTTTAGTTTTCGGATCGACAAAAATGACAATCGTAACCAAGCCTAAATAAATTTGATTTGATTTGGTTTCTACAAATACGATTCGGTTATTTTAATTTTTTATTTCGATTTTGAAGATTAAAGTAGTGAGTTTTTCTTTGTCATGAATGAGCATTTAAAATTGGTGATTGTTTTAGAAAAATGATTTTTTTCAAACCTACTTTTCATTACCAAATATAGATAACTCAACATGGATGAAATGAAATGAAATAACCTTAAGCTTAACATAATATATAACTTCATTATGCATAAGATTGCATAAACAGTCCACAAAATAAGTCAAAAATCGTCAATCAGTATTGAAATAAGTTAGGGTTAGGGATATAACTCGTAAGACGCTTGGTGATTTGGGTTACTTATTATACTAATACTGAATATATATATTTTATATATTTATAATAAAATATTTATATTATTTATATAATTTTGGTTGTTTGGTTTAACCGATTTTTTTTTCTGAAAAAACTTAAAATCGAACCATTTAACTGAATTTATAAAATTTGAAATCAAAACCGATCCGAAAAACAAAAACCAAAATTAAATTTCGATTTAGTTTTTCGGTTTGAACCAAAATATGTCCAGCCCCAGATCTTGGTAATATATTTATAAAAAGCACAAAAAAGAATATTAAATATGATTTCTATTAGATATACTCTTTAAAGTTGAAACGTAATTTGTACATCTCCAATTTTAATATGATATTATTAAATATCATATCATATCGAATCAAAATTTAATTTGCCGATTACCGATTTATCAAACTGATGTTTAAATATCTGATATATGGTATCTACTCTCAAATACCAATTATCAAATTATCAAATTTAAATTTTAAATATACTGAATCGAATACTAAAACTCCATCCATGGCTGCTGGAGTAAAAATGAATGGAAATAAAATCGTTACAGAAGGTGGATGATTTCCCTACGTGGAAATTTATGCCCCACTTTCCACCTACCAACCAAGGTAACAATTAATGTGTCATAAGTGGAAATTTGGTGATAATTGGCATTCTGTTCACTTGGTAATGCAAGCAGAGTCCCAGCGTTTAGAGAAAAATATTGAGGAAAAGAATAATTCCTCCGTTTTTTTGGGAAGTACTAAATGACCACAAAAATTTAGCTCAAATTTGGTCACAATTGTAAAAAGATTATAATAACCTTTCTTTTTCAAAATAAACTATTTTGTTTTAAATTTTTTAACTAAAGGGAGTTAAAGTTTTTGTTGTTTCCTAAACTTAAAGTCAAAATTTAGTATTGGATGAATCATAGTTATGACTATCATTAATTATGCAAAGAAGTATTTAATTGATTTTACAAAGTGGATTCCACCATATCATCCCACTTCACCTTCTTCTCTTTCTCTTCAATTCACTATTTTTGTTTCCCTTGTTTTTAGCTTGTTCGTTTTTATTTGTTTTTATCAAATTGTAATGCTAACTTTATTATATATAAAAAATAATTCATTAAAATATTTTTTATTTAGTTATCTAATTTTAAATTTATAAAACAATTTTTTAAATTATTATGTACACTTCATCCAATTCTAAAATTTATTGTTCAATAATAATAATAATAATAATATTAATTATTATTATTATTATTATTTTCGTTGTATTATTATTATTATTATTTATTTTACCTAGAAGTCATTCAAATGTTAAAATTTGTAACATAAAAGCAATTTTTTCTTAATTTTTTGTCACTTAAAAGTCATTCAACTTTGATCAAGTTAACTAAAAAGTAAATTTCATTTGAATTTTGATATATCATATAGAAAATATGACAGGGGTCAAAAATAAATTAATTCTATTCAGAATGATATTCGAAATATTTTAAATATTTTACTTTTTAACACATAACTTGTTGGGGGTGTACAATATTATACTTGCTTTCCTTCGTTTAATTTCTCTATAATAATTTTAATCTATTAATAGTAATATTGAAGAAAATGTGATTTAACTATTTTCCGCACTAATATATATATTTATATAGTAAATTTTGTAAACACCATTTGACAAATAAATAAAATATTTTTTTTGTACTAAATTTTAATGATAGGATACTTTTATGTAATAAAATAAAAAAAGTATTTTTGTATATCAATTTTTAAAGTTAAATGACTTTTATTTTTTAAAAAAAAAATTATTTAAATTAATATTTTTGTATAATAAATTCAATGTTAGGTGATCGTGGATAAACTTGACCTATCTTTGATTTCAGTTATTCAATTTTTCAATTCTTTTAGTTTTCACCTATAACATGACCAATGTAATTCCATAATTTTTACACACCTCAATTATTTTTTTAAAAATTATGAAAAAAATAAAAATTAATTACTCATCAATAATATTGGTTCAATTTCATAATAATTTTTAAAAGGAGTCATAGGAGGAGTAAAAGTGGTAGAAAAAAATTATATACATGAATCTTTAACTGCTTGAAAAGTGGAATCAACTCTTATCTTTTTGTTAGTAAAAGAAGGTTCTCACATAAGTATAATTTGGCAATAAAATTACTGCAACAATACTAAATCCTTAGGTACAATAAATTGCCTCAAACAAAATATTATAACTAAATAAATATTTTTGTTTCAAGTCCTAAAAAATTATGACAACTGTTAAGTTTTTGCTTCAAGATCCATAACTATTTGTTATAGTGAAATAATTTTTAATTGAATTTTATAGCTAATAATTATTTTTTATCGAGAATGAAAATTTGTTGTAGAAACACTAAACTAAAAAAAGATCATATTTGAGAGTGAGATATTAAATCTTGTGTATATAGTGATTGGATAATTTTTATTATAAAATCAAACACCATTGATCTAAGATAATTAGATGTGTTGATCACTTGATTTGATTTGATCTTACTGGATTTTACTAGTACATTTGAAATATAGTTTAGATAACTAAAAGATTAAATATAATTTGATTTGATTCAATCTTAATAGGTCTTACTAGCAAATTTGAGATATAATTTAAATAAATAAGTAATTGTAATATATTTACTTTCAATTTTCTATTTAAAACTAATATAAGAAAAATTTGTTATGTCATTCTCAAATTTTACCTTGATCAAGTGTTATGACAATTATTATTTTATTCGAAGTTTCGAACCTCATTTATCTGAATAATGTTTTTATAGTCTACAACTAAATTATTAATTAATAACTATTATAGATGTAGTTATAGTTAGTTGAACCAAGGATTAATAATTGAACGTAGTTATCACAAAAGTATATTTGTACAATAATTTATATCTAAATAAATAAGTGATTAAAATTAGTTATTTTTTATTAACTAATTATAACAAATTTAAACAAATTAGCTTTAAAAAAATGACCTATTTTCCTTTTTAGTCCATTTAAAAAAGAATGACCCCTTTTCCTTTTTGACAATACTTTAATTTCAACTTTCCACATGGCATGTTTAGGACTACAAGATTAAAGGGCATTTTGGTATATTTGACACAACTTTAATTTAAGACCATAAGATTCAAAAGACTTCTTTATTTTCTTAAACTTTGTGTCAAGTCAAAGTAGGTCATTCTTTTTGAAATAGAGAGAGTAACTATTATAGATGTAGTTATAGTTAGTTGAACCAAGGATTAATAATTGAATGTAGTTATCACAAAAGTATATTTATACAATAATTTATATCTAAATAAATAAGTGGTTAAATTTAGTTGTTTTTACTAACTAATTATAACAAATTTAAACAAATTAACATTACTAAATTTTACTTTAGACTTGTTTCATCGGAATAATATCTTTATCGATATAGTATAATTAGCGTTGTCAATGATGCAACACAATTTTATAATTTTTAAGTTTCAAATATAATTTTTTTAAAATAATTGATTATATTAACTTCAATTAACTAATTATAAAAAATTTAAATAAAATTTTAATATATTTTGCTCAAGCCTCATCACGATCAAGTATTTTAAGAATTATCATTTGATTAGAGGTGTTTATTACTCGACTTAATTAAAATTTACAGGGTCTTATTTATAAGTTTTAAATATAATTTGAATAAATAAATTATTATATCTAATTATTTTTTTAATTAATATACTTAATCTAAAGAAATTTTTAGATATTATCACTAATTATATGAATATAGATACAAATTGTTTGTCGTGGATAAAATCACTTTCTATACATATATATCTTGTAAAATAAAAATTTCTTTATAACCACAGTCTACAACATAATAAAATTTTATAGCAATAAGTATAAATTCTTAGTCATGAACCATATAAAATATGTAAATAAATTCTAGCCACATTTATTGCTACAAACATTATCAAAAAACTATTATGTTTAAATTGTTTAGCAAAATAATTTGTCACATTTTAACCACGATGTATTTTGTTAGTATATTTATCTATAAAAAAAATTATAAAATAACAAAATTTTAAGCATGCCAAAACATGTTATTATTAAAATTCTGAGTGAATTCCCTGAAATAGTCACTCAAGTTTTGAGAATTTCTTTCAAATACATCATTTATGTTTTATTTAGAACCACAACATCACTCGATTATCACTTTTTTCCTCAAAAAATATGAAACACCTCAAAAATAGTCTTCTCTCTTAGTTGGTATGCCATTTCAAAATCACATTGTTTAAATAATAAACCATTTAATTCATCAAACTCATTTAACTAAAATTATAACTTTATTCTTTTTTTAAAAAAATAAATGTATTATTTTAATTTTCCTGATTAGGAATTCTTTACCACATTTAATCTTTACCATGTTATTTTACATGCAAATTAAAATCTCTAGATAACTTATTTAATTTTGTGATATTATTTTCTTTAGAAAATAACTGATCTTTGTAGTCAATTACATATAAAACCGTGAATGATAATTCAGAAAAATAACTCGAGAAAAAAGTATAAATATCTAAGTATGAGAATTTCTTCTTAATAAATTAATATATCTCTTTTAAAAAATAATATTATTATTTTGGTTAAATGAGTTTGCTGAGTTAATATGTTTATTATTTTTTTTTTTAAAATGATGGTTTACTGATATGACATACTAATTAAATGAGGAGGAAACTTTTGAGGTATTTAGTGATTTTTTGAGAAAAATATTGATAACTGAGTGACATTATTGTCTTAACAAAACAAAAGATGATTTTTATAAGCGACTACAAAAACATTGATAAAAATCCAAGAAAATAACTTTAGAAAAAATTAAAATTTTAAGTAATGATAAAAGATTTATAAACATGAAATTTTTTTCTTAATAAATTAATATATTTCTTTTAAAAAAAAAGAATAAGAATATAATTTTGACAAGTTTGATGATTTAAATAGGTCAATTATATAAACAAAATGATTTAACAACATGGCCTGCCAATTAGAAGAGAAAGAGACGTATGAGATGTGTTTTTTTTTTTAGAATAATAGTGATAACTGGATCATATTATTATATTTAAAAACATAAAAATTATTTTTGTAGGGATTGAAAAAATATATGTCAAGTTTTAGTACCGATAAAAAAAATTTAAGTATAAAAATTCTTGTAGGGGGTGCGGATAACTTGGGTAACTTAAATAGATCTATTATTAGTCCAATGGATCTACTTTTGTTTGTGCGTGGATATTTCTTAACTTCTCTAATCATTTTTATTTTTAGTTTATTTATTTTATTTTATTAATGTTCATATCTTGGGGAGTGATTGGATGATATTTGATTAAATGCTTTACTGTAATATTCTTTAATTTTTTCTCTTAGTCTTTATAATTCTTGTATATTATTTTGGAGGTATTCTAAATATTATATATCTTTTGTTCTAAAATATTCAATTAAATTCTCTTTCATAAGTATTTCTGTTAATCTTATTTCTTCCATATCTTGCCTCCAATATTTTAAATACTCATAGTCTATCATTTTATCCTAAAGTAGTTGTGATACTGCAAATTTCTTTGTAATAATTTTTTCTAATTATACTATATCTGATATTTAATTCTAGGTTATCTATTTCGTTAATTATCCTGCCTTTTTCGTCTATGAATAATTCCATGTCTAAATCATATTCTAAACGGTCTTTTAATTCTAGTTGTTTTATGGTTTTATTTATCCAAATTAATCTTTTTTTAATTGTTCTCTTTCTTTTCTAAGCTGGTTTCTATAATTAATTTCTTCATATAGCCAACTTTGTTTCTCTCTAACTCTTTGAATATATTCTAGCATTTTTTATCTGTATAATATCCATCTGAATAATAACTATCCGAATAATAATTTCTACCATAGAAATCTATATTTTCTAATTCTTCTTCTATCTAATTAGTACTTAGTAACTCATCTTCATAATCAAATATTTTTTCCCATATTATTTTCTTTATGTCTTCTAATTCTAAGTCTTTTATGATATATAAAACTAGTATCTTAGTTTCATTAGATATATATCTTGTCATATTATCCATATTATGCTTAGGTTTCTATGAATAACTTGGATAACTTGAAATTGGATTATAGTAATTAATTGCTTTATCATAGTATTTATTAATTGTTTGTTTTAATCTTAATAATTCCTCTATATTTTCATTAAGGAATTCTATATATTTTATATCTTTAGTTCTCATATATTCTTCTAAATTTGTTTTCATTAGTTTTTCTATTAATTGTATATTTTTCTTATCCATTTTCCAATTTTCTAAATATACGTAATTTATCATGGTTGATGTGTAGGTTTGGTATGTAAGTATTTGTAAGAGTAGGTAGGTAGGTGTGGTATGTAATTTATTCTAGTCATAAAATACTTATCAAATATTTTTTCCAATATGATTTTTTTTATATCTACAATTTCTATATCCTTAAGTATATACAAAACAAGTATTTTGAATTTATCTACCATTTCGCCAGATAAATAAGTATTCATTTTTCATATGATGCTTTTTCAAAATATTATCTTCAATCATACACATAACAAAATATGATCATTTTAGATTACTATATACTAGATTATTCTTAAAGAACATGTTCTTCGGTCACTATTAGCATGATAATCTGGATACTTTTTTCTTAAACAGCGCCTCTACTCTGGCTACTCCCCTATCACGGCTTTCTTGCCTCACCGATTTCACCTTTAGGATAACATAGTTCTTAGGGATTTTTCTCCCTTTTCACTTTGCTAATAAACTTCTTAACATGCTATTCTTTGAATAATTGTACTATAAAGTAACTAACATGAACTTATTTTATCATATCATGATTGTTAAGAATTTATGAATTTAGCTATTCATAATCATAAATATAAATACCTGTTTTGGTAAATATGATAATTCTAGATTTTCCATAGCTGTCTGATTCATAGCTTTTCCTTAGAAATATACCTGTTTTTTATTAAATAATTCAAAAGTTTTTTGTGTACAAGAGAGGGTTTTGCTTTAACTCATGAAGGCTTACCCCTAACTGAGCAAAAATGCTCTCTATTTATAATCCTAAGAAAGCGCGTAAACTTTTTACATCTTTACACCTGTCCTAATATAACTTTACACGTTACCTATATACTATTCTTAGTTTTTACATTTGTCCTACAAATTTTCAAAAGTAAGGAAAAAAGACAGAGACTTTAAAAGCCTTGCCAAAAAAGTCAAAAAGCTAAAAGCTAATTATTTACGTAAAGGAAGTCAAGAAAGTTATATAATTTGTCTATATGTCGCTTTCATAATTTAATATCTTGTCTGCTTCCATTATTGCTCTGTTACTGTCTCCTTTTTATCTTCTTCTTGTCGTATCTGTTGCTTTTTTATCTTCCTGCTATTGTAGTATCACATCTGGAATAAAGTTGTGTCTGCCATTACATCTGCTGCATATGTGGTCATCGTATTTTTGGCCAACTTGTTTACAGAATTGATCCATAGCTTCTTCTGAAATAACTCCTTTCGTAATAGATCTCGTGACTGGTAACTCTTCTGGTTTTAGGATCGTTATGATCCATTTTCTTATCTCTTCTCTGTCATTTTCTCTAATATTTTTTACAAGTAGAGTAAACCAATGATTGTTTTCTGTTATAGTAAATCCAAACTGGGTTTTGATTTATATAATTATTTGCTAACTCAGTCAATATACTGCTAAGTCCAATAACTCTCTTATTTCGGTAGAAGTACGGTATCTGATTTTTGGTTATCTCTTCTTGTTCGCATATTTATTCAGGGATAATATAAGCTCGTGTCGTTCCTATCTTGACAATAGTAATTGTCTATTTTATTTCATCAAACAATATTTCTGCTGGTGCTGAGTAGAAACGAACATAGAATAACTGTCCTTTCGTAATCCTTTTATAATCCATAATTTTTTTGTGAATATCTAGAATTCTTGTTAACTCTTCTCCAGTAATTGTGTAAACTGTAGATAATAGTCCATAATAGTAACATGAAGAAATTAAGTTTGCACTGGTGCCAGGCAAAGCAATACGTTTGTTATAGTTCTGACATTTTTTTGTAATATATCCTTGGTTTTGTTTTTCTCAATCTTCACTCTAGATAGGTTTTGTATTTAACAATTTTTGTAAGGTATAAATATTATCAATATATGTACGAGTGATATGGATATAAGTCTGCTTTTGTTGATTGAGTGATTCAGAACATGTGTGTATTTGGGGAGGTATAAATGACTCTGATTTTTGTATATTTGGTGTATATGGTTTTGAGAATATTTGGTTGAGGTTATAATTCTTTTTATTTGGTAGTTCAGGTTTATTTTGAGTGACTATATTCTTTCCCTTGGATAGATCACTTGCGCCAGCAGCTGTAACTGTAATTTTGTTAGTAATTTGAGTTTTTAGGTGTTTCTCATCGTCACCTTCTAGGTCTAGTTTTTTAATGTGCTCTTCCTGCACAGTATCTTTGCTAATAGCTTCTTGTTTTTTATAGTGCTCAACCTGCACTTTTACATTTGTAACTTCAGTAGTTAATGTGATAACTCGTTCTTGTAATAACTTCATTTGTTCAAACACTTGTAATATTAAGTCTGTTTGGGTATCTTTGACATCAGCTTCTTCCATTGGTAAATCAGTTTGTGTAGCTTTGTCTTGATATGTAATCTGCAATAACATTCTTCTCAATCTTGATTACTTCAATCATAAATGTAAAATTTAATATATGCAATATTAATCTCCGAATTTCCTTCGTCGTAACTGAGTTTTGTATATTTCTTGTTAACCACCATCGAAACCTGGGTATTATCTGTTCTCACAATAAATTTGTTATATATAATATATGGTTCAAAGGCTAATAAACATTTATATAATGAACATAATTCTTTTCTATTTATTTCCCATTTTATTTCTATTTCATTAAATGTTCCTGAATAGTATCTACAATGATGTTCTATTTTTTCATTTTTGTACCTATATTTAAGTACTCCTCCATAACTATATTCACTTGCATCTGCTTATACTATATATGTAAAAAATTTATTTTCGTCTGGGAATTGTAATTTTGGTAATTCTTTACAAAGTATTTTTATTTTCTGAACTTGTTTTTTATCTTCTTCGTTGTAACTATACTATACATCCTTTTTTAATTTTTTCTGTAAAGGTTTTAGGTTTTCTGCTAATTTTGGTATATATTCTCTTACTTGGTTTACTAATCCTAAAAATGATTGTAATTTCTTTTTTGTATCTAATTCTTCTTTTGAATTTATTATTTTTTGTACTATATGTTGTTGCATTTTTACTCCACTCTTATCTATTTGTATTCCTAAAAATTCTATCTGTTTTTTCATAATTTCAGCTTTCTTTTCATTTAAACTTATTCCTAATTTTTCTATTATATCTGTAAATTATTCTAGTAATTTTAAATGTTCTTTTTTAGTTTTTGTATATAGTAGTATATCATCTATGTATACTATATAATTAGGTAATTGCTTAAAATAACTATCCATAAAATGTTGATATCTGCCTGGTGCATTTTTATATCCAAATGGTAATACATTCCATTCATAAAATCCTTGTGGTACCGTAAATGCGGTAAATTCCTTAGAATCTTCATCTAACTTTAAGTGGTAAAATCCTGATTTACAGTCAAATTTACTAAAGTAGTTATATCCTTGTATTTGTCTTATTTTCAATATCTTATTTGGTATTGGATAATTGTATGTCATAGTTTTTGCATTTAAATTTCTATAGTCAATAACCATTCTACTTTTTCCTCTTTTTTGTTCACTATGTTTATTTACTATAAATGTTGGACTATTATGTTTACTATTGCTTTTTTGTATATACTTTTTTTCTAATAATTCATCTATATGCATTTTAAATTCTTTTAAATCATCAAAATTATATGTTAATGGTTCTTGAGTTATTATGCTATTTTTATCTATTAATTCAATTTTTATAGTAGTTTTATGTTTTTTCCATCCTTTTAATGGATCTTCACTATATAATTGTCTTAATTTTTTCTTTATTATTTCTACCTTATCTATTGAAAATATAGTTATTTCTTTTTTATTTATCGAAAATACAACTAGTTCTACTGTGTCTTCTGTATTTTTTATATTTTCTAACTTTTATGTAATTTTTTCACTTCCTTTTATTCAAGTTCTTTCTTATTTTATTAATAACTCTTTTTGCTCTTACTTTTTGTTTACATGGTGTTGTAAACCACCAATCTGTTTTAGTTATTATATGTGGATATAATTTATCTAAAAATGACATTCCTAAAAACATATCTTTTGATGTTAGTTCATAATTATAGATTTCTTCTATTGTTATTATTTTATCCCATATCTATATTTTTACATTTTTAGCTTTATATGTAATTAAACTTCCTTCATTATTAAATCCTTTGACTACTATTGGTTTTTTAATTTATCTCATTTACTTTCTGGTAAACAGTTGTATCTACATAAGTTTGCTTCTGCTCCTGTATCTATCATAGGTGTATAATACCTATTATAATATCCTTCTACTATTATTTTTACAAGTACATATATTTTCATATCATGTTAAAGTTCTTTTTATGAATAATTTCTTCTTATTATATGTTATAAATAATTGTGTATGTTCTATATTGTATGGTTTTACTTGCTCTAACCATTTTATTCCTAATATTATATCTACTTTTTGCATTTCTTCCTTTATTTCAAATTCTATTTTTATTTTCCTAACTCCTATTATTATCTCTTTTTCTGTCGTATCCTTAATGTTTATTAGACTCCTTGGTAGATCTGGGCATATATTACTATTAGATTTTATTTCTTCACTTCTTACTAGATATTTTGCTATATAATTTTCTTCTTTGTCCTGTGTTTAAGAGTATTAAATATTCTTTTTCATTTATTGTTCCTGTTATGTAATATTGGTTTGAATTAACTGTTGAAGTTGTTTCATAACTTGTTCTTTTTGATGAGCTTGATGATTCTAGTTTTTCATGAGCTATTCTTTTTTATGTACTTTTTCTATCATTTATTATTTCTAAATCTTCTGCTATGTCTATATTTTTGTAACTATAATCATTATTATCAATTGTTTTTACAAACTGTTCAAAAGGACTTTCTATTTGTATTTTATTAATTTTAGTTTTTCCTATTATTTTATATTTTGTTGTTAATACATATAGATTTTTACATCTTGCTGTAAATATTTTACTTTTGGGGTTAGTTCTATTCCTGATATTTTCCAATATAATTCTAATAATTTATCTATATTTTTATCTGTTATTGCTACTGAATAATTCGCACTTATTATAAATTTAAATTTTTGGTATATTAAATTTCCTTTTATGGCAGTTATTATACTTTTTTCTATAGGTTTTATAATTCTATCATCTGCCAAATATAATTCTATTGGTGTATCTATTCCTGCTCTAAAACATGTTTTTATCAATATCTCTGTTCCTCTAAGGTGTACATATTTTATTGGGTCTTTACTTTTTATATCGTTTATTTCTTTATTAATTATTCTTTTTATTACTAGTGGTATACTAGCTCTTCCTTTTGCATATCTACAGTCTATTACATGTTCCTTTTGGTTTACTACGTAGTATTCTTCTTTTTTTCTACTAAATATATTTTTTATTGTTGGTATTTTAAATATTTTTTCTACACTTAGGTCTAACTCTTTTCCTTTTATTTCGTCAAATATATTACTGTCAAATATTATTTTTTGATTTGTTCCTTTTTCATTTAAATATTCTTCCTTTGTTATTATTTTTATATCTTCTTCAGCCATTTGATTCATCTAATTCACTATCTATTTCATTATCTGTTTCATTCTCCGAAATTTCATATATACTATCTTCACTTTCTAATTCATAATATATATAATCTATCTGCATATATTCTATATTTTCTATTTTTATTTCTGATATTTGTTTTTTTTTTTTGGGTTTTTTGGCAATTTACAATCTCTAGCTAAATGTCCTAGTTTTCCACAATTATAACAAGTACATTCTTTTATAGATTTCTTTTTCCTATATGGTCTTTTATGTTTATAATTTTTTACATAATATCTTTTTCTTAGTTTCTTATACTTATATTTTGATTTCTTGTATTTCTTATATTTGTTATGTCTTTTTCTTTTCTTATAATATCTTTCTTCACATCCAAATTGAGGTGCTATTTTATCTTTGCAACATGTTAAATTTCTTATTAATGTCTTTTCCATTTTTATTTTTTCTCTATATTTTTCACATAGATTTTTATACCATTGTTGTAAAAATTTTATTCTTGCTCCTAGGGTATCTACTATTTTTGCTTCATCCCAACTCTTTATTATTTTTGAACTAAATGGTTCGGATAATTTACTAAAATATAATCTTCTTATTTCTTTACTTTCTTCTATATTATATGTTTCTTTATAATAATATTCTTTAAATGCGCACGCATACTCATCTATATAGCACATATTACATATTTCTAGTTTTAACATTAAATTTATATTTATATCTTTTTCTTTATTTTTCTCTTCTTCTTCTGTTGTCATACTGCTAAATTAATCTCTTATAGCTATTTCATATTTTTTTAATATTTCTGTTGGTAGTGTTTTATTAGTTGTTGATGTTCCTTCTGTTTTGTTATCAGATCTTAATACTTTTTTACTTGCTTCGGCTAGGTTTAAAAATCATAATTTTACTGTTCCTATTAATGTCTTTTCTATATATTCTGGTGTGTTTGTTGTATCTATTTTATTATCTAATAATTGTTTTGACATATATCCTACCCATAGTTGTATTGTTTTATTTGTGTCTATTACACAGTCTAAATCTAAAAAGTTGTAATTAATTATTTGTTTAGGTGTCCATTTATTATATTCATCCTTTGAATTATATCTTTTAAACTTACTTTTGTATTTATATATTGGTTTTCTTATTTCTGATGTACTAGATATTATATTTTTATCTAAAGTATTTACTTCTGTATTTATTAGCTCTAGATTTTCTTTATTAATTACTTCTTGTTCTTCATTAATTTCTAGTTTTCCTATGTTTTCTAGAATTTCTGTATATATTTTACTATCTTCCGAATCATAATTATCTGTTTCTTCAGCATCTATTGTATTTATTTCTAATTCTCTGGTTTCTGGTTCTTTATTTTTTATTTCTAATTTTTCTTTAAATTGATTTATCGCGTTTAATAATTTTTGTTCTTTATCTTTTTCTTCTTTTTCTGTTTGTCTCTTTTCATAAAAATCTTTTAGCACTTGTAGTTCTTTTTCTAATTCAGCAATCCTACTATTTTTAGTTTCTTCTATTTTTCGTATTTCTTTTGTGGTTTGTTGTTTTATTTTATCTATTTCCTTTTTTCAATCTATTTCTTTGTTTTCTCTTTGTATTCTTACCTTGGCTGCCAACTTATCTTCTAATTTTAATTCTTCTTTTTCTAACATTAAATATAAATGTTCACCTATTTTCTTATATCTTCTTCCTAAATTAGAGAATACTATTTTTATTTTTGATCCTTCGTGATTTTCATATGTTTTTTCGTCTATTATAAATTCTTCTTTGTTCATTTTATTTAAATGTATATAGGTTATGTTGATATATATATTCTAGACTATCTATTGTTGATTCTAAATTTGATATTTCTTCTTTTTGTGCATTTATTGAATTTTTACTAACTCCGACAATTATGTTATACTGTAGTCTTTCTATCCTTATTTTTAATTCTTTACATTTTTCAGATATTATTTGTTTTAATTCTTTATATTTTTGTAATTTCTACGTTATTCATCTAAACAATATTTATAATATTTTGGTGGATATCTAAATCTAATTTTATCATAATTAATAAATTAATCAAATAAATCCAAATACATACTACTTCCGATAACTTTAAACAACATAAGCTCTGATATCAATTGTAGGGGGTGCGGATAACTTGGGTAACTTTTGAGGTATGCTTTTAATTTGAGAATAGCTATCTAAATTAGTTTTATGTCTATAGTAATGTGGTATGACTAAGTTTTAGTCTGTTAGTTTAGTATTTAAAGTTGACAAAATGATTGTTAATGATAAATTTGATTTTCTCTTAGCTATAATTTATCTAATAAATTCTGAACTGGAAAGGGCTTTATGTGGTATCAAATTTCTCAATTTTAGTACTCTTAAAATTAGAAACATTCTGCCCACAATTTTAATGATTAAATATGCAAAAGTCATGTGAGAATTAATTTGCATTTGCTATCTAGCTTAGATGTTTGAAGGCCGTTAGTGTAGTAGTGATGATTAGAATTTAATTACTTCTCATAATTAGAATTTGATTTGCGTTACAACATGAATAGCTTCTGGTACATCTTAATACGTTGCTTCTTATGTCATGTTGGTTCTGCCACTTTCTTTCTTTGAAATTGCTCGATGGAGATTTTAATATTTAAATGACTCTTTGAAATTGTTTAAATTTTACTCTATCCAGAGACATGACTGTTTGCAGCATAATTTAATTCATGGAAAATAAACTTCAACCATAAATAAAAATATGAAGAAACAATAATTTTTATTGATAAACGAAGTGGGTACAAATCTGTTCCTCCCTTGATTCTTCTCTGTTGATTTTCTCCATAATTCAAGGATTGTCAGTAGCGTATTTCTCGAATGTAGAATTTGATATGAATGTTTTCGTAATTCGAGGACCGTTAGTGGCGTATTTCTCAAACGTAGGAATATTTGAATTTGATTTCCATGAAAGGAGGTTTTGTGGATCTTCTTGAAGTATTTGATTATCAAGAAGAAAGGGTTTTGATCTATAAATATTCCATGAATTTATTAGGACTTTGAAGATCGTTGATCTCGTTGTGAATATCCCGTGAATTTGTGGGATACTAGAGATGCCTGCTTAAGGAAATATTTGCCCCTTTATATAGGCATAATTCAGGATTTAGGATAAACTAGCTGACTCTAAGAACTCTAATAGAATTTGGATTCTTTTTGTAGAGTCCCACAAGTTTTAGATGTCTACAAATGCCCCCTACTTCAAGGCTTGTCGAGTATAGACTTGATAACTAGTCTTGAAGTACCCATAGAGCTCCTTTCATGGAGATCAAATCCAAATATTCCTACGCTCGAGAAATACACCACTAACGGCCCTCGAATTACGGAGAAATCCATATCAAATCCTACGTTCGAGAAATATGCTACTGACAATCCTCAAATTATGGAAAAAATCAAGAGAAAAGAATCAAGGGAGGAATAGATTTGTACCCACTTTGTTTATCAATAAAAAATATTGTTTCTTCATATTTTTATTTGTGATTGAAGTTTATTTTTCATGAATTAAATCATGCTGCAAACAAACTGGCACGCCTATTGGGACTAAATTTGCTATTTGATTATCAACAATGAGAGGATTTTGATCTCTTTAGGAATATCCCATGAATTTCAGAGATATTGGAGATCTTGATCTTTTTATGAATATCTCATGAATTTATTGGGACTTTGGAGATGCCTCCTTAAGGAAATATTGCCCCTTTATATAGGCATAATTCAGGGTTTAGGGTAAACTAGCTGACTCTAAGAACTCTAACAGAATTCAGATTCTTTTTTTAGAGTCCCACAAATTTTGGATGTCTACAATGACATTGTGTGTGTAGTTCTTATCAGTTTTTTTGGGGAAAAATCAAATTTAAGACCGAGTTAAAATTGTTTCATTACAAAAAGAGCTAGATGATTATGAGTCTATTTTAAATTTTGTTGCCTTAAATGATTGAAAAACTCTCCTGTCAACCCTTTTTGCCCTTCTTATGTGTTTATTTAAGTTAAAATTCTTTATAACATTATTATTTTTTGTTTAATTAAATATTAAGAATAGACACACTCTCACCCTTTAAATACTTTCTACACTACAATGAAATGAAATCACTTGGAGTTCAACCATGTCAAGTGGAGGAGTCAACGCATAAAGCAAAGCTTAAATAGAGTCATCACCCCATCGGGGGTCAGTTACACATCGGAAAATGATGACAAAAAAGACAGGCAATAACTGACTTCTCTTATGAAGCACATACCACTTTATTAAAATATAAAGCACCTCTTTTAATGTCTCAAATACTCGACAACTCTTATTACTATACTATATATCATCATGCTTTGATACAATTTAAATATTATATCCATATATTTTATCTTTAAATGACTTTTAAATACTAAAATATTTTATTTAGTATATTTCTAAATAAGTTTCTTTAAGAATTTCTTTCGGCTTGTCTTAAGGCGTTTAAGAGAGTCGACATAGAAATTGAAATAGAGGGAGCAACATCGCATTTGGCCCATTTTAGCCTTGTTATACCTAATCTCCCTCCCCTCTCCCTCCCCCCTCCCTCCCCCTCTCTCTCTCTCTCTTAATTCTATCTTTACGTGTTGTCAATTTATTTATTTTTACATTAAATTTACCACCAAATTAAGGTGGCACATCTTACTAACACGTCTTTCATTATTTGTAGATTATTATTATTTCAATTTAAGCTTGAATGTTTTCTTTGTTGGATATACTACAAAGCAAAGGAATCTGTGATCCGAGGAAAATGAGAAATGCATAAATTATGGTACTTTTCACTTATTATTTGCTTGTCGTAAAAGGTCAGTATCGCATCTCTTGTATTTTTCATTCTTTGTATGATAAGTACACTTTGAAAGTGTTCTTTATTACATCACTTAGTTGATATTAGTTAATAAAAATAACCAACCTTTGTTTATCACGTAGAATTCCCACATAAAATATAAATTCGGCCAGGAACCACATTTGTGGATCTCTAAAGGAGCCTAACACCTTCTTTTTGAGGTAATTTGAATCCTTACCTAATTTCTGGTGACGTAGACTAATTAACTTGTTATTAATTAGGCTAGAATGGTGCCTTAATGCACCTTAATTCATTAGGTGGCGACTCTTCACTCCTTAAAACATCCTAAAAAAGAGCTGTCATGTTGAATCCCGCTTTTCGCGAGAAAAATAGGGTGCGACAGCATGGCAACTCCGCTGGGGATACTTAGGTCCTAACCATTATTAATTTGTATTTTATGTGGGATTCTATTATTTGTATGAATTTTATTTTTGATGTTTGATTGCTTGTTTTAAACCTCATGATTTATTTTGTACATGTTGTGTTATGTGCCATGTCTATCCCCTTCCCTCTTTTTCCTTGCTATTCGGCTACATATTGTCTTATTTTTCATATTTATTTATTATGTTGATAAATATGTTATTGTATTTCTTGTTGTGTGCTATGTGTTATCACTTTCTATAAAATGTCATTCCACTTATATTTTTCTCCACTTGAAAACCTACTTTTATTTTCTTAACAACGGCTGTGTGGTTGCACGGACATTCCTAAAATATCCTTTGGGAAATGCCTCATGAATCGATCGATCAGTGGTGCGTCGATATTAATGAGATTTACTACTCTCACGTTGTCATCTTGAGGGGACTGCATCATGCAACCACTCTTATTCCTAAAACCTAACCATTTATTCCTTTACTAAGGAATATGCATCTCAAAAGCCTAGGATGTTTTGTTAGAAAGCCTTGCCCTAAGTTCTAAGGGATTGCATAATCTCAAAAAAGAACGCCTCACTACTTATGTGTATTTGGAGAGATAAATATGCCTAAATGTTGTCATTTGCTCTTTGGAGTAGGGTATCCTAACACTTTGTTTTTCAAGTTCAATGGAACCCCAACTTCACGAATTTGAAAAAACACGGTGAACATTGGCAAAGAGCCAAGAAAATGTTTTAGAATTTAGTTTAGTGTTCTTTATGATTTCCTTGTATTTTTCCTTTTAATGAGACAATTTAGTTCAATAAAGTTTTAATTTTTGGAGTTTATGAGAAAATGATATTATTTTATGACATATTTATCTCTCAAAAAACACTACGCCTACCACTGGCTAAAAAAATGCCCGCAAAATAGGAAACATCAAATAACTTGCTTATTATGTGCTATTTTGTTTACTCCTTTCTACCACTAACGTACTAATTTTTAAATATTTGTTGTTTTTATTTTTGTTTTGTCTATCCCAAAAGGTTGATTTGTGCACCCTAGCCTACTACACCCAATCAAAAGGGGTTCCTCCTTCTTCTCCTTCTCTACCTGCAAGTCATAAGGGTAAAGAAGTAATGAGAGATCATCACAATCTAACGGACAAAGATGGCTCTAGCACAGAGGGAGAAAACATTACTGGACAAAATGAAATGATATTGAAAATAGAACAGAGGATCTTGGAGTTACAAGAAGAGTTAGCGTAAGTGCATAACTTAGCCAAATTGTCTCCCACTTTGAATACCCCTCTGGAGCAGCAGATTGACAACCATACCATACCAAAATCGCAGACGCCTATTCCAAGTAACCAAATGCCACCATCTCAATCTCAAACTTCTCAAAATATCTAAAGTCTCCCAAATCCCGTCCCAAACATCCAAAACACACCATATGTGCCTACCCAACACATCTAAGATCCCAAATACTCAACTAATCTATCTCTACAAGAATCTCTAAATCAAAACATCCAAAATATATCTTACCATCATGCATCTGGCAGACATATTCTAAACCCCATAAATATTGAAACCATTCCATATACCTACTCTCAATATACATTTAATTCTTCAGAAAAAGGCCTTACCATGCAATCTATGGTTGAGAGGTTGAGACAATTGGAGAGAAGTAAAGTATTGAGAGGGCTCATCTATGAAAAGTTGTATGTTCATCCTAATATTGATTTATCGGAGGGGTACAAACCTCCAAAATTTATGTTGGGAAGAATGAAAATGTTTATGAGAAGTCTCACTGGGGAGGCTTTAACATGGTATATGGAACAAGATATAAAGAAGTGGGTTGGCTGGATTGACATGGAGCAGTTTAGATTGAATATTAACAAATCTCCTAACTGGTTCTACATGCAGATCTTAAGAAAGAAAAACAAGGTGAGTCTCATTCTAGGATTATGCTATGAGGTGAATGTCTGAGGCTGCTAGAGCTTGGCCCCTAATAGAAGAATCCCAAATGAAAGAATATTTCATTCGCGCTCAAGAGCCACAATACCTTGAGAAAATGATCACTGTTGTTGATAAAAGTTTCGCTAAGATCATCAAGGTGGGGAAAATGTTGGAAGAATATCTTAAGCACGCAAGTATTATTAGTCTGGAATCTTTATAAACTTCACAGTCTGTAAGGACCTTGGAGAATAAGAAAAAGAAAGAGATAGGTGCAGTGATGACAACCCAGCCTTATGAAAGTGTTCTAAGTTACCAAATCCCAACTCTACCACCTTATCCACAAAATCTGATACCGTACCCAACATCTCCTTGACAATTACAACCCCAGTTCTATATAAAACCCCACTATACTAAGAACCTACTCCATATCAAATACACCTATAATTCCAAAGCCCTACCTATCCTATATACAATATCCAACCCACTTAAGCCCAAGCATCCCAAACTTTTTTTAAAACAAATCACCAAGTCAAAGACAACTTTGAAAAGGGATAATTCACACCTTTAGCCGAACCAACCCATAGGCCAATTGTATGAACGACTCAAAAAGGCAGGCTATATCAAGCCCAATCCTGCCATGCCTGTTGATACTAAGTATATGCAGTATCTCTATGATCAGACTTATGCCTATCATTCTGAAATGAAAGGGTATTTTTTAAGGCATGTTTTGCCTTAAAGAACAAGATTCAGAATTTGATCGATTCCAAGGTCATTCAGTTGAAAGATCCAACACTGAATGTGTCGTGACCCAAACCAGGGCCTAGTCATGCTGTTTATCTCTAGTCTACCAAGGATCGGAGACAAATCCCATTAACCTAGCCAATCAGAACACAATACAACTAGTAACAGATAAATTCTAAACATATGACAAGATAATGCTGAGTTTTGAACATATAACAAGATAAAACAGAGTTCCGAACATATAACAAGATAGATAAATCAACTTAATAGGATCTAAGAACCCACAATACCAAGTCCAGCCAAATCTTATCCATAAAAGCCGATAAGAAATCAAACATAAACCAAAGTCAATACATGCCCCTGACAATAGCCAAAAACCTACCAAAATAGTCTAGGACATAAGTAGAGACAAAACCATGAAATGAGGGCCTTCAAGAGAATGGAAGCTCACCACTTCAAAGCTGAATCATAGACAATCCAGAAATCGCCTACCATTGTGCAAGGAAATAAAGGTGTCATTGGACCCTGCATTGCGGGGGGATACAACAGTCAGTGATTGTTAGAAGAGTGAGTGCTAGCATGTAACTCAGGGAAGGGATAAAATAATACCATGATCAATCAATCCAAAATTATTCCAAAACCATATGCACACAATTATATATATATATATATATATACATATACATAATATGTTGGGATGGGGAACAAGGTTTAGCATGAGAGTTAGAACATTACCATGGACTGTGTAGCTTGACCATCATAAAACACCCACAGGCTATATGGGTCCAACCCCCTCTGCTAGATGGGCCCTAGTGCGTGTTAGCCGTATGAACCAGAGATATTATAGAAGGCCGAGGAATTCACGATCCTATGCCATCCACAAAATATGTATCTATAGTGTGTCACAAGCACACGGTCATCAAGACTAACCCTCACACAGAAAAATATGAGTTTCCAGTATCAGTCCCTCAGGACCTCCGCTTTCATGGCTAGCTATACAACCCCCTTTAAGCCCAATTAAAATATTTACATATTTCATTCATTAAACCATGATCATCCATTAAGGCATAAACTATTGGTATCGTCATACCAATATGCTTGCAAACTAATATGATCATGCCATTCTAATTATCATTACTTGGGAGGATCCATGACCCCACAAGCTTTAATTATTTATCCACATGGGAATCCATGAAACCCTAGGTTCAATTATTCATTAGCTTTGCGGAATCCACGACCCCTAAGGTTCAATTTAAAACCATTATGTTTCATTAACCTTCTATATCATGAAACAATTCCAAAAGTAGTTTCAATATGCATATACTTATGTTTCAAAGCCAATTTCATAAAGTTGGGTTGAGGTAATTATGCAAAATCCATATAGGTGGGGGAATCCACGACCTCTATCCCTATTACCATACCCATGAACCCAATTATTTTAAAACTATCAATTCAAAGCATGGAGGATCAATAGAAACCATGGGAAAAGCCATTCAACCATTAACGTCCAAAAGTCCTTAACCTAAACTCAAAACCAACAATAAATCACTTGGATAACAAGTTTAAACACATGCTTTTAGAAAAACAAGTTTTATAAAAAGAGATACATGCTTGAAAGTAATGAGAATTATGGAGGGAAATCACCAATTGGAGCTCTAAAATCCAAATCCTTAAAAACCCTAGCTTGTTCTTGCTTTGGGAATTTGAGAGAGTTTTAGAGCATTTGAAGATTAAGTAATGGGGAGTTATAAGCTCCTTTAGGGTATTTTAGGTCATGGGTTACAAATAGGAAAAACAATAAATGACTCAAGTGCCCTTAAATAAAACATAGGAAAAATTGTCGCTATTCGTTATGGGTCATGTCATGACTCATGCCGACTAGGTACGAGTCGTTGCCTGGAGTTGTAGTTCGGGCAATGAATCAGGGCATCCTTACTGGTATGGTCACGAGTCATACCCTATGACTTGTGACCAGGCCCTATGACTTGGAGAGTCCTATCGTCGTCATAACAGTAGCTTTGGGAACTTATACTGGGTTGCCTACAACTTGCACACGATGAATCGTAATGAGTCATTATGACTCATTTGGTACCAATCATGATCAGGACAGAAACTTAAGAAACCTACACTGGTTTTTCTATGGATGACACTATATGACTCATAAGAGTCTTCACGACTTATTACCAAAGCCATACTTAAGGTGAGCTCAAAACTTAGAAATTTGTAGAGGCAAAAATTTAGGGTGTTACTTTACCCCCCTTTAGGATCATTCGTCCCTTAATGAGGAGTCAAGGCATCTATTAGCATGATTAAAAAATAGAAATGCAATCATAATTCCATTAACAAAGTTAGAAAACAAAGAGAGGAGGAAAATGCATTCCTTAAGCATGATTACTCAACTCGAGGAACAAGAACGGATACTTGGATTTCATGTCCTCTTCAGCCTCCTAAGTAGATTCTTCTACCTTTTGATTCCTCCATAGAACCTTCACCGAAGCCACATTCTTAGTACTCAAATGACAAACTTGTCTATCCAAAATCTCCACCGAAACTTTCTCATAAGACAAGGAATCCAAAATACCAACACTCTCTATAGGCATAATCAAAGAAGGATCACCTACACACTTTTTCAACATCGAAACATGGAAAATGGGATGAATGGAACCCAAACTCGAAGGCAATTCCAATTCATAGGCAACATTACCTACTCTCCTTAAAATCATATATGACCCGACATAGTAGGGCCTGAGATTCCCCGGTTTCCCAAATCTCATCACTCCCTTCATTGGAGATACCTTAAAGACCATCTAATCACCAACCTTGAACTCCAACTCTCTTCACCTCACATCCACATAAGACTTTTGGAAAATCTGAGTAGTCTTAAGCCTATTCCTGATCACCATCACCTTCTCCGTGTCTTCATGATCCAAGTTTAGACCGAACAATCTAGTTTCACTAACCTCAAACCACCTAATAGGAGACCTAAACCTCATACCATAAAGAGCTTTAAAAGGAGCCATCCTAATACTAGAGTGATAACTTTTATTGTATGAAAACTCAATGAGAGGTAAATGATCCACCCAACTACCTCCAAAATCAATCATGTAAGCCCTTAACATATCTTCCAAAGTATGAATGGTCTCGTTTGAGGGTGGAATGTGGTGATAAGGTTCACCCATATGCCCAAGAATTTCTAAAATGAATGCCAAAAGTGAGAAGCAAACTGCGTAGCTTTTTCTAAAATGATGGAAATTGGAGTACCATTCAACTTGACGATCTCCTGAATGAAATGCTTAGCATAGTCCTCTCCATAATAGGTAGTCCTTACAGGAAAGAAGTAAGCAGACTTAGTCATCCTATCCATGATGACCCAAATGTAATCAAACGGATTGTGAGATCGTAGAAGACTAGTAATAAAATCTATGTTGATTATTTCCCACTTCCACATAGGTAACTCTATCTCTTGAGATATATCGCCCGACCTCAAGTGCTCGACTTTCACTTATCGACAAACCATGTATTTTTCCATAAAATTAGCCACATCTCTCTTTATATTGCTCCACCAATAAATCTCCTTCAAATCATGATACATCTTTATCGAACCAGGATGATCTGTATACCTCGACTCATGAGCCTCAATCAAAATCTTTTCTCATCGCCCATCAATATCAGGAACACATAATCTACCATGGTACCTTAAGATACCATCACCCCAATCTCAAAAACCATAACCTTCTGCTAGCCCACATCAACCTTAATCTGCATCAAGATAGAACCCAAAGCCTGTTTCTCCTTCACCTTAGCACCAAGAGATGACTTCACCACCTCTTGAACAATCACACCTTCATCTTTTGAATCCTAAAGATGAACTCCTAAGTTAGCCAACCGGTGAATATCCTTCACCAACCCTCTTTTATTCTTATCCATATGAGATAAACCCCCAATAGACCTACTTGCTAAGAGCATCAACAACCATATTAGCTTTACCTAGGTGATAGTGAAGACTCATATCATAGTCCTTGAGCAACTCAAGCCATTACTTTTGTATAAGATTCAACTCCTTCTAGGTGAACACATACTGTAAGCTCTTACGGTCTAAAATGATATCAACATGCACTCCATACAAATAGTGATGCCAAATCTTCTACGTAAATACCATGATTGCCAACTCTAGATCATGAGTCAGATAATTTCTTTCATAAACCTTTAACTGCCTAGAAGAATAAGCCATAACCTTACCATTCTACATCAATACACAACCCAATCCCATATCGGATGCATCATAGTACACAAAAATACCATCAGTAACCTCAGAAAGAGTCAAAACTAGCTCATAAGTCAACTTATCCTTCAACTTCTCAAAACTACCTTCACAAGAATTGGACCACAAAAACTTTATCTTTTCCTAAGTTAACTTAGTCAACGGAGCAGCAATAAAAGAGAAGCTCTAAACAAATCTCCTATAATATCCGGCCAAGTCCAAGAAGCTCTGATTGTTGGTTAGAGTTGTGGGTCTAGGCCACTTCTTCAACGCCTCAACTTTTTGTGGATCCACTATGCTCCCCTTGCTAGAAACAACATGACTAAGAAAGGTCACAATATTAAATAAAAAATCATACTTTGAGAACTTGGCATACAATCGCTGATCCTTAAGAGTCTGTAATACTATTTGGAGTTAGTTGGAATAGTCCTTCTCACTCTTAGAATACACCTAGTTATCGTCAATGAACACAATAAAAAAATCAAAAAACTGTCTGAATACCCGATTCATAAAATCCATGAATGCATCCAGAGCATTAGTCAATCCGAATAACATAACTAGGAACTCGTAATGACCATATCGGTTTCAAAAAATAGTCGTAGGGATATCCGCCTCCCTAATCATCAATTGATGATCTAGATCAAAGGTCAATCTTAGAGAAGCACCTAGCACCCTGAAGCTGGTCAAAGAGATCATCAATCCTAGAAAGAGGATACTTATTCTTCACCGTTACCTTATTCAACTGCTGATAGTCTTTCCACATCCTAAGAGACCCATCCACCAATATTGTGCATGAAAAGCATAGTAGCACCTCATAGAGAGACACTAGGATGGATGAAACCCTTATCAAGAAGATCCTTTAACTGATCCTTAAGTTCTTTCAACTCAACTGGAGCTATTCTATAAGAAGTGATAGAGATTAGATGGGTATCTGATAGAATATCAATCCCAAAGTCTATTTCCCTATCATAAGGAATACTAAGAAGGTCATCGAGAAATACTTTAGGAAACCTCTTAACCACAGGGATAGATTGAAAAGTGTGACCCTCAGAACTAGAATCCTTAACCCAAACCAGATGATATAAGCACCCTTTGGAAATCAACTTATGGTCTCTATGATAGGAAATGAACATTCTTTTAGGAACAAAGGAACTTTCCTCCAATTCTATTATCGGTTTATTTGGAAATTGGAAATTGACGTTACGTGTCTGATAATCTAGAGAAGCGTAGCACGAATGAAGCCAATCCATCCCTAAGATCACATCAAAGTCTACCATATCCAACTCTATCAGACCCACCAATGTCTCTTTACCACAGATAGATACCACATAACCCCTAAAAATCTTTCTAACCATAATAGAATTACCCACCGGTGTAGCCACAGAGAAGGGACTGAAGATACTCTTGATACATAAACCAAAATAAATAGCCATATAAAAGGTTACATATGAAAGGGTGGACCCCAAGTCAAGACGACAATATACATCACGAGAGAAAAGTTTCAACATACCAGTGATAACATCGGAGATACCTCAGATTCCCGATGAGTGGTAAGAGCATAACGATGATTTTGACTAGTGTCGGTAGCAAAAGTAGCACCCTTTGGTGTAGAATCTGATAAAGTAGCAATAAAAACCTTATTAGCTCCAGAAACAACCTTAACTAGATAGTGTCACTGCAGATTCCTCAAGTGACCATAATTATAACACATATTCCTCCCTTTATCACACTGACCACGATGCATATGCCCATAAAATCTGCAAGGAGGATAAGGTGGGTCTGATGGGCTCCACTATCCTAAGACTAGGCACCTGTCCTTAAATCCACTGTTAATATAAAAGTGATGATCACCAGGCGACTTAGGATATAGGGAACTACCCATAGAATATGAACTAGAGTTTCCCCAATTCTCTTCTTGATCCACTGCCTACAATGTCTACAACTTTTTTACTAGCCTTCACCCTATTTTGAATGTCTGAACTTCTTATTCTGCCTCTCTCCCATTTTTGTTTGTTTCTTCTTTTCATCTTGAACCTTTTGCATATACACTACAAGCCTAGAAATGTCCATGTCATTATTCAACATTGCAGCCTTACACTTTAGTACAAAGTCTGGAGACAAACCCAAGGCAAACTTCTTCATTCTCGCCCTCATACTAGACACAATCTCTAGGGTATAACGAGACAATAGGTGAAATTTCAAAGCATACTCCTTCACAGTCATCCTTCCTTGCTTAAAATTCACAAACTCCTAGGCCTTAGCCTCCCTCAATTCCCAAGGAAAAAAATAATTGAGGAAACCACATGAAAAATCCTCCCACATAGCCCGCTGAGCATCATCACCACTCACTACTCCCACTCTTCATACCACTGATATGCCATATCCTTCAACTGATATACGGAAAACTCCATACCCTCAACATCAGTAACATACATCACCCTGAATATCTTCTCCATTTTATTGACAAAATCTTGAGGATCATCCTCGACCTTAAAGCCTATAAAAGTGGAAAGATTTAACCTCATAAAATAATAAACTCTAGTAATCTCAGAAGATGGCACAACAGAACTAACACGGTCAGGCTAATGAGACTAAGAAGTCACGACCTGGGTCAACAAATGAATTGATTAACAGAATTTGTATTAGAAATGTCTCCTTGGGGCGGTGGGGTATGAACATCATTATCTTGAGAAGCCCGAGAAGGACTGGTAGGGATTTTTAGAACTTAATATGGGCAGTCAGGAGTAGGGAACCTAGACCGGGTCTGTGCTCCTTAAGTAGAATGAGTTCTATTCACATTGTCCTCAGGTGGGACAAAGGAGTCTCCACGAGCATCAGATCTTTGGGGAGACATGATCTGTAATATGAACAAATGGATTTAGAGGATATTTCAATGATCTAGACTCTAACCCAATTCTTACAATAATAAATATGAGTGCAATTGAAATTCCTGGGGAGTCATACATTTGTGTATTGATAAGACCATTTATTATTTCTTGAAGCTCAATCTCTCCCCCGAATGGACCATATAGCCAAGAAAAACCATGAACCAAAATAGAAAGGACAACCAAGAAATAGAACACAAGAAAGAAAAGCATTTCTAAATGCCTTGCAGCCTCTCCGTTATAAATGTGGCGCACTACATACTCATAAAAGAGACTCTACTTGACATGACTTTGTGGACACCCAATGACCATGAACCTAGGCTCTGATACCAAGATTATCATGACTCAAACCCAGGCCTAGTCGTGAAAGGTATCTCATTTACACAAAGGAACGGAGACCACCCCCATTAATCTAAACAGCCAAAACAAAATACAACTAGCAACGGATGAATTCCGAACATATAACAAGATAGAGCTGAGTTTCAAATATGTAACAAGATAGAATAGAGTTTTGAACATATAACAAGATATAACTGATTTTCAAATATATAACAAGATAGGTAAATCAACTGAATATGATCTAAGAGTCCACAATACAAAATCCACCCAGATCCTATCCACAAAGCCCCTAGGAAATAAAATATCAACCAAAGTTGGGAGATGCCCCTTACCATAGACAAAAACCCATCGAAATAGTCTAAAACATTAGTAAATACATGACCATAAAATAAGGGTTTTTTGAAGAATAGAAGCTCATCACTTCAAAGCTGACTCTCGGACAATCTAGAAATTACCTACCACTGCGCAAGGTAACAAAAGTGTCTCTGGAACCTGCATTGCATGGGGATACAACGTCCGAAAACGATTAGTGGGGTGAGAGCTAGAATGTAACTCATGGGAGAGATAATATATATATATATAATATGCCGGGATAGAGAAAAAGGTTTAGTATGAGAGTTAAATATTTAACCTGGACTGTGTAGCTCTAACCTTCCTAAAGGCACCCATGGGCTATATGGGTTCAACTCTCCCTGCTGAAAGGGCCCAATGTGTGTTAGCTACATAAACCAGAGATATCCAACAAAGACCAGGAAATTCCCTGTCCCCACGCTAATTAAGGATGCATGTATATATCCATAGTGTGATATATATATATATATAATATGCCGAGATAAGGGAAAAAGTTTAGTATGAGCGTTAAAAATTTAACCTGGACTGTATAGCTCTAACCTTCCTAAAGGCACTCATGGCCTATATGGGTTAAGCTCTCCCTGATGAAAGGGCCAATATGTGTTAGCTATACAAACCAGAGATGTCCAAGGAAGACCAACAAATTCCCTATCCCTACCTCAATCCAGGATGCATATATATATTGATAGTGTGAATTATGCACACGTTCATCAAGATCTCACACTGATAAATATGGTTTCCAATTTCGTCTTCTCTAGGACTCACACCTTCATAGTGAGCTACACAAACCCTATTAATCCCAATTAAAATATTTTAACACAACCTAACCATTTAGCCAAGGAATTATCCATTAAGGCATATATCATAGGTGTCATCATACCATCATGCTTACAAGCTAATAACTATGCCATTCCAATTCCATCAATCTTAAGGGAATGCCACGACCTTCTTTAGTTTATTAAATCAAGTTAGGGGAATGCTACGACCCCCTACCTTCCACTTTGAACCCAAAAACCATGGCCAACAGGGCCTTTAAAAAAACTATTTTGTCCGTTTAACCATTTATGCAATGCATTAGTTTAGGGGAGTAAGCCAAATCATGTGATTATCCATATTTCAAAGCAAATTATGCAAGTAGTTTGAGGGAACACAATTTCCAAAACCAAATTCCAAACCAAAATTTCCATACCCATGCACCCTAACAATTTAAAAATGCATAAATAAAGCATAGACAAATGCATTATAGCCATGAATATCTAATTCAAGTAACCATCATTCCAAAACCCTCAGCCCAAATCAATTCCATATTCAAATCCATATGGATAATAATAAAACCCTTGCCTTTAGAGAAAAAAAGTTTAAGGGAAGAGATTACATGTCTGAAAGTATCATAATTATGGAGAGAAATCACCAATTTAAGCTCTAAAGGCCAAATCCTTACAAACCCTAGCTGTCCTTGCTTGGAGAATTAGAGAGATTTTAAGAGTAGTTTAAGATTGAGTAATGGATATTTATGGGGTCCCTTAGGATATATTAGGCCATGGGTTGTAATTGGGGAAAGAGGGAATTGACCAAAGTGCCTTTCATTAAAACATAGGAAAAAAAGTCGCCCATTAAGGGTCACTTAATGACTCATAACCTCTGGGTACGAGTTGTTGCCTGGACTCATAGTCTGGGAAGTGACTCAGGACAGACTTCACTAGTTTAATTACGAGTCGCACCTTATGACTCATGACCAGACCTTACAACTCGTAAGGGTCCAATTGTGTGATCAATAAAAAATTGGGCATTCCTCACTGGTTTTCTTACGACTTGATACTTATGGCTCGTAATGAGTTTTCATGACTTGTGAGGTCCATGTCATACTCAAGATAGAAAATTTATCTACTCCAGTAGTTCAGAAATGAGTCCCTCCCTAAGACTCGTGAGGTGCCAGTCGTAGCCCGGACAGTGACCTCAAAACTCAAAAATTTTAGAGGCAAAAATTTGGGGTGTTACAGTGCTCCTCCCACTGGCTTCCAAAATCCTTAACACAGGCTCAGAGTATATCCTCAAGCACCTAAATACTCCACTCAAACTAACCATCTATCTGCGGATGAAAGGTTTTACTAAGGTCCACCTGAGAACCCAACTCCTCCTGAAAAACTCTCCAAACGCTGGAAGTGAACATAAAATACTGGTCCGAAATAATAGATTAAGGCACACCATACAAAAGAACTATCTATACCACATAGATGCGAGCTAACATCTCTGCACTCTCTAGCACATAGATGTAAGCTAATATCTCGGCACTGAAGGACATCTAAATTGAAAGTAAATGTTCCAACTTAGTCAACCGGTCTATAATGACCCAAATGCCAATGAAACCACTGGAGGTGCAAGGAAAACCACTCATGAAATTATTGGTAATCTGCTCTTATTTCCACTCGAGAATAGGCAATCTCTAAATCAATCCACTTGGTCGCTGATGCTCGACATTCATCTATTGACAACAAAGGCAATGAGCTACATAGTTTGGCATATCTCTCTACATTCCACTCCAACAATAGTGTTGTCTCAAGCATATGAAATTACACGACCCTTCTGCATTACTACACAATACAAACCAATACCTGAAACATCATAATACATGGAGAATCCCTCACCCTTAACAGGAAGAGGTAAAATAGGAGCTAAAGTGAGAAAATTCTTTATCTTTCTAAAGCTCGACTCAGACTCCTCGGACCATAAAAAAGGAACCTCCTTCTAAGTCAATCTGATCATATGTACTGAAATAGTAGCAAAACCCTTGATGGAGCGTCTATAATAATCGGCCCAACCAATAAAGCAACGCACCTCAGTCAGAGATGTAAGCCTATCCCAATCATAAATAGCCTCAATCTTTGTCGGGTCTACCATAATACCATCCTTAGACACCACATGCCCAAGGAAAGTCATCGACTTAAGCTAAAATTTGCACTTAGAGAACTTGGCAAAAAGCACATGATCTCTCAAAGTTTTGAGCACAATCCTTAAATACTGCACATGCTCCTCTCTACTTCTCAAATACACAAAGATGTCATCAATGAACATAATAACGAAGGAATCCAGATAAGGCTTGAACACTCGGTTCATTAAATCCATAAATTTAGTTTGGGCATTAGTCAATCTAAAAGTCATCAGAAGAAACTCATAATGACAATAACGGGTCCTAAAAACTATCTTTGGAATATTCTCAGCCTGAATCCTCAATTGATGGTAACCAAACCTCAAATCAATCTTAGAAAAGACCACCACATCTTGAAGATAGTAAACCAAATCATCAATGTGAGGCATAGGATAACGGTTCTTCACCGTCACCTTATCAAGCTACCTATAATCAATATACATATGCATGAAGCCATCCTTCTTTTTTACAAACAAGACAGGAGCTCCATAAGGAGACATACTCTATCTAATAAAACCCTTACCAAGAAGATCATAAAGCTGAGAGTTCAGCTTCTTATACTCGACAGGAGCCATTTAATAAGGTTCCATAGAAATAGCTTAGGTACCAGAATCAAGATCAATAAAAAACTCAATCTCATAGGCAGGGGGAATATTAGGCAGGTCGGTAGGGAGCATGATACAAGTGAAAGTGCATCATGGCCACGATTTAGAAACGAAGAAGAATATTGCGACCCCCTATGAGGAGACCAGAAGAATGAGACTACTTTGTTATGTTTTGGGCTTTGGGTCACTTTTCATCCCATTTTGTAATAAATAGCCCATGGCTATAAGTAGTTACTTTTGTTTCATTTTTAGGTAGATGATTTTGGATATATTTTGAATAAACTTGATAGTGTTATGTAGAAACTTATTGGGAGTTTCTTTGGTTGTTTAGAAATATGGGTTCTTGGGATCTATTCTCGTTTGTGTCCTCGTAAGAGGTTGGTGTTTTCGGTAATTGATAGGAAGGTCTAGGGTTTAGTATACCTTTGGTTGTCCTCGCGTTATCAATTTATGCCAATCTATCTATCCTTTATGTTATTGTTTCATTTTTCTTTATTTGTTCTTGTTTCATGTTTGTCTCCATTATTGTTTTTAACGTCTTATATCATTTGGTATCAAAGCCTAGCTTAGAATCATTCTCACGATTCTAGTCTTGGGTCTCGTTGTGTTGGAAAAATTGAAAATCCAAAAAAAAATTCACTATTCACGTTTTTGCCTTTAGGTAAAATTTTGAGTCTTTGATTTTGTTGATTTTCTTGTGTTTTAGTATTATATTCTTGTTAACTAACACCATTATAATCTAAACCTTGAATTTGAGCTCAATCGGAGGTGAATCGAAGGGTCTACCATTGTTGAGAAGCTCAAGTTTGAAGGTTGAATGTGGAGCTAAAATATGGAATTTTTGGTTGAGAATATGAGGAAATTGATTCTTGTAACGTGTTTAGAAGTTTGAAAATAGCCCAAGTTCAAAATTTCACCGCATTTTGAGCAAGGGTTGAAGATTTAGAGCATTTTGAAGTAGTTGGTGTTCTTGAGTAATCTTGGAGAAATTCAAATCTTCAAGGGGAATTTTCTTCAAAAGGTGGTTATTTGATCCTCAAAAGTGAAGAAAAAGGTGTACAAAAGTTTTTGTACAAGTACTTAAAGAATATTCCACAAGAGAGTACAAGGGGAGACCACTTAGAGGGCTAAAGGGTTATTTCAAGAGAGAGGGGTGGGTGACCTGCCTTGCATCTACGTTCAAGATGCTCTTGATCTGCTCCAGCAGGTCCAAAGCACCTAAAAACAGTAGGGGGAGGTCCTTCTGCATCCAAGGTGTGATGGACATGCACCACACCTTCTGAATCAACTCCCCAAATGCACGTCAACACAGAACACCTCAAATTGAGCGCAAATCAACCCCAACACATCCCGAACACAATTCGACACTTCTTCAATATCAATTCAACTTCTAAAACACTTCTCATCACTTAAAAACTCCATTAAATAAGGTTCAAACACATAGATTTTATCACTTAATTCCTATTTTCATTTCTTTGATTCTTGAAACTAATTAACAACTAAACCGTAATCTACTTAGTTGTTCAATTAGTTCTCGTTTGCTCTTCTTTTGTGTATTCTCTTCTTGTATATTTTCCTTATTTTATCTTTCTTTTCTTAGTTTAGCATGTTAAATTCAAGTTCTTCAATTCCTTCACTTCTTAATAGAGTCATATACGTTAAGCAACGAAGACCAACAAGTTGAGCTAAATTGTGAACCAAACCAAACACTTGGATTGAGAGTGTTAATTCCATTAACTTTAACCTTTTTTCTAGTTGTGTTTGAGTGTCTAGTTGATAGGTACTATGGAAGAGGATGATGAAATCCAACCTACTTCAAGCGGGGAAAGCTTTGACACCTTGGTCGAGGCAATAATGGGAATGCGGCAAGATATGAATGAGAAGTTATCCATTTTGGAGGAGAGAGTGATAAATTTAGATGAAAGGATGGTGAGTGTGGAAGGAAACCATAATTCTTCCAATGCTACTACTCAACTCCACCTCCGAGCATCCTCAAGTGCGCAAGTTCAAGAGACTTCGGCTACCATCTCTCCTAGAACTCTCCACCATATGTTCTACCCTCCACCACAAGTAAGTGCTCCCTTGCCTACCACTACTATTACTGACCAAACTCCACGACATGTAGCCCGACCACTACAATTCAACCAACAAACGCCCTAAAATACTACCCAAGCCCCCCAAATCCTCACTCCACCCTATAAAACACCCCCAATTCAAGTTCCAAACTACCAAATTCCCCAAGGATTGAACCCACAAGGCCTCAATCCACCCTACTACCCACCCTATCAAGTACCCTAAATCCAAATACCACACTACCAAAGGCCACCAAATTCAAATCCACCCTATTAATCTCCACTTAACCAAATGACACCACACCAAATGCCACCAAACCAAGCTGTTGGAGTTCAAGGAGAGTTTGTAGGACATGCTGAAAGAGGTTATGGATATGGTGCACAAGGGCATGTCCCAAGAGGCCAAGGTGGATATGGAGGTCATGATATGGGTCTCAATTCTACCAAAGTCACTCTTCCTAGATTTCATAGAGGTAGTGATCCTGAAGGATACCTCAAATGGGAGTCACAATGTGATAGGATCTTCCAAGCTAATGGATTGATCGATATTAAGAAGAAGACATATGTCATTGCTCAATTTAAAGGATATGCTTTGACTTGATGGGAATCGGCTAAGAGAACACAAGGGATCCATCATGGAGGTCAATATCCACCATGAGATATTATGAAGGCCCTTATGAGAGCCAAGTATGTACCAGAGAGATATAGACAAGGGTTTCTTGCCAAGTTGTACAATTTAAGACAAGAATACAAGAATGTTGAAGCATACTATGATGAATTTCAAAATCTACTCTTGAACCTTGATTACAACGAGGATGAAGAGCACACCAAGATCCGATTTAAGGTAGGATTGAATCAAGAGATTGACTTTTGGATGTCAATACACAAGTTTGTCTGGATGGATGATCTTTTAGAATCGGCTATTGATGTTGAGAGAGATAACAAGTTGGAGAAGGAGGCAACTAAGCCTAAGGTGGGGAATAAATTACCCTCCAATTGGAGTCAAGGCTCTGACTTTAAGAAGACTTTTGAGAAGAAGACCATTGAGAAGAGTTCTCCAAAGTATCCACCTAGATAAAGAGGTAATCCTAATCTTAAGGGTACTCAATGCTTTAAATGTCAAGGATGGGGTCACTGAATGAGTGAGTGTCCAAAAAGACGAGCCTTCATACTTTGAGAAGGTGATATATACTATAAAGATGAAGTGGAGAAGGAGGAAGGAGTTGGTGATCTTGATAAAAATGTGGAGATTGATATGAATCCATGTGATGGGGATCTTACCATTTTAAATTTTCTAGCCAATAAAGTGTTGATGGAGGAAATTTGGCCTCAAGAAGGTGAGCTTAGCATTCCACTTTACATGGCTACACATGTTATGCTCCCTACCACTTATAAGAACTCACCGGAATTCCTTGATCTTGAACATGATGAACCCTTGAATTTAAGGACAAATTCTCTTCAAGAAGGATAGGATGATATAAGTGAAAGTGCATCATGGCCACGATTTAGGGACGAAGAGGAATAATGCGATCGGAAGAATGAAGACTACTTTGTTATGTTTTGGGATTTGGGTCACTTTTAAGCCTAATAGCTTTTAGGGTCACTTTTGGGTCCATTATGTAATAAATAGCCCATGACTATAATAGCTAGTTTTCTTTCATTTTTAGGTAGATAATTTTGGATATGTTTTGAATACACTTAAGAGTATTTTGTAGAAACTTGTTGGGAGTTTCTTTGGTTGTTTAGGAACGTGGGTGCTCGGGAATCCATTCTCATTTGTGTCCTCGTAAGAGGTTGGTGTTGCCGGTGATTTATAGGAAGGTCTAGGGTTTAGTATATCCTTGGTTGTCCTCTCGTTATCAGTTTATGCCAATCTATCTATACTTTACGTTATTGTTTTGTTTTTCTTTGTTTGTTCTTGTTTCGTGTTTGTTTCCAATTTTGTGTTTTACGTCTCGTATTAGAACACATCAGGAAACTCACAAACTATAGGAATATAGTCAAGCGATGGACTCTCCATACTAACAATATGAACATAAGTGAGATAAGACTGGCAACCCCTCAAAATAAGCCTTCTAGGACACATATAAGAAATAATCCCCATTGACTCGCAACTAACAACTCCCTGCCACACGACTGGGGTTATACCGGACATGGCTAAGGTAATGGTCTGGGAAAAATAATCCATGAATGCATGATAGTGGGATAACCAGTAATGCCTAGAATTACATCAAAATCCAGCATATACAGAATAATAAGGTCAACATGAGTATCAATATCACTATAAGTCACAACACATGATCTGAAAACCTGATTTACTATTAAAGAATCACCCATGGGAGTAGATACACGTAATGACATGGATAACAAATCCCAACATAACTCTAATCGTGGAGCATAATAATAAAATATATAAGAATAAGTGGATCCTGGTTCAAATAAAGTAAGGACCAATTAACGGCACACCAAAATTGCACCTGTAACAATAGCATCCGAAGACCCAGCCTCTGGTCTAGTAGGTACTATATATAACTAACCACGCCCACCACCTGGCTGGGCTCCTAACCGACCTCCTATCTTGCTTGCTTGAGAACCACCTCGAGCACCCTGGGGACTACCCCTACGACCCTAATAACCACCTTTAGATGAGGGATAAACTGATGTAATAGGGTAATACTCTAAGTTGAAGCAGCAATCGCTCCACGACTAAGTCAATCTCGCAAATAGTGGACATGTGCTTCAAAACTATAGCATGTCACCTGAGATGACCAGAACCAGAGGATCTGAATGACCTAAAATAGCCAATAAGACTAGAACTTGTCGATACCCTGACTAGGGTGATCACTAAAACTAGACAGACCTCCATCAGTAATCTGAAAAACTTCCTGAATAGGCCAGCTGGGATGACTCTAAGGCTGATAGGATGTATACGTGGAATATTAACCATGAGAACTACTACCATTGAATCAAGAACTACTACGTCTCTTAATAAAACCACCCTAATATCTAGGTCTATTATCGCTGTCCCTACGATCCTCACGATGCATCTCCTCCATCACCTTAGCGTGATCAGAAACCTTAACAAAAGACCTACCTGCAACAACCAAACTCTGAGTAGACATACAAAGAGAAAGTTTCAACCCTCTAATAAAGTAATGAACTCTCTCATACACAGTATCCAGAATACAAGTGGCATACCTAGATAACTCATAAAAATGAGCCTCAAACTTTGACACCGTCATGGAACCCTGCTCCAATCTAGAGAACTAATCTCTCAGACAATCTTTAAGGCTGCGAGGCATATAATTCTCCAAGAACATCTTGGAGAACTAAGCCTATGTCAAAGGAGAAGATCCAACTGGCCTATAATCAATATAACCTCTCCACTAATGTCGAGTAACCAAGTCCAACTGAAATATAGTGTAATCCACACCACGAGTCTCAACAAGGCCTAAATTATGGAGTCTATCCTCACAAGCAATTAAAAATTCATATACATCCTCACTCGGTGCACCAGAAAACCTAGGTAGAGCTAATCTAAAAAATATACCCAACATCTTTTGCTCCTTAATAGACATAGTAGGTTGTGTAACTACAGGCTAAGTAACTACCGTTTGAGAAACCACTAGTGTAGGAGGGACCACAACTCCGGGAGCCTCAGTTACAGGTTGCGGCCCCACCTCCATACCACTTTGATCTATAGACTGTACACCATCAGATGGCGCACCACCAACTATCCCCTAAAAGATGAACCAAAGCATCACTGATCACTAAAGAAGAAATAAACCATGGTGGACCATGGACTAGTTCCTGGCCCACCACTGGCTGAGGCGGAAGAATCTCTGTCTCAAGAGCAGGAACAGGGTCTAGTGGAGGACCCCTTTCTTGGCCCCTAGCTGGGGACACATATTGTGGTTGATCACGACCTATGGGCCATCCATGAATAGGTGAAGGATCCCTAGGCTCGATCTCGATGCCCTTATCTCGAGTAGCGGTAGCACGTGTCCTAGCCATCTGTGATAGAGTGATGTCAAAAGAAGAGAAAAACTCCTAACAACATCCCATAGCTTTCTGAAAAAGAAAGAAGGCGTCATCGTCCCGATCCGTAGGACTCTACTAGATATTTGCAATTTTACCAATAATACCGTTGTAGCCTAGGCTCTTATACTAATTTATCACGACCTGATTTACGAGTCATAATGACACCTACTCTATCCCGCCGATAGGTAAGACAAACCATTATCCAAAGATAAAAAAATAGGTTAAATTGGTGTGAAAATGACCAACATAGGGTGAATTCAATAATACAAATGTAAATAAGCAACACATTTGAAATAGGTAAAGATAGCCAATTCATAGAAAAACCATCCCACGACTTGGTAGAGCCAGTATAAGAGCATCAAGTCATAATACAACTTAAATTCTAGAATATTCAATAACATTTGTCTCAAAAGAAAATACTGAACATAAAAGATAGAAGGAAATAGGCGACTCTGGCTCTAAGAGCTCACCCTATCTCTGAAAATCAACACAACGCGAATGTCGATTAATAGCAGCAACTAGTACTCGGATCTGAACCAAAAAGGTACAATATTATAGTATGAATACCAAAACAATGGGTACTTAGTAGGCATCATCGGCCAACTAAGCTAAATCATGATATAAGTATGATAAAATGCAAGATTCATAACTAAGTTAAGGTAGAGATGAACCTGAATCAACTCCAGTATCGCTTTGCATAAATAATTAAATAAAAAAGAGATACAACATAACATAAGACATTAAAACATGCAATCATAACTATAGAATTGGACCCCGTATATCAATTAATGCAAAAATTTAAATAACCTATCTCAAGCCCTATAAGACTGGAAGGTAGAAACAAGATAGACTAACCCACCACCATTATTCATCAACTCTCATTAGTCATCAACTAATCCATTCATATCATGCCACATTATAATTATTTCCTTATTTTTCAATCTCACACCCCGTTATCATCATATCACAATAAGTATCTCATCATAGTATAATAAGAATATCCAAACTTGAACTGATATGGATATTCAAAAATATCATTATAAATACCATAATAAACATCATTCTCCATAGCATCATCAATATCATACATATCATAGCCATCTTTCGGACTTATATTAAGAATCAATAATCAATATTATCAATATTATTCGAACTCAAATTGGTATTTGTATAGCATAAGCAATATCCAAAATCGAACCAATAAGTATATATATATATAGATATATATCATCATTATCATGGCCAATAGCGTTATCATTAGAGTATTCAATAGAATAACCGCTATCATGATAACTAATGACAATAGAAGCATGATCTCTAGCGTAATTAATGGCATAATCGCTAATATAATCATCAAGCCTAATATTTGGCATAGTCAATAGCATGATTGCAATATAATTAATAAGCATAGCCTTAGGTATAATCAATAGCATGATCGCCAATATAACCAATAACTTAGTCAATGGCATACACGATAGCCCAATCAATAGCCTAATCAATGGCTTAATCAATCTTATAATCAAAGGCTTATTCAATAGCATGGACAATTAGCTCATCATCCACTTGATTAATAAGTCATTCATAGCATAATCACTAAGCATTACTTCCAACATCAACCAATCTAACCAACAAGTAGAAAGACATTTTAAATCACCATAAATAAATATTTCATAGATATTAACAAGTGTATAAAAGGTCTTCAACAACTATCACAAGTCTTTACTTAAGGTACGTCAAGAACCCACTTCTAAATCCCCGAAATACTTTACCAAGCAACATTTACCTCGGACTAGGCTAAGATATCTAAATCCATCATTAGATATTGAACAACCCAACACTAGCCCTAGGATAGTAATCTCTCATAATAGAGAGAAACTAAGTCCATTCCACCTAACAAAAGTCAAATAGGGTCAATTCTACCATAAACTCAAGTGACTAAGGCAATCTTCTCATCAGAAGGGTAACTAAAGCATTTCCAACCTAAGAATAAGCCTACAAGGTCAACTTTACCTAAGGTATGGTTAATATGGCTATTCATGCCCAAATGATATTCAAAATGGCCTAAATAATCCATCTAATCCCAAGTATTGCAATTTATCACATTAATACATAAATCCCATCGCAAATATAACACAATATCATAAACATACTATGAATTAGATCAATCTAATAAGGGGTGAAATCTATCCTACCTAGACGCCGAAGAAAGCTCAAAAGATCTGCTAAATCATCGCTTTTCCCTTTCAAAAAACATTCGCAAGATGAAAATCTATCAAAACCATATTCTACTCATCAAACGAGAATAACAATACCCATATTGAACCACTGTGCTTTAGGTCTAAAGATCAAACCAAAATCCCATGTGGATCCTACTTACGAAAATTGCACTTTCAAAACAAGCCCAACATTTTCTCATGCTCAAGGAATCATTACCCTAAAAATAGATAAAATCGAGCCAATTTAGGGCTAAAATCAAGCCTCCAAGGTTTTGGAATTTTTAAATAAGAAATGAGAAAATCCACTATGAAAAGGGTGAAATCTTACCAAGAATCGGAAGATAATCGCATAAATAAGTGTTAGACAAGCTCCTAAATCACCCACAAGCTTTAATTTCAAGATATCTCACTCCATAGGGTATTAGATCTCTTGAAATGGATGAAGAATGAGGAAAATCGTGCAAAGAGGGTCTATTTATACCCATACCGGGTCCTCAAATTTTACTGTCACAACTTAATGTTCACGATTATCAAATCTTGTGAATGCACCAGTGAATCGCGATGCGACAAGCCACCGCAATCGCGACACTTGGTGACTGCCAAGGGTATCGCGATTGCGGCCCCTAGCTCACGATTATGATGCATAAGATACAACTGAGACTTGGATTCATTTGAAATTCATTCGGAATCCAGTATATGCCAAGCCCTTGAGATTCATTCTAAATCTTGCATACGCAAATGAACTATGCAACTATACCAAATTCGATGTTCCAAACTTAGTGGCAGATTAAAAAAATTTCATTCGAGGTCATTTTGGTGAAATATGGGTCCCACACCCGAGTTTTTAATTTCTTAACTTTTCGACTAATAGGTCGAAATAAGTCTGGGTGCCTCGGGAATCGAACCAAGAGTCCTTCTATTTAAAATCGATATTATGGAGCTGCTGGAACAGTCAAAATTTTCTTTCGAGGTCATTTCTCTAAAGTTTTTTTCCAGTGGTCATTTGGAACTAGTGAAGATTTCAAAATAGGAAAATAACTCTAAAAACTAAATGAATTACTCGGTAACCGAACTGTCAGTTCCAGCAAGTCATAAATGACTTGGAGCAACTATAAAAAAGTTCTAACGGTGAAAATAAGTTGAAATATAAACAATAACCTGAAAGGTTATTACAATTATCTCAAACTCAATTAACGTTAGTAAATAATAAGCAAAGAATAGCTAAAAACTGGTGTTTGTAGACTATCATCAATACCCCACACTTAAACCATTACTTGTCCTCAAGCACTCAAACTACACTTGAAAGAAGGGATGACCATTAGACAATTCTTCCTAACTTAGCATGCCAAGAATATTTAAAACAATTAATGCACCTGTCCATAATTACCTAGCCTCATGACTTGACTCACAAGAACTTTTAACCGTCTCGCTCATTTAATCCATGAGAGGAGCCAAGGAATATACCATACCTTCTGCAAATCTTGTGCCCCTCACATATCCCAAACACATAAAATTTAAGATAATTAGGGACTCAATATGGAAAGAATTTATGTTCTCTCACATAAACAAAGTTCATATGCCATAAAAGATATACCATAGTCTTAGTCTTGGCCTTGGTGTAATGCTTAACTAATTCAAGCTCATTCTATCTAAGATCAAGCAAGACGTAGTTTGGTTGTAACATAATCTAGGTGATGAGTAGGATACATATGCATAATAGTGACTACACCTCCCTAAGCACTTTAATATGCACAATTTCAAAACTAAAACCCCACAGTTATGCTGAACACGAATTTCCTGATTTAATGGTCATATTCCTCTTTCTTTTCTAGCACAATCATACCTGGAGTTACCACTAGCAAGGGAAGTTTTTTTTTCCTTTTTTTTACAACAACACTTTCCTAATTTTTTTCAATTCCTCAGAGTAGTACTCAATATTTTTTTTCTTTAGTGAACCTTTCTCATATCTTCTACAATTCCACTCAACATCCAACAATTCTTTAGTTAGCTTTTCAAATATCATAATACAATAAGTGTTCATAGGAGGTCACAAATTTAAAAATACTGGTCATTCAAACCATAAAGTTTGGGCTTGTTGTGTGGTTGCTCAAAGAAATAAGATTACAGTCTCAAAGGGGTTGTCCAGGATACATGCAATTTGGTTGGTCAAAGGCATATATAACTCAATAAAGAAACACCTCAATCACTTATTAAACTGATCAAGATTTAACATTTTTATTTGCAAATAATCGAGGCAAGGTCTAGATATCAATCATATGCACAGAACATATCAAAAGTCTCACTCACACATTGGCACAAAATTCACTCAGGCGAAAGTTCCTCGGCTCTTTCCTCAGAAATAAGTTGAGACAAGATGATTATTTCTAACATTTTTTATGAGTCAAGATATGATCCTAGACGTCACAAACAAGGCACTCATTTTGCTCTAGGAATGGAAAAAATGAGGAAGAATGCCACTAGACTCCGAAAAATATAAAAACTAACTATGCTCGATTCAAAAGAAAATCAACCCTCAAAACATAACCATGACACAAAGAAACTTCTAAGTAAAAATTAAATAAAGACTAGTTTCATAATGTAAGAGCAATCTAAGTACAAATTAAAAATTGAAAGTACAAAATTTCTTATACCCCATTTCGACATGGGTCAAACCGAGGTACAACATATTAAGAAACTTCTAAGTGAAAATTAAGAAAGTCGCCACCTAATTATATCTAAGGTGAATTAGGACACCAAAAATAACTAAAGGGATTAAAATAAAGAGAAAATGTAGTGTTTCCATCCTAAACTATACACGAAATTGCTGAGATACACCCGAACTTTAGGAGGGTCCTATTACCCCCTGGACTAATTAAATTCGTATTTTTGTTAATCTTAGTGCCTACGTGGTACATACATGGCACATACGTGTGCCTACGTGTACCTTCAGTGTGTTGATTCACTGATGTGCCATGTAGGCACTAAGGTTGCAAGAAATATGATTTTAATTAGTCCGGGGGAGGGGGGAGGCAATAGGACCCTCCTAAAGTTTGGGTGTGTCTCAGCAATTTCGTGTATAGTTCAGGGTGGAAACAAATCATTTTCCTAAAATAAATAAAGACTTCATTTTAGATCTACACAACTTAAAAGATTCTAGATAAGAATTCTAATTATCCTAAACGGAAGGGATTAGGCATCCTATAAGATCCACTGCCTACGGTTAACTGGCCAAACTTAGGTTAAATAGTTAAAACAAAAATGAGTGCTAAAAAGGCCAAATAAACGAGTGAGAAAACACTTGTTCATTAGTTAATATAAAATATTTTACATTTGAAATGGAATGGTGAGGATTTTAAAAGGGTCACTTGATTAAAAATAATTTACTCATACAATCTACGACTTTAACAAAAATCTTCTTCGAATTACTAATAATTATTTTATTTTTTTCTTTAAAAAAGAACATTAAAGAACAAAATCGAGCTCAAACAAAGGGGCTGATTCCGCTTGAAAATATTTTGAAAGCAAAAAGGGTCGGCATTATATATGGTAAATAACAAAGGAAACGATGCTACATGATTAAGCCAATTTTTACCAAACTTAATATGCCTAATATACATTTAAATAAACTAAATAAAAGGTTTGTCAAATGAAAATCCCAAAAGACCCAAACCAACTAATTTGTGATTGACTAAAGTAATAATCGTGAAAATAAAGGAAAGAACACATAGTTATCATATAATACAGGTGCCAAAACAACCAAAGGCAAGCACTATGTAATATAATATAGAAGATGTCACGACCCGAACTAGGGCCTGGCCGTGACGGACATCCCGAATCATGAAGGCTTGGACGTCCTACTCTATCCGGTAGTCATGCACAATATTTATTATAAGAAAATGCGGGAATTTACGATCTAATACAGAAACATGGTCATACTCTGGATTAAGTTTAACAGTAAGGAATGAAATCCGAAAATCATTAACAACATCTGAAACAGTCTGCAAAATCTCTACTACATGAAAATCTGACAACTATATGAAAACTGGGACAAGGCCCCAAGTAGACCAAAACTGTAATAGATGACATAATCTGAAAGAACAGGCCTTCTGGAATAGAGAAGGCTCACCACTGCACAATCTGATCTGTTGTCTGAATTATCTACTACTTATCAGGACCCCTAGACTGAGCCTCAGAACCTGAGAGTGCTGTCTGAATTATCTACTGCTTATCAGGACCCCTAGACAGAGCCTCAGAACCTGAGAGGTAGGGGGGGGGGGAGTCAATACAGATGTACTGGTACGCAGGGCAAATAAAAAATAGTTATTTGTATTCAACATATATGAGAGCAATTTAAAACAGTTCATAAACATATCATATAGTAAGAAATCTCATGGGCATTTTCGAGAGACTCTGAAAATTCATCTGAACTCTGTGACACTCTTTGTTTTACTTCTGTGCTAGGTGGTTTACCCTACAACTCTGAAATTCTACGGGCTATATGGAATCTGCCATTAACTAGGCAGCCAAGCCTACAACCCAAGTGTGCCGCAAGGATCGTAGTCTCTGAATCTACTACACCACACGACCGTCGCCAGCGTACAATAATAATCTACCCGTATCGGCAAATACGGTTTTAGGCTAAGAGTTACTTGATCTCAAGCCTTCTTCGGGTAACCACCTAACCCTCTTTATGCCCATTTTTAACTCTTTAAAATATGCATTCTCTGAAAACATATTCTGAAAACATTCTCTGAAGACATACTCTGAAAACATACTGTGTTATGGCATACATACTTATGGTATCGTCATACCATTGACTTGCAAGTCACATCTCTGAGCCATTATTAACATATTAGAATCTCTGTTTCCAAAACATGAATTTGGGACTACCATATCAATAAATCAGTTAGAAGAACCTTTCCTTTAATTACTCATGTAAACACATGTATGCAACTCTCTTTGACAACATTTCAAATGATACAAGATGTTCATGTCAAAAGCATTAATCTTATGCAAATCTTTCTCTCTTTAACAAAACACATTTATATCAAGAAACTCCCTCTCAAAATCTCTAAATCATTCTCAAAGTACTATAGTATTTGAGTAAACTATTTTGAAGCCATAAATCATGCATATCAAATCATTCCCAACAAGACCACAAATTTAAAGCCATCACAAGAGAGGGATTTCATAAATTATGCTGTCAAATAATCTTCAAATCTGAATTTTTTTCATACATATACATATACATGTAAATCAATTTAAGGGGAAAAGGCCTAAAGACCTAATCATCAATATCTTTAAACATTCATAATGCATAATAAAATCATGGATCTAAAAATCCCTGTATAAATTCATGCTTGATAGATCTTTAAATCATACTTGAATATTTCAACAAGCCCATGTAGTTTAAGATAACCCCACGTACCTAAGATTATTTAGATTGAAAGATGAAACCCGGATCTAGATAGATGGAACCCAGATCTAGATCCGTTTTTTGAACATCTTCACTTAGGAGGATGAATTCTTGATCCATTGAAGGGAAGGAAACTTAAATCTTGATTTGTTTTCTTGGAAATCTTAAACTGAAGGATTGATTTTCTTGATCTTGGAGGAAACCCTAGTTTCCATCTTGTTCTTGAGAGTAGAGAGAATTGAGATGCTGTAAAACTGATAATATATGGATTAATAACACTTAAGGGGTGATTTAATTCGTGTGAAGGTTTTTGGAGTGAGTAAAAGACCAAAATACCCCTACGAAATTACTTCCCAGTTGCTGAAATTTTCAGCTGACGACCAAGGCTGATAAGCCGTCAGATCTGTGATAGCCCGTCAGCCCAGGTCGTCACCTAGGAGCTGAAATTTATGAGTTTCTGCCTAAGGCTGACGACATATTCTGATAAGTCGTCAAATTTGTGACAAGCCGTCAGAATTGTCGTCACTCAGTTGCCAGGCTGATATGCTAGAGTAAAATGAGCATAACTTTTTGCTTCGATATCGGATTTAGGAGAAATTGGTATCGTTGGAAAGATAATTCGAAGAGATTTCATTTGATATGTAGTAGGCCACCTAGTTCGTCATATACAAGGAGGTAAGATCAATTGAACTTGACCCAAGTTTCGACGCTCACTAAAACTCGAACGATAGGAAAACTTTCAACTTGACCTTGAGTTAGGGGACCTCTATGATCTCAATTCATGCTCAAATAGGTTCACACACTACATAATTGATTATCATACCAAATTTGTATAGGATTTATGACTTTTGGAACATCAACGCGTAGAAATGACGGTTTTCGTTCTAACCCGAAATATGGGGTGTTACAGAAAAGTATTTTTCATATCTTCTCGTCGTCTTTTCCATTTCGATTTGGATGGATTTTGAGGAGCAAGAGACACAAAGTGAAAGAGAGGATTCACATTTCAAATCTACCGGCGGCGGTAAGTCTCGAAATGAAACTTCTTGTGCGGTGAGAGTCTTTTATAAAGACTCTAATTTGCTCCGGGAGAGTTCATGCAAGTAAAGAGAGAAATGAAATTACAATGGAACTACTACTGTAAGGCATGAATAGAATTTAAATCATAATCCTTAAGGTATCACACATGCCATCTCCTTTTAAAGAGGCAACTTATAAAGATATTCCTGCCAAAAGAGTATCCATACAAATCCAAACAAAAGATAATGTACGCACATAAATCGGTTGGCCAAGTATTTTTTAAAATTAAGCCAAGTAATAAACTCCTTTAGTCGTTTTTAAGCAGAGAGTTATATAGACTCTATCATTTTTTTACCACACAAAGACACCAAATACACTAATAGCTAAACAAAAAAAAAGAACTATTTCATATAGAATCCTAACCGAAACAAATTCATTCATTTGAAACTACGGAGGTAACTTATATACATTGTAAAATTTACACCCATACACCTACTAACAAACAAGAAAAAGAGCTTAAACTCATATTTGAGTATACAGAAGTATAGAACGAAACTATAGGCAGTGTTTATCATCATAGTTTCAAACCTTTAGCAAGCAAAATAAGTAATTTGCATAATGTTTTCTTAGTCAAAACAAATACAATAATCATATTTCATGTAGGAATGCATAAGCTGTTTCTTATAAGATAAGTATGCAAAGTAAACATCAACATGAAACAAAAAGTGATTCAAATAGTTGTTTAATCCTAAAGAAAAATCATGCCAATAGCATAACTTCACAGAACTCGGGCTCAACGAAAACACATTTCTGACTCATTTTTAAGTCTTCCACATATATAACATCGAAGCAAAGACAAATGAACAGATTCTAATGAATCCTACAACGGAGAAACCAAGTGAACGGCAAAGCAAAACACATGATGAACAAGCTACTAAATCAATAGCATTTCTCTAGGTTTTGTTATTTTCTCCAGCCATTTTCATACTAATCATGTCAAGCCAAGTAGTAGCATCAAGATTCTAAATAACAGAAAAAAATAGGCAAGCTCTTTACACATTTGAGGAATCTAATTTTGTTGTATGGCACAACACGGAGCATTTAACTTGACCACCAAATTATCCTCAAACTTTTGTTTTCTAGACAAAATTTATTTTAGAAACTTAACATATAAAGGCATCTTATAAGTGCCTCTGTGAAAGGGATATTCATGGAAATTCTTCTAATATATCCAAGAAATGATCAAAATAATTATATAATTTCTCTCTCTCAGCCTTCTGTGCAAGGTAGGCATGAATTTGCCCTCGTCAACTCTCATTCTAGCCTCTGAACACCCTCATTTTTCTTAGCACCCTTTTGCACAACTATATCTTTTTCAATCCTTTGCCCCTTGGCCAACCAACTTTCTCTAGGACAACCCCATACTTGGAATTTTCACAATGTTCAGCTAATATTTTTCACTTCTTATTGATGTTGCATTAACAGTTTTCCGTGCAGTCTTGTCAGAGCAACTTGTAGGAGCTTCTTGAGGCCATTCTAATAGTGTGGTAGCAGTCTACCCTACTTGCTTTTCTAAGTTCCATATAGCTGTATCATGATTAGAAAGTCTCTTATCTACCCAGGTGATTAGAGTTTCCATAACTTGCTCAAGACTCAATTGATTTTGTTTTAGAGGCTGATATGGTTGCCTTTTCTGGTTTTAAAAAAGGGTTGTTGATTTTATAAAGAATTTGCACCACCTTTTTGAGAATTCCATAAAAAAATTAGGGTTCTTTTGTCCTGTATAATAGATAATTACCTACAACATTTACCTCTTCACTTGTCACTGACCGCTGCTGGCATTAATGAGTTGGATGTCCACCTCCATAAAAAGCACACATTGTTGGTGGTGCCATTTAAAGCTTCGGTTGAAGTCAATTGTTTCATATATTTGGCAATGACATCTAATTGGGCTTGAAAGTTGTGTAAGCATCAACTTGGTGTACCCTGATAATCTTCTTTCTGAATAGCATACTCAACCAACATATTTAGAATTTCATATATCCTCCTCAATTGTCTTTTTCATAATCAGACCTCCCCACTTTATTATTCAATATTCTTCTTGAATCTGATGTCAGCCTGTCCCAAAAATTTATCAATTGCATCCAGGACTCAACCCCATTATGTGGCCATTTTCTCAAATATTTCTTTAAACCTTTCACACACTTCAAAAATAATCTTTGCATCTAACTGTATGAAATTGCTAATTTCTTTGTACGTTCTTGTTGTTTTATATGGTGAGGAATACTTATCCAAGAACTTTGCTGCCACATCTTTCCAAGTTCTGATTAATCTCAACAGTAAACTCCTCAATCATATCTTTGCATTATCCATCGGAGAAAAGGGAATGCCTAAAATATATAACATTATCTAATGCTCCATTGTAGTGAAAGGTATTCATGATTTCATCAAATTCTATTAGATGACTATTTGGATCTTCATTTTGCTTTCCTCTAAAAAGACAATTGTTTTAAATTGCTTGGAGAATACTCTGCTTGATCTTGAAATTGTTGTCCACAATTGAAGGACATCTCACACAAGACTACATGCTATTGCCGTTTGTTTTGGCATAATCTGCTAACAATTTTCCTACTCGACCATTTTTTTTAGTGTATTTGGTCCTCAACTTTTGTAGATGGGCAATTTTTCCTATGATTATCGACCCTCTGATGTTTAGCATCATCTTCTACCCTAGGTGGGCAATTCAAATTATTGGGGTTGAGTGGGTCATTTAGAGCCGCATTTTGAGCACTATTATTCATTCTATTCTGACTCTAAAACTGCCCTGAAACCCTCTCTGTGGGTTCCTTCTTAAGCAAGCATAAAGATCTTTCCAACTCTAGATTGTATTTGATTATTTGTTTTGAGAAAGATTGTGTCGTACATCAGAGTTGTAGTTTAGTACTTGTTGTCTATGATAATAGTGAACTTAAGATGTTAACTAAAATTAAGTAAAATAAGATCTTTAATTAATACATGAAATTAAAATCTATCAAGAACTACTTATTGTCAATCCTTGAGAACAACGCCAAATTTGATGAGCACAAAATGCAATATAAACTGAGCACTTGTAAGACCCCGCAAAGTTCCCTTGTAGTTTGAGCCTTGAGCGTGTCAAGTGAAGTGTAATTCTGGCCCTAAAAGATTTAGAAGAGACTTTCCAAGTGATTAGTATTCTAATCTTGTTGAATTTTCCTGAAAATAACTTTCTATAGTGTAGAGAATTGAATTAGTTTTCCAATGATACCAATTTCGTCCAAATCCGATGCCCGGGTAAGAAGTTATAGCTAATTTAAGTCCTAGTTGTAAAACAACGTCATTTTAGTGCTTGGCGCGTCGCGAAGAGGGTCTATTTGACAATTGTCAAATTCCAGTGGAACTCCGCGATAGTGGCGCATCGCGGAGGACCCCAATTTCTTAATAGTCAAATTCCAGTGGCCTAGCGCGATTGTGACACATCGCGTTGAAGTTCCAGGTCCCAACCAGTAGGATAACGCGATGGCTCCGCATCGCGGTGACTCCCAAATTTCCAGTGAGCCACCGCGACAGTGGCTCGTCACGGTGGCCCACAAAATCGGGTTCCCAGTTCAATTTTTTCAGCTTCGTACAGAAGTTAAAAAGGACACTTTGAACTTTTTTCAAGCCTCTTAAACCATGCAAACACCAAATTAGAGTCATTTACAAGCATTCTATGAGGTTTTTCTCAAGTTTTCTCTCAACAAAAATCCTAAGTATCCAAAACCTCTTCCAAGAATCTCAAAAATCCACCATAGATTTTCCAAATTGAGTTGAGATTTAAGTTTCCCAAGTTCAAGGGTTGCAAGAACCCTTTCTCAAGAGTAAGAAGCAGAGTTTGAAGAAAGCTTGTTCATCCAATTTCATAATCTAAGGTATGTGGAATTTTGAACAACGATAATCCTTTCACCCTTGTGCCCAAAGGCTTATTTAAACTACAATTTTCTGCAATTTATGAGATTTTACATGAAATTGAATTGGGTTTTTTCACCCATTGTTATTGGTTGCAAGCTTTTGATGTTTCCCATGAATTGAGAGTCTAATGGCATAATTTTTACATATTTTCTTGAGAAATTGCAGCTGGGTCTATACCCCATGATTTTAATCCTTGAGAAGTTAATAGTTGAAATGTTTGAGATATTGAAGTATATGAGTATGTTGAGATCATGAGCTAAATTGCTGTAAATTTCAGATTTCTATATGATTTATGAATCTATATGCTATCTAATATGCATTTTGATGAGTTTTAACTTGAGATTGAATTATGGGTCATTAAGCCCTACTTGAAACTTGCAATTTTATGAACTATTATGCTATAAGCACCCATGATTTGAGTATGTTGAGATTTATTGAGAAATGCTTTGACCAAATGGTCATAGAGTTTTGAAATCCACTCTACTACATGAGATTACAAATTTGATTGTTGGGTTCTTGTGAACCATGAGATTATTTTGAAAGTGGATTTTCATGAGATGAGTAAGATAAACTAAAGAGAGTAGTATTTAGCATCGAGTTGGGTAAGTTACTATGGTTTCTTACCCCATAACTACGTGCCACCGTAGGTTGAAATTTTGGGCCTGAGGCCGAGATGATTGGGCCCGAGGCCGAGATAAGTGATCACTGAGTTGAGGTTATACTCCTTTGCAAGAGTATCACGCCTCTCCCCAACGCGAGGTTTCTTCCTTAGGAGGACAAGACGTTGGAGTTCATGTAGCTCTCATGGTTTATGTCGGTTAAGAGAACCTCCCTAAACTAAAGTATTTTCCATTGAGATAGAATATTTTTCCTAAAGCTTTGGAATGAGATATTTTCTAAAATGAATGAACTGCTTTGAGTATTTTTCAAAGAAAGAAGTAGTTTTCTCTACTAATACGAGTTGATCACTGATTTTCAAACCAAAGTTATATGATTCTGAGTTCCAAGTGTTTGAGTTCAAAAGAGTTATAAGTTCTTGAGCATTAAACAAGTTTTACTCTCTATGAGATATATGCATGAGTTGAAAGTATTGTTTAAAGTTTCCTTCAGCCTTTGAGTAATGAGAATAAGAGAAGAGTACATATTTTAAAGCCAAAGTATAATGACTCACGAGATTTGTGTTATATGCTTCATTCTGCATGATTTATGAGCTTTGCATTTTAGACTTATTCAAGACATGTGAGTCATTCCTATTTGCATGCATGATTTGATTAAAGAGTATTGATATTATTTTATGTAAATGCATACACCCCCATATACTCAGTACATTCCCAAGTGCTGATCCACATATACGTCTATGTGCTACATTGTCTTATAATGTAGGTTCAGGTGCTCAGTCCTAACCTCGTCAGTGATTCCCGAGTACCTTTTTCTACATTTCTCCAGTGGTGAGTTCTCATGGATCGAGGGCCTATCTTTAGACATTTCAGTATTCGAGTGTTTACGCTATTATTTCAGTTCAGTTTGAGTCAGTTGGGGACCTGTCCCAATAGCTCTCGAGTTCATGGAGTAGTAGAGGCTTTGTTAGACTAGTCATCCGACTATGGTTGTGTTGAGATTTCCAGTATTGTGGTCGTTTGGACCGAGTATTACCTTCTTATTTCCTTTCATTTGATATAACAGTGCCAGTGTTTTGTATATTTCTTCTTGAATGAGTTATTATGAGAAGTGATAGGTTCAAAGGGATAGCTTGGGAATACTTGCCCTAAGCACCGTGTGACGTCCCGGGACCCATTTTCGGGGCGTTACAACACTTTTCTAGCTAGAGATAGTATAGTATTTAATGATCATCTCCACATGGATTTGAACAAATAATAATTCAAATCAAATCCCACTACGTATTATCTAGAAAATCAAAAATTGATTTGTTGTGGTTAGAACAATAATTTATAGCTTGTAACGTGAATTAAAACAATTGATTTAAAGAGCAACGATTACTAATGACGTGAGAAGTATGGGAAGTAGACAAGAATGGTGCAAGCCAATAATCAAGATATGATTCTCTTTAATATTCACATCTAAAGTCATATCAATCTTTATGAATTCGATAATTAATTAAAGAATTCCTAGGATTTAGATTCCACTTTTGATTAAATCTAAAAATGAAATAATAAACTAATTACATCCATGTGAACATAGATATACAAGAATAATGGTTAGAGTTTTGACTTAAAGAAAAATGACTTTCAAATATTTTTTTCTTTTGGTTTAATCAATAATTTCAACAAGCTCTTTCGATTACTTTAAAGAAGTCATGAAAAAAGCCAAACAAGCTAATGAAAATTTATCCACTAAAATATTTCTCTTTCAATTAAATAAAATAGTAAATAAATTCTCAATCCAATTAAAACTCCATAAACGAATTCAAGCATGAAAACAAAAATCAAAATCCTTAATATATTATCAATACATCATGTCTGCCCAAAACCCTAAGAAAAACTATTCTATAATAGAAGAAGAAAACATTGATGAATAAGAATTAGAAAACATTACAATGAATGATTTCTTAAAATTTTAATATTAAATAGAATCATGATGAGAAGTGGTGAATTCTTTGTTCTCACACGTTCCTCCAAGTTTTTTCTGTTCCAAACCCAGATAACCTAATTTGGGACACGTTTCAATTCATATAGCATGGCCTTTAATTGTAAAATTTCTGAATTGCCACCCTTGAAAAAATATGTTACAACCAGGCTTCGTGCACTGGTGTGCACCTGTACAACTCTTGCTAGGCTATATTCTATCGCCGAGATCACAACTGTTTGATATCTCTGGCTTAAATAACAATCAACTCATTCATAAAAGTCAACCTATTATCTAACTGAATTGAATCCCATAAGATTATGTTAGACTCATCACAAATGTAGCGCCAAAGTATCTATACATGGAAAACAAGGTGAATAGCACAAAAGTGTTGGAGGCAAGGCTAACTTATATGCTAAATCCCCAACTCTCTTTAGAATTTCAAATGGCACGATATAACTGGGCCTGAGCTTTTCCATCTTTACAGATCTCATCGCCTTTCATGGGCGACACCAAAAAAATACATTCTCCAGCTTCAAATTCTAATATATGGAGCATATGATCATATAACTCTTTTTCCTACTTTGAGCTGCCCAAAGTCTATCCCAAATCAGTTGTAGTCTATCCAATAGCTCCCGCAACAAATTCATACCTCCACGATTTAGCCTCAAAGACATCAAACTACTTAATAAGAGATCTACACCACATACCATACAATGCCTTGAATAGAGCTATCTGAATACTTGAATGGTTGCATTACAATAGGAAAACTCCACCAAGGCAAGAAACTGATCCTACTGACCTCCAAAATAAAATACACACGCTTGGAGTATATCTTTAAAACCTAAATAGTCTGCTCTAACTGACCATCAGTGTATGGGTGAAAAGTTATGCTATGGTCGACCTGGATACCCAACTCCTCCTAAAAATATCTCATAAAATTAGATGTTAAATGGGAACCTCTACTAGAAATAATAGACATTGGTACTTTGTGAAGACAAACCACCTTTCGAATATATATCCGAGCCAATCTCTTGGCACTATAGAAAGAATGAATGGGTAGAAAGTGAGAAAACTTAGTCAATTAATCAATGATGACCCAAATGCTATTAGAACCTTGAGAAGTGCACGATAAGCCAACCACAAAATCTATAGTAATCCGCTCCCACTTCGACTTTGGAATGTCTAGGCTATAAAGAAAACCACAACGTCTCATATTCTCATACTTCACCAACTGACAACACAAACATCAAGATATGAATCCCTCTATACCCCTTTTCATCCAACACTATCAGTAATGTTGCCATAGATCCTTATACATCTTAGCTGCGCCAAGATGAATAGAATTTCGAGAAAAATGAGCTTACTACAATATCAACTGAATCAAAATGCCAAACATTGGGATTCAAATACGATCCTTGAATCTCAAGACACCATCTGGATCTAAGGTGGACTCCTGGCCCCATCCCTCGACACACCTGATATCAAATGCCACACAATCGACTATTCTCAAACTTCAACCCTGAATCTTCTCCAACAAATTAGATAAAGCCTTAACATAGGTAAGTGTTGACACCCAATTTTGACCTCTCGATGCTTCCTTCAGACTGTTACTTTTATTAATTTCAAATACTAAATTTTACTCATTATTTTTCGTATCAAATATATATTGATGTGTCACAAATTATGTTATTACTTTTATTATCATTTTTTATGTATTAATTTAAATATTTTTACGTAATTTGCTAATATTTATTGGAATTATTTGATGTTCACACACGTAATTTACAATCATCTAGTTTTAGTATAATTATTATTATTCCTATTATTATTATTATTCATATTATTATTATTATTATTATTATTATTATTATTATTATTATTATTATTATTATTATTATTATTACTGCTACTAAAATTATTATTATTATTACTATCTTATCTTTACCTGCAAATGCATCTTTTTTACTCACTCTTTTGTGTTTAGCCAATTTTTAAGTATTATAAATGTAAGTACTTGAACAAATATTTGAAAGTTAGTATTTATCTACTTACTAGTAAAATATTTTAAATACAAAATACAATTGTTGATGTAATGATGATTTTAATAGAGTAGTTACTAGATTTATATATTTTTAGAATTTATTTAGACTCAAATATATTGATCTCAATTAAGATTTTAAAATTTAAAACTTTGTTCAATATACACAAAATCTTCCTAAATATTTTCTTTACAAGAGTGAATATTACTTTTTCCCAAAAATCATCCCAAATCAAACAATTTCTACTCTTTGCTCCCTCCCCAAAGTTTCCCCCCCCTCTTTCCTTTATAATCCCTTCCCAACTAAAATATCTTGTTAATATATATATATATATTTTGCCAAAACACACAAAAAGAAAACGTTGGTTATTTCAACTAAAAGTTCCTTTAGTTATTTTTTATCTTATTAATTTTAATGATTAGTATCTTCTTTCCTTTTTCTTCTTAAAAGTCCTATGTTAATCCTCCAATAGTTTGGAACAAATATAACTCCCACGAATCACTTTTGATTTTAAAAAAAATTCTCTTTTAAAATTATAATGATCTCCCTTTTCATTGGACAGCTTTTCCCAACGTATAATTTTAATTTTCTTACCATCTGTGATGGAGTATACCTATTTAAAAGGATAGAACAATTAACGGGTGAGAGGGAAACAAAAGTAGTCTCTTTTCTCTTTACATTTTCAATTTCAGACTTTGTATCATGATTTTTTTTCTTTTTTTTTGGTTTCCCAAGGTATCCCCAGCCTAACAGGCCAAGGACTAATCCTCCGCGGATCTGAGCTCTATTTAAGGGTTTGCTGCTGGCCAATTGGTGGCTGCATGCACAAGGCGGGAATCGAACCCCCGACACTTGCTTAAGCGACCTAGTGAGCTAACCACTAGGCCAACCAAGCTTGGTTCACGATTTTTCTCTTTATTCACTCATTGTTTACAAAAAACTCCCAAGCTAGATTGTTCGCTCAGTCATTCTGTTGAAGTTCTGATTCGAAGGTGGCATATTATTCTGTTTGGGAGTCAATTGTATAGTTCTGGTTCTTCTATTGTAATCTCGGACCATCATATTGTGTTGGAACCAAGAGTTTTATCAACAAAAGTAATGAAGTGAAGAGTAAATTTTTACATGGGTAATTTATGAAAGCTACAATTTTATTCTCCTAATTTGTATACAAGTCAGCAAGTTTATTTCTTTCCATACTTATTGTTAGGAATAGGATAAGTATGGTAGGTATATATTAAGTGTATATTTTTCTATAGGGTAAATATGGTAGGTATATATTCAGTCGGTTAGAAGTTTTTGTATATATACGTCCTTGTATTACAGAAAAATTGATTCAATACAATTAATATTTTTCCAATTTTTACATGGTATCAAAGCCTTAGGGTTGATCCTTCCTTTCATATTGTTTTCAATCCATGTTATTTTTTTTCCTCCTTTTTTCTCTCATCTTTTTGACAATGGTGAATCCAACAACCCATGAAACAGCAGCAGTTGTAGCACCAAGGATGCAACCAACTCTACCTTGACTGATTCCACCCACTCATACTATCTTCACCCTTCTGACTCACCGGGAATGATACTGGTGAATGCAGTTTTTGATGGAAAGGGTTACAGAGGATGGCGAAGAGCTATACACATGACACTGTCTGCTAAAAATAATCTAGGGTTCATTGATGGGAGTTTTGCTCAACCAGAGTCCTCTTCTCCTCTTTTTCAACAATGGAGCCGCTGTAACGACATAGTAATCTCATGGATCTTAAACTTTTTGTCAAAAGATATCGCAGAGAGTGTGTTGTACTCCAAAACAGCACATCAAATTTAGAACGAGTTAGAAGATAGATTTGGACAATCAAACGATGCTCAACTCTATCAGCTTCAAAAGGAATTGAGCGGGCTGGTTCAAGAAAATTCTGACATTCCCGGATACTACACTAAGGTAAAAAGGATCTGGGATGAGCTTAATGCTCTCAATACTTGTGTGCACATCAGTTGTGATTGCACCTGTGGGGGGAAATCCAAAACCCTTAAATCACTTCTGGATGGTCATTTAATCCAGTTCTTGATGGGTCTTAACGACACTTATTCCTCTATTCGAAGCAATATTCTAATGATCTCTCCACTTCCTAGCGTTAATCAGGCTTACTCGCTTCTCATCTAAGATGAAAAACAACATGAGATACATGTGAGTAAATATCCCATTGAATCATCTTTCCTGGCAACAAATCAACAAGGAGGAAATAGAAAAATAATAGGCCAGACAACAAAGGATATTCTGAGGAAAAAAAGAACAACATGTTTTGCCACTATTGCAAGAAACTTGGTCACACAATCGACCACTGCTACAGGTTAAAAGGATTCCCTCCTAATTTCAAGTTCACTAAGCCTAGGAGGTTTCAAGGAGGGCCGTCTAGTAACCAAGCAATGGCTTCATAGGAAACAGGGAAAGAACAAATGTATGACATAGATTCTTCAAGGAAAAATATCATATAAGAGCAGTTTTCTAAACCTTTTTAACTGCTTCAACAGGTGAAGTCTGGCCAACAGGGAGAACATACCTCTGATGCTAATGCTACTGCCAATTGTGCTGGTATAATCCAGCCTTACTTTAATCCTCTTTCGTGTTTTTCACGTATTGATTCTAGTTCCTGGATCCTGGATTCAGTAGCTACAGAACACATGACATAGGGCAATTCTATTCTCTCTGATATTAGACCTTTACTTAAACCTGTCTTTGTTAATTTTCCAAATTCTCAAAAGGTCAGAGTAAATCAAATAGGAATGGTCAGAATTCTTCCAAATTTAACACTAAAAAATGTCTTATTTGTTCCAAATTTTAGATTCAATCTTTTTTCTGTTTATCGGCTAACCAAAACTCTTGATTTTCACTTACTTTTTTGTTCTTTTGCTGCACTCTTTCAGGCCACTTCAATGAAGAGTCCCATGGTACTTGGTAGAATGCAAGATGGTTTATATTTGCTCAAGTCATTCCCGATCAAGCAGGATCCTGTTTCTAAGCCAATTATTCAACAAGTTTCTCAGCTTTCTTCTAGTTGCATTAGTCAAAGTGGTACTCAAGCTTTTCATTCAGTTTCTAAGTTAAGTTCAGATGTAAGCCTTTGGCACATGAGATTAGGGCATATGCCCCTCTCGAATATGAAGAATATTTCAAGTTTGCAATTTTTGTCTCCATCTAATTCTTCTACTCCTTATGATATTTGTTTTAAAGATATACAATGCAAATTATCTTTTCAATTAAGTCATATTTCCACTACTTCTATTTTTGAGCTCATTCACATTAACACAAAGGGGCCATATAAATCTACTACTTACGACGGTTTTAGATACTTCCTCACTATAGTAGATGATTTTAGTAGAGCTACTTGGACTTATTTACTTAAAATCAAGAGCAATGCTTTCTCTATTTTAAAATCATTCTTGGCCATGGTACAAACACAATTTCAAACTAGAGTTAAAACCATTAGATCTGATAATGCTCTAGAATTGGGTACAAGTTCACTTACGTCGGCATATCTTTCTTCTATGAGGATCCTACACCAAACTACTTGCGCCCACACTCCACAATAAAATGGTGTTGTGGAAAGGAAGCACAAACACCTTCTTGAGACATCTAGAGCTTTACTTTTCCAATCTAAGCTTTCTATTGCATATTGGGGAGACTGTATATTAACCGCAACTTTCTTAATAAACAGATTTCCTTCCAAGGTTTTAAATCCTAAATCTCCCTATGAAGTACTTTTTGGGGAAACCACCTTCTTATACTTTACTCAAGCCTTTTGACTGTCTTTGTTATGCATCTACTTCATCTCCGCATAGGTCAAATTTTGATCCTAGATCCACGAAATATGTTCTATTAGGCTATCCTTTTGGGTAGAAAGGATATAAGCTTTTAGATTTAACTACTAGGAAAATTATTATTTCTAGGGATGTAATATTTTATGAAATAATTTTTCCCTTTTTAGATCAGTCTATTTCCACTCCAATTTTCCCTAACTACTCTACCACTCCATTCATCGAACCTCCTATTGATTTTTTCTTGCTTGAGCACACTGTCCAATCTACTCATATCAGGGAACAATCTTCTGTTTCATCTTTCGTTCCTGTTAATCCAGTTATTCATGTTCCTGTCAATCCGATTGAACAAGTTTCTACAAATTCTACACCAAGTACTGCTCCTATTATACCTTCTACACAACCAGCTTCAAGAAAATCCACCAGATCGCACACTAAACCTTCCTATTTGGAGGATTATGTGTGCAATCATGTTTACTTAACTAATCTCACATCTTCTTGTTTTGACGGTTCCCTTAACCCCTTGGTTTTGCCTATTTCTACTCTAACTTCTTTTAATTAGTCCTACATTCATTCCCTTTCAAGCATTGTTGAACCTAATCATTTTTCCTAGGCTTTTTTACACCCATGTTGGCAGGAAGCAATGGCTCAAGAGTTTCAGGCTTTGGAATCTAATAGAACATAGGATGTTGTTGAATTACCTAAAGGGCACAAAACATTACCTTATAAGTGGGTTTATAAGGTTAAATATCTCTCTAATGGAAATGTTGAAAGATATAAAGCACGACTGGTGGTTAGGGGAAATACTCAACGAGAAGGCATAGATTTCATCGAGACTTTCTCCCCTGTAGTTAAGATGACTACTGCTTGGTGTCTTTTAGCTATTGCTGTTAAAAAGGGATGTGATTTGAATCAATTAGACGTGAACAATACATTTCTTCATGGAGACCTATAAGAAGAGGTCTATATGAAGTTTCCTCCAGGATTATGTGCTCCTAGTCCTAATTATGTGTGCAGGTTGCGTAAATCTTTGTATGGGCTGAAGCAAGTTTCTCAGCAATGGTATATGGATCACTATATTAGCTATTTATGTTGACGATATTTTGGTCACTGGAAGCGACCCTGCTGAAATTCAAAGTCTGAAAGCATTTCTTGATTCAGAATTTCAAATCAAAGATCTTGGCTTGGCAAGTTATTTTCTTGGCATGGAAATCATTCGTGAACAACATGGTTTAATTCTGAGTCAACAAAAATTCACATTAGAATTGATTTCTAAGTTTGGTTGTGCTGATCTCCAACCTGTTAACTCTCCACTGGATCCCACTTGCAAGCTTTGCGCAGATTTAGGTGATCTTGTTTCAGTACCTACCATTTATCGAAGATTCGTTGGCAAACTTAATTACTTGACCCATACCCGACCTGATTTTTCATTTACTGTGCAACATCTAAGTCAATTTATGCAAAAGCCCCATCGTCCTCATTTTGATGCTACTTTACATTGTTTAAAGTATCTTCTTTCAACCCCCGAACTTGGAATTCTCATGTCCTCAGATTCTTCTTTTCAATTGCTTGCTTTTTGTGACTCTGATTGGGGAGCATGTCCCGATTCATGCAGATCAGTGAGTGGTTTTTACATTAGCCTTGGGGGATCTCCCATCTATTGGATGTCCAAAAAGCAGCCATCGATTTCCCTTTCTTCTGCCAAAGCTGAATACAGATCAATGAGACGAGTAGTTGCAGAACTTACTTGGATCATTCGTCTTCTTTCTGATCTATCTGTCATCCCTTCTCTTCCCATTTCTCTTCATTCTGATAGCAAAGATGCAACTCACATAGCTAAAAATTCGGTCTTTCATGAACAAACAAAACACGTTGATTTGGATTGTCACTTCGTCTGACAACAATTCCTTGCCGGTCTCATTTCTCTCTCATTTGTTCCATCGACTTGCCAAATTGCAGACATATTTACTAAGTCTCTCTCTGGTCCACAACACCAAAGTATTTTAGGCAAGTTGGGTGTGTCTTCCCCCCCCCCTCCAACTTGAGGGGGACGTTGGAACCAAGAGTTTTATCGACAAAAGCAATGAAGTGAAGAATAAATTCTTACATGGGTAATTTATGGAAGCTACGATTTTATTCCCCTAGTTTGTATACAAGTCAGCAAGTTTATTTCTTTCCATACTTATTGTTAGGAATATGATAAATATGGTATGTATATATTAAGTGTATATCTTTGTATAGGGTAAATATGGTAGGTATATATTCAGTCGGTTAGAAATTTTTGTATATATACGTCCTTGTTTTACAGAGAAATTGATTCAATACAATCAATATTTTTCCAATTTTTACTTATTGGTCCGGATTCATTTGCCTCGGCCACTGTGACAGTCACGCAAACATCCATAACCAGTGATGCCACTCAGAAAAGCTTTACGGTTTGGGAGGTCGTCTGGTTATAGGGAAGTCCATTTTACTTTACTGCCTTGATAAATTTTTAATGTGTTTAGGCAGTTAATTTGGTCATAATAACGTGTTTATTTCTTTTTCTTTCATTTAGTATAATTGTTTAAGCTGGTTCATTTGTTGAAATATTTTTTGAGGTATGCTTTTAATTTGAGAATAGATATCTAAATTAGTTCATTATGTCTATAGTAATGTGGTATGACTAAGTTATAGTCTGTTAGTTTAGTATTCAAAAGTTGGCTTGATGATTGTTAATGATAAATTTAATTTTCTCTTAACCATAATTTATCTAATAAATTGTGAACTGGAAAGCGCATTACGTGGTATCAAAGTTCTCATTTTTAATATCCTTAAAATTAGAAACATTCTACCCAAAATTTTAATGATTAAATATGCAAAAGTCATGTGAGAATTGATTTGCATTTGCTATCTAGCTTAGATGTTTAAAGTCCATTAGTGTAGTAGTGATGATTAGAATTTAATTCTCATAATTAGAATTTGATTTGCGTTACAATGGGAATAGCTTCTGGTAAATCTTAATATGTTGCTTCTGCCACTTTCTTTCTTTGAAATTGCTCGAGGGAGATTTTAATATTTAAATGACTCTTTGAAATTGTTTCAATTTTTCTCCATCCAGAGGCATGACTCATTGTGTGTGTAGTTCTTATCAACTCTTTTTAGGGTAAGATCAAATTTATGATCGACTTAATTGTTTCATTGCAAAAAGAGCGAGATAATTATGAATCTATTTTAAATTTTGTTACCTGAAATGGTTGAAAAACTCTCCTGTCAACCCTTTTTGCCCTTCTTATGTGTTTATTTAAGTTAAACGTCTTACGTTATTAATTTTTGTTTGAATAATTAAACATTAAGAACAGACATACTCTTATCCTTTAAATATTTTTTACACTACAATGAAATAACATCGCTTGGAGTTCAACCATGTCAAGTGAATGAGTCAACGCATGTCGTCACCCCATCGGGGTCAGGTACGCATTGGAAACTGATCACAATAAAAATCCAGGCAACAATTGACTTCTCGTATGAAGTACATATAGCATTCTTAAATATAAAGCACCTTGTTACTCCCTTCTTTTCTAATTCAATATGTCACTCTTTTAATCTCTCAAAGACTCGACAACTCTTATTACCATAGTATAGCAACATGCTTTGATACAATTTAAATATTATATCCACATATTTTTTTTACATGACTTTTATATACTAAAATATTTTATTTAGTATTTTTAAATAAGTTTCTTTAAGAATTTCTTTCGTATTGTCTTAAGGCGTTTAAGAGAGTCGGTATAGAAATTGAAATAGAGGGAGTAACATCGTATTGGGCCCGTTTTAGCCTTGTTATTCTTGATTCCCACTCCCTCTCTCCCTCCCGTAGTTCTAACTTTATGGGTTGTCAATTTATTTAGTTTTTCATTAAATTTACCACCCAATTAAGGTGGCACATCTTGCTAACACGTCTCTCATTATTTGTCATTATTATTATTATTTTGATTTAAGCTTGAATATTTTATTTATTGGATATACTACTAAGCAAAGGAGTTTATGATCCGAGGAAAACGAGGAATGCATAATTTATGTTACTTTTTATTTATTATTTGCTTGTCGTAAAAGGTCAGTCTCGCATCTCTTGTATTTTTCATTCTTTGTATGATATGTACACTAGTTGAAAGTGTTCTTTATTACATCACTTAGTTTATATTAGTTAATAAAAATAATCAACTTTTGTTTATCACGTAGAATCACCACTTAAAATATAAATTTAGCCGAAAACCACATTTGTGGACCTCGAAAGGTGCCTAACACCTTCTTTTGAGGTAATTTGAATCCTTACCGAATTTCTGGTGTGGTAGACTAATTAAATTGTTCGTAATTAGCTTAGAATGGTGCCATAATACACCTTAATTCATTAGGTGGCAACTCTTCACTCCTTAAAACAACCTAAAAAAGAGTTATCACGTCGAATCTCGCTTTTTGAGAGAAAAATGGGGTGCGATAGCATGACAACTCTGCTGGGGATACTTAGGTTCTAACCATTACGAATTTGTGTTTTATGTGGGATTCTATTATTTGTATGAAATTTATTTTCGATGTTTAATTGATTTTTTTAAACCTCAACATTAATTTTTACATGTTAGTCCTTTCTCCCTTTCCCTTTATGTGTGTTATGTATCTCTCCATGTCTATCCCCTTTCCTCTTTTTTCTTGCTATTTGGCTATATGTTGTCTTATTTTTTATATTTATTTATTATGTTGATGAATACGTTATTGTACTTCTTGTTATGTGCTATGTGTTACCGCTTTCTATAAAATGTCATTCTGCACATATTTTTCTCCACTTGAAAACCTACTTTATATTTTTTAAGAACGATTGTGTAGTTGCATGGACGTTCATTCCTAAAACACCCTTCAAAAAATGCCTTATGAATCGATCGATCAGCTGTGCGTCGACAGTAATGAGCTTTCCCACTCTCAAGTTGTCCGCTTGAGGGGACTACATCATGCAACCACTCTTATTCTTAGAACCTAACCTTCTATTCCTTTAATAAGGTATAAACATCTCAAAAGTCTAGGATGTTTTGTTAGAAAGCCTTTCCCTAAGTTCTAAGGGATTTCATAATCTCGAAAAAGAACGCCTCACTACTTATGTGTATTTGGAGAGATAAATATGCCTAAATGTTGTCATTTGCTCTTTGGATGGGGTAGGATAACACTTTGTTTTTCAGGTTCAATAGCATCCCAACTTCATGAATTTGACAAAACAAGGTGAACATTGGCAGAGAGCCAAGAAGATGTTTTAGAATTTAGTTTACTGTTCTTTATGATTTCCTTGTATTTTTCCTTTTTATGAGATGATTTAGTTCAATAAAGTTTTAATTTTTGGGGTTTATGAGCAAATGACATTATTTTATGACACACTTATCTCTCAAACAACGCTAGGCCTACCTCCGGCTCAAGGAGGCTCCAAAAATAGGAAACGTCAAACAACGTGCTTATTGTGTGCTATTTTATTTACTCCTTTATACCACTAACATACTAATTTTTAAATCCTTGTTGTTTTTATTTTTATTTTTTTTCTCCCAAAAGGTTGATTTGTACACCCTGGCCTACCATACCCGATCAAAAGGGGTTCCTTCTCCTCCCCCTCCTCTACCTGCAAGTCATAAGGGTAAAGAAGTAATGGGAGATCATCACAATCTAATGAAAAAAGATGACTCGAGCACAGAGGGAGAGTATTGCTGGATTCACATAACGTCTGTATTCATGGAGCGGTTGAGATTGAATATTGGCAATGCACCTAACTGGTTCTACATGCATACCTTAAGAAAGAAACAAGGTGAGTCATTCCAGGATTATTCTATGAGGTGGCGGTTTAAGGCTGCAAGAGCTCGGGTCCCAATAGAAGAATCCTAAATGAAAGAATATTTCATTCGCACTCAAGAGCTACAATACCTTGAGAAAATGATCACAATTGTTGATAAAAGTTTCGCTGAGATCATCAAGGTGGGGAAAATGTTGGAAGAATGTCTTAAGAATGGAAGTATAATCAGTCTGGAATCTTTACAAACTTCACAATCTGGAGGGACCTTGTTAGAATAAGAAAAAATAAAGAGATAGGTGCGATGATGGTAACCCAACCTTTAGAGAGTGTTCTATGTTGCCAAATCCCTACTCCACCACCTTATCCACAAACTCCGATACCATACCAAACATATCCTTACTAATTACAACCCCTAGGACATATCAAACCCCACTATACCAAGCACATACTCCATATCAAATACACCCAATTCCAAAGCCTTACCTATCCTATATACAATGCCCAACCCGCTCAAGTCCAAGCATCCCAACCTTCTTCTCAACCAAATCACAAACTCAAAGCCAACTTTGAAAAGAGACAATACACACTTTTGGCCGAGACCAAAGGCTAATTGTATGATCGGTTAAAAAAAGCAGGCTACATCACGCTCATTCCTGCCGTTCCCATTAATACTAAGTCTGTGCGGTATCACCATGACCAGAATTGTGCCTATTTCTGAAATAAAAGGGCATCCTAATGATTCATGTCTTTCCTTGAAGAACAAGATACAAAATTTGATCGACACCAAGGTCATTCAGTTGAAAGATCAAACATCGAATGTGTCATGATCCAAACCAGGGTCGATGGGTATCTCAAGTCTGCCAAGGACCGAGGACTACCCCCGTTAACCTATCCAACCAGAACACAATACAACTAGCAGCGGATGAATTCCAAATATATAACAAGATAGAGCTGAGTTTTGAACATATAACAAGATAGAACTGAGTTCCGAACATATAACAAAATAGATAAATCAATTGAATAGGATCTAAGAATCCACAATACCAAATCCACCTACTTCCTGTCCACAAAATCCCCTAAGAAATCCAACATCAACCAAAGTCGGGACATGCCCACAACCATAGCCAAAAACCCATCGAAATAGTCTTGGACATAAGTAAATACATGACCATGAAATGAGGGCCTTTCAGGGAATGGAAGATCACCTCTTTAATGCTGACTCACGGACAATCCAGAAATTACCTACCACTTTGCAAGGAAACAGAGGTGTCTTCCGACCCTACATTGCGTGGGGATATAGCATTTGGGGATGGTTAGCAAGGCGAGCCATATCATTTAACTTAGAGAAGGGATAAAATAATTCCATGATAAATCAGTCCAAAATCATTACAAAACCATATGCACACAATCATACACATATATATACATAATATGTCGGGATGAGGAATAAGGTTTAGCATGAGAGTTAAAACATTAACCTGGACTTGTGTAGATGGACCATCATAAAAATGCCTATGGACTATATGGGTCCACCCCCTTGTTGGATAGACCACAGTGTGTGTTAGCCACATGAACCAAAGATATCATAGAAGGACAAGGAATCCATGACCCTATGCTATCTATGATACATGTATCTATAGTGTATCACAAGCCCACGGTCATCAAGACTAACCCTCATACTGACAAACAGGAGTTTTCAGTACCAGTCCCTCGGGAGACCTCCACTTTAACTACTAGCTACACAACCCCTTTTAAGCCCAATTAAAACATATACACATTCACATTCATTAAACTATGATAATCCATTAAGGCATAAACTGTTGGTATCGTTATACCAATATGCTTACAAGCTAATATCGTCATGCTATTTCAATTATCATCACTTGAGGAAATCCACGACCCCACAAACTCCAATTATTCATCCATGACGGAATCCACGACCCCAAGGTTCAATTCTTCATTAGCTTGGGGGAATCCATGACCCCTAAGGTTCAATTTAAAACCATTATGTCTCATTAACCTTCTATATCATGAAATAGTTCCAAAAGTAGTTTCAATATGAGTATACTCATGTTTCAAAGCCAATTTCATATGGTTAGGTTGAGGTTATTGCTGATTCAATTATTAAAAAAATCCATAAAGGTGGGAGAATCCATGACCTCCATCCCAATTCCCATACCCATGCACCCACTTAGTTTAAAACTATCAATTGAAAGCATGAATGATCAATAGAAACCATAGGAAAAACAACTCAACCATTAACATCCAAAAGTCCTCAACCCAAATTCAAAACCAATAATTAGTCATATAGATAACAAGTTTAAACACATTCTTTTAGAAAAACAAATTTTAGCGAAAGATATACATGCCTGAAAGTATTGAGAATTATGGAGAAAAATTGACAATTGGAGCTCTAGAAGCCATATCCTTAGAAACACTAGTTTGTTCTTGCTTTGGGAAATTGAGAGAGTTTTAGAGTATTTTAAGATTGAGTAATGGGGAGATATGGGGTCCCTTAAGGTATTTTAGGTCGCGGGTTATAATTAGGAAAAAAGATAAATGACCCAAGTGGCCTTAAATGAAACATAAGAAAAACTATCGCCAGTCGTTACGGGTTAGGTCATGCCTCATGACGACTGGGTACGAGTCATTGCCTAGACTTGTAGTTTGGGAAGTTCAGCGCATCCTTACTGGTATGGTCACGAGTCACACCCTACGACTCGTGACCCGACCCTACAACTTATAGAGTCCTATCATCATCACAACAGTAGCTTTGGTCACTTATACTAGATTACGTACGACTTGCATACCACAAATCATAATGAGTCATTACAACTCATTAGGTACCAATCGTGATTAGGACAGAAACCTAGGAAACCTACATTGGTTTGGCTATAGATGACGCTATACAACTAGTATAGAGTCTTCATGAATCATTACCAAAGTCGTACCCTGTGCAGTGAGCTTAAAACTTTTAAATTTTTAGAGACAAAAATCTAGGGTGTTACATTACCCTCCTCTTAGGATCATTAATCCATGAATAAGGAGTCAAGGAATTTATTAGCACGATTATAAAATAGAAACATAACTATATTTCCATTAACAATGTCACAAAACAAATATAGTAGGAAAACACATACCTTAAGCATGATTACTCAACTAGGGGAGCAAGAACGAATACTTGGACTTTATTTTCTCTTTATCCTCCCAAGTAGCTTCTTTTTCCTTTTGGTTTCTCCATAGACCCTTCACCGAATCCACATACTTAGTCCTTAAATAATTGATTTTTCTATCTAAAATCTCTATTGGGACTTCTTCATAAGACAAGGAATCCAAAATACCAACACTCTCAATAGTCATATTCAAAGAAGAATCACCCACACACTTTTTAATACCTTGTGTCTTAAAGTTTACTATGGAACCTACGACTCTCTCAACAAGTCATGAAGACTCCTTATGAGTCGTAGGATCACGTCGTAATCATCTTAGTGGGAAAGTCAAATGTTTTTGGTCACATGACGACTCAAACCTATGAGTCATTATGAGTTTATATGAGTCGTATAGTGAGAGTCATAGTGACAATAGTGTAGGACTCCTAAGTTTTTATTTAGGTTATGACTGAAGGTTACGAGTCGTAATGACTGACTACAAGTCATAGGGTATGAATCATAGACTGACTAGTAAGTACCCTTTCTATTACTGCCAAGGTAAAGAGTCTCTGGGAATACTCATAGCTAGACGTCATGAGTCATAAGGTGACCCATGACGGCTGGCAGCCAAATTTCTATATGTTTAGTTAAGTAGTCTTTCGGTCTTTTCTCCTCTTAAAACTTCTAACCCATGAGTTAAAACATTAAAGAGGCATTATTTTTCCCTATTCGTAATCAGTTAATGATGTCTTTTGTTTTCTCACTCTCAAGAATAACAAGGCTAGGGTTTCTTCTTCAAATTCACTTCTCAAGTCTCCAAGTCAAGGAAGTCAAGTAAATCCAGGTATGAGGAGTTTGAGCAAGGATAATCTTTTATCCTCGTGCCCAAAAACTTAATTTTAAAGTTGAATTTATATGATTTCAATTAGGGTTCATACCCAATTCTCATATTCTTTAAGATATGACATTACAATGTGATTTAAAGTCTAAAGTGCACAAGAATTTTTCTTTATTCGTATTTTGAATTGCATGGTTGTTATTATGTTAAGTTTTTCATTATTTTTACTTGGATTTTGATGAGTTGATGAAAGGTCCCAATTTAAGCATTAAGCACAATATTTTGCTATAAGTTTCCCGGAAAGAATGCATGAATTTCAAGAATTAAGTACAAGTTGTTGAGTTCCAAGAAGTGTAAGTTTATAAGTTCAATTTTCAAGTTTTACAACTTGGTTAAAGTTTAATTTTGATCTTATGATCTCAGCTAAGATTTGAAATCCACTATTTAACCCATTTAGGTACGATTTAATCAAGAGATGCATAGTTGGTTTCTAATTTCAAACCCATATGCTAGTTTAAGATGGATTTTCTAAGTATGAGCATATATATATATATATTTGGAAGTACTATTTATCACCGCAAAGGGAATGTAGATGAGAGTATCCTAATTTTCGGAAATCATGAGCCACCGTAGGTTTTAGTCACAATATGGGTTAAATTTAGTGATCACTATAAGTTAAGGTTCTATTTTCGTGGCAAGGGTAGGATAACTCTCCCCAACGTGGGTAAGACATTGGACTCCATGATAGCTCATATGACTTATATCGTTTATAGGAAACTCCCACAAGAAAGAATAAAAGTAAACTGTAAAAACTAAGTGTGATGACTCACTAATCTTTACTTTATGATTTATCATTTATGGTTTATGATCCTTCAGTTTCCAACTTTACTCATGTCCAAGGTGAGTTCTTTTACACTTAGCATGCATGATTTGAAAAATTATTCAGTTTTGGTTTTACTTGTTCATTCACTCCCATATACTCAGTACATTCCAGAAGTACTGACCCACATATATGTCTACATGCTACATTGTCTTATAATGTAGGTTCTGGTGCTCGTTCCCTGTAGCAAGATTGCTTGCGGGCATCATTTCCTACATCTGGATACTTGGTGAGTCCTCATAGCCCGAGGACCAAGTCAATTAGAGTTTCAAACCTTATGGACGTAGCTTAATTAGTTTATTTCTTTTATGGGTCAACTGGGGTCTGTCCCAATGACTTTTTCAGTTATAAGATTAGAGGCTTGTCGGACACTGTTTATTTCAGTTAAAAAGATTTTATTGAGACTTCTAAGCTGTAAGATTTCAAAAGGGAGATTTAAATATTGGTTTCATTATGAAATTATGTATATCTACAATTATGTATATCTTAGTCCACCTTCCTGTGAGTTCAGTACCAATTAGATGTCATGGGTTAGCTTAGGACTATTCATAGTCTTAAGCATCGTGTAACATCTAGGGGGTATTCTCGAGATGTTATACACTTTTTCAACACGAGTTAGCTTGGGACTATCCATGTTGATTATTTCCCACTTCCATATAGGTCACTCTATCTCTTGAGACATACCGCCCGACCTCAAGTGCTCGACCTTCACTTTCTAACAAATCATGCATTTTACCATAAAATTAGCCAAGTCTCTCTTCATGTTGCTCCACTAATAAATCTTCTTTAAATAATGATACATCTTTGTTGAACTAGGATGAACTGTATACCTCGACTCATGAACCTCAGTCAAAAGCCTTTCTCATAACCCATTAACATTAGGAACACACAATCTACTATGGTACCTCAAGATAACATCACCCCCAATCTTAAAAGCCATAACCTCCTGCTGGCCCACATCAACCTTAATCTGTACCAAGATAGGATCTAAAGCCTGCTTTTCCTTCTCCTCATCACCAAGAGATGACTTCACCACCTCTTGAAAAATCACAACTCCATCTTCCAAATCCAAAATATGAACTCCTAGGTTAGCCAACCCGTGAATATCCTTCACCAACCCTCTTTTCTTGTCATCCGTATGAGATAAGCTCCCCATAGATAACCTGCTAAGAGCATCAACAACCATATTAGCTTTACTTAGTTATAGTAAAGACTCATATCATAGTCCTTGAGAAACTCAAGCCATCTCCTTTGCCTGAGATTCAACTCCTTTTAGGTGAACACATACTGTAAGCTCTTATGGTCTGAAAAGATATCAACATGCACTCCATACAAGTAGTGACACCAAATCTTCACCACAAATACCACAACTTCCAACTCTAGATAATGAGTCAGATAATTCCTTTCATGAACCTTCAGATGCCTAGAAGCATAAGCCACAACCTTACCATGTTGCATCAACACACAACCCAGTCCCACACTGGACGCATCGCAGTACACAACAAAATAATTAGTACCCTCAGGCTGAGTAAAAACTGCAGGAGAAGTTAACTTATCCTTTAACTTCTCAAAACTACCTTTACAAGCATCGGACCATATAAATTTCACCTTTTTCCGAGTCAACTTAGTCAATAGAGAAACAATAGAAGAGAAGCTCTCCACAAACCTTCTATAATATCTGACCAAGTCCAAAAAGCTCCCAATGACTATTGGAGTTGTGGGTCTAGGCTACTTCTTCAATGCCTTAGCTTTCTGTGGATCCACCATGATCCCCTCACTAGAAACAACATGACCAAGAAAGGTCACAGTATTAAACTAAAACTCACACTTCGAAAAGTTGGCATACAATCGCTGATCCTTAAGAGTCTGCAATACTATTTGGAGGTGGCAGGCATGATCCTCCTTACTCTTAGAATACACCAAGATACCATCAATGAACAAGATAATTTTTTTTTTCAAAAATTGTCTAAATACCCAATTCATAAGATCCATGAATGCAGTTGGAGATTTAATGAACCAGAATGACATAACCAGAAACTCGTAATGACCATACCGAGTTTAAAAATTTGTCTTAGGAATATCTGCTTCCATAATCTTTAACTAATGATAACCCGAACGAAGGTCAATCTTAGAGAAGCACCTAGCAACCTAAAGATGGTCAAAGAGATCATCAGTCCTAGGAAGAGGATTCTTATTCTTCACCATCACCTTATTCAATTGCTGATAGTCTATGCACATCCAAAGAGACCCATACTTCTTACGTACGAAAAGCACCGGAGCACCCCATAGATAGACACTAGGACAGATAAAACCCTTATCAAGAAGATCCTTTAACTGCTTCTTAAGTTCTTTCAACTCATCTAGAGCTATTCTATAAGGAGGGATAGAGATAGGATGGGTATCTAATAGAAGATTAATCCCAAAAACTATTTCCCTATAGGGAGAAATACCAGAAAGGTCATCGAGAAAAGCTTTTGGAAACCCATTAACCATATGGATAGATTACAAAGATGGACCATCAGAACTAAAATCCTTAACTCAAACTAGATGATATAAACAACCTTTGGAAATTAATTTACGGGCTCTAAGATAGGAAATGAACCTTCTTTTAGGCACTAAGGATCTTCCCTCCCATTCTATTACTGGCTCATTTGGGAATTGGAAACCGACCTTACAGGTCTGACAATCTAGAGAAGCGTAGCAAGAATAGAGCATATCCATCCCTAAGATCACATCAAAGTCTACCATAGCCAACTATATCAGATCAACTAATATCCCCCTACCACAAATAGATACCATATAACCCTATAAACCTTTTTAGCCACAATAAAATCACTCAATAAAGTAGACACAAAGAAATGATCAGAGTTACTCACTGTACCAAATCCAAAATAAATAGTCAAATAAGGGATCACATATGAAAGGGTGGAACCCAGGTCAAGCAGACAATATACATCACGAGGGAAAAATTTCAATGTACCAGTGATAACATCAGGTTATGCCTCAGATTACTCACAGGTGACAAGAGCATAAAGACGATTTTGGCTAGTATCGGTACTATAAGTATCACCATTTGCTGCAGGAGCTAATGAAGTAGAAACCGGAACCTTATTAGCTTTAGAAACAACCTTAAATTGATAGTGTCACTATAGATGCCCCAGCTGACCATAATTATAGGATCTATTCCTCCCTTTATCATACTGACCACGATGCATCTTCCCACAAAATCTGCATGGAGGATAAGGTGGGTCTGACTAGACTCCACTAGCCTAAGACTAGAACCTTGTGCCTTAAATCCATTGTTAATCTTAAAGTGACAATCACCAGATGACATAGGATATGGGGAACTAGACATAGAATATAAACCAAAGTATCCCTAAGTCTTCTTCTTGACCCACTGTCTACCATCTCTATCACTGTTCTGCTGGCCTTTACCCTGCTCTGAATAGCTAAACTTTTTATTCTTCCTCTCTCCCATTTATGTTTGTTTCTTCTTTTCATCTTCAACCTGCTGCATAAACACTACAAGCCTAGATATATCCATGTCATTATTCAATATTGTAGATATACATTCTAGTACCAAGTATCGAGACAAACTTGAGGCAAACTTCCTCATTCTCGTCCTCATACTAGACACAATCTCCAAGGTATAATGAGATAAATGGTGAAAAACATACTCCATTACAGTCATTCTTCCTTGCTTTAAATTCATAAACTCATCAGCCTTAGCCTCCTTCATTTCCTAAGGAAAAAACAATCAAGGAAAGCACCTAAAAACTCATCCCACATAGCCTGCTCAACAGCATCACCCCTCAACTGCTCCCACTCCTCATACCACTGATATACCATATTTTTTAACTGATATGCAACAAACTCCACACCCTTAACACTAGATGCATGTATCACCTTGAGTAACTTCTTCATTTTATTAACAAAACCTTGAAGATTCTCCTCGACCCTAAAGCCAGTAAAGGTTGAAGGATTTAACCTCATAAACTAACAAACTTTAGTGACCTCAGAAGATAGAACAAAACAACCAACACAGTCAGGCTGACAAGACTAAGAAGTCACCAACTGGTCAACAGATAAATAGATAGATGAAATTTGACTTTAGAAATATCTCCTTGGGGCAGTGGGTCAAGAACATCATCATATTGAGAATGCCAAGGAGGACTGGTAGGGACTAGTGGAACTCCATGAGAGGCATTATAGTCAAAAGAAGGTCCTCTAGACTGGGTCTGTACTCTATAAGTTGAATGAGTTCCATCCATATTATCCTCAGGTGAGACAGAGGAGTTTCCATGAGAATCAGATCTTTGAGGAAACATGATCTAAAATGCGAACAAACAAAATTAGTGGAGATTTCAATGCCCTATACTCTATAGCTCAAAAATAAAACACAAGAAAGGGAAAAATTCCTAAATGGCTTTTAGTCTCTCCCACATATGTATGGCATGCTATATATCCATAAAAGAGACTCTACTTGACACAACTTTGTGGACAACCAAAGACCATGAACCTAGTCTCTGATACCAAGCTTGTCACGATCTGTAATAGGACCTAGTCATGATGGGTATCTTAAGCCCGCCAAGGATCGGACACCACCCCAATTAACCTAGCCAACCAGAACACAATACAACTAGCAACAAATGATTTTTGAATATATAACAAAATAGAACTAAGTTTTGAACATATAATAAGATAGAACTAAGTTTCGAACATATAACAAGATAAATAAATCAACTAAATAGGATCTAGAATCCATAATACCAAATCCATCTACATCCAGTCCGCAAAAGCCTTTAAGAAACCAAACATCAACCAAAGTCGGGACATGCCCCTGACCATAGCGGTTTTAAAACCATTGTGTTTCATTAAACTTCTATATCATGCAATAGTTCCAAAAGTAGTTCCAATATGCATATACTCATGTTTCGAAGCCAATTTCATAAGGTTGGGTTGAGGTCATTACCAATTCATTTACCAAAAATTCATAAAGATGGAGGAATCCATGACCCCCATCCCAATTCCCATACCCATGCACCAAATTAGTTTAAAAACTATTAATTAAAAGAATGAATAATCAATAGAAACCACGGAAAAAGTAATTCAATGATTAACATAAAAAAAGTCCTCAACCCAAATTCAAAACTAACGACTAGGATATGAAGAGGAGATTTTGGAAAGCTTGAGGTTCCTATTTCTGATCGAGAAGGAAGATTGTCATGTCATAATCAACGAGGAGAGATGAGCCTCTAGTTAGAACAATAGAGAGAAGACTATGCTCAGCAACCAAACCTCCACTCTATCAAGGCTTCATTGCGTACTTGGATAGACTTGAATGATTTTTCCTTTTTGATGTTTTCATGATTTTAAAATAAATAGACTCGATGTTCGAGCTAGTTTGCAGTTTTAGTTTTTTTTCTTTTTAAGTTAACACTATATTTTGAGACATTTTAGCACCAATAATAAAAGCTTATTCTCTTTTAAAAAATGTTGAATCTAAGACAGTGACACATAACAAGACTATACAACATAATGTAAGTGAATTAAAAGAAATGAAGGAGGATGAGATCCTTGGACAGTTAATTTTGAAATGAATTTTTCCACATCAAGATAAAGCAAAGGGAAAATTCTCACTGAATTGGCAAGTCCCTTACGTGGTTCAATGAGTCTTGACATGCGGAGAACTCATACTCGCAGAAATAGATGGCATAGTTTGGTCCAAGCCTATCAATTTAGATGTTGTTAAAAGATATTGTGTTTAATCTTTATTTCATGCCCCTTACATTGTAATTAGAACTACATTTGACCCGATTCCCGCTTAAGAGAGATACATAGGCATTCCTATAGAGTTCGGTACCATTATAATGAAATTCTCTTATTTTCCATCTATGAGCATTTTAATTAGGCAGAATTTTTGAGAGGACCTCAAAATTCTTTAAGGACATGGCATTGGCACAACTATGACACTAGGGCAGAATTTTTGAGAAAACCTCAAATATTCTTACAAGCAGTATTTTGCAAAAGACAAATATAGACTAGGGTAGAAGTTTTGAAGCGGTCCTAAAAAATTTCTTGACAAGAGAACAAGTTTCGATAAGACACTGTATTATCTCGAGACATGTCACAGTCAATGATTCAACAACATTTTATATTCTTTACAATAAGCTTTACTTATCATGATAACTGTTATCAAATATGATTTTAAAATTATTTACTTTTCCACCCAAGTGAACACCTAGATGAGGCTAATCATCAATTGGCGACATCGAGAAGAAGATGTTTCAGTCGAGGCAAAGGAACAAATCAACCTCCCACCTTTTTTTACAAATTCATAATTTTTATTTAAGTGCAAGATTAACAGAGAAGAGGAATCACTCCACGAAAACTTGAATGGTCCAATAGCCAATCTGATGTTGAGAGGTCTGACAGTAAATTTAACATCGAGAGGCCCGATATCTGATCCGACACTGCATCAAGAGGACCGACAACCAATCCAAAATTGAGAGTCCCAACAACCAATCTGACATTGCATCAAGAAACCTGACAACCAATCCGACATCGAGAGGTCCAACCTGATCCGACATCGCATCGAAAGGCCTAATAGCCAATCCGACATCGAGAGGCCTAAATCTAATCTGACACTGCATCGAGAGGTTTGATAGCCAATCCAACATCGAGAGGCCTAATAGCCAATCCGACACTGCATCGAGAGGCTTGACAACCGATTCAACATTGAGAGGCCTGATAGCAGATCCAACGATACATCGACAGCCAACCCGATAATATAACAGATATACTTTCTTTATTTTAATATGATTGGATATTTAGGACAATTTCTTATTAACCTTCATGCTCTAACTTTTTTTTCTAGTATACTGAAATTATGCAGGTAATAGACAAGGAGTAACAAATAGGAATAGTTTTTGCTCGTGTTTTTGAAATGCAATCCTGCCCATCTCCGTCGCACAAACTCAACTTGAAAATTGACTTACCTTTAGTTTTCATACCTCTCGTTATGTGGTAAAGTGAGGTGCAAGTGGAGATAAGCTAGGAGTATGAGAAGGCACAAAGTCAGTAAGCTGAGAGTCCCAAATATTAGCATGACTAGCATGATTGGAGTTGAACCCTTTCTTCTTCTTGAGGTCATTAGGATATCCATGAAGCTTATAACAAGTTTCCTTAGTATGTCCCTTAAAATAACAATAGTCACAAAACAACTTACTCCTTCCATAGGGTGGTCTTTGTTCATAGATATGTTTTGGTCTAAAACCTGTATTGTAACCTACTTGACTAGTATTAGAACCATTATAGTTGGTACTACCACCACCATGGCTACTGTTAGAGCCAGAGTGAGAGCTACCATAGCTAGTCTGAAATTTTGAATGCAGTCTGTTGCTGAGTAAAGCAGTGGTATCACCTATAGATGGTACAGGTAAGTGGCTTCCTACTTCAATAAACCTTTGGCTCTCTACATTGAGTATCATAGCATAAGCTTGATTAATGTTAGGCAAAGGTACAGTCATCAAAATTTGACTCTTAGCATGGGCATATGACTCATTGAGCCCCATTAGAAATTGCTACAACTTTTGTACTTGGGAGTGAGATGTATATTCCTTGAATTTTGGACAAGGACATGCAGGTGAAGGTACAAGAGCATCTAATTCATCCCATAACTCTCGCAGTCTGGAGAAATAAGAGGATACAGATGAAGTACCCTGAGTTAAACTAACTATTTCTTTGTGCAAATAGAATGCCCTAGATGCATTTACTTTGTCAAACCTTTCTCTAAGATCTTCCCAGACTGTATGATCATCCGATCCATAAATCACCGTATTGATTAGGTCTTTAGATACGGTGTTCATAATCTATGCTAAGACAATGGAATTACACCTATCCCACTGATTATGTAGATTGGAAGAGTACATATCTTTCCTACAAGTACCTAACAGGAAACCTAACTTGTTCTTACCTAAGAGAATAATCCGCATTGATTTGCTCCATAGAGAGTAATTTTCAGACCCTAACAATTGAGTAGAAACAAGGACAGAACCTTGAGTATCAGATGAATGAACGTATAGAGAATGATTCGTATAAACCTGCTCATCTTGATCTCCATGAATAACCTCAGGCGTAGAAGTAGTACCTTCAGCCATAGATGTGCAGACTAAAGGATCTGATCTTCGAGCACAACTTCGAGCACAACTTCGAGAAGCTCAAATCAAAGAGAATCGACACTGACTAGCAAAGTTTAATTTTCCGTGGCTTTGATACCATGTTAAAGAAGCTCCATTAATAGAGCTTGTAGTGAAAAATTTCAGAGAAGAAGAGGAGAAGGGTAAGAGAAGTAGAGAGACTACTATTCCATTGAGAATTGAGAATGAATCTGTAACCACCCACACTAAGCATAAATATAGGTGTTTATATATATACACTCATATTAGCTTCTAATCTAAGCTAGCTTATAACCACTAACACTACTAGTGCTGCATTTTAGTGCCAGCTCAGCAAGTCTAACAACTTCTCTTTAACCGACTCTAACAACTCTGCCAGCTAAGATGTATTACACACTTCTTATTCAATAGTATCATGAATTTTTTATTTATTCACTTATTATTTACAAAATCTCTCAAGCTAGATTGTTGGCTCAGTCATTCCGTTGAAGTTCTGATTTGAGGGTGGCATATTATTCTGTTTGGGAGTTATTTGTCTAGTTCTGGTTCTTCTATTGTAATCTCAGCCTGACATATTGGTCAGGATTCATTTGGCTCGTCTACTGTGACACAGTCACACAAACATCCATAACCAGTGATGCCACTTAGAAAAGCTTTATGGTTTGGGAGGTCGTCCAGTTATAGGGAAGTCCATTTCACTTTACTGCATTATTAAATTTTCAGTGTGTTAAGGCAATTAATTTGGTTATCATAGCTTGTTTATTTCTTTGTCTTTCATTTGGTATAATTATTTAAGATGGTTCATTTGTTGTAATATCTTTTGAGGTATGCTTTTAATTTGAGAATAGCTACCTAAATTAGTTCATTTTGTCTATAGTAATGTGGTATGACTAAGTTTTAGTCTGTTAGTTTAGTATTCCAAAGTTGGCATGATGATTGTTAATGATAAATTTTATTTTCTCTTAGCCATAGTTTATCTAATAAATTGTGAACTCGAAAGGGCTTTACGTGGTATCAAATTTCTCACTTTTAGTATTCATAAAATTAGAAATATTCTGCCCACAATTTTAATGATTAAATATGCAAAAGTCATGTTATAAGTAATTTGCATTTGCTATCTAGCTTAGATGTTTGAAGGCCATTAGTGTAGTAGTGATGATTAGAATTTAATTACTTCTCATAATTAGAACTAGATTTGCGTTACAATGTGAATAGCTTCTGGTACATCTTAATATGTTGCTTTTTTCACTTTCTTTCTTTGAAATTGCTCGATGGAGATTTTAATATTTAAATGACTCTTTGAAATTATTTTAATTTTACTTTATCCAGAGACATGACTCATTGTGTTTGTTGTTCTTATCATTTTTTTTCATTGTGCGATCGAGTTAATTGTTTCATTGCAAAAAGAGTGAGATGATTATGAATCTATTTTAAATTTTTTTGTCTGAAACGGTTGAAAAACTCTCCTGTCAACCCTTTTTGCCCTTATTATGTGTTTATTTAATTAAAAATCTTTATTACGTTATTAATTTTTTTTTGAATAATTAAACATTAAGAATAGACATACTCTCACCCTTTAAATATTTTTTTTGCCAGAATGAAATGACATCACTTGGAGTTTAACCATGTCAAATGAAGGATTCAATGCATAAAGTAGAGCTTAAATAGAATCGTCATCCCATAGGGGGTCATGTACGTATTGGGAAATGATGACAAAAAAAAGACAGGAAAGAAATGACCTCTCTTATGAAGCACATATAGCTTTATTAAAATATAAAGCTTCTCGTTACTCTCTTCTTTTCTAACTTAATATGTCATTCTTTTAATGTCTCAAAGACTCGATAAATCTTATTACTATACTATATAGCAACATACTTTGATACAATTTAAATATTATATCCACATATTTTTGCTTTACGTGACTTTTAAATACTAAAATATTTTATTTAGTATTTTTAAATAAGTTTCTTTAAGAATTTCTTTTGTATTGTCTTAAGGCGTTTAAGAGAGGCGACATAGAAATTGAAATAGAGGGAGTAACATTGCATTGGACTCGTTTCAGCCTTGTCATACCTGATTCCACTCTCTCTCTCTCTTTCTCTTCCCCTCTCTCTCTCTCTCTCTCTCTCCTTATCTTAATTCTAACTGTTGTCAATTTAATTATTTTTACATTTAATTTACCACCAAATTATGGCGGTACAACTTATTAACACGTCTCTCATTATTTGTAGTTTATTGTTTTTTTTTTAAGCTTGAATATTATTTTTATTAGATATACTATAAAGCAAAGGAGTTTACCAGAGTCTGTGATTCGAGGAAAAAGGGAAATGCATAAATTATGGTACTTTTCAATTATTATTTGTAGTTCACAAAAGTCCAGACTCACATCTCTTGTATTTTTCATTGTTTGTATGATATGTACACTAGTTGAAAGTGTTCTTTATTACATCACTTAGTTTATATTAGTTTATAAAAATAAACAACCTTTGTTTATCACATAGAATCTTCACGTAAAATATAAATTCAGCCGAAAATCATATTTTTGGACCTAGAAAGGTGCCTAACACCTTTATTTCGAGGTTATTTAAACCCTTACCTGATTTCTGGTGACAAGACTAATTTACTTATTCGTAATTAGCCTAGCATAGTTCCCTAACACACCTTTAATTCGTTAGGTGGCGACTCTTCACTCCTTAAAACTTCCTAAAAAGAGTTGTCACGTTGAATCCTGCTTTACGCGAGAAAAATAGGGTGAAATAGAAAGAATACCCCTAAGGTCAAAAATATCAAGTCGAACCAACCTGTTGGCTTAAGATTGGATGCTCAAGGCCAACGGTCACTCCAAAACTGAAAAACAAAGACAAACTCCCCATACTCATCACCTTTTGGATCAAGATATTCGCTGCTACATTTACCTTACTTGGATGGTATAAAATAGAAATATCATAGTCTTTTAGCAACTATAGCGGCCTATGCGGCCTCAAATGAGGATCCTTTTGGCTCAGAATATACTGAAGGCTATGATGACCGGTGAATATCACGCAATGAACACCATAAACATAATGCCTCTAAATCTTAAGTGCAAAAATTACCACTGCCAAATCCAAGTTATGGTAGCGTAGTTACACTTTTCTATCTTCAGCTGTCTAGAAGAATATACTATTACTTAACCCTGATACATTAAAACACAACCCAAACCAACACTTGAAGCATTACAATAGACTAAAACTCCTGACACTCAACTAAAAGATTCAATATTGGAGTTGAAGTAAGTGAGACCTTGAGCTTTTGAAAGTTTGCTCACACTTGACGAACCACTAGAACGGGACATACTTCCTAGTCTATCTAGTCATGACGCTGCAATAGAAGAAAATCCATCAATAAATCATCTTTAGTAACTTGCCAATCCAAAAAAATTATGAACCTTGATAAGAGGAATGCGTCTATCTCAATCACAAAATGTCACGACCTAACTTACCGAGTCGTGTGAGCACCTACTCTGATCCACCTAGATAGGAGAATCTTTGCCACCCATTGAAAGTAAATGTGGAAGTCAGTAAAAATAACCAAGAAATAGTTCATTTATTACAATCAATTCAAAAAATTTAATACAACTGAAAACCTTACCAAGGAGCTAGTCTAAATAGGTATAAGAGCTTTTAGAAGGAAATACAAGACAAAAGACACAACTTCTACCATAGAAACAATAATAGAAGATGCTAGAGACCATTACCATATTAATCACAAAATACCTATTTATCCGACAAACAAACTATACCTTAAAAAGGGTATAGCAAGAGTAGTATCAGTATAAAACTACACATACTAGTAAGCATCATTGGTTGACCCAAATAAAATCACATAAATATCTAGAAAAAATATAAAACTTGAGAATCAAACCAGAAACTTCATTAAACCATTGCTTACTAATTATCTATGCGTTCTTCGGTACCGACACTCATGGGTCCTTACCCTCAACTATTAGTAATTAAGACCTTTATGTAACCTCTGGCCTTGTTCCACAAATCCGGTCATACCTTAACACTTTAGACCCCTTCGATTTATTTAAGTCTGTAGGGCATAATTTAACAATATAGTGACACGCGCCTTTTTGGCCCAAATTACAATAACTACTAGACCACCGACCATATTATGACATACTAACACAAATATAAATTGGTTACCTTTCCTTGATTCATATTATTTAATACTAGTCTACCCTGTTACCGATTTTAATCTAGAAAGGGTTAACATAACAACTAAAGTCAAAACATCACTGCCCACCTCAGATATTCAATCAAATAAAGTCAATATAGATGCATAATAGGTCAACAACTATGACTCATCCATAATATACCCCCCCTTGTCCCTTTTCCCTAAGAAATTAACCAAATTGGATTAAACCTCTTTTATTAAAGTTAACCCAGACTTCTCATGGGTCTGCTTAAACAATTGGAAATCATGATATTTATAAGTTCCAATTCATAGTCGGTCCGATACATCATCCATCACATAACTCGATCCATGCAGGAACCAATATATCAAAATAATAATAACTCAACCCTCTCAAGGAACCGACATATATATATATACATATATACACACACACATATATATCATGCATTTGTGCAGATCATATTCTTATAAGAAACCAAAATAACATGGCAATGGCAATTATCATGCTTCCCAATTCTTATAAGAAACCACATTTAGCAATTAAGCACATAACCAGGTTCACTCAGATAACCCACATATAATGATAACAAGTAAGTCCAGTTCACTCAAGGAACCATCATACTCACCTGTATATTGTACACACATACTAAGGGTCTTATGTGTGCACCCACTAGTCATGGCCTACAGGGGATGATCTATTGTCCTTGTACCAAATTCCAAACATCAAGTGTCTTCCAACCTTATATCAACCAAACTCGTGGAGATGTCTAAATATTGAAACATTCCATAATAAAAACAGATATCACAAAAATCACAACCACAGTGATAATAGACAACACTTGTAAATATAACAAGCTTTTTTGTAAGTTCATTTTATGGATTAACAATAGGATATCAAATAGTTATTCACTTTCCTTAAACATGCATTGTACAAGATATACTTTGAATTAGTTGTCATGCACACATAACTTAAATTGGGTTTCAACTACATTAAAACCATTACCTAAAATTTGTATGTATAACCTATCGGTTATGAACCACCTAAACTGTTCATCCTAAAAGTTTAATACGTTACCAATTTTCTATTCCTTTAGTTACCACTATAGATTTTTCTAAATCCACCAAAATAAACCACCCCAAATGAATAAGCATTTTTTTTTAGTTTAGCCCAAATTCTGGACATTACGCTAGTATTAACCACATAAGGATGAACAACAATAATAAGGTACACATATAATTTTATGGATAATCTTATAATTTTAGCATAATGCAATTACCTTCATCATTAATCAGGTTTTTATCTATTTTACCATCCAAGCACCATGCTCGAAGGCCTAAGCATCCAATCTCTCATCAATCTACATCATGATTATGCATTTGTAATACCCCACGATTTTTCCTAGCTTAAACTCATCTTGAAAATAAGTAAGGAGTAGCTTCTAGAATGAGTGATATTTATTTCATGTGAAATTCTTTATATTTGAACTTTCCATTGCGTAGTAAATTGAATTAGCTTTCCAACTATATAAGATTTGCCTAAATATGATAACCGGGTAAGAAGTTATGTTAAGTTCCAGTCGTAAAACATCGTGATTTGGGTCCTTAGCGTGTCGCGGAGAAACGTAAAATCATAATTGTCAATTTTTAGTGAGACTCAGTTATTTTGGAGCATCATGGAGAGGTCCAATTTCCCATTTGGCAATTTCCAGTGTCACTCCGCGAAACTGGCACGCCGCGGAGGGAACCCGATTCCCACTTGTCCTTTTTCCTGAGCCACCGCGATTGTGGCGCGTTGCGAGGGCCACCCACATCGGGAAAAATGTATGTTTTTCCAGTTCCGCTAAAAATTTAAAGGGGGCATTTTGGTAAATTATCCAAACCCCAATCCATCCAAAAATAGAAGATTTATCAAATATCAAAGCACTTTATGCCCTATTCATTATTTTTCTCAAAGCAAAACCCTAGTTCATCATACTTTCTCTCCAACCAACTCAAATTCCTCCATTAATCTTCAAAGGAAACTCAAGATATGGAATTCCAAAGTCAAGAACACTAAGAATCCATCTCCAAAACATCAATAGGAATCCAAGATTCGAGTTTCTTATCAAAGATCATCAATTAAGGTATGTGCGGTTTGAACAATGATAATTCTTTCATCCTTGTGGATAAAACTTTTTTTTAATTACAAACTTTCTGAATTATATATGATTTTCCATGAATTTCAAGTTAGGGTTTATACCCATTATCATTATTTGCAAGATTATGAGATTTTCCATGATTTAGAAGTTGAATTACATGATTATGTTTATGTTTCCATGTATATTTATGAAATTTCCATATTTTGAGTTGATTTATCAATAATCATATTATCAGGCATGAACATTTTGATGATTTAACCTAAGATTGATGCATGGGTTATTTATCCCAAGATTGAATATGGTTATTTCTAGAAAGATGATGCTTTAAGCATTTTGTGAACATATTATTTTTAGATTTTCAGAATATCTTTGATCTTTGATCATCAGTTTAGCTATGGAATCCACTTTACAAAATTTAGATCAGCTTTATTTACAGATTTAAAAAGATAAATGCATATTTGGTTTTAGATAAACCCTTGTGCTAGTTTTAAAAGTGGATTTTCAACAGAATGAGCATATCTACTAATAAGAGAGTAGTATTTAGCATCGAGCGGGAAGTGTGGGTTTAGCATAACCTACTGTCACAGAACTACGTAGCCAACATAGGTACAAATTTACAGATTATTAGATTATTCCCACTTTTATGTGGATAACAATTACAAATGTGATCACTTAGCTCAGGTTATACTCCATGGAAAGATTATGACATCTCTTCCCAATGTGAGGTTTCTTCCTTACGAGGATGAGACATTGGACTCCATGTTAGTTCACATGGTTTATGTCGGTTAAGAGAACATCCCTTCAGATAAACTAATTTCTTTAAAGCCCTAAGATGAAGTATTTTCTAGATTTTAAACACTAAGTGTAAAGGCTTACAAACTTACTCAGATATTACTTTACTTAAGATTCCAGTTACGGAATTATAGCTTTTAGTTTTCAGACATAAAAGGTGAGCCCTTTTTCACTTAGCCTACATGGTTTGAGAACAAGAATAGAATATAGATTTTTGAACTAAGTGTAATGGCTCACAAGATTTAGATTATATGTTTTATTATTCATGATTTGACTTTCAGTTTTCAGATTACTCAAGCTTACGCGAGTCATTTACATTTAGCATGCATGATGTTATTTTCTATAAACTGTGATGATATTGTTTACTTATTGCATGCATCCCCATATATTCAGTATATTATTAAAGTACTGATCCGCATATATGTTTATGTGTTACATTGTCTCATAATGTAGGTTCATGTTCTCAGTCTTAGAAGTGAGAGTGATTTTCGAGCATGCCATCTATATCTCTATAGTTGTTGAGTCCTCCTAGTTTAGGGACTTAGCTATTCAGATTTCCAGTTGTTAGTAAATATTGTTAGTACTCTTTTCATACAGTCTGAGTCAGCTGGGGCCTGTCCCTGTGATTCTCTGGATTCAGTTAGTAGAGGCTTATTAGACTACTAGATTCAGTCTTAGATTTTAGATGTCGTATTTAGATCGTTCAGTATTTGTTTTATCAGATTGATGTGATCAACATTTTTAGATATACTCTGACTTTTCAGATGGTTTTCTGTATTTTTCTGTATCATATACTCATTTTTTTCTATTTTTAGATTCAGAGTTAGTAGAAGGAAGCCATGGCTAGCTCAGGACTACTTATAGTTCGGAGCACCGTGTGGCATCCTGGGAACTAAATTTTGGGGCGTTACAAACTTGGTATCAAAGCCTAAAGTTTAGAGAGTCTTAGGAAGTCAGATAAGCTGTGTTACATAGAGTCTTGGTCATCGGTGTGAAGCGCGACACATCTATGAGCGAGAGGCTATGAAGTATTTTAGGAAAATCCTCTCTTTCTTTCATAATCCATCGTGCTTATAGATATCTCTATCTGCTATTAACTCATGCTCTTTCATGACAGAATATGCCTCATTGCAGAGCAAATGCCCGTAGGAATGATAACTAGCCACCTTAGCCCATAAATCCTTTGAATGAGAATGTATCACATCTAGAGTTTTAGGCTGCTTTTCAGGCTCTAGCCCAAGCTGTGAAAACAAATATTCAGGGAAACTATCAGGCTGCAGTCCCACCTCAGTAGAATAGGGATTTAGCCATAGCTAGAATTTGAGATTTCATAAGAATGAACCCGCCAGAATTCTTTGGGTCGAAGGCAGGTGAGGACATTCAACTTTATCTTGATGAGGTGAAGAAAATCACGCAAATTATGCATGTTTCTGAGGAATAGAGTGTAGAATTGGTGTAATATAGGCTGAATGATGTTGCTTATGATTGGGTAGTGATGTGGAAGAAGAGTAGAGAGGAGAATGCAACTCCCATGACTTGGCAGATATTTCAGGATGCATTCTTAGACAAATTCTTCTTACTTGAGATGAGAGAAGCTAAGATAAAAGAGTTTATAAACCTAAGGCAGGGCTCTATGACAGTGAAGGAGTATTTCCTTAAGTTTAACCAGTTGTCTAAGTATGCCCCTGACCAGATGACTGAACCTAGGTCAAGCATGAGTAAGTTTGTGACCGGTATATCTGGGATGGTAGTTAAAGAGTGTAGGACTGCTATTCTCAATAGGGATATGGATCTTTCTAGATTGATGATGTATGCTCAGCAGATTGAGACAGAAAAGATAAAAGAGATAGAGAGAGAGTGAATAAGAGGGCTAGAATAGGGCAGTTTGATAATGGTCAAAATAGGGTTGGAGGAGGAAATCGTTCGCAATTTTAGAATTGTTCATCTATGCATCCACTTTCTTCATCCAGTGCTTCTGCACCTAGAAATAGGCAAGAATAGTGGGGTAAGTCTTCTCTGCCCAGATCTTAGAGTAGTGTGGGTGGTAAGCCCAGTTATCCTCAATGTGCTAAGTGTGGTAAGAATCATCCTAGATAGGGAAATAGGGATGCACGTCCCCAGACTTAGGCTAATAGTGCACCAGCCCCTCTAGGTTGCCCAACCCCTCCTCAGGGTGCTTCATCCAGTACCGATGGCGGTCAGCACCAGAATCGGTTCTATGCTTTGCCATCCCATCAGGAGAAGGAGGATTCTCTAGATGTTATTACCGGTATGCTTCGTGTCTTTCATTTTGATGTTTATATGTTGTTAGACCCTGGGTCAAGTTTTCTTATGTGACCCCATTAGTTGTAGTAAATTTTGAGGTAAGTTTCGAAAAGGTTGCTGAGCCTTTCCTGGTTTCTACTCAGTAGGTAAGTTAGTTGTTGCTAAGCGAGTCTATAAAAAGTATCCTATCACTGTTCTTCATAGAGTCATGTTAGCAGACTTGATAAAGTTAGATATGGTTGATTTTGATCTTATTCTTGGTATGGATTGGCTCCATTCCTATTATGCTTCTATAGATTATTACACCTGAGTGGTGAAGTTTCAATTTCCAGATGATGCAGTCTTTGAGTAGGCAGGTAATTCAGTGTCTCCCAAGAGTCATTTCATAGCTTATCTTAAGGCCAAAAAGTTGATTTCCAAAGGTTGCATCTATCATCTAGTTCTAGTTAAAGACACTAAGTCTGAGACTCCAAGAGTTCAGTCAGTTTATGCAGTTAATGAGTTTCTTGATATTTTCCCAGAAGATCTCCCAGGGGTACCTCCCGATAGGGTAATAAAATTTGGTATTGACCTTCTTCCAGATACTCAGCCTATTTCTATTCCTTCTTACCGTATGGTTCCCACAGATCTTAAGGAGTTGAAAGAGAAACTCAAGGATCTTTTAGATAAAGGTTTCATAAGGTCTGGTATTTCTCCATGGGGTGCTCCCATCCTATTCATACAAAAGAAAGATGGTTCTTTGCGCATGTGCATCGACTACCTCCAGTTAAATAAAGTTACAGTCAAGAACAAATATCCTCTTCCTAGAATTGATGATCTGTTTGATCAATTGCAAGGTGTCATTTATTTCTCAAAGATAGACCTTAGATTCGGCTATCATCAGCTTAAAGTAAGGGAATGTGATATTCCAAAAACATCTTTCAGGACCCGTTATGGTCATTTTGAGTTTTTAGTCATGTCTTTTGGGCTAACTAATGCCCCAGTAGCTTTCATGGACCTCATGAATCGAGTGTTCAAACAGTATCAAGACATGTTTGTCATAGTATTCATAGATGATATCCTGGTATACTTCCGCAGTGAGGATGACCGTGCAGATCATCTTAGAACAATCTTGCAAACTCTTAGAGATCACCAATTATTCGCCAAATTCAGAAAGTGTGAATTTTGGCTAAGGTCAGTAGCCTTTCTCAGTCATATTATTTCCGCCGATGGCATTAGAGTTGATCCCTAAAAGACAAAAGCTGTAAGAAATTGGCCTAGACCTATCTCTCCATTAGATATTAGGAGTTTCTTGGGTCTAGCTGGCTATTACCACCATTTTGTTGAAGGTTTCTCATCTATTGTATCTCCTATGTCTAGATTGACCCAAAAGAAAGTTAAGATCCAATGGTTAGATTCCTGCGAGAAGAGTTTTCAGGAGTTGAAGACTCGACTCATTTCAGCCTAAGTTCTAACATTACCTGATGGTACAAATGACTTTGTTGTTTATTATAATGCCTCTAGAGTTGGTTTGGGTTATGTGTTGATGCAAAGAGGTAATGTCATAGCCTATGCCTCTAGACAGTTGAAGCCTCATGAAAAGAATTACCTAACCCATGATCTCGAATTAGCTGCTGTGGTGTTTGCTTTGAAAATATGGAGACATTATCTGTATAGTGTGCACATTGATGTGTTCACGGGCCACAAAAGCTTACAGTATGTGTTTACGAAGAGGGAGTTGAATCTCCGTCAGAGAAGGTGGTTGGAGTTATTGAAGGATTATGACATGAATGTGTTGTATCATCCGAGCAAGGCTAATGTAGTGGTAGACGCCCTTAGTAGATTGTCTATAGGCAGTGTTTCCCATGTGGATAAAGATAAGAAAGAGTTAGCTCGAGAAGTTCACCGTTTGGCTAGATTAGGTGTTAGGTTTGTTAATTCCGCTGAAGGGAATGTTTGGGCTCAGAGTAGTTCTGAATCTTCCCTAATTTCTAAAGTGAAGGAGAAACAAGATATGGATTCTAGTTTGGTCAAACTAAAAAAGTCAGTTAAAGACCAAAAGGTAGAGGTTTTCTCTCAAGGAGGAGATGGTATGTTGAGGCACCAAAGTATATTGTGTGTGCCATGTGTTGATGATTTGAGACAACAAATTATGGCAGAAGTGCATAGTGCGCGGTATTCTATTCATCCAAGTGCTACCAAGATGTACCGCGACTTGCGGGTAATTTATTGGTGGAGTGGCATGAAAAGAGATATAGCAGAGTTTGTAGCCAAGTGTGAAACTTGTCAACAGGTTAAAGTAGAACACCAAGGACCTGGTGGTATGTTGCAAGAGTTTGGTATTCCCACTTGGAAGTGGGAAGAGGTGAATATAGATTTTATGACTAGTTTACCCCATTCGCGTCATCACTATGGTTCAATTTGGGTTATTATAGACAGATTGACTAAGTCAACGCATTTCTTCCCAGTTCACACGTCTTATACAGCTAAGGATTATGCTAAGTTATATATTTGAAAGTTAGTCAGGTTTAATGAAGTCCCCTTGTCTATCATTTTAGATAGGGGTACTCAGTTTACTTCCCAGTTTTGGAGAGCTTTTCAGAAGGGTCTTGGTACCCATGTCCATCATAGTTCATCTTTCCACCCTCATACAGATAGTCAGGCAAAGAGCACCATCCAAAATCTAGAAGATATGTTGAGGGCATGTGCTCTTAATTTCAAGGGTAGTTGGGATGAGCATTTGCCGTTGATTGAGTTTGCTTATAATAACAGTTATCATGTTAGCATTTGAATGGTTCCGTTCAAGGCTCTTTATGGGAGGAGATATAGGTCACCCATAAGTTGGTTTGAAGTGGGTGAGGATGCTTTTCTTGGTACTGATGCAGTGCATGAGGCCATGGAGAAAGTTAAGTTGATTAGAGAAAGATTGAAAACAACCCAGAGTTGTCAAAAATCCTATGCAGATGTGAGAAGAAGGGATCTCGAATTTGAAGTTAGTGATTTTGTGTATTTGAAGATTTCACCCATGAAAGGGGTAAAGAGATTTGGCAAAAAGGGGAAGCTTAGTCCCTGGTATGTTGGCACTTATATAATTTTGAGTCATGTTGGGAAAGTAGCTTATGAGCTTGAGTTGCCCGCAGACCTGTCAGCAGTTCACCCTGTATTCCACGTCTCTATGCTTAAGAAATGCATTAGTGACTTGTTCTTTTAGAAAACTCAGATATTGAGAACAACCTTTCATATGAAGAGATTTCGGTTGAGATTCTAGATCATCAGATCCGTAGACTAAGGAACAAAGAAGTTCTCTTAGTCAAAGTTCTTTGGAGAAATCAGTCGGTTGAGGGCGCTACTTAGGAAATAGAAGAAGACATGCGAGCCAAGTACCCTCACCTCTTCTCCGCAAACTCAGATCAAGCCAAAGGTACTACTCTTCCTTAATCCAGTTCTTTTCTAATCACAGATTCAGCTATATAATCGTCTTCATGTAAGTTCATGCACTCACAGAATTACTCAGAAGCTTAGAACTATTTAGATTCAGTTGCTCATTTCACTTCAGTTGTGTATGCTATCTTATACTCTCAGATTCCTCAAAAATTTTAGCTTAACTAGCCATATTCGAGGATGAATGTTCCCAAGGGGGAGATATTGTAATACCACGCAATTTTTCCTAGCTTAAACTCGTCCCAAAAATGACAAAGGAGTAGCTTCTAGAATGAGTGATGTTTATTTCATGTGAAATTCTTTAGATTTGGACTTTCCATGGCATAGGAAATTGAATTAGCTTTCCACAATATAAGATTCGCCTAAATCCGATAACCGGGTAAGAAGTTATGGCCATTTTAAGTTCCAGTCATAAAATACCATGATTTGGGTCCTTAGCGCATTGCGGAAAAACATAAAATCATAATTGTCAATTTCCAGTGAGACTTTGCAATTTTAGCACGTCGCGGAGAGGCCTAATTTCCCGTTTGGCAATTTCTAGTGTCACTCCGCGATACTGGTGCATCACGAAGGGAACCCAATTCTCACTCGTCCTTTTTCCAGTGAGCCACCGTGATTGTGGCAGGTCACGGTGGCCACCCAGATCGAAAAAATATACGTTTTTCCAGTTCCATTTAAAAGTTAAAGGGGGCATTTTAGTAAATTACCCAAATCCCAATCCGTCGAAAAACAGAAGATTTATCAAATATCAAAGCACTTTATGCCCTATTCATCATTCTTCTCAAAGAAAAACCCTAGTTTATCATACTTTCTCTCCAAGCAACTCAAATTCCTGGATTAATCTTCCAAGGAAACTCAAGATTTGGTATCCCAGAGTCAAGAACGCTAAGAAGCCATCTCCAAAACATTAATAGGAATCCAAGATTCGAGTTTCTCATCAAAGATCATCAATTAAGGTATGTGAGGTTTGAACAAGGATAATTCTTTCATGTTTGTGCCCAAAACTTTGTTTTAATTACAAACTTTCTGAATTATATATGATTTTCCATGAATTTCAAGTTAGGGTTTATAGCCATTATCATTATTTGCAAAATTATGAAATTTTCCATGATTTAGAAGTTGAATTACATGATTATTGTATGTTTCCATGTATATTGCTGAAATTTCTAGATTTTGAGTTCATTTATCAATAATCATATTATCAAGCACGATCATTTTGATGATTTACCCTAAGATTGATGCATGGGTTATTTATCCCAAGATTGAATATGGTTACTTCAAGAAAGATGATGCTTTAAGCATCTTGTGAACATATTATTTTCAGATTTTTAAAAAAGCTTTGATCTTTGATCATCAGCTTAGCTATGGAATCCACTTTACAGAATTTAGATCAGCTTTATTTACAGATTTAAAAAGATAAATGCATATTTGGTTTTAGATAAACCCTTATACTAGTCTTAAAAGTGTATTTCCAACAGAATGAGCATTGCTACTAATAAGGGAGTAGTATTTAGCACCGAGCAGGAAGTGTGGGTTTAATGCATCCTACTTCTACAAAACTACGTAGCTAATGTAGGTACATATTATCATATTATTTTTACTTCTATGTGGATGACAGTTACAGATGTGATCACTTAGCTCAGGTTTTACTACCTGGCAATAGTATGAAACCTCTCCCCAACGTGAGGTTTCTTCCTTAGGAGGACGAGACGTTGGACTCCATGTTAGCTCACATAGTTTATGTCGGTTAAGAGAACCTCCCTCAGATAAAATAATTTCTTTAAAGATCTAACATGAAGTATTTTCATATTTAAGAAACTAAGTGTAAAGGCTCACAAACTTACTCAGATATTACTTTATTTAAAATTCCAGTTACAGAATTGCAACTTTTAGTTTTCAGACATAAAAGGTGAGCCCTTTTTCACTTAGCCTACTTAGTATGAGAATAAGAACAAAATACAGATTTTAGAACTAAGTGTAATGGCTCACAAGATTTAGACTACATGTTTTATTATTCATGATTTGACTTTTAGTTTTTAGATTACTCAAGCTTACGTGAGTCATTTACATTTAGCATTCATGATGTTGTTTTCTATAAACTGTGATGATATTTTTTACTTATTGTATGCACCCCCCATATACTCAGTACATCATCAAAGTGCTGATCCACATATACATCTATGTGCTACATTGTCTCATAATGTAGGTTCAGTTGCCTAGTCTCAGCAGTGAGAGTGATTTTCGAGCATCTCATATACATTCCTCCAGTTGGTGAGTCCTCCTCATTCGGGGACTTAGCTATTCAGATTTATAGTTGATAGTAAATATTTTCATTACTCTTTTTAGACAGTCTGTGTCAGGTGGGGCCTGTCCCAGTCACTCTCTAGATTCAGTTAGTAGAGGATTTTTGAACTACTAGATTCAGTCTTAGATTTCAGATGTCGTATTTAGATCGTTCAGTATTTATTTATCATATTGATGTGATCAGCATTTTCAGATATACTCTGACTTTTCAGATGGTTTTCTGCATTTGTCAGTATCATATTTTTTTTTTCTATTTTTAGATAAAGAGTTAGTAGAAGGCATCCATGGTTAGCTCAGGACTACTTGTAGTTCGAAGCACCGTGTGGCATCCCAGGAACCAAATTTTGGGGTGCTACAGTCCCAAGTCTAAACTAGCCACTTATGCCTAGCCTACCTGGACACGAAGCAGCTGCAATAGAGGCATGACCATAATATTTGACTTTGTGAAGGTGATTTTTGACATGAATTATAGTGGAAAACCATGAATTTTATCCAATTAGTTTGTAAATCCCTCCTCTCCATTGCTCCCAGTCCACAATGTAACCCTTGGAGGGTTTTTGAATAAGTGTCATCCTTTTACAGATAAGGAGGAGAAAAGAGAATATAAAAATTTGTACCTGGGGTTTTTGGTCTCATCATCCCACTATAGTAGTCTATCATCCTCTATGGAAACACTGCTATAGTTTGAAAATTTTCTCTATAGTGGCATAACGTCAATTTGACCCAAAATTTTAATTTGTAAGATTTTAAGTCGCGTTGTCCCACAAAAATTTAATATCATATTTTCAAAATTCTCCTTAACCCATGCCTTTAATGAGGTTCCTTTTAATAATGGCAGATAAGGTCGTTACAATAGATAGCAACAGTACGAGTTAAAATTAAAACTTCAATGCCTTTAGTCTTAGTGCATGTAGGGGAGTCGTATCCAGTAGTTAGGAGAGCTTTGGAGTAGCCGGGAAGGTAGTCTTAGGGATATGTTCAAAGGTTGGAGCTGATAGTTGGAGGGTATGGGGGTGGTGGGTTCCTTTAGTTTGTCATTGTAGGGTATTACTTTGTGGGTGTCTTATTTCTATTATTTTGTCTTGTTTCATGCATTATTACGAATTTGATTATTATTCTTTGTCTTGAGCCGGGGGTCTATCGAAAATAGTCTCTCTACTTCTCCAGAGGTAGTTTTATGGACTGCGTACATTTCACCCTCCCTAGACCCCACTATGTGGGAATACACTGGGTTTGTTGTTTTTGTATACACTGTATTTTCAAACTTTAACTTTAATAGTACTCCACTCCATCTAGCATTCGCCTTTTCCTTATGAATTGGATGAGGCTAATAGAGTATAATAATTTTTGAGCTTCTAAGATATTTAGGGCCTCATCAATATACCAAAATAAAAAAAATTCAAGCACAACAAATGAAACATTTTTGCACCTTGAGGGACCAAATCCCGCTATAGTTGGAATATTCTTGGTATAGAAACATTGAGATAGTGGAAGAGAATCACTATAGCAGGGTAAAAATGTTTAAATGGGAGAGAAATGGGTTTATCTACCATTTCTTCCTCTTTCACTCGAACGAAACTCCCCTCCCCTCCACAATCACTTTACTCCCGTCATCAGAAACAAAGGTAATGATTGATGCCCTTACTCTCTTTACTTTCTTATACATATTTATGCTAGTTTTTTGCTTGAATTTATAGAAAAAAGGATAGGTTTTGGGATTGTTTTTAGAATATCAAAATTAGGGTTGATTTGGCTGAATTTTTGAAGCATTTTCTATCCTAATATTTACAATGCTTCAATAGATTCTGGGCATAAGAATTACGGTCTTCATGGATAAAATTAGTGTAAACCCATAGGGAATGCAAACGATTGTTGTTTGTTTGGTTTTGATGATTTTGGCATGTTTTAGGAGTTGTCATGCCTAAAATTTTGCATAAACTAGTGTTAAGGTACTTTAGAATCACCGATCTGAGTTGGAATGCTAAAAATGGAACTTTTAGTTGAACGATGCCTTGTCCTACTATAGAGATCCCATTATAGAAGAAATATTCCCACTACAGAGACATCACCATAACAGTATACAACTCATTGTAGCAGGAGGCTTTAGACAGTTGCCTTCTTGATAGGCCAAGGCATTGACCTTTCTCTGAAATTAGATTTCATAAAACTTTATGAGTTATAGTGTGCTTCTTCTTATGATTTTGTATATCAACCACCCCCTAATGGCTAAAAACTAAGAAAATTCTCATGATACAACCTACAAAAGTTTTCTCGATAAGGCCTGTAAGTAGAGACACCATGAGTTAGGAGGACAAAGTTCTGATATGAGAGGGCCTTCACTAAGAGAGAGGTGGCAGAGATAACGCCTATGTTTTACAATTAATGTTAAGAGTTTTGTTGGGGCCCACTGGTGATTGCTCCCCCATCTGTTGTCTAGGGCTGGGCAAGAATGATTTATGCCATATTTCCTACGATTCTCTAGGATGACCCAAACCCCACTATCCACATCAAATAAGTGGATATACGTGTAGGCATTTACACTATAAATGAGGTACTTAGGATGCCGTACATATCAAATGTAGGGTACTTAGCCAAGGCCTGGGAGATGGATATAAGGTAGCTTTGTGAAACTCTTGTTTTGGGACCAAGCCTACTAAGAGCATCACGAGTACCTTCTTCTCAGTTGATGCTAAGAGGTGGCTAAACCTAGTATCCTAAAGGATTCATCCTTTAGGTAACCTCTCCGATGTGACTTTTCATTGGGATCTAGTCATGGACTATACTATATGGGGGATAAACACTAAATATGGGGGGGCCGACCGTGATAGAGTGGAAGGACTTTTACTAGGGTAGCAAGAAGGGTCCCTACCTTCCCAATCTAGTGTCTGCACTATGCCGATGCGTTGGGGTACCCAAGGAGGATGCTGACACTAGGGTGGAGATGGACATCTCCTTCTACCTCTAGGTGAAGGTAATTAAGAGGAGTAAAAGAGAAAGGTAGTTGAGGCCAAAAGTATCCGGACCATAGAGGATGACGACGACAAAGATGATGATGCTTCCCCCCATCAGAATCACAGTCCAAGCCTCTTATTTCTAGTAGCTACCTTGAGAAGGACTTGGTTGCAGTTAGGAGATATATTGAGTACCTTATTTCCATATATGCAGCCCCACCTCCCTATACCCATGACTATGCAGTGCTCAACGAAGAGATTGATGATGAGAAGATAAGAAGTCACTCTAGGGACCGCATGCTCACATGGATATAAAAGATGGTAAAAGTTATGTTTAGGTGTGTGGTCCCCGACTAGGAGCTTCCCTATTTGGAGGTAGAGGATATATGAGAGTTTCCCTTCCTTAGTGATTCAGAGAGAGAGAACCCCACCTTGGCAGCCCGTGATGGTGACAGGACATCCAGTTAGGGTCCTCGGTATAGATTAGTCCCGCTCCCCCATTTTTATACATTATGATTGATTTGGATTTCCCCCATTTAGGGCATGTACTAGACATTATTCCTCCATTTTCCCCTTTATTTTATCACACATGGATGCTAGTTTTAATAATTCTTATATATTCAATGGATGCTTTACCTTTCTATATGTTCTGCCACACCAGTCTCGCTATGGCGGATTGCAGGTTGCTAAATAATACAAAAATTTCCATTATAGAAAAATCACCATAGCAGGCCAATACAACTATGATGGCCCCAGCAACAACAATCCAGAATTTTACCAATTTATGCAATTTTCCCTAATTCCCCTTTCCCTATTTTCAACATTAAAATATGAAATCACATCATGGTATTTAACATAATCCCAAGAACAAAGACAACCATGCATAAACAACACTTTGCATCCCATTGTTAAAAACCAGTTATGAATTACAACAAGAATTTTTTCATAACAATAGATCTCGCTAGTTTACAATAATTTTCCCCATGCTCCATAACAAATTCCCAACTATCCTACAAGAGTTTCCATAGTGATAGACCATTTTCCCTTATCATTTTTACCAATGACAAATATGTAGAATACAATTTCTAGGCAAACCACACAATAAATGATTCCTTGACCCATCAACACATAACCAAGTTATGAGCTTTTACCAACCAAGAATTTCATAGCAATTCAACAATCATATATCACATGTTCATGACCATTTAAGCAAAAACCAATACACATAAATATCAATCACAAGTTTCATCATTAAATAAGTCCCTTTTATCACCCTTATTCGATGCATTGATAATCATTAGCCAATTGCCCATGCATTACATAGCCTTCATGGAAAGATACAAATTAGAACCTTATCGATTCCAACTTTCTTGATTGTACCATTTCAATCGAAGTCAAACTAAATCTATTTACATTGTTGAGATACAAACTCGACTCACCACATACGAAAGAAAAGAAAGAAGTGGAACAATTCCTAAAATGTCTCAAAGCTCCTCAAAGATTAGATATGGACGTCAACACACCAATCTTCATGACTCTACTCAATATTTGTTCTTCTACTAGGAGACTGGTAACATATGTTCTATTACCAAATTATCAAGACCCAACTTACCAATTCATGTGGGCACCTACACTAATCCACCTATATAGGAGAATCCTTGCCACCCAATGAAATTATATGAAGAAGTCAATAAACATAACCAAGAAATACTTTATTTATACAATCAATTTGGAAACTTTAATACAAAAGAAAACCTTCCCAAAGAATTACTCTAAACAGGTGCAACAGCTTATAAAATGAAATACAAGGCAAAAGACAACTTCTACCGTAGGAACAATAACAAAAGCTACTATAGATCATTACCGTATCAAACACAAACGATCTACTGATCCTTCTATGATAATATACTCCAAAAATGGTATAGCAACAGTAGTATCAGTACAAAACCATACATACTGGTAAGCATCATTAGTCAACCCAAATTAAATCACATTAACATTACATAAATATCTAGAAGAAACATACAACTTAAGAGATATCAAACTAGAAACTTCATTAAATTATTACTTACTACTTTAGGACCTTAACAACCATAGACGCCGAATACCCATTACTTGTCAAGTCAAATCTCATTCCATAATTATCTATGAGTTCTACAATACAGACACTCATGGGTCCTTACCCTCAACCATTAGTAATTGAGAACCTTATGTAACCCCTAGCCTTGTTCCACAAATCCAGTCATACCTTGATACTCTAGCCCTCTTGGTTCATTTAAGTCTCTAAGGCACCTTTTAACAAGATAGTTCCACCTTCCTTTTTGGCCTGAATTACAATAACCGCTAGACTACGAACCATATCATGATATACAAATACGAACATAAATCGTTTAATTTTTCCTTTGTTCTTAACTCTTAACCTTGGCCTTTCCTTCAATCGATTTTAATATAGTGAGGGTTAACATAGACATCAGCTCAAGAAAACACATCACTACCCACCTAAGACATTCAGTAAAACCTAGTCATTAGAGGCACATAACAGGTCAACAACCTTGACTAATCCATAATATACCTCCCCTTGTTCCCTTTCCCTAAGAAATTAGTCAATATGGATTAAACCTATTCTTTTATTAACCTTAACCAGTACCTCTCATGGGTGCTCCCTAGCAGCTAAAAATTATGATATTCATAAGTCCCAATTCATAGATGGTCTGATACATCAATCATAACGCAACCTAGTCCACGCAAGGAACCAATATACCAAATAACAATAACTCAATCCACTCAAGGAACCACTATATATATGTATATATATATATAAACTAATTAATCAACCCGGTGCACTCAAGGAACCAAAATAACTTAGCAATGACAATTGACAATTTTCATGTATCCCAATTCATATACACATTTAGAAATTAAGCACACAACCCAGTACACTCAGGGAACCATATATAATGACAACAAGTAAACCCGATTCACTCAAGGATCCTATGTAACCAAAGAAAAGACATATTCCCTAGTCACGCCCATGGAACTGTCACACTCACTTGTACCCTATACACATATGCTAAGGGTCTTATGTGTGTGCCCACTAGTCATAACTTTTAGGGGATGAACTCTTGTCCATGTATCAAATCTCAGACATCATGTTTCTGCCAATCTTATATGAACTAATCCCGTAGAGATGTCCAAATACCAATACATTCCACCATAATGATTGCTATTAGAAGAATCACAACCACAATGATAATAGAAACAACACTCGTAAAAATTAACAAGCTTTCATCTATGTTCATTGCATGAAATTAACACTTAGGATATCAAAAAATCATTCGCTTTCCTTAAACATGCATCGTACAAGCAATACTATGAATTAGTATTATGCACTATAACAAAAATTGGGTTTCAACTACATTAAAAACATCACCTACAATTTTTATGTATTTTGGGTTATGACTTTCCCTATACGGTTTATCCTAACAGTTTAAAAATTACTGATTTTCCATTCTTCTGGTCACTATCATTGATTCTTCTGAATCTACTAAAACTAACCACTGTTAATGAATAAGTATTTTATTAGGTTTGCCCAATTTTTGGATATTTCCCCATCATTAACCACACAAAGATGAACCACAATAATAAGGTAAACTTATAATTTCATAAATGCAACATAATAGCAATTCCCTACCACATTAACCAAGTTTTTCTCCATTATAACATCCAAACACCATGACCAATGGCCTAAGCATGCAATATTCCATTAATCTACGCCATGCTTATGCCTTCTGGCCTAGATCAAAACCACTCAGTTACTTCTAGACAACCTAGATACCAAAGATCTGCAATGGAGGTATGAACGCGATCTTTAGACCTATAAAGGTGATTTTTGACATGAATTATAGTGGGAAACCATGGGTTTTACCCTATTAATGTGAAAATCCCTCCTCTCAATTGCTCTCAGGAGATAAGATAACCCTAAGAGGGTTTTTAAATGAGCCTTATTCTTTTATAATTAAGAAGGAAAAAAGAGAATATACAAATCTATACTTGGGGTTTCTAGGCACATTGACACGACCTGAACTAGGGCCTTGTCTTAATGGGCAATCCTAAGCCCAACCAGGACCGAGAAACACCCCATTACCCTACCCAACCACCAAATGCATACCTTAAGTCGACTGAAGTCCAAACATATAACAAGATAGCGTAACCAACCATATGGATAATCCTATATCCTAGACCAACCCAACCAAGTCCAACCACCCAATGACTAACCAAACCAATGCTAAAACCCATAAACCAAAACCAATTATAATAATCTGATATATGTATATATTTATATGAAACATAACCAATCCATACCATTCCCCAAGTCCACAGTTGTCCATACAAAGCCTCTAGACCAACCAAAGAGTACCTAGTCGGGACAGGTCCTCAACCATAGCCAAAAACCAAAGTCTATAAATGACAAGAGATATATAAAGTAAACCATGACATGAAATAGGTGTCTTTCAAACTATGAAAGCTCACCACTTCAATCCAACGTCCACTGTCTTCGAATCCAATCACTCCGAGGGAGAAGTAGAATAGCCGATTCCTGCATAGCTTGGGTATACAGCCGCCCAAAGATGGGTTAGTGGGCGAACACTAGCATGCACTCTGGATAAGGATAGAATAATGCCATTTATAAACCAAGTAAATCCATTCACAATGCATACAACCATCCATATGCACACAACCATATATAATATATAACCATGCTGGGAAAGGAAATTAGGTTTAACATGCATTTAAAACCTTTATCTGGGCTCCGAAACCACCTACGGGCTATATGGGTTCATCTTCTCCTGCTGAAAGGCCCCCAGTACGTGAAGCCGCATGACCAGGGAATGTACTCTGGTATGACTAGTACATCCCCTAAATATAAAGTGTGACATCATGCACACGGTTACCAAGAGCAAGCGTCACATTGGCAAATATGAGTTTCCAGTTTTTGCCCCCTGGGACCTCCACCTTCCATGGCTTTACTACATATCCCACCATTATTTCCCAATTAAAGTTATTACCAAAAAACCAACCATTCCACTAATCATTTATTAACCAAGGCCATTTAGTGGTGGTATCATCATACCGACCATACTTGCAAGTACTATCCATAGCCAACCACATATAGGTTTAAGGGGACTTTTAAATCTACCATATTAAACTTATTGGGGGATTTCCATGTATCCTGCAAGCACAACCAATTAAACCATAACCAATTATTCAAACCAATTCCATTAATGCATTCACTTCGGGAATTTCCATGTATCTCGTAAGGTTTTCAAAATAGTCCAATCATGACCACCAAAACCTCTACCCTTGAAACCATTCCGAACCATTTTAGACCATGCCAAACATTTAAAACATTTGTATTATTTAAACAATTTAAACCATGAAAAACCATCCAAATCCATTTAGGTTTCCATTACGAAACAAAACATGCAAGAGTTCCAATGAAAGTTTAACAATAGAGTGAAAACATTCTTTTAGGCATTTTATCAAACTTATTGAGGGTATACCCTTACCAAGACCAAATCCAATGCATAAACCACCATAATTAGGGTTACTCATGACCCATTTGTTAAACCATAACCTACAAGTAAACATATGCAAAACAGTACAAAAACATAAAAAGACATAGTTTAAACCAATACCGAAGCATATGAATCAAGACCCTCAACATATATTTTCAAAACCACCATTCATGATTCATAAATCAATGTTTAAAACACAATACACATGACTTTAGTTGTAGCTAACAATGAGGGAAGGAGTACATTCCTTATATAAGAAGATTCCATAGAGAAACATGACTTTCGAGCCCCTTTGAGGAACACAGGAAGAAACCCTAGCCTCCAATCTTCAAGAGTAAGTTTGAGAGAGTATTTGAAGTAATTCCATCTTTTAATAAGTGTTATGAGAGGCCAAAAAGGGTTATATAATGTTAGAACATAAGGGCTTTTGAAGTAGGAAATGTTTGGACAACCCTTGACTTAAAATTAAATCAAGCCATGTCCAGGGGTACGACTCACCTATACCATCCGTATCCTAGGGTACGGGTGGTACCCCAAATCGTACCCAAGACCATGCCAAGACCCTACCTACTGATTTCTATACGACTCATACCTCCCTACTCATACCTAAGGGTACAAGTGGAAAACTCAATCGTACCCGCCAATCGTACCATGGACAGACTCCATAAGGTAACTCAACCACCATACGACTTTCCTTGCACCACTTGTATGTTCCTATATGACTCGTACCAAGATGAGTTATATCTTGGGTAGTAACTAAGATAATCACACTTTCTAACATATGATGGAATCCTCAAGCCATCCCACAAATCATATTTAAGGGTACGAATGGTACCCTTGAGTCATACTAAGCCTAGTAAGTCCAAAACCAAGGAAATTTGTACAGGTTCTATTCCTAGGGTGTTTCACCCACCATCTTGCTATAGCAGTCGGTCTATAGTGTAATAACATCAGACCAACGTAAAATTTCAAATTCTAAAATTTTAAGCTGCGCCATCCAACATAAATTTGAGATCATATTTTCATAATTCTTTGTAACCCATGTTCATAATGAGGTGACTATTAATAATGATGGATTAGGTCATTATAAAACTTGCCTTAATATTTTAAGGGTATACCATAATCCCATCCTTATACAACACTTCCTCAAGAATGCTATTGACTTATTCCAGAACTCGCACTTTGAGAACTTTGCATAAAGTCGTTGACCTCTAAAAATGTAGAGCATAGCCTTCAAATATTGCTTATGCTCCTCTTTAATCCTCTACTAAATAAGGATGTTGTCGATAGATACTGTCATGGAGTAGTGTAAACAAGGCCTGAACACGCAATTTATTAAGTCCATGAACATTGATGGGTAACTTTTCAACCTAAAATACATCACCAGGAATTCGTAATAATCATAGCGCGTGCTGAAGGTTATCTTAGGGATGTCTGCCATGAATCCTCAATCAATGGTAGCTAGATCTCAAGTGAATCTTCAAAAATATGGATGCACCTTGAAGCTAGTCAAATAGATCATCAATACATGACATTGGATAGTTATTCCTTATAATCACTTTGTTCAACTATCAATAATAGGTATATATATGCATAGAATCATCCTTCTTCTTCATAAATAGAATAGGAGCATCCCAAGTGGAATCCCCTTCAAAACCATTCTCCTAAGTGCTAGCCAAAATATAAGAAATAATTCCTATCAGTATGTAACTATCAAACCCCCACTATATGATTGCGTGAATGCTAGGCATGGCTAAGGTAACAGTCTGAGTAAAGCAATTTAAGATCATTGATAAGGGGATAATAAGACCATGCCAAGAAAAGTTTCAAAATCAACTATATCAAGCAAAATAAGATTATCCAAAGATTTCTACTCCATAATAGTCACCAAATAGGATCTCAGAACCCGATTCGCTACTAAAGAATCACCTAATAGAGTAGCTACACACATGGGCACAAGTAAGGGCTCACTAATCTTCCTAATTTGAGAAGCAAAATATACCAACATATACGAATAATTAGGACCTAATTCAAATAACAAAGAAGCTGACTATCATCACACCAAAATTATATCTATGATCATTAATCGAATTCCTCTATGTCTGGCCTATCGAGAAAGGCATATAACTTCTACACCAAACACAAAATTGAGAACCTGATCGGCCACCTATCCTTCCTAATTAGCCTCCTCCTTAAGAACCATCCCTACATCTTAACAAACCATTTCTGATTGGTGAAACCACTAATCTAAGAGGCCAAGCTACCTGTGCCAAAGGCTCGATCATTCCTTGTCGGGGACACTCTTTGAAAAAATGACCAACAAGCCCACAATCATAATAACCTGGTGTATCCTCTCCTAATTAGATAAACCTGGTGCTCCAGACTGTTCACCACTTCCAAAAGACCCAAATGAGAACCATATAAAAGTTGACTAAAACTTTGACCATTGAAATTACTATAACTGGTTTAATCCCTATTGATAATCTAAAGCGATACCTAAATGGGATGGCTAGACTAACCATGTTGCTAATAATACTATTGATGTTACTGACACTATTGAACCCTTCCTAAGAAACCTTTACCTCAAAACTATGACCCACTATAACTACTTTAATAATGGGGTCTTTTATTTCTGCCCTTGTGGGCCTCGAGATGCAAATCTTCAATAGCATAGGTATGATCAACTAAATCTAAGAATGACAGACAAAAAGACACCATGCTCTCAGTGACTATACAGAGCATAAGTACCAATCCCCTTATAAAGTAATGCACCCTCCCGTGCTTAGTAGGCAAAATCATAGTGGCATAGTTGTCTAACTTATTAAATCTAGTCTCATTCTTAAACCAGATCATCAAACCTTGATCCAAGCTTAAAAATTGATCCCTTAATTTCTCATGAACATTATAAGGCACATATTTTCCAAAGAAAGCCTGGGAGAACTACTCCCAAGTTATAAAATGGCACCCAGCTGGCCGACACTTAATGTATGCTCTCCTCCATTGTCTTGCTAAATTGTCAAACCAAAATGTGGTGTAACCCACACCATGAGAATCCACTAAACTAAAATTATGTAATCTTCCCTTGCAGATGGTAAGGAACTCATAAGTATCCTCCCCTGGAGCACCTGACAATCAAAGAGAAGATAATATGAAGAACTGGCCAATATCTTCTAGTCCTTATAAGCCATGGCCATTTAGGATGCCTTTAGAAGAGATACTATCGATACTGGTATAACCTCTAATTGGGGAGCTACAAATATAGGTTGCACTCTTTTTCCTGGAAACCCTATGCTTCCTAATTAGTGGATGTGTAGGCACCATATATCGTCTTGTCTCTAATCATACCCAATAACTAGATGAGAGCATCCGTAGATGAATATGGCTATAAATTTAGGATGAGCCTGGGATGGTCCCTCACTGACTAGCTGACTTGGTGGAAAATCTATTTTTGCTAACTGTGGATTAATATCCAGCTCAGGTGAAATAATTAAATATTACATAGTTGATGGATCTGGTGCTAGCATTCTACCTTGGCCCCATCCACGTAGTCCGCCCCAATCTCAACCTAAGTAGGTACGCTAGTAGCAGGTGCTACAACCTCGCCCTTGCCGTCCGTATCCCTTACCTAACAATATGAGAAAGAGTAAATATATGAAAATCTAGAAACCAACATGGGCACAAAAAATGATAAAGAATTAAAAGGTTAGATTAAATGTCATGTAGCCTCCTAAGGATAGGATACAAATGTCATCGTATCTATCTACAAGACTATACTAGATACTTGCTCTTGTACTAACTATATAGATGAACCTATGAACAGATACAAACTGTGACAACCCAAAAATTTAGGCCATGATGGCACCCACTATAACCAATTAGTAGATAAGCCAAATCCATAACCCAAAATAGAAAGTAATGAGCAAATAAGAAAAAGAGAGAAGAACATGGTAACAACACTAAATAAAAAGACTAATAAAGAAAGTAGGTAGAACATGCATACCAATAGATAGGGGAAGGACAAAATAAACAAAAAAGATCCCCCAAGATCTAGTATAATTAGAACAAGATCCGCTATAACAAAAGGAGTACTAGATTGCTACAATATACACAGAACATATACTACAAGTATAGTGTAAGACTAGTCCCAAAATAGACGTAGATAGATCCTATTCGATTGACAAAAGATAACCCTATATCTTCGATCAATAACTTGCATGAGGATAATGTTAGCGAAAATAACTCATACTAAGATCTGCATCATGAAAAAAGATGTAAAAATGTAGTATGGGTACCAAAACATGTAGTATTTAGTAGACATCATTAGGTTGAATGAGCTTAAATTAGATACAAGTATAATAAAGTATGAATATACATTAAGGATAAAAAAATAGGGGCAGAAAGAGAGTAATAGGTTAAAGCTAGACAAAATGAGAAATATAAGTAAATAACTCAAAAAGGGTAAAGTAAGAATGTAATAAAACCTAATCGAACCCCAATAATCATGGAAGGTTCACACAATAATAAATAAACCCAACCACCCCCCCTAAACATGGTGGGTGCAGACAATAAGTAATACTAAATATAGTCAAAGTATGGTATAAAATAAATGCAAAAGAATACCTTAATATGAAATATTAGATGAGTGAAGTGTCCAACCATACCCTATACTCCTCCTCCAACCATATATATATGCCTTGCCTAAAATCAAACCAAACTTCTGAACAAAAATCTATGATAATGCATGTCTGGAATCAAACTGAGGCTAACAATTTAATAAGCATTAAAATCAAGTGTCCAAAATCTAATTGGGACTAAATAGTACATTTTTCTTTTAGAAAACTAAATCCTTTTTAAAGTAATCCCAAAATCTCATTTATATTCTAGAAATAATGTTTTAGGTCAAAAGACCAATATTTCAAGGATATATGATCAAACAAGCAAAATAAAGAGAGAAGACCAAATCAAATACTAATAATCAGTCCACCACTGCATGGCCTATGTGTTTTACAGTTATCTACTATTGGGAAATATGATTTTCTAAGGTGAATCATCTCTAAGATGTGGTAAAACTAGACATAAGCCCTAAGAAATCCGACCTAAGGAAAGAAACTACCAAAGCCTAGACTAAATCATCTTAGAATAATGTCTACAACTACCTAGAATTCCAGACGAATCCTAAAAGAGGAACGACTATCTGAACTAATAATTAATGGCATAATTCTATTCTAAGGCTGCTACATATGATATAAGGATCATAAATACCTAACTAAGATGTGTTCAATACACGATTACACACTAACAATTAGTAAATTATCATACTAATACCTTAAACAAGCTAAGTCTAAGAGTAGGTAAGACGTAACCTACCTGGATGCCAAAGATCGAACTTACAACCCACTACACTAAAGTATTTTCCTTTTGAGAAGTCTCTAATTTCTGCCACACTACAAAGAATAAAAATCTACTTGTTTTGATGAAAGAATTATAACCACACTAAAAATTTAAGCTCCATGTCTAAAATTAAGTTAAAAATCATCCATTGGGCCTGCTTACAAATATGGAAGTTAGACCTGTAATTGTATCTATCATAGGACAAGGATCTCGTGCTCAAAACTTAAGCATGACTAGCTTCCACATCCAGTCCTAAAACAACCCCACAATCAAAGGAAAAACAATAATTTAACTAGGAAATTAAATCAAAATTTAGACCGGGAACTTATGAATTTTTGAAGGGAATATGACCACAAAGAAAGTAATAAATGAGACCTATCCCTAATTTATGATTCTACACTCTTTTTACCAAGCTCAAGGTGAACCAATGGAGTTTTGGAATTAGAAAAGTGATTCAAAATGGAGGGGAAAACTTTAAAAGCTACCACGGGTCCTTTCTTTGCAAATGTGAGACCTCTATCATGAAAACAAAAGTCAACCAGGCTAGGCCTTTGTGAAAGAATTTGTTCCACCACAAATGCAATGAACAAGCTTGGACTATCCAGTCCAGCCCTTCATTACAAGTGGGGCAACCTGCCTATGAATGCAAATGTTAAGACTCCATAACCTTGAAGAATTCGTTCAATGAGTCATATATAAAAATAACAAAAGAGGCCTACCCAAACTGCTAAAAGCCAACAAAATCCTAAGCTAGAAATTACTCTGAATGGGTCCTCGTAATCTTTTTCAAACTCCGTGAACGCAAATAAACTATGCTAACCTTCTAGACAAAAAATTCCAAGCTTAATAAAAATGATGAAATTCTTAATAGAGGTTATTTTGATGAAAAGTTGGCCCCTCACCCAAACTTTCATTTTAAATAAAAACAAACCAATAGTCCAAAATTAGTCTAGAAGCCTCGAGACTTGAACCAACGATTCCTGTAGTCTAAAATCCATATTTTGGAGCTAATGAAATTGTTAGAATTCCTATTTGAGGCTATTTACTAGAAGTTTTGATCGAAGATTAATTTTTCAACTTTCAAAGTTCCAAAATAGGGAAACTAGCACAAAAAGAAAACAAACAGCTGGACAATCAAACTACCGGTCCCAATAAGTCAAGAATTACTTAGAAAGGCTAGAGAAAAGCTTTAAACACAAAGAAAGCATGAAAAAAAGGAAAAAAATGTACAGGGTCAATATAGGATCAAATCCTCAACTCTGTTGACATGTTCAGAATAGGCAATCCACCCCTAAGAATAGGATAGGATTTAAACAAGAAAGACACCATCCCTCACATAGAAAAACTATTATGTTGAATTTGTGCAACTCTTATAGGAAGAAGGAATATTATAAAGATCAATGTCATGTGTAAATCAGAGCTAAATAGTAAAATATCACGTTTGTGAATAAAATTAAAATGAATGAAAAAGGAAAGTCTCCTAACAAAACCTAGAATATTCCTCATTGGGCCAAGCAAAACTTAATTTATCTTTTCACTCACAAAAAGGACCTAAGAAATTTGGTTTCCCTAGACTAACTTCTAATTTATCATGCAAGTGTAGGTAAGATGAATGCTCAAACCATGATATTTAGATAGTTTATGATCTGGACACATGATTGGAGATCATGAAAATTTCTAACTCACTGATTTCCAAGGTCAAAATATTGACTTTGGAAATAGAAAAATAGGAGAAATTGTTGGAATTGGAAAATTTGAAAAATTTCCTTATGCAATAGAAAATATGTACTATGTGCTTGGACTAAAGCAAAAACTGCTGAGTGTGTCTGAAATGTGTGACAAAGGAAATAATGTATTGTTTAATTCATCAAAGTGTCTTATGTCAAAAAATTAAACCTAGTTATCAAAGGAAAAAGGCACAACATATTTACAAAACTATATAGTTGACCCTTAAGAAGAAAAATTGACTTGTCTTAGTGACTTGGGGAACAATTCACTGTTGTGGCACGAGAGGCTGGGGCGTACAAGCTTCTCCTTGATAAACAAACTGGTATCTAAAGATTATATTCTTGGTTTACCAAATACTAAATTCAATAGTGATATGGTATGTGATACATGTTCTTTTGAGAAGCATGATAGATCATCCTTCATTCTTAAAGATTCTAAGTACATCCAAACTACTAGAACTACTCTACATGGATTTGTGTGGCATTGTGAGAGTGGTTAGCAGAGGAGCTAAAAGGTATGTTTTTATTATTGTTTATGACTATTCTGGGTATACATGGGATTTTTCTCTATATAAAAATATGAATCATTTTAAAACTGCTTCAAAAGAAATTGAAAACTTAATTATTAGGTATAAGATCTAATTATGATATTGAATTTAGAAATGCTATTTGAATGTTTTTGCTGAAATGGAATAGATCACAATAATTTTTACCTTAGAAATACCCAACAAAATGGAATTGTAGAAAGAAAGAATTGATCCTTGGAAGACATAGCTCAAACTATGATGTTAGCCAGTTGTTCTTTGCAATTTCTTTTGGGTAGAAGTGGTGTTAAAACCCTAAGGGTTTCCCACACAGTGAGGGACTAGGTCCCTCAAAGTCAATTATAGAAAAAATATAGAAAAGTAACAAAGAATAAAAAGACAGTTTAGGAAGAGTAAAATACAAGATTTTAACGTGGAAACCCCCCTTTCTCAAGGAAGGGAAAACCATATCTTGCCCTTACAAGCTCTTGAAAATCTACTATAATCAAACTCTTGATTACATTCTTTAATGAACCTAACTCGAGGTTCCTTTCGCTTGTAATAACTCTACTACAACCTCATCTTGACAACTCTGCCAAGGACCCTTTACATTGATTAACTCTAATCAGTATCAAACTTAGAAAACTCTACCTAAGCACTCTCTACTCAAAAAGAAAATTTTATTACTCTTATAACACGAGTAATTCATGTACAAATCAAAACTCACTCAAGAACAATTTCTATTTAAACAAACATAAGCAGCTACGAACTTGAGCACTGTTGAAATGGGGTTTTCGCTGCCTCTCTTCACTCTATGTATTTGCCAAAAACCATTTAATAAAGAAGATACTTTTTTTTATAGATGAGTGATGATTAGGTATGAAATATCATTTGACCAGGTGTCCTATTCAGTACAAGAAGCACCTACAAGTTTGTTACATAAGAGGACAAAACTGTGCAGACATGCGTGCCAGCGGTACCGTACTATGAACATCTAGGGACCTGGTCCCTTGCAGTTCGCTTTGAGCATATCTGTTATCTTTGAGCACATCCATCATATTTGATTAGTATGATTACCACTCTAAAGATGAATGTTACCCCTATCATCATGCTTCCATCATCATACAACACAGGGACCTGGTCCCTTATTAATAGTTGTAGCAAAAAATCTAATCGTATGAGCATATTTGATTTGCCTCTTCCCTTGTCACTATGCAACATTATTCATTTAGTGTATTTGCATATTTTCCTTTATCATTATGCACCACATGAGCACACAACACACGTACACACATACATGGTCCTTATATATGAAGTCAGTATTTCCCCTTTTGGCATAATTGAAAAGGATCAACAGTAAATCAAGAGTAAAAGGTTAATTAACTCATAGCCACTGGGGAAACACTAACATGAAGAAACACCCTAAAATAAAGAAAACAGATGAGGTCCACAAACAAAAATTCATTCATGATTAATTAGGATAAGTACCATTACTATATACCAAAAAAAATTATAAAACTACTATTTACAAAGGCTACTTATAGGAATAGGAACAGGAAACTGACTTAAGAGACCAACATAATAGGATTCAAGTAGAAGAGGGTTTAAGGGAATAGGATTTAATTAACAATTCTAGTCTTGCATTTTCAGCAGCATGGGCATCCAACAACTGTTTGGTGAGAGTTTTTACTTTAGCATTCAATCCTTATACCTCTCCAGTTAACTTTGCAATTTTAGTCTTGAATTTTTAATTTTCTGTTGAAAGTTTTTTAGTGGTACCAGGTCCCTTTGAGGACAACCTTAGATTCTGTAGTTTTAGATTCATTATTTTAGTGTCCTTTGCTGCTAGGATAATCCTTAACTCCTTCATTTCCTTGGTTAAGCTTTTTTGAGCAGCCAGTACCTCAGACACTTGGGATACAGTCCTACTTTCCCTTTAATGCACTCATTTTCTACTAGTGTAATTAGACTGATCTTTTGTTTAACTGTTCTTAGTGTTTCTCTAGTTCTAATCACTCCAAAATGATTAAAGAATTTATTCAACAAGTAACCATATGGAATCCCATGCCTTCCTTTCTTTTATTGAACCACCTTGTGCATATGCTCTATCATTTGAGCAGGCAAACTCATCAACTTAAATTTTACTTAGGCATTTAATTAAAAACAAATCAATACCATACGTAATTGTTCTTTTCTCTAATCTTGGCAGCATGACCTTATTGATGAACTCAAATACCATATGAAACTCACTCTTTAGAAATTTCTTCTTTACTGTAGCTATTGAGGTCCCACCTACTGTTGAGTCTTCAATCATAAATTCAGTTGTGGGTTATTGCTTCACAATTGCTCTCACACCTATAATAGGTACAACTAAAATTCCTCCCAAGGTTTCTTCATCCAGTCTTATTTCTTTTCCTTGCACCTGTGTAAATAGACTCAATCCATCTTTTGAGAAATCTATTAAATAATAAAATTCTATTACTTCATTTTCAAAAACCACTGTCAATGGTTCCTCAAATAGATATATTCATCCTTGGTGCCAGGCATATTCTACCAACTCCACTATCCTAGGTTTATCATAGATTTTGGGATCAAACATTATTCCTGACAATATATTTTGTATTTTTAGACATTCAATCCTTCTTTCTCTGGACATATTTTACTTTTCTTCCTCTCTTTTTATTCTCTTCGGCTCATCATTTGGCTTTTCCTTTTCATTAGTTTTCTCCTTTTAAGACCAGGTTCCTCAGAGACTCTTTTTTTTTAGCTAATGTGCATGTTTCTACTTACACCATGACTCCCAGACTTTGGATCAGAGGACCTGGTCCTTTCATCACCATGAACATCTAGTTTTTATTCTTAGATGCAATAAAAATATTAGCATCATTTAACTCATCTTCTCTCACTTCCACAACTTCAAGATTTTTTCTTTCTTCAGAGTAGATTTACTGAGTCTTCTTCTTTTAGTGGTAGAAGACTTATTCTTTTTCATTAAATCTACTAGTAATTTTATTTCACACCCTCTAATGGAGTAATACCTTGTAACTTTGTAATACCCTGTACTTCTACCAAGCGTAAAATCATCCCAAAAATATTAAAGACTTTCTTTAAAAGATGAATCTAATTTTATACACATGGAATTTTCAAGATTTTTACTTTTTTTAGTATGAAAAATTGAATAAGCTTTTCATCGATACAAAATTCACCTAAATCTGACACCCGAGCGAAGAGTTAGAGCCTTTTTAGTGAGACAGTGTATCACCTGGGCCATCAGCACGTTGCGGAGACATAAATGGAAATTTTCAATTTCTAGTGTTTCTACGTGATAGTGGCGCATCGCTCCAAAGTCACAGTTCATAATTATCCCTTTCCATTGAATCTCCGCGATGTCTCCGCATCGTGCTAAACTTTCAGGTCGCAAACAAAGTGGCAACGCGATAGCTCTGCATCGCGCCACCATGCAGATTCTCAATTGTCCAGTTCCAGTGGTTTGGTGCAATAGTAGAGCGTCACACCAAGGATGAAAATTGGGAATTTTCCAGTTGTTGCGATATTAAATCCCAAGGGCAATTTGGTCTTTTACCATGACTTCAATTCCACCTAATCACGGGATTTAACCCTAAGAGTGCATTATTTTTTCACTTTTGCATTAGTCTTTCAAATTAAAATTAACTCTACTCAAGAACAAGAACCCTAGATCTCAAAATAAAGGGCCAAATCACAAGAACTCTCCATCAATCCTTCCAAATTCATTAACTCAGGAATGCATAGTGTTCATTCATGGATTCCTTTCGTCCATGAAGCCCAAGAATAAAGTTTTAAATCATGTATTATGAATATTATGTTGTGGGTTGATTATGTTTATGTGATTGTTGTTGTATGGTTCCCAAATTGGAATCTCAATGTGTTTTTATGGAATTACGTTAGTGTATGAGTTTAAATCCATGAATTTAGTGGTTTATAAGGTGTTAATTAATGATTATACCTATGCCCTAAGTGGTGCATGTAAGGTGTTTGATAAAATGCCTAGAAGACTAGAAATCATGTAATATAGTTCAATTGTGACTTAAGTGATGGATTCATGTTTTACCCTTATGTTCAAATGACTCCCATGATATTGATGTGCAATGTATATGTTTGTTGAAATGTTCATGATGCTAGAATATGGAATTATGACATTGATTTTATGCATTCCTTCGATGTACAAGATTATGACAACCATGTACTTTATGAAATCCCCAACTTATTGTATTATGTATTTTTGATATTTTTCAGGTGTTCAAGAAGTGTCAAGTCTTGTTAGTTTCATGCTATCGAGTCCTGGGGGTACTTGTACCCGACAATTTAGATGTATGCCTAGAGCCAGTGTCATGTTTTCATGATATCCTCAGTCAAGCCATGTTCAGTAGAATTCAGTTAGTCATGTGACTCTGGAAAACTCAGTAAACTCAATAATTCACTAATCTCTATAGTTTTCTAACATTCAACAGAACTCTATGAACTCAGTCTAGTTCAGTTCAGTTAATCATGTTTAGTGTCTATTCAGATGGAAGTAGGAGTTAGCACCGAGTGAGTCCAAAGATGGGAACTCTAACTCACCTGTTATTAGAGAGTGTGATTCTTAGAAGCAGTCCTTGCACTCCAGAACTACATAGCCTGCATAGGTTGAGGCATAAAACCTTCTATTTTGAGAGTAGATGAGGTGGATTAACCTGTTATATGAGGGTCCCACCATTTTCCTTTAAGTACCTACTATATAAGGGATCACTCACAGCTTGTCCTTACCAGTAGTGCAGTATTGACACCCTTCCAAATGGGGTTATAGATTGGACCCCAACTTATCTATATTGCTTTATTTGGGGCATGCCGATTAGATGATTACCTCCCACAGTTTTAGTTTCAGATTCAGTCTTCAGAAAAGAACTCAGTCCAGTTCTATAGGAATTAGGACTGTCAGATACAGTTGCTCAGCTCAGTACGGAACTCAGCTAGTTCTATCAGATTTTAGAATTGTCAGATACAGTCACCCAGTTAATATTATATTAATTATACGAAATTCATGTTACTAGTATTCTGATTTCAGGACTGTCAGATATAGTCAATCAGACCAGTTTTTCATAATCAGAACTATCAAAAATTGTCATTCCTTTATCAGTAATACGACATCAGTTCCTCAGTACTTAATAGACTTAGTCATTCAGTATCCTATTATTCGTACTCAGATATTAGAAAATCCATGTTATAAGAATTTATGAGTCAGTGTTATCACGATCTCAGTTACAGTTACGTATTCATGCATGTATTCTCATGTTCATGTTATTCAGTCAGTTAGTATTGTTTATACATATGAACCAATGTATTTATCCACCTCACTTGCATACCAGTAAATTCAACGTACTTATGCATTTGCACTATGGTGTTTTATACCATAGGTTTAGAAGCACGAGCTCCCGAGCATCCTTAAAGATCAGACGTTCAACAGCCAGACTAACAGTGAGTCCTCATCATTCGAGGATAGCATGATTATTTTATTACTTTATTACTCTAGTAGTGTAGAGTTAGTTGGGGACATGTCCCATCAATTCCACAGATTTCAGAAAGTTTATGGTCTTTCAGACTACAATATGTTTCAGATAATTTATTTTAGTTTTGTGTATTTTTATACCCCATTACAGATTTTGTTTTATATTTAGTATTAGTTCAGTTTTGAACCTTATGGCCTTACAACTTATATTCCACATAATTATAGTATATTATTCAGTGCTCAGTTACAGATATTAGTCATGGGTTGGCTTGTGGTCCTTCGGGGTTATGAGCACTGTGTAACATTCGGGTACCAGATTTGGGGCATTAAAAACTTAGTATCAAAGCGTAAGGTTCAACAGTGTCATAGGAAGTCTAAAAAACCGCATCTAGTAGAGTCTTGTGCATGGGTGTATTGTGCACCACACTTATGTGCAGGAGGCTATGAGATGTTTTAGGAACAGTTTCCCTTCTTTCACTATTCATGTCATGCCAGTGAGCATAATCTCCAATTATTTTCTTAGTCTAATCCGCTTCTTCCTCTCCCTTATAGAATATGCCTTCCAAAGGGGCTAGCGAAAGGAGAATCGGTAATCAGTCAGCACCTCAGCCTGTTCAGGCAGATCCCCTAGACAAACAAATTTTCCATGCAGAATTCAGGACTGTATTTACTACTCTAGCAATTCAGTCACAACTCAGAATGAATGGCTAGCTGCTTTTCCGGCCAACCCAGTGGCCGATTCAGCTATAGTCAGGATTCTAGACTTCACCCGAATGAATCCTCCCTTATTCTCAGGTTCTAAGTTTGAAGAGGATCCATAGGAATTCCTCGACCAGGTTCAGAAAGTCACAGACATCATGGGAGTAACTTCCAGTGAGAGTACAGAGTTGGCCACTTATCAGCTAGAAGATATAGCCCATATATGGTTTAAACAGTGGAAGGTAGATAGGGGTACAGATGTAGAGCCCATAGAATGGGAAGAGTTTGTTATAGCCTTCTTAGATAGATTGTTTCCCCTAGAGCAGAAAGAAGCCAAAGTGTTAGAGTTAATCAATCTCAGACAAGATATTATGAGTGTAAAAGAATACTCCCTCAAGTTCACCCAGTTATCTAGGTATGCTCCCTATGTAGTAGCAGACAGTAGATCTAGAATGAGTAAGTTTGTGTTCGGGGTTTCAGGTAGAGTGGTTAAGGAGTGTAGTAGTCAATGTTGATTAAGAAAATGGACATATCTAGACTTATGGTCCATGCTCAACAGGTTGAAGAGCAGAAACTTAAGAAGAAGGAGAGAGAGAATAAGAGAGCCAGAATAGATAGTTAGTTTTTATCAACCAGGGTCGCAGGGTGGTAAACGTTCTCAGCATAGCCAGAAGTTTTCAGTTCCAACTCTTTCCTCAGCCAGTACTTCAGTTCCTAAGTTCAAAAACGGTAGCAAAGATTGGGCGCCAGGCTTCAAATCTCAGAATAGTGCACACATTTGCACTCATCTATTTTGCAAAGAATATAGTAAGTATCATATGGGTATGTGTAGAGCTGGAAGTAATGTGTGTTTAAGATGTGGGGAGTCAGGTCATAAGGTCTGAGACTATCATAAGTCCAGTCCACGAAGTCAGCTCGGTCGTCCTTCAGCTAAGTCCGATCGCTCGAATCAGCAGGGTGCCAATTCCAGCGCTATTAGTAGACAACGTCCAAACAGACTCTATGCACTTCAGTGCCGACAAAATCAGGAAAGTTCTCCTGATGTAGTCACTAGACCTTTTCCAGTTCCTACCCCAGTGAGTCAGTCTAACACAGCCCGACAGGTATACAGGAACTTTCCAGTTATGATTTCTCAAAAAGTTAGGCCTTCAGGATTCTAGTAGTGATGCCAGTATGTGCAGAATTTTAGTAAGGAAAGATGATTCCCGACCCATTCCTACCTCAGTACAAAGTTTTGTACTTCAAACATCACGATACTTATGAATGCTTCACGTCTTAGTTCCATGAACACAACTTATATTCACGCACTTCTCTTAGGATCGTGTGCATTTCAAGTTCCTAGTATGAGGAATCCCAGTTCACTCAGTGTTAAGAATCATGTTCCATGAGTAAGGAAATTCCAGACTCAGGTCATACAACTCATGACTCATACACTCATGTCCCATCTTACAGTATGTTTATCCCACATGACTCATGCTCCACTCCTAATGATTAGCCAAAGTCAGACTATGTCACGTATAGCCTCAGTTTAGATCCCTTGGTGAATCTGTTGGGATGATGTTCTATCCATTGAGTCTCAGTTATGGAGTAAGTTCAGTAATCAATATTTAGTAAAGGACTCAGATAGTCCTACAAAACCATGGCTTTTATTTATCAGTTACTTAGCCATCAGAATTTAATACTTTAGTACCAGTCTAAAACTTAGTTATCAGAAACCAGCATTCAATCCCATCTACAGTCTTAGTTATAGTTACAGTCTCAATTATCGTCTTAGCTATAATATCAGTCCCATTCCTAGCCCAGTGATTGGGTTGGTAACTCAACTCAGTTTTGAGTTTACTCGACCATAGCGTACAATTATTAGTCACTCAGTTGTTAGCCTTCCAGTACCTCAGTTTACAAGACTATTCCAGAATCGTATTGTACGCCTGTTGTTGCATTCTCAAATAATACAGTTACCCTCAATTCATGCTCAGTTATCTCATGTTACTCAGTTACTCCTTATCTTCTATGCATAACGCTCTATAGTTGCAGTACAGTTATTCAAGACTAAGTATAGTTACGTCTTGCAGACCCAGTATTCAACTATAAGCCATTCAGTTAATCAGATAAGTTAGTATGTTTAGGCATTCGTGCTCAGCACTCATGTGAATATTTTTAATAGTCTCAGGTGAAGAAGAAGTACTTCAGTTAAGCATAAGTTTTCAGTATGAGTTAGATCGATCAACCAGTAATTCAGTTTAGCAATTAGGCAATAAGTTCATATGGTATGGTTTCCCATATTTCCACCTAGTCCTACTATTAAAAATCTCAGGAATATAACTATTCCAAGATAGAAAGTCCCAGTAGTTGCAAGATCAGCTCAGTTCATGTATTATGTATCAGTTTCGGATCCCAGATATTCAGTCACGATTAAGTTCATAGGTGCCCTGTGCATCATCCTAGTTTTCCTCAATAACTCAGTCAAGTCAATATTCTTCTAGGGACATAATGTCCTAAGAGGGATATGCTCTATAACCCCCGAGCTATCATGCCCTAAACCCTCTAATTTCTCTTCGCGTAACGAATCCAGTTTGGAGTTGTGGGTACCTATAGGTTGACCCTCTAGCTTTAATATCATCCGTAAGCCATGTACTCAATGGCTCAGTTTAGTTAACGATACCCAGTTCACATCACATATTACAAACTCAGTTACGTTCTTATGTTCCCGTTCATGCGTGTTTAGAATTCCCGTTCTCGAGATGAGGTCCAAAAATTTTGTGTGTTTGAAAATATCTCCCATGAAAGGTGTGAAGAGGTTCGGCAAGAAGGAAAAGATCAGTCCCTGATATGTTGGCCCCTTCAAAATTCTTAGTCGCTTTGGCAAAGTAGTTTATGATCTCGAGTTGCCTTAAGACCTAGCTTCAGTACATCCGGTCTTTCATGTCTCCTTTTTTAAGAAATGCATAGGTGACCGAGTAGTCGTAGTCCCTATTGAGGGTGAAGACATTCAAAACAACGTCTCTTATGAAGAGATTCCATTCAAAATCCTTGACTACTAGAATCATAGACTAAGGAATAAGAAGTCCCTCTAGTTAAAGTTCTCTGGCAGAATCGATTTGTTGAGAAAACTACTTGAAAAAAGAAGAAGACATGCGATCCAAGCACCCTCACCTCTTCTTCGCAAAACTCAAACTCAGCCCAAGGTAATAGCTTTCCTTAAAGCTTATTCAGTTTTATGTTCAAATTTCAGTTACAAACTAGTTTCATGCTCGGATTCCCATTTTAAACTTGGTATCCATTTACCATTGCGTATTCAATCATATGCTAATGCATCAGATCATTCAAGTGTTCATGCATCAGATGTGCATTCTCCTTGTGAGAAACTCAGTTATCAAAAATCTCAGATATGTATTCATGAGTCAGTTCAGTCATGAAATCATGCATCAGATATATTTGGGGCAAATCACAAGAATTCTTCATCAATCCTTCTAAATTCATTAACTCAGGTATGCATAGTGTTCATTCGTGGATTCCTTTCATCTATGAAGCCCAAAAATCAAGTTTTAAATTATGTATTATGAATATTATGTTGTGGGTTGATTATGTTTATGTGATTGTTGTTGTATTGTTCCCAAGTTGGAATCTCAATGTATTTTTATGGAATTACGTTAGTATATGAGTTTAAATCCATGAATTGAGTGGTTTATGACGTGTTAATTGATGATTATACCTATGACCTAAGTGGTGCCTGTAAGGTGTTTGATAGAATGCCTAGAAGACTAGAAATCATGTAATATAGTTTAATTGTGACTTAAGTGATGGATTCATGTTTTACCCTTATGTTCAAATGACTCCCATGCTATTGATGTGCAATGTAGATGTTTGTTGAAATGCTCATGATGCTAGAATATGGAATTATGACATTGATTATATGCATTCATTCCATGTACAAGATTATGATAACTATGTACTTTATAAAATCTCCAACTTATTGTATTATGAATTGTTGATATTGGTCATGTGTTCAAGAAGTGTCAAGTCTTGTCAGTTTCATGCTATCGAGTCCTGGGGGTACTTGTACCCGACAATTTAGCTGTATGCCTAGAGCCAGTGTCATGTTTTCACGATATCCTCAGTCAATCCATGTTCAGTAGAATTCAGTTAGTCAAGTCACTCCAAAAAACTTAGTAAACTCACTAATTCAGTAGTCTCTATAGTATGCTGTCGGTCAGCGGAACTCCATGAACTCAGTCCAGTTTAATTTAGTTACTCATGTTCAGTGTCTATTCAGATGAGAGTAGGAGTTATCACCGAGTGAGTCTAAGGATGGGAACTTACCTGTTATTAGAGGGTGTGATTCTTAGATGCAGTCCTTGCGCTCTAGAACTACGTAGACAACGTAGGTTAAGACATCAAACATACTATTTTGAGGGTAGATGAGGTGGATTAACCTCTTATATGAGGGTTCCACCATTCTCTTTTGAGTACCTTCTATATGAGGAATCACTCACAACTTGTCCTTACTAGTGGCGCGATATTGACACCCTTCCAATTTGGGTTATAGATTGGATCCCAAATCAGCTATATTGCTTTATTTGGGGAAAGTTGGTTAGATGATTACCTTCCACAGTTTCATTCTTCAAAATAGAACTTAGTCCAGTTCTATAGAAATCAAGACTGTCAGATATAGTCGCTCAGCTCAGTACAAAACTTAGCTAGTTCCATAAGATTTCAGGACTGTTAGACACAGTCACCCAGTTAATAGTATATTAATTATACGAAATTCATGTTACCAGTATTTAGATTTTAGGACTGTTAGATACAGTCAATTAAACCAGTTCTTCATAATCAAAACTGTCAGAAATAGTCATTCCTTTATCAGTAATACGACATCAGGTGTTGCATACTCAATAGACTTAGTCATTCAGTATCCTAGTATTAGTACTCAGATATCAGAAAATCCACGTTATCAGAATTCACGAGTCAGTGTTATCACGATCTCAGTTATAGGTACGTGTTCATGCATGTATTCTCACATTTATGTTATTTAGTTAGTTAGTATTGTTCATGCATATGAACCAATGCATTCAGCCACCTCACTTGCATACCAGTACATTCAACGTACTTACGTATTTGTGCTATGGTTTTTTATACCATAGGTTTAGAAGCACGAGTTCTCGAGCATCCTTAGTAGATCAGACGTTCAACAGCCAGACTAGCAGTGAGTCCTCATCATTCGAGGATAGCTTGATTATTTTATTACTTTATTATTCCAGTAGTTTGAAGTTAATTGGGGACATGTCCCATCAACTCCACATATGTCAGACAGTTTAGAGGCTTTCAAACTACAACATATTTCAGACAATTTATTTCAGCTTTGGGTATTGTTATACCCCATGACAGACATTGTTTTATATTCAGTATTAGTTTAGTTTTGAAACTTATGGCCTTACATCTTATATTTTGGATAATTATAGTACATTATTCAGTGCTCAGTTATAGATATCAGTCATGGGTTAGCTTGTGGTCCTTCGGGGTTTTAAGCATCGTGTAACGTTCAAGGTACCAAATTAGGGGCGTTACAAACTTATGTCCTAGATCCAATCAATTTATCCTTTCTTTTACTATCCTTCAGTTCTTTTATATTCCAGAGAAGAGGTTATTGATCCTCATCCTCTTAATCTTTCTTATTTGGAGGTAATATAAATTCCCCGTCCTTTTCGGAAGTCATCCTCTTCCCTTGTTATTTGCTTATCTGCACAAGTTGAACTTTCCATAGGATCATGAGCAAGTAAGAGTAAATTCTCAGCTACCTAATTTATGTTGCTGAGAGAATTAAAGTTCTTTAAAGGAATCTCGTCGTCAACTAGATTAACAAATATAGAGTTTGACTCAAAAAAAGTAGAAGAACTATGTTCTTGTAAATTAACTGAAATTTCAGTAACTTTGTAAACCTTAGAGTGAACCTGGATTTGAGGGCCTTTGAAAGACTCTAGTTTTCTAAGGAAAAAGGTCCTTCGGATTGAAGAATCTCTTATTCATTTGGAGAGCCAAAACCTTTGTTTAGGGTATCTGCTAGGACAGAACATTCACTGAGGCTTAGAGTTTTGACTGGAACAGATTCACTTAGTATCTCAAGAGTCTCATGGGAAGGAATGTCGGGTAACACACTATGTGGATTTTGAGAATGATCAGAAGACAAATCTTTTATGGGGTTTGAAAAAGAGAGAATTTCAGGCATTTTGATTTCTTGAGTAGGAAAAAAGAAGGACCAGTTTTGATAAAGTTCCGAGTTAATTGAGAAGAGAATGAATTATGGGGATTTGAATTTATAATTAAAAAGGTTACCATTTTATAATTAAGAGTTACCTTTTTGAATGGACACATCTAATGACAACGGTTGTGACTCTTCACATTTGAACCAAATTTACAACTTTTGTACATTTAGGATTGGACAAGTGTCTTTTTCAAACAGAAATTTCTTAAAATATTCAAGGCACATTATTTTTATACTCACCTGAGAGACGGGACTAGGTCCCTCTTTTTTTGAGTGAATTTTCAATTTATGTTTGCTCCAACTATTTTTCTCCAACGCTGTCCCCTTGGGTTTATTCCTATAAAGGTATAATACTGAGTTATATTAATCATAAACTTACTTTGTCATGGATACCTGTCTCCTTGGCATAGCTAAATTTCAGAGGTGACATGAATTCAAATGATAAGCCAGGTTGTCTTGATCAATTCATGCCTGAGCCTCTGCACAACACCCTTTTTTTATACTTTCACCATATTTTGTCAGGGAACAGGTCCTTTGAAATCAACTATTTCAAAGTATGACACCTCCACTTGAAGTGTCTTGAAAGAGAGGCTATATTTAGATCTTTCACACTTAAGATTTTAACACTTCCTTTTAAAGAGCATTCTTGACTACAGTCCTTTTTATCAAACCTGGAATCATGATCACTTGTTGGATTTAGAAACCCACTTGAGTTTGAGTTCCCAGTAAAAGACAATGGTGTGATCAAAACTTTCTTAGCCCATCGAGGTAGAGTATTCATACCATACTCTCCCTTTTCAGATATTTGAACCCTATCTGCTATGTAATCTCCTACTGATCATATTTGAAATAATTCATTCTAGCTCTTATCCAACTCTGGCAATTTTTCTTAGAGTGCCCATCCTTTCTACAATGAGTACAAGTAGGATTTAAAGCCTTGTTTCTAGCACCATTGATAGTATTTACTTTCCACCTAGAAGGTTGGAATTCTTCTTGATAGCACACCCTTTTCCATCACTAACACCCTGACAAATCAGATTAGGGAGGGTATGTGAAGAAGTAGTCCATTCAAGAGATTTGTTCAACTCTTCTTTCTAGAGGACCAGGTCCCCCTCTAACTCTTCATTACTGTGAAGTATTGACATAAGGTGTTTTTTAGAATTACTCATCCTTTTATCAAGATCCATTTGAAGTCACAAAGCTTTTTTTTACCCTTTCTATATACCTCATTTACCTTCTTCATCAAACTCCGATTTTTAGATTTTATCGTTGTGAAGAACTCTTCAGTTTCAAAGATTTGGAAAGTTAAAGCAATCAACTCATGTTCTTTATTCTTTACTTTATCTTATGATGCATTCTTCTCAATAGTTAGTTCACATACAAAGTCTATGAATACACTAGCAAGCCTCTTTGTCTTCTTAGTAGAGTAATTATCTAGATTCTCCTTAATATCATAAAAGGGTTACCTCTCTTTTTTCTTCATCTTTTGTGTTTTCCATGAATGCAAATAGGGAATCATATATAATTGGATTGTATTCTACAAATAGCATAGAAACATCTTTCGACCTCTCATCTTCATCAGATTCACTAGAAGAATCTCCCCATGCTGCTAGAGCTTGCTTACTACATACTCAATAGCAGTCTTCCTTATTGATTTTTAGGGACCTAGTACCTGCGTTTTCCTTTATAATTTCCAATCTTAAGGTAATCGTGATGATCCATATTTTCAATTGGATAGTCCTTAATGAAATGCTCTGGACTTCTAAATTTGTGACACACCTCAACATTGCTTCCTTTGCTACTACTGCTTTTTTTTTTTTGGAACTGGCCACTCCTTTTCATTGCTCTAACAACTCTATTTGCTAGATAGGTAAGATAAGTCTCTTCTTCACTTGAATCATGTCTCAAAGCCTTACAAACCAGAGATTTTTCTCATTTTACTTCCTTGTTCTCTAGCTCTTGTTGATTCTTGAGCTCACGAGTCTTTAGCTTTCCTATTAGTTCATCCATAGTGAGGCTTTTCATGTTTCTAGCTTAATTTATAGCATCCACTTTTCTTTTCTAGGATTTAGGAAGAACCCCAAGAATATTCCTCACTTTTTTGTATACTAGGATCACTTCTCCTAAATAATGAAGCTTATTAGTGATAGAAGTGAATATTTTATACATTTCTTGGACTATTTCTCCTTCTTCCAGGGTAAAGGTTTCATACCAGTTGTCAGAATATCTACTTTAGAATCCTTCACATTAGTAGTACCTTTAAGTGCAACCCTCAAGCAATCCCAGATCTCTTTGGTATTTTTACAAGACGAGATCTTGTTATATTCATCAGGCCCTATTCCACAAACCAAAAGTTTCTTGGCCTTATAGTTCCTTTCAATTTTATTTCTGTCTTCATCATTGAACTCCCTCATTCTTTTGACAACCATTCTTATGACTTTTCTCTCCTTGAATTCTCTAACAGGGAAATAAGGACCATCAGGAATGATGTCCATTAGTTCACTTTTCTCATCCATAATGAAGTCAAACATCCTGGTTTTCCACCACCCATAATACTACCCATTGAATCTTTATGGTTTAGTGGTAGATTTCCCTTCTTCTAGATTAGGTGGAACAACCATACAAACCAAGACACTCTAGGTGTGAAACTTTTATAGTGATCTGGCTTTGATACCAATTGTTGAAACCTTAAAGGTTGCACCACACAGTGAGGGACCAGGTCCCTCAAAGTTAATCATAGGCAAAATACAATAATGTAATCAGGAATCAAAAGACAGTGCAGGAAGAGTAAAAACACAAGATTGTAACATCAAAATACCCTTTCTCAATAAAGGTAAAAACCATGGTTCAAAGTATAATCAAACTATTGATTATAGTCTTCAATGAACCTAACTCTAGGTTCCTATTGCTTGTATTAACTCTACTAGAAGTTCATTTTGACAACTTTGCCAAGGACCCTCTACACTGATTAATTCTCATCAGTATCAAACATAGACAACTCTAACTAAGAACTCTCTAATCAAAGAGAAAATATTATTACTCTTATATTATGATTAATTCATTTACAAATCAGAATTCACTCAAGAATAATTTATATTTAAGCATACATAAACAACTAAAAACTTGAGGAGTGTTGAAATGGGGTTTTTGCTGCTTCTCTAAACTCTTTGTATTTGCCAAAAACTATTTGATAAATAAGCCTTTTTTTTCTTTTATAGATGAGTGATGATTAGGGATGAAATATCATTAGGCTAGGTGTCCTATTTTGTATAAGCAACACCTGCAAGTTTGTTACACTAGAGGACATAACTATGCAGACACGCGTGCCAGTTGTATAAACCATAAACATCTAGGGAACTGGTCCCTTGCAGTTAGTTGATCATCATAAAAAATACTTCTAGCAATCTGTTAATACAACCTGTTACCTTATTATACTTCTTCTTGATAAAACTCCCTATGAGATACTTAATATCAGAAAATTGCATCTCACATATCTAAGGGATTTTTTATGCAAATGTATTCTACACGATAATGGAAAGGATTCCTTGGGTAAGTTTGATGTCAAAAGTAATGAAAGTTTTTTTCTTAGTTATTCCTCTCAAAGTAAGGCCTACTAAGTCTTCAATAAAAAGAAAAAATTGTGTAGAGGAAAGGATTCATGTTATATTTAATGAAAATTACACTTGTCTAAGGAAGTTATGTAGGCTGACAATGAAGTCATGGAGTTGGCACTTGACATTATGATGAACACGAGGAATTTACCCAATAGTCACTATTCCTAAAGTAGGATAAGGTTATACTAAAAATTTGCCAGTATTAGGGGGATCCTCTCATGATATTATAGAAGCAAGATGAGATCAACAAGATAAGCATAATACATCTGATCCAACTGATACACAATAAATTCATGGTTGGAATAAGAAACACAAAATATCTCATCTAGTTCAAAATATTCTCTATATACTTGTTTCGAGAATTCACACTAGATCAAAGATAAGAAACATATGTGTTTTGTTAGCTTGTATTTCATTGATTGAGACTAAGAACATCAAGAAGGCAATGGAAGATGTAGACTGGTGTTAGCTATGCAAGAGAAGCTAAATCAATTTTAGAGATACAAAATGCGACATCTGGTACTTTGATTAATAGATAAAACTATCATTAGAACCATTTGGGTCCTTAGAAACAAGTTGGATGATCAAGGAGTAATAACTAGAAAACAAGACAAGGCTTGTGGTGTAAGGATACAATCAGAAGGAAGGAACTGGCTATATGATACTTTTGCTACAATGGCTAAAATGAATGCAATCAGGATGTTAATTGCTTTTGCATCTCACATGGACTTGAAACAATATATGATGGATAGGAAAGGTACCTTTTTAATTGGTATCTACTATAAGAAGTATATATGAAATAAACTCTAGGTTTAAGAGCTTTCAACAACCTGATCATGTGTAGAACCTTGACAAGGCTTTATATGAATAAAAACAATACCCAAGACCATAGTATGACATACTGTCCTCCTTTTTTAGGATTAAGATACAATGGAGGAATGATAGATTATATATTCTTCCTAAGGATAAAATGGGAGATCTTGATTATTATTTAAATATATTTTAATAAAGTTATCTTTGGTTCTATATATTACTCCTTATGCAATAAATTTTACTCTCTTATGAGAGTGAGTTTGATATGAGTATGATAGGGGAGCTAAATTTATTTATAAAACTATAAATAAAGCAGTCCTTGTCAGGTACATCCATTTATCAATCAATTACATCAAGTTGCTAAAGATATTTGACATGGAGTGCCAAAACAAATGATACTCTAATTTCCACCATCACGAAATTATACCAAGATGAAGTAAGCTCCTTAATGGCTAAAACTAAATATATAGGGATGATTAGATCATTTTTAAAACTCAGTGAAAATAGACCTGAAATTATTTAATGTGTAGGATTGTGTGCTAGATTCCAATATTCTCTAAAGGTATCTCACTTAAAGCCTATAAATATAAGTTTGTGCTATCTCAAGATTACTCAAAACCTGGTTCTATGGTATCTTATAGGAGACACTTTCACCTGGATGGGTATGCTGATATCATTATTTGGGATATTTTATGGATAGAATGATTACCTAAGGTATGATATATTTTTGGGTCCTTGTGATCTTAGGCATATTTATACAATTAAGTGTTATTATCTACACATGTTTATATTCATTTTGAGGATAACTTAGTGTGTTTATCTATGTATTTAGTGATAACTATGTAAGATAGTGCTAATCCTTGTGATCATATGGTATTAGGTGTGATTGACCCAAAAACAAGAGCCAAAATGATCAAATAAGGATTAGATGAGATAACTAGTCAAGCCGACCAAAGTTAGTATGCTTTTGATGAGCTTTATTGTATTGTTTGGATTAATGTTTGTTATGAGTTGTTGTAGGAGACAATTGGATCATATTTAGGTGATAAATAAAGTTTCACATTATTCACAATGGGAGAGTAAACATGAATCAAACTTGACAGGAAACATATAGTGAAAACTAGGTGAAATTGTGTTGTTTTGTAGCTTTATCCGTGCCATTAGCCTCCACCCAGTGCCATCATTGGACAAGAGACAAATTTTCAGGTTTTCCAATGTATTGGAATCATAAATATTAGACAAATTCACCTACTCCCATTTATGGCCTCCGCAACTTGCACCCCCTCGAAACGGTCAAAAAGTGGTTCCGAGTCCTAGTTTGATTTCAAAATAAGTTTGTAACTTAACCTATTACTTATGGGAGTTTTTTTGGATGATTTTGAGGTTATAAATAGACTTAATACATGCTTAAATTTGTGAGAATATATTAGGTAAGTCCACAACACGAAATCACAACACACAACACAAGCTTGGGAGGAAAGCACATTCAAGGAGGCTAGAACTTGGTTTTCTACTTGGTTTAAGTTGAGGGAAAAGTGGACAATGCATATATTTAGTATGAGACAGATCATAGAAGAATTTTAGGGTTACATAAATAGAACTTTGATACAATTAAAAGACCTTTTGAGAGCACACACGAGTTGGGGAGAAAACAAGAGATCAAGGAGCTCAAACTAGGGCTCTTTTCTCTTTTACTTTTCTTTCTTATAGTTTTACTTTATGAATTCATTAATGGTTATATTTTTTAAGACTATGAGTGACACCCTTTTTCAGGGTGGAAGCAATGAAACATAAATTCTTAGTTTGTTTTTCTAATTGGTTTATATGTTTATCATGTCATGTGATTGTGCTCATATTCTTTCTTTACTATTCTAATGAGTCATGAAATTTAGGATAAATTTGTTTTGAAGAGAATTGACCATATAAGTAGACGGATGAAATAAATAATGTAGGGAGTGTGGATCATATATTCAATGGATTAAGGGCTAATTATTAAATAATGATTTATGATTAGGATAGAGATATACCTAATTGGCCCACTTGGTTACTTACACAGGAAAATATCTTAGTGCATCCAAAGTAGAGACTCACATCCCTGGTCAATGATGTAGTTGTGAGAATAATTTAGGTATATGAATTAGAGGATGACCATTCCTAAGTTAAATTACCAACCCCGTAAATCAACAATCATGATAAACACCACCACCAATTAGAAACCAGAATTAAGAATGACTGTGGAGCATGCCGAAAGCCCCAAAACTCTTTTTGATAGTGATTTTCCTCAAAGATTATTATTGTTGTTACTTTTGATCATTAGTTTAAGTTATAATTCCTTAATTTATTATTTAAATGTTTTACTTATTAAATTGATAAGTATAATTGAAATTAGAACTAAACTAACTTCAAGTACCTTAGGTACAACAATCCATCTCTCAAAAAAGAGTCACTTTACTAGTTTGACCATGTACTTATGTGTGTGCACTTGGATGAAAAAGGTTTTTGATGCCGTTGTCGGGGACTTAATTATTTGTAAATTTTTAGTTGTAAGTTTACTATTTTATTTGATAAGTGCTAAAAAATTGGTATTAGTTACTTATCTTGCACGTAAAGGTTTGGGAAACTAGTAAACTAGCAAGGGATAAGGATTTGGTCCAATCGGATCCTAATACAGAAAATACTAAACATGTTATGACAATCACCTTGAGGAGTTGTAGAAACTTGAAAGATGCACCACCAATGCTTCATCATGAGGTGCAAGCAGAGTTGGTAAGATGGATACATGCAGAAAAACAAGTCCTAGAGAAAGTGGTTAAAAAGAAGAATACTGAACAAGTTGAGCAAGAGTCAAAGAGACTACCACCATCATTGCCTTAAAATCTTAACAAAACCAAAGAGGATAATTGTTTTAAGAAGTTCTTTGATATGCTTAGAGAACTTCACATTAACCTTCTTTTATTTGATATTTTGCAGGAAATGCCCAAGTACGCTAAGTACTTAAAGGATGTGGTAGCATACAAAGGGAGCCTTGGTGATACTGAGACTGTGGCACATACTAGAGAGTACAGTTTCGCGGGTATGAATAAGATGCCCAAAAAGCTTAAAGACCTTTGGAGTTTTACCCTTTCTATACAAATTAGTGAAAGTGATATTGTTCACTTTGAGTGATTTGGGGGAAAACATTAACTTTATGCCCCTTTTAGTTTTAATACTCCTGGTTTAAGAAATACAAGGCCCTCTTTAGTTGTAATATAGATGGAAGACAAAACAATACTGGTTCCCGAAGAAATTACAGAGGATGTTCTTATTAAGGTTGGTAAGTTTACTATTCCTTTTGACTTTATTATTCTTGACTATGATACAGATGATAGGGTACCAATCATATTATGACGTCTATTCTTGGCTATCCATGAAGATTTGATATATATTAGAGAGGTTATACTCAAAATAATATTGAATGATGAAGAGATGGTCTTCATAGTATAGAAACCACTCAGCACACCCTTACACTACCGAGATCTATGCATGATCACAACTATGAAAGTGGTAAGTGTGTGGGTGGAGGAGTGAAAATATCCCATTGACTCTTCATACTCTCGCATGAAATAGCTCAAATTGATGACTAAGCCTGAGCCTAAATAGATTGAATCAAATCCTAAAAAGGTAAATATATGAAAAGTTGCAGACCTTTAAGTTTGAGCACTAAAAAGTTCAAAAGAGAAGGAGAAGATAGTCCTCAAAAGAGAGAATACGGATGATAGACTGTGGATGGTAGTTATGATGTATGTTGTGTCATGACATTAAATCAAGCACTGCTTGGGAGGTAATCCAAATTAAGGTAGTTTGTTTTTATTTTTGGGGTATCACTTTTGGTTTTTATTTTTGTTTTGTGTTGAAAGGTTGAAGGGAAGTCTGAATACCTGAGATCTACACTAAGGAGCATGGAAAAAGTAAGTGTAGGTTCCTCCGAACCCATTAATAGATATGATGCTATTATCTAGACCTACATGTCTCAGGGAGTATTTTTATTCGTCATTGTTAAATTGTACTTTGGGGAGAAAGTAAGATATTAATTATAGAGTCTAGGGAATCTTTTGATATATGTTAAGGGTTTTAGTGTGCTATGAGAGTCTTTTGGTTATTTTCTTATGTTGCTGAAAAATTAAGAAAATTCAAAAACATTATCTTTTAATAGTCTTTATTTTTATTTTCTTTTATTTCTTTTAGTAGAACACTTCATCCACCTCGTGGTTTTTCTTTTTTGTTCTTTTTCGAGGGGGTATCCTTTGAACCAACTATACCTTTTTCTTTTGTAAGAGTAATTTTAAAAATTTTTAGTCATATGTTAGGGACTTTTCCTAATGATGGATGGATGACGTGAGGGAAAATTAGTGATTAGGATTTAATAAGTAGAAATCTTTTACTACTGGATATCTTTTACTACTGGATAATAAGTGCTCTAGTTAGACTACATAACTACATGATTCAAGTTTGCTTTGAAGGTGGAATCATGCAGAATGAATTGAATGACTATTATTTGACACCTAGGCTCAGTTATTTGACTCTTTTGAGATTCTGGCTAAAATGTAACTTCTTGCAATTGTTTGATTGATTGAGAGTTGGTAGGGATCCTTCTTGAGCTGAACCTATGTCATGTGTGTGAGGTTTTTTTCATATTCTATGTTTGCATATTTTTATTTAAAAATTGACCAATTTTTTTCAAACAAAATGAAGAATGTTGGGTTTGGGAGATGCTATAGGAATTTATTTGATAGCCAAGTTTTATACCTTCTTCATCTACCCATAATTATTGATCTTAATTATCCCCATTGAGCCTTTAGATTATTATTTGGTAGCCTCATATATAGCTTATTCTTTTTCTTTTAATTAATCAGAATTTGATTCAAAACTCCTTGTAATGAACCTCCAAGCCATTTTCTCAATTTTCTCATATTTTGGCATTTTGTGCCTTCCCTTGTTGGCTATAGGTCATTTATAACTTGACGAAACTCTCAGATTGGTTTTAATCTCATTTCATTATTTTAGATATTTTGAATATAAAAATTAGTCTCAGGCCACAACTCCTTCTAAACAACCTTGAATAAGAATTTTGATAGTGCTGTTATCTTCAAAACAAGGATTTTAGGCTTAAGAGATCCTTGGTCTGGGTCCAGAGGCTTCTAAACCATTTTGGGACATTAGTTGGAAATTGGTTAAAGTAGAATTATGAGTGTGGAACCCACTTTTTTTTGAAATGACATCGGTTAGAAATTTTGATAGCTTTGTTTGTTATGAAATGTTAAATTTGTATGGTAGCATAGTTTGTTTGCGTGCATAAGGTTTCGAATGAATTCCAACCATTAGTGTTGCATTCATGGTTGTCTGACCTTCTTGTCTTTGCATTCGCAACCCCCTGCCTGCTTTTGTGAAGTCCAATTCTAATTGACATTGCATTTGCATACCTTGGCCCTCACAATTTCGAAGGCCAATCCCCTGACAGTATATAATCCCCATCTCCATAATTTCCCCCTAACAGTATATAATCCCCATCTCCATAATTTTTCTTTATTTTCTAAGTCCCAATCCATCGTTATTGAACCCTATGGATTGGAAAATTGTGAAAAATCATCTAATTAAGCTGAGGTATGTTGCTTTCACTCCTCCTAATCATTTCCAATCATTAACCCAATTGAAATCCATCTTAATTCTATGTAAATTCTTGATTTTGATTCTTGATTTGGTTTTGGGTTGCGTTAGGATCCAAATTATATTCTATTGTTTCTCAAATTTTGAGCATATCTTCCTTGTCCTTCGAGGGACCTCGTGACAGATTTAATTTTAAAATTTTATGTGTGAGCCCCACGACCTATTTTTGACCTAATTTTAGATCTAGAGTTTTATATTGAAATATCAGTATCATTTTACTCATGTTAACACATAGGTTATGGTTTTGATAGTGCAATGATGTTTTGTGATTGTGAAGCAAAGATGAGTAGTTCATTGATGGTTTTAGGTTGCGATTTGGCTATGAGGTAGGCTTCAATCTTGTTTTCTCTATTATATTTTGTATTGTATAGATTGCATGCTAGGTAAGGATTATAAGATATGTTTATACCTAGTAATATCATGACCTACCATATTTAGGGGATTAAGAACTGAAAGGTGACCCAAACCTTAACCTAGAATACTCGTTATGGTTGTAGGATCCTATTACACCAGATTATAGACTTGTTTAGCTATAGATTGACATGAAGGATCTCTCAGAATAAAACTTACAATATTACTTAGTGAATCGGATGATATTCCTTGATTATACCCTTTTAGTAGGTTTATTCCTTTGTTTACCTTAGTTTCCCTATTTATGGTATTAATATCTTATTATGTTATATAATGTTGGGCCTAAGGTTGTGGTTATGATTCCAGTTGGAAACCAGGTCTCTATTTTATCCTGTAAAAGGATATGGTTGTACTTTATTGATTCTTAGACACTTACGATTGTATTGTTTGGATATGTATGATGGCATGCATTCATTTAGACATGTTCACACGTATTTAGTGGATTAATTCTAGTTAAAACACTAGTTTTTCTACTATTTTCTAAAAAGGAATTTATTTCTATTTTCCTCCACTTTAATATTTATTCTTTAAAAATGAAAGTTATTCCACCCTTATTAGTGAATTATGACATTTTTGAGCTAAGCATATTTCTTTGAAAATTAGACCAAGCCTGCTTCTGGTTTATTATTTATCCACTCTCATTTACCACTACTTACTCACTTTGGTCGAGGTAGATTCTATCCCTTTCTATATTTTATATTTTAATCCCGAACACAATCTTAGATAATGGATTTACAAATTTATATTGATTTTTTTGAATTTTGATTTTGAGTATTTATTTTAATCATATTTCTCTGGTACTGGAAATAGTAGATTGGTTATGATAGATTATAGAATTCATGGTTTTGGACTAGGCAATGTGTACGGGATATCTCGAGTACCCTATGGGCCCCTTCGTTCGATAAGCCATAGCAGGGGTGTCAAACGGGCCGGGCAGGGCCAACCCGGAACCGACCCTTCCTTTTTAACCGGGTTGAGGGCCGGTTAAGGGACGGTTTGGACGCTATCCGGTACGGGCCGGGCCGGGTCAAATAGTAAAAAAATTAAAATCCACCCTAACCCGACCCAGTTAGTCCAACCCGGTCAAACCCACCAAAACCCGGTCAAACCCGGTTAAAAACTGGTCAAACCCATTTAAAAAATAAATAAAAAATCCAATATACACTATATACACTCCAATATACACTATATACACTCCAATATACAATATATATTTTAAAAAAAATATATAAACAATTACACATATATACGTACCATTCAATATATAATTATATATGACTATACGTACTACTTTAAATAAAACATATTCTATAATAGTATAATATATATATATATATATATATATATATATACTACAAAATATATATATATATATATTTATATACTAATTTATAAAACATATACACATGTATACGTTAAATATATACTACTTTAGAAGATATAAACACATATATATGCACCATTCAATATATATGTACTACTTTAAATAAAATATATACTACAATATACATATATATATATATACAACAATATGTATATATATATAGTTACATACTAATTTATAAAACATATACACTTGTATACATTAAAGATATACATCTATAGAAGATATATACACATATATACGCACCTTTCAATATATATGTACTACTTTAAATAAAGTATATACTACAATATATATATATATATATATATATATATATATATATACTTACATACTAATTTATAAAACATATACACTTGTATACGTTAAATGTATACTACTTTAGAAGATATATACACATATATACGCACCATTCAATATATATGTACTGCTTTAAATAAAATATATACTACAATATACATATATATATACAACAATATATATATATATATATACAACAATATATATAAATATACAACAATATATATATATATATATATATATATATATATAGTTACATACTAATTTATAGAACATATACACATATATACGTTAAAGATATACGTCTATAGAAGATATATACACATATACACACCATTCAATATATATGTACTATTTTAAATAAAATATATACTACAATATACATATATATATACTACAATATGTATATATATATAGTTATATACTTATTTGTAAAACATATACACTTGGATACATTAAATATATACATCTGTAGAAGATATATACACATATATACACACCTTTCAAAATATATGTACTACTTCAAATAAAATATATACTAAAATATACATATATATATATATATATACTACAATATGTATATATATATAGTTATATACTTATTTGTAAAACATATACACTTGTATACGTCTGGAGAAGATATATACACATATATACACACCATTCAATATATATGTACTACTTTAAATAAAATATATACTACAATATACATATATATATACTACAAAATGTATATATATATAGTTATATACTAATTTGTAAAACATATACACTTGTATATGAAGATATATACACATATATACACACCATTCAATATATATGTACTACTTTAAATAAAATATATACTACAATATACATATATATATACTACAATATGTATATATATATATAGTTATATACTAATTTGTAAAACATATACACTTGTATATGAAGATATATACACATATATACACACCATTCAATATATATGTACTATTTTAAATAAAATATATACTACAATATACATATATATATACTACAATATGTATATATACATGTATAGTTATATACTAATTTGTAAAACATATACACTTTTATACATTAAATATATACATCTGTAGAAGATATATACACATATATACAATTCTATAGAAGATATCCAATTTATAAAACATATACACATGTATACATTAAATATACACTTCTATAGAAGATATATACACGTGTATACGCACCATTCAATGTATATATACTACTACTTATAAAATATACTACATTATATATACATTACAATATATATAGATATACTTATATACTAATTTATAAAACATATACACATGTATACGTTAAATATACACTTCTATATAAGATATATACACGTGTATACGCACCATTCAATGTATATATACTACTACTTATAAAATATACTACATTATATATACATTACAATATATATAGATATACTTATATACTAATTTATAAAACATATACACATGTATACGTTAAATATACACTTCTGTAGAAGATATATACACAAATATACAAAACATATGCTACTTAATATAATAAATTAATAATATTTGGTAGTAAATTAATAACATATCAGAAGTAAGTTTTTAATTTAAAGTAGAAAACTAGAAATTCAATTTAAAATTTTAAATCGTTAAATGAAAAAATATAAAAAGCAAGGACTAAGGAGTGAATGAATTTGGGGAATTTTATTGATTGCAAAATGATCCAAAATTTATAATTTACATGAATGAAAAATCTATAAATTATGCATCATTTTTTCCTACTCATTCATGTTAATATTAATGGGAACTTGCATAGGATAGTCGAAGTCAACGGGGGAAAAACCATGCATTGGACTTGATTCTGCTGAGTTCTCCCGTGAAGTCATAATTTCTTCAAGTTTCAGCTCGTCGCTCGGCTCCGGTTCCATTCCTTGGTTTCTTCTTTCCGTTCTAATCCAATCTCTGAGGCAAACTAGAACATTCATTGCATTGCTTCCCAATGAGTGTCGGTTGTCTCCAAGCTGCTGTCGTCCCTGACTAAAGGCACTCTCTGATGCAACGGTTGACATTGGAACATTCAAGATATCTCTAGCTAATCTTGAAAGCATAGGATATTGTGTTTCATTAATCCTCCACCAATCCAACATGTTGATCCATCGTCTGCGATCCTCTGGTGCCGTCCGAAGATAATATTTCAGCTCTTCCCGATAAGTTGATGTGTAAGTTCTCTCATCAACACTGTTCCAACAATTTAAATCATAAAACAAATCAGAAAAACCACTATGTGCTGGCCTTTTAGAAGATGATGGGTCCTCGGGAGGATGAGGAGCGACAGTTGAAGTGATATTTGTAGGTACGGCTAAATCAAATAAATCAGCATAGTGATTATATAATTTTTCTATGTACTCCTTTGCATCAGTCGTAGCCGTCCACAAATCAGGTTGTACTTGTTCAGAATCATGGTTAGTATTTATTTCTAAGTTAGTATAAATAAGAGTACTAAAATGACACATATTATTAAATTTCATGCATGGATTTAGCATAGCACCAACCAAGTAAATAGGGGGAATCGGGAAAAAATATTTTTTAAATTTCGTAAACATGGCGCCAACAGCTTCTTTATAACCTTCTTTATTTTTATATTCTTTGAGTAAACCAAAAATATCGGCTATATATGCCAAAATATTACAAACAGTAGGATAATAAGCACCGAAAAATTCAACCGTAGCTATATAAAATTTTTCTAAAAACTTAACAAGATCATTAATTACAACCCAATCAGAATTATGTAGCATGCAATCAGCAGAATCAGCAAATGAACCACAATGTTGGTTAAAAGCTAGTGTAATAGGAATTCTATATTTATAACAAGTTTTTAAAAATTCATACGTAGAATTCCATCTAGTATCAATTTCCTCAGGCATCAAAATCGGTGTAAGTCCATTTTCTTGACATTTAACTTTAAATTCTCTAATTCTCGATCTACGATTATTTCCTTGAATAAAACCAACAGCAAGGCAAATTTTTTTAATATAAAGCTCAAAAAACTCAAGACCATCTTTTACAATTAAATTATATATATGACATGCACACTTAATATGAAAAATTTCAGTCAAGGGCGGAGATAGCGTAGATTTTTTTTTTATAGCAGTGTTTTTGTTAGAAGCATTATCAAAAGTAATACATAAAATTTTATTTTCGATACCATAATATCCGGTAATTTTAACAATAGAATCAGCAATAAATTGTCCAGTATGTTTACAATCTTCATCATATAAAAAAGCAAGAATACGTTTTTGCATCACGAAATTACTATCCATCCAATGACAAGTAACAGTTAAATAATTATTTTTATTTACAGCACGACCAAGATTAGAAGTTAGGGACAATCTACATTGAATATTTTTTAACAATGTTGATAAATAAAAACAATATTGTAAATGAAGTCTAAAAATATCAGACCGACAAGTAGTTCTAGGAATACCGTTAAACATAGGATTATAAATTGCTTGTATATAACGAATAAAGGCATCAGAAGACGGAAAATTAAAAGACAAACAACCCACAGCTACCATTTTAGCTATTTCTTCCCGGTCCCTCAATTTATTATACTTCTTTGCTACGTGACCGGTTGCTGGGTCCATTCTAGTTTGCGTTGGCCCACCAACATCCCCACCACCTTTTGCAATATTTAACTCTCTTTTGTGATCTTCAGCTACATGTCTCATTAACGTACCCGTACCCCCTTGCTTGCCTCCACTTCTATGCTTATATATTTGTTGACAAATATTGCATTGCACCTCAATATCTGATATACGTTCAAAATATTATCATGCAATACTAGTTTTTTTACGAGGTTTTGGGGCACTGAGAGGACGGGAAGGGAGATTAACTGATTCAGATCTAACGTTAGCATCTCCTACTGCGGGTGTCTCAGCAATATTTTCATTATCTTCATCTAAATTAACCGCATCTACTTCATTTTCTTCTTCTATACCGTAATTTTCCTTAGCTTCTACATAATCCATATCGTGAGCACCTACACCTATTTCTTCCTCAAAAGGTGTACCAAGCGGTACCGGAGGCAAAGACATACGGGTATATCTACTACTTGAACTACCTCTACCACTAGTAATTCACTTTTTACTACCACTACCGCTTCCGGGATAAATTTTTTTAACACCTTTAGTAGCGAGGTTTCTTAATTTATCCATAATATAAATTAAATTAAACTAAAAATATTCAAAATACACAAATATAATAAAATTAAATATTAAACAATTAATACAATAAATAAAAATTAAACGTAAGAGATGGAACGACAATACCAAGTTTTGGAAGTATCTGAAGGTTGTGACTTTAGAAACTTCCGCTCGTACTTTATAAACGAAAAATTAAAAAATTAAAGTGAACACTTTAAGAAATTAAATATATTGAATATTTGAGAATTGAGATTTGAGAGAGAATGAGATTTGAGAGAGTGAAAAATTGTGTGAAAAATGATTTGAAGTTGTAGGGTATTTATAGATTTTTTTTTGGGATTAAAAAATATTTTTTAAAGTTTTTTTTTATTTTAATAAATGGGCCCAAACTAGCCGTTTGGACCCAAAAACGGCTAGTTTGGCCCAAAAGCCAAAATCTATTTTTTTTTAAGTTATCCGGGCAGGGCCGGTTAACTGGCGGGCCTGGACCGGGTTAGCCGGGCCCATTTTAAAAAAATAACCAGCCCGGGACCCGGAACCCTAAAGCCCTAGGGCTTACCGGGCCGGGTCGGTCCGAGTTAGTTACGCGGGCTGGGTCGGCCCGGCCCACTTGACACCCATAAGCCATAGTACTATAGAAGGATGTTCATTGTAGGTCCTGCCCTTACAAGCTACTAAGCTAGAGGAGGCATATACCCGTTGTATGTTATTTCACATGATTAGTTGATGGAACTAGATTATTCTTGCATTTATTCATTCATATGTATTACCTATCACTAGTACAATTATTTAGTGCTTGTATCAATCAATCTTATAGAGGGTTATATAGATATAAGTTATGGATATTTTTTGTTGACTGCTTTCTTATGCCTCTCTAGGCTTATAGGGGCCCAATTGGGGTTATTTGTTATCCAAGATGGTTACATTATTGTTGGCTGTTATTAAATGGTTCTTGGCAGGCTGGTTATGAACTAGTACTGGAGGTTGTCGTTATATATTTAATCCTTTTTCTCATTCTTAGGGTAACATTTATCATTTTTGGGTCACATTCTTATCCATATTTTTAGTTAGAGTTCGTAATTAGACTAGAGTTAACTCCCTTACTATTTTTCATTTTGGTGTTGTTAGACTAGCTCCCTCAGAGTAGCACCTTTGTGTAGGTTTATCTATATAGTGAGACTGTATATCTATTCTTATCTAGCTATTATTTTTTATCATTCCCCTCTTTTCTACTACTATTGTATATTATATGTCTCTTTCTTCATTATAATATCATTTATGCACTAGATACTTATGGAATTAAGCTTTGACCCTGATCTCTGGTAGCATCTGTGTAATACCCTGAACTTTTCTTAAGTTTGAATTGTATCTCTATAAGATTAAGGAATGACTTCCAAAGTGAGTAGTCTTTAAATCAGATAGAGTTTTCCTAATTTTGACTTTTTCTCGTGTGGAAAATTGAATTAGCTTTCAAACGATACCAATTTCGTCCAAATCCGGTATCAGAGTGAGAAGTTATAATTATTTTATTGAGAGTTGTCAGAACTGTCCAGGTGCGACGGGCAGGTTGACGGACCGTCGAGCTTGTGATGGACCGTTACTCGAGCCGTCACAACTAAGGCAGTAAACCCATCCACTGGCCAAGTGAGATTGTCAGTCCTACGGACCGTCGAGCTTGCGATGGACCGTCGCCCAAGCCATCGCTACTTAGGCAGTGAGCCCCTATTATAGTCTAAGTGCGACGGTCGGACCGATGGATCGTCGAGCCAGCGACGGACCATCGCACGAGCCATTGCAGGTCCCGTTCAACATTTTAAATCCATTTTTAAAAGGGCTTTTTGGTCTTTTTCCACCCATTTTAACACCTAGATATATCAAAATGAAGCATAGAACTTCAGAATCATCCAAAGCATCAAGAACTAGGGTTTTCTCTCAAGATTAACCCTTAAGAGCAAATCCAAATATTTCTCCAAGAACCTTAAGATTCCACCATAGTTTCTACAAATTGAGTTAAGATTCAAGAACCTTAAGATTCCACCATAGTTTATCTACAAGTCATAATCTAAGGTATGTGGGGTTTGGACAAGGACACTCCTTTAGTCCTTGTGCCCAAAAGTTATTTTAATTACAAAGATATATGGTTTTACATGTTTTCTTATGAAACTAAAGTATGGGTTATACCCTATGTTGTATTTCTTAAGATTATGATGGTTTAAATATTTTAGAAATTGAAGTACATGAGTATGTTGAGATTATAATGCATATTGCTGAAAATTTCCAGATTTCTATATAATTTATGAATCTTTATGATATCGAGTATGAATTTTGATAGGTCTTAACGTGAGAATGATATATGGGTCATTAAGACCTATTTGAGATTGTAATTTTAAGAAATTTTGTGCTCTAAGCACCCATGATTTTAGTATTTTGAGATTATTAAGAAAGTTGACCTTAACGGTCATAGTAGCTTTGAAATCCACTTTTCTAAATGAGATTACAGATTCTATAGTTGGATTTTTTATGAACCACGAGATTATTTTAAAGTGGATTTCCATGAGATGATAGTAACTAACTAATGGGAGTAGTATTTAGCACCGAGTTGGGTAAGTTACTATAGGTTCATACCCTAGAACTACGTGCCATCATAGGATTGAGATTTATGAGCCCGAGGCCGAGATAGTGTTCACTGTGTTAAGGTTATACTCCCTAGCAAGAGTATGATGCCTCTCCCTAACGTGAGTTTTATTCCTTAGGAGGACAAGATGTTGGACTCCATGTAGCTTACATGGTGTATGTCGGTTAAGAGAACCTCCCTAATAGCAAGATTTTTCAGAGTAGTTGCTTAGAATACAATTTTCCCAAGAAGAAAGTAGTTTTCCCTATTAGTAAGAGTAAGTAATCAATTTCTAAATTAAAGTATGTTCCTTTATATGAGATTTATACTATGTGTTCCATTATTAATAATTTACGAGATATGTATTTTGAGATTATTCAAGCTATGTGAGTCAGTTATATTAGCATGTATGATTTCTGTAAAGATTGATGATATTATTATTTTAAGTATCACATACAAACCCATATACTTAGTACATCCTTAAAGTAAAGATCCACATGTACGTCTGTGCGCTATATTGTCTCATAATGTAGGTTCAGGTGCTTAATCTCAGCAGCGTCAATGATCTTCGAGTACCTTGATCTACACCTCCATAGTTTGTGAGTTCTTATGGTTCGAGGACCTGTTTTCCCTGATTTCAGTCTTCATAGCAGTTAGGTTATTTCTTTTCAGTTGAGTATGAGTCAGTTGGGGATCTGTCTCAATAGATCTCTAGTTCTGGAGTAGAAGAGGCTTTGTCAGACTAGACTATCAGTGGTGTTTTAGACTTTTCAGCATGTTGCTATTAAGACAGTATTCTTTTGTTATTTCAGTTGAGATATGTTAGGACAGTTCCATTATTTTTCTTTATCCATCTTAAAAGTAAGTGTTAGAAGTAGTAATAAGCTCAAAGGGTTAGCTTAGGGCTACTTGTAGCCTTAAGCATCGTGTGACGTCTTGGAATGAGATTTTGGGGAATTACAAACTTGGTATCAAAGACTAAGTTTTAAGGAGTCCTAGGGAGTCGGATAAGCCGCGTTACGTAGAGTCTTGATCATCGGTGTGTAGCTCGCCACATCTATGAGCAAGAGGCTACAAGATGTTTTAGAAAAAAAAGGGTTACCTCTTTCTTTCACAATCCATCGTGCTTATAGTTGTATCTCTCTGCTATTAATTTGTGCTCTTTTATGATAGAAAATGCCTCCCCGAAGAGCTAATACCCGTAGAAATGATAACCAACAACCTCAGCCTATTGATCCCTTGAATGAGAATGTATCTCACGGTGAGTTTTGGGTAGCTTTTCAGGTGTTATCCCAGGCAGTCACTGCTAATGTTTAGACTGCTATTCCATATTAGAAAGGAGGTTATTTAGCTGTAGCCTGGATTTGAGATTTTATGAGGATGAATCAACCAGAGTTCTATGGGTCAAAGGCAGAAGAAAACCCACAGTTGTATCTTGATGAGGTGAAGAAGATCACCCAGGTTATGCATGTGACTAAAGAAGAGTGTGTGTAACTGGCCTCTTATCATTTGAAAGACATTTCTTATAACTGGATTGTGACGTGGAGGAAGAGTAGGTGGGAAGATGCTGCTCCTATGACTTGGCAGGTGTTCCAGGATACATTCTTGGATAAGTTCTTTTCACTTGAGATAAGAAAAGAAAAGATAGAGGAGTTCATGAACTTGAGGCTAGGCTCTATGATTGTTAAGGAGTACTGCCTCAAGTTCAACCAGTTAGCTAAGTATGCTCCTGACATGGTAGCTGACACCTGATCTAGTATGAGCAAGATTATGAATGGTATGTCTAGTTTGGTGCTGAAAGAGTATAGGAATGCTATGCTTAATAGGGATATGGATCTGTCCAGGATGATGATGCACGCTCAACAGATTGAGGAAGATAATATAAGAGAGAGATAGAGTAAGGGGAAATAAGAGGGCTAGGTCAGAGCAATTTGAGCATGACCATACTAGATCCTATGGAGGGAACCAACCCCAGTTTTAGGATCATTCATCTAATCCAGTGCCTTCATCAGCTAGTGCACTCGCACCTAGAAATAGGTAGGAACAGGGGAATAGACCTTCTATGTCCAGGTCCCAGAACAGTGTAAGTAACAGAACTCCTTATTCTCTATGTACTTAGTATGGTAGGGGCCATCCTAGTGAGTACTGAGCTGATCAGAGGGTTTTTTTTGGTTGTGGAAAAATAGGCCATAAACTTAGAGAGTAGCCATATGCTAGGCAGGGGAGCAGCGATGTTCGACCTCAAACTCATAATACTAGTGCTCCATCTCCTTTAGCCCATTCAGCCCCTCCTCAGAGCGTTTTATCTAGTACGGCTGGTGGTCAGCGCCAGAATAGATTCTATGCTTTACCATCCTATCTGGAATAAGAGGATTCTCCTGATGTTGTTACTGGTATGCTCCGTTCTTTAACTTTGAGTTTATGTGTTATTGGACCCTGGGTCAAGTTTATCTTATGTGACCCCATTAGTTACTGTGAATTTTGAAATAAGTCCTGCAAAGATTTTTGAGCTTTTCCTAGTGTCTACTCCAGTAGGTGAGTCAGTTGTTGCTAAGAAAGTGTATAAAAGTGTCCTATCACTGTCTTTCATAGTGTCATATTTACTGATTTGATAAAGTTAGAGATGGTTGATTTTGATATAATTCTTAGTATGGATTGGCTTCACTCTTGTTATGCATCTATAGACTATCGTACTCGTGTGGTTGAGTTTCAGTTTCTTGATGAGCCAGTTTTTGAGTGGTCTGAGAGCTCAGTATCTCCCAAGAGTCACTTTATATCTATCTCAAAGCTAGAAAGTTGATATCCAAAGGTTACATCTACCATCTAAGATTTAAGGAAATTAAGTCAGAGATTTTGACCATTCAGTCAGTCAGTATAGTTAATGAGTTTTCTGATATCTTTCTGAAAGATATCCCAAGGGTACCTCCTAATAAAGAGATAGAATTCAGGATTAACCTTCTTCCCGATACACAACCTATTTCTTTTCCTCCATACTGTATGGCACCTACAGATCTTAAGGAGTTGAAAGAGAAACTCAAGGATCTTCTAGACAAAGGTTTCATAAGGCCCAGTATTTCTCCTTGGGGCGTACCCATCTTGTTCATGTGGAAGAAAGATAGTTATTTGAGTATGTGCATTGACTATCGCCAGCTTAACAAGGTCACAGTCAAGAATAAGTACCCTCTTCCTAGAATTGATAACCTATTTGATCAATTGCAAGGTGCAAGTTATTTCTTTAAGATAGACCTTAGATCCGTCTATCATCAGCTTAAAGTAAGGGAATGTGATATTCCAAGGACAGCCTTCTGAACCCTCTATGGTCACTTTGAGTTTCTAGTCATGTCTTTCGGGATAACCAATGCTCCAACAACTTTCATGGACCTCATGAATTGAGTGTTCAGACAGTATCTTAATATGTTTGTCATAGTGTTCATAGATGATATACTTGTGTACTCCCGTACAGAGAATGACCATGCGGATTATCTTAGAATTGTCTTGCAAACTCTTAGAGATCATCAGTTGTTCACTAAATTTAGCAAGTGTGAATTTTGGCTAATATCAGTAGCCTTTTTCGATCATATTATTTCAGTCGAAGGCATTAGAGTTGATCCCCAAAAGATAGAAGCTATAAGAAATTGGCCTAGACCTATCTCTTCATCAGATATTAGAAGTTTCTTAGGTCTATCTAGCTATTACCTCCATTTTGTTAAAGGTTTGTATCTATCGCATCTTCTATGTCTAGACTGACCCAAAAAAATGTTAAGTTTATGTGGTCAGATTCTTGCGAGAAGAGTTTTCAGGAGTTAAAGACTCGACTCACTTCAGCCCCCATGTTGACATTTCCTGATGGTACGAATGGTTTTGTGGTGTATTGTGATGCCTCTAGAGTTTGTTTGGGTTGTGTGTGATGCATAGAGGTAAGGTTATAGCCTATGCCTCTAGATAGTTCAAGCCGCATGAAAAGAATTATCCAACCCATGATCTTGAATTAGTTGTTGTGTTTTTTTCTTTGAAAATCTGGACACACTATCTGTATAGTGTTCATGGTGATGTGTTTACGGACCACAAAAGCCTGCAGTATGTGTTTTCTCAGAGGGAGTTGAATCTTCATCAGTGGAGATGGTTAGAGTTGCTAAAATATTATGATATGAGTGTGTTGTATCATCCGAACAAGGCCAACGTAATGGCAGACACCCTTAGTAGATTGTCTATGGGCAGTGTTGCTCATGTTGAGAAAGATAAAAATGAGTTAGCTTAAGAAGTGCACCCTTTGGCTAGACTGGGTATTAGGTTTCTTGATTCAGCTGAAGGGAATTTTTGGGTTCAGAGTAGTTTTGAATCCTATTTAGTTTTGGAAGTAAAGGAGAAGCAAGACATGGATGCTAGTTTGGTCAAACTGAAGGAGTCAGTTAAGGACCAAAAGGTAGAGGTTTTATCCCAAGGGGGAGATGGTGTGTTGAGATGTCATGATAGATTATGTGTTTCGTGTGATGGTGATTTGAGGCAGAGAATTATGACTGAGGCGCATGGTGTGCGGTATTCTATTCATCTAGGAGCCACAAAGATGTATCACGACTTACTGGAAGTCTATTAGTGGAGTGGCATGAAGAAAAATATAGTGGAGTTTGTGGCGAAGTATGTAGCTTGCCAACAGATTAAGGTAGAGCACCAAAGATCTGGTGGTAATCTGTAAGAGTTTGGTATCCCTACTTAGAAGTGGGAATGGGTGAATATGGATTTCATTACTAGTCTACCCCTTTCGTGTCGTCATCATGATTTGATTTGGGTTATGTAGACAGGTTTACTAAGTCAGCGCATTTCTTCCCAGTGCATACATCTTATACAACTGAGGATTATGCTAGGTTGTATATTCAGGAGTTAGTCAGATTGCTTGAAGTTCCCTTGTCTATCATCTTGGATAGGGGTACCCAGTTTACTTCCCAGTTTTGGAGAGTTTTTCAGCAGGGTCTTAGTACCCAAGTGCATCTTAGTTCCTCCTTTCACTCGCAGACAGATGGTCAGGCTGAGCGGACCATCCAGACTCTAGAAGATATGTTGAGGGCATGTGCTCATGATTTGAAGGGTAGTTTAGATGAGCATTTGCCAATGATTGAGTTTGCGTATACCAATAGTTATCACTCTAGCATTTAGATGGAACCATTTGAGTCTTTGTATGATAGAAGATATAGATCACCCATAGGTTGGTTTGAAGTGGGTGAGGCTACTGTGATTGGTCCTGATGCAGTATTTGAGGATATGGAGAAAGGTAAGTTGATTAGAGAAAGGTTAAAGATAGCCCAGAGTCTTTAAAAGTCATATACCTATGTAAGGAGAAGAGATCTTGAGTTTGAGGTAGATGACTTGGTGTATATGAAGATTTCACCCATAAGAAGGGTGAAAAGGTTTGGCAAAACGGGGAAGCTTAGTTCCTGTTATGTTGGCCCTTATAGAGTTCTGAGTCATGTTGGGAGAATAACTTATGAAGTTGAGTTTCCCACAGATCTATCAGCTGTTCATCCTGTCTTTCACGTCTCCATGCTGAAGAAGAGCATTGGTGATTCCGTTGTTGTAGATCCTTCGGAGAGTTAGATATTCCGACCAGTCTTTCTTAAGAAGAGATTCCAGTCGAGATTCTAAACCATTAGATTCGTAGACTAAGGAACAAAGAGGTTCCTTTTGTCAAAATTCTCTGGTAGAACTAGTTCGTGGAGGGCGCTACTTGGGAAGACGAAGAAGACATACGAGCCAAGTACCCTCTTCTTTTCCCCATAGACTCAGATTTAGCTGAAGGTATTACTCTTCCTTAATTCAAGTTCCTTTCTAATCCTTTTTATTTATCTATATAGTTGTCTTCTCCATGAGTTCATGCATTATCAGAAGTACTCAAAAGTTTAGAATGAGGTAGAGTTAGTTCAAAAATTCATTTAGCTGTGCATTCTTAGTAATCTATGTATTCTTAGCTTAACTAGTGACATTCGAGGATAAATGTTCCCAAGGGGAGAGATATTGTAATACCCCAAACTTTCCTTAAGTCTAAATTATATCTCTATGAGATTAAGGAATGAATTCCAAAGTGATTAGTGTTTAAATTAGATGAAGTTTTCCTAATTTTGTCTTTTTATTATGTGGGAAATTGAATTAGCTTTCCAACGATACCAATTTTGTCCAAATACGACATCGGATTAAGAAGTTATGCCTATTTTATTGAGAGCTGTCAGAACCACCTAGGTGCGATGGGCAGGTTGACGGACCGTCGAGCTAGCTACAGACCGTTGCTTGAGCCATCGAAACCAAGGCAGTAAACGCATCCACTAGCCAAGTGCAATGATCATTATGATGGACCATTGAGCTTGCGATGAACCGTCGCCCAAGCCGTCGCTACTAAGGCAGTGAGCCCCTTTTCTTGTCCAAGTGCGACAGTCGGACCGACGGACCATTGCACGAGCAGTCGCAGATCCCATTCAGCATTTTAAAGCCATTTTTAAAAGTGTTTTTGGTCCTTTTCCACCCTTTTAATACCTATATATATCAAAACAAAGCATAGAACTTTAGAGTCATCCAAAGCATCAAGAATTAGGGTTTTCTCTCAAGATTAACCCTCAAGAGCAAATCCAAATCTTTCTACAAGAACCTTAAGATTCCACCACAGTTTCTACAAATTGAGTTAAGATTCAAGGTTTCCAAGTCAAAAGCTTCAAGAACCCTCGCTCAAGAGAACGAAAAAGAGTCTTAAGCAAGCTTGTTCATCTACATGTCATAATCTAAGGTATGTGGGGTTTGAACAAGGACACTCCTTTCGTCTTTGTGCCCAAAAGTTGTTTTGATTACAAAGATATATGGTTTTACATGTTTTCTTATGAAACTAAAGCATGGGTTATACCCTATGTTGTATTTCTTGAGATTATGATGGTTTCAATGTTTTAGAAAGTGAAGTACATGAGTATGTTGAGGATTATAATGCATATTGCTGAAAATTTCCACATTTCTATATGATTTATGAATCTTTATGATATCGAGTATGAATTTTGATACGTCTTAACATGAGATTGATATATGGGTCATTAAGCCCTATTTGAGATTGTAATTTTAAGAACTTTTGTTCTCTAAGCACCCATGATTTGAGTATTTTGAGATTATTGAGAAAGTTTTGACCTTAACAATCATAGTAGCTTGAAATCCACTTTTCTAAATGAGATTACAGATTTTATAGTTGGGCTCTTTATGAACCACGAGATTATTTTAAAGTGGATTTCCATGAGATGAGTGTAGCTAACTAAAGAGAGTAGTATTTAGCACCGAGTTGGGTAATTTACTACGGTTTCATACCCCAAAACTACGTGCCACCGTAAGATTGAGATTTATGGGTCTAAGGCTGAGATAGTGATCACTAAGTTGAGGTTATACTCCCTGGCAAGAGTACGCCGCCTTTCCCCAACGTGAGTTTTCTTCCTTAGGAGGACAAGATATTGGTCTCCATATAGCTCGTATGGTGTATGTCGGTTAAGAGAACCTCCCTAATAGCAAGATTTTTTAGAGTAGGTTCTTAGAGTAAAATTTTCCCAAGAAGAAAGTAGTTTTCCCTATTAGTAAGAGTATGTAATCAGTTTCTAATGTAAAGTATGTTCCTTGAGATGAGATTTATACTATGTGTTCCATTATTCATAATTTATGAGATTGGATTTTTTGATTATTCGAGCAATGTGAGTCAGTTATATTAGCATGCATGATTTCTGTAAAGATTGATGATATTATTATTTTAAGTATAGCATACACCCCCATATACTCAATATATCCTCAAAGTACTGATCCACATATATGTCTGTGTGCTACATTATCTCATAATGTAGGTTCAGGTGCTTAGTCTCAGCAGCGTCAGTGATCTCTGAGTACCTTGATCTACACCTCCATAGTTGGTGAGTCCTCATGGTTTGAGGACTTGTTTTCCCTAATTTCATTCTTCATAATAGTTGGATTATTTCTTTTCAGTTGAGTATGAGTCAGTTGGGGATCTGTCCCAATGGCTCTCTAGTTCTTGAGTAGTAGAGGCTTTGTCAGACTAGACTGTCAGTGGTGTTTTAGAATTTTCAGCATGTTTCTATTCAAACAGTATTCTTTTGTTATTTCAGTTGAGATATGTTATGACAGTGCCATTGTTTTACTTTATCCATCTTAAAAGTAAGTGTTAGAAGTAGTAACTGCCTCAAAGGGTTAGCTTAGGGCTACTTGTAGCCTTAAGCACTGTGTGACGTCTCGGAATGAGATTTTGGGGTGTTACAATCTGATAGTTCTCTCTTACTTTTCTAAGAGCATTTTTATGTTTTATTTCTCAAGTATTTGCCTATAGCTTATATTCCTACTTTACATGTTATTTATACTTTCATTATCATTAGATCTCTGTTGGACGATGAATTTTGAGTACCATATGTTTGGTACTCAAACTATACTTCTGTAGCATGTAGATCATAGTATAAGTTCTTGTTGTTGATATGTGCATCATGTGGAGCAGTCACTGTTAGGAGATTTAGAGTGTAATGACCCTTCAAGTCATTTTTCATATTTCCACTAGTTATTATTGTTAGAGCTTTCCTATAGCTTCCCCAATTCATTTATGGCTTGCTGGAATTGACAGCTAAATTACCGAGTAGTACATTTATTTTTTAGAGGCAATTCCTTATTTTAAAGTCTTTGTTGGTTTGAATTGGCTATCGAGCAAAAAATTCAGTCAAACAACCTTGTATTCCAATTCTGACTATTCTAACAACTTCATAATATAGATTTTAGGTTAGAAGCACTCTTGCTTTTGGTCCCAAGGCATTCGGGCTCATTTTGACCTATTGGTCAGAAAGTTAAGAAAATGGAAATTGGGTCTGGGACCTATTTTTAGTTGAAAGAGCCTTGGATGAAAATTTTGACTGCTCCATTAAGTCCATAACATTGAATTGGTATGGTATCATTGTCCATTTGTGTATATGATATTTTGGATGAAACCCGAGGGGTTTGCGGAGACTTGGAAAATTCCAACTCTCAGTTATATCTGGTGCAATTACTAATAGCAATCCTTGGATCACTAATCGCTATCTGGAAGCCATCCAACTAGTATGACAATTATGATACCACTATCGCGAATGTGACTCGCATGACAGTCAACAAAAGTTACGATCGTGAGGTACTGAGTCGCGATAGTGACTCTCGAGCACCTGGAAATGGTATAAATACCCTATTTCCAGCCTGTTTTAGCCTATTTTCATCCATTTTATTAAGAATTAAACCCTAAAAGGTGAGATAGCTTGGGATTAAATCTTATAGGTGATTAGGGGAGCTTGGTTAACGATTATTTCTTGATTGTCTTTCAGATTTGAGGTAAGATTTCTCTATTTTCATGATTGATTTTCCCCTTTATCATCCCTAAAATCCCTAAACATTGGTGCCTTGATTTTAGCCCCAATTCAACTTAAATTTTACCCGTTCTTTAGGGTAATAACTCCTTGTTCATATGGAAATGTTGGGTTGATTTTGAAAATGTGATTTCCATAAGCGGGACCCACATAGAATTTTGGGTGTGTTTTTGGACCCAAAACACTTGGTACAATATGGGTATCATTAGTCTCATGTTGATGAGTTGATTGTGATTTTGATGGCTTGGAATCTTGTGAAAGCTTCTCCAAAGGGAAAGTCGGTGATTTAGTAGATTCTTCGAGCTTTCTTCGGTATCCAATTAGGCTATGTTTTCCCCTCTTCTTAGATTGAGCTATGTCATAGTATGTTTATGGTATTATGTTAGATTTTGGATGGGTTGTAGGTGTTGGTGATCAAATTGACAATAGTTGGGTTAGTTGGACCTTCCAAGCTATTCAAAACTCGTAATTTAGGTACTTTGTCTTAGTTGCTTAGATCATGAGTAAAATTTCTATCTTAGGGCTAATTAACTCTTGTTTGATAGCTGAAAGTGGAATTAGAGGCCTTATCTTAGTCCGGGGTAGAACTTGATCGATAATGGATGTTGGGGTTTAGAAGTGGGTTTTGACCCGCCTTAGGCCAAGACTTGAACTAGTATTAGTACACTTTCATACACTAGCTATGCATCTTGAATTTTCTTATTGAGGTAATATTGAGGAACTTTAGCATTTAATGGTGATGATGTGTGGCATATTAAGAGTTGAAGCATATTGATTATTCTAGTGGATCATGCTATTGCTTATGATATTAAATGTAAAATTACTGGTTTGATTCAGGATATTGATTATAATATTGATGATATACTTACCGTTTTGAGTCCGGATATTGATGGTGATATGATGATATAATTACTGAGTTCAGTCTAGATATTTATTATAATATTATTGATATACTTATCGATTCGAGTTCGGATACTAATAATGGCATTGATGACATATATAATCGGTTTAAGTTTTGAAAATTATTATGATATTGAATATATTATTATCGGCTTAAGTTTAGATGTTACTATTATATTAGTCATGATATTGGTGGCAAGATATCGATGATGTTTATGCTTATAATGTTATTTATGGAGGATGATATGGGTATCATTTTTAAGTTTGAAAGTTGAAATTGTTGTAATATGGCTTGTTATGGATAAATTCTGGCTGTACCTTTAAAGTTGGTAAATAATGGTGGTTTGGGATATACTATCGTTGTGTGTACCCTCTGGGTTTATTAGGGCCTGCATTGGGTTATTCAGTTTTTCCCACTTATTGGCTTATGAGGCCAATTTTGTAGTAATAAACGTATGTGTTGATACGTATGTTATGTTATTATTCTAGATATTTACTTATTTATGTACAACAATGTTGGAGTTGATTTAGGTTTGCCTCTACCTTGAGTTAGTTATGTTGCCTTGCATTTTATCGTATTTATATCATGATTTAACTCAATCAGCTGATGATGCCTACTGAGTACCCATGGTTTTGGTGCTCATACTATACTTCTGTACCTTTTTTGTGCAGATCTGAGTACAAGTTACCATCGTTGATTTGAGGATCATGTAGTGATAGATTCCAGAGATTGGGTGAGCTCTTGGAGCTGGAGTTACCCTATTTCCTTCTGTCTTACTTATGTCTATTCTCTAGTTTAGAGACACGATTATATTGACTATCTTAGACTTGGGCTGTATTTATAGTAGCTCTTGTACTTTCTCTACCAGGCAGTGGGATGGTTTTTTATATTATGGCTACCTTGAGACTATTTCTATTCCATTGCATATTTACGTATCGAATTCCCTTTTGGACTTTTTTGGGGCATTTCCACCAAGTTAACCCATTGTGAATAGTTCCAGGCTAGCATTCATCTTACCTACTTGCCGGATAGAATAGATGCCATCATGACTCGTAAGTTGGGCTATGACATAGAGTGAGCACCCGACATTTAGATTCATTCTTGCTCTCTCTATTATTATTAGTCTAATCTCCATTTTGGTATTTCAGAGATAGCTTGTATATATTTACTATGTATTCCACCTCGTACTCCTATTTTATTAGAAGATCTTGTACTAACTTCACCATGTTTTAGGGATGTATTTACTTTCCTTTTGTTTTATTTGTCTATATAGTTTTGCTTCAATTTTTCTTATTAGCCCGTTATTAACAATTCTATACTACGGGTTTTCTTACCTACTGATGGGTTATGGTAGGTGTAATCATGACCTGAGAAATTAGGTCGTGATAAATTTATATTAGAGTAGAGGTTCATCCATGTTTTTGGTACAGGAGAAAAGTGCCTAGTAGAGTCTTGCAGATTTGTATAGAGGCATTTGTATCCTATCATTGGGAGGCTATAAGGCATTATGAAGAAATTCTAATCCGTGATTCCTATTTTTGTGTCCATACTTCAATGAACCTCTAAGTACTTCTCTTGACTCCACTATTTCCTAGATGGATAGAACAAGGTTGTCGATAGATATAGATGGGACATTTGTGCATGTTAATAAAGTTTTAGGTCAGTGTTAGTGTAACACCCCGTATTTCCCTAGCATAATCTAAGTCCCAGTGCATGAGTATTCGTACATGAAATTTCTGAAACACTCATTATTTTTCAGTTTAGAGAATGCCATTGCGTAGGAAATTGAATTATCTTTCCAAAGATATAAAATTCACCTAAATTCGATAACCGGGTAAGAAGTTATGGTGATTTTAAGTTTCAGTCGTTAAACACCATCATTTTACCCATCAGCGCATCACAGAGAGAGTCAAAATGGCAATTGTCAATTTCCAGGGAGGTATCGCGATTTTGGCGAGTCGCGCCATAGGCCAATTTGGCATTTGTCATTTTCCAGTGCTGCAGCGCAATGCCACTACATCGCAGAGAACTTCCAGGTCCCAATCAGTGAAGGACTGCAATTTCCCCATATTGCGCCACAAACCAATTTCCCAATTGTCTGTTTTTAATACCATGTTTTTATAAATTTATTATTGTTATTCAATTCCTCATGTTTTAGTGTTATCATTTATTGAATTAAATCATGACTTAGTATTTTCCATTATAGTTTTATGTCAATTATGCCGGTCCTTTAGTAATTTTATGATTATTTTAAACCATGAACAATAAGTGTTTGATAAAATGCCTACAAGAGCAATTGATTTAATAAGAGTCTTCATGCTATGTCCTTCAATGTTTTAGTGTCATTCTACTACTATTGTTTTGAGTCCTAGGGATATTGAATATCCGAAACCATAGTTGTTTACTTAATGTTGTCTTAGTATCTTCAGAATAACTTCGGATTATATCATGAGCATTATCAGAACAGTCAGTTAAACTCAGAATAGTCTAGCATTTCAGTAATATTCATTTGGAGTAGGATTTAGCACTGAGCGAGTGTAGGGATGGAGGCTTCCCCGTCAGATAGGCAGAGTCATTAGTAGTAGTCCCTATACTCCAGAACTACGTAGCCAGCGTAGGATATGAGTAGTCACCCGTCATATTTGTCTTGACTATCTCGCCAGGCTAACCCATCAGTTCAGGCTTGACACCCTTAGTCCTTTCGATATGATATCAGTTTAGTGGATCAACACAGCCAGCATTAGTACCCATGGCAAGATATTAACACCCTTCCAACTGGGGTCACAAGTTGGACCCCAATTAGCTCAAATTGGGGAACGTCAGTTAGATGATACCTCCCACAGTCTCAGATATAGTCTCAGTTACAATCCTAGCTTAGTTATTCTATCTTAGTGTTGTTTGACCAAAGAATACAGATTTAAGTTATTTCAGTATTTTAGTTTATAGATTTTACTCAGTTCATGTCATATGCTTGGCCATGCATCCTTAGTGTCTACAAATTGTCATGTATTTTTAGTATTTTACAGACTTTTATGCATGTTCAGTATCTATAAATTTCATGTTCTCTATTCAGTATTCCATGCTTTACATGTATATTCAGATAGATCAGTACCCCTATTAATGAAACCTTGCATGTTATCCTACCTCATTTAGCATACCAGTACATTCAAAGTACTGATTGCATACCTTTCTTCTGTGCTATGATGTCTCGTATCATAGGTGCTGAAGCTCATTTCACAGATCGCATTTAGTCCTTCAGATTCTTGACAGTGCAGTAGCAGTGGTGAGTCCTCATCACTCGAGGACAGACTATCTTATTTCATGTCTTTATTTTAGTAGTCAGTAGAGTTAGTTGGGGAATTGTCCCATCAAATGTCAGTCAGTCAGTCTTAGAGGCTTTTCAGACATTACAGTCAATTAGTTGTTCAGTTTATCAGTACTTTATCAGATTCAGACAGTCATTTTCCTAGATTCATATTTTAGTTTGAATTCAGATATTTAAAACCTTATGGCACTTCAATTATTCTTCCGCAATTCATGATTATATTACCCTGTGCTCCCAGCAGGTACTAGTTCATGGGTTAGCTTGTGGTCCCTCGGGACTGTAAGCACCGTGTAACTACTAGAGGGTAGTCTTGAGTCATTATAAACTTGGTATTATAGCCTAAGGTTTTAAAGTATCCTAGGAAGTTTGAAAGCCGCGTCGAGTAGAGTCTTGTGCTTGGGTGTGTATCGCGCCACACTTATGGACAAGATGATACAAGGCGTTTAGGAAAAGTTTCCCTTCTTTAAGTATTCATGTCGGGCGATTGAGAATGAGCTCGAGTTAAACTCTCAGTCTAATCTGTTTTCTCCTTCCATTTATAAAACATGCCTCCCAAGAAGAATGGAAGAAGAATAGGAACTCACCCTGTCCCTCAGCCCATCCAAGCAGATCCTCTGGATGAGCATGTCTCTCACATAAAATTCAGGGTGGCGTTCACTACTTTACAAAACTCCATAGCAGCATAGAATGACCGGCCAGCTGCTGTTCCGACCAACCCAGTGGCCAATACAATTGCAACCAGAATTTGGGATTTCACCCAAATGAATCCTCCTTCTTTCATGGGATCCAAGTCTGACGAAGATCCACAGGAATTCTTAGGTATGGTTCAAAAGGTAACGGATGCTATTGGGGTGACATCTAGTCAGAGTGTCGAGTTGGATGCATATCAATTGTAGGATATAGCCCATACTTGGTTTAAGTAGTGGAAAATTGATAGAGGTGTTGATGCAAGGCTTATAGAATGGGAAGAGTTTTCCACGGCTTTGTTGGATAGAGTTTTTCCATTAGAGTTGAGAGAGTCCAAAGTGTTAGAGTTCCTTAATTTGAGGAAAGGCAGCATGAATGTGAGGGAGTATTCTCTCAAGTTCACTCAGTTATCTAGATATGCTCCTCATATGGTGGCTGACAGTAGGTCTAAGATGAGTAAGTTTGTGTCTGGCGTGTCTGATAGTATGGTCAAGGAGTGTAGGAACACAATGCTTATTAGTGAGATGGACTTTTCTAGGCTGATGGTCCATGCTCAATAGATTGAGAAACAAAAGATTAAGGAGAGGAAGAGAGGAAATAAGAGAGCTAGGATGGGTAGTTTTAATTTCAATCAGCCAAAGTCAGAAGGTTGTAGTCGTCCTCAGTTTTATCAGAGGTCTTCAGCCCCAGTACCCTCTTTAGTTAGTGCCCCAGTACCCAAATTCAGAAACGACAATAGGGATAGGGCACCAGGCTCTAAGTCCCAGGTCAGTATTAGTAGTGCTCGTACCAATCCTTTATGTCAGAAATATGGTAGACACCATCAGGGTGAGTGTAGAGCGGGTAGTGATGTGTGCTTATAATATGGCAAGCTAGGCTATTAGATTCGGGAGTATCGGGTAGTTGTTCAGAAGGGTAGAGATGTGCACTAATAGGGCCAGTCCCTTCAGTCATCAGTTCCATCCGGTCGCCAAACTCAGTAGGGTGCCATTTTCAGTGCTACCAGTGGTCAGTGTCCGAAAAGATTATATGTTCTTCAGTCTAGACAAGATTAAGAAAATTCTCCTGACGTAGTTACTGGTATGTTGCAGGTCTTTCTCTTACATGTTTATTCTTTACTAGACCCTGGAGCTTTTTTTTTTTGTAACTCCATAAATAGCTGTCAATTTTGGAGTCAGTCCCAAAACACTAGCAGAGCCCTTTTTAGTGTCTACGCCAGTAGGTATTTCCATTGTATCCAGGTAGGTATACAGGAAATTTCTGGTCATAATATCTCAAAAAATTACCTTAGTTGATCTCATGGAGTTAGAGATTATGGATTGACGTCATTCTTGGCATGGATTGGCTCCACTCATGCTATGACTCAGTTGATTGTAGAAGTAGAATAGTTTATTTTTAGTTTCCAAATGAACCAGTCTTTGAATGGAGGGGTAGTACTACAACTCTTAGGGGTTAGTTGATTTCGTACCTTAGAGCCAGAAAGATGATATCGAAGGGGTGTATTTACCATCTCGTGCGAGTCAGGGACTCTAACTCAGAAACTCCTACTCTTGAGTCAGTCCCAATAGTAAAAGAATTCTCAGATGTGTTTCCTGAAGATCTTCTTAGAGTTTCTCCCGAAAGGAAAATCGACTTCAAAATGACCTTCTCCCAGATACTCAACCTATATCTATTTTGCCATACAGAATGGCACCAGTTGAACTTAAAGAGTTGAAAGAAAAGTTAAAGAATCTCCTAGATAAGGGATTCATCAGGCCCCATATCTCTCTGTGGGGTGCACCTATTCTATTCGTCCATAAGAAAGACAGTTCTCTCAGAATGTGCAGACTTCCGTCAGGTGAACAAGTCACAGTCAAGAACAAATATCCACTTCCTAAAATCGATGATTTATTCGACCAACTTTAGGGTGCCAGTTACTTTTCCAAGATAGACCTCAGATCAGACTATCATCCACTTAGAGTTAGAGTATGTGATATTCCAAAAAAAGTTTTACGAACTCGGTATGGTCACTTTAAATTTCTAGTCATGTCCTTTGGTCTCACGAATGCCCAACAACCTTCATGGACTTGATGAACCGAGTGTTCAAGCAGTACTTGGACATGTTCGTCATAGTCTTCATTGATGACATCCTTGTTTACTCCCATAGTAAAATAAGCATGCAGACCACCTCCGAGTAGTGCTTCAGACTCTTAGATCTCATCAGTTGTTCGCTAAATTTAGTAAGTGTGAATTATGGCTAAGATCAGTAGCTTTTCTTGGCCATATTATTTCTGGTGATGGCATTAGAGTTGATCCTCAAAAGACCAAAGCAGTGAGAAACTGGCTAAGACCCATCTCTCCATCAGATATCAGGAATTTCTTGGGTTTAGCTGGCTATTACCATTGATTTTTTAAAAGGTTTTCTTCTATTGCATCCCCCATGTCTATATTGGATCCAGAGAAAGTTAAGTTTCAGTGGTCAGATTCATGCGATAAGAGTTTTCAGGAGTTGAAGACTCAACTCACCTTAGCCCCAGTTCTTACTCTACCAGGTAGTTCAGATGGTTTTGTCGTGTACTGTGATGCATCCAGAATAGGTTTGGGTTGTTTCCTTATGTAGAGAGGTAAGTTCATAGCCTACGCCTCCAGACAACTTAAGCCTCATGAGAAAAATTATCCAACTCATGATCTTGAGCTAGCAATTATAGTATTCGCCTTAAAGATTTGGAGGCCTTACTTTTATGGGGTGCATTTAGATGTGTTAACAGATCACATAAGCGTTCTATATCATCCGAGCAAGGCTAATGTAGTGGTTGTTTCTCTCAGTAGAATGTCTATAGGAGTGTAGCTCATGTTGAGGATGGTACAAAGAAGTTAGCTCAAGAAGTCCATCAGCTTGCCCGACTAGGTGTTCATTTACTCGATTTAGCAGAAGGTAGTGTATGGGTGCAAAGTAGCTCAGAGTCATCTCTATTTTCCGAGGTAAAGGAAAAGCAGGATAGAGATCCCAGTCTAGTTAAGTTGAAAGAATCAGTTAGAGATTAGAAAGGTGAGGTTTTCTCCCAAGAGGGAGATAGTGTTTTACGTTGCCAGGGTAGATTGTGTGTGCCTGGTGTAGATGAGTCGAGGCAATGAATTCTTGAAAAAGTACTTGGTGCGCGTTACTCTATTCATCGAGGGTCCACTAAGATATACCGCAATCTATGGGAGATCTATTGGTGGAGTGGGATGAAGAGAGATATTGTAGAGTTTATAGCTAAGTGCTCTACATGCCAGCAAGTTAAGATTGAGCACCAGAAGCCTAGTGGGTCCATCCAGGATTTCAGTATTCCCATGTGGAAATGGGAGGAAGTGAACATGGACTTTGTAACAGGTTTGGCTCATACATATCATCAACATGACTCTATCTGGGTTATCATAGATAGGATGACCAAATCAGCTCATTTTTGGCTAGTCCATACCTCTTACTCAGCCGAGGACTATGCAAATCTCTATCTCAGAGAGTTGGTTAGGTTGCACGGTGTTCCCTTATATATTATCTTAGACAAAGGTACCCAGTTTGCCTCTCATTTCTTGAAAGCATTCCAAAAGGGTCTTCGTACCTAAGTCTACCTTAGTACAGCCTTCCACCCTCAGACAGATGGTCAAGCAGAAAGGACCATTCAGACTCTTGAGGATATATTAAGAGCATGAATTTTTATTTTAAAGGTAGTTCGGATGACCATTTGCCTTTGATTAAATTTGCATACAATAACATTTATCATTCCAGTATCTGTATGGCTCCATTTGAGATTCTCTATGGTAGGAGATATAGATATCCAATTGGTTGGTTTAAAGTAGGTGAGGTTGCATTAGTATGGACTTGGTGTTTGATGCGTTAGAGAAAGTTCAGCTGATTAGAGAAAGACTTAAGGCGGCCCAGAGCTGACAGAAATCACATATATGCAAATGTGAGGAGAAAGGATCTCAAGTTTGAGGTTGGTGATGTTGTGTTCTTGAAAATCTCTCCCATGAATGGAGTGAGAATATTCGGCAAGAAAGGGAAACTCAGTCCCCGATATGTCATTCCTTTCAGAATACTAAGTCATTTTGGAAAGGTAGCTTACGAGCTTGAGTTGCCTTCAGATTTAGCCTCAGTACACCCAGTATTCCATGTATCGTTGTTAAAAAAGTGTATTGATGATCCAGTTGTAGTTGTTCACTTAGAAAGTGTAGATATTTAGAACAGTCTTTCCTTTTAGAAAGTTCCAGTCAAAATTCTTGATCATCAAGTTCGTAGACTAAGGAACAAAGAAGTTCCACTAGTCAATGCTCTTTGGCAGAATCAGTCTGTTGAGGGAGCCACTTGGGAAGCAGAGGAAGATATGCAGACCAAGTACCCTCATATCTTCTCCATGAATAAAATTTTTGAAACGCTTATTATTTTTTAGTTTAGAGCCTGCCATTGCGTAGGAAATTGAATTAGCTTTCCAACGATATAAAATTTTCCCAAATCTGATAACTGGGTAAGAAGTTATGGTGATTTTAAGTTTTACTCATTAAACACCGTCATTTTACCCATTAGCGCATCGCGGAGAGAGTCAAAATAGCAATTGTCAATTTACAGTGAGGTATTGTGATTTTTATGCGTCGCTCCATAGGCTAATTTGGCATTTGGCATTTTTTATTTTCCAGTGTTGCAGCGCGATGCCACCATATCGCGGGGAACCTCCAGGTCCCAATTAGTGAAGGACAACGATTTCCCCGTATCACACTATAGACTAATTTCCCAGTTGTCAGTTTCTAATGACATGGCGCGATAGCGGCACATCACGCCAAGGGCCCAAATTGGAAAATTTTCATGAAAATCTAATATTTCGTCCAGGGTTAAACAGTCTTATCCTATTTTTTTAAACTGCCCAGATGGAATACTTAAGCCCTAAAAACATCTTAAAAGTCCATTCTTCATTAATTTCCCCTAAAATTCAAGAGCCTTCTCTCTAAATTACAAACCCTAGCTCTCAAGAAACTAAGAGTGATCTCAAGAATTCACACAAGAACTTTAAGAAATTCATCCGTTAAGGTATGTTAGATGTTCATCCATGGATTCCTTTCATCCATGGATCTCAAGTAACCTTTCTAATTATAAAGTTATGATCTTTTTAAGTTATTTGATTTTAAATCATGATTTCATCCATTAATCTCCATGAACTTTGATTTAATACCATGTTTTAATGAAGTTATTGTTGTTATTCGATTCCTCATCTTTTAGTGTTATCATTTATTGAATTAATTCGTAACTTAGTGTTTTCCATGATAATTTCATGTCAATTATGCCGGTCCTTTAGTAATTCTATGATTATTTTAAACCATGAACTATATGTGTTTGATAAAATGCCTACAAGAGCAATTGATTTAATAAGAGTCTTCATGCTATGTCCTTTAATATTTTAGTGTCATGCTACTACTATCGTTTTGAGTCCTGGGGTAATGAATACTCAAAACCGTAGCTGTTTACTTAATGTTGTGTCGATATTTTCAGAATAACTTCAGATTATATCATGAGCATTATCAGAATAGTTAGTTAAACTCAGAATAGACTTGTGTTTCATGTCATTCAGTTGGGAGTAGGATTTAGCACCGAGTGAGTGTAGGGATGGCGGATTCCCCATCAGATAAGTAGTATCGTTAGTAGCAGTCCCTATACTCTAGAACTATCTAACCAACGTAGGATATGAGTAGTCACCCGTCATATTAGGCTTGACTATCTCACAGGGGTCACCCATCAGTTCAGTCTTGACACCCTTAGTCCTTTGGACATAATATCAGTTTAGTGGATCCACACAACTAGTGTTAGTACCTATGGTACGATATTAACACCCTTCTAAATGGGGTTACAGGTTGGACCCCGATTAGCTCAAATTGGGGAATGTCAGTTAGATGATACCTCCCATAGTCTTAGATATAGTCTCAGTTATAGTTCCAACTCAGTTATTCAATCTTAGTGTTGTTTGACCAAAGCATACCAATTTCAGTTATTTTAGTATACAAATTTTACTCAGTTCATGTCATATGCTTGGTCATGCATCCTCAGTGTCTACAAATTTTCATATATTTTCAGTATTTTACACACTTTCATGCATATTCAGTATCTATAGATTTCATGTTCTCTATTCAGTATTCCATTCTTTCCATATATATTCAAATAGATTATTACCTCTATTTATGAAACCTTGTATGTTAGCCTACCTCATTTAGCATACCAGTACATTCAAAGTACTGATTGTATACTTTTTTTTGCGCTATGATGTCTCATATCATAGGTGCTAATGCTCAGTTCTCGTATCTTACTTAGTCCCTCAGATTCTCGGTAGTACAGTAGTAGTGGTGAGTCCACATCACCTGAGGATAGGCTATCTTATTTCATGTCTCTATTTTAGTAGTCAGTAGAGTTAGTTGGGGGCTTGTCCCATCAACTCTCAGTCAGTCAGTCTAGAGGCTCTTCAGATATTACATTCAGTTAGTTGTTCAATTTATCAGTACTTTATCAAATTTAGAAATTCATTTTCCTAGATTCATATTTCAGTTTGAATTTAGACATTTAAAACTTTGTGGTACTTTAGTTATTATTTTGTAATTCAGGATTATATTATCCAGTGCTCCCAGAAGATACCAACTCATGGGTTAGCTTGTGGTCCCTCGGGACTGTAAGCACCGTTTAATGACTAGGGAGTGGTCTCGGGTCATTATAATTAGGCTATAAAGTTAGAGAATATTACGATGATCTTCAGCATCATCCAGAGGGTCTGGCACCAGCCCAAGCTCTGACAAAATTAGTGACTACCTTAGTTATTTAGGATACCGTGTTGGGGACTTTATGTATTTTCATAGACACTTCAAAGTTGTGGTGGTACCCGACACATTGAGTGTTTCTCAGGACAGAGTTAGGTTTGTTGATTTTTAATAGGGCTCCTTATAAATTTTAGTGTATGAGATTGAATTTCTCGAGTAGGCCAACATACTTTTGCGTTATACCCTTCAAAGCATGAGATGATATATGGGTTTATCAAAGGATTAGCTTTATGTCTTTACTTTTCATCAAAGAATTTCATGGAAGATGGGTCTTTTTTTCTTTAGGTTGTTGATCGTATGAGAACTTAGAGAGGGCACGTATTGAGATATATAGAGATGGCAGCGAGAGGCAATGTCAGTAGTACAATATTAGAGCTATTCTGTTTGGAGATAGGGATCCTTCCAACATGAGTTAACATCACTTGAACTCTATCAGGTAAGTTTAGGTAGTGCCACAGTTTATTACCTTCATAGGTCGTGGTGGTCACAGCGGATAGTCTTTTAGTTAGTCATCATGAGATTCACAATCTAAGCCTTCAATTTATGAAAGGCATTCGAGTCAGTAGGTATAGTAAAGTTGAGAATTCCAGGTGCATGTTTGATTGTGAGGAGATTAGTCGTTGGTCTAGGGAGTTCCCCAAGCGTGAGTTGGTTAGTTAGTTAGGGTCAACTTGTGTTTTTCGTGAAGCTTTAGGTTTTTTTTTGCGACTATAGAAAGATTGGTCATTGGTATAAAGAGTGTCCCTAAAGAGTTATTATTAGTTGGTCAGTATAGTCAGATTAGTCTCATGGGGTTGTGGTACCTACGGTTAGAGGCGGTACCGTGGATATTACAGTTGGTCATTTAGATACTCAACTCGAGGTTATTCGTAGTCAACCCATACAACAGGTTAGGGACCATGGATTCATATTCCATTATATAGGTGTGTTTTTTTTTCTATCCTTTCAGTTCTATTTGAATTATATTGGTTTTTTTATACCTATCGATGTTCCTATGCCTTGATGTTACTAATTAATTATTGTAATCCTTTGTGTAGATTTATGCTTATGTGACTTCCCCATAGATGAATGGAGTGATCAGTAGTGTGATTTTTTTGGGGAGTATCATTTACGTTAAACTCATTTTTCTTTGGCATATTGGCCTTGTTATGGTACTAGAGTAGTATTGGTTGTTTTGTTTTCAATTTTTTGTGCCACCTACCTTTTTTACATTATTATTGTCATTATTTTGATATTTAATAATTCTTAGTTGATAGATCGCTAGACTAGCATTGTCTAGTTAGTATCTCCTTCTGTGAGATTCTTTTTCATTTGATATAGATATCTACCTTGGTTGGTTGGTTTTCCTTTTCTTTAATCAAGGTTGATTGTTGAGTGTATTGTGAAATTGAAGGAATATTTGGCCTTTACAGTTTTTTATGATGATTCTAACTTTGGCAATCTTTTCTATAGCCTACTCCTATTGTTGATAATTTGGAGGTTTGTTGTTATGATTTTTTTGATTCATTTCCTAATGGTATTATTGATATTAGTGTTGGTGTTTAGTTGAGTACTCCATTCTTTTATGATGTAGTTCATGCTTCAGTTAATTTAAGGTTGGCTTACATAAGTGATTTTAGAATTTCTCATTTCGATATTGTTCGGCGTAATATCTCAACTTTGGTGTTGAGATTATGGCTACAGGTTGTGTACCTTAGTTGAAGTCCTATTTTTAAAGTTTTATATAGTTGAGACTTCATCGATTGGTTGGCTATCCGTACTCATTATCTACCATAGCAATTTTCTTTAGTTCAGTAGATTGTACTTGATAGATGCTTGGAGGAGAGTCCACTGGCACATAATGTTGATTTCTTTTGCTTTAGACCATGATTCTCAATTTTTATCCAAATTTTGATTGTCTACTCAATAGAAGAAGTGTACTTGAGTTGGTTTTATTATGGTTTCACCCATAGTCAGTGGGCATTACGGAGCAAATCATTCAGTATTGAGAGATTGTTCTTTAGACTCCTAATTATAGCTTCGAGGGTCATCCAGACCAGTTAGTAGCCTTGGCGAAGATCATAGAATTTGGTACGAACTATTTGAATTTAGGTAGAGCCTTATAGGGTATTGTTTATATGCTAGTCCATGTGAATTTTCAATGGGTCTGCTTCAGTCTTTTGAGATTAGTGCAATGTGATTGCATACGCACGGGTCGGATGATGCAAGAGGGATTCTGTGTAGTTAAGAGTGGAATTAGGTAAGAAAAGATGAGTGAATGTTAGATTGGAATTTTTTTTCTCGATCGTATGAGTCATGATTTGGGTTGTCTTTATCCTATATGAATAATTTCTTTAATTCTGCTTGCATCGGTGCAATTTTTATATGCTATGGTTTGGGTTGGCGATCTTTAGCAGAGCTTAGTTAAGTTCGAGGCCAGTTGGTTTTTAGGATGAGTTTGGTTGTTTAAGAAGTGAAGTAAGGATGTGAAGGAAAAATGGATACCTTTAGTGAAATCCCTTTGAAGCATTGGTTAGCTTTGGAGGTTATCTGGGAGTCTTTCTTGAGGCATGCGGCTCCAGTACCTTGTTCTTTCAAGCTTTTGGGATCCTTCTATCCATTGACTTTTGAGGATGAAATTCTTTTTTGTAGTGAATATTGTAATGACCCTCCAGGTCATTTTTTAAATTTTCATGCATTTTCAGTATTTCGTGCCTTCCCATAGTAACTGTAGGTCATTTTTGTCTTTCCAAAAGTGTTGGTTTAATTTTTAGGTAGCTCATTGGGTTTTAAGCACATTTCCCTATTTTGGAGCTTTTAAAGTTGAGAATTAGGTCTCTGACAAAAACTTCTAGTAAATGACCTTGATGAGAATTCTACAATGCTGCTAGCTATAGAATGTGGATTATAGGCTAAGGGGACCCTTATCGAGATATCTGGACTTATTTTGGATTATTGGTTGGAAATTGGTTAAAATAAAAGTATGGGTGTGAGGCCCACTTCTTGTCAAAATGATGTCGGTTGGAAATTTTAATGGTTCTGTCAAGTATGAACTGTCAAATTTTGTATGTAGCATTGTTTGTTTTAATACATGAGGTTATAAATACATCCCAAGCACTCGTTTTGATTCCATTAGTACATGGGATTTTTCTGGTGCTGCAGTATTTGGTGCAGGCCTATTTTAATCTTTCTGCTCGTGATCCCTGATAACGGTCAAATTATACCTCTCTTCGAGAGAGTAAGCGGTCGTTGTCAAATATATAACCCAACTAGGTTGGGATCGAATCCCACAGGGAATATGGTGTTAATTAAGTTGTATGCAGATTAGTTGACTTTTAATCGTTCGTTTCCGTAAAATAAATAGTGGGATTGATTTAGTTCACAAATTAATGGTTTCAGTTTAACGAGAAGAAATATGTGTAGTAGTATTCAAATTCAGAGAAATAGCAAGCTAAGGTTATGTCCACCTTGTAGTTTTCAATACTTTCTAACTATGGGCTTTACGAATTCATACATGTATCGTGTTTATAGAGAAACGTATTGTATTTAATAACATAATCCAAGTGTTTTTCAACCATCAAGGACTAATTCACTTTAGTTCTCTCAAATCAAAAGCATTTACCAAAAACAATACGAAATCTCCAAGTAGTTAATCCTACTAAGGCATTAACTTATGAAATAGGGGTTGGTAATCCTATTTTCTTGTCACTACTCTCTTTTCCAAACATCAACCTTTCTTTCGAACAAGTTGCGTTTTAAGGCATATCCTCTATGTTTGCAACCACGAGAATTCAAGATAAGCGAAGAGAGTATGATGTAAACTAATCAATGCATAATGAATTCAAAACACAAAGGAATAGATTGTATGCTACAAGGTTTCCATAACCCTAACTAATAAACTTAGCTACTCATGAATAAAACGAAAATCATCATAAATATATTCATCATACCAAAAACTAGAAGACGATCTTGGTGTGCGAATAGTGAAAGTAAGAGAGAAGAAACGTTTCTCTCTCTCCTCAAGCTAAGCCGCCACTCTCCCTCCTTAAAAACTAATACAGAATAATGAATAAAGAATAAAAATTCAGCAATTAAGTCTTTTAATAATCTCTTCTCTCATAATTTCCTTCTAAGTCCCTGAACTAATTATAAATGAAAAATTAGTCTTGGACATAGTTTTGAGGTGCCACATTTGGTCCAGATTACTACTCTCTCTTGTGTCATATGCCATCCGCATTTCATAGTCCCATTATGTCTTCATCTACCTCATTAATACCTGAAATCATGCTAATCACATCGGTTAGCTCAATTACATAGAAGTAGAGTAAAAACATAAGAAACTAGGCACTTTGTTCTCTAAACTTAGCTAAAATATGGTTAAATTATGGTGCTTAGGCGTATAAATACACCCAATACCAATCCCCCTCTCATGTTCGCGATCCCTCTGTCACATTCACGATGAAGGGTCAACCCTACCCAATGCCTTTTCTTTATTTACATTTGTGACCATAAGTTTTGCATTCGCAGTTGTCTGTACCACTTAGCTTCGCATTCACAACCCCTTGCTCGCATTCACAAAGGGAAATTCTTGTAGCGATTTCTCTCCCGACCTTGACGCTCGCGATCGCGAAGTCAAATTCCTTGGCATTATGTAATCCCCTTCTCCGTATTTCTTCTTTATTTTTTTAGCCTAAATCTCCCATTATTGAACATAGAGTTTTTAAGATAGTGGTAAATCGTCTAATTGAGCCGAGGTACACTTCGACTTTTGTTGATCATTTCCCATCATTTACCTTATCAAAATCAATCTTAACTCTATGTAATTTTTTTATTTGGATACTTGATTTATTGAGTTTTTGGACTGATTTAGGACCCAATTTGTACTCTATTGGTGCTCAAATTTTGAGCACACATTCTTTGTTCTTTAAGGGACCTCGTGTCACGATCCGAGGCTACCCCCTAGTTGCGAAAATGGTGCTTACGGTTATAAGTTACCACAAGCTAACCCATGAGATGATACCTGTTGTGAGCAGTAAATATAATAGCACTAATATAACGTATGCGGAAGATAAGTAGATAAAAATACTGTAAAATAAGATACTGAAATATGAATCAAAACAAATCTGAAATATATGATTACAACTAATAATACTAAAATGACTGACTTGCTGTCAAAGTAAGTGTCTGAAAGCCTCTAAACTGACTGAGGAGTTGATGGGACAGATCCCCAACTAACTCCAGCTCACTGAACATAAGGAAGTACTGAAATAAACAAATCATGTCCTCGATAGATGAGGACTCACCAATACTGCAGCTGAGTATGTTGAGCTTCCTAAGAGTGGTCGGGATACTGAGCATCCGAACTTATGTTATAAGACAACATAACACAAAGAAATGTATGACATCATTACTTTGAATGTACTAGTACGTGATATAAGGACTGACTAAAATGCACGAGATAACTGAGCATAAATGCATGAACATATAAAAATCTGAGAATACAAGACCAAGTATAATTATGTTACTGAGATAATCTATAATATAAAAGATTGAAATCAATTTAACTGAAAATCTGTATAGTTGGCCAAACAAACCTGAACTGAAATACACTGATTACTATACTGAAACTTTTTGAGGTATCCTATAACCAACATGCCCCAATATGATCTAATTAGGGTCCGACCTGTAACCCTATTTTGAAGGGTGTTAGTATCGAGCCATGGGTACTAAAACTAGCTTTGTGGATCCACTAATCTAATGTCCCGAAGGACCAGGGTGTCCATCCTAAACTTATGGGTGACCCTTCAGAGGAAGTCAAGCCAAAATTGATAGGTGACCCCTCATATCCTATGCTGGCAACGTAGTTCTTGAATACAGGGACTTCTACTAATGACTCTGCCTAACAGACAGGGAAGCTGTAAATCATGCATTCGCTTGGTGCTAAATCCTACTCCCAACTGAACTGACAGTGGTACTGAACTGAACTAGGTTTAACTGAACATTATTTCTGATAACTTATAGTGCTCATCATGATCATAAATATCAGAGTAAATAACAAGACTCATAATTTCAGAGAATTATTACTTGAAAAGATTAAATCACGTAAAACACATAGTTATCGAGTGTTCATAACCCACCAACACTGAATGACCATAACTTTATGACAATAAGCTTTTAAAACAATAATATGGGATCATGGTTCAAACCCAAAAACATAGACATTTCATCAAACATATGAAAATCATGAACTTGAACAAGGTAATGTCTTAAACATGAGAAAACAATATGCTTACATGGCTAAATTCATAAATTAGGGGTTTAACATGAAATTAACTTGAACATGACATGGGAATTTCAACACACAAAACATGAGATGACTCATAACACTTGAAAACACTTGTAAACATAACTTGTAATTGGATTAACAAGAGATTCAAGGATTTATTTCATCTTGAACATGTATAAACTCATAAATTAAACCAAAGCTGGGTTTTTGTGCTCAATGGGTAAAAGGGACCCATGGATGAACATCTCACATACCTCACTAGATGAAATCTTGAAGATTTCTTGAGGATTTCTTGATTTTGAAGCTTGAATTCCTTGATTTCTTGGAATGGAGATTTGGAATTTGTTCTTGACAAAAGGGAGGGTTTCTTGGGAACAATTTGTGAATAAAAGGAATAATAATGCTCTTTAGAAGCCCAAATTTCTTTTATGGATGAATTAGGTGACGGGAAATGACCCAAATACACTTAAAATGCCAAGAACAAAAATTGGACAGAATAGAAAGAGGGCGGCGATGCGCGCTTTGGAGCGGCAGACTAAGCTGCGCGACACCCACCTTACCCCAGTG